>CM075477.1:27608750-28872500 GCA_037950665.1 Hypophthalmichthys nobilis | reverse complement strand
AATGTTCTCAATCACATCCCAGTTGATCGTTAATGTATTTTCTGTGGGTTTGTATGATCATTTTGAACCTGTTTTTGATTCTGGTACGTTCCAACCTGAAACCTCAAGTGAAACTTGTTGCCTTTGCCTGCACACAGGGGTTGGTTTAATTCAGTGATCAATCATTTCAGAGCATTCTGCCCCTGGACAAAATACACTATTTGAAGGGGTGAAATGCCACTCAGCTTTTGATATTGATTTTGTATAATTTTTCGATGTGCCTGTGGCCATCAACACAGTGTTGTTGAGGGATGAAAGCAGCAGTGAGTTGGTGGCATAGATGAAGGCCTTATCTTATGTAGATTTATTGATCTTTCACTTCTGTTAATGAAAACTCTTCACAGAGGTCACTGTGATTTTGGGGTATTGTACTACTTCAAATACCAGCTTGTGTTTTACTCTCCCTATTTTACTGTTATACTGAAGTTTTCAAATGTTGTGTTCCAGATTGAAAATCAATATTAAAATTGGACCAATCAATTGTGAACTGTTATTTTGCATCTTACGTTTTACTAAATCAGCATGGCTCAGTCAAACATGGGTTAACAGATTATTTAACAGGCCACAAGAGGGCGCCATATACATTGCACATTAGCCAACCTTCATGATTACAAAAAGTGAACTGAAATGCTGAAGTTGCCTAAATATTTGTAAACGTATTACTTTAAAAGTGCTATGGTTTTTAGTCTCTTATTACAATCCGATAACGTGACGTATTGTGTGTACATTATTTTTTAAAATATGAAATTAAAGGAAAACGTTGTACTTATTAAATTTTGTGCAAGGTATGAGCGCAGATTTATTTTCGCTTCAAAAGGCCCGGAAATGAAGTTGTCAAACATGACCTCACTTTTTATCCGCAAACAAACGGCCACGTCGTTATTTCCATCCTTGTACTTTTTACCCAATCAGATTCACTCAAAAAGTAGTAGCAACGCCCCTCCGCTAGAAATCGCAGTAGTGCTGATTTTGATTGATGGCATATCGGACCAATGGGTAGACAAGACTTCTTTCGCGGCTTCCGTAAACATACCAATGAAACAAGTTGGTGTCAACGCTTCTATATTACTGGCTAAAACTCTACGGTGTAGCCAATAATATACTTCAGTAGACGGCCATACTCGTTTTGCTTTGGCTCTAGGCTGCCTTTCCTCCCGCCTCCATTTCTGAGTGACAAGGAAAGCGTCCAATGGAATGAAGTGCATAGAGGGCCGACCACGTCAACAGACTGCACTGTAAAAGACAGTTGTAGGAAGCAATCAAAATCTGCTTAGTAGACGAGCTGTGAAGATTGACAAACGCTCAGACCAATCAGCACACAATGCAGGGATTTGCTTCCAGACGCAGCCAATGAGCGTTTGGATACGGGGCGGGGCTTGACGTTACCACGGCACGGCGAACGTCAAGTATAAAGGGAATAACATGGTGCTGCTGAGTGCATGTTTACGTTAAGAGAGGACAACATAAAGAGATCTAATAGCTTACGAATTTACTTGTACAACGCCTTTTATAGACTAGTTTTTAAAATTCACTCTGTATTTTGGTATGTGATTGCCTAACTACTCATGTGCCACTTGTCCCAATGGAAAGGGGGTTTCAATTTGGAAACGTGTGCATATCACTGCTGCTGCTGCTTGTTCTGAGAACGTTAACGGTTACTTTGCAAAGTCAGTCTCTCTCAGAGAGAGAACTCGAAGTGGCCCCGACGCCAAACACCGAGGCGGCGGAACATGCTGCCGTTATGGAGCGGCCACTGGACAACGTCGGAGGAGCCCCTGGCTTCGGAGAAGTGACCGTAGAGGACGACGACTACGGCTCGACGGGAGAGAGCGAAGAGCCGTCTGGAGACAGCGACACAAACTTCCATAAGCACCGGAGGTAGGCAGTTACCTTACCACCGAGTCTTAGCAGAAGTTTCCCGTTTGTCTGGGTTCTCTAGTTTGTCACGTTGCTTTCAGACGTGTTATTCAACTTCAGTAAAGTTCGCGTGAGCTGGAGTTGGTGATGGGCGGATGTTTGCAGCAGTCGACCTCTCCCTGCTGGTCATGTTCAAACATTTACAGTTACTTTATATCTGGCATTAATTCAATTGCTAGTCATTTTTCGATCGACGCTGTCATTTATAACAACGCTACCTGTAGGCAGTTAGCAAAAATCTAATAAGCTAGGACATTTTCTGTTACTATGGAGATACAGATGACTGACAGCGATTGCAGAACACTCATCTCACCTATCTATCGCACTCAACTGAGCCTGTGTTTATGAACTTGGAGCATCCCATATACTTGGAGTGCCGTAATGTTAGAGCGATTGCAGATCGCACTCAATGTGTTGAGCGTGTGTTATGAACTTAAAGAGCGTCTCATATACTTGGACTGCGTTGTTATACACACAGAACTGGTTTTCTTGAGTTTCAAACTTGTTTTACTGCTATCATAGCCTAAGGAGACTGTTTCTTTCTTGAGAACTGCTGCAGTGTTTTGAGTGTGGGCTTGCGATGCGTGTCAGCCTGACAGAGACTGACTTCAATATTATTTGTAAACAGAAGTTTAAAAGGTTCAGTTTACGGTGACATTAATGGAGAGACGTCTTTTGAGCTTTTAACATTAACAATGCCGTATTTATAGGTTTGTATGGGAAATATTTCTTAAGGCATTTGCACTACAGTTATAACCGGTGTGCATCAGTCGACTGCGGTCTCTGGAGGCAGTGAAAGCTGCGCTGACGCACGTAAAACCGCTGCTCAGCGCGCTGGTACAGACGCGTCTCCTGCGCCCAGCCGCGCGCTCCAACTTTCCGGATGTTTTGTTTTTGTTTGTGGTGGGAATTAGTCGTTCTACTCCGCTGACTGTAATATCAGCGTGTTACCGCATCCGAGCCCTCTGCCCCACCTTAGAAAGAATCAGTGTCGACTTGGAGGATGGGGAGGTCAGGTGATCTAGCTTTAAAACTAATTTAAGATTAAATGTGTGTTTGTTTTGGTGCCCTAGAACTCAAAATTCTGACTGCTTAAAATGCTTTAAAGTGATTTGTATTTTCTCCCAGCATTTTTTCCCCTTTAGCTGAAGCTCAGTTTTGTTTTGGGTGGAAATGTTTGTTCTACAAATATGTCACAGGACCTGATAATGTCATGGAGAACACATGATCTGCTCCACTGCAGTAAAAAAAAAATTCCGTCACACCTTCCTTTACCATCGGCATGCTGTCACTTCGATGTGTCGCACCCATTCATGGAGGATTCTAAACAAACACAAGTTGGCACGACCGGAATCTGGTCCTGATATTTACTGGCTTTAGAAAAAAAGAAATTTAAAATAGGGAAGCAATATTGAAGTACAGAGAACAGACTGCATCCTGAAGATTTACATAACATGAAAGGGAGGAAAAAAAAACCCTCTCTTGAGTTAGAGAGAGGAATTTTGGGCTGTAGATGGTTTGCCAGTTCTCAGAATTCTTCTGAAACCTTTGAAGGCAAAAGGTGACCTGTTCTGTTACAACTTCTGTATAGTTTTGACTCGGATTTATGGTTATGTTCAAGAGGTGAAACACCTTTTTGACACTTAAGCAATTAAAAAAGCATGACATTTTATTGATTTCTTTTAATTATATTTTGTTAATATTCTATTGCTGTTTTATTTCATTTATAAAATATAAATAAATATTATTTATTTAAGTACTTTTTTTTTGCATTTATTTTATTTATTTGAAATAGGGATGCACGATATATCAGTCACCATACTGGTATCAGTTGATATATGTTCGTTTTTAATGTTATCGTTATCGACTCAATAAGAAAATTTGGTCGGTCTATTAAAGCCGATAAATAATGGATTATTTCCATCAGCTGAGACACTTCAGATGCACACTTTTCGCCATGATGGTTTTGCATTGTTTGAAAAATGATTGAAATCACTTTGAAAAGGAAAATACAGTTAAAGGATTAGTTCACTTTCAAATGAAAATTACCCCAAGCTTTACTGACCCTCAAGCCATCCTAGGTGTATATGACTTTCTTCTCTCTGATGAACACAATCGGAGAAATATTAATAAATATCCTGAGTCTGACGGATCCGAGCTTCATAATGGCAGTGAGCGATACCAACGAGTATGAGCTGAAGAAAGTGCTTCCATCCACATTTATCCATCATAAACATACTCCACACGGCCCCGGGGGGTTAATAAAGGCCTTGGGAAGCGAAGCGATGCGTTTGTGTGGGAAAAAAAAAAAAAAAAAATCATATTTAACAAGTTATGAAGTAAAATATCTAGCTTTCGCCAGACTGCCTTCCGTATTCTACTTACGAAGAAAGTGTAAAACTCTCGCAGTTCAAAAAGCTTAAGCTACGTCCTACGACTTCCCTATTCAACTTACGGAAAAAGCTTAACTGATATTTTACTTCATAACTTGTTAAATATGGATATTTATTTTACACAAACGCGTCGCTTTCCTTCAGAAGGCCTTTATTAACCCCCGGAGCTGTACGAAGTACGTTTATGATGGATGGATGTGGATGGAGACACTTTCTTTTTCTAAACGAGCATAGATTTTAACAGCAGATGGCGCTCTAGGCTAGTTTTTAACCGCACGCACAAATGCTCGCGAAGAAGCGCACTCGTGCATTCGGCTATGTACTTGCACCTCAGAATGCTTTTATGATGTGAGATCAATGTAAACACAGCCCACTGCAAACACCCTTGTAATTCGCTTGTAATAACTTTATGAATGATTATTTTATAGAGTTTCAAGTGGTGTGTGTATCAAGTTCAAGTACGGCTGTTTCTAAAGCACACACTGCTGTTAAAAACTAAGCTCAGAATCCACTCGAGATAATCGCGACGCATTCGGAAAATCTCAGAATCAATCCAGAATCATTTATCGATTTGCGATGGAACGCACCTTAATGTTTATGTTGTATAAATATCTGATTATTCATATATGATGAGTTTGGTTGAATTAATTAACCCACTAACAATGCGCTTCAGTTTCCCTGTGTTCATTTCATTATTGTCCATGCCGAGTCTATTATTCCAATAGAAAATAAAAAAATAACTTCAAATCAAGAAATGATCAAGTCGTCTTCACTAGGTGTAGACTGGGTCACTCAAGACTTACCCATGGGTTTTTATTAATAGGCGAAGTTCCTCCTTTATGTCTCTCATGTCAAGTTCCTTTGACTATTAAGCATATTCTGTTGAATTGTAATTTTTATGATGCTGCTAGAAAACGCTTTTATTCAGAAACATGCTTGCATGGAATATTTCAAAATGTATCACCTGAATGTATTTTAGATTTTCTGTCTTATGTTAAGTTGAAATGTTTTGTATAATAACGTAAATTTAATGGATGATTTTGACCTTTGTGTTTGCCATGTAAATAGCCATGATGCTAACATGGGGTAAAAACTTAATAAACAAACAAACAAACTATTATTCCAATATATTATCCATTTCACATGAATTCTGGTTCTTTATACGCAAGTAATGATGTCCAATGACTTGTTAGCATTATTTTAGGCATTATTTCATTTTTTTTTTTTTGTAAAGTTGGCCATAGGAGTGTAAAATTAATTTTAAAATAAAACACTGGTTCACACTACAGAGCCCCACACATGACATGCAGGGAAAAAAAGTAAATTGTGCGCACAATTTACTAATTCGTTCCCTTGATTTATAAATTGTGCGCATGATTTAGCCTATTTTTTTTTTTTCTGCATGTCATGTGCGGGGCTCCGTATCAAACTAAGCTACTGTACTGTATATGTTTGATTTATGTTGAAGTGCTTGGGACATGGATTTTAATGTTGAAACTTTTTTGTTTTTGTAATCAGGTTCTCAAAAATTATAACAATTTGAATTTAAATTTATTTGGTCCATATCGGTTAATGGCTTTCAAATATAAAGAATTATCGGTTATTGGTATCGGCCAAAATTTTCGTATCAAATTTCATAACATCCTTTACTACACCTAATATGGTTTGAAACATGTATGTATGTATGTATGTAGAACACAAAAGAGATATTTTGAAGAATGTTGGTAACTAAACAGTTTTGATGACCATTGACTTTCCTTTTGTATGTTTAAAAAAAAAAAACTCACAACTCACAACTTTCACTTTTACATTCTTTTATGTTCCACAGAAAAAAAAGTCATACAGGTTTGAAACCACATGAGGGTGAGTAAATGATGACAGAAGTTTCATCAGAATCAACACCTGAAAGCAAAATCTGCTATTTCTGTGCAACATTATGAATGAATGAGATGTGCTTTTGCTCTGGTACTGCTGATAGCAACATAACTGTCTACCACAGATAATTGCACACCTGACTGGCACTCCGACTGACCACCTCAGTTCTACTTTTGGTATATTGAATGGGCTGCTGCTTGTGTTATAAAGTACAGTCACCTCATTACATCAGGCTAATTAAGTTCCATATCATTTGCAGTTTATGGAAGAAATAGATAAAGGTAACATGCATGCATTTTGCAACCTCTATACCAACCACAAAGACATTTACCCAAGTAACAGGAAAACAAGATGTCAACTTTCCATGCACTACAAGATGTGTTGCAAATGATCAGTGCAACAATGCTTCATCTGTGTGAATAGCCTGCTGGAAATCAAGCTTTAAACACCACTTCAGTGCTGGTGTTTTAATGTGAAGTTGCCGGGACTTGGTCTTGACAGTAGCCATACATCACTGCAAGGAGGGGCTGGTCTTTGTTTCTGGTGGCATAGTTATATGTGTCATGCACACTCGAGGGAATTGTGTGTAGTGTGTTTAACACTGCATTGGTTGGGTATCTCTACAGGGGTGAGAGTAGCAGCTGCCTTCACACCTGCTGCCAAGATAAAGCACTCGCTCACACCTCTGCGCGTTTCCCCCATGATCCACAATATCAAACGATCTCATGCATTTATGTGCAGTGTTCAAGAAACCTTCAATCACATATAAATAAACAAGCAAATGTCTGGCTTTTATTGATAATGCATGAACGCAAGAACAAGACCTTTGTGCACACTTCTCAGTAGCACAGCGATGATAATCAACACCCTCAGGCCTTCCCCATGACATGGAACAGCTTTACTGGGGGATGGTGTTCTCATGGGACAGTTTTATGTGTTGCACAGCATGGTCGACTGGCAAATGGGAGTCTAACCCTGGAGAGATCTACTCACAACAAAAGCAGAGATTGTGGGGATCACTTGTGATAAAGACACCCTCAACAGCTTGTTCTGTTCATAAAGTCCATTGATGGAAGGAAAATACAAACAAAATAAATAAAATACAAGACATATTGAGAAGGTCTTCCAAACAAACCAACCAACTGAACTCAGTTTCCAGGCTGCTGCTAGAGCAAATGCACAACTGCTGTTTAAATGTATAGAATACTGAATTAGTTTGTGGTACTTGTTAGTTCTCCTTGTGCGGTTTTGGTAGTTCCAGTGGCAAACATGATCCAGGTATGGCCTATAGACTAATGTAGCTCAGCTTTGCCTCAGTGTGTGTATTTTTGGACTGCTGGTGATTCCTGAGGGACCTTTTGGAAGGAACACTTCGCTCGAGGTGCCCTCACTGATACACACACACACACACACTCACACAAATACACACTCACGGTGATGCTGCTTCTCCGCTGCCTGGTGCAAACTCTGCCAGACGTCTAGCTCCAACTGCCTACTGCTTAGCAACAGCCAATCAGAAGAGCTGAGCTGGCAAACTTGTTGGCCAATTAGACGAGTGGAAGGAAAAAGTGCTCAGAATTTGAGTTGGGAGAGAGAGAGAGAGCAGGAGGGAAGGAAAGGGTAGAGTTCGTGTGCTTGTTGTTGTGGGCTTTTTTTGTCTGACTTGATGGTTAGATAACTATGGAAAAGCTGTCAGATTCGTTTTATAAGATCTCATGGTTTCAAATGAAG
The DNA here is from genome assembly GCA_037950665.1 of Hypophthalmichthys nobilis. NCBI lineage: Eukaryota > Metazoa > Chordata > Actinopteri > Cypriniformes > Xenocyprididae > Hypophthalmichthys > Hypophthalmichthys nobilis. The sequence goes on along the minus strand of CM075477.1, from coordinate 28,864,545 downwards.
TTTGTCACTCTGAGATAAGACTTAGTCGTCTTGTAATGAGAACCAAACTTGGCATGTTTAATGCAAACTTTTCCTCTTCAACTGTCATGCACTTGTAATATATCGTACAATCTGTTCAGGCCATAAAAACAAGGCTGGTTTTATGCACGGTGTGTTTTTAAGGATGTCGAATTGGTGGTGTTACTCTTACCCATGTGGCGACGCTCACTCTGGACTTGATTGATTTTTTTGCTCCTTTTATGGTTTGATTCTTTAAAGCCGTTTCTTCATTCATTGCAGAGGACACACCTTACTGCACTGCAGCAATGGGTGGGAAGATGGGAGAGGTGTGGCAGAGGGAGAGATTGGGGAGACGAGGAGGGAGAAAGTAAAGGGGGGACATCGAGACACGCAACCAAAGGTGCTAGGACCCAGTAGACAGGACACCGGCTTTCCTGTAGTTTGGTTCCTCACTGCTTAGCAACAACAAATCAGCCACCTAGATCAAGGCCAGGACTCGTCCAATAGGAAGAGAGCAGCACCATGTGACAGAGTTTTGATTTTCTCTGCACCGCGCATGTTAGAGAGATAGAAACTGGAGGAAGATGATGAGAGTTAAAGAGGAGTGAAATGACTGTGACCTGTGATATTTGGAATTAGTTTGTGTGGAATTAGTATGTGATTTTCATTTTCTTGTAATTTGTTGTGCAAGTTTGTGGTGGTGTTTTTCACACACAAGTGTTGCAGTGCTTTGAAAATCATACAGGTGTGCCTCACTGTGGTTGGTTTCATTTTAGCATTAAAACCTTGCTAGACTGAAGCTAGGAATGCTGGAATTGCAGTGCAAGATGGACCGAATTTAGCAAGGTCAATTGAGATGGCAGAAGCGCTTATAGTTCTGCATGGTGATAGCAGCTTGGGCGTGTCAGAACGTGACATGGAGTGAGAGGACAGATTAAACATTCACACACACACTGAGAAAATGCTTTAATCAATACATGGAGAAAAACTCTGTATGATGAAGGAGACTGCCATCAACACGATGCAACTTTTTTTAATGGGTTGCATTGCCCTTAAAGGGATAGTCCACTTCAAAATAAAAATTCTGTCATCGTTTACTCCCCCTCATGTCATTCCAACCTGTGAAACTTAAAAGATATTTTGAGTAATGTCTCATATGCAATACAAGTGAACTAAAATGCTTTGGTTCCCAACATTTTTAATATCTAAATATCTAGTTTCTGCAGAAGAAAGAAATACATTCATGTTTGGAAAGACGTTGAGTAAATATATGGGTGAACTATAACTTTAAATGCTGGTCATCTTTTTTTTTTGTTGTTGTTGTTGTTGTTGTTCTTTTTTTTAGTCTTTCTGGTCATCTTTCTCTTCTTCATAAGCACACACATTGTCATGCAGTTAGTCATAGTTTTGTGGTCCACCACACTAGTGCTTGGTTTCAATTTCATGTACGATTATGTATTTTTCAAATACTGGTATACTGATGCATAGCTGAAACAATTGCTGCATCTATTCAATGGTCACAAAGAGCGCTGAGTGTATTAAAGGGATAGTTTGCCCAAAAATGAAAATTACCCCATAATTTAGTCACCCTCAAGCCATCCTAGGTGTATATAACTTTCTTCTTTCAGCCAAACACAATCACAGTTATATTAAAAATATCCTGGCTCTTCCAAGATTTATAATGGAAGTGATCTTATCCTCCAATCACTCCCATCATTTGATTTTGGGTGAACTCTCCCTTTAAGAGGAGACCTCTATTAACTGCATACCCTTATCTTACTAATGGTTCTAACTTTATAACACAACAATATATTACCCACACAACTGACTCTCACCAGCATTTCACCATTTCATTTGATAAAACTATCGTCATGTCATGTCTAAACTCAAAGGTCTTCACAACAACCCATCAAAATAAAAGTTTGGTTTAACTTAAAATTATAACAGAAATGTATTATGATTGCACAGTAGTGTACTTCAAGTAATAATAATATAGTTTATTAAAACACAGAAACTCAAAGGTCTTTATTACAGTCCGCCAAAAAAAAAGTTTGGTCTAATTTGAAGAAATTATGAAAAATATTTTGCTATTACACAGTACAATGTACTTTTTAAAGTAGTAGTAATAAAAATAACAATAAAATTTAATAAAACGTTATTTAACTTGTTTTAAATCGTAAACTTAACAAAAATATAAGGAATTAATTACATTTTCATTTTATTAAATTTTAAGATTAACTAAATTGTTAGTTTTATAAATTGATTTGATCACCACCATTTTTTTTAAAGTAACTTTTTATTTGACCTTACAATGTTCCTGACTATAAAATAAGGCACTAGCCTATAAACCTATATAAAGGTCCAGTAATAACAATAAAAAAAAATACTGTGATATGCCGCAATACCACCAGAAACTTAAAAATACTGTGATACAGATTTTTGGTCAAACCGCCCAGCACTATACATATTCAACAAGTAATGCACATGCTTCACATTTTTTTTTTTTTTTCTTGTGGTGTGCATCTGAAGGGCTGAATTTCCTAGTGAGTCTGTTTCTCTCTTCTGTAGTTGAGATATACGGTTATGGACATATTTGTGTATTGCGGATGTTGCCTGGGGAAGATAGTACCTTGAAATGCATTGCCGAACGTTTTGTGTAACACTCCATACCGAGCTCTGCATGCCACTGCAGTGCTATATTTTATTGTGTGCTCACTTAAGCAGAAAATCCCTTTCACTTTGGAAACACAGTGGATTCTTTAGGCTTTGCCCATTCAGAGACTTTTATTCAACAGTACCTACACGTATACAGATCAGATGCATGTGCAATATGCAATATCAGCTGGACTGTGGTGGTTTTAACTTCTAGATCAATTTTCAGTTAATTTTTATGAAAAGGTTTTTAATGAAGCGAGACATATTTAGTTTTAGATTTTTTTTTTTTTTTTTTTGTTTAATCAAAGATAAACTTTTTAAAGATAAACCTTTTATAAATGTGTATTTATTTATTTACTTTTCCATTTTCTCTGTCCATGAGTATAGCCATGGGTAGCTGGCACGGTGCTAAATTATAAGCAAACAAACAAACTATATCAGCTGTTTGTCTTCATGCTACAGGAAAAGTCTTGTGTGCAAAAAAGTTTCATTGTCAATAGTATAGCAATGCATGAAGCACTGCTGACTGAGAAGTCACTTCCAAACCAAGCAGATTTTATATTGGTCAAAGTAGCAAATTCAAAAATTCAACAAAAAACTTGATGCGAAATATATGTGAAGGATGTATTCCTGGTCGCATGACTCCTTGAGATGACTGCATTTTGCCTGCTGAATTTTGCTGTACAATGCGATATGTGACTGCAACATTGAAAGAAATTACATAAATCATGAATGATTTTTATGTTTATTTTTGGAGCTTGACAAGCATCAGTCCCCATTCACTCTTTTTGTATGAAAAATAGCAGCTTGAACATTTTTTAAATGTCTTCTTTTGTGTTCCACAGAAGAAAGTCATGGGGGTTTGAATGGCACAAAACCGAGTAAAGAATGACAGATTATTAATTTCTAACTAAACTGTTGCTTGAATCACATTGTTGTATGATTTATTGCTGTATCAAGTTTCCGCATGTTGTCTTGTCAAGCAATTGTGTCTGCATAAAGTCCTGTACTCTGTTAACCTGTCATGAATTCCGTGGCTTCTCCGCAGAGGTGTGCCTCTGTTTTCACAACTTGGCCACGTGCTTTCCATTGTGCGTGTGTGTGTTTTGCAGTGGTACTTGCTAACTCACACTTAGCTGATAAGAGCTGCTTGCTGTGGCATGGTTACAGTGGGCTTTTTATGTCCATTGGCTGGTGTTTTTTAAAGGAGTGGTTTCTGATTGAAAGTGCAGCAATACATCTAATCCCTGATTGGCTGAAGGAGGAGGAAAGCCTCCTATGATTGGACCAAACCCCTCAGATACCCTAGTTTTTTTTTTTTCTTCCATGCAGTCTGTTTACATCAGGTCTGAGTTGAGATTCTCTTGACTTCCTCTGAGAGAGAGAGAGAGAGAGAGAGAGAGAGACAAGAGAGTAAGTGTGAGTGAGGGAGGGATCACAGGTGTGTGGAAGCACACTTAAGTATCCGTTTAAGTGCAAAGAGTGTTAAACAGCATGACAGGAATAATGTTGAGAGAGTTAAAAGGGTGAGCGTCATTTGTGAGCATTCAGGCTTTTAAAAGGCTGTTTTTTTTTTTTTTTTTTTTTTTTTTTTTTTTTTTTACCACTTAGATATTTTCTCTTTTTTTTTCCCCCTTGAAAATAGTAGTTTTTATATATTAACGTTTAGTATAACATTCACATTATATAAGTGTTTTTGTATTCAACACCATTGCTTTGCCCTACTGACAGTCAGATGAGTGGAAAAAGTCACGTGACTAAAACAGATAAATAGAAACAAGTAATATAGAAAATGAAACAGAAACCGGTAATAAGGAAAATGAAGATGTGCGAGTGTAGTACAATAAAATAAGACATAAATAGAAAGTTAAAGTGAACCGACATTAAAAGAAATGCAAAGGTGGCAAAAACAGAAAACAATGAGAAATTCTCATTGTTAACTGGAGAGCGTAAGTTTAGTTTTATCCTCTATCACAGTTTGGTTTTGTGTGCATTGACTTTAACTAGATCTCATGGCACTTTTTATGCAGTTCGTGTTACAATATAGTCTACAAAACTGAATTACTGTCAAGCGAACTGTTGAACTGTCAATTTAGTTTTACAGTTTTTCTCAAATGCTTTTCCATTCTGTTTTAGTCACTTGTTCTCCTTTTTATCTTTCCTAAGGTTAAACAGCCTGTGGAATTCACTCACTCTTTGATCTCATCCAGAAAATGGGATTTGTTATTCTTCCTTTATTATCACCAGTCTCTCTCTCTCTGTCTTTCTCTTTCGTTTTTTTTCTTTCTCTCAATCAGTCTTTTGGCTGGGTGGGACCAGTGTAGTGTCCTCATTCATTCTCACAATGCCCACTGCTTAGCAACAACCAATCAGCCCTCATATTTTTGGAGGGGCCCTCTAGCCAATCAGGAGTGCTGTGCTATAGCATTTTCTGCTCTTCAATCCTATTGGAGAATGAGAACAAACGGTGTTGGCCCAGAGCACCGGGATGAGCAGAACTGAAGTGCCCTTAAATTCTGACCTCATCAGTGTTGATGTCTGGAGGGATGTGTTAACTCTCTTAGACTTGATCAAAGAGACTCTGTCATTCTTAGTCCTGCTCTCTCTACCCTTGCTCCTGTCCATTAAAAAGTTCCCTGGCACTTTAGCCATGAAGTGTCCTGTGTTGGCTTCAGTTCTGGTTAGCTTTTATCACAAAAAAAAAAAGTTGGTGATATTTTGACATGAAGGCAGTTTAATTGGCCAGTTGTCGGTCAATTGTAGACATTAGATGGGATTATTCATCCTTGTATTAAAAACAAAACTATGAATTAAAACAGCTTTTTAAATGGATAATAAACATTTTGTATTTTCAGTGATTTTAGAATTTTTTTTTTTTTTTTTTTGTTAGATCTCAGTATTTTATATTTTAATATTGATTTTTTTTTTTTTTTTTTTTTTTTCACTAAAATATTGCCAGTGGCTTTAAAGGAACTTGAAGACTTATGTTTTTGTTTCATTTGGTGTTTCTTTTGTTGGGGTGAAATTATTCACTTCAGCAGGTATACACAATATGTGTATATATTTTTTTTCTGTTGATATTGGATATTTAATTGTGAATGCTAATTTTCCCTATTTTTACCTAATTTTCCCTATTTATATTAACTGACACTCACTTAAAGTTAATCTTTAAAAACACTAATAATTTAATAACAATGTTAAATGTAATTTGTAGCAAATTTCAAAATTAATATCCATTTTTCATACTGTACCTTCATAGGAACATTTTGAAAAATTTAACAAGATTTTATTTTTTAATGTTTTATTTAGTAGAGAATTTTAATATTGTCCATTTATTGGTTATAATCTCTACCTCAAGTGGAAACTTGAAGATGAAGGCAGTAGGAAAAGGTCTTGTGAGCAGTATAGAGTGATAGGAAACCCTTTTCTCTGTACATTATGTGAACCTGTGTGTATTGTGTGTTTGACAGGGCTCTGGTGATCATTAGCACACTGGATGGAAGAATCGCAGCTCTGGATCCTTTGAACCAGGGACGCAAGCAGTGGGACCTGGATGTGGGCTCAGGCTGTCTAGTGTCCTCTAGCCTCAGCAAGCCAGAGGTATTGCACACAGATTCTCACAGCCTTTAACTCTTTCCCCGCCATTGACGGAATTTTCCGTCATCTATGACGCAGTGCTTCCCCGCCATTGACTAAATTCTCCGGCTTTTCTTATAAGGTAGGTGGTGCTATTACGCAACTTCAGAGTGGAGAATCTGTAGATCAAATCACAGGCAAAAAGGAGCAGAAATGAGCGATTAAAAGCATTGCCTTAAAAGCTACATTTTTCTCGTTTTTTTTTGTTTAAAATGTTGCTTTATTTTATGGAACTTGCTCTCATTGTAGTGTTGATAAAAAAGCTAGAATAAAATGTGTTACAAAATATTCAAAATACATCAAAATATTCTGGGTGCCATGAAAGTTATAGGGGCTTTTGCACTGGAGAAACCTTTTCATAGTTCCTAGAACTATTGGCAGAAGTACCCACTTTTTGGCTTGTGCGCACGCAGGAAATAGGAATGATTTTAGTTATTTTGGGTGGAACTAAATTAGCTCCTACATCCGAGTAGAGTCTAAACCGGCACTATTGGAACTACCAGTGAAGTAAGTGTACACTGATTGGCCAAACGCATGTCAAACACCAGCACCTGGCATTTTTTAAAAAGCCGTGTAAACTAGGCCTGCACGATATATCGTGATTTATCGCAAATTTGTTTGCACGCGATTTGGCAAAGGCTCTAATTATTTTATGCGCAGCTTGTCAGAGCTGTACGGCTCTGTGATCAGGGGCCGTTCTTCATACGGCGCTAACTCGGTTAGCTGGATTTGACTGACGATTTGGCATGATCTTGGATTGTTCGGTTCTTCGTCGCTCATCCTGGACTTGCTGCCATAGCAACAGGTCCGTAACCTTAAACCTGCTCGTGAGCAGGCTTATTTCATGTAAACAGGATTAGATTGCATCTTTTTAAGTGGAATTGATACTTAAAATCTGTCCCAGCCATTGCTGCTTTATTTCAAGAGTACTCTACTTATCCAGGGACAATCATTTAAAATGATGATAATTTACAAATTAATTTGAGAATAAAATTATAATGTTGTGTAGTCTATAATACTATAGGCGCAGCCAGTTTTACTCATTGAAAGTTTTATTCCTGATGGAATAATTACTTTACAATATGCTTGTACAGTTATTCTGAGCCGTGCATTCATTTGAATGGTGACAACTATTATGGGAGTGGCTTGATGCAGCGCAGGAGATGCAGATAATCTTGATCTGAATTAAAACTTTAATTAATACTGTCACATAACAAATCTGCTTCAAAGATAAAATTAAATGAATTGCGAATTACAACATTGAAATAAAAATGTAATGACTGTACAAATGCTTGTGAATCTAAATAATTGGAATTTTGAAACAGTTTTCATTTATATATTATAACATTTATGTCGTTCTGTCATTTTGTTCGCTTGGCTGTTTCATTATAAAGGTCCAGAAATTCGTCAAGTTTTTCGTCAGGTGTCTTTTCTATTATATGATGTCATTGCGTTGCTGTCTTGCCACCAGCCAGTCGCTGCATTGCTGATCGTGGTTTCGAGTATCGATACATCTGCCCTTTTCAAGGAACACGAGAACGCGGAGTAATCTCAGACAACTTAATTCTGATATTTTAATCCAATCCACAAATTCGTTTGAAGAACCAAATTAGCCAAAGATCAGTTATCACGATTAGAAGATCTAGCATCTGTCGAATCATCTCAGATGTATTAAGCGAAGTACAAAGAATGGACCCCAGTAGTAAATGCTTCTCCATCTGAAAGCCAGAGGGTGCTGTTGTGCAAAAACTCCAAATATGTCCTGCTGCAGAAGTAGATAACACTCGTCATTCCAGGAAATCCCTATGGGCATCATACTATAGCTGTAGCTGAATAAACAGAAGATTAAAACGCTTTGATTTGATTAAACATTACTAATAAACACACGACTGCCTTATTCTGTGTAAGAAGCCACATCATCTCACAGAAGGACGCTCAACGGTTGTTATGAAGTGAGTTTGGAGTAAAAACATGTTATTAAATGTTGTCTTTTGTTAGACAAGATGTTAATAAATGCTTCTCATGTCTGGAAAGATGTTTGCTTTTTCAAATGTACATTATAAGCGACTCAAACTCACAGTGCTTTCAGATGGATTAGCATTTGGAGCCATACTTCATTGACAAGCTGTGCATTAAAAAAAATAATCACAGCCTTTGCAATTTCATAATCGCACTAAGAATCGCGATTTCAATGTTATTTTTCGTATCATTCGATAAATCGTGCAGCCCTAGTGTAAACACGTTTACTCCACGAACAAGGAAAACAGCGATAATGGCATTTATCTGTTGTCTGCAGCGTCACCGTGTTCTTTTCTCCGCCTCGATAATATGTAACACTGCAAGTTGTCATAGGGGATCTTGTCTCTTAGCCCCACTTTTTTGCTCTTTCAGTCGCATAAATTATGCGTTTACATTCCATCTCCGTTATCACAAAACCCACGATAAACAACAAACACAGCTCCGATCACAGCATCCTCCATCCACCGATTGTTCTCGGGGAACCACACTGCTGCCTAGTTCTTAAAACTGAGTTCCTAAAACTATTCGGTGCGAAAGCCCCTTATGTGTGTTTTAAAAAAACGCTGGTGGGGAAAGAGTTAAAAACCACAACCAACAACTGTTTACATGGTGGTTTTTACACTTGGTTCAGGGTTTCTCTGGGTCTTAAAAGGTCTTAAAAAGTCTTAATTCACTCATACACCATATATTTAGGGGTCCAAGCACCAACGGAGCGAGAACCCTGTACTGATTTTCTTCTTCCCATAATCCTTGAGTCAAGCCCTACAAAATAGATATATTATAATAGATACTTTTTCAACCTCCTAGGCCGTTGGTCTGATCTTCACGAAAATAGGCACACAGCAGCTAGGGATGGTGCTGGCAACAAGTTATCAAAAGAATTTTGATTCATCGAAGCATTGCAAAAATACAAATTATTTTAATTCTTCAGGCAAAGTTCATTTTTATGAGTTGACCCATTTACTTTTCTTTACTTTGTCTTAAAAATGTCTTGGTCTTAAATTTACCTTCATAAAACCTGCAGAAACCCTGTTGGTTAGAACTATTAAACGCTTTCTTGTAGTATTTCGCAAAGTGATGCAACATGAAGGTTTTCTGCCCAAACATGCAAAGAGCACACATTATTCTGATGTTCCTAAGAGTGTGTGTGTGTGTGTGTGTGTGTGTGGGAAAAGGCGATGTTTGTTTGAACCTCTTTACCCCAGAAGAGAATGAGACATGGCCCAAAGGAAATTGGACCTGAAACAAGTTATACATATATACACACACACACACACACACACACACACACACACACACACACACACACACACACACACACACACACACACACACACACACACACACACAATCACACACACACACAATCACAGACTCGTGCTCACTAGAGACTGAAGACTAGCCTGGAGGAAGAGCGTTTGGCAGCGATGCACTTATGAGCCTGTGCGCATGCACGAATTTACACAAACACACTGAGAAAACATTAATGCTGCACTAACAGGCTTCTTTGGGCATCTTCTAATTTTACACATTAGTTTGATCCATGCTATGAATTTGCAGTGTCTAAGGATGTCATATGTTTTTACTCTTTATTTTCTCCTCTTTCTTTACTTTGTGTGTGTGTGTGTGTGTGTGTGTGTGTATAATAGTATAAAGGTGTTTGTGTGTATGTGTGAGTGATTGTGTTGATCCCCGTCTGGTTTGGCGGTAACCTGAAATGCCTGGCTGCTGTGGGAGCAACCTCCCCATTGGCTAGAATCTTCCTCTCCCCTCCTCTTTTACCTCCTGGTGCCTAGCAACCAGCCATTCTGATTGGCTCAAGCGGTGCCTTGCAAGGCATTCTGCTCAGTGATTAGAGCAGTCTGCCCCCTTTTCATTGGTCCTCGCCATGGCGCCGGTAGAAAGCAGTCACCTATAGCATGCCTCAACAGTAGGAGAGAGGCCAGAAGTAAACAGCATTGTCTGCAGAAACACGCTGTCACAACACGAGGGGGAGGTGTGATGGAGAGTAAGAAAGAAAAGGATGAGAGGAATGAGGAAGAGAGAGATGGGGGGTGGAGAGGGATACCACTGACAGTGTGGTGTGAGTCATGCTGAGAGGATTGAAGAATGAGGTAATGCCTTATGTGTGGGATGATGTCATCCATAAGAATGCTGACCCCCACCCCCAACCCAACAAACACATACACCCCCCCTCCAATCTATTAATCTTTAGAGTGAACAGTTGTAATTAATGCGCTTTAATCTAATGAGCTGAAAAGCTGGTATTTCTGCCCACTATTTAATGTAGAACACCTTTTGTTTTGATTGATTGCAGCACCAAAGGGAGTCATTTAATGTGACTCACAGAATAATTGTGTTGACACACTGTCAGGCTTGGGCTGTAGACAAACCTAAGTTCATAAAGTCAATAGAACCTCCAAAATACATGTCCCAGTCACATTACACACCAAAACCAAAAGTTTTTTTGCATTGTGGCATTTATTTTCATGAACATTACGAAAACGGTCACACCAAATTCCCGTCACTGTAATGTTTTACTTTTCAGTTTTGTAGCTCCCATTCTCATTACTGCAGTACAGTTTCCTTTTAACTGTATTATAATAAATATGTATTGTGATTTACAATTTTTTCAATTTAAAATAAGTATAAATTATTGGCAGTGCACAATAAACACTATTCAAATATACTTTATTTATTTTCCAATTATACCAATTAAAGGTTTAGGTCACCTAAAAATGAAAATTCTGTCATTAATTACTCACGGGTTTGTTGCGTTCATATATCATTCGAACCGAACCAGAGTTCGTTTGGAAGTGGACCGAGACCCATCTTTTCAGCGTTTGTTTGGTGCGCACCAGGGTTGCTATTTATTTATTCAGTAAGTAGAAGTTTCTCGTCTGTCAACTGCATTACAGTTCCATATCAATTCACTAAATTATTTCAGTTATCTCAAAATCCATTTAAAGACGTTTACAAATATGCAAATATGACAAACAAAAGGATAAAAATGACAATTTCTATGTTTTCCTTATGACATTTACCTTTTTGCTTTGTCCTTCTTCTGCTCTGTGTTTGCACACATATGGACACAGTCTCTCTCTAATAACTGCATTTCAGAGCATCCATTACTAGCTCTAAAATGACGTTTTGGAATTAGCAACAGAGGCTTAGGATGAGATGCGTAAGAAAGTTCCACATCCAGAAAAATGGATAAATGTCTTGAAATAAAACATCTGAAAAATGTCTTGAGGTGTGGTAACCGTGTTATAAGCAGAATAATTGACGACAAGCCGATGAATTATTTAAAAAATAATTTACACCCTCGGGTATGGCTTATTTTTCAATAATTCAGTGGCCCTGTCGTCACTTACTAATTTTATTTTTTTATTGCTTTATTACAGTGGTTAACTTAACTATCCTAAAAATAGGCGTAATTTTCTTTAGGCAAAATATATAACTTATTTTAATTTTGCAATTGAAATAAAACTTTGTTCTTGACAGATTTTCCTCAATAGTACAATGATGTGCGAACACACAGTTCTTTGAAGTGTCATTTTGGTGCTGATCTTTTTCTTTCTTTTTGAGTACATGTCAGTGATGTCAACTTCTGATGGCACTCCGCTGATATCCTGAATATCTTTACTGTTGTAAAAAGAGACAAAATAACACCAAAGCAGGATCAGCAGTTTCACAATAGTGTTGCTTAGTCTTAGAGAATTAACATTTTCAAGCATTTTCCCACAGAAATTTGTAATGGATTTTTAGAACAAAGGTTTTTGATTTGAGTGAAATCAGGTCTGTCAACCTGATCTCATGAGAAAATGTAACTATTTTACTAGTTTGTGTGTTTTTTTTTTTTTTTTTTTGGTATGAATTTGTATGATTTGATTTGTATGTAAACATGCATATGAAGTCGCCACCAATTTGCCAAAGCGTAAAGTAGTTTTGTTCAATTAATGTTAACCACAGGCCTTACTTTACTCTTAATTTGAAAACCGTGATTATGAAACCTATCAATTCCAGGTTTCCCTACAAATTGACGTCACTGAAGGACTTTATAACTGTAAATGTTTTGGTTTGTTGTTTTTCTTGATAGTATGTCATCTGTAGATCGAAGTGTGTTTATTTGATTTTAAACTGTATGTAGGGTGCACTAAAGTGATTTGTGCTGGGAGGAGTGTGAAATGATATGTTGTGTTTGTGTGAGTATGCGTGTGTGGGAGACGGAGAGATTACCGTGGAACAGGGAAAAGAGAGGGGATTGCGCCTAGCTTGATGTAATGCTACGTGTCAGACTCAGTGGAGCGCTATCATCTGCGGGAGGTCATTGAGTACAGAGGGATATCCTGCCTACAAAGACACTCTTCATACTCAAACCTGCTGTGATCCCTTAAGACAAGGGCCAGACTGCCTTTGGCTAAGTCTCTCAAATTGAATGTGTCAAACAAGATTCCAGAAGTCATCGCCCACAGCTGAACTGAGTATTTGATTCATGATGGGCTGCTACAGGGTTCAGTCTGATACAATGTTTTTTTCTGCCCCTACGTTCCCTACTTATTAATGGGATCATATCAGCAGAGGTGACCAGATGTTTGCTGGTTGAAAATGATGGCAAAACTATGCATTATCCAAATTTGAAGGAAAAACTAAAGACGGTGGTTGTTGATCAATGTGTGCCAGTATATCTGGGTTTGTTGGGCATGCTGTGATTTTTCCATAGTTTTACTTCAGTGATGTCAAATCATGGCATTGGTTCTTGTGCGTCATCCACAACATCAAAGCTGCCCCGATGCCCAGATTTGAGAGCTAGAGAGGAAGATTTTCAGTCAATGTTTTGTGTAAACTAACCATTCTTACACAAGTAAAAATTAATATTGTTATGAAATGACTTACTTGAATAATTTATACAGATTTATTCACAAAACTGCAGCCTTTGGGGCATTTTAAATGAAATGCATGAGCAATCAACACTAGTTTTACCATTGAAGTGCAGACAAGAACTTTATCAAGCCAAATATCCCCCATCACAGAGAGCATTTTCAATACTGGCCTATCAGCCAGCATTTAGTGCATGGAAAAAATAGATTCGCACCATGCGTCCAAAGTGAGATACTTTTTACAGAGCTTTTTACTGAAGCTTTACATTTGTTTAAACTGTGGTATTTAAACACACTGACATGAGATACTGTAGAGCTTAAATTACACTCTTCATAAAAAGCAGCCAACCTTTTGCATTTACAGCTTGAGGTTAAGAGGTTTAAAAGATGTACTTCCTTTCATGCAAGTCATAAAACCTCCTGAAAAGTCATTACATTTCATGTTCTTCAAGGCTTCGGGAGCCAAAAAGACACTGGGATCTTTATATAAATTTAACAAATATATAGTTATATTTAGGGCTGTCAATTTAACTCATTAATTAGATTAATTCATTACGGTAAAAAATAACATGTTTAAATTATTAACCCTGCCTCAGACGTACGTAGGTCATCTGACATTTCATACAGTTGACTTATGACATTTGATGCATGGCAACAACTCATTGCGTGAAGGAGCCTATAGAATGTAGTTAGAATGTCCCTAAAATTCAAGATATGTGTGAGTTTTTTTCTTATTTACATCACATGATATAGTTATATCACACGAGTAACAAGCGCAATATCACATGCGTGCTGTTTTTTTCTGTCCAGACTAGCACGAGTGCAAATGCGATACTGCTAACAAAAATATTAAGACAAAGCAGAACAGTTAGTCTCCGAGCAACACACAACGGCATTTCATTTCTGAACTCACATTTTGAACGAACGAATGAATGAATGACTCAGTGACTTAATCATTAAGACATTTACCGCCACTTCTGGCAGTTTTAGTTTCTTATTTAGAGTATAATTTCATTTATATGAAATTATTATATTTAAAAAATTATTATATTTTTTATAATATTGTATAAAAAAAATCATATTTCCATATCAAGAAAGAAAGAGAAAGAAATTTAGAGTTCATCCAAAAATTAATATTCATATAAATATAATATTCATAATATTCAATAAAAAACATATTTAAATCAACAAAAATATCTTAATTTGTGCTCCAAAGATTAACGAAGGTCTTACAGGTGTGGAATGGCATGAGGGTGAGTAATAAATGACATTATTTTCATTTTTGGGTGAACTAACCCTTTAAACCCTCTTTTGGGGGTAATTTCTCAGTCAACTTTGATGTGCGATTAATTTGCGATGTAATTAGATTAATTAATCGCCACATCATGTAATTAATTCAATTTTAAAAAAATGTAATCGCTTGACAGCCCTAGTTATATTGTTATATTGTTATATTACGTTATATTATGTTATAGAAAGCAAAGTAATATTTAATAATATAAAAATATATAAATAGAAAAAAAAAAACTTGTTACTTTTAACCAATTATAGATGTATGAAGTCAGTTCCAAATGCTGTCCTAGCAGAGTAAGTGTCTGTTATCTTTCTTTAAAATAAATGTCATTTTTAAAATGTTTATTTATCCTATTTTATGACATTTTTATTTTATATTAATTATTACTTTATGAATTAAGACAAACTAATGCCTACATACTAGTTTTTATATAGATATGTCATTTAGTGTAGCTGACGCTGTAGATTTTCAGAGGAGCTCTGTTGCAGCTAATGACATTAATGAAGTTCTGGACATCGTCTGAGGTTAAATTCTTGCTCTTCTAATTGATTGGCTTTAATTGTTCATTGATTTAAAATGTAGTTGGATTGAAGTCTCACCCAACGTCAAGATCCTGTAGAGCTGGAGATCAGGCAAATAGATCACATGATGGATTAACTCAGTGTAGCACAGTGATGAGTCATCATTGCAGCACACACACCACACACTCTTTAAACCTCTTACCCTCAGTACCACTGCAAGCTCTTTACAAGCCCCGCCCACCCAGACGTGATGGACGGATGAGCTAATCTCTTCATTTCTTAGCCAATCACAGTGACTGTTTTCATTCTCCAGGTGCTTGTTTTCTCATAGTTGTTCAGCTTCCAATTGGTCCATACCAGGTATCAAGGTTAGATTAAGCGCAACAGGAAGTTGGTGATCTCATCCCCCCCTTCTGTATGTCTGTTTGAGCTGAGATCACTTTTTGGATTAGGGTCAGTTACATTACCCTTATATAATGGCCTTTTCTCTTTATTGGTGTGTGTTGTCCAATTGTCCATGTTTATCCTTTAACGGCATGTAGGATTGTGTAACTCTTTGGACAACAGTAGACAGAGCGCCAAATGTTAATGGCATACAGTGTGATAATGCCACACACAGACTCAAAGCTGATTGGTCAAAGTCTCAGTGTTGTCTGTCCCCTTGTCTCTATCCATCATGGTCTGCTCATTGTACCCTCCCTGCTGCTGGTGATTGGAAATGTGAAATATTTCCTAAAAAGAAATCATGTGCCACTTCAGATAATTTACAACAACAGTGTGATCCAAAATAATAATACAATTCTCATGACCTCTTTCTGTTCCTCAGATTTTTGGGAACAAGATGTTCATTCCCTCTCTGGACGGAGCTCTGTTCCAGTGGAACAGGGACAGGGAGAGTATGGAGGCTGTTCCCTTCAGTGTGGAGTCACTTCTGGACTCCTCGTACCGCATCGGAGAGGACACTGTGCTTGTAGGGGGCAAGTCCCTCACCACGTACGGCCTTGGTGCATACAGCGGCAAGGTAACTCAAACAGATGATTTCTTTTTTTTTTTTTCTCCGTTGTTTTTTATAACAATAAATGATTGATGTGCTTTTGTGGCACTCTGCAAACTCTTTTATCATATTGTAGTATTGGTTGTCAGCTTTAACCTCCCTCTCTCTTCCTCTGTAGTTAAAGTATATTTGTTCAGCGGTGGGCTGCAGTCGGTGGGGGGACGAGGAAGGAGAGCCAGAGGACGTACTGTTACTCCAGAGAACACAGAAAACTGTCAGAGCTGTGAGGCCTCGCAACGGGTTTGAGAAGTAAGAAATACCCGCAGGCTTTGGCTTCACTCGCGCTCTGTTGAGCGCTTCATGTGACCTTGCTTTTGATCTTATAAATGAAACAGAGGTAGATTAGATGCAGAGTATGCTGGGTTGTATCAACATCGTACAGCTTGGCAGCTTAATGTTGAAAAACAATTGCAAAATAGTAGTCATCCTCGTAAAATGGCAATTGTTTTCTGTTTTCTCTAGATGGAACTTCAGCGTGGGAAACTTTGAGCTGAAATTTGTCCCTGAGATTCAGTCCAATCTCAACTTCCTGGAGGGGGAGGCTTCTAATGGGGAGACATGGCGAGAGGTCAGACGTGAAGCACAACGTGTCATCCAGGAGGAGACAGATGCACAAACCAAAAATCATGCTAATACGCATCCAAACTCGCACACTCAGGTAGAGGGCTTAGACCTGGTCATTAAGGTTTCTGTGCCGGACTGGAAAGTCATGGCCTTCAGCACCAAACCCGAAGGACTGCTGATCTGGGAGCATCAGGTATCTCAACTCAACCCATTAGGTTACTGTTCAGAGTTGTAGGTGAAACAAACAATCTACAATTCATCATTTCTCATGATTTTGTTCTCTCTCTCCTCTCTGTGAAGTTTTGCACACCCATTGCCTCTGCGTGGTTGGTAGGAGGGGGGAAGGTGACGCCTATTAGCCTGTTCGATGACACCTCGTATAACTCCCACACTGAAACTGAGGCTCAGGAGGATGATGACATCATGGAGGAGGCCCGTGGGGCCACAGAGTCCAGCGTTTACCTGGGTAACATGCACTTGATGTTTGTTTTGCGAAGATGAACGTGTAAGAGACCTTGTTTACATCTGGTATTGAAATTGGTATCGGCTGAACCAATCAAAAGTGGTCAGGTCTAAGTACATGTGTATATGGTGTCCCATAGAGTTGTCAAAAATACCGACTTTAGTAGGTGTTTACGAATCCTCTCAACAGTGTCACATTTTTTAAATTTCAGCACCGAAAAGGTACCGAAGTCGGTACTTTTGACAACTCTAGTGTCCCATATGCCTTTGTGATCCGTTCACTTAAGTTACATTTGGAGGTGTTCAATGCTAATGAGTCGTGATGCATCCTGGGCAACAGGGAAGAACTGCCTACTGGCCTGTTAATCAACCTTGATAAAAGAAGGGCTATAACTTTTGCTGTACAATAAAATAGCTGTTCACTCAAAAAGCTCACTTTAAATTTCTGCTCTGCTGAAATAATGAGCCTTCTGCTTAAAATGCACAAGTGAATTATGTACTCTACTGTTCAAAAAATTTGGGGGTGCAATAAATGAAAGTTACAGAAGTCATTATAAATGTCATTATTTGAAATAATGTTCTGTTTTAAATAAATGCTGTACTTTTGAAATTTCTGTTCATCAAAGAATCCTGAAACAAATATCATAGTTTCCACAAAATGTTAAGCAGCACAACTGTTTGCAACATTGATAATAATAAGTGTCTCTTGAGCAGCAATCAGCCTATTAGTGATTTCTGAGGGATCATGTAACTCCTGGAGACTAGAGTAATGATGCTGAAAATTCAGCTTTGCTACCACAGGAATAAATTACATTTTAAAATATATTTTAATAGAAAACAATTATTTTAAATGGTGATATTTCACAGTATTTCTGTTTTTTTTTTTCCTGTATTTTTGGTCAAATAAATGCAGCATTTTGTGAGCGTAAGAGATGGTAGTGTATGCATTGACAAAATCCTGTCACAGGAGATGCGTTTGAGACTCATGTAAATACCAGGTGTAAACGGCAATATTTCTTGAGAAATAAAGACATGTAATGTGAATCTAAAATGTTTTCTCTTTCCATTAAAGGGATGTTTCAGGGTCAGTTGTACCTTCAGTCCTCTGTGAGAATCTCAGAGAAGTTTCCATCGAAGGCCAAAGCTCTAAACGGTTGGGGCAGTAACACTGACATGATACCACCACCTATAGTAAAATGGAAACCCCTTATTCGTGAGTATATTACACCAAATACACACACAAGAATGTATTAAAGCTAATGTGATGTCAATAACACTAGTTCCTTTCCTCCTAGACTCCCCTTCCCGTACTCCAGTTCTGGTGGGCTCTGAGGAGTTTGATAAATGTCTGAATAATGATAAATTCTCTCATGAGGAGTACAGTAATGGAGCTCTGTCAATACTGCAGTACCCATATGGTAAGAACTGTCCTTCAGGCCATTTGGACACTTGGTTTGACCGTTTGTGAACATGTGGTTTGAGAGAGAACATGAACTTATCACTCTCTTCTCTGTTTCCAAATGTAGATAATGGATACTACTTTCCATACAGTCCTCGTTATCGTAACCGGCGTGATGAGACGGCAGTAAGTGTTCTGCTGAAGAAGGATGGAGAGGGGTCACCGGTGAGAAGGAAAGATCCTGTGCTGCTGCTGCCATGGTGGAAGGAGATTCTGGGTACCATCATCTTCTGCATCGCTGCCACCACCTACATCGTCCGCAAGTTCTTCCACCCACCCACAACATACGTGCGGGTAAACAAAAACTGTTCAATACACACAAATGATCTTATGCTTATTATAGTGTGAAATTAATATTAAGAGTCATGCATGTTGCACTGTTCTTAATTCATCTGTGCAGCAACGGAAGGAGTCTGAGACACAGTGTCAAACTGACAACAAGTTTGAACTGGATGTTACAGAGCCCAAAGAAGTTGTCGTCACAGAGACACGTCCTTGTGAATATGTTTCTAGGTAATTGAGCATACACTTTGAATTTCATATTGATGTTAATATTGATTTAGGGACTATTGTAGGTGTAGGAGGGTTAATTATTATTTCAGTTAGTTATTTTTGGTAATTTAATCAATTAAAGGGATAGTTCACCCAAAAATGAAAAAATGTGTTGTTCCAAACCAGTAAGACTTTCATTCATCTTTGAAACACAAATGATATTTTAAAAATGAAATCTGAGCAATTTCTGTTCCTCCATTGACAGCTACGCAACTACCAATGTGATGCTTCAAAAACTAATCCATATGAATTGAGTGGTTTAGTCCAAATTTTCTGAAGAGATTTGATCGCTTCATTTGATGAACAGATTGAATTCAGGCTTTTATTCACATATAAACATTGATCAGCGAACATAAACAGAAGCTCAACCGTACTTGCTTGATGCGTGAAAACAAAACCTCATTGGTTCTTGCCGAAGCTTAAATGTGCTGCGTAACACGCAAGAATGAACCTAATTGGTTATCGCAGGTCAAGCAAGCATGCTTGAGCTTCTGTTTCTGAACACATGTGTGATATGTGTGTTGATGAATGTTTATATGTGGAAAAAAAGCATATATTAAATCTGTTCATCATAAAGCGATCGAGTCTCTTCAGAAAAATTGGATTAAACCGCTCGATAATCGATTCATATGTTTTAGTTTTATGATCTCTTTATGAACTTTTTGAAGCATCAAAATGTTATTTGCATTGACTGTCAATGGAGGGACAGAAATTTCTCTGATTTAATATAAAAGATCTTCATTTGTGTTCCTGTGTCCTGCTCAGATACATTACACTTCCATTTGGTGCTATTAGAAATGACAGACTTTACCTTTAAATGAAGTTACAAATGCCTCAGTCAGAGTTACAGTTGGAGTTCCTCTTTTAAATAAGGAAATTCAAACCCATTTCTTAAAATAGATTACACTTGTTTGCACATGGTACATTAGAGACTTGCAGTTGCTGAATGTGGAATGCACAGATGGCATCGTGATCATATTTACTTTTAAATTCTCAGGGGTAAATGCACAGCTTTTATGACTCAAGTGCTCTTGCTGTGCAGTTTCTTTGTTGTTTGAATTTCGATTGTTTTCAAGTGATATTTTAAATTACTAATTACGGTACATAACTGTTTTAGTGTTTAAGGCTCTGCATGTTCTGATGTTGAGCTCATTTGGACATCGACACACAGCTGTTTTATTGCACAACATACAGTTGTCCTTTTTAAGTGGTGATTTAGATAAGTAGAACATAAAGTCCAAATTAATTTATTTATAACTGATTTGTGTTTGTTTGTGTGTATCAGATACTTGACAGACTTTGAGCCAGTTCAGTGTTTGGGACGTGGTGGATTTGGTGTCGTGTTTGAGGCGCGCAACAAGGTGGATGACTGCAACTACGCCATCAAGAGGATCCGTCTTCCCAACAGGTAACAGTCGACACAAAACATTAACACTTCATAAAAAAAGCATCATTTGGGATACAAGTGTTGTGTTTAATGCTGGGATTGTGATTGTAGGGAGTTGGCTCGTGAGAAGGTCATGCGAGAGGTAAAGGCTCTGGCTAAGCTGGAACACCAAGGCATCATTCGTTACTTTAACGCTTGGCAGGAGAGTCCGCCCCAGGGCTGGCAGGAGGACATGGACAAACGCTGGCTCAAAGACGCCAGGTGTGCAAAATGCTCTTGAACATAAATACAGTCGTGATAAATACAGGATTGTTGCGGTCATGGCTAGCCGGAGAATTTTTAAAGATATGATTTCTGGACCTGTTAAAGTAATGAAAACTACTCTAGTAAATGTACATTTTGTGCTTGGATCTAAAATGTTTCATTATGTCTTATCTATCATCTGTCTGTCTGTCTAACAATCTATTATCTGTCGGTCTGTCTGTCTTATCTATCATCTGTCTATCTATCATCTATCTGTCTGTCTGTCTATCTATTATCCGTCTGTCATTTATCTAAATACATAAATTATTTAAATCAGATGTATTTTAGTGAAGCTAGGACATTAATGAGAAGGATCCCTTTTTTTCCCCCTCAGTACTGCTGACTGGCTGCTGAGCTCTCCTGACCACATGGAGGCATTCTCAGTCAAGGTTCCTGTGGCCACTCCTTCTCCGGTGGATTCCTCATGCATGTGTGCTGCCGACGGGGACACGAGTGTGTGCATCGTGGATCAGGTGTGTGTGGAAGGCCTGGGACCAGACAGTATGATGTCAGAGCGTGACAGTCAGGCCGACCCAGACGCTGTCCTGGAGGTCTCGGATTCCCCTCACTCTTTTGAGCTCTGCCCTCCCCGCACAGTTGCTCATGGCGACTGTACTTCTTCCTCCTTCGATATCGTATTCGAGGACTCAGGCTGTGAACACCAGGACAATGACAGTGACCTCAGCGGAAGTACACCTGTGCCACCTGCGTGCCTTTCACAGCCTAGCTCCAAACCCCAGTGTGGTACATCAGCGGGACCACCCTCTAACTTACCAGCAAGGCCCACCTCTCTGAACCTGGCTCCCAGCACCCCCTGCCCTGCCACGCGGCCCCTGCTCACACCTAAGGTCTACTTGTACATTCAGATGCAGCTGTGCAGGAAGGAGAACCTGAAGGACTGGATGGCCCAGAGGTGTCTGCCTGAGCTCAGGGAGCACACTCAGTGTCTGGACATCTTCCTGCAGATCGCAGAAGCTGTGGATTTCCTCCATAGCAAAGGACTAATGCACAGAGATCTTAAGGTAGGAAGCTGAAAATGAAAAGTGATTGCAGTGAGGGCTTTTCCAATGCAAACTGCTCTTTCATTTCCTTTCTTTCTCTTTCACTCTCAGCCATCTAATATCTTCTTCACAATGGATGACGTGGTGAAGGTGGGAGACTTCGGACTGGTCACTGCTATGGATCAGGAGGAAGACGATGAGGAGCTGAGTACCCTCACACCAATGCCAGTCTATGCCCGTCACACTGGCCAAGTGGGCACCAAACTTTACATGAGCCCTGAACAGGTCAGTTCCAGTCACTCTGTCACACTTCCACACACAACTTAGCATACAATGAGCAAAGGAAAATTATCAGATTTCTACTTGGCAGAAGTTTTTTTTTTTTTTTTTTTGGTAAAATGTAGAATATTTTTTTATTTAAAAATGATTCATGTTCATCTCATCTCTTCCTTTTTCCCCTCTTTAGCTGTCTGGGAATTCTTATTCTCACAAGGTGGACATTTATTCTCTTGGCCTGATTCTTTTTGAGCTTCTCTGTCCATTCCGCACCCAGATGGAGAGAGTCAGGGTAAGACTGCATACATGTAAGCACACTACCATTCAAAAGTTTGGGGTCGGTAATATTTTATGTTTTTGAAGGAAGTTTCTAATGCTCACCAAGGCTGCATTTGATCAAACCAACAACAAAACGGTAATACTGTGAAATGTTATTACAATTTAAAATAACCCTTTTCTATTTTATAATGTAGTTTATTCCTGTGATGCAAAGCTGAATTTTCAGCATCAGTACTCTAGTATTCAGTGTCACATGATCCTACAGAAATCATTCTAATATTCTGATTTTTGGTGCTCAAGAAACATTTCTTATTATTATCATTATTAAGAACAGCATTTATTTTGAAATAGAAATATTTATAACATAAATAATATTTTGTAACATTATAAATGTCTTTACTGTCACTTTTGGTCGATTTAATGCATCCTTGCTGAATAAAAATATTAATTTCTTAAAAAAAACAAAACTTTTGAATGGTAGTATACTCATGTGAATACAAATAGAATGTTTTATTATATTTTACTGAATGGTAAACATTCCACTGATTTTCTTTCAGACTCTCACAGAAGTCAGAGGCCTGCAGTTTCCTGTTGCTTTCTGTAAGGCCAATGTCTTGGAAGTAAGTTTGTTTGTGTTTGTGTGCCTATACTGCTGGGTATACTGCTGGGTATTTTGCAATGGCAGTGGGAGTGACCGTACAATTGGGAAATCCTAGAGATGAACAGCACTTCTAGTGCCCCCTATAGGTGCAAGGTTACAATCACAACATCAACATATCCAGCCTAATGTTTTTCATTCACACAGCAGCAGAATGCAGTTGTCAGACCTGTTTTAGAACACTAAATTTAGAAAGTTAAATCTGTTGTTTTTGTGTAGAATGTACCACAGTGCATACATACATACGTTTCAAAGCAGCTTTACAGAAAGTTTTGCCTTAAAGAGGCTGTATGTAATTTTTTTTTTTGACTGTACTGAAGCATAAAAATGCAATATGTTTGCAGATATATAGAAAACATGCTCAGTTCACATACTTCTTTCTCCAAAAAATAATGCTACAGCCAGTTATTCTACTTTGAAATGTGAGTTCTGTGTCAATATGTCTGTTTTTGTTTTGGTCTGTGTGATTCCGCCCGCTGCCAATTTACCCAATAGTATTTTCAGTTGGTGGAAAACACAGCATATTGCAGCCATGTAAGTTAACAAACAAACTAGATCAGAGATTGCAGATTCTACCCGACCTAAAAAGCTTCGACATCCATCTAAAAAGCTCTATGACCAGAGGCATGTTAAAATGCGGATAAATCAACTCATCAACTTACAGTGTAAAGGTCCTTGCACACTGAGTCTGAAATTCTCATACGAAATTTTCGCACGTTAAAAAATAAACACAACCTCACGTTGTGTCAATCACGTTTACACACTGCCTCTGAAACTTTCGTTCGTCATAAAAAAAAAAGTCAGATGGGGTTCAATTTTCTGCATTTTTCGCGTCCGTAGCAAGCATTTTGAAAGGTGTTTTGAGAATTCAGAGCCACCGTACAAGTGAAATCCAGACATACTGCCAGTCTCTGTTCAGCATCAGTTGGTTCACGGAAATTGGTGATGATCTTTTTAATATGTGGCTCCAGTGTCACTAGCAAAGCATCAAACTGAGCCACTGACATTCTGAAGTAAACATTGAATCGCTCGTGATAATCCCGCGGCTCCTTCATAAGGAGGTGGAACTTCTCTCTATGCAATCTCAGGATTGGATGGACCCAATATTCCTTTATTTTTACTCTTTTTAAGACTAGAGAGGACAACAAAATCATCCTCACTGCTTGAAAATGCTATTGTTTTGTGAATTTTTTTGCAATGGATTAATATGTGGTTGTGGCAACAGTGGTTGTGGCAAGGAGTCCAACTCTGTAGGAAACAGATCTGTTCACCCACAGACTTTCAGGAAATTAAGATTTGACTGATAAATTCACACTCATGACTACTGTGAGAATGGAAAATGGGCTTGACTTGGGTTATTCCTTCATACAGACAGTACTCAAACTGATACTACAACCCAGTGGTTCTCAATTTTTTTTTTTTTTTTTTTGGTTGCAAATATGAGAATAAATGAGATATTATTATGAATTATTCCGCACACTAACATAACACATATCTGTTTGCGTTTCAGGCACAGATGGTGCGCTGTATGCTGTCTCCAGTGCCCGCGGAGCGCCCAGAGGCGTCAGAAATCACAGAGGCCCCTTTATTCCAGGAGCTGGAGGTGCCCTGCAGAATTCGACAACGCACTCGAACGTACAGCGCTTCGTCTGCAGGACGACCATCACGGCAGATATCTTCATCAAACTAGAACTCCCACTCAAAGACACACACATACTGTGCCTCATCTGCGGGATGACTAACACAGCCAGTCACCACCTCTTGCAACGCACATCATTCACACACTTTTGTACAGATAAACTGAGCCCAACTAAACAACAGATCATTCCACAAACCTCTACAACTGGAATCACACACATCGTAAACATAAATTAAATCTGTGGCATTTGGGCATTCAGTAAATTACAATAAGGCCCCTAATTGCATTTCTATCAACTCCTAGTCAACCAATCCCAATCCCACACACACACTTGCTGTAGGAGGAGAGTTGTTGTTTTTCCAGTGCTAACGAATGCTGATGAATGACCTTCCTTTGGACGCTGTTCACTCTGCATGTCTTAAACAGGAAGTTGTGCGACACGTACGTTCCTGTCCGAACGGAAAATTGTACGAGTTCCTTTTCTCCTCTAGTGTAAATAGGCTTAAATACTAAGCAAGAGAGGCTTTGTGTGCTTTAAAGGTGCTCGTTCAAGACCGAACGCACAAGTTCAGAGGCATTATAGCCGCTCGCTGTTACAGTGTTAGTGGCTAAAGTGCGCATTACTTGATGAACATGAATTTGCATATGACTGAGTGGATGTGGAAATATTCAAACTGCCTTTAAGCTGGACTTTGATGAAATGTTTGCGATGGTCAGTATGAGACTTAGAATCGAGTGATTTGAAACGGAGACTTTAAAAATCATTCTGTAAAATACTTCATGTCATTAGCACCCGGAAAGGTAGTTTACTGTATTTCCAGTCATTTAGAAAAATTTTCCTGAAAATTCTGAATAAGAAAGAAGTGCTTTGACTAATCACACAATAAGAAAGGATACAGCTGGAGGAATCACTTCGACCAAATATTCAGCACACACCCTTAATTGTAACATATCAGGTAATGACTGATTGTATGATTTTTCTTACTGATTTTGATTAGAGGGAGTGAATTTTCTTTTGTATATGATGGAATTTTCTGTATAGTAACTGCTTTTTATGACTTTTTTCAACTTCTATGGACATTTTTTCCTAAGAATTGTTGTCAAAGTTTGAGAGAATGGCGATAGAGTGGATTGTGGCGACGGATTGGATCTCTAGAGCACCGGGTGCCTCTGCACCTTCAGGAGCAGCTTCTGTATGTATGTGAATTCTGGCGTGTTTCCTGAACGGGCCATATGCTGCAGAACGGACATGAGATTATGACCTTTGACCCTGTAATCCACATCAGGGACCACTTTGTGAACCCTTCACCTTTTAACCTGTATCTGTGAACCCTACCCAGTGAAGACAGCCACGAGTGCTGATCCTGTTTGTTCAGATCACTGTGGCAAATCCTTCCAACAGATCTTTCCCGTCTAATAATTATCCTCAGTCCTTGGTTTAAATCAATTTTATTGATGCCCGCTTCATTATTGTTCATTTAGCATTTGGTTTTGACCGTTCAGTTTATCCAATGTTCTTTTTTTCTGTCACTGTCGAAATCCCGGTTTCATGTTCTTTAGCCGAGCCATGTCTCTTGCCGTTTATGTAAATATGTTTGTTTTTATTTATGTTGACTACAAAAATCAATCCGTTTGGATTGGTTGAGGTATAAATAAGGTATATGAATGCACTTCATCCAGTGGAGTGCATTGAAATATTGTGACTTCTTACAAGTCAATAATGTAATAAACGTTCTATGATGTTTGTAAAAGTGTTTTGTTTTTATGCTTTGTATAAAAACATCTAACATGAATATACACGATAATTTTTTTTGGATGCACTATGCTGAAATATAATTAAACTAAATTCAGTCCAGGATTCAGCAGTTTCCAATGTCAGACACATAACGGTAATTAATATGATTAGCATTTTGCTTGACTTCATTATCATATAGCTAATAATGTGTTGCTAATGTTACACAAACCATGTTTCCGTTCGTGAGTCAGACAGCTGTCTTCTAACAATCAGTATCATTAGAAATGCTTTGAACACGTTAACATCAGCGGAGAAAGGCATATAGTTCATCATAACATCATAATATACATCATACATCTGCTATATTGCCAAATCTACCTAATTTTTTATATCAACAGAAAAATATGGAGTACAGATATATTCTCTAGAGACTCTCCTGCTCCAGAGCGGTCATGGTTAATGATATGCTAAAGCCTGCCCGCACGACAAGGTAGTTTGTGACATCACAAACACCAGCGATTTCAAACTGTGGATTTGAGACTCTTTTTTTCACTGCAGTTTTAAAGAGAAAATACTGTGTTGACTTATGAATTTGCACATGGTTTGTCTTAAAGCATATTAAATACACCACATATAAACAACATTAAAAACTTCACCACAGGGGTTTTTAACTACTTTATAATTAACCTTTTCTAATCTTGACAAAACATATTGTCGGAAAGGTCTTGAGTCTCACAGTTCCATATTTGCCAACTGTTTTGTGATAGAAGTGATATTTGGACTGAAATTTATGCATTTATTACAGGAGAATACATAAAAAAAAAATCAATAGAATGTCGGTGACACCCAGTGGCTATTTTTGGTACAACGCCTAAACAAAATCTCATTTTTGTGTTATCAACTTCAAATTTGGAACACAACTTGGTTAGACATATGGCTTTCATTTGATAGCAATTTTAGAGTAAAATATATTAGATAAAATATAAATTTTACATAAAATAAATGTTTAATACAGTACTTTTGATTTACAGTAAATTTAAACTTCCATAACTTTTTCATACTGTATTTTTTTTTTTTTCAAGTGCTTTCACTTCAGCCAAAATCTGCTGAGTGTCTTCTTTAAAACAAGTCCAAACTTAGCTCTGTACTCCAAAGCATTCTTGAAATACACCCGTTTAAATTTGGAAAGATCATTTTCATGTCTATTCTCAAAAAGAGGAGTGACAATTATTTGACATTCTTTTCCCAGAAGAAATGGAACTTCTTTTTTATAGTTTAGTTTTATTTGCACAAATATAAAATATATACAATAAAAAACAAAAGTACAATCAATATACTGTGCAGGGAGAGGCAGAAAACCCAAAGGGCTTATTTAAAGCCTCCACCTAAACAACAACAAAAAAACTAAATGTGAAATTAAAAAAAAAAAAAAAAAACTAAATTATAAATATATAAATGTATATAACTGCAACAAGTTAATTACAACATGTATATATAAAATAATAATACTATACTCCAAAACAAACCATATAGGGTGCATAAATTACATGAAACATCAATAAACAAAAAAGCACAATTACAAAGCAGCAATAAAATAATTCTTTATACATCTTTTGTAACATATTAAAGAAGAACATTTTTCTGCTGTACTAGAATAGCAACCCTTAAAACAAACAAACTGTCTTGTATTAGAGATGTAATTTTTCAACCATTTATATGTAATATCATGAAAACCATATTTATACAACTTTTCCAATAAAATGTAATGATTAACTGTATCAAAGCTTTTGATAAGTCTATAAAAATACAAGTAAATTCATTATTTTCAAGTGCAAGAGTAGCCTAACATAGTCAATCAGGTGAAGCAAAGCCATATAAGTAGAGTGTTTTTTACAGAATCCATACTGATGTTTATAAAGAATAGAATTAGAATCTAAATGAAAAAGAATCCATTTATACACAATTTTTTTTCTAAAATGTTTGAAAAACATGGCAAAATAGATATAGGTCTATAGTTGTTAAAACACTGAGGATCATCTGCTTTAAACAGAGGAATAACTTTGGCTATTTTTAAATCTTCAGGTAAAATGCCTGTTTTCAAAGAAAGAGAAAAAATACGGAGCAAGTAGTGCATGTGAATCCCACAAAAGGCCACAAGGGCACGCTGTTGCACTATAGTTAGATTATTTACAGACACTAAATGACATTTTTGATACACCAGAATTGTGTGGAATGGAGCCTTATCACATACAAATTGCATTTAATATCATGAATCTTTTTTAATTCGATGTCTCAACCACGTATATATCCCACACAGAATAAACCCAATTCTACTTCATTATACGTCTATTTATCATATTGCTTTATTCCAATAATATTTAATATTATTGTAATTGTTTATATTATTTGCTCTGAACTATTTGTCACAATTACTTCATTAAATTCCGCGCTCATTATCAATCAATGCGCACTTCCGCATCTCCTCGTACTCGTCATTTCCGGGTGTCAATATGCGTCTCGGTACTGCAGCGATAAGCATCGCTAAGATGTGAACGAGAAGAAAAGATAAAAGATCCGTCTCTAAAGAAACCACGGGCCACCGACAGAATCGACGACACTACTTTACTTTGTCTCCCGTCATCCGATAGTCACTAGCAGCGGATTCGCCACTGTCTGTCAGCCGTTTCTGTGCGAATGGCCACGGAGGTTCGGAGGGCCCTTGACCGGGGCTGGTGTCTGACACACGGCCTGGCTCGCGTAGGCCTTCACGGCACCGTACTGCGATCTCTTCTCTTCATCACAGCCCTCAGCGGACTAGTACGTCTGCCCGCGGCCACGGAGGCGAAGGAGTGCGATAAGCCGTGCTTGAACGGCCAGTGTAACACAGCCAGCGGCGTGTGTGTATGCGAGCCGGGATGGGTCGGGGAGCAGTGCCAGCACTGCGGCGGCCGCTTCAGGTGAGACACAAACGGCTCTTATTCACAGCTGATGCTCGTGACATTGACACGAACGCGTCTAATGCGTGAAGATCGTTCAGAACATACTGTAACTTTTGTCAGGGCTCGGTTCATGCGTATTATGAAGGCTCGTGTTAAGGAATTATGAAGATATACAACCTGCGCTGTTTGGAATCTGATGCAAACTGCTGCTCTTTAACAGGGTGATAAATTTAAGTCTAAATGAAGCCTTGAAGTCCTCAAAGTTTATATATAAATAATATAAGTGGCGTGCAGTGTTGTTCTGACATGAGGAGGCAAAGTCCTCAGTGCTTTTTGTTTATTTCTAATCTGTTGTTCCAGTTACAGTTACTGTTGACACATTCTCTAGGTTAAATAGCTTAAGAAATATTAGAATTTACACTATTTAAAAAAGTTTTTTTGTATTTTTACATTGCATTACACTTTACATTTTACTTTAATTTGTTTTATTTATTAAAATTAAGTATATTTCTCCTTGATTTAGTGATTTTTTTTTTTTTTTTTAGCATTTTTACTTTTATTTCAAAATAGTAGAGCTAACTATAAGAATAGAGTAACAAATTCTATAATCTTTTTAATAGTCTCAACTTATTTTAGACACTAACTTTTTTAAAAGGAAAAAAAAAAGAAGTGATTTATACAGTTTTTAATGTCATATTTAATAATTTTTATTACGTTTGCAAATTTGTGTTCCTTTAAGGACGTATGGATAGGAACCGCAGGCATTCAAGCGTTTTCCCTTTAGGATCAGTATCGGACGTTACTTTGACAAAGCGTAGTTATTGTCGTAATTTATCACTTAATTGTGCACTTAAATTTTGTTTCATAAAAAAGTTTCAAAAAGTGGTTTATATAGTCAAGTACTTTATATAGTTTGTTTGCAAACTAGGGATGCCAGAAAAACAGCTAAAATTATGCTGATTGAAATGCCCTTAAAATGTTGACTCTCCTGAAAATCGCTGAATATTTTGCACCCTGTTTATCAATAATTGTTATTGTCAAAAATGATTTGAGTCTGTTGTCTCATACTAGGTTGGTAGCGTGATTAAACAGTTTTCGTAAACCGCATAAAACTGACAAGATCAGCTTTACTATGTATGTACAGTAGACTAATATTTTGAGGTTTCGTTGGTGTATGATGTTTGCCACATCCTGCTTCATCATGGGATGTGACTCACTGATGGGCAAAGTCTGGCAGAGACACTGGTTACATTGGAGGCTTTGGGTCATGCGGGGTAAATCAGGCTCCAAATAGCTGAGAAGAGACGGGCAGACTGAAGCCAAATGATCATGTGGTGTCAATCATGAATCTAACACAGCCACGCTGGAGGCAGAGACCGTTCCTAACATTCTGCCATTTCATCTCCGATCAGGATTGTTCCTGTCTTTCTAATGACCAGGAATAAAGCCTATGGAACAGAGTCTAAATTCACTAGAAGCTGTGTTTTCAACATGCTTCATCAGAATAATGATAATAATAATCTGTTATTTTGACTCTCTTCACAGATTAATTCATAATCCGACTGATCCGACAGTGATAGGACCCAGTGTTGTTACTGTTAACTAGAAGTAAAAGTAAAACTAAAATAATTTTCAGTAATTGAAATAAAGCTGAAATAAAATTAACCTAAACTTAAAACACCTGAATAAAAAATTAGAAATGCATAAGTTTAAGCTGAAGTACTAAAGTTACTAAAAGTACAACTGAAATAAAAGTAAATCAAAATAAAAAAAATAAAAATCAAACTAATAAAAATGACAAAGGCACGTAAAATTACTAAAACTTAAAGGGTTAGTTCACCCCAAAATGAAAATTCTGTCATTATTTACTCACTCTCATGTCTTGTAAGACTTTCGTTCATCTTCGTAACACAAATGAAGATCATTGACTGCCTTTGCAACTACCACTTTGAGGCTTCAAAAAGCTCATAAAGAGATCATAAAACTAATCCATATGAATCGAGCGGTTTAGTCCAAATTTTCTGAAGAGACTTGATCATTTTTTATGATGAACAGATTAAATTTAGGCTTTTACTCACATGTAAACATTGATCAGCGAACATAAACAGAAGCTCAACTGAACGTGAATGACGCACAAGAACAAACCTCTTCCGGAAGCTCAAATGTGCTGCGTAACACACGAGAATGAACCTCATTGGTTACGCAGCATGTTTGAGCTTCTGGAAAGTTAACCCTTTAAACTAAAATTAAATTGAAAATTAGCCGATATGAAAAAAAGTGTGATAACAACAATCACCAGACCGTTGGCACCCTCTGTAGGCATTTGTTATAATACATAACGTACATAAGTTGATCGTTAACATAATCTATATTACATTATGTATTTTTTTTACAGTGTTGTT
The DNA here is from genome assembly GCA_037950665.1 of Hypophthalmichthys nobilis. Lineage (NCBI taxonomy): Eukaryota > Metazoa > Chordata > Actinopteri > Cypriniformes > Xenocyprididae > Hypophthalmichthys > Hypophthalmichthys nobilis. Next base: position 28,832,830 of record CM075477.1, on the reverse strand, counting down.
CAATAAAACCATATGATTTAGGGATGTGACTGAGGAAATTTTCCCACTGGTTAATCGACGTGGGACAACGTTGGTAATACCGGGGAGTTGGAGTTTTTCCCTCTTTTTCCGCCTTGCTTTTAAATCACTTGCGGTGCGTGTCTACTGGCAATTTCAATTAATTCCTTTGGAAGCTCAACATCCAGCTCTGCTACGGTTGCTCCGCGCCAGTGGACATGCACCATTATGAATACCAGCGCGGCCATGTGCATTTTACTTTTAAATTTAGCGCCAATTCGTGTGCGGCAACTGCTTGAATGGTGGGTTCATTATTGTTCTTCATGAAAAACACAACAACAAAACAGTGCAATGACAAATTCGCTGAAATAGGCGCTTTTACATTTCACTTTGAAGTCAGATCTTCCACCATAGTCTTGTCAGTCAGAAGGGTGAGGTGAAGTGAGGTGAAATCTGTCTCCTGCTGCTGATCTGTGCTGTTCGGCTCACGCTGCATTGAGCAGACGCATTCAGTTTTTAATTGTAATGTCTGTTCTCTGACTGAACTAAATGATTTTTATTACTATAAAAAAAATCAAAACGACAGTGAGGGCGGTGCCGCGGTGAGCAAGTGATGTAACCGGTGTTGCGGCAGAACACCGACTATCGCAGCGAGCCTAATATGATTACTTGGTTTTAATACTTTAGTTGAACCACTTATTGTTGTGTCATTGTTATTATATATGTGTTTTAAGTCTTTTTAAAACTATTGTTCACTTACGTCTGTTTTTATTACCACAAAAAATATTATCTGACTACTCAATTAATCGACAAAATAACTGATTACTCGATTACCAAAATAATCATTAGTGACAGCCCTAGATAAGTTAAAACATTTCAAAATGCACCTGCATTGTTTTGCATTTTCTGACTTTCAGTCAAATAAAGGACTTTTTTCTCAAAACCAGTATTAAAAGATTCTCGTTTCATTCTCGTGAAACCGGTATTGTGTATCGTCTCGTCTTGTGAGCTAAGTGTATCGTCACACCCCTAATAAAACATAATTTCCCAACAATAAAATTGTGGCCGGTGACAACGCTGAGTGGCTACAGTGAGCAAAATAGCCCTGGATAAGACCATGATGTTGTACGTGTGACTTTTGATATGGGGTGTCTCTGTATATGAGACATGCTGTTTTCAGATGTTGCCATGATTATTGGTGATTCTAGTACCATGTTAATACAACGTTTCTGGACATTTACATGTTTCTTAAACATGTTTCATGTTAAAATTTTTTTGGAATACCATGATACGTCATTGAGTGACAGTGTCATGGTATATTTCACAGTACCATAGTAATGCCACAATACTTTTTAGTAAGAAGAGTTCAGTATTTGTGAATTTGAGTATGAAAGAGCCTACTGTGTCCTAGTACATATTGCATTTTTTTTCTTCCATTAATAGGTATCTGTTAATAGAATTTGGTCCCTGTGTTTGAAATCGTAAGAAGAGAGGATGCATATTCTGTTTGAAAGCGTGATGTTGTCTAATTTGCTGGCTCATTCATAATTCCATAACACAATTATCAGCAACAGGATCTGCTTTACTAAATGGCCTCTTTTTAGTGGATCATTTGTTGAAGTACAGAAGCCTGACTGTTTCCTCCACACCAACCCTCAAACACATGAAACATCCATTCCTTTCCCAGAATGTCGCCCTGACTGGAGACTGCATTTCTGCTGAACACCGTCTGGTGGTTTGTTCTGTGTAACAGCTGGGCACAGCTTCACAATATATATATATATTTTTTTTTGCTCTGCTCATGTGTGACTCAGATCTGTTTTTGTCATGATGGTGTGAATGGCACAAACCACATGGAATCTTATCTTTTCAATTACAATTTGAGCCACTTCCATATGTTGTCCTAAATCCAATACAGGTCAGATGTTTTGCAATGCAACCTCGGTTTGAACAGTCAAATCGGAATTCATGTGACTTTTACGTCACACTAGATCAACATTAGGATGCGGGTCAGTCCAGGACCATGATCTGTTCACGCTGGAACCTGATATTGGCCACATTTAAAACAATAAAGCCATACAAAGAAAATCAGATCTGAGCAGGAAATCGGAATTGAGCACTAAGGTTCGCAGTGTGAACGTAGCATCTCTCAGCAGCTCCGTCTAAACTTAATCTAATTCTCAGTAGACCCAGGTTTGAAATCACTTATGGCAGACAGGCATTTCTGACATTCTTTCGGCTGTCTTCTATCATCATAAAGGCTGAATAGAGACTGACAAGAAAAAGCACAACAGCTCTATTATTCAGCATTTTTTTGCCCATTATCAAACGTCTGTGCTTTATTTGAAGAAGTGCATGATGTGATTGTAATTGTTAATGATTCTAATGGGACATTGTTGAATGATGATCTAATTGGCTGGGTGGAAGATTGCTGTGCTCCATCAAGAATCACATCTCAGTGATGTGTGTTTGTCACAGCTGTCTGCTGGAGAGTGTATGTGCAGCTCCCACAGGATTGTGGGTGTGTTAATGAACTGTGTTTTTTTTAATGTTAACAAAGCTCCTTGAGACTGTAGTCAGGGGCTTAGATACCTCATTGTCACACAAACTGACATACACACACACGCCACACACACACTTGGCTGTATATCAGTAGATCCTTCATAATGAGAGATCACAGTGTACCAGTATTGACAATAATTGTGATATTGATGTTGTAATAGTTCTACACATTTGTGGAACTATTTAGTGTTCTACAAATGTGTTTGGTGTTCTGAACTGTTCGGTGTTCTACACATTTGGTGAAATTTTGCAGCTAATGCATGTAATGTACGAAGCACAGTGGAATGAGCGTGACTAACTTGAAGGCAATGCAAAATATGCATGGGAAAATCTTGAGCTCTCAAGCAAAATTCCAGATCATGCAGATTCTAATTGAAATGACTAGATTTCGACCACGAAAAATTCACTGAACAAAGGTAAATGTGACTGCATCTTAACACTGGTTGAACTTCTGTAGTTACTTTGTGCCGATTTTATTTTTTCAAAATAAAATAGATATCACCATAATATTGTTATTGTGAAATTTTGTGGCCACTATAGTAGTAAAAATCTGATTTTGTTACAGCCCTAGTTCATAACATGGTATAAAGGGACGGTTGATTCCAAAAAAAAAAAAAAAAAAATTGAAAATTGTAATTTACTCAACCTTATGTCATTCCAGCCCCCTAGGACTTTCATTCTTCTTTCGTTGCCAAACTGCTAAACTTCTTTTATGTTACAAGAAATACAGGTTTGGAATGACACAAGGGTGAGTGAAGGATGACATAATTTACATTTTAAAGTAAATAACCCTATTACAACACTACTCACATTGCTAAAACATTTCTGAAACTAAGATGCACGCACCATTTTTGTTTTTCACCATTGACCCTTGAACTTTAACATGACAAGCCTGTTATATTGTTCATTTAATGTCCAATTAAAGTCTTAGTGAAGGCTGTTAATCTTTCATTACAAAATTGGTGCACTGTAGCCAGTTTACATTGTTTCATATAACTAGGGCTGTTAATATTTTCTGCTTAATGCATTAAAAATATTTTGCTCAATTAACGCAGAATCCACTTTTTCCATTCCTGACGTAGCTATGCTAATATCTCGCTAGCGCTGCAGTATATGATCATGCTATCTGGGTTCCCGCAAAGCAAGAAAGAGCAGCCGGTCTACATGTAGGCCTATCCTATGAGCAGAGACACTCACTTCCACTTGCTTCTCTGTGGATGTGACTCGGAAGACCCACAGGACGCTCCTGTGTTTTAAGCGCCATGACTGTGTTTAAGGATTTTGCCATGTTCGCACCGCAGGAACTAGGAACGATTTTAGTTTTAGGAACTCCTTTTGGGGAACGAAATTAGTTCCTACTTAAATTAAATTATGCTTTTACATTCCATCTCTGTTATTAGGAAACCCACGACACACAACAAATACAGCTCCAATCATGGCATCCTATTCACAGTTCCTATTCCCGGTGCGAATGCAACCAGGAACATGGCACGGAGGATAAATTAGTTCCCGGGGAACTATCCTAGTGGCTAGTTCCTAGAACCATTCAGTGCGAAAGTCCCTCATGTAACTTGTAATGGCTAATAAAATAAAATTACATGCATTTACCAAAACATTGTTTTGCTTGTGCTTCAGCTCTGTGTGACTGTGTGGATAAATATGGTTTTACTACGGCTCATAAAACATTCACTACTAGGCTTAAGAGATATAACCAGTTTAGATGAAAAGGATCTCAAGCTGACTAGCTAAAGACGTTACTGAAGCTTTACCCATTAATAGAAACGGTACTTCTTTGAAAAATAAATTCCAGCACATGCTTTACAATAAACTGTTAGAGAGCTACATATGGCAATTTCTGTTCAATAAAACAATTTACTTATCTGTTGAGTAATAACTCTTATCTCCTCATTGCTTTTACAACATTTCAAATCCCTCAGTTCATCAAGCCAAGCCAATGTTGATTCTTGTTTTATCACGAGCTCTGTCGTGTTTTATCTTTTTTTGCCAGTAGACTCTTATCTGTTCAGCGTCTTTTTTAAAACGGATAATTCCCAGGAGGTTCGAGATTTAGTGTGCTCCATATCAAACTTTCTTGCTTGTTGTGACAACTAACCTATGCCACTCCCACACCATACAAGCGTCAAAGAAGCCGAAGCAACATCACTCTATTTACGGATATAATGAGACATGCACAGGCAAGACATGCATGTACACAATTTCCTGCGGAAACCATCTCATCAAGTCTAAAATACAAACGCTTAGTCTTACCATAGTGAATCAGGGTAAGACAAAAACACGTTTTAGAAGAATGATTGATGTATTGACTTATTTAAATTTTGTTAATTTTGAACAAAAAAAGTTACATAGTGTACAATTTAAGTTAGTTGTTATTTTTTATGTCTATATGTTAAAAAATGATGGTTTTCGATTATACCGTAATGTAGAATGGCTATAATTACTCATTTCATCCCCAGAATTTGAGGAAAACATCAATTCAACATCAAGAGACATAAGTTGCAGTATTAGTATTGTTTTTACCTTCATTCATTCATCCATTCATTCATAGTACTTAGTAAAAAGATGACATTAAAGGCACAGTATGTAAGATTTTTAGATTAAAATATTCAAAAACCTCTAGAACAGTGTTATATATTTTGTTGACTTGGGTACTTACATTATCCCAGATGTTTCCAAGAATGTTTAAATCCAGAGAATTAAGCAATTTTAACCAGGACACACTGTGTCTGTGCGTCGCCTATCAATGACATCATACCTGCATTACCCTCGGTTTCCAGTTTTATTTTGTAGAAACCATGGAAACCCCAAAGACGCATTAATATATTATGTTTTATTAGACAGGTGAGCAACTGTTTGAATACATTAATCGACAGAAAACTAATCATGTTATATAACTCAACACATTTAGTCTTATTGTTTGAATCTTGTTTTCTAATATCGATCTATCTTACTGCAGTGTGCAACAAGTGTCTCATAGCAGCCGCCGAGCGAACGCTCAGATTAACGTTATAACATCATTTTCAACACACTCAAATGTATCTAATATGATAAAACAGTGCTGTTACCCCACATATGCTTGACTGGAAGAAGTGGAAGTGGCGGCTGTGGCATAATAAAAGTTCTGCTGCTCTTGTGCCGTGTGTACAAATTTTAATGCTAGGTGTGATTGCGATTAATTGCAGAAAAATGCGAGATTAATTTGTTATTTTTTTTAATTGATTGACAGCACAAATATTAACCTGTCCCTTCAGGTATGTGTTTTAGTAGCTGTGTTTCATGTAGAAATGTTGTGTGTCTGTCATACGCAGGCTAACGGGACCCTCTGGCTACCTCTCTGATGGAGCAGGAAACTACAAATACAAGACCAAGTGCACGTGGCTTATTGAGGGACAGTGAGTATTGGTCTAAAAATGAAACACTCTTTCTCAGATTAGAGGTCTGAACCTTAAGCCTGAATCTGGCCTGTAAATGAGATATTGTAACCTGGCCTGACCTGACCTGACCTGACCAGTATTGTTAAATTTTAAAGCCTTTAAAATCGATTACTTTCTCTTTTTCCCCCAAGACACCAATAATAGATTTGTTACCACAAAAATATGAAATTATTGTCATTTGGTAAATGTTAATATGCAATGAAGTAATTGTCATATCATGTAATTGATTTAATTCAAGTTTTAAATGAATGTCAATCCTATATCAAATATTTATATCCATAATGCATGTTTTTATTTATTAAAAACTTACTGTGTTTTCACACCTGGCTTGTTTGAAGCATTTGTTTAGAAACAAACGCTTCTGTTTGTTAGGTGGGTTTCAAGAATGCTGTCCTGCCGAAGCCCTCCTACTCTAATAAATATAGAAGAAAATGCAACATTGTAACAATTTAAATCCCTTTTTGGGAGCAAAGCAAGCAATCTACAGGTCTAAAAAAGCCCTTAAACAGTTTGTCAGGTCCTGTCAGGTTTGGGTCATGTAGCTGACCTCTATATCAGATACCTAGCATTTGTGTGTGTTATGGTAGTTGATGGTCCTCTTTTCTCGGCAGGCCAAACTCTATCCTGAGGCTTCGCTTTGAGCATTTTGCTACTGAGTGCAGCTGGGATCATCTGTACGTGTATGATGGAGACTCCATCTACTCTCCTTTACTCGCTGCCTTCAGGTATTCTCTTCACTTCTCTTACGTGTGTGTGAGGTGTAAACAGGAAGAGTGAGGTTTCCAGGTAATGACCTGTTAATCCAGGATCAGATTAGAATACGGAGCGTTCTGGAGGGGTGGTGTACTTGCACCACTTCAGACACTTGTTTTAAACGGTGTGAACAACCCAAAGAAATATACCTGAGGTCTGGTGGAAATACTGTGACATATTTGTCATCCATGATTGATTCTTCAGCCGAAAATGTCTGATAAAACAGCTTTTTAAAATTTTTTACTGTATTTTTGATCAAATAAATGCTGTATTTGTGATCAGGTGAGCCTGCTAGTCTAAAGATGTACTTGGATAGTGATTCATTCACACCAATATGCCAATAGTTTGAACAATATTTGACAGAACATCTACAAAAATCTTCAAAAATTCATACAAAACCCAACACTAATCATTTTTAAGCAGCCCATTATAAAGAAAGTACAAAAACCCTCTAATAGAGTACATTTAAATTAGAAAGCGATGAAACTTTTGAATCTGTTGCGTTTCCTTTCAGCAGAGGTATTAAGGTTCTGTGTTCTCTTTCATGTTCCAGCGGTTTGATTGTTCCTGAAAGCTACAGCAATGAGACTGTCCCAGAGGTGGTGGCACAGTCTGGCTTCGCCCTGCTGCACTTCTTCAGTGACGCTGCGTATAATCTCACTGGCTTCAACATCTCCTACAGGTAAAGCTTTAATTCCTGGACCAAAACAGCAGTACTGTAGTTCTGTTACAAAACCTAGTGAGCTGCTTGCTTAGACAGCGTCTAATTGAGGAACATTCTATTCATCAAAGAATGCATCACGGCTTCCACAGAAATGTTTTTTTGCACCAAATCAGCATATTAGAATGATTTCTGAAGGATCATGTGACACTGAAGGCTGGAGTGATGTAGGAAATTCAGCTTACGTTACATTTTAAAATGTGTTAAAACAGAAAACAACAAAAATCTGTTAGAATATTATAATATTTTACTTTTTTTATCTAATAATTTCAGCCTGTGGGAGTGTAAGAAACTTCTTTCAGAAACATTTAAAAACTCCAAATGTTTGAACGGTAGTGTACTCAAAGACGTTATTGGAGTTTGCTGCCTATGTAGGCCTATCAGCTGCCTATCAGTCACTTAAAAGTTTCCATTCAGTTTAGATGATTCCAGGCATCTGTCTGTTTACGCAGTAGACAGGAAGGAAGCTTACTAGGTTTAAAAACAGAACTTGTTTCTTGTAAACATGCTTGTTACTCTCTAGGACTTTGAAACTTTAACCTTAATTTACAGCTTATTTGCAAAGCTATCCCTAACCTATGAACACTGGATTATTTAAAGTGCCCCATTATACTTTTTCGGATATTACCTTTCATGTTTATTGTCTCCTAAATGAAAGAATGATTCTGAACTGCCTGAAACGAGTCGACAGTAATTCCAGTCTTACTTGCTGCTCAAACCTACATAACCAATTTGCACAGTACTAGCCTATGTTCTTCATTGGGTGCCCGTGAACAACGTCTACTTTGACCTGCCCTCAAACACTGTAGTTGTAGCTGAGGCCTATTAGAGTTTGGTTTGTGTTGTCGACATGTGGAGTAAACACTGTTTTCTGCGCTGCGAAAGTAAATACACTTTGCAAAGGACTCGGACTCAAATTGATACGGTAAAACCAACGCCATCGATACAGTTCATATCACTGTGTATACACGCCTCCAGAGCTGAAATTCAGATATGGTAATAGCTGTTTCGTTTTTGACACACACTGTAAGTGATAGACCAGTCACAACTGACACGGCCATTTGACCAATCAGAACAGAGTAGCCTCGAGGTATCATTTATCGAACCGTTTCAGACACTGTGAGAAAAGAGGTTATGCTGCAATGTATATTATGAGAATATTGAAGTATTTTTTTTAACCTTAGATGTATGTAAACCTATTGTAGGAGACCTCCAAAACAAATTTAGGAACCTTTAAAATATCATATAAGGACACTTTAATCAAACAAACAATGTTTTTGTTAGGGCTGTGCGATTAATCGTAATTTTTCTATTTCAATTTTGGCTTCCAACGATTATGAAAACAAGGTAATGGACGTGAAACAATTGATGTGTACGCGCCTAAACAGTCAAATAGCCTATGCACAAATATGTCGAAATACCGTTTTGGTAAGTAACCTCGTAAACACAGTCGGTCATGTCTTTAGTGAATGTAAACACTTAGAAAGAGTGCTTGTGTAACAGTATATTGGATCTGTGCAGCTCTTAAAGTGACAGCAGCCTAATAAATCTGCTGCAGTCATTATTGTTAATCAAACCACAAAAGACAAAAATAAAATCACTCACTGCTCTTGAATGAATGAATAAACTGTAGTTTTAATAAGGATTAGTCTGTATTTAATGTATACAGCAGTGTTATTTTACATTTGATTACTTTATTCAATTTCTGTTGTAGGTTATTACTCATCTAAATACCCATTAGTACATCTTCCTGAAAAACCTAAAGCAGTATTTTGTGTGTAATTTAGTTTGTTCTTATTGTATTGCTGACTTCTTACTTGTCTTCTGTAGCTGTTGAGGAATTTTACTTACATTAACCTAATTAAAATAACTCATATCATGAAAAAAGACTTTGATCATATCACACAATTGCGTTAAATAATTGTGATTTCAATATTGAGCAGAATAATCGTGATTATGATTTTTGCCATAATTGAGCAGCCCTAGTTTTTGCATAAGGCAAGTATCTTGAAATCCCAGATACATTGCTACTTGTGAATGTCCATAAATGGCAATGGATACTTTGTGGCTGCATGTTGGTGTAGTTACGCCATCTACCAGCATGGGTAGGGCCTTGTTTTGTTGTTAATGGCTTTTGAGAAGCTCTGAGGATTCTGGATAATGTGGATATGTCCTCAAGTTCACCTAAAAAAGGGAAATGCTGTCAACATTTACTCACTCTCATCTTGTTCCAAACATGTATGACTTCCTTTCTTCTGTGGAACACAAAAGAAGTAGTTTGCAATGCTGAAATTCCAGATATGCCTCATGAAAATCAAGTTTGGTTTATTGTCATTTCAGCCACTTCAAATATACAGTGAAAATGTTACTTCACCTGTTCTGCATTGTAAAAAAAGACAGGTCAAGACACGCCTCACAGAAATTGCATTATAAGAGAGTACGTAATGACAAATTTTTGGCTGAACTGTCCCTTTAATGCTCTGTACGCTAGAGAACAAGAGCTAGAACAAGAAAATGCAGCTCAGAGTAATTTAAGAAGAGCGGGACTGAGGAAGCGCAGATGTCTTTGACCTCTGTGTCAGGAACTGCTCATGTGAAGTCCTGATGGCGACTGCGGCAGTTTCTATAGCTACTGCATTCACTGGGACCCAAAAAAAACGGAGGAGTGCGGTATCAATAGAACATCAAACACCAAGCCTGACACACACTGCAGACACTCACAAAAACACGTAAAGCTGAAAGACAGATGCTAGACTGCCTGTTATTCTCTGCTGTCCCTTTTTTCCCTCATGTTCAGCTCTAGAGGAGAGTGAGCTGCCTACTAATGCGGCTATCGGTGCACACTTCAGTTCAGGTTGAACTCAAATATTCTGTTCCCACCTTAAGCTAGCTCCTCCCTCAACACAGTTGTTTATAAGATATTTTCAAACTACGAAGGCAATTATTAACTTAAAATGAAGTTAAAATATTAACCAACCGTATTGTGTAAGTTTATATTTGCCTTGCTGTTGTAAATGCTTTACAGACCCTGTGACATGGCTCTGCTGCTCTGTGTGTTGCTGATTCGGTGTGTACTGTGGCTTTTCTAAATCAAGACGTTTTTACTGTAGACTAAACGTCCACTGCATAGCCAGAGACTGTTGTAGGGGAAATAGCTGGACAATATTGGCAAGATCTAATGTCTACTGATTACAATGCAAACTGCACCAGAAAAGGTAAATGCCCAAGCAAACAGTGTAACAATAGGCTTACATAAGGTGTGGTTGGTGCAAGGAAAATCATTAAACTGAAGTCATTTGTGATGGATGATTTTAAAAATAGTGTTTTATGGCAAATGTATTCCTGGATTGGAAATGTTAAGCTTCAAATAAGGATGCACAATATTTGCATGTTTGTATAGTTTTATAATATCAAATGGAATCAAATCAATTATAACTAAACAAAATATTTTAAAATATATTTTTTAACCAACATAAAATTACTTCATATCAGGCTCTGCGCAGAGATTATTAGTACACCATTTGTAGGTTGACTTCCTGAACAGTTATTTTAGTATTTACTGTTATAGTATTTACTTAGTATTCATTATTTCTTTAGCATTTTTTTTTGTTTGTTTCATTTTAAATTTTAGTTTTTGTAATTTTGTTCTTTTCTTATTTTTTATTAGTTAATTTTTTATTTCTATTTAGCCTTGATTTATTTTTATTTCAGTTTTAGTTTTTAGTGCTGACATGGCGTTGAAAAGTAATAAATACATTTGAGTAATTTTAGTATTTCAGCTTTAATCAAAATTAGAAATATTTTTATAAAATAACATTTACTTATAATATTTCCAGTTATTGTATTTCGGCTATATTTCAATTATTAAAAACAATTTTAATTGTTTTGGTAAACCAATAGGGTTGCAAGATAAATCAATTTTTTTTTTTCTTTTTTTTTTTTTTTAAAAGGTACAAATCACGATTTTACATACCACAAGGGCTTGTAAAAATGCAAAAATTCAGTTTTAGGTTGACACAAATAGCAGAGAATAGACTGACGATTTAGTGCCAAATGAACATGAAACATGACTAGCTATTTTTCCATCCGCCTATTTTTATACACATTTCAGGATATTGCGATGTGCAACAAAAAACTTCTCCCTCCCCCGGGAAGTTTTTTGTAAGGTTTTTGCACACTGCACGACACTAAATAATAAGAAAAACTGGCATTTAACTTCCTCCATTCGTTCTTTGAAGAACTCTAGACAGTAAACCCTAGTTGAACCGTGACAAAGATCGTGATATGATTTTGGGAAGATCACCCACCCAAACATCTCACAATTCTGAGACATCATTTATGATGTAGAAAAAAAAGAAAAAGCCACAGTGGCTTCCCTGATTGCAGCAACTACTATTTTTATTACAGATATTTTGCACTGATTTCCCGAAGTGACGATTTTGTTCTCTTGAACACATCGGATGGAAACGTTGCTTTATTCGCAAATGTTTTATGCGATATTCCAATTAAAAGTTAAATTCCCAAATCAAATGCGCTACATTGATGGTGTGCATCCCTAGTTAACAATAACAACACTGATCTCACTGCTGTTCTGTCAAAACATTGCTCTTTTTAAGCAGTCTGACATGTCAGCTATTGCGACCAATCACATGAGTTTGGGGTTAGGCTACCTTTAATAAGTTGTTAGCAGAAAGCTGACTAGGTTGTCCAAACAATGGTAGACCAACAGATATGACACTTACAATTGCATTGATTTTTTTTTTTTTTTTTTTTTTTCTTCTTTCTGCTCTACCCAGGTTGAATACATGCCCCAATAACTGCTCTGATCGAGGGGAGTGTCGTGTGGGGAATTCTAGTGAGTCGGTGCAGTGTGTATGTGAGGATGGCTGGAAAGGAGAGGCCTGCGATGTGCCCTACTGCTCCTCTGACTGTGGCTTTCCTCTGCGGGGACAGTGTGAAAGCAGCGGCAAACGCTGCCAATGCAGACCAGGATGGCAAGGTAAGATAAAGCTTGCGCTGATCCATAGAAATGACAATAAGCTACTCAAAACACAACTGGACAAATAAGAAAAAAAATTAAAGAGTGAGTCTTTAATTCACACGGTTTTAGAACGTTTAACACAATTCTTCTCACACGGAGTTCGTTTATGAACAGGAGTGATGCATTTCAGGACTAACAACTGAGTTTTGTTAAAATCACCATCACACGCTGTGTCTCAATTGGACTTTTATTTATTATTAACATAGATTTACTATTAACTGATGTTGTGTCAAATGTGATAAGACTGTTGGTGTTATGCAAATCACCATCTTTAATATTTACTTTTAGCCACTGTCTCTATGTATGCTTACAAGCGTTATTCGCTATCGTGAGAATATAAAAAGGCCATGACATTTGTTATTTGTAGAGTATAGCGGTTCGATTACTGTATGTAAGCTGTTCTATGAACAGGACACGTTAAGAGTCATTTAAGGAATCTGTTCATCAATTTTGTTTGTAATGTTTTGTAATTCACTCACAGTTCTGGGAATCTAGATCTCTTTTGGTTTCCCTAATTGTTTCCTGCCTCCCTTCCCCTTCGCCTCTCACAGTTCTGACTACAGATCTCTCTGTCTCAATCTCTCCGCCTCTAGTGTTGTTTGGGTTTGCTTGAAAGACGGTACTCTATGTACTGATACTGTTTGTCCCAGGCCTGTATTTTAGACAAATGCTTATGTTCTAATACTTAGCTTATTCTGGAGAGCTCTGATAAGCCAAATGTGCAAAAAAACAGATGGTTCAAGGTCCTTGAGTTTAAAAAGTGTGAAGTAAATGTCAGTTTTAGCACACATTTCCATGACTTCAACTAGTGTACAAAGAGTGCTAGATGACTAAATCCTGCTGCACCAAAATAGTACAGAGACTGACTTCCGTTACAAATGTTATTATATGATTTATGTCTGTAGCACAGGGGCAACTCTAGAGAGTTTGACTTTTTAGTGAAAACTTGGGTTACTGTAGTGAATTTGTGTTCATACATGCCTCATTTATCCTAATACATCTGTTTTATATTAGCATCTTTTCAAAATTTTCTCTTGTCCCATACCCGGACTTTACATTTTAAACCAAGAAAATCAGTTATAGAAAATTACAAGTTTGAAATTCTGATGATATAAACAGAGTGAAATAATATTTATTGGTTTAAATGATCTAATTTCAAATATTATGACTGTCTCACAGTGTGCACTAGGGCTGGGTAAAAAAATATTGATTTCTCAATTTTAATCGATTTTTCATCTTTACGAACCAATATCGATTCTTAAATCCCAGGGATCGATTAGACTATCCTTTTTTTCAGTTGATGAATAAACAGAATACTGATATGTTAAAACAGAGTACAACTTACCGAAATCCGTATCATGTCTCATGTAATCGCTCAATAAGTGTTTCAATCGCTGAAAGACGTCAATAAAACCGCTTACAATGTCACGCAACATCAGGGAAACCATATTCAGTGCCCATAAACTTGTTAGTCAGCTAGAAAAATGAACTCTAGAGAGGAGCATTTTGCTAAATATATGCACCATATTACGTATTCATTATAATTGTAATGTGCTTCAATATTTAATGCATGTTTAAATAAATCTGTCAAGTTTTTATAACAACCACCATTTAAATGTTTATATTTCAAAAAACGAATTGGAATAGAAATATAATTATGTGATTGTAAAGTTAGTATTATAACTTTATTATTATAAAAACGTACTCAAGTGTAATGTAAGTACAAATCAGTTAATTTTAACCTTCAATATTATATAGTAATGTAGTACCAGCTGATTCCCATGTATAGTTTACAGCATTAGTTGAGAGGTTTGTTTCCTTAAGAAAATTTTCCATGTACTGTACCTGATATATATCCAAAATAATTGATATTGAATCAAATTTGTGTCAATACCCAGCCCTAGTGTACACAGGATGAAAAGTCATACATATGAAGTGTGAAGAAAATAAAGAAAATTAAATAATTTGTGTAATTCCCTATCAAGCTTTCATTCAAAATTGTTTAATTTTATGTATTTAGGATGCGAAAAATGCCAGCTATGAAGTAGTTAACCCTGCGGCTGTTTCATTAAAAAAAAATTCTTTTATTTACATTTTCTAGTCCGCAGGGCCAAAATGCCCTTACTTTAAGAAACACCCAATCACCACCTCAGACTTGTTTGTTTTTGATCTAAATTGACCTATTATGAACATTTAACATTTTATCACTACTGTAGCAAAGCTCAAGGCTCTGGGAAAGAGGAGGTGGGAACCAGCAAAGTTTAATGTGAAGTTTAGTCACCTCACGGCTCACGGCCGACGGCCGACTGCCGCATATAAATGTAATAAAACAGCAACATACAGTAAATGTCCCAGGCCTACTCTCTCGCCCTTCACTGTTGTCGCTCCTCCTTATGTCCTTCAGGAGTTCCTCTCTCTCATTAACATTCGGTCCACCGGCCTCACGCCATCACAAGTCTGAGGTTTCATAATTGTCAGTTTCCAACTTGTAATTACAAGGTTGACAAAGATGTGAACTTTTTTTTTTTAAATATAAAAGTACGTTAAATATGACTTGGAGCCACAAAACCTCAGTCTTAGGGAGAGCACTGCTGATGGTGTGGGTCTCTCTCATATCTGAGCTCTCCATTTCTGTTTCTCTCTTTTCTCTGTGGAAGTGTTTAATTGCCCATCTGTGAACAACAGGTTGAGCCACACTCAGAGCTGACTCATATTTCAAGTTCCTCCCTGTTTCCTGTCATTTTATATGTTTTCAAGCACAGCTTTCTTGTGTATCTTCTATTTTATTGTTATATTTTGTAAATTTAGTAAATTAACTATGTTTTAAGTACAAAGTTGACTTCCACTGATTGACTACTAATGTACATTTTGTGTTTGATTTGCATAATGTTCCATTCAAAGCAAAAACTGCATGTTTAATAAGAGTAAATGAGTTGTTTGGCAATGTATCAGCTTGGACTGAGAAATATAGAAATATAATAAATATTCATTTTACATATACATGTATATAAAAAATTATTCAGATATTTATTCAGATTCAGATTTTTGTATATTTTTACTAGTGTGTGCAGGACACTATGGTTCATTTATGTAAATGAGGATAGCAAAATAAAGTAAACTGACATATTATACCCAAAAATTCTTCATACAGTGGGCTACCAGTAAAATTGATGAAAATTTGGAATTATTCAGATACTTTGACATGACCATGTTTTGCTTAAGTGTTATCTGACATAATTAAGATTTTTTTTTTTCTGACTCTGTTTAACTCTGAGATCTTGTCATATTTTGTTACCATTTTTTTAAACTATAGTGAATAAACTGTATTAATAAATGAAATGTTCAAGGTGTCTGAATAAATAAATATATATATATATATATATATATATATATATATATATATATATATATATATGCCAACTAGTCTAAACCTTGCATGTCCGGGTTTGAACGCATGTCTCATGTTTGAAAAGTATCTGTACACATGACGGGTGGCAAAATTGCAAGAAAATTTTGATATTTACTGACAACTGTACATTATTTAAGCGTATTCTCTTTGTTAGGATGTTGATATAGCAACTGTTCAAGTGTCACATAAGTTTTATTCATAATGTTTCTTCTTTAGTTCGATAAAAAATTTCATACTGTATTGTCCCTCATAACCGCTAGTATAACAAGCCTATAAGCAAGCTTAATTGTTATATACTGGTTTGACATGACATAGAAGAATATGGAAAAGTTTTGTGTAGGCTTTCAAAATACTCTCTCATCTTGCTCATCTTCTGAGTAAAATCAAATGATTTTGTTTTCCGCTCCAGATATAGGCCTATTAACATGACGGTAATTTAAACATAGCCTTTGTAAAAATATAAAGCAAAAAAGAAATTATAATAAAAATATGTAAACAACTAGTATTTCCAAGTCGACTAGCATCATTTAATCGACTAGTCGAATAGTCTTGCACTATTTCATTTTATTTCATTTTATTTATTTATTTTTTTTATTCCTGTGATGGCAAAGCTGAATTTTCAGCATCATTACTCCAGTCTTCAGTGTCACACGATCCTTCAGAAATCATTCTAATGTTGCAAACAGTTGTACTGCTTAATATTTTTGTGGAAACCATGATGCATTTTTTTCTCCAGTATTCTATGATGAATAAAAAGTTCAGAAGAACTGCACTTATTTTAAATAGATATATTTTGTAACATTAGAAAGGTCTTTACTGTCACTTTTGGTCAGTTAATGTATTTTGCTGAATGATAGAAAAACTTCAACAGTACTGTATGTAGAATATTTTTAGCTTACCCTGCGCTAATGACAGTCAGAATGTGTGTGTATTTTAGGTCTGGACTGTTCAATAACTGTACCAGCAAATGTTTCGTTCTGGACACGTGAGGAATACAGCGGGCATGACTTGGCGCGGGCGTCCCATAAGGCTGTGGTTCATGAAGACGTGATGTGGGTGATAGGTGGACATGTGTTCAACTACACACACTACCAGATGGTGACTGCGTGAGTACACACACACACACACAAACAGACACACCATAGGATAATAACTGGCTCACAGTTTCACTTTCTCCATTACTCTCAGGTTCAACATCTCCTCTCAAAGCTGGATGTCGTTAAACCAGTCTGTCAACTTTGTAACTGGACGTTACGGTCATTCCCTTTCCCTGCATGAGGTTTGTTAATGGATGAGATGTTGTTTAATAGTGTTCTTCTACTCTAAAGTCTTCATTATAATGACTTGACAAAGCCAAAATGCTGTTAACTGTCTGCAAGGGCTATTTAACGTTTTCAAGGATTTTTTTTTTTTTGTTTGTTTTTTTTGGACTCTTTCATTTTCTAGTTTCAGATTATCAGTATCTTACTTATCAGTATATTTATTCAGTATATCTTACTTAAGTATACAGTATATTTAATTTACATAATGATTGTCATGTGCAAGTCCATTGTATTTATTCTGAACACACTGAACCGAGACCTGTTTCTCTCTGATCTCTCAAGTTATTTGTCTTTGTGTACATACATACAGGATAAAATCTACATGTACGGTGGGAAGATTGACTCCACAGGAAATGTGACATCCGAACTGTGGGTGTTCCACACACGGAACCAGACGTGGGCTCTGCTGAATCCACATGCTAAAGAACAGTATGCAGTCGTTGGCCACTCTGCACACACCGTCCAGCTCTATCCTGATGGATCGGAGCCCGTCATACTGGTCATCTTCGGACACTGCCCTCTTTATGGATACATCAGCCAAGTGCAGCAATACGACATTGGTCAGTAGCACGCAGTAGTGATGTTCAAGTACTCGACAGAGCTATATATATAATATATATAATATATATATATATATTTATATATAATGTGTGTGTGTGTGTGTGTGTATAGATGAGAGAGAGAGAGAAAGAGAAGGAATATAGTCAAAATTTGAAAAAAAAATATTGAGATTTTTAGCCAGCCCTACTTGACAGATAAATCAGCCGAGTACTTTTTGTGTCCTTCTGTAATATATTTTATTTAATTACTGGTCTCTGTTCATATACATGGCTGTTACACTGCATATTTTCCCTTTTTTCAGCATCTTGCATCATGCACGTCACATTTGTAAGATGGCCTGTAAAAAAGTACCTTTTAAAAACAGGCCCCAGGACACCTGTGTTCTGTTTTATTCAGTCTAGCTGTTTGAAAGGACCCTAATCCTTTTCAGAAAACTGAGTGCTATCCTGGACTGAAAGTCACAGTGAACAGTTGTGACCCAGTTTCTGTCTGATGAATCAGACCGCTAGGTACCGCAGAGACTGACTCTGTCATTCATCACAAAATTTAAAATGAGGCTCCCTTTTGAAATTATTTTTCAATTTGTGTGAAATGTTTTGCAGTTGGGGAATAAAAAAGTCATGATTGATTGTTTCTGTCATTTGTGCGAGGGAGAGGAGACTGGGGCTAGTTTTCACCTTTTGGTTTATAAAAGTGAATGGATGCCAGTGTGATTTGAATGTAATAATAAAAAAAAAAACACTGCTAGAGAAAACAAGCGTTTATTCAATTAGGCTTTTGACTCGAAACCTTATAGATACTGATGTAGTCCTTCCTCTGGCCTGTAATTATATTTTGAACTATACTGCCCTCTGGTGTTGTAATGGAAGAGCAACATAAATATTTAACAATTTAGTAGGAAAACCAATTGTTGCGTTTCTTCCTTCACTAATTCCTGTACTTTCCACTGTTCACTTTGCAGTAAAGAACACATGGAGCGTTTTAGAGACTCGTGGGGCACTGGTTCAGGGTGGCTATGGGCATAGCAGTGTGTACGACCCACAAACCCACTCCATCTACATACATGGAGGCTACAAAGCTTTCAGTGCCAATAAATATGGGCTGGCCGGTGACCTGTACCGCTATGATGTGGTCAAAAAAATGTGGTGCGTTGAGTGGCATTACACCTTTTAATTTAACACTGACTGCATTTTGACTTGATCATTTTAAGGCTATGCTTAAAATTGAGTTGCTTATTTTGCCTTTTTAAAATTGAATATTATGTAAAAGAAAAAAAAAAACTCTTGCAATTAAATGAAATAATATCACTGATATATGGAATACACTACCGTTCAAATGTTTGAGATCAGATTTTTTTTTTTTTAAAGAAATTAATACTTTTATTTATTTTATTGTTTTTGCCATGAAGATAGCCTCAGATGCTGACATGGCTTTAAAAAGCTATATTACTGTTCATTGAACAATCCTAAAAAACTGAATAAAAGTTTTGACAAAAAATAGGCAGCACAGCTGTTTTCAACATTGATAATAAGAAAAGTCTCTTGATTACCAAATCAGCATATTAGAATGAATACGGCTTGTATTTTGAAATATATGTAAATAATTTAAAAAACTTTTTTTTTAAATAATATTTCACAGTGTTGTTTTTACTGTATTTTGACAAAATAAGTGAAGCTTTAGTGAGCAAAGAGACTTTTAAAAACGTTTAAAAAAAATCTTACTGACCTCAGACTTTTGAAAAGTAGTGTGCATTCATACAGAAAGCTTGCACATGGTACAATGTACATGGTCTAGACTACAAAAATAATGAGCATTATGCTAGTGCACTTTTCTGAACATAGTCTGACTTCATTCTGTACTTTCTTTGGGTTTCTGCTGATGATGTTGCTGATTGACTTTTAGGATTATTCTGAGGGACAGTGGTTTTTTCCGTTACCTCCACACGTCGGTGATCGTTGGCGGGAACATATTGGTGTTTGGAGGGAACACACACAATGACACCTCAATGAGTCACGGAGCGAAGTGCTTCTCCTCAGACTTTATAGCGTACAACCTGGGTGAGTACCAAACACAATCTTTGTCACTGGAATATTCAAATCACACATCTCCTGTACTTCTGTGTAGGACTAGACAGCATGACAATATGTAACTTAATTTAAGACCCGGGTATACTTCATTTTCCGTGTTCAGCTCCGTACTGCACAGCTTCCACGGATAAGTGCGGATGGACACGTTCGAATCATGCACAGTACAATTGCATTTTTATGCCAGACGTCAGAGGGCAGCACTGAGTCGTGTCATTTACAGAACATCTGCTCGGAAGGATAGAAGAAGAAAAGTAGCATATCCGCCATTGCTCACAAAGTTTAGAACAAGAACCTAAACCAAAACGTTGGAGAAGGAGATGCTGCTTTGTGTACCGTTTTGTATCGCTCTTTCCACACACTTCTCCGGCTACAGCACAGTACATCACAATTGTGTGTAGTGCCACCTAGTGGACTCTTCTGTCTCAACATTCACCTTTGTTGTACGCTCACTGTCCGCGCGGCCCTCCCGATGACGAAAATTATGTCACACGGACTGTGTGCAGATCATCATGGAACACGGAGTGCTGAAGTATACTTTGGCCTTTATCCATTCACAATTAGGAATAAGTTTTACTCTTGAATCTTTTGTTTTGAAGATAATGTGATAAAGATAAAGGCCTGTTTACACCAACTCAAATATTTGGCGCAAAAATTCTGTCTGATTTTCGCATGCTGTTTGTCTGTTCAGCCAGATGTGTAAAAACTGACAGGCTGAAACTGCAAATTCACTTTGTGATAGTAGGCAGAAATAGCCTTGTCAACCCGGTACACAAAGTGTACACAACAAAGTGCTTCACAACTTTCCATTTCTGACACCAGAGAAGAAAGGAAGTCAAACAATATCTCTCAAACAGATGATTTCTGTGCATGCAACACCAGATACAAGTACAGAAACAAGAGCCAGTTCTGGATTTTTCCTCTGTTATTTACAGACACTTAGTGCCACTAACAAACAATCTATAAAACTAAGTTTTGTGTACCAGCAGCAGCGCAAAAGTGCAACAGAATTGACCAAAAGGGCAAATCTTATTGGTTGTTCATTTTTCAAATTAGATTAGAAGTAAAGGACGTAATTCACTGAATATCCAAAAATGGGTTTTCACAAGTTGAATTTCCAGCAAAAAAACATAATAAATTACATATGATTATGGTTTTAATTTTGGTCAGCCTACCACAACTTTTCAAGTTTTATACCATTGACTTCCTGCGTCCTCTCACTTATGGCTTCATATATATCACAATATTGAGCAGCACTAGCGCAGAAAACGTAATTGGATTTCAGTGCGTGTAGCAGCAAGCCATTAGAGACTGAAATACACTCATCAGGGGGGCTCTTGCAGAAGGATGTGTGATCGTAAAGCCATTATTTTATGAGTGACACATTTGAGTTTTGTAATCTCCAGGGATCGGAGACATGCCTGTCTGCTTGGATTCGCTTTTCATGTAGATAAGGGATGCTATAATGTCAGACTAGACGCACTACAAGCAGAATATAATGTGTGGGTGGATATTTAGAGTGTCTTTGAGAAGTTTGTAGTGCCTGTATAATACACACAAAGCTTCAAACACATCAGACGTGTCTGTGTTTGCTTATTCATCATTGTATATCACTCCTCTTCTAAATTTCTCTCTCTTGTTCTTCCCATGCCAACTTCTCTTTAGAGATGCAGGCTAGTGCTGTGGTAATCTGTAATTAAGTAGAGGCCTGTCTCAGCCCTGAGGGTAATTGCTCTGTCCTTATGAGCTGAACTCAATTATACTGTCCCACACCAGGATGCTGTGTTCGATTTGTCAGAAAGTTTGCCAGTAGAGGGCAGTGACTTATCACATACACTGCACTAATAGCAATCATTTTTCTTCATGCTTCTCTTACTTCAGTTAGATTAGCCACTAACTCCTTCTATTTAACATGTAGGAAAGAGATGATTTGATATTAAAGGGAAAGTTCACCCTAAAATGAAAATTACTCACCCTGGTGTTGTTCTAATGGCCGTTGAAGACACAGAAGACCACAGATAACCAACAGCCAAGGTCTGGATTTTCATTAAATTTCAGTTTATTTTTCACCAAACCCTATCGGATACACCTAGAACACTTGGAATATACGACGTCACAGAGGACCATTCTGTGATATTTTTGCATCTTTTTTTAAAAAGCTTGATGCTGCTTGCTGTTCACTGCCATTATATAGACGAGCACAAGCAGGGCTGCTTTTTTTTTTTTTAAATTCTCCCTTTGTGGTCCGAAAATGAAAGGAGGGTATACGGCATAAGAACAACACCAGGGTGAGTAAATGATGCCTCAATTTTCATTTTTAGGTGAACTATCCCTTTAAGGTTCAGCTCAGAAAATGCAGCCAGGTAATTTTACAAAGATGCAGGGGATAAAAGTATGTTCGCTTTTAACCCAAATTTTGTGGTATTAAAATGTTACCTAGGTTTAGTGTACGAGTAAAGGTGCCTTATAGCCCCTGTACTTCTTCACAGGTCATCAGTTTATGTATAGCCCCAGGATGAAGGTTGGTCTTATGAATATTAATTGGGTAATGTGAGGAGAGATTACTGAAAAACGATTAGTCTTAGCTAATTAATATTCATGAGCTCCGTGTTCTCTATAGTGATGTCTCCAAAATGTGTTCCAGCAGCACTGGGTTGATGTGTCTGAAAGGAGATTCACTTTGTCTGCCATTTTCTGTTTTCTAGTTTGTGATGAGTGGACTGTACTGCCCAATCCAGATCTTCACCATGATGTCAACCGTTTTGGCCACTCAGCTGTGTATCACAATGGGTAATCTCAATGTTTTATATGCCCTCGGTAAACATCTAGTGTCACTTATAATAGCTTGTTTTGGATTAAACATTACGTACACTATTGTAAAAGAATAGTTAGGGTTATATGCACTGCCAGAAGCTTAGGGTCAGTGTTTTTTTTTTTTTTTGTTGTTTTTTTTTTTTTTTAAAGAAATTAATACTTTTATTAATCAAGGATGCAGTAATTTGATCAAAAGTGAGAGTAAAGACATTAAGAATGTTAAAAAAAATATTTTTCAAATAAATGCTGTTCTTGATCTTTCTATTCATCAAAGAATACTGAAAAAAAAAGATCAGTTTTCACAAAAATATTAAGCTGCACAACTGTTTTCAATATTGATAATAATAATAAATGCTTCTTGAGCACCAAATCATCATATTAGAATGATTTCTGAAGGATCATGTGACACTGAAATTCAGCTTTGCCATCACAGGAGTAAATTGCATTTTAATATATATATTAACAATTATTTAAAATTATAATACGGTTTCACAATATTACTGTATATTTGAGCAAATAAATGCATTAAAAAAAAAAATCTTACCTGCTCAAACTTTTAAACGGTAGTGTAACTTTAAACTCTACCAACATTTGTGCTGTTGAATACCACAGGAAATAAATTTGACTGATTCTCTCAATATCTAAAATGAAATGAATGTCTTTTAATGCACTTTCATGGGAAGTCTGTGGCAGTAATATACATTAACTGGAATTAATGTAAAACAATTTGTTTCAAAATTATAGTCTTGACACTGTGTTTCAATGGGGCAAGTGTGATTAGAATCATATTTTACCTTGTCTGCTTAAAGTTAAATCTGTCTAAAGCCCGGGATACACTGCACGATTTTTGTCTGTCCCAGACAAAAGATTGCCATCGTGAAACAATCGTGGCGATTTCTGTGATCGTGGCTCTTAATCGGTGGTCCTATGTCGTACAGTGAGTGAGGTTCAAAGACGGCCGTTCTCCCGGTCTTGCGACCAAAGATAGCCAACGATAGTTTTCTGACAGTGTCAGAAATTCAGCATGTTCATAGCACAGAGTGTTTGCTGCTACGACCTACGTCTACTGACCAGCCAATAAAAATATGACATGAAATCAACGCGACATGGTGCTAAAACTTAAAACTGCTTACCTCAAGCTCTTTTCCCTTCTTCTTTCGCCGTCAATAGGTGTCATCATCGTACGATCTACATGCTTGTCGTACCCAAGTTTAGTAGATCCATGTCGCACAGTGTGATTTGTAATGATCTTATAGGATTGCTAAAATCGTGCAGTGTATCCCGGGCTTAACACTGATATGACCATGTAAACCCATACTGTATTATGGAAAACCATGTTTCATGTGAAAATACCGGGAAGGGACTTCACGTAACCAAATGTTCATCAAACTAAATATAAAACTCACCTCAAAAGAATGATTTACAACTCATCATTTGTACTGAATAATTCAGTTAAGTGATTTAACAAAATACGAGCATCATATTTTTGCTTTTAAATCCTCTGTTAACTTGCCATACAAACTGTAAACAGGCTGTTTGCTTTATTACAAACAGCTGAAATGATTTCCTCAGCTAATTGACAGCATCCCACTCATGCATAAGTTGTATCGAGTCCTGAATATTCCTCTTTGAAAGTGTTTCTATTTCTGTGGTACTTGAGCACTGTCACAGTAAATATGAAGTCTATATTTAAATCTGCCTGTAATCTCTTTCCGTACGGATTAGTCAAATTAAGTCAGAATCATTATTCATAAATAACACGTCTTATTATTAGTGCTTCAGATTGCTAGCTAAACCAACACAGCCTTTAACTGCACATATCCACACACTCTAACAGAAGACTTTCTCCTGTGAGATTTTAATGTAAGATCACTGTGATCTGTATTCTTGCCCATGATTCCCAGTGTCATTGTCAGTGCCGATATGACCATTGAGTGACCCCTCTGTGGGGAGCTGTGGCACAACACAGCTTTTCCTGTTTGACTTATCTGTTTCATGTGCTTTATTCATCATTCCTCTTAACTTCCTTTGTTATTCCTCATTCATGCTGCCCTCTTTCTCCTCACCCCTTCATCTCTCTCCCCTCCCATCTCATGCTTTCAGATATATGAGGGGTTAATCTGTGTCTCTCTTTGTGTGTGTGTGTGTGTCAGGGTGATGTACGTGTATGGAGGCTTTAACAGCCTGATGCTCAGCGATTTGCTGAGGTTCACCCCTGCGAGCTGCGCTGCTTTCTCTGAACATCTGGAGTGTGTGACGGCTGTGCCTGGCGTGAAGTGTGTGTGGAACTCCTCTACTTCCGCCTGTATGTCCTGGGAGGCAGTGGCACCCCATGACACAGAGAGCTTGAGAAACACCTGCAGTCCCAGAGGGTGTAAGTGAAGGGAACATAGAGGAAGTCTACTTTAGAACTATTTGGACTGGATTACATTTCATTGTATGCTGTAATTTATGTGTGTGTTTTTCAGATGCAGATGGTGAAAAGTGTGACCAATATTCAGACTGCTACAGCTGTACAGCCAACACCAACAGCTGCCAGTGGTGTGCACCGCTCTGTGTGTCTGGTCATAGTAACTGCACCAGTTCCTTGGTAAGAATGAACATTTAATATGCCATGACTTGGAGAAAAGTGTGTGAAAGAACTTGAAATTTTCAAAAAAATTCAGTTAATGAATTTATAATTCTTTGCTCTGACGTATTTAATCTTTGTACTGGCTGCAGGGGGGGATAATGGAGTATGAGGCATGTCCAAAGGATAACCCCTCTGTGTGCAGCAAGAGGACCAGCTGTAAAAGTTGTGCCACAGATCAGAACTGCCAATGGGAGATGAGAAACCAAGAGTGCACTACCCTGCCTGGTAATGAACATGAGCGATGTGGTTTAACTGTTTCTTTGACGTTCAAATCATATCTTGTATGATTTGAATGTCATATGATGTATGAATCAAATCATATCTTTGAAATTAAAGGGATAGTTCACCCAAAAATGAAATTTCTGTCATTAATTACTCACCCTCATGTCGTTCCACACCCGTAAGATCTTCGTTCATCTTCGGAACACAAATTAAGATATTTTTGATGAAATCCGAGAGGGTTTTTTTTATCCCCGATAGAAAGCAACATAATTACCGGCATTCAAGGTCCAGAAAAGTAGTAAAGACATCGTTAAAATAGTCAACATGACTGCAGTGGTTCAACCTTAATGTTATGAAGCGACGAGAATACTTTTTTTTTTTGCACAAAAACAAACAACGACTTTATTCAACAGTCTCTTCTCTTGCCTGTTAGTCTCCTACGCAGTTGACGCAGTGCAGCGCTTCTGTGTTTACGTCAGAACGCCGGCTCAGAATTGGCCGACGCTTTTCATGTGAGCACCACAATGTATGCGTGTGATGCTGACGCAGGAGCCGGCCAATACACTGCGTCAACGGCATAGCACCATCAAAATAAATGTCCGCCGTGCTGTCAAAATAAGTCACAACAAGAATTACAGTTTATGTCACTTCAGAGTTCCTACTTGCAAATGCAACCAGGAAAATGGCCCTAGGGGAACATTAGTTCTCAGGAAACCACCCTGGTGGCTAGTTCCTAGAACAACCCAGTGCAAAAGCCCCTATTACACTATGCATTTGTTTACTTTTTTTTTTATTACTATTTAAAGAAGAAACCAAACCAATGAGTTGACATTTGAGGCTTAATGCTCTAGAAAAGCAATAAAAATATCAGACTGTTTTCAGCTTGTTTTTTATTTTTATATAAAATATGGCATGCAGTTGCTTCAAACAATGGTATAAAGCTATTCAAAACATCATTCAATGTAAATTGTGATAATCATAATTAATAATCACAATAACGATTTCAAGGGAATAAATGACGATTAGGATTTTTCTCATAATCATGCAGCCCTAATGTGTTGTCTTCTATGTCAAATACTTGTATTTATTCAATTAATAAAATCATTTATGATGGGCATTTATGGTCATTTTGCTGTCATTTTTGCCCCAAGCCCCTGTTAATTTCTGACCCTGCTCGTATGTTTATCTGGAGCCCTGATAATAGTACCATGTTTGTGTTTTAGGGAGTATCTGCGGGGAGAGTTGGCACCTGGTGGGGAATTCGTGTCTGAAGCTGATCACAGCCAAGGACTCGTATGACAACGCTAAACTGGTGTGTCGTAGTCATCAGGCAGTGCTGGCATCTCTCACCACACAGAAGAAAGTCCAGTTCGTCCTCAAAGAGATGCACAACAGATCATTGCAAGTGAGTTTGTGGCACACTTTCAAAGTCTTTGGTCTTCATAACATGTAGTTTCTTCGTGGAGTTGTCACCTGGGGGTTGTAATGCACTAGTCTGCTTTGGATGTAAAGCCCTTCAAATGTTAAATTGAATTAAATATGGATTGTCTTGTGTGCTGCAGTCAAAAGCACTGATCACCCCATGGGTGGGTCTGAGAAAGATCAATGTCTCCTACTGGTGCTGGGAGGATATGTCCCCCTTTACCAACTCCACGCTGCAATGGTTGCCGGGCGAGCCCAGTGACGCTGGTTTTTGTGGGTACCTGGCTGAGCCCACATTCAACGGACTGAAGGCGGCGACCTGTGTCAACTCTGTGAATGGGAGTCTGTGTGAACGTCCAAGTGAGAAAGATGCACATATACACATCCAGCATTTACCAGTATAATTTTTCTGATTAACAGAACTTATATATTATATTATATTATATTATATTATATTATATATTGCCTATTGGCATTTAGAAAACCTGTAATTATAATTATTATATTTTATATTAGATTTGTTACATTTAATGTTTTACTAATATTTTATATAATTCAAAATTATACTATTTCTTGTTTTCAAAAATATATTATATTGTATTATATTATAAATTGCCTATTGGCATTTAGATATTTAATAACCTGTAATTGTATTTTATTTTAGATTTGTTACATTTAATATTTTACTAATATTTTATATAATTCAAAATTATAGATATTTAATAACCTGTAATTATAAATATTCTATTTTATATTAGATTTATTACATTTAATATTTTACTAATTTTATATAATAAGTTTATATTATTTCTTGTTTTCAAAAATTATTATATTATATATCATATCATATCATATTGTATTTTGCCTATTGGCATCAGTTATTGAAAAACCTTTTATTACCTGTAATTTAATAAATCAGTTTTTATTTTTGATATGAGAATTTAAAGGACTTTTTTTATTCAATCCCCTTTTTTTTTTCTCTCTTGTACCTTTTCTTTCATTTACTCTCTTTCTCTCTCTCTCTCTGTTCTTGCAGCGAACCACAGTGTGAAGCAGTGCCGGACACCCTGTGCCCTGCGCTCTACCTGCAGCGAGTGCACCAGTGGGAGCTCAGAGTGTATGTGGTGCAGTAACATGAGGCAGTGCGTGGACTCTAATGCTTATGTGGCATCTTTCCCCTACGGCCAGTGCATGGAATGGTACACTATGAACAGCTGCCCACGTACGTCTGGCTCTCATTTAGTGGATTTATGCCTGTCAGCCTGTGTCTTGTTTTCTCTTTGTAAATTAAAGATTGAACATTGGCACATAGAGTTGTCAAAAGTATCGACTTCGGTACCTAGTCGGAACTGAAATTTAAAAACTGTGATGCTTTGAGCACTGTTGAGTGGATTCATAACACCTCTGATTGGCCATTGTGTTCACGGCTCATCGGATATGTCTGTGATTGGCTTCAATTATCAATGCTGTAAAAACGTTGTAAATAATCATCAATGAAGCTCTTCACTGAGTGCTAACACAGATACACACGGGAGCGTTTGAAAGCAGGCGTCTATCGCAGACCAGTACGTCAACACAATGGCCAATCAGAGGTGTTTGCGAATCAGTGTTGCCAAGTCCGCGGTTTTCCTGTGGAATTGGGCTACTTTTACCCTGTTGCCGCAGGTTGTTTTTCGTGTCCGCGGGTTGAATCCACCCAAAATAATGTGATATTTAGCCCCTGGAATGTGAATTTTACCAGGGGAGCCCAGCCAAAAATACAAATTTTGCCCCCCGGGAAGCGTTTTTTACCGTGGGACCCCCCTGAAATGCGATTGGGCTAGTTTTGAGGAGCAGTTGGGCGGGTTTTGTTGTGAAAACCTGGCAACCCTGTTGCGAATCCTCTCAACAGTGCTCAAAGCGTCACATTTTTAAAATGTCAGTACCGATAGGTACCGAAGTCGGTACTTTTGACAACTCTAACGTCATGTGTTTATTGACTTGTAACGAACAAAGCAGTCTTTTCAACTGACATAAAATCAATTCAGATTAATAACTGCTGTCAAGGGTTCATTTTGAGATGATTGCATTGCATGACCCCCTTTGATAAACTGATGTGTTTTTATTGTAGCGGAGAATTGTTCTGGCTACAAGACCTGTGGTCACTGTTTGGACCAGCCTGGCTGTGGGTGGTGCACTGATCCCAGCAATACAGGACGAGGCCAGTGTATAGAAGGCTCTTACCGCGGTCCAATCCAAACACTGTTTCATGCTCCTTCATCTTCAGGCCCCTCCCTCATTCCTGCCCCTCAGCCAATGCTGAATGTGAGCTTGTGCCCACTAGAGGGCAACTATAACTGGTCCTTCATCCAATGCCCAGGTAAAACTTAATGTGACTTATGTAAGGAGTTGTTTTGTAATAGTTGTTTATGAAATGAACACTTTATTTCGGTGGTCCACTTTAGACACTCTACTAACTATAAGTAACTTTGCAACTACGCGTCAACTAACTCTCATTAGAGTATTAGTAGACTGGTAGTAGACTGTTAGGTAAGGGTTAGGTGTTAGAGTTCAGGTTAGTATATCAAGTTGGCATGTACTTGCAAAGTTACTTATAGTCAGTAGAATGCCATAAAAATAAAGTGTTAGCAGATATTAAGCAAAGGGTCTAATACTAATATTATAATATCTAATACTCTAATAAGAGTTAGTTGACATTTAGTTGCAAAGTTACTTATAGTAAGCAGAATGTCTACAGTTGACCATCAAAATAGTGTTACCCAAAATGTCTCTTTGACTCTGATCTACCTAAAATGTATATAAAATTAAGCAACATTGTGAATAATTATTGTGCTTTTTATTTGGCTATTAATCTTCCTAATGACATTGTCAGCATTATACTAGTTTCACAATCCCTCCTTGTCTTACCGACTTGTGGTGTAAGACCTTTAAGACTGATGTTTTAATAACATCTCAGTGTTTTCCATTAATTACCCAGACTATGGCGGCCCTCCATAGTCAAATCTGTGCTGTCATAGTTTCTTAATGAACCGAAAATTTTTAAAAGTTCATATAATAACACAAAAGGTCTCTAATGTTGTTTTGTACCATTGCTTTGGCAAAGTATCTGTCAAAAGAGCTAAATTCAAAAGCACAATATGGCTCTGTGTTCTTATCAAATCGTGAAAGACTGCGATTTAATTAAATAAGTATATAGCCTATTTATGCTGCAGGTTTCAAAGCAAAGAGCATACTTTGTTTAGGAGATCAGCTCGTGATCTGGTGTTTTCTGCATCTCAGAATGGCTCAGTTCCCAGTGAATTAACATTTTTGATCATTATTTTCACATTTGCATGATTTCCAACATTGTTGTTGGAAGATAATTACAGTATTTCATTAGATTTGTAATGAGACGGGTTTGTAAATGGTAGTTTTCCGTCTAAATAAAAGCTCAAGGGTTTATCTCTTGCCAGTGTAGAAATTAGGACAAAAATATTGTAATTTCCTTATAGCATAAAGTAAAATATATACTTACGAAATATTCATTTTTATTTATTTTACAGTGCATATCTTTTACAATTAATGGCTATTACTGTCATAGGAAAAAAAAATATTATTATTATTTAGGGGTCTAACGATAAACTCAGCTCAAGATTCGATACGAAAAAATAAAAAATGAGACTGAAATTCAAATAGCAGATTTATTTCCGAAACATTAACAATTTTCAATAACTTTGTTGTACATACAACTTTATAAAGAACTTACAATAATTCAAGATTTAATTGAACCTTCTGTATGTAAATTAACAAGTGACTAGGTGTGTCACTGAACAATAGAACTGAATTTTAACATAAAATTAGAATTAGGATAGCTGAAACCTAAGAGAGAACTGAACCTGAAAATACAGAATTGTACTATACTAAATAATGTAAGCCCTTTTTTACTGGTAAAATTAGACATTTGGCATTATCAGGACCCACAAATATTGCCCGCTGCATTATTATACATTATATTTAACATTAAACATTAGTTTCATGTAGTACTGTTACTGAAACTCTAAAAACTTAGAACGCAGTACATTCGCGCTTTTAATGCAGGTATTTGTTGAATCTCTTTTCTACAGACAAGCCACCCATGCACTTACATGATGACAATAAACAATCTATAATGCTTTGAATCATCATACTACTAAAACTAAATATATGATATTGTGAGTTAAATTATGCTTTCACTTCAAGGAGTGCCTTTTTAAATGATGTTTGCACTTTCACTTTGAGGAGAGCCGCTCCAGCATGTATGTGCTTCAGATGATCAGTGACAGTTGTAATCGCAAAGCGTGTCAAAATGACTATTCCCAAACTTTATTAGTTCATCCAAAATTGAAATTCTTTCTTCATTTACTCACCCTCATGTCGTTATCGCGTCGCACACACACGTACTGTATATTGAACGTCCGTGTTTACCACAGTATGTGTGTTGTAAATCTGTTCATCATATAAAGCCATCATGTCTCCTCAGATGACTTGGATTTAGATTAGACCACTCGATTTATTATATTTACGATGCCTGTTGACATTTTTTGGATCTTTTAAGTTTTAGGGGAATTGACTTTAAATGGAAGGACAGAAATCTCTCAGATTTCATAAAAATATCTTCATTTGTGTTTGGAAGATGATCAAAAATCTTATAGGTTTGAAACGACATGAGGGTGAGTACGTGATGACAGAATTTACATTTTTGGGTGAATTATACTTTATAAATACAGGAAGCTGAGTCTTGGATAAAACTAACTCTGTATCGCAAGTCATAATGTTTACATCAACGATACATATTGTCGCAGTTTTATATCGCAATATCTCTATAAAACGATGTTTTGTTACACCCCTATTATTATTATTATTATTATTTTATTCTAATTGTTTGGCTTCCTAAAACCAGTGTAAATGCAATGTAGACTGAGACACTATATCACAACTAAAAAGAGGGCTGAAATCCTCAAACAGCTGAAAAATACAGCTTTTTAAAGACATATTGCACTGGCATATTGCAAAGTAGTAGCTTTTACCGCATTTTGACTTCAGATAATGTTGCATTTTTCTAGAATTGTTCTTGTTTTCTTTAAATGTAACAGTTTAATCGGTCTGTTCCTCTTCTTGTGCAGCATGCCAGTGTAACGGACACAGCTCTTGCGTCAACGAGAGTGTGTGTGAGAGATGCGAGGACCTCACCACAGGCAAACAGTGCGAGAGCTGCATCTCCGGTTACTATGGTGATCCCACAAATGGGGGCAGCTGTCAACGTGAGTCTAAACACAAGGCCATGCCAAAATACAGTTGACTTTTGTGGGCCATTTGATCGGGACTCAGCTGTATGTGTGTTTTGTTGGTCATTTGCAGCGTGTAAGTGCAACGGCCATGCCAGCATGTGTAACTCTAACAATGGCAAGTGCTTCTGTACCACCAAGGGCATCAAAGGAGACCGCTGCCATGTGTAAGTGTATATACACACACACACACACACACTCATTCTGCCTCAGTCTCTAGAGATTTTCTCCACTCTGCCATTAGAAGTAATTTGTCAAATGTTCAGCAGATAGCTTATCGTTATCTTGTCTATATCAAACTCTGTTTCTTCTAATTCTACTCATTTTCGCTCTGAGCTCTTTTGTTTTGTTCTGTCTCTCAGGTGTGAGGTAGAGAACCGTTACCAGGGCAACCCTCTGAAGGGAACGTGTTATTGTGAGTATGTCAGTGCAGCGGCTGATGGCTGTTCATATTGTGGCTATTTAGTCATTTAGTCATTTTCAGAACTACTCATTTTGTCCTTACCTGACTGATCCAGACAGAAACTACAAACCTGTGCACGTTTCAGTCAATCTGTGAAAATATCCTGATTTTAATGTCTCAGAGTAATACTTTTCCACACACACAACTATATCTTTATCTCCGACGCACAGACACGCTGCTGATAGACTACCAGTTTACCTTCAGTTTGTCACAGGAGGACGACCGGTACTACACTGCCATCAACTTTGTGGCAACTCCGGATGAGGTGCGTTACGCTGAAAAGACTTCATTGTTCAGAAAGCACTTTTTTTGTTTGTTTGTTTTTTTCACCAGAGTACATTTGTGGTCAGCTAGGTGTCAATAAATCAAGACCGATATCTTACCTTGATTTGTAAACACGATTGATCTTGATATGATCAAATTGTAAACTAATTTAATTTTAGTTGCACATTTGGTGTTATCAATAAAGATATTCATACATTTATTCAGCACTTCACTGTTGAACAGAGGAAACAATACATCTTGAGGGTGGTTTAATGAGGGGTCAAGGATGTGTTCTTAAGTCAAAATTGGGTAGAAACAGAATGCAGCAAATTTGTGTGTATTACTGCCATACACCCTTGTTTATGTATTTACATTTTTGTGTACTGGAATAGATTATATAAATATTTAAAATAGGAAGTATATTAAAACAGAAAACCGTTATTTTTAGGCATATTTTAGGCAGTTATTTTAATAATTCAATATTGTGGATCAAATAAATGCAGACTTGGCAAGCATAATTGCAGAATCAACTTTTGAATGATAGTGTAGATATTTTTGCTGGAAATTCACCCTCAAAATATTCTAAATGTTACATAAGTTTGGAAACATTAACATTTTTTTAAATGTTTTTGAAAGAAGTCTCTTATGCTCACCAAGGCTGCATTTATTTAATCAAAAATGCAGTATAAACCGTAATATTGTGAAATATTATTACAATTTAAAATAACCGTTTTCTATATTAGTATATTTTATAATGTAATTTGTTCCTGTGATGCAAAGTTGAATTTTCAGCATCATTACTCCAGTCTTCATTGTCACACTAGTATGATGATTTGCTGCTCAAGAAACATTTTTTTTATTATTATCATCGATTATTATCAGTTTTTGCTGCTTAACATGTTTGTGGAACCGATGATGGCATTCAAACATTTGTTTTAAGTAAAAAAAAAAAAAAAAAAATTGCAAATAAATGCTGTTCATTGAACTTTCTATTCATCAAAGAATCCTGAAAAAAATATCACCATTTCCACAAAAATATTAAGCAGCACAACTGTTTTCAACATTGATAATAATCAAATCAGCATATTGGAATGATTTCTGAAGGATCATGTCACACTGAAGTCTGGAGTAATGATGCTGAAAATTCAGCTTTGCATCACAGGAATAAATTGCATTTTAAAATATATATATTTAAATAGAAAACAGTTCTTTTAATTTGCAATATTTCGCAATATTATGGTTTTTACTGTAGTTTTGATTAAATAAATCAAAGTGAGCATTTTATTTATTTATTTTTTGTCTGAATGTCTTTTGGATTTCTCTTGCAGCAAAATCGAGATCTGGACATGTTCATTAATGCCTCGAAGAACTTTAACCTCAACATCACATGGGCAACCAGCTTTGCAGGTATGGACCCCCCACATGTGTTCAACATTGTGAGCACATCATAAATGATCTGTGTGTGCAGTTGAATCTCTTTCTTCCTTTCACCTTGTATTTCTTCCTTTCTGAGCAGCTGGGACTCAAGCTGGTGAGGAAATCCCTATAGTCTCCCGCAGCAACATCAAGGAGTTCAAGGATAGTTTCTCCAACGAGAAGTTCGATTTCCGTAGCAATGCCAACATTACC
Organism: Hypophthalmichthys nobilis; assembly: GCA_037950665.1. NCBI lineage: Eukaryota > Metazoa > Chordata > Actinopteri > Cypriniformes > Xenocyprididae > Hypophthalmichthys > Hypophthalmichthys nobilis. The sequence continues at coordinate 28,798,179 of CM075477.1, read as the reverse complement.
TTCTACGTTTACGTCAGCAACTTCACCTGGCCAGTCAAAATCCAGGTAAGAGGAGTTATTGGGTTCGGTGACATACACAGAGAAAATGTCACGACTGTGTGTGTGTGTGTGTGTGTGTGTGTGTGAGTGCCACGTAAACATCAGCAAGGGTCTTTGTGTTTTGTTTTGCTATCTTATCCGTTCCATCCGTCTGTAAATTCAGAGGCCATGTCCTTTTGTTTTTTTCTCATATAACTTTGGCCTTTCTGTCTGGTCTGGAAATGATTTGGCAGAGCTTTCCTTTCCCTCCCTCTTCTCTTCTCCTCTCCTCCTCTTTTCCTTTCCCCCTCCTCTCTTCCTTTGCTTTGGAAAGTGATCTAGCTTACCCTCCTGTGCTCGCACGCTAAAACTCAAGAGTTTGTGTTTGATTGTCCGTCCACTATTCTAGAGCACGTTCTCTCCTCAGCTCATGGAGAAAGGGTGAATTTCACAGGTAACGCTTATTGTCTCTCTCGCTCGCCTTTCCCTTCTCTAAATGACCTTTGGATTCCACGTTTTATTTAGCGGATAATGTTTGTGCGGATCTGAGAGCGAATATGGGCAGAGGTGTCGCGCCGTGGTTACTCTGGAGGACAGAGGGGCTTTTGTCAGGAGTTAGAGGAGAACGACGAGAGAGTTTGGGCTGGAGAAAAACGCAGTGCTCAAAACCTGCTCTGTAAACATGGCAGACTGAGAATGTCAGAAGGAATGTTAAGTTGAAACACATGGTTATTTGAGAGAGAGACTGAGGGAAGAGCCTGAGAGGAATAAGAGAGATCAGAAAGTTCAGAAGAGGCACAATTCCAGCCTTCTGTTTCTGCCTCTTGTTTTCTTTTTGCCTGTGGTCAAAGAGTCTGTGCGGCCTGACTGTGTAGTTTTTGGCCGGTGGAATGGAAGTGTGTATGTGTGCGAATCTAAACAAGAGTATAGTAGGAGCGTTCATGTGCTGAGTTTCTTTGTGTGAATGTTATTTAAAAGCAAAATTTGGTTGAATCTCACAAAAACATTTACAAGTTTCATTTCACCCCCAAATCAAAAGATTCTTCATTGTACATAAAGAAAACTATTTACTTATTCATTTAGAGATTCATAATGAAGCATGCTTACTTTGGGCATTTTACTTTTTTCATTATTCTCAATGGTTATTCTCATTAGATCTCCATTACTGGAAAATATGAGGTGCGTTCTGACTGACCGGGTCCCTACTCCCTGAGCATGGGTTATCCGTTGAAGTTGCCTTTGCTTACAATAATCGCTCGTTTGGAATGCCCTGCAATGTCATCAAAGAAAGGCAACGATGGGGTTGAATTTAAAATACATATACAATGTATATACAAAGCACACATTATACATCTAATGTAATATAATCAAAACTTATATGTTTATTATATACTTGTATGACTATTGCAGCTATTAATTGGCTATTAACAGATTTGATTGGCTATTAACAGATGTCATGCCACATAAAAATAAATTCTCATTTGGTCAACTATATGTCTCTCATTTTGTGCGCTTTCTTTTCCATGCACAGCTGCATAGTAAACACTCCTTAGGGAAATAAAGTAAAATAAAAACTGACAGAGCCTCAGCTGCTTCTTGGCACTTTTATTTTGTCATGCCTATTCATACAATAGAATATGCGATGTAACATTAATGGCCATAACTATTCATAAATACTCTAGTTTGTATAATAATAACAACATTTCTGAATACTCAAATGCATAGGTAAACTCCTCCACCGCAAAGGCGTTTGAAAACTCTTTTAATGGCTTTGCTCCATGCTGGTGACGTGACAATGAAGTGATGTATCGGTGACAGAAGTGATGTATCGATGTTTCCTTATTCCCTATGCCGTTCGCAGTGCCCTTCAAACTGAACGTATTCGCTCCATTCGGATATTTCACTTAAGATGGTGAAATACCCAAATACCCTGTGAAGTTCACTGCGCAGTCCACTTACGGTCGAATGGAACGCACCAATAGTGATAATACAAACACACAAACACACACACACACACACACACACACACACACACACACACACACACACACATACACACACACACACACACACACACACACACACACACACACATATATATATATATATATATATATATATATATAAAATCAGTATAAATATAATGCAGTACAACCAATGCTACCACTGTGTTTAAATAATATCATTATTTATTCACATTATTTTTTTTTTTGTCTTAATTGTCATAATGTCAGTTTAAATAATTACGTAATAATAATATAAAAAACACCCATTTTACATAAAATAGTTAAAGAATTTAGAAATAGTTTTTAAAGAATTTGTGTAGTGCAAAAATATTGGTTACTTGCACCTCATGCACCTCATATTTAAATGCATTCGAACCTCAAATCAGAACTCTAGACAGCTTCCGTACTACTCTACATTGGAAATGAGTGCTGTTTGTCGGAAACAGTGGGAAAGGCAGGTTTAGACATATTTTTGACAGGTTTTGTGAGATTCAACCACTTTAGAAACATCTAGACTCAACTTAGCCCAGTTTAATGTTCAGAGACAAGTCAGCTATTCATAGGTTGACTTCACAAGGAGTGCGGCTGCATCATGCTTTAAAATCATTGATCTATTTGTTTGAGCAGTCTGATGTGTCAACTTCTACCTCAGCCAATGGCGTGAGTTTAGGGTGGGACTGCCTGTTTGTGCAAACAAAGGCAGATAGGGGGAGGATGTGTTTGGGACATGTATTTGGATGTTTGCATTTCCTAGTGATGCCGAAATGACACACTTCTCCTTTAAACTGTGACTAGATATTTGCACTTGTTTGATTCTACAGGCTTGATGATTTCTGTTTGTATTCAGCTTGATTGTGACATGGGTTTCCGCTAACATCCTCCTCCACAGCCAACACAAAACAAAGCGTATTTCAGTTATACTAAATAGCTAAACTTGGCAGGTGTACTAGAATGTTCTCTCTTGGTTAGTTTGTGTAAGCCACATCATTATCCCCAAGATTTATGACTAACAAGCTATATTTAGTGTTTACGTCACACACACCACATGAATGCCCGTGTGAGACACAGGTTGTCATGTGTGAATGACAGTGATAGTCGGATTGCTATTGTTTTATGTTGAATATGTGTGGGTATCAGTGAGTGCTGGAGCTGTGAGTCAGACCCCGTTTGTTTTTGAGACTGTGTGTCTGAGCATGAGGAGGTTGTGTGGCGTGTGAGAGAGGCCGTATCAGTGCACAGCATCTGCTCAATGAGAGCTCTGTGTGAATTCACCCTCCATGCTGTGGACGTCTGGCATGCTCTCTTTTACCCTGTTCTCTCCCTCTCCCTTGCTGAAAATCCTGTGCTTATTTTGGAAATGCCTGGAGGAATAGAGAGGGAAGAGTAAGCTCGTTTGAAAGCAGGTGAAAGATGGAGAGAAAATGACAGTATTTTAAAGTGGAACTGTCTCGGGTGTCCCCTAGACTCTGCCTTCTTTATGGTACACTGTTTGAGACTGTGCATCCCTAAAAAGAGGGACGGAAAGTGATGTAACTGTTAGAAGCTGTTGCACTGCTAATTTCATGTGGGGAAAGGGTCATTTTAAACACTGTTAACATAATTGTGGGCTTGTTCCATTTTTCACATGCTGGGTTAGTAATTTAATTAATCCGGGCTAAATCAGGTTTTTTCATGCTGTAAACCCTTAACATTTTCGTTTGCATATTTACAAGGTTAATGACACTGATTGGACAAGTACAGAACACAGTGAGCATGTGACCGGTTTTAATAACTTGACATTGACAATCTGGGTTAATGTTGACTTGTAAATCTCCTCTGGTTGTCTTTACATACCCGAATAAGTTGGGCTAACTCAAAAAAAAATGTATGTAACTGATTACCTGATTAACTGATGTTCCTAATTTTAAGTAAGCAGAACTATCAAGTTTTGAGTTAGTAGTACTCATGCATGTTAATTGCTCCTAACTTCAAGTACTGAGTTAGCTAACTCATACATTTTGATAGCAATTAACAAAAGATTTAGTTAATTAACTTTTTATTTTGAGTTCTTGCAAATCCAATGAGTTATTTATTCTGAAAAATACTAGAAAGGAAAAAAAAAAACAGAAGGAAACCACAGAGGAGCATTTGTCATCGCTTTTCAGGTTTTTTTTTTCCTTCCTCAGACACTAAACACAATGTGCAAAAGTTGTACAAGTGCTGTATGAATATTTAATGAAGCAAGCATCGTAGAAGTTTATGATTGGTTGCCTGTTGTTAATAACTCAAATGCTGCAGTGTTTCCACACTCTGTATTAGGAGTTTTCAAACTGGGGAGTGTAAAAATGTAAAAATAAATAAATAATAAAAAGTAACATTCAACTAACTAGATTAAAATATATTAAATTATTAAAATATATAAATAGTAAAAAAAATAAATAAAAAGTGATTTTAAATAAAGAATAAAATGATTAAAATAAATGCCAAAAAATATTTAAAGAATTGCATTATGTAACTACTAAATATTTTATACAAACTAAATATTTTACAAAAATATTTTACACACATTTATAATACTAATCGCTTTATTTTGATGGTCCACTTTAGACACTTTACTAACAATAAGTAACTTTGCAACTACATGTCTACTATCTGTCATTGGTGTAGTAGTACACTGCAGTAGACTGTTAGGTAAGGGTTAGGTGTTAAGGTGATAAAACACGGGGCAACTTTTTGAGGAATGTTGCCAGGCAATGACGGCAAACGCTTGGCAATGCTTGGGCACTTTTCCTATTGAGAATGGGCAACAAATTTTGATCTAAAGTATCCAGATACAAATTTGTTGCCCATTCTCAATAGGAAAGTGCCAAAGCATCATCGCTCGCCAACATTGCTCAAAAAGTTGCCCTGTGTATCATCACCTTTAGGGTTCGGGTTAGTAGAATAAGTTGACGTGTACTTGCAAAGTTACTGATAGTTAGTAGAACGTCTAAAGTGGACCGTCAAAAAATAGTTACCCTAATTTTTCCTTTGTATAAATTTGGCCTCTATACATGAAAACATATATAGCTGCCTTTTAAATTTTAGGATAAGAATCCATCCCTCAAGTATGATCATATTTGGTTTATAAGGTTATAAGGCATATAAGGTTTTTTTTTTTTTTTTTTTTTTTAAATAATAAATATAAAAAGACCCTGATCCTATGCCTTTTGATACTGCAATTGGGCTTTAACATTTTAAAAAAATATCAAAACTGTTCTGGAACAGGCATTAATAAATCAAGACTAATTAAAAAATTACAGGTATGAAACATTGTTCATTGCTTAAAAGTGCCTTTAATAAAGATGCTATTTCAGGGTAAAGCCTAGTGTGAAAAGCCGTTGCTCTTTTTCACCTCTTGCTCTCTCCTTGTTATTGAAGGACCATCATAGTAACATAGTTGTGCCAAAATAATGTGATTTCTTATTTGAATTAGAATGGAGAGTCTGAAACTGTTGAAAAGATGCTCTTTTCTATTGATCATGTGTGTGTATGGAGAGAGAAAGAGGGAGGTTCATGTATCAGCAGGGGGCAGTATTGGTACAGTCAGAAACGAAACATTTGCTCCCATGTCCTGTTTAGAAAAACTAAAAGCGCATACACTCATACATAAGCATGAAAATGAATGTTTTCTCACTATTTAACACCCGTTTCTCTTTTCTTCTCAGATCGCTTTCTCTCAACACAGTAACTTCATGGATTTGGTTCAGTTCTTTGTCACATTCTTCAGGTAAGACACTTTGCTGGTGTAATAAGCAACCACATGAATTACTAGTGAAGTCTTTGAACTTCTGAAGTCTCAGATATACTACAATCTAAATGCTGTACATTTTTATGAAACTAGTTGGATTGTGTTTGGGGTGTGATATGGCTCTAGGCTCTAATTTACCTCTCGAAGACCTGCTGTAATATGTTATTGATTCAGGAAGCAGGTGGCGTAGACCATATATACAGCAAATTCACCCCATGTTTCCGTCACATACACACTTTTTCCTCACATGCGTTAAAAATTTTAGTTCATACTGATTCACAAACAGCAGAAGGGTGATTAAAATATGATAATCAGTCAGATGTGGTCATGCATCATGCCTAAGACATATATGATACATACACTGCACGTAACATACTTACACCAAGCCGTGGCTGTGGTTGGCCGTGGTTCCTCATCATTAGTTATGTCAGCTCAGCCATGATAAATTACACCAACTCTTCATAGCCTTGGTCTGTGTGAGTATGTGTGGGGGTGAGCTATTCCCAAGACCCAGAGTGAATGTATTTCAGCTCTGCACACACCTGCACTTATAAGGTATAAACATGCACCTACACAGTTATGATTCCCTCACATACAGCCCGGTTCTCCTATACACGGGAGGCGTATTATGAGCTTTGGCCCCGTTACCATGAGGATACCAACACTCCTGATCTTTAGCACACATGCGGATGTGAAACTACCTCTAATCCATTAAACATGAGCTGCCCCGTGTGTGTGCTTGAGATCTTGGCATGGCTCATTGGAACATGGTTGTTTCATTGTTTTCCATAATGGAACATCCAAAAACCTTAACATTTGTCTTCTTCCTCTCCATTTTTTGTTATGTCTTGTGTGTAGCTGTTTCCTGTCCTTGCTTCTGGTGGCAGCAGTAGTATGGAAGATAAAACAGAGCTGCTGGGCATCACGGCGCAGAGAGGTCAGTGCTGTAACCTCTCCCATGTTACCTGTAGAATCTCATTGACTTTCCCTGCCGCATGATTGTCTACCCGTCCTATTAATGTCACATCAGCATCTCTGGATGCTGTCAGTCAGGCTGGACAGATCCATCCGCTAGGCTGTTGTTGAACATTTCCACTAGTAGTTGGTCACTATGGGTTGTTTGTGTGTTTATCAGAATTTTTTTTTTTTTTTTTTATAATGGGCGATGCTGATGTCTTGAGAGGAGGGTGGTTCATGTAGTGTCATTATATACAGTACATACTTTATAAATGCAACTTAATGATGATTTCTAATATTACTGAAATCAATCAGTTATTTACTGTACACAGTTTTCCTCAGAATTCACAAAATCATGTTTTTCTATTAGGTATAGACTTTCATTTATTACGAATTTGATGTATGCTTCATTCGCTTTTTCACGGCATTTCTTTAAAAAAAAAAACAACAAAAAAATCACAAAAAAAAAACAAAACAAAACAAAACGTTAATGATTTGTCAGTTGATTTTGGAACAGACACATGGGGAACTAGCATTTCTGGGTAAGGCAGCACCAGCCATTCTTACTTAAATGGTTCACCCACAAAATGAAAATTCTGTCATCATTTACTCACCCTCATGCCGTTCCAAACCTGTAAGACTTTCATTCATCTTCGAAACACAAACTAAGATATTTTATTGAAATTTGAGAGATTTATGTTCCTCCATTGACAGTCCATGCAAGTCGTCACCATGATGGTAACCCCCAACATAACAGAAACTTAACATTAATCTTGCACACACAAAAAAAACTTTATAGAACACTTAATTTTAGCATTTACTCATTTGTTTAATTTGAGTTTGCCCTGCTCAAACCAATTAATTAGTGTTAGGGTTTACAATGAAGTCAGTGTTCATCAATGATCCAGTAGCAGCCTTTAAATTCGTGAGCAGAAGGTGAAATGTGTGCATTTCAGTTTTTCCTGTTAAGGTTGATTCTGACTTCTTTTGCCTTTCATAGTTAACTGTAAAAACAAGTTTTCATTGAAATATGATGCTTAGTCATGAAATAATAGGTATTTTTATATGTAAACAACTTTCAGAAAGTGTATTTGAAATGAATGAGGTGCAATAACTTAATAAAGCTACAAAAAACATGTAAATGACATTTATTATTTTGATTTTATTTTGTGATGCACACATAAATATGCATTGTTTATATCTGGGTTTGTGTTGACGTGCTGCTAAAAGTCATTCACATCATCATCATGTATGTCTAAAAGATTGAAGGATGAGCTTATTGATGCAGTTCAATCAATCTGCTTTTTTATTCCAGCCATTACTCCCGGTTGGAGGCTTTCGTAAATACTTAGTTTGAATGTAAAAATATTTAGTAGTGTGAGTTATAACTTAGTGTTCTTTTACTTCTCAACTAGGTTAAAGGGATAGTTCAGCCAAAAATTAAAATTTTGTCGACATTTTATTCACCCTCATATTGTTCCAAACCTGTATGAATTTCTTCTGCTGAACACAAAATAAGATATTTTAAACAATGTGGGTAACCAGACAGTTGATGGCACCCATTGACTTCCATAATTGGAAGATATCTTTAAAATATCTTCTTTTGTGTTCATCTGAAGAAAGAAACTCATACGGGTATGAGGGTGAATAAATGTCGACAAAATCTTCATTTTTGGCTGAACTATTCCTTTAAAGGCACAAAATGTACGATTTTTGCAGTAAAATATCCAAAAACCACTAGGCCAGTGTTATATATTTAGTTCAGTTGAGCACTTATAATATCCCAAATGTTTTCAACTATTTGTAAATCATGAGAAAATCGTGATTTTAACCAAGGTTACAGGACTTGCCTGTCAATGGCGTCATATCCACGTTACCCTCGATTTCCGGTTTTATTTTGTAGAAACCATGGAAACACCAAAGACGCTTTAATATATTACATGTTTTATTAGACAAGGGAACAGCTGTTTGGTTACATTCATAGATGGAAAACAAATTGTTATATAGCTCAACACGTTTAGTCTTATTGTTTAAATCTAGTTTTCTTGATTTTCCAAGAGCAAACGCACAGAGTAACGTTATAACATCATTTTCAACACAGTCAAATGTATCTAATATGATAAACAGTTCTGCGTTTACCTCATACACTTGACCGAAAGAAGCGGAAACGGCAACTGCGGCATAATAAAAGTTCCGCTGCTTGCGAGGCGTGTCTCTCAATAGCAGTCGCTCCAGTGGCCTCGTTCAGCTCCAACATCACTTGGCTCTGCGCTGCTTCATACTAGAGTAACGTTAATAATCTCATCCATGAACATGCTGTGAGGTGAAGACGACATTTCCCAAGATTCCGCGCTCAAACTCGGCATCATCAAGATATAACTTTGTTTTGAATAGGTGACCTCTGCCAGTGAAAAAAATACACATTGTAGCTTTTAGTTGTAACCTGAGCACAGCTTGTTCAACCAGCCCCTGCTGATTAACAAAACATCTCTAAATTGGCAAAAATTGGACAATTATTTGGTATATCTGTTATAGTCTGTATTAGTTTTTATATTAGTCTGTATATCTGGTTTTCTACACCATGTTACTTCATGTTACTTTAGTGCTTTTGAAATAGTCTAATATAAACTTGTATTTTTTGATCAGTTTGAAACATGATATACCATTAATGTACATTTAACATTTTGTTGATTGTCTCAAAATTAGTTAATTCATTTATTACATTGTGGTCCGTTTTATTAAAAAAAAAAAAAAGTACTGGAATATGAACCTTGATTTTACAGCCCCCACAGAGACTGAAGAGGTTTGGTTTTGAAAGGTTTCAAGAGGCCATTTTAAGCCACACAGGGGTGTTTATAAGGGCTAATGTGAGTGTCTTTTAAAGGACCCTCTTCACCATCTGGCTTAGTGAAGTGCTCTCATCCAATAAAAAGTGGTAATACTTTTTCCTCTCTTTCACGCAACAATCAAACACCCGTTCACATGCGTACCTGCACATCACTTCCTATCTCAGCCTTGCACGTTAAAGTTTTGTACTCTTCTGACCCTTAGCTTCAAGCATGACTTTTACTAATGATCTCCATGGCAACCAGACATAGAGGGCTAATTTAGGGCTAGCATAACCCATCAGACAGACTAAAGTGTTCTTGAGTCAAAGATGAGAAGGGGTTTTTAAGCATCAAAAAAATAAGTGTTATACAGCTTTAAATTTAGTTTTTCCCCGTAAGTTAGAATGTGTCCTGTTTAATTTTATATTTTTCTGTGCAAAAAAAAATTACCATCATACATTTTTTTTTACCTTGAGTTACAGAAGACATTCACTAAAATCTCATTCAGTGACAACAATAGTTTATATAACAACAAATCTTTCATTTTTATTTAAAACAAGAATCATTTGATGACATATTAAAAGACTCTTATTTAAGGATCACAGTGCAGACCCCAAATATTAATTAATTGTAATTTTTAAATCTTTATACTACATTGTTCCCCTTATTGCAATGTTTTTAGTATTAGTCTGTCTCATTAAATTAGTTTTAATAATGTTCCTGTGTAAATGATGACACAAGCAGATCTTGAAAAATAAGCATTTTATTCTACTCTTCTGATGCTCCCTGTCATACTTGCTTAGCTTGGCACTTTGTTTCTGACTTTCTTTCCCCCCAAAATTACTGCTTGCAGCTATATTTATGATTAGCTTCTGTTTGCCAACATAAATGACATTATCAGGATGGGTATTTTGGGTGGAGAATACCCTCAACAGCCTCTCTTGAACTTGTGACTCTCTGTTCAGAAATATTGGTAAGCTATTATTCTGACAATTGCAATCCTCAATGCCTTTCTCGTTTTCTTTCTAAGAGTGCCGCCTAAGCTACTGGGTCTGCTTTTACTTTTTGGCTTTTCAGCTTTTTACAGTGCTAGCAACTCTCTCTGTTCATGGGCATCTAAAATAAACCAATAACACAAGTAAAACTATACAAATATGCATTAAAATATTAACATTAAGTTTAATGCATATTTGTCAGTGCTAAACATTCCTCATTTATCTGTAATTCTAAATAAGATGCTAAAATTGTTATTGTAATGACATTGCACTGAATGACAAAAACATTACCCTAAATGAAGTTATATTGTCAGCTATCAACTGGCCACCTACTTTAAATAGTGAGCTTGACCAGTAAAGTTAATCACAAGTATTCTTTTTTTTTTTCTTTTTTTTTCACTGAATGATGTGCTATTATAATACAATCCTTTATTTTTTTCATTTGGCATCGATATCATGTTGACACTTTTTGCTGATGCAGAATGTAACAAATATGCATTTTATTGCCTTTATTTTTAGAGATGTACAATATGTTTATCAGCCAATTAGAGATCTTTTTTTTTTATCTATTGTTTTAATATTGGTTGATTTTTTTTTTTTTTTTTTTTTTTTTTTTTTTTTTTTATATATATATATATATATATATATATATATATATATATATATATATATATATATATATATATATATGTATAGCATTTTTTTATTTTGTGTTTTCTTTTTGTGCTATGTGAAATTGTATTTCCTTTTTTTTTATTATTTTACATAGCATTTTATTGTAAATATGATTATGAATGATCTGTGTCAACATTATCATAAAGCTGCATATATGTGTGCATCCTCTGTTTGAACAGCAGCGTCCTGTTTGAAGGTTTGAAAAACCATCGGAGGGTCGGTCAGATGTTGAAACTTTTAATATTGGTTGATTTTTTTTTTTTTTTTTAATATATATATATATATATATATATATATATATATATATATATATATATATATATATATATATATATATACATATATATATATATATATACATACACATATATATATGTATAGCATTTTTTTTATTTTGTGTTTTCTTTTTGTACTATGTGAAATTGTATTTCCTTTTTTTTTTTTTTTTTATTTTACATAGCATTTTATTGTAAATATGATTATGAATGATCTGTGTCAACATTATCATAAAGCTGCATATATGTGTGCATCCTCTGTTTGAACACCAGCGTCCTGTTTGAAGGTTTGAAAAACCATCGGAGGGTCGCTCAGATGTTGAAACTATAATTGCAAATCAGAAGTGACCTTTTCTCAAAGCAGTGTGTGTGTGCGTATACGTACGTCTGTTTGTGTGCAAGTAATTACACAGAATTCCTCCGGAGGTGCACTGAAAGTTTCCAGGTAAATCTTTCAGTGATAAATATCACAAGCCTTGCAGGGAGAGAATGTATTGTGAAGCAGAAATCAAAGATACGGGTTATCAGTTTTTCAGGGACTATCCTCTGTAATTGTTAGATATGCAAATGAGGGCCACTCAGCTGAGATGAGCTGATGCTAAAAGAGTACTGATTATTGTCTTTAATCTTGTGACTGTGCGTCATTCAAAGAACATTACAAAAATGTTCCTTTGAAATTTCTATTTAGTCCTATTTTAAAATAAGACGTGTTCAGTGATGAATCCTGGATTTGTTACACATTACTACTAAGAATGTTTGTGTGTTTGTACGCACATGGAGTATGATGAATATCTGCCTTCGTTTATTAACCAATTCAATTAAACTACTTCTCATCCTAACCATGAACACACTATTTTTCTCACATACACACACACACACACACACACACACACACACACACACACACACACACACAAAGGTAACAAGATTAAGATTTGTGATGAGCACAAGCTCCTCTTCAGTCATCTTCATTGGCCCTCACGCACACACACTTATACACACTAGCTCTTACACCTTTATTGATGAGGCCGTGAATTAAACTGACAGAGAGCGGCTTGTGAATTAGCCGTAGTGGGAATAGCTGTCGATATTCTCGGTCCATGTGTGTGCGCTGTAATGAGGTGGCCTGATAGCTGGTGTCTCGTGTTTTTGTGTGCTCCTTTTACACTGAGAACAAATACGTTACCAACTCTGTCCAAGTTTTTTTTTTTTTATAAATATAAAATAGCTGTATAGTTGTGTTTCTTGTTTTTATTGTTGTTAAAGGGCTCATATTAAGAATCAATTCTTTCACCTTAATATCTGACTTTATAGCCGTCGTATTATGAAAACCTGCTGTAACTTTCAAAAATAATCCAAACTTTTCCTTCAGTGCAAAACACTATTCAGGGTCCCCGCGGGTCATAAAGTCTTGAGGTCAATTCATACTGTACCAACACATCGACAAACAGCAACATACGCTTCATCAGTTATTGTCTGATCAATGTGTTGCCCCTGTCGGTGTCTTGGCATTGGTTGGCACTTTTTTTTTTTTGGGGGGTCGTGTTTGAGAAGTGTCATGCTCTAATCTGGTGATTGTCCTTGTTGGCTGGGATCTGATGGCAACTTAAAATCAGTTTTAACAAATTTAAGATCATAGAAAGTCTCCAGTAATTTAAATAGTATGAGAAAAGGCTTAATTTTAATTTCAAGAGGTCTTAGGGACCGTTTACACAACACCATTTTTAACTAAAAACAGAAAACTTTTAATGCGTTTTGGCTGCCTGAAATCGCAAGCTTTTGAAATCGGGTTTCAAAGTGCAAGTTTTTGAAAATAATACCGTTATCATCTCCATGTAAACAACAAAAACGTGGATTTGTGAAAACGGTGACGTCATGCGCATGCATATTACGTGTTCAGTCTTTAAACGCTTAGGCTGTGTGTCCACCAAAGCATTTTTAACCAGCTGAAAACATTAGGCGCTCTGCTTAAAATGCCTATCTGTGAGCGCTTGAGAGCGCTTCAGCTGCGCAGCGTTTTTTTTCAGTTGAGACGCTTTGTTGCTATGATACAGAATATCCATGGCACTGTTACTTATAACTGATTTTGCAGGTAATTTGTTTCAGACTTAAAATGTTGACGCAATGTAGCGTACTTGCTATGTATGTTCGGAGACCAGCAATATTAATTTCTCATCCATTTTGTTTCGTTCTCTGTTTGTTGATGTCGTTGTACAGCAAGAATGTTGTGACAGTTGGTCGGTGTTGTATTTGTCCCGCCCCTCCTCCACTCTGATTTGATGGCTGAATAAAAAGTGACAGTGATGAGCGCAGCGTTTTACTTAAAGTTGAATATTCTTCAACTCGAGGCAACCGGTAAAAAAACCCCGAGCTCTCAGCGCTTGAGCGTGAAAAAAATGCTCAGCGCCTCATTACGCTACTGGCGTTTAAAAAAAACGCAGCGTTTCCATTGAAAATATTTTCTTTACAAAGTGACATCGCCAACTACTGGCCTGACGGCATAATACAGTGTTTTTAGTCATTTTCGCAGATCCTTTTGAATGGGGATCTTTTCGACAAAGTAACTTTTCCATTTTTAGTACATTTATTGTCGTATGAAAGTACCCTTAAATTTGGGGACCAAAAAAGGAATCTCAATATAGCAAAATGTGATTTCTTATTAAACTTCAAAAGGCTATGATTTAGTTGCTGCTTAAACTTTCAAAGTAATAACACAACACTGTTGCACACCACCCCCAATAAAATTGCTGCCTTAATTTTTAAGTATAATCAACTTGTTTGTACAAGTCATTTAAACTAAAATAATATTAAACTGACTAAAAAAAATTCCATATGTAAAAAAGTTGTAATTTGTTAACTTATTTTGAAAACAAAAAACAAAAGTTGCAATGACTTACTGATCATATAATTTTTTCATACACATTGTCCTACCACACTCATACAGCATTAGTTTTATTTGTGCAGTTCCTAAAAAACCTTAAATTTGCAGATATGCTGTGATTAATTACGCTGCAAAATTTTCTCAGAAACGCTTTTGGCCACCAATGTGTGGATGTCAACAAGGTATTTGATTTTTAGAAATTCAGCCACCCATTCACAATGAGCTATTAAGGAGCAAATAGGTTAGATACTGTTGTTCCTAATCACCAGAAGACCTGATGTGAATAATAAAACCTTGAGCTGTTCCTGTTTTGTGTAGCATTTTCTGCTCAGCATATCCTTCTAAAGAGTCCCAGAGAAACAAGCAGCTGATGTTATTTTTAGCAAGGTCCCTGATTATTTCAATGTGATCTTAACATTTCAGTGCAAATTGCTCTGTGAACCTGTCACAATGAAGTGCAGACATTTCAGAGAGTCTATTATTGAAGGATGCTGCAATTAAAAAGTATATTGTACTCAAAAGGAAAACCGTAACTCAAGTGAGTCTAGCAAAGTTTCTCATTTCATGTGGGAAGAGGGTGTTTACATAGTCATAGAAGATATTTAAGACACAATGGACGGTTCAATTCTAAGGGACAGTGAGTGAGAGTGAAAAACAGAAAACTCAAATATCCACTTTGTACTAAATTTGCAAGAACTTTACTAACCATTAAAGTGAACCTTGGGGGTGGAATGTCAGAGAATTTATTACATGACCTTTAACAGTTTTACCACACTACATTTTCAGGGAGAGAATTTATTCAGGTAGTTTTTTTTTCTTGATTAACTTGAACGGTTTCTCAAAAGGGTCTGGAAAAAGACTCCCCTTCTTGTCCTGGAGACAAATGTCATTCATGGATGGCGAGTGATGGCTAATCGTCCTCTTTGTGGTCTTGATGATCTGCAGCTGGTCTGTGTAGTGGCAGATGCAGCCAAAAATGAGAGAATAATTGATGTTGGCAGAATTAATTTTCATCGGTATTCTTTTTGAATACTTATCAGAATTAATTCTGTCAACATCAGTTATTCTCTCATTATAATTTTGATCAGAAAAAGATTTGTGGGAGGTGTGCAGTCACATTCTTGTGACCATAGCTGTACAAGACTGATGGATTTTTCAGCTCAGATTATACAGTTTTTGAGACTTGGACAGAATAGTTATTTCTTTTTCAGAGCAGTAAGACAAAAAAAAATGTCAGAAATGTGAATCTCCAAAAATCCTGGGACAGTTGGTAAACGTACTGTTGCTCTGTTGCCAGAGAGACCAGGTTGGGCCCCTTCTGATGTCTTTTTTCCTTGAAAAAGCCTTGTCCACTGTGTTCTTTAATGTTGAAGAAGCCATCCTGACCCTCACAATGAAAAGGTTTGAGCAGAAACTGTAGTCCCAGCATGAAAACCACTAGTTTGGCAGCAGGGGGTCTCTGGCGCATGGAGAGAGATGTCTTTTTCTTCATAATGTATGGCAGAGCCTTTCAAACAGTGCACTTGCTTAGTTTCTTTGTCCTGTACACAGCCTCATCTCCTTTCCCAAGGCCCCCTCTTCTCTGCAAAGCAATGTCCTCTGGGTGTTTTCTCGAGTTTTATTTAGCAGCGGTTCGGTTTGGGATGCGCTTTTCTCACCAGTGTAAGATTGGACTGTCATTGCAGTCAGTTCTGTGGAGTTAAAACACTCCTCAGACTGTTCACCTCTGCGCTAATGTTTTATTTGTTGACACATTTTACGTTTCGCCTGTGTGAGATGATTAAGAGAAGCATTACATGATCAGAGCTCCTCTAGGGCAAACAGCCCCTATCGTACTCAAGCAGTCATCCTATATTTTGTTCCGTCTCTGTTTGAGAACATGAACAAAACTGAATATGACACTCTGTTTGTAATTAGAGAGTTTGTGACTCAGGGTTGTATGATTCAATTTCCCATGAATTACGGCAGACTATTAGTAGTGATAACCTGCTAATTCAGATTATTCAGAGGGATGAATTATTCTGGGTTATTTAATTATTTATTTATTTTCATTTTGTTTTGGTTTTCAGCAAAATAGAAGTTTAATTTTTTATGATGGAAAAAATGTTATTTTAAAATTATATTTTTAGTTTTTAAAGATTACATTTAAAAATGTCAAATTCATAAGACAGCACACTGCATTACCATCTAATCTAGTGCATTTATGCTACACTCTGGCAAAAGAGATGCTTGGTTTAAAAGTGACTTCTGTGTGAGCTGTTTTCCATATATTGCTACATTATTGACAATAGAAAATGGACCTTTTTCTCTACTTAATTTTGCCGAACACCCAATTTATTCACATTTTCCCCCAAATCGTTCAGCTTTAAATGGATATTTCACACATACAGTATAAAAAAGAGAGTAAAAAGTAATTTTTCATCTTTTTAAAATTATTTTTGTTCTATGGAGACAAAACAAAAGAAACAAAAGACTCTCCAACAAAATCACCCCAATCACTCTAGAATGACTGTCAAATATAGCTTTTTGAGTAATCTATTAAAAATTCCTGTTTTTTTTTTTTTTTTTTTTTTTTTTTTATAAATACCCCAATTTATATTGAAAATGAAAAAGATCAATATCAGTTTTTTACTATATTTTGTAGTCCTACCCAAGATCATAGCCAACTCATGCCCATCACCAATGCTTCTCTAGTGTTCATACTTGAGGCACAGTGCAACACTACAGCCAGCAAGTGCAATGATATAAATCACTGAATGTACAGATTTATAGTTTCACTGACTTTTCCCCCCTTTTTGCTTACCTTTTTCAATAATTCGTCTTGGTAATAGTTTTAGTTGACAATAATAACCTTGGAGAGGAGGAGCTGGAATGATTAGGATAGAGATTGCAATGAAAATAGAGGGTGGAAGAAGGGCATCATCCGTTCTTTGCCACATTTTCACTCAGTCAGCACTGAGTCTGTCTCCACCTCTCCCTCAATCTCTCTCTCTGTAGCGTTCATTCCTTCAGTCTCTCTACTTTCTCTCTTCACTCTGTATTCCTTCAGAGGATTGAGTGCAAAAGCTTGCATCAGCCTCCCCCCTTCTGTTTGATGAAGGGATGCGGGTGTAGAGGAACTCACCCAGTCCTGTATGTTTGTGTGTTTTAACTATTGTAGTAGCCAAGTTCGTCAGGCTCTTAGCACCTCTCGATTGGAGGTCAGATTCCCTCTGCAGTAATACGGACTTGTTTTTTCACCCACACACAATCTCAAACAGTTGTTTAGTTGGGTAAAAAAATAGACATTTGTGTTTCACTCACACAACATAGAAACACACACTCTCCCACCCACCATGTGTAATGGATGACTCAACAATAAAAACACTGATTTCAGCATATGGTCTGAGTAAACTAATCTTAACAATCTGTTGCAGTAGAGAATTGGATACCTAGAAATGGTGCTGCTCTGGCATCAAAATATTTCTCTGTAATGGATCCAGTCTTTACTGATCCCTGTGCCACCGTGAAGGCAACGGGTTATTACAGCAAAACAGTTCAGTAAATACCAGAGGGACTCGTTGGCACAAGCTTTCCTTATCCACTCATGGCAATCAAGAACCGGCTGCAGCTTCAGACTGATTTAAGATGACAAGCAACGTGGGCATGCCTGCTTCCTTCAGAGCGTGCCGGTCCACATCCGCTGCACAGAAATGCCATGGTTAATGAGAACATTCTAGTCATTACAGTTCATGCAAGGCTCTCCTTATCTTATCACTCCAATATCCCTCAGAGCATGATTTCGTTTTGCTTTGATGCAACAAATGAGCATGGGTTTATCTTGCCAGACTTTATAAAACTTATGACCTGTTTCTAAAATAAATACTAACCAGTGGCGTGCGGCAAATCCCCCCTCCGACAGTAGCACGAATGGAGACACAGTGATGTTATTTTGGGCAATTTTCCACCTTTTGTCTTCATTTTGCACATTCCATGCTAAATACTTTGTTCATCTTTGTAGATGTCTGTAATTTAAAATGTAAATACAGTGAATGGGTCAAAGTAAAGATAGTCACATTTACTATTGCTCTGAGAAATTTCCAGACTAAATCCAGTCATTTAATGATGTAACTCAAGCGGGTTGCCAGATTGAGGACACGCAACAGGAATGAGTGCAGTTGACAATGGAAGGCAACGAGCAATGATGAGTTGATTTATCCATGTTTTAATATGCCAAGTCATAGAGCTCATTAGATGGATAGCCTCGGTGGCTTTTTAGGTCGGGTAGAATCTGCAATATCTGAATCAGTTCGTTTGTTGGCTTCCATGGCTGCAATACGCCAACTGTTTACACCAACTGACAATTTGACATAAAAAGTGCAAAATGCCGGTTTTACGCCAACTGGCAATCCAGGGTGTTGAAATACTATTGGGTAAATTGGCAGCGGGCGGGATCACACAGACCAAAACAAAAACGGACATTCCGACACGGAATGCACATTTCAAAGTAGAATAACTGGCTTTAGCATTGTTTTTTGGAGAAACAGGTATGTGAACTCAGTATGCTTCCTAAATGTCTGAAACATATTATGGTATTTTTTTTTTTTTATGCTTTAGTCAAAAAAAAATTACAATTTCTGTGCAATTGGGAGTTTTGCGTGAGGGCAAAAAAAGTTCTTCACACAGATTTTGCTCATGTTCAGGTTGGTAAGCTGATTTTGCTACATTGACCAGTAGAATGCTGCTTGGTTTGAAAGTGACTTCTGTGTGAGTGGTGCTTCATGCATCGCTACGCTATAGGCAATGGACCTTTTTTGTCTGAAATTTCTCCAAAATCTCAATAATGTGGCTGGACCTTAAGCATACAGTGGGTTTGCGCTTGAGAATTCAATTTTGAGCCAGTTGAAACCATGCAGGCAACATGTGTAGTGAAACTTGTTGCTTTAACAGTTTGAATTATATCAATTGATATCAGTTTTCCTGTAGCTCAGTGGTTAGAGCATGGCACTAGCAATGCCAAGGTCGTGGGTTCGATCCCAGGGATTGCACATACTCAGATACAAATGTATAGTATAATGCAATGTAAGTCGCTTTGGATAAAAGCGTCTGCTAAATGCATAAATGTAAATAAATGTAAATGATTATTTGTAAGTACTCCTTTTTGCACCGGATGCTAATTGATCCCATGGCTTTCATGTGTTAATGTTTGGAAAGAAATTCTTGCATTGTCATTGATTTGGCATTCAGGGGAGATCTCATTTTTGGAGGCATGATCTGTTTTTAAATAGTCATCTAAAGTGAATTTCTAGTGAATGTATTCAGTTGGTCATGCACAAACGTTAGGCTTCACATGGTCACAAAAAGCCTGGAATGTCAGAGTTTTAAAATAGTGATTTTCAGGGTTAAAAAAGTCAAATTCATAGAAAGATGTCATAGAAAGGTCATGGAAATCTTCAGTCAATATACATTTTTCTATCTCTAAAGTAGTTCATTGACTAGACATTGCTCTTTTTGGGTGTGTAATCTTTATAAAATTATTTTTCAGAATCCTTGTCCAGTAATTATTCTTGGAGATTCATTGGTCAAAAAGGTACCAAAAAAAACCAAAAAAACCCTGAAATGAGGACAGACAAACTGCAGATTGTCGGATGGTTTTTCTGTACATAAAGAGAACAGATCCCTTTTCTAGCTGTGAATCATATGTAGACGCTTTGCTATTTATAACCGTATTGAAAATGTGATTGTCAAACGCAGTGTTACAGATCAAACCCACCTCAAAAAGCATGTTGTAAATAATTGAAAAACAAAATTCAGATGTCTGTGCCTGAACTGTTTAGCATTGCACTGTTTAGTTATGGCTAAAGACACGTGTCTCTTTGCACTTTGTGCATTTTCTCTTTCTATCTGCTGCAAGGCAGTGATATTAATTCCACTAATCTGTAGTCTCGGGGGCTTGTGGGAGTAATTAGGCAGTTGGATTATGGCTCATTTGGGGGATTATATTCCCGCATTAATCTCTCACAGTGGTCCAGGTTTATCTCTGGTTGGTTGGATGGCTCCCTCCTGTTCTCCGTCATGTTCCTCCCACTTGTAGCCTTTCTCTCTTGCACTTTCTCACCCTGTTGCTGAGACAATTAGATATATCAGACATACAATGCCATTGTTTTTACAGGCAGTCTCAGAGGCAACTAAATGATTCATTTTTTGCATGTTTTTTTCTCTCTCTTGACAGTCAACCATCAATCTATGGCTTCGTTCACAGTGCTTCTAAGTCTAATCTTTAGGACTGACTGTCCCCACTGTCATTTTACAAGTGATGAAATCAGATCCGTTTGTTCAGACAGTGTGGTGAATATTCGCTATATCTACACAGGTTGCCCTACTAATGACTTTAGCGTCCCCACGATGCCAGAAGACATGAGAGGAGCTGTCATTTCATCAGAGGATAGAAGACGTTTTGATATTTCGCCGCAGTGCTGAACTCATGAGACGCATCAGACATCATAAGTGTCAAATGTTTTCAAATCATATGGATGGGGTTTAGATTAGGGATCCAACATGATTGTTTTGATAATCGATTAATCTGTCATTTAATGTCTGATTAATGGGATTTTAAAAAAAGTTATTACAGCCTGCCCATTGTTGTCCTCAAAGAGTGTGAGTATTTTTATAGGCTACTCTATACTTTGTGCAAAAAAGGATTAAAATAAACATTACATTTTAAAACTTGCCCACCATAATAAAGTAAAACAAAACCAGACTATACGCATTCACTTATCTGAATATAGTAATTATATTACTTGGCCAAACTGCATGAACCTGTAGGCTATATGCATTTGAGTGCTTAATATAAACCATTTCCATGTTTAGGACAACTTTGGACGTACACTTATTTCGCAGCAACGCGCTCTGTGTGTTCCACTATATTTCAGATGTGTTTTGTCTATAGAAGAAATTTTGGTGGATTTCCAGCTGGTCTCGCATTTTAATACCAGGTATAAATGGCCTCATTGTCAGCTGGTCGCTGACAATGAGGCCATTTATACCTGGTATTAAAATGCGTTTTGGTCGATCGGATCTGACGAGGGGGACACATACCCGTTTACACCTGGTATTTTAATCCGTCTTATTTGTCCACTTTCAACCACTTCTGTCCTGATTTCTTTGAGGGGAGGATCTATGGGCAGGTAAATGTGTGGGGTTTTTTTAGATCTTTTGATCTAATGGACAAAAGCATGCGCAATTTGCATATGAACATGCCCCGAGATGATGGAAAAACATACGGAGAGCAGCAGCTTTCGTTTCTGCTCTGAAAACCGCAAGACCACACAGAACGCTGTTGAGTGTGTGTTAGAAATCAGGATTGGTGAGAGAACATTGTGCTTGGTACATTTTTTTTTATCTTTAAACCAAACTTAGGTCTCCAGCCGACAAAGTTTAAATCCCATCTGGTTAGCAAGCTTCCCATAACGTTTACGCATTAGGTCAGTAGGTGGAGAGTAGGCAGTCTTTTGTGGCTATTTGAACGTATTCGACCACATGCGTTAACACCACAAAAGCAATCCGGTCTATTGTGTTTTAGACTACATCTGGAAGTGGTCGTAAGTGGACAAGCTCATTTTACACCCTGTTTACACCTGTATTTAGCATTGTCCACTTGTGATCTAATCAACCAAAACGCTTCTTAATACCAGGTGTAAACAGGGCCTGAGTTTCAGCCTCGGACGTTACACCCAGGGAATGTTGGCTGAATGGCTGAAAATGTTTCGAAGTCGTCATCTGATTGGTTGAATTCTACTGTATTGTGTGTGTGTCACGCTCTTTAACAGCCCACCTGAAACAAAGCCGTTGCGATGCCAAACCCCCTCATGGAAAAAGAAAGCCATTGTGTGCAACTGTGACAATGAGTTCTTAACAGGATCAACGAAAAGCTGAAGTAAATCCAGAACTTCATGGCATGGACTTTTTAAAATATGTCCAAGAGTTTTACATGCTGGTCTGTTATTGTAGGGACATCAACAGTACATTTTCACACCCCTGAACATAACGCTAAACAAAATGAACTGTGATTGGTTGCTTTACATTTCAGTCAGATGGCCTCTTAGGCGGTCCTTGGCTAATGAAAGCTTTTATGGAGTCCAGACCCTCTGCCGTCAGTCTGAACGTCTGGCTACGCGAGACTAGCTGACAAGTGGCCAAAACCCCTCTAAAACCACCAGTCCAGACTAGCATGAAGAAACACATTGGGAATTGATATCAGTGCATCTTGTTTCAGCACACAGCCTGTCTCAGATCAGTATTCAGCATGGCTACACCTCACCATCTGATTCAGCACTGCTTCTCTCCTGAAGGTTGATTGAAAGATCTCTCTCTTTTCTCCACTTTCCACATCCATCTTTACCCCTCTGCTCTGTCTCTTTGGATATGCCTTATATTCCTGATGGTAGTTTAAAGCACACATCAGTAAATATGCACTTTGATGTGCTGCAATGGGACCGTGTTGGTATGTGTGTGACAGTTGCTGTGCTCCCTGGAGCGCTTGCGCTCTCTCTCTCTCTCTCTCTCTCTCTCTCTCTCTCTCTCTGTCTCTCCTTTTCGCTCTCTCTGTCTTTATGAGATTTTCTGTTGTGTGTTGGGCTGAGCATTCAAACATGGTTGGACAGATACACAACAAACACACACACAGAGATTAAATGACTTGTGGATCCTGCTGAGAGGAATGGCAGTCAGACGATGGGGTTTTCTAATTGAGTGGTTTGCTGTGAAGAAGCTTGTTTTGCTCTTATCACTCTCTCTTTCTCTCACACGCACATACTGATTCAGATTACCATCGTCATCATTATTAACATCAGAGACCAAGAGACCATTTGAGATGTTGAAAAACTTTCAGTTCAAATTGTTTAATTTAGGAGCTTAACACAGTGAAAATGAAATTTAAAGAAGCATTTTAACACTGCTTTCACTAAATGAACATATGGATGGATGGAAACCATATTTACATGATGGATGGATGTAGATAGAAATAGAAAGAATGGTGTTTAAAACCATAGATAGATATGGATGGATAGTGTTTTTATATTAAGTACAATTTTTCAGCTTAGTTTGAGTATTTTTAGTTCTTATACTCAAACCTATTTAATTTCAGTTAGCTACCAAAACAACATTTTTTCTCATTTTTAAGCTTTTTAAGTTTACTTTACTTATACCATTTGTTCTCCCTCATGGGAGCAATTAGTTTTATAGCAGTGGAGTGAATAAAAAGTAAATACAAAACATCATAATACATTAAACATGAAAAAATATTAAAACAGTGACCTAAAAATGTAGTCTTTCCTGTTTAAATTGAGTAGGGTAATAGTTTTTTTTTTCATCTGATATTTTTTTTTTATTTTACCTTTTATTTTAATGAATGTAAATGATTTTTTTTTTTCTCTTTTTTTTTAGTTTTAGTTAAAAAATGACAACACAGGGAAGTTTATAGAAAATAATATTGTGAATTCTTCTGGAAATGTGTTGCTCACATGGATGATGCTGAATCGAGTTTGTCATGTGTCCCTCAATAATTTCCATTCACTCACTGTTTTCATTTGAAAAGAAGAAAAAGAAAGCAAAAATATATCCCTATGTTCTATCACTGAACCCCAGTATTTATTTATATAGTTATTTGTCTACCAATATTTGTTGACAGACATTCAAATACGTATCTCAAAATAAACACTTGAGCACAGCTCTTGAAATTTTAATACCAACACTTATACAGGTATGGAACATCTGATATAACCTTTTCATTTTTTTCCCTTATTTATTGGATGATTTGTGCCAATTTATGTGTTTGCATCCTTTTTCCCTGAGATATAAGTAAAGAGTGTAATCAGTTATGCTTAACAAGCATTTGATCTGTTCTCTGTAAGCTCTCTCTGTCTGACAGTTAAAAGGCTGTGCAGATATACATTTCCCTTTTGTTTGACTTCTTAGATGGTCCTTTTATGTGTTTGTGCTCACAAGCTTGTTTCAATCTGGCCTTCTCTCTTTTAAATTCAGTGTGCATCTCTTTCAAGCTGTGTCGTTTCAACATTCACCTTTATATTGATCTCGGCTTTAACGGCGCACAGAGCCGTATGCGTGTTTGTGTGTGAATGTAACGCTGTTGGATAATCTTCCTCTTCTCTTCCTCAGCAACTCCTGCGAGAAATGCAGCAGATGGCCAGCCGACCATTCGCCACCATCAACGTCGCCTTGGAGACGGACGAAGAGCCGCCAGACCTGATTGGTGGAAACGTGAAGGTTAGCGTGACCTTTCGTATGGTGACATCAGAGTTGGGTTTAAGAGGGAGTGCAGTTACTGCATATGTTAATGTTGGGAATGAACTGAAAGCTGAGTCACTGGCTCTGTTCCAAAACCTAGTGAGCTGCGTCGCTGTCTGCTGTCTACATGAGCAACTGCCTTCTAAGACAGCAACCTAATAAGTCGTTTGAAACTCTACAGCAGCAACTCTTTTAGGCCTGGTCACTTGTGCGCTTCTAATGTGAAGCATAATAGTTTCTCATTAGTGTATGTTAATGATTCAATGCTCAAATAAGCACTAAAATAAATACAGTAGCGCACATATATTTGGTGCGATAGTCCGTTTTTCATCAAATGGATGGGCTTTTATTAGTACAGATTTCCTGCTTTCAATTGCAATTCACCAGCTCTTGATTTGATATGTTTCAGTTATAATGCTTATTTTGCTTCACTTTAAAATTCTCTCTGCTAATGTTGTAAATTATACAGGTAAGTGTTTTAGAAGGGCTTTTCACCTTTGAAATAGTTAAAGGGTTAGTTCACCCAAAAATGAAAATTCTGTCATTAATTACTCACCTTCATGTCGTTCCACACCCGTAAGACCTTCGTTCAAATTCGGAACACAAATTAAGATATTTTTCATAAAATCCGATGGCTCAGATTTTGACAAGATTTTCTTTTTCAATGCCCAGAAAAGCTACTAAAGACATATTTAAAACAGTTAATGTGACTACAGTGGTTCAATCTTAATGTTAGGGTTAGGGTTAGGCGACAAGAATAAAAAACAAAATAGTGACAGCACGAACTAGGCTACCATAATATGTAAGGAACATGTATGTACATGTTTGTATTTTTGAAGGAATAACGTTTATGTGTGGTTATTGAAAAAATAAATAAGGCCACAAAATAAATACAAAATATGTGTTCACAAGACTTCTGGGTATTGGAGGTTGTAGACTAGAATTTTTGCTTCAAAATGATGTAAAAATTATCCTGCCTACTCGTTCATATAAAACAATATATTGATTTAAATTTTGTAAGACACTTTGTCAAGAAATACAGTATGCATGGAGGTATGAATCTTCATGAATAATGCTGTGATTCACACCTGAGAAGACAAAGACCTGCATAATGAGCCCTTTCAGTCAGGTAGGCTATGTGAAAAAACCCTTACTTAAAAAACGTTAATATGTCCGCTCTTGACAAAAAAAAACATGATTTTTGTTATCTCATGCATGCGCGTATTATTGCACATCATGTGAAGAAAAATTTGTTTAGGCCTATCATAGTTTAAATTACAGTACCAGTCAAAAGATTGGACGCATTCCTATTATAATGTTTTTAAAAGAAGTCTCATGCTCATCATGCTGTATATCAAAAATACAGAAAAAACAGCAATACTGTGAAATATTATTACAATTAAAATAATGGTTTTGGCTGAATTTTCATTTTTGGGTGAACTATCCCTTTAAACCTGGTTCATTCTATACCCCAGTAAATGGAATCCTGGGTTATCTTGCTTCACTTTTCACATTGTGTATGCTTTACCCAGAGTTTACAATGATTTTTCTGGGTATCCGTAGTCTGGCATTTCACGCTGCATATTCCTAAACCCTGGGTTAGTGTTCTTATTTGCATATTTGCAGTGTCAACAACCATGATTGAATAAATACATGTTTATATAACTCTAGCTTCACTTTTTGACAACTCTTTATGACTTCTATTAATTTTCTACAAAATTATGCCATCTGAGGAGCATTTGGCGCCGTAGTGGGCAGTTCGAGTCTCAGTACTGGCAGGAAATGTAGGTGGGGGGAGTGAATGAACATTGCTCTCATTACCCACAACTGAGGTGCCCTTGAGCAAGACACTTAACCCCAAATCACTCCCCGGGTGCCGCAGCAAAAAAAGGCTGCCCGACTGTGTGTGTTCACAGTGTGTGTGTGTTCAATACTCACTGCTGTGCACTTAGATGGGGGAAATGCAGAGCACAAATTCCAAGTATGGGACACCATACTTGGCCTCACGTCACTTTCACATATCAATTAATAATGTATTGCGCTTTCTACACAGGAAAGACTGATACTTCACTACTGATCTCTCACTCATATTACATGTTAATAACTCCCTCCATTCTGCATGATAAATATCTCATATAAACTTCCGCGTTTTGTCTTTGAACGTAACGAATAGATAGAAGTGCTTCAACAAATGAAACATGATGCCGATAAATATACACTTACGACAATATATGGTTTGTATGTTTTTTGCAATTCATGCACCTCTTCTAATTTACAAGTGTGAAACATTTCTTGGGTTTAGAGAAGCTGGGGTTAAGCAAAGTGTGAAAAGCCTTTAGAGTGATTTTAAATCAGTTACTTGTCTTTTTGAACTTCATTAAAAGATTCTTTTGTTTCAGGAATCGTGCTGTTGTGGTAGTGCTGTATGTTTTTGATTCACTAAAAAGAACCGGTCAATTGATTGTGAATTGGACTTCCTTGGTCACGTTGTATGTTCATTTTTCCACACAGGCCACAATAGGTTTCTACAGGGATACAGGGGACTTTCTTGGTACAATATTAATCAATTTATATATTAACAACAGGGCTCAAACTATGCAGTTTAGTGAGGTTTTTTTTTTTTTTTTTTTTTTTTCCCCATGTAGGCTACATTTTCATGCACCCACTGAAAATGGGCATAGAGTAAAAGATCGATTTTGGTATTTTAAGAATTGATATCTGGATCGTTGAAATAAAGATTGCGATTAATTGGAAAATCTATGTTTTTACCCAGCACTATAAATTAAATACTTTTATTGATTTTTAAGTAGTAAATAAAATATATTTCCTTCAACTCCATGTACAATCTTGGCTGAAAAATTTCACAGAGCTCTCCATAGTGAATGCTTGGATTACCTGATCTGTGAAGGATACATGTGATGCTCCTGGATAACTTGGCTAAAATGACGTGTACTATAAGGTAGTATAGATTTTCAGGAATGTGCCTCAAATGCTGTCTGGTTGAGCAGCTCACTAGGTTTTAGAACAGAACTTTTGTGTTTTAATTCTCAAAATAAACCTGTGTTTTAGGGTGTTTTCACACCTTGTTCATTTGGAGCATTTTTGTTTTGTTTTTATGGTTCATTTACACATTTATGAACACGGCAAACACGCTTGGATTGTCACCCAAACAAATGGTTCGAGATTGCCTAAACAAGGTGGTCTCGGGCTGCTCTAGAGCAGTTTGCTTGTGGCGAGAAAGCAGTCCGACCCAACGGACCAACAAACCAGGCTGTATCATAATATATGATAGGTGAACACGCCATTGAAAACCAAAGCGCGCCTTTTTATTTTAAAATGATGCCTAATTGCTCTTCTCTGAAATAGGTACATGGTAAGAATGATGTCGAGACAAAGCTTTGATAAAATAATATAACGGCAGCTACAAAGAAAGCCACAATAAGCCTCTGGAGCTGTTGTCTATCCATCCTAACAGATGATCGCTATGAGCGGAATCCCGGAACATAAACGGATGCACTCTGACCATTGACTCGCACATGACTTGTATTAACAAATTTTGGTCCGTTAAGAAATGTTGCCTTGTGAAAGTGAACTAAACCATGAAATTATTGCAACATTGTAGCAAAGCAAACGATCTATAGGTCTGAATACACCCTTAGGGGCTATTCACACAGAATGCATTTTTCTGCTCTATTGCACCACTTTTACATTGTTTTTCAATGTAAACACGCTAGACGACATCTTTAACCATCATGCGTCTTTTGCAGTGTCTCGCGCATGACACGCATTCTAAAAATCTGGTGCTCTGCAACTTTAAACCATCACATGTCCAGTGTCTAGTTAAGGCAGGCGTACACTCGGCAAGCTCAGACACTCAAGAGGTCATGCCATTGGAAGCTTGTTTTTGCCACGGAATAAAACAATTTAAAAGATAATTGTGACATTTACATTTTTTTTTATTTATTCATTTTTTTTTTTTTTGTCAATTAAGAGTTTATATCTCGCAATTCTGACTTCTTTTCTCAAATTGTGAGATATAAACTCGCAATTCTGACTTTTTTTCTCGTAATTGCGAGTTTATATCACAATTCTGACTTCTTTTCTCAGAATTGTGAGAGATAAACTCGCAATTGCGAGAAAAAAAGTCAGAATTGCGAGTCCAGTTCTGAGGGGAAAAAAGAGACTTTTTTCGTAATTGCGAGTTTAAATCTCTCAATTTTGACTTTTTCTCAGAATTGTGAGAGAGAAACTTGCAATTGCGAGTTATAAAGTCCAGTTCTGAGGGGGAAAAAGGCGCAAAAAAAATCAGAATTGCGAGATATAAACATGCAATTTCCGTGTAATTGCGAGTTTATATCTCAATTGACATTTTTTTTTTTTCTTGCAATTCTGACTTTTTCTCACAATTGTGAGGAAAAAGTCACAATTTATATCTCGCAATTCTCACTTCTTTTCTCAGAATTGTGAGATTATAAACTCTCAAGTGTGAGTTATAAAGTCCAGTTCTGAGGGGAAAAAGACTTGAAAAATAGAAAAATAGCCTCCGAGCACGTATGACAGTACAAACCGTACCGTGTACACCCGGCTTTAGATGAAGCTTTCTTTAATATTTTACTTTAGTTTCAAGGCCTCTTGACCACTCTATGAGATTTGTAACTAATAACTGCATTACATGGTATTACAGCTGTATTTGATTTCAAGAATTGCTGGTTTGTAATTACTGTTTTGTAGTGTTTGTTGTCCTAACACTGTAATGACAGCCCTAGAGTGAAGATCCGATTTAGATTTACCTCTTTGCTGAGTTCTCACTCCTACTCCATCAATGTCCTGTGCTCACTATCAAGGTTTAAACGTAATTACAATCCAGCCGTCCTTGATAGCAAAAAGCTATAAATGGAGTTATTTCTCACAAATCTCATAAAAGGGCCCAGAGGGTGTGAAACTAAAGTAAACACAACTAAACAAGAACAAAGCACACAAGCTCAGTGGACATCAGAACATTCAGTGCTGTAGTATGTGGCCTCTGACACACTCAGTCTACCCTCTCGCTCACTCACTCACCGTCGCTCTCGTTTTCTTTTTTAATTATAAGAGTTAATTAAACAGAACCTGTCTTTTGCTTGCTCAGTCTGGTTGCCTCAGATAATCGCCTGAGCAGAAACGTAATGGACGCACATATATATATATAAATACGTACATACAGCAGTACGCCCCTCCATACTTATGCTGTTGCTCTCGACGGCTGTAATTGAATTTTACCAGGAGTTTCTTCTTTTTGTGTGCTGGAAGAGTAGGTGTGTATGGCGTTAAAGATAAATGACGTTCCCCCCTGCTCTGAATTGACAGTGGGAAAGTGCAAGGAGGAGAGAGATAGAGAGGAGTGAGGGGGTGAACTGGCCTCGGTAGGATAAGAAGTGGTTTAAAGAGAAGAATATATGAAGAAAAGGAGGAATGAATATGCAAGCGTACTGTGCAGAGGGGAGAATGTGTGAATGGGGGTAGGAGAGCCGCAGTAAGCACACAAACACTCAGTCATTGAACAGTCTTTTTGATGCATACGCACTAATACCACGCATACACACAGCACACACTGGGGAAACTCGGCAGTTACGCAAAAAGAACAAGTTTGTGTGTGTGTGTGTATAAAAGAAAGTTTATGTAAGTCTTGGGACTAAGGGCAAAATGAGAGTGTGAAATGGGTCAAAGTTGGAATATGATTTGTGCGTGTGTTCCAAAACAGAAGGTCATGTGCTTTCAGCCCTGCACCACACATGCATTAACATATAATGCTTACAAAAAATTTTTTTTTTTTTTTGTGCAAGTACCATGGTAATGCCATGGTTTTCTTTGAAGTACAGTGCCTTGGAATATAGCAGTCACTCTAGTACACTAGTATATGTAAAAGCAACAGTTTTTTCTACAAAATGCTATTTGGTGCAGTGGTCTTACCACAGTTAAGAGGTGAATGGGAAAAGAGTGTAATACAGCAATATAAGATACCAGTGACTCAGGTGTGCATACAGTCAAACCAAAATTTATTCAGACACCTTGAACATTTCATTCATTATTACAGTTTATTCACTATAGTTTAAAAAAAAATGGTAATAAAATATGACAAGATCTCAGAGTTAAACTGTGTCAGAAACAATTAATCTTAATTAATCTTAAAGTGTCTGAATAATTTCTGGTTCCAATTTTTTATCAATTTTACTGGTAGTCCACTGTATGAAGAATTTTTGGCTATAATATGTCACAGTTTACTTTATTTTGCTATCCTCACTTATATATATCCTCACAAAATATATCAAAAATGTCTGAATAATTTTTGGTTTGACTGTATATCAGCTATTCTACAGTTTTTGAATGTGACTCATTCAGTCAGAAATGCCTAGATGTGTTTCATTGTCATCTATATGTACGTTGGGGTTCAAATTTTTGAGACCAGTGAAAATCTTCGTTTTACTGTTAAAGGCACAATATGTAAGATTTTTGGATTAAAATATCCAAAAACCACTAAAACAATGTTATATACTTTGTTGACGGATGTACTTACATTATCCCAAATGTTTCCAACAATGTTTAAATCCAGAGGCATCATCGTTTTGAAAAAGCAACCTCTAGCGGCGAAACTTACATACTGTGCCTTTAAGTCTGGAATAAAGCAGAAATTTGACACTTCAATTTGAAAATTCAGCTTTGCCATCCAAGGAATAAATTACATTTTAAAATATATTAAAATAGGAAAAAGTTATTTTAAATTGTAATATTTCACAATAATACTTTTTTATATCAAATAAATGCAGTCTTGGTCTTTCAAAAAAAAAAAAAAAAAAACCATTACAAAAACCTTACCCACCCCAGACTTTTGAATGGTAGTGTATAATATACAGTTGAGCTCAAAAGTTTACATACCCCTTGCAGAATCTGCAAAAATGTTAATCATTTTAATCATAATATCTGATTGCTGATAATATAATTTGTAAGGGAACTTTTATATTAAATGGGGGAAAATGCAAAATAGAAGCATTTTCACACATATTTTTTTGTAACTGTTTCTCTCTTTTCTCACAGTCTGTGCCTAAGCCCATTGCTTTGGAGCCCTGTTTTGGGAATAAGGCAGCAGTGCTTTCCATCTTTGTTAGATTACCCAGAAGCCCCGGCGGTATTCCACCTCCAGGACAGTCAGGTGGGTCGGCAGGCCAATGCAATTTGGCCCCTCACTGAGTGCTGAACATTTTTACACTTTCTGCTGTCGAGGCCGTTATAATGGCAGTCAGAAACACCTCTTTGTCTTCCTCTCTTCTCAGGTCTGGCAGTAGCGAGTGCATTAGTGGACGTCTCTCAGCAGATGTGTCTGGGATATAAGGAGAAGTCGGGAGGGTTGCGTAGCCGCAAACAGCAGCCATTAGCACAGCCTGCCACCTGCATCTGACATTTACCCCTCGCCCTCTGACCTCGGACCCCTGCCAGGACTGAGTCATAGGAACACACACTTATGGCTGGGTCGCTTTCACAGGAGACGCAAGGGGCGTGGTTTATCGAAGCCAAGTGGATTCTGATTGGAGAAACTGAAACACTACAGGAAATGAACTCCTATGTGACCCTGACTGATAGGACTTATCCTGGGCCACTTTATGACATTTAACTTATTTCAGTTATTTTATTCTATTTTTACAATCAGGAAGAGGAAACTTTGCACTGCTGCATCTCTGTTGAAGGCAACACACAGAAACACTACCCTTCTAGAGACGGTCTTCGGCTGCATGGCTATAACACAAACACATACAGTACAGGGCGTGTTTTAGAGGCATATAATGCGTCTCTGTCTCTTTAATCATGGCGGTAGTAGTTCTGTCGCTGCAAATTGCTTTTATTTCTTAATGAAAATTAATCATGTGTCTCATTTGGTGTGCGGTTGGTGCGCTAACTCTCTGGAATAAAACACAACGAGCTGGTATGTTTACAAGCGTTTGACTTTACAGGTCATCTGTGACGTCTCTCCCGAACTTTTCACGTTTGCCCGAATAAGAGGATCTACATTTTAGCTTTTTCGCATCCTTCCATTACCTCTTTTCACGTGTCCGTGTAGTAATCCGAGACATGAGTGTTTATGTTTGCCGTAATGATAGTGCTTGCTTCTGCTATTTACTTCCTCTCACTTTTCTCTTCTCTGAAATCTCAGTCCATTTCTCAGGCACATTTCAAGAAAAGAAGAAATAAAAGGAGACTGCAGGCAGGCAGCAGCGAGCTTGTTTGGGTTTCGCAAAATGTCAGATGTCATTTTGGGCTGACGAAGGATTATCTGCATACACAAATGCACAAACCTGGACCTGCGTCGGGTATTCTCGAGGATATGGAGTGGATTGCCTTGTGCAATGGAAAGGTCAGAGATAGAGTGAGCAAATGTGACATTATGAAATCTAAACCGGTGTAAGTGCGTGTAGCAGCGCAGTCATTACATCTTTCATTATCCTGGCATGCGGCTGTTTCGAGACTGCACAGATGATCTGCTTGCCGGTTCTTGGTGCGTTTAGAGTGCCATGAATAAAGGGACACAGGTTGCTAGACCAGAACAAAACACCTAGCATTGACAGCCTAAATAGGATGTTATTAATCTGTCCGTGATCTCAATGGAAAACTCATGTGCTGTGTCACCCATCAGGTGCGAATGTAAAGGTGGTCGCGGAGTGAATTTTTTTTTTTTCTCTCGATCTGTTAGGGCCCAAAAGGGAAAACGCACTCACACAAAGTGGTCTAATGAAAGGAGCTGGTCTCTCTTCCCTCAGATGGAAGCTAATTCTCTCAATGCTTTTCTCTGTAAGCCTCAAACAGTACTCCTCGCACACCGACTGCACCATCTATATACAGTGATACTGTAGATACGGAGTCTGTAGTTTGTTAATATATATATATATAATGTAGCAGCAAGTGCACTCAAGTTTTTTTGTACATAGTGATGGACAGTAATGTGAATGCCGTCTCTGTTAAGCAACTTACTGCACTTGGAGGGTGGAGTATCCCAGGCTTTTGAAATGTGACTGCATTGCAGCTTCTTTTGTATGTAAGATGGCGAATGTCATGAACAAACTTTAAACTAGCTGCCTACTTTAAAGAAAAAAAAAATAGGACCTGAAACTTTAAACTGATCTTGTAATTATGTGTACATAAAGAATGACATAGAACATTTTGTCTATAATTAAATGGTAAAATGACGACTGCCTGTTCTTTGTTAATCATTTATTTAATGAGAAAACAAGCTTCTTTTTGCAGTACCTTTTTTCTGTTGAGTTCTTCATGTAGCCCGAGGGGAAACACTACTGTATGGTATAAAACTTCTGTATCTGATGTGCATTGTTTTATCATCATAGCATAGTGTGCTATTGTAAACATTTCAACTTGTGTGACAACAGGACAGATGAAATGCATTATGTCCTTATTATCAGCAAGCGGATGGGGATAAACAACATCGTGACAACTTCCTCAGCTCGGCGAGAGCTTTTATCCAGTGCCTCTTCAGAACAGATGCGGTCGAAATGGGATTAGCTGTCAAAGTCTCGCCACTCTGATATATTAGAGATACTTTGCTGCTCGGTAATTGAATGGAAATTCTCACCATTAGCTTTATATTTGCATTTGATCAAATACATTGCCAGGAATCCAAAAGCGGAGATGGTAAATATTCCAAGAGTTTGTTTCCCTGTGCCTTCTCAGAGGTCTTGAACTTCTCAACTGTATGCAACCAGTTCATTTTCTGTTCTTTTGTAGTAGAAAGATTTTAATTAATTATCATGAATGTGCCATTTAGCTGCAGACATCTGTTTACTGCATGATTTGTCCATTAAAA
This sequence comes from Hypophthalmichthys nobilis, assembly GCA_037950665.1. Taxonomy (NCBI): domain Eukaryota; kingdom Metazoa; phylum Chordata; class Actinopteri; order Cypriniformes; family Xenocyprididae; genus Hypophthalmichthys; species Hypophthalmichthys nobilis. Next base: position 28,763,647 of record CM075477.1, on the reverse strand, counting down.
AAAAAAAAAAATCTCAGCAATTCAACCCTGTAAGCAAATAACTACAAACTAGCTGTTCTCTGCTAAGTGTTGGACATTTTCAAGCCTTTTAGGCTAGATTTGCATTATAGGCTACATTTAAAAATGACCTGTGGTGAAATTTTAAGTTTTTAACTATATTTGTCTGTACAAACCATTTTAGAGCATTTTCTCCATTAAACTGCAGTGTAACAAAGACGGTCTCAAAAATGAGGCTTGAAACCACCCGTTCCCTACCAACACAAACATTTGACCAATCCTGTCAACGTGTGGGGTGGGGCTTCTTATGATGTTAAAGCTTTTCTAAGGATACTGATGTTTAGAAGCCAGCTGTCTGATTTTGAGATGACAAACAGGATCATGGTTTGTGTAACATTAGCAACACATTATTAGCTGTTTGATAACGTAGTCAAGACAAAGGCATCATATCAGTTGTGTCTGGTGTTGTAGAAAGCTATTATATTATTATTTTCATCGTCTTCGTCGTCATCTTATTCTTATGAGTCAGCTCATAGAACCGTATATTAAAAAGTTGTGAAATTTGGCACACTGATAGAGGACAGTCTGAACATTAACCACAGCAATTTTGGAGTCTCTAACTCAATCCCTCTAGCGCCACCAGCTGCCAAAAATTGCACTCACGTTTATGCTAATAACTTTTGAACCGTAAGGGTTAGAAACATTTTTTTCATCTGATTCCTTGGCTCAAGATGATTCAATTGCAAAAATTGTCAATGTGTCATTGTCATCTCACATTAATCTGGTAACAGCACCACCTATTGGTCAAAAATGATAAACCATTCAATCATATTACTAGTGAACTGTATTCATGATTTTTCAGTCATTTTAACTAAAATCATCTTAAAATGTCTTTAATTACTCATTGTTGCAGTTGGTCTGATGCTCACGGACATGCTGGCATGACTTATCGTGCCTTCTTGCATTGTAAAAAATGACCGTGATTCTAATGGTAAAAGACTGTAAAAATGCTACGGTGAAAAAGTTAATTGGTTTACAGAAAGTTTCCTTGCTATGTACGGTGAATAACTGTAATAGATCTAACGGTACATTTATTGTAATTTTACGGTAAAATACCGTATAGTTTTTTGAAAGTGAAAAATAAGTCATTGTAAAATTTAGTGAAAAAAAACGTAAATTGACATTCCCACAATTCCCTGTGTAACACTTCACATTTGATCTATTTTCATTGAAATAACTGTTTTTTCTTAGTTTTTTCTAATCAGTTATGTATATTTTTTTGTTACATCTAATGTTCAATTAATGTTTATTGCATTTTTAAAATTTCATGTGTGTTACTATGATGGTGTTCAGTGTTTGTGTGAATGACACTGCACCTTCTATATATTAGTGTTGTTCTTCTCAGCTTGTGGAAAAGCTGCTTGTGATGAACTTTGATTCATCATGTGACTCATCACCACTGTGTTTGGTGGTTGTCATTGTATTACAAAGGTACAAAACAGATATTAGTACTTTCAATAGGTTGGTAAATTAACATTATATCAGTTAATGAAATACATTTTTTTTTTTTTTTTTTTTTTTTGTAAATTTAACTTTTTTTTTTGTTTTTGTTTGTTTTTTTTTACAGCGTGTAAAATGAACAGTTATGAACCGTAATTATTGCAATATAAACCTTTAAATTATACAATTATGAACTGTAAAATAGACAGTAAACTGTGCTCTTTTTACCGTAAATTTTACAAGGATTTTTTTTTTTTTTTATACAGTGTGCCCCTTAATTGCTGCTTGCAGCTATATTTATTAGTAGTGGTAGTAGTAGTTTCTATTCAGAGAAATTCCCTTTAGTTGCTCTCAGGTCCCGACCCTACAGCAACAAAAGAGAATTTCTCTGAATTGGGCAGAGCGTGAGAATTCCATACACTGAATAACATGACAGCCCTTGATTTTAGCGTAAGAGTGATTTGGTATGCCAGCAAACCTCTGAACATTTGTCTTCCTCCCGAGATGTTCAGATATCCTATAGTATGTTTTGTGGCAGTGGCAGTTGTGGGTGTTTCATTTTGTTGGGGGTTGTTCATGCTGAAGGGCAGTGTGGATGTGTGTGCTGACCCAGATGATGCACATAGGTGGCAATGGGATGACTGTGCTCCAAATAAATGAGGGTTACTTCACTCCCCGAGTTACTCATTACCCCCTCACCTTGAGCTGATCGGCGGGCCCACACACAATCTGCGCCCACAGAAGTTGAAGATTTCTGCAGAATTACAACATCAGTCATTTATGAATCCTCTAGATTAATTATTACCTATTTTGGCTAATTTGATTTTTAAAGATATACTTCACTAGAACAGTATTTATTTTTTCTCTGCGACAACAAAAATGTAGACATCTTCATTTATATGAAGAATCTCAGGTATTTTCCATACAGCTATTTTCAAATATACTTTGAGCGTATTTTACCTCAAATTCAATGCAGATTCTATCCGAGTCTGAAACAATCTTTGGCACTTATTCACCGCATGCACATATTTGGTAACACAAACATTATTCTGTACATCTGTATCTGGCAGCTTTATTTTTCAGGTAATAACAAGTAAAATCCACAATTTCAACCCATTTGACAGAAATGCTTTGCCCCGTTTTACGATGCCGGTCGCTGGTTGTCAATAGTCTCTGGAGGTTGTTGGGGGTCAAAGCATTTACTTTTCACTCGCCTTGTTTGTCATCACAGGACAATCGAGAATAAAAAAAGCAACACAATTGCAGATGTTGAGTGCTCATGGAATGGGGATGCAGAAAACTTGTCAGTCACTGGAGAGAATTGATGGACCCTTGTGCTCGTTTTGATTGGCTGAGACAAACAGTGAGTTAGGAGATATGATAAAGCTGCTTGAATTCACATGAACAGGAAGTGCTTTGTTTATCAGGGTGTTTTGTGCTTCTTTTTCCATTTGCAATAAGCAGTTTGATGCAGTATTTCAGACACCCATATTCACAGGTGAAGTATACAAGAACCGCTCGATGATCATTCATCAAGATACTTTAAGCTGTGCTGCTCTTCATTTCTGTGCCATTTTCTTAGCAAACGTGCACTCAAGGACTGCTGGGAGAAACAGCCTGTGGGATATACATCTGAGAAATACAGCCACATTACAAAAATAAAGACCGTCTCTGTAACCCTCTGAAGCCTGTGAAAGAGCTCTCATCATGGACACTGTTAGTGCGTTACATCAGTCTCCTTTCTCTTACCACTTGTTCCTGTGCTTCTCCAAGAAAACATCACAACACACTTCTATCCGGGTGAATATACAGCACACATAGCAACACCATCCATTCGAAAGAACTGGGGGAAATAGATATTAAAATATGGATGATGAACAGGTAGTTGTTGTAGTTTTTTCTTCTTTTTTTGTGAGAATCGTAGAGTGCGCATGACGCTCGTTTTGAAAAGAGGGGGTTTTATCTTACACGGGCACCATCTTTAGTCCAAAATATGAGAGAGAGAGAAACACACAATTATTTAAACCCTTGAAATCAGTCATTGTGAACATCCAGACAATGAATCACTAAACTGCGTTGAGGAATGGAGCAGGGTTTCATATATTTAAAGAGTTTTGCAGTTCTTGCGTCCTCTCTGAACGAGTTATTGTGATGTGGAAGTTGAAACTCATGAACGCGCGCACACTGTCCCAGTTCTGTGGTGCTTTGATTGGTTGCTTGATTTTAAAGTTGGAGAGCCAGCAGCAGGAAGGGGAGGAGCCACATTAACATGGCCAGGTGGGCTGCTGCAGGACTTTCGTCATAGAGATCAGGAGGCGGGAGCGTGGAGTCGCCCCACAGTCTGTCTCTCTCGTTCATCTACAGAACAAAAAGAGCAAGTGAGAGATTTAGATACATGATATGCTTTTGTTTGAATCTTTTTCACTTTGATATTCTGAATTTTATCCTTTTATCATCTCATCCTGTCCTTTCTATATATATATATATTTTTTTTTGTCTAGTAGAGGTATCATATCACAAACAGACACAGTAGGGTAACATGGTAAAAGATGCCCCCCCAGGGAAAGATGACCCTCCCACCTTATTTTTTTCTCCTGACCATAGATGACACAAAATCTAATCTCAGCAATTTTGATGAATGGCTACGCTATTTTTAATTTTGTCATTTCATCTGAATAGCAGCATTTAAGAGATTTAGTCAGCCGAAACTGTTTTTAGGTTAATTGATCTAATTTTGTGTCTCTGGAAAATAGTGATCTATGACGTTGTGTTGAATATCAAAGTTTTTTGTGCGTGTCTTAAAGTTATTATTTTAAAGTAAAAAGATCAAATTAGACCCTTGGTGTAAGTAAATTAGATGTACATTTCAGACATCTTCCCTTTCATTACAAGATATAGGTTAATTGAGTAAAATCATTCAATTTGATTTCATTGGTATTATGACATCTTAAATTAGAATATGGAAATAAAATATTAAATATGTAAATATTCATATGCCTGTACATAAGTCATAGAATAATTTTACCTTTCAGATTAAGCTCTTTTACTGGTATTCGGCTATTCAATTATTCAACTAAATTTTAAATAGAATAGTTGATTTAGTATTTTACATTAATGACACACTACATTAATTATAATGCAATATTAATAAGAATTATATCAAAAGTCATTTAATACATTCTCTAAAAGTTGATCCAAGGGGGGCTTCTTACCCCATTAGGGGCCATTTTACCACCTCTTTTAATATTTGACATTTTTTGCTATAACAACTAAATTAGCAAATGTTTCTATTTATTTCCTATAATAACACATTAGCTGATGTATCATCTAATACATGCTAAACAATACAAATTGTTCTTAAGAGGGGCATCTTCTCCCTTTTACCCTACTAGATGTATGCATGAACAAAACTATACAAGATAAAATAATGCACACCTGATTATAAATACAGGTTTAGTTGCATAAATGATTGGCTTCTGAGAGCATAAAGCTCTCAAAATTCAGTTTCGAATGATTGCGGCATTGTGTTCCAATGTAAAATCTGTGTCCTGATTGAAACAAGTTGAGAATCACTGCTTTAGAAAATAACAAAACAACAGCTTAAGCCAGTCTACAGTAAGGTGGTTTGCTAGTCTTAGCTGGTCTACCAGTCTGGGATGCATTTTTTAAAAGCATTGTACTATGGTCGTCAGTCTCATTGAACTCTATTGGTAATGACGGAAACTGCAACCATAGTTTGCTTTGGGAAATGCACCCCTGATCCATCTGGCAGATCAGCTGACAAATCCCAAAACCCCTCTAAAAGCATAAAACCAGACGAGTGTAGTGAGCTTGGCCAGGCAAAGAAACAAGCAACAGTAATCATGTAGGCTGGTTTACGCTGTTTCTTTAAGCAGTGAGACACATCTATGGCTTTGTTTAGACAGACAATAAAAGGCATGTCTGACTCTAATCCATGTAGTTGTTTGCAAACTGAACAGAAAAAAAGAAATCCAATTTTTACACACCCAAACCAAATCCATATGTGATCTGAATCTGATTAAAAAAAATTTCTCTCTGCGTTCCAGTCTGGACAGTCTTTAGGATGCAATATCATACACAATGCAAATCTGTGTTCACTCACAACAAAGCTCTGACAGGGATGAATAGTGAATGTGAAAGATGGGTTTTGATCTAGCAGGAACATGGCAAGTTAGATTTTCAAAAGGTCCTAGAACACATACTGGCACTCAGAGCAGCTGGGATAAAGGCTTGTACCTGTGTGGGCATCTGTGGACGCAGAATGTTCTGCTCGGTCTCCATGGCAGCACCAATGGTGGTAGTGGTGGTCTCGGTGCTGGTAACTAACATCTGGTTGTAAGTGTTAGTATTGGAGCCCGGAGCTTGGTTGGTCGCAGATTTCAGGTCCGTGTCGTTCCCAAAAGCCAGGATGGCGTTCTCTGTTTAAAGGGAGGGGAGAAAGTCACATTCACAGCCTGCCATTTGCAGATGAACACATCTGGAAGGCAGTCATGCCTCAGTTGGCTTTCTCTTTCAGAAATGTCTCTTTTTCAAAATGGGTTTGGATTTCATCAACATGCTTTTCTACAATAACAACAACAAAACACACTCGGGGGAACCAGAGAATGACTGACTTATAAATAAATTATCCAGCATGAATGTTGACAGAACAGCATTCAAGATCACAAACTCCATCATCTGATTCATGCTCTAAATATAGTCCGTATCTATAGTTGAATATACATCCCTATATTACCAATTGGCTAATCCTGCCCTCCAGAAATATATATATATATATACCCACTTGTATTTCCTAACACCTTGGCATTTGTCCTTACTTATTTGCTCATGTCTTCCATTTTCTTTCTTATCATTTATTTTTGTTCAGTGTGTTTTCCTTTGAGAAAGATTGGTTGCATAAAATGGAGTGTGTACTTGAGCGAGCCTCTGTTCCTGTGGGGTTGAAAGAACTCTGATTACCTCCAGCATGTTGATGTTTCAGCCAAAAAATGTGTATTCATTTTTAAATATTCTTTACAGTCAGCCATGTGCCAGCAAAATTATCTTCCATTATTAAACCTAAATACAGATTTCAAATCACACTCCTCTTCATTTCCCCCTTTTTATTGGCTATATATGAGTCCATTTGAGAGTTACAGTGACAGGCCATATGAATGATAATAATCTGAATTGATTAATTCTCATCTAGTAGGTCACTTGTCTGAAATTACAGTAGTGTGAAAGTCACCTCAATTAAGACACGACTGTGAGGACGGCACTGGATATGACTCCATAACTAAGCCTGGTATTCATGTCTGGTGGTGAGGAAAGTGTTTTGTGGGAAAAATGAAAGAATGTGGTGTGGTTGAGTGAATTTTCTTTATTAATTTGAAACACCAATTGCTTAATCTTCGTGATCTTAACAGAGGAGATGAAGCAAGAGAGAGAGTGACTTCCAAAGAATACCTTATGTATAGTGCCTCTTTAATGGCATTATAGTACAGGGTCCTTGTAAAGCATCATACAACCTGCCATAAATATTATATTAAGTGTTTAATGCAGCGTTTTCTCCAATCAGAATTATTTTAGTATTATTTAAATACTATTTTAGTATTTATTCATGTTTTAGATTAGCTTTTTTTTCAAATATTTGAAAATAGTTTCATTTTAGTTTGTTTCAATAATTTTTTTTGCTTTAGTCACTATTATATATATATTTTTAAAATTATTTTTGTTTTCTAATTTCAAATTTTTTTCAGTTGTTTTTTTTTTTTTTTAAAGTTTATTTAATCTTTATTTCAATTAATAAAAACGATTTTAAAATGTTTCTCCACCAGCATTTTTTTGTTTTTTTTTTAAGTCGCCAATGTGGCTCAGAATATTTTCTATTTTTTAATATTGTAGCTTCATGCATTCTTTTATCAACACTTGAATGTGGGTAAGTTTCATAAAAAAGCAACATTTTGAACAAAAAAACAAACAAAAAAAAACAGAAAATCACTTTTTTTTTTTTCAGAAACTATACAATATGCATGAGCAAAGCTTTTATCACTTGTTTCTGCTTCTTTTTGCCTGTGTTTTGATCCAGAGATTCAGTGTAACAGTGAAAAGACGGAAAATTCCATCAATGGCAGGGAAGCGGAATATTCTGTCAATGGCGGGGAAAGAGTTAATAGTTAGTTTTAGTTAACAGCAACAACACTGTCTCCAATGAGGCTCCTCCATTAATTGACAAAACAAAAATAAAACAAAACCAGTATTACTAAATAATGTATAAGTGACTCTTTTTACACAATTTTTTATACAATAACACTAACATCGACAATAATAATAACATCGACAATAACATCGACACCAGCAAAGAACGTTTTTGCCTTTCAAGAGCTTGTGTTCTCATTGAGGTCCGAAAGCATGTGAAGAATGTGAGGGTTGGAACATGTGATGAGGCAGGACCTCCATCACGCTGTGATTGGCTCATTACCCTGACGATGTAATATAAATCCCATCTATCATGTTCGCAACGGTTCCATTGCTAAACGTGTCAAACTAGTGGAAATGGGTGGATGATTTACAAAGTAAACAACACCCACTCCGACAACACCACTGTCAGTGACATCAGAATCAATATAAACCTGAAAATGACTTGAAATGATGATCTGTGAGTGAGATAGATTTTCGCAAACACTCGGCTCTGTTAAATTAAAGCTGCACTTCCATGCATAGTCATTTCGTCTGCAGGTTTACTGAGGCTTTGTTCACTAATGATCTGAAAAGGTAATTGTGCTGAAACCTTGATGTGATTTTGTTTTAATTCATATTTTTATGTTGTTTCTTGCTGTTTTTGTTGTCCATGTCAGGTAAATGCTGTCCTATAAGCCTTTAACCTGGACTTTTTTAAACATCAATGGAAATAGAACATGAATTTACCTTCATTTCAGAAATCCAGCACATACCACTGCTCTGTCCACCTTATTTTTAAAGTAAGGAGCGAATGCGGCCATTTGTAACTTGAATGTGCAAGGCTTTCAGCGACAGTCGCTTCCTGTTATTTTACCTGTACAAAAACAGTGCTGCTTTATATTGCAAACTGGTAATTGTTACCATATTACTTTTAATGTATTATCATAATCATAAACACACTGGTTTGTAGCGCTAATGGTTTTACCGTTTATTGCACTTCTGTTATTCTTCAAAGAAAATAGCTTACTTCGTTGTTGCAAAATAAGGTGGATACAAAAGACTGTATTCTACATCCTAGGTAGGGGCAGGGTTATATACAAGCATTAAGTTTAAGGCTCTGTTTACACCTGGTATTAAGATGCATTTTGGTTGATCGGATCACAAGTGGACGACGCTAAATACAGGTGTAAACAGGGTGTAAAACATTTTGAGCTTGTCCACTTTCGACCACTTCCAGAGGTGGCGAAAATGCCGGTTTGCTTTCGTAGTGTAAAAATGCTCATGTGGTCAAATGTGTCTACTCTCCGCCTACTGACCTAACACGTAAACATTATAGGAAGAGCGCTAGCCAGACGGATTTAAACTCTGTTGGCTGGAGACCCAAGTTTGGTTTGAAGATGAAAAACATACCAAGCACAATGTTCTCTCACCATTCTTGATTTCTAACACACACTCACAGCGTTCGGCGTGGTCCTGCGGCTATCAGAGCAGAAACGAAAGCTGCTGCTCTCTGTATTTTTCTGTCGTCTCCGGGCGTGTTCATGTGTCAATTGTGCAAGCTTATTTTGTCCATTAGATCGAAATATCTGAAAAAAACCATACATTTACCCGCCCATAGACCCTCCCCTCGAAGAAATCAGGACAGAAGTGGTTGAAAGTGGACAAAAATGACAGATCAAAACATCAGCTGTAAACGGGTAAGTCTCCCTCGTGACCCGATTCACCAAAACGCATCTTAATACCAGGTGTAAACAGGGCCTAGGTTTACTGTTAGGAATATAATTTCTGTCAGTTAGCCTTGACCCCAGTCCGCCTAAAGCCTTCATTATCCAACATCCATATCATAACAGTCATAACACACCATAATGATAGGAGTGTTAGCAGTGGAGTAATGTGGAGGAGTGTAAACGGTGTGAAGTTGATTAGTCTCTGAATGTTTAGCAAGACTCCATGAGTTGATGCTAATTGAAGCTGCCCACTCGTAGCGTAGCTGAATTACTGCAGGGAAACAACCTAATATAGTGGCTATGTTGACACGAACAGAATACAGTGCGCTAAACAGAGTCCTGTTTATACACCTTTCATGACAGCTGCGTTCTATATCCACAGCGACTTCATTAGAGTACACAGTTCCATTTCGAGAATGAGTTTGGTTGATATGTGCTGTATAAACACAACCAGGTTTGAAAACTAGTTGTCTAACAATGCTAGCACTCTTGGAATTGTGTTTGTACGATCAGATTAAAGAACTGGTACTAAATCCTTAAAGACACAATAAAAAAAAAAAAATCTTGATATAGTTTATTATTATAGTTCCAGTAAATGTGATCTCAAACAATGAGTGTGTGGCCTATGTAAAAATGCAGTGTCACTCTCTATCATAGCTAAAAGGATATGTTTGGATGTTATGATGGAGAGGGAGAGTGAGATACAGGGAAGTGAAGGCAATGACATAAGGATGTTTAATCAGTGATGTGGAACGTATGGTTTCAGTATTCTAACTCTCTATTTGTCTCACTCTCTCTCTCATAGATGAAGGGCAGGATGAAATTGTGGACGTCTAAGTAATGGAGGTGTGAATGGCTACAGCTAGCAGTGGGGAGTTTGTAGAAGTGGTGATTCCTCTCTGACCCCCTCAGGACTTTAGACCATTTGATAAGCTCCGCCCCTCTTGGATACGGTTGCTCGCTCAGACCAAAGAGGCTCAAGAAACTACTGTTAGATCAGCTACCGTTAGCTACTCATTTTGATAGCAATTGCTCAGCTGGCACGGGAAATGTTTGCTCATGGATGCACAGTTCTGTTTTTTGAGCCAATCATCTGAGTCATTAATATCATGTGACTAATTACTCCACAGAGCCACAGAAAAATGATGACAGTGTTGAATCAGGCAGATTCATTCACAGTGAAAAATGTAAGTGTGTTACATCTAAAAAAAATAATCTACTATCCACCTTATTTTTAACGTAAGAACAGACGCGGCCATTTGTAATTTTAATGTGCAAGACTTCCGTTGTGATCCGCTTAAAGTTCTTTTAGCTCTACAAAAGTTTTACTGTTAAATGCACTTTGTTGTTCCTGTAGTTATTTACCTATAGCGGGTAATGAATCTCAGGTCTCACACATTCACAGAAAATAGCTTTCGCGTTGCAAAATAAGGTGGATAATACAATGTAATTTATTAATAATAAATATATTGCTTGCTAAAAATAATCCTTATATTATTAGAATATTATATATACTGTATATATTATATATATGTGTGTGTGTGTGTGTATATATATATATATATATATATATATATATATACACACTACCAGTCAAAAGTTTGGACACGGTAAGATTTTTAATGTTTTTAAAAGAAGTTTCGTCTGCTCACCAAGGCTGCATTTATTTAATTAAAAATACAGTAAAAACAGTAATATTGTGAAATATAATTACAATTTAAAATAACTTTTTTATTTGAAAATATTTTAAAATGTAATTTATTCTTGTGTTGGCAAAGCTGAATTTTCAGCATCATTACTCCAGTCTTCAGTGTCACATGATCCTTCAGAAATCATTCTAATATGATGATTTGATGCTCAAGAAACATTTGTTGTGTACAATTGTACAAAATATTTGTGTACAATATGTCTTTTTCAGGATTCTTTAATGAATAGAAAGTTCAAAAGAACAGCATTTATTTGAAATATAATCTTTTGTAAAATTATACACTACCGTTTAAAAGTTTGGGGTCAGTAAGAATTTTTATTTTTATTTTTTTGAAAAGAAATTAAAGAAATTAATTATTTTTTTCAGCAAGGATGCATTAAATCGATCAAAAGTGACAGTAAAGACATTTATAATGTTACAAAAGATTATATTTCAAATAAATGCTGTTCTTTTGAACTTTCTATGGTAGTGTGTATATATATGGATGAATGGATGAATGACTGTTAATGGATTTCGTGTCCTGATGGTGTAGTTACAGCATCCACCAACAGTGGCTAACAGAGTCATGCTAAATCTTTTAAAATGAATTAAATTTTAAATTCAAATTATTTTAAGTTGTCTTGAGGTCCCCTAGTGGACCACGGCCTTCTGGTTGAGAACCACTGAGCTAAACTTAATTGTAGATGTCTGTAAACACCTACATTTCCCATAAAATGTGCTCATGAACTGGTAAACATTAAATGGATATTATTCTTACATGGGCTAAAAAAAAATAAGTGTGAAATTGCAAAGTATTTTTTTTTTTATTATTTATAAATTAAATTTACACAGTAAACATGATTAAACACTGCGGACTGTTTCAGTATGGAGGTAAACGCAAACATAGCAAAGCACAAAACTGTTCCTAACGTTTTTGCCACCATGGTGCTCTGAATGTTTGAGTTACTAGTTTAAATCAATACATAAATGAATTAATGAATGTTATTAGCATTACACAAACTTAGCAGTTACTGCTTACTCACCACCCAGAGACAGGAAATGAGCCGTCACTCTTCCTGCACATTTCTCATCAAAACCCTCATCGCTCATTCAGGACCGAAACATAACCTTCACTTTTTACTACATTAGTGAATCACTGAATCACTTCCATCTAATTCCAGTTCTGCTGGCTGTTGGTCCACTGACTTCAGCTCTTCTTTCCACAGTCTGACTGAATGAAGAAAATCTTGTAATACTTCTCCAGTATTTCATCGTTGTCCCAGGGGTATGCTGATGGTTTGGGGGCTGGTGTAGCCAGCAAAACTAGTTCAGTAACAGCTGAGGTGAAGACTAGCCTCAGTGGACTCACTCTCAAAAAGCTCTTTCAGCTGTTTCCCTCCATCCTGTGCTACTTTTGTCCTGTTTGCTACTCTCCGGCTGTCTCCGCTCCATTAGTTTTACTGCAGGGAGCCAAATTACGCTCAATTACCAAGACACCAGAGGCTGCGCTTAGGCTTGAATCAGCACGCATACACACCGACCCAGCACTCTGGACTGCCCCAAGACCCGCAGATAGAATAGGGAGGGATGGCGTAAACTTGACGCTGCAGTTTTGTAAATGCCGGAAATACCTTTGAGGAGCAAGATCACACTGAAGCGCTTCTGGATCAGAGCTGGAGCTAATCTCCGAGATCTCAGCGGTCAGACTGCAGCACCACCCCACCTGTGAAATGGATGTGTTTACATGGTTGTGTTTGTTATTAGTGGCTCAGAGAAGCAGTGGGCCATGAGCAGAGCACACCGCTGAAGATATCCCGTGCTCCTGATGACTGTTAATGCCTCATTACCGACACGCATTGAAACTTCATAACGTTACATCAAGAGAGTTTTCTCTCAGTGCTGCTGATTGCACAAAAATAGTGCTGACTGTGAAGAACTGGGATGCAAATACGTCTCTCTGCTGACACTTGTATTGTATCACCTGGGTCTATTTTCTATCAATTGAAGAGTGTACACTGAGTGTCCTTGTGTCCATATGAGTTTTCCTGCTACACATGCAAAAGGCAGTATGTCAAATGAGTAGGATGCTGAATGCTCTGCATTTATGATATTTTGTAGGCGAACAAAACCCGGGTGACTTTGCCATGAGGCCACTGCAGCAGAAAAGCTGTTTATTTGACAAGTTTAATTAAAAATAATGAAAAACTATGGGTCCAAATGCTTCCTTATGAGTAAAAACATCAGAGTAAGGGCCTGTTCCAATACCCACACTTGCGGTCTTTGCACTTGACCACTTATCTACTTTTATTACATATCTCCTGTATTTGGCCCAAGTGTTTATATGGATGCGAAGACTGCAAGTGTGTGTAGAAGTCAAAGGTAAAAGGGCAATGCCAAGATTTGGGAATTTGGATGTCTGGGAAGATATTTATACTACACACCTGCAAACCAAATCACCCAGTTTCGTGATTAGCAAATTCAAAGTAAAGATGCTACTACTAACTACATTTTTAATTGATTGATTTTTCTTTTTTTAATGGTGAACCTCCTTTACAAGCTTCTTCTGCCAACAAGTGATGAAATAGGCTATATACCACTGCATGTAGTCAAAGACTATAGATATAAAAAAAACTATTCACTTCTATTAGTTGTGAATGGGAGAAACTGCAATGCGCAATATGGCGGTCCCGCCTTCTAAGTAAAATAGCCAATCGCTGATTGATAAAGTCATTGTGTCACTGTAGCTGCTGTTAGAGGCTCCGGTTCCCATAGAAACCTGAGACTCGTGCATAGGACTGCTCATGCGCATTGGCTCGTCTAGCCTGAAAAAAATCTAGCCTGAAAGCTTTTTAAATGCTATGACCGAAATAGCTGCCCGGAGGCGTTGCAAATATGGCCGCAGAGTGAACAGACTTTCCTTGAAAGAGACTTTGAAGTAGTTTCCATAGCTGGGTCCAAAACTGCATACTATACACTACCAGTCAAAAGTTTGGAAACATTACTATTTTTAATGTTTTTGAACGAAGTCTCTTATGTTCATTAAGGCTGCATTTATTTCATAATAAATACAGAAAAAACAATAATATTGTGAAATATTATTACAATTTAAAATTATGGTTTTCTATTTTAATATACTTTAAAATATAATTTATTTCTGTGATCAAAGCTGAATTGTCAGCATCATTACTCCAGTCTTCAATGTCACATGATCCTTCAGAAATCATTGTAATATGCTGATTTATTATCAATGTTGGAAACAGTTGTGCTGCTTAATATTATTTTATAACCTGTGATACGTTTTCAGGATTCTTTGATGAATAAAAAGTCAAAAAATATCAGCGTTTATTTAAAATAGAAATCTTTTGTAACAATATACCGTTCAAACGTTTGGGGTCAATTTTTTTTTTTTTTTTTTTTTTGACTTTTATTCAGCAATAATGTGTTAAATTGATAAAAAGTGATAGTAAAGATTTATATTGTTAGAAAAGATTTATATTTTGAATAAATGCTGTTCTTTTTAACCTTTTATTCATCAATGAATCCTGAAAAAAGTATCACAGGTTCCAAAAAAATATTAAGCAACATAACTGTTTTCAACATTGATAATAACTGAGTATCAAATCAGCATATTAGAATGATTGCTGAAGGATCATGTGACACTGAAGACTGGAGTAATGATGCTGAAAATTCAGCTTTGCATCACAGAAATAAATTATATTTTAAAGTATATTAAAATAGAAAACCTTAATTTTAAATTGTAATAATATTTCACAATATTATTGTTTTTTCTGTATTTATTATGAAATAAATGCAGCCTTAATGAGCATAAGAGACTTTGTTCAAAAACATTAAAAATAGTAATGTTTCCAAACTTTTGACTGGTAGTGTATAGTAGGTACTACAGTTGGTTTGAAAAGTATGTTCTAAATAGTATGAATGTGTGTAAGATGAATGAAGTTTGGATGTACTACATCCGTCATGTCACTTTGACTTATACGGCGTCACTTGCGTTGCTTCACTGCCTTTTCAAAATCCTCTCCCATGGCCTTATGGGATAGTAAAGTGTCCATCAAACAATCATCCAGGTACTTTTTGCCTACTGTTAGGAATACTGTGAATTCGGACATACTACTTGGCTCACACACTGTTTTTCACCTATATACATTTATATTTATTCATTTTGCAGACGCTTTTATAGTATGAAAGAAGGCATATTTAGATGCAAGGCATGTCTTCCTTCGAGTGCAAAAGGGAATATTCAGCAATGATCATAATATTTATGTGTGATATAGGACTGGGGAGAAGTTTTTACTCACTCAAGCAATTGTTGTCATGGAAATGGCTGAGGAAATGGTTGCACTGATCTCGGAAATTCCCACTAGCTGCACAGGAGCACCACGGTCCCACATTGGATGTTGAGTTATCTAGGTAGTTTGGAGTGATAATGCTACCTACAGGGAGATGAACAGAACATCAGTTGCAAAACAGAAAGCCAAATGCAGTACCAGTATAGCGGTATCCCATGGCATAAATGCAGTATTCGTCTGTCATATCTAAGTCATTATGGGAAAATATCTTCTTTATCAGATGTGCAGAAAGTGCAGAGATTCAAACTTTATTTGGCATTGTCCAAGAAAATAACAGGGTAGCTTTAAAGGAAATTACAAATTAAGTGGTCACATGGCACTGTGAAGCCATTTAGTTAAATATTAAACACACTTTAATACATTGCAAATGCATTCAACAGATTAAGATGATGACGTTGTATGACTTTGAACGATGGATACAGTTGAAAAGATCCAGACCTCTGAGGAAGGACTAAAATCATCATTTTTTTCTATTATTTTTTTAAAGATAATAGTTTTATCTATTATCTTAAAAATGGGACAACAAATTGCACCCTATTTATGGAATGTGCCATTTGCACGTGGCCAACACTCCTCCAGCTGACTAGCACACATCAGCGCAGAGACACCTTTACCTTACTGATGATGGAATATTTGTTGCATTTTAACGCAATCACCTTGTGTTACTCTGTAGGCCATCAGCTTAGACAGATATGAAAAGCTCTGTCAATCTTTATCTTGTGCGTGGGTTACATAAGTGCGCTAGAACATTGATTGCAGAGGATATATTTCCGTAGCTCTTAGAGCTGTTCCTTTGTTCAGTAGGGAGGTAAAATGACTGCTTTTTCAGCGTGAGTGACTGAGTGTAGAAGCCGTCAGTTGAAAGCGGGAAAAGTGGAGGTGCTGCACTCTAGAACTCTATGGTCTGATAGGGACCCGTTTAAACACATTGATTTCTTTTGTCCCAGAACACAAAAGTGCAACATCTTCACAACCGCACTTGGAAAATACTGCTGTAATGACTAACAGCCAGGGCAGAGTGCTTGGTCTCTTTTTTTTTTTCTCTCCGCTATCTTTTCTTGCCATTTCTGACTTGTACATTTGTTAATGTCACAAACTCTTCTTTAGTTCTCTGTACTAGCAAATCTCATTTGGCATCCTTGGTGTCAATCCTGATGTGTCTAACAAATTTCGCCATGACTTATTTGTATGTGAATACAGTGCAGGGGGAAATTTTCAGGGTGCTGGCCTGAGCCAATTTATGATCAGTGTTCAGTTTGTTTCTGGTATTAACTATTTTAATATCACTGATATATTATTATAGTTTTTATTAATATTTTGATTTAGCTTTTATTTGTATATTTTCTATTTTCATTTGAAAGTTTTAATAATTTTGTTGTGTACTTTTTTTTTTTTTTTTAATTTCTTTAATTTTTTTTTAATTTTTTAAAAATTTCAGTTTTAGCTATTTTAGTATATCAAGTTAATCTTATGGAAGCTTGTTTCTGCCACTGAATAAAAAATAAAAAAGTAATTGCGACTTTTTATCTCAAAATTCTGACTTTTTTTCCTCACAATAGTGATATAAACTTGCAATTGTGAGAAAGTCAGAATTGCGAGTTATAAACTCACAAATGCATGTTATAAACTCGCAATTCTGATTTTTTTTCTAGCAATTGTGAGATTTAAACTCACAATTCTAAGTCATAAAGTCCAATTCTGAGGAAAAAAAATACTTTTTTCTCAGATTTGCGAGTTTATATCTCACAATTCGGACTTTATAACTCACAATTGCAAGAAATAAAGTCAGAATTGCGAGTTATGTACTCACAATTGCAAGATATAAACTCGCAATTCTGACTTTTTTTCTCGCATTTCTGATTTTTTTTTTGTAGCAATTGGGAGATATGAACTCACAATTGTGAGTTTATATCTTGCAATTCTGACTTTATAACATGCAATTGCGACTTTATATCACACAATTCGGAGAAAAAAGTCACAATTGCGAGATAAAAAGTCACAATTATCCTTTTTTTTTTAAATTCAGTGGCGGAAACAAAGCTTCCATGATATATAGTGCTTTATTTCAAGTAACAAAAGTTTTTTTATGGCTTTAGTTTTAGTTAATAAACCCTAGGCACTAAACTGCAAACGTGAGCATCTATTGATGACATATAATTTGCATCATTGCATGCTCCTGGTCACATTTATTATAGTGAAATTTGTCTCAGCTGTTTGTCTCCAAATAAATTACCTTCGTAGGACAGTCCACATTGTTTTTCTTGCATCTCTTGCCATACATCCACAGACAAATGCTGTGAAAAATGCTGTTCTAAATTTTTAGTAAAATCTGGACTACTTGCGTCAATGGCACGAACGTACTGCAGATCACACCCAAAATTGCTCAGGTTTATACAAACCTACAGAACCAAATAACAACTTGAAGCAGGGGTGTCCAAACCTGCACCTAGATAGCCACTGTTCTGCAAACTTACAGACAGGTGTATTTGGAGCTGGTTGGAGCTAAACTCTGCAGGATGTTGGCCTTCCAGGAGCAGGTTTGGACACCCCTGATAAAGTATGTAAGATGTAAAATACTTTCCCAGTTTATGCTTCAATGACTACCATATGCCATTTATGGGTTTATCTCCCCCAAAAGTGTAAACATTGAGCCTCCCAGGCACCATCTAAACATTGAGATGAGAGCAGTCCGCTCACATCTCTTTCCAGCTTTCCTAGCAAGAGATTGGGGCATGGCTACTGTGGTAGGCTGAGCCAGAGGGTGTTTAGCTAGTGTGTAACCATGGCTAAAGCGTTACATGGGAATAGACATTCAGTTTTGGTTACAGAAGTGCAAGCCAAAATTCACTGCATTTAGACCTTCAAATATTAAACTGGTCATGAACACTTCAAAGCAAACGGGGCATTGCAATACCATGTGCTACAATGGACACTTCAATACCATGAAGCTGTGGCCAAAAGTATTGGCAGTGACATCAGTTTTGTGTTTCACAAAGCTTGCTGCTTCAGTATTTGTAGATTACTTTTTTCACATGTTTCTATGCTATACTGGAAAACAATGATAGGCATTTCATAAGTTTTAAAGGCTTTTATTGGCAAAAACATTCAATATATGTAAAGAGTCAGTATTTTCAATGTTGACCTTTCTTCTTCATAACATCTGCAGTTCGCTCTGGCATGCTTGATATCAGCTTCTGGGCCAAATCCTGACTGATGACGACCCATTCTTGCCTTATTAGTGCTCGGAGTTAATCACAATTTGCAGCTCTTGACAAAATCGCAAAACTGCAGCTCCTGTGGGGTGTTCCCAGTCTGCAGTGGTCAGTATCTATCAAAAGTGGTTCAAGGACGTAACAGTGGTGAACTGGCAACAGGGTCAAGGCACATTGATGCACGTGGGGAGCAAAGGCTGACCCGTGTGGTCCAATCCAACAGACAAGCTACTGCAGCTCAAATTGCTCAAGAAGTTAATGCTGGTTCTGATAGAAAGGTGTCAGAATACGCAGTGCATCGCAGTGTTGCGTATGGGGCTGCATGGCCGCAGACCAGTCAGGGTGCCCATGCTGACCCCTGTCCACTGCCGAAAGAGCCAACAGTGGGCACGTGAGCATCAGAACTTGAGCAATGGAAGAAGGTGGCCTGGTCTGATGAATCACGTTTTCTTTTACATCACGTGGATGGCCGGGTGCGTGTGCATCGCTTACCTGGGGAACACATGGCACCAGGATGCACTATGGGAAGAAGGCAAGCCGGCGGAGGCAGTGTGATGCTTTGGGCAATGTTCTGCTGGGAAACCTTGGGTCCTGCCATCCATGTGGATGTTACTTTGACACGCACCGCCTACCTAAGCATTGTTGCAGACCATGTACACCCTTTCATGGAAACGGTATTCCCTGGTGGCTGTGGCCTCTTTCAGCAGGATAATGCGCCCTGCCACAAAGCAAAAATGGTTCAGGAATAGTTTGAGGAGCACATCAGTTTGAGGTGTTGACTTGACCTCCCAATTCCCCAGATCGCAATCCAATCGAGCATCTGTGGGATGTGCTGAACAAACAAGTCCGATCCATGGAGGCTCCACCTCACAACTTACAGGACTTAAAGGATCTGCTGCTAACATCTTGGTGCCAGATACCACAGCACACCTTCAGGGGTCTAGTGGAGTCCATGCCTCGACAGGTCAGGGCTGTATTGGCGGCAAAACGGGTACCAACACAATATAAGGAAGGTGGTCATAATGTTATGCCTGATCGGTGTGTATATATATATATATATATATATATATATTATATATTATATATATGTATATGTAATATATAAAAATTTCAACCCACCAAAGTGGCTAGTATTGACTGCATTACACACCACTTCTGAAATCCTCCTGCATTTGGCGGGTGTTAATGTCAAGCTCTGACATCAACGTGAGTAGCCTTCCACCATGACTACTAGCAGCAGTTGATTACCACTATTAAGTAACGATTTAGAGTGAGAAGGTGCCAGCTTGAACTAAAATTTTAGAACAGTACATTTCACAGCAATTGTCTGTGGATTTATTGCAAGAGATGCAAGAAAAATTATGTGGGCTGCTCTCTGAAGGCTTAAAAGCTTAGTTCGCCCCAAAGTTGAGGATAAAAAACGTGAAAAATTCTTTAAAATATCTTCTTTTGTATTCCACAGAACAAACAATGTCAGGTTTGTAATGAGAGTGAGAAAATGATGGCCACATTTTGAATGACACTTTAAGATAAATCTTTGAATGTTTGCATCACATGCATTGTTGATAAGGTTTAGTAAACCCCAAGAGCATGTGTGTATCACAGTGCTCTTCCCTTCCCATAATTCCACCTGTCGTTGCAGAAGCGAAGCTTGATAAGATTGTAATGCCTATAATTCTAATCTATCTGACTGGTGTATGTGATAAGCCAGGTTGGACTCTGTTGCCCAGATTTCTCACCTATCAGGCCGGTGTATGCAATAAGGCAGGCTCCGTAATTTTCTTGCTGGCAGCCGCTGGCGGTAAGCTTGGAGGGTTGGCAGTCGTGCTGGAACTGAGCCCAGCGAGACCTGTGGGAACCACAACAGCACATCCATCATCCAGCCAGTCAGCAAATCCTCAGAAACACACATTCCCACAAACACTTTCCTCAAGCTACATTACGCTATATGTGTAGGTGGGGCTACATACTCGGTTTTGTTTTGTCCTCTTCTGTTCTGTTTAGAATGCTTTCCACCAACACTCTCTGTTCCATCCTCAGTCTTTTTCTCTTATTTTTTTCAATTCCCCCCTACATATACACAGTCTTGATCCATTTGTTTTGCTCTCATTTTAATCAGAGACATGACTGCAATTCGGAGTTCTGGAGAACTGCCAGATATTCAGCTGACGGAAAGAGTGGCAGCGACCGGCCGAGACCATTAACATGCAGGTCACATTCTGCCAGTCCTCTGGTCACCAATCAATCATTTAACCAGGTCAGTCTCAGAGGAATTACCCACATTCCCTGCTGATTTCTTATGCTAACTGGCTGTTGTGGCCATAAGTGATCTCCTCTTGTGTAATGTGTTGTGTCAGCAGAGTGCTTGCTTGGCATATGTAAGCGTGATGTTTGATCGATGCAGAGACCGATGAAGGCCTTTGTGTTTGTGATGGGAACATATGACCAAACTCAGCTCTATTGAGAGCCTTGTAGAGTGACTGCAGCTGTCAGACTTATAGTGACTCAGTGAGTTTGTTAAATCTATGTCTATCTCTCTGTTTGTCCATAGTGAACCGATAAAGGAGAATAAAATCTTCCTATACTTTTATTACAGTGTTTATGATGTACACCCCCGGTTTCAAACAGGGCTTAAGCCGAGTCCCAGACTAAAATGTATGTTTGAGCTGTTTTAACTGAAAGCAACTTAAAATACGTCAGAACCATTGTTTTGTCTCGAGATGCACACCAGTAATGTGTTTTTTTTTTTCTAAGGCACATTTATAAAAGCTACTTAAAGGGATAGTTCACCAAAAAATGAAAATTATTCCATGATTTACTCACCCTCAAGCCATCCTAGGTGTATATGATTATCTTCTTTCAGATGAACACAATCAGAGTTATATTCTCGCTCTTCCCAGCTTTATAATGGTAGTGAAACAGGTGTGAGATTTTGAAGGCCAAAACAGTGCATCCATCTATCATAAAAAGTCATCATAAAATCCATACAGCTCCAGGGGGGTTAATAAAGGCCTTCTGAGTGAAGTGATGAGTTTTTGTAAGAAGATTATCCATATTTAAAACTTTATAAACTATAACTAGCTTCCAGCAGACGGCTGGAAGAGTAACCCCTGACCCGACATATGACGTAATGACGAACGTGGAAGCTCAGAGAATAAAGCAAAACAAAACGCCGTTCACGAATTAGAAGTCTAAAACAAGATTTTTTAAAAGAAATGTCGGAGCATTTCAATATAAGAGAAGAGAAGCTTGAGTTTGTTGCACAGCCCTATTTGTTTGAACCGCGAAAGGCATCTAAGCTTACACTATTCCTACATCCTACGTTGCGTCAGAGGTTACTCTTTTAGCGTAAATCAAAGGCTTCAGAAAGCCTTTCTTAACCGTATGGATTACTTTTATGATAGATGGATTCACTTTTTGGGCTTCAAAATCTCTTCACTGCCATTATAAAGCTTGGAAGAGCCAGGATATATTTTACTATAACTCTGATTGTGTTCATCTGAAAGAAGATAGTCATATACACCTGGCTTGAGGGTGAGTAAATCATGGGATAATTTTCATTTTTGGGTGAACTATCCCTTTAAATGTCCTGATTGACCTAAGGCCTAATCCTGGCTTAATCTAAGCCCATTCTGTGAAACCAGGCCCCAGTCTTTTAGCTATACAAACTTGATTTTGTGTGTTATTGCATTTTAAAATCAGCACTGCCACAAGGGGTGCTATAGCATACATTTCTTCTATGGCCTATTTTCTCATATACACTATTATCAAAAGTCATTATCAGTAAGATTTTTTTAAAGAAATTATTAATACTTTTATTCAGCAAGGATACATTAAATATTTCAAATAAATGCTGTTCTTTTAAAATTTCTATTAATCAAAGAAGTATCACAATTTGCTTAAAATATTAAGCAGCACAACTGTTTTCAATTTTGATAATATATAACTTTAAACATGTCTAACATACATTCATTTTTTCAGACCTTGACCTTGTGCACTTTTATATATTGCGCCCTAGCACCGTGCTGCAATCTTCAGGCTCCACAAAAGAGCTTGATTGTATTTATAGTGGTTGTTTCCACACACAATACTCACTTGCACACATAGTCGGCCTCACAAACCCGAAGCTGGACCAGGCAATTGGGTTTATCCCTTTCTTCATACGAGCACGCAGGCACAATGGTCTGGCGCCGACGCTCTGCGCATGCAGTGTCGGAGCACGGACAGAAGAGTAGCTCATGCGTGTAGTCGGGCGGCACACGGTCGAAGAACTTTCTCAGTGCTTTGCTGCAGCGCGCGCGGTTACAGGGCCCGGCTAGGGCTGATGGGGCGATGCATGCCGACACGTACTCCGTTCGTAGTTTCTGACATGTCTCATCAACATTACAGGCCTTGGCGGCGTCCAAACAACGGTTCACAGTTGTCATGCCCACCTCAGACTCTAAAAGGAAAGAGAGAGAATAAAGAGATTAACGTGTTAGTTACGCTTGCCTCCACTGGAGTACAAACAAAAAGGTATTGGAGTGGCTGCAGCCATCAGTCGCTGTCCAGTGCTGAAACAGATTCCTGTACTCAAGATATCACAGAATACCCAACCACAGCTGCAAAATGTGGCATTACCTACCAGCTCACATGATTTGTACACCAACTTAATCTCATTAGAAAACTATTTTGCAAGGTGGCGATTTCGTATGAATTCATATGATGTGATTTTTAAGGAAAAGTACATTGTTTTTTGTTTTTTTTTTCCGAACCAGACGCGACGCAACGCCGCTACACACAATAAAAGGTATCTTTTCCACGTTAAGCCGCTATCACACTAGACTTTGAATGTGCGAAAAATTCATTTTTTATTTTATTTTTATTTTTTTAATTTCAGCTGATGCTGCAACGGTCGTGATATGACGTCACGGTCTACAGCGTCTTTTTTTATATAAACATGAATTCAACAGATAACATATAGTAATACATTCAAAATGTAAAAATATACAACCTACTCGACTTTACTGCAAAAATATCATTCTTTTAATTCAGCCAAGATCATGACGTAACAAATCGATATTTTTTACTGTTCGCACATCTTCACGTGATGCAAATTCGCAGGTCAGAGTTCGCCAAACTTGAACTTTGGAACGCAGCGAAATGTGAAACTTTTCGCACGAGCTTGCGTTTCCGGTCTGACGCATTCGCATGCGTTTGAATGGAAGTCAATGGAACAAAAAGTGCAGTGTGAAAAGTGCGTGCGGAAGAAAGAAAGGGAAAAAACCCAATTGCCTGGTCCAGCTTCAGGTTTGTGAGGCCGACTATGTGTGCAAGTGAGTATTGTCTGTGGAAAGAGTGCAAAGTTTTTGTCCTAACTAGCCGCGACATGCGATGATTCAATTTTAGAAGCGGTTTCTATTTTTCTGTGACGTCGTGGCTGGAACAACAACACAAAGTATGATTTAATATCAGGTATTGTTTATGCACTTTATTTAATGTTAAAAGCGTCTAATGTGAGTTTGAATATCATTTTGTGTGTCTTTTGTAGCTGTACTGAAAGCAACAATGGACAATTCACCTCAGATTTTCAAAATAAATGAAAAGAAACAAGAACTCATTGTGAAAAGTCAGGTGTATTCTATGACAAAGATTGTTTCAGTAACTCAGTATGTATTTTTAATAATGTAAAAATGGTG
This sequence comes from Hypophthalmichthys nobilis, assembly GCA_037950665.1. Lineage (NCBI taxonomy): Eukaryota > Metazoa > Chordata > Actinopteri > Cypriniformes > Xenocyprididae > Hypophthalmichthys > Hypophthalmichthys nobilis. The sequence goes on along the minus strand of CM075477.1, from coordinate 28,739,299 downwards.
TAATATTCATGAATTTGATGTCCATTTCTTTGCGAGTGCCGGGAGCTTGCCGAGAGAGCCCGCCCCTGCACTCTTCTGATTGGTTGTGATTTTTGATTGACATAATCACGTCTCATAGTCGCGTCACATCTGGTGTGGACAGACATTTTCGTTTTGTTGCTGGAATCTTATCGCATCGCATCCTGTTAGGACACGGTGCATGAAGGTCCACCCTCAAACCCAACCGTCAGTGGGGCATAAGCAAATCATATCAAATTAAAATGTAAAAATGAGATTGTATGAATTTATATGAATTTGTCAAAACAAAAAAAAAATGTTATAAATCGACATGAGAGTGTTGAATGCACTTACAAAAGCCTTCCAATTGAATAACTTTGCTCACGTCTTATGTTCTTTCTTTCTTTTTTTCTTTCATATTCAAGAGATTGTGCTCAAAATCTGTTGAAAACATACAAATGAGATTGTAGCATGCGGTAGCCACAGATGTTGTCAAAACGTAAAATAGTTCTGAATCGGCATGGCAGTGTGTTCAATGCACTTACAAAAGCCTTCCAGTTCAATAACTAATGTCATCTATTGTATCCACTACTCAGTGGGCCAGGGATATACATATTGTTCCAGACTCTGTGAATTTTCGTGACGGCCTTGTCCAGCTGTCAGAGCGGCCTGAGTTCTGGAGGTGCGCTCTTGCTCATTGTTCTAATGAGGGTTGAGGTTCACACGGAACGTCTCTTTCTCTCATGTACTAATGAAGGTTTGAGTTGGTCTGCTCAAAGTGGATGTGAGTCTGGGTGGCCAGTGTGTGCTGCTAATGAATAGAGCATGAGTGAGAATGAAAGTTGAATGAGTCTGGTCTCTATCACTGAGCGGGTCCCAGCTGAGACTGGCTGCTCCTGCTGCTCCATTTTTCATATCAGACTAATGTGGGCCGCAGAGAGCCTGCCAGCATTACACTGCCATAGAGCTCGCTGTCTCTCTCTCTCTCTCTCTCTCTCCCATGAGCCATGAACTTTTTTAGCCACTGCCCTCTTCATTGTCATCTTTTCTTCATCTTCACCTCCTCTATATCTTTAAGCATGCATGCTCTATTTCTATCTATCTATCTATCTATCTATCTATCTATCCATCCCATGGTTTTTCTTTGCTTCCTTCCTTCAGCTTATGTTTCCTTCTATCCTATCTTTTTTTTCTTAATTTCTTTTTCCTTCCATCCTTTGCTTTCTTCCTTTCTTTGCTTCATCCCCCTTTTCTTCATTCCTTTGCTTCCTTCCTTTCATTTTCTTTCCATATTTCTTCTTTTTCTACTTTTCCTTTTCTTTAATTCCATCATTTTGTTTTCTTCCTTCCTTCCTACCTTCATTTCTTCTGTGCATGCTTTCTTTGCTTCCTTCTTTCCTTCAATTGCTTCCTTCCTTTTTTGCTTGCTTCCTTTTATTGCCTTTGCTTCCTTCCATTATTCCTTGCTTTGCTTGCTTCTTTCCTTCCTTCCTTTATTTCCCTTCCTTCCTTCCTTCCTTCCATTCCTTCTGTGCATTGCTTCTTTCGTTCCTTCCTTCCTTTATTCCTTTGCTTCATTCCTTTCTTTGTTTCTCTGCTTCCTTCCTTCCTTTATTTATTTCCTTCATTTGCTTCCTGTCTTCCTTTGCTTGCATTCTTCCTTTCCTCTTTACTTGCTTTCCTAATTTCTTTTCTCCTTTATTTCCATCTTTCCTTCCATTGCTTCTTTTGTTGCTTCCTTCCATCCTTTACACCTTTGCTTCATTCTTTTTGTTTCCTTTTTCTTTTTCTTTCTTCCTTTCTTATTTCCTTCCTTCCTTCCTTCCTTTCTTTCTTTGCAATTCTTTTGCATTCTTCCTTCCTTCGCTTGCATTTTCCTTCCTTCTCTTCCTGTCTTCCCTCCTTTCTTTGCTACCTACTTTCCTTCCTTCCATCCTTCCTTCCTTTCTTCCTCCCTTTATTTCTCTTGCTTCCTTTCTTCTCTCCCTACTTTCTTTTCACCTTCTTTATTTCCATCCCTCTTTCCCTCCTTATTTCTCTTCTTTATTTTTCAGTTTATTTTTTCCTTCCTCTTTCATTTATTTCACTCTTTCTTTCTTTTCCATCTTTCCTTCCTTCCTTCCATCCTTCCTTCCGTTCTTCCTTCATTTCTTTTTTTCTTTCTTTTTCAAGAGATTCTGCTCAATCTGTTTTGGCAAGATTTCTCATCCACCATTCAAGGATTTTGCGAGTTTGTGATCAATACTGAGCCAATATTCTGGTACTCATTACATTGCTTTTTAATTTGAGACTGTATTACTGGCAGAACAGCCTGTTACAAGGTCATTATAATGTTGAGAATATATTTAATTAATTTCTCCCATTTTTAACAGTTTCTTTGTCTTTTTTATTATTATTTCTGTCTACCCCCCTCTCTCTACCCTCCTCTTTCTAATTTCCACATTTTTGTTTGATCTTTGTTGTCTCAAGCCAGCTTGTTAAATGCTCTCTGTGTTTGAGAGTTGAGAACAGCCATCATTAAAAGTCATGCATGAATGACCGACATTACTTCCATTACTTTGAGGAAATCATTCTCTGTCCTATCCCCAAGTGTTTAAATGTTATTTTATGTGCGTCTGCTTGGACTCAAGTGTGTCTATGAGTGTGTGTCATTATGTGCTGCCCTCGGGGTCCATAAAATTCAGCTCATGCCTGAAGCACCCCATAAACTGAGGCTGACAAACTGACAGTTTTAGTCATGTGGCTCCTCCAAAAATACGTTTCTAAACTCGGTATGCTGCTATTTTGAGGGACCGTAATGAGATGGGAGAGAGAGATAAGAAAGTGATGAGCGAAAAGCCTTGATTAGAAAACGAAATTCTGAAATAAATCATCCGACCGTTTAGTCTTTGTTAGATCCGATCTGAGAAGCTTTGGCCCACAATGAAATGTTTGTTCTGCTCTTGACAGGTCCCTAATGCATGTTTCATTTCGTAGAAAACGCAGTTTATCATCAACAGTGCAGATGAACTCCAGTTATGTTATATCCAAGTACATTAAACAAAGTGCTCATGTTTTGCTGTTGTAAGCTATTAAGCTCTGCCCTATTAATAACTCTTCACTGCTAATGCTTGGCATAGAAGTGACAAAACACATCGTGATCAGTTCCAAATATCAGTTCCAACATCATAGTACATAATCGGCATAGTGTGTCTGTGAAAATCACTGACCTGCAGCGATGGAGGCCAGGCGAACATAATCAAAGCCCCGCTCAACAGGCTCATAGGGGTAATTCTCCACCAAGCTCAGCCCTGTAAACGCACACACAAATAGGGTTTTCGTGGCTATGGTAACAGAGTATTTTGTTTCGGTGAATTAATGAGAGTGTCACAGGTAAAAGTTCAGTTTGAAGTAATGCTTCTCTAATGCTAAACTGGTTAGCATATTAAAACGCAGGGTCTAATTAGCATCCATTGAGGTGGTTTCCGGGGACCGCGTGGGTGTTTGGGCATTATAACTTGTAATTGCATCATTGTGCGAGCGGGTGCTTTGTAAGTGACAAAGACAAATTATGAATATGAATTCGCTCACCGTGCAGTACAGACTGCTTGAGGCTCCAGTAGATACTGAGACAGTTCTTCTCTCTCTTCATACCCCGTTTGCACTGGCATCGGTGCAGGGGGCTGGACAGCAGGGCCGTCACCGCGTTCTCACAGTGGTTGCGCGCCCCCGGACCCAGCTTCACGCTCCCACCGCCTGCGACGCACTGCCGCAGCGTTCTCAAGCGCGGGCTGCATGCCTCGTCGCTGGAGCATGAATCTCCCGCTGTCAGACAATCCCACCGGCTCCCGAACACCAGCCGCGGCACCCCTGCACACAGATCATTTACAGAACATATAGACCTGTCCGTAACACTTAACAATAATGTCACATTTGTTAACATTAGTTCAACCATTAAAGGATTAGTTAACTTAAGAATTAAAATTTCCTGATAATTTACTCACCCCCATGCCACCCAGGATCTTTGTCTTTCTTTTTTCAGTCAAAATTAAATTAAGGTTTTTGAGGAAAACATTCCAGGATTTTTCTCCATATAGTGGACTTCACCAGGGTACAACGGGTTGAAGGTCCAAATTTCAATGCAGCTTCAAAGGGCTCTACACGATCCCAGACGAGGAATAAGGGTCTTATCTAACGAAACGAAAAAAAAAAAAACAAATATATATATATATATATATATATATATATATATATATATACTTTTTAATCACAAATGCTCGTCTTGCACTGCTCTGTGATGCGCCACGCATTACATATTCACGTTGGAAAGGTCACATGTGATGTAGGTGGAAGTACCGCGGTAGGGCGAAAAACTCGTTCACTTTGTAGACATTGGATAGGTACTTTTGACCCTTCAACCCATTGTACACCATTGAAGTCCACTATTTGGAGAAAAATCCTGGAATGTTTTCCTCAAAAACCTTAATTTCTTTTCACCTGAAGAAAGAAAGACATAAATATCTTGGATGACATGGGGGTGAGTAAATTATCAGGAAATTTTAATTCTTAAAAAGTGAACTAATCTTTTAACTAATATTAAGTAATAATGAGCATTACATTTTTTTACAGTAATTATTAAGTAAGGCATAATCTACATTCAGCCAGTTGTTATCGCAAATTAAACCCCAATAGAGTGTACATTATCCCGCTTGTTACAAAGTTACTCACCACATATACTGAACACAAATCCTGATTTGAGTTGAAATATTTTATTAGCTTAAGTTTCCATAAAGAACAACAGCTCCTAGCAAGCAGCTAGATGAACAAACAAGTTCAAACAAAATGGACATTTAAAAGGTTAGTTCACCCAAAAATGACATTTCTGTCATTAATTACTCATGTTGTTCCACACCCGTAAGACCTACGTTCATCTTCAGAACACAAATTAAGATATTTTTGATAAAATCCGATGGCTCAGTGAGGCCTTAGACTTTCAAACACCCAGAAAGCTACTAAAAACATATGTAAAACAGTTCATGTGACTACAGTGGTTCAACCTTAATGTTATGAAGCGACGAGAATACTTTTTTTTGTGCCAAAAAACAAAACAAAATAACGACTTTATTCAACAATATCTAGTGAAGGGTGATTTTAAAACACTGCTTTATGAAGCTTCAAAGATTTACTAATCTTTTGTTTTGAATCAGTGGTTCAGAGCACTGCCAAAGTCACGTTGAACCATTGAAATTTCGAATCACTGATTTGCTGTCATTCTCCTAAGCTGTTGACGTAGTAAACACAGTGCAGCGCTTCTGTGTTTACGTCCGAACGCCGGCTCAGTATTCTCGTCGCTTCATAAAATTAAGGCTGAACCACTGCAGTCACGTGGACTATTTTAACAATGTCTTTAGTACCTTTCTGGGCCTTGATAGTGGTAATTAAATTTGGAGGAGTCAGAGAACTCTCAGATTTTATCAAAAATATCTTAATTTGTGTTCTTAAGATGAACAAAGGTCTTATGGGTTTGAAACGACATGAGGGTGAGTCATTAATGACAGAATTTTCATTGTACAGTTGTAGGCCTATCACTTATTACAGAGCCTTTCTCCAAATAAATAATGACGGGGACATGAAATATTGATTTTAGAGGAAATCTTTCCTGTTTACTATCTTATAATCCATTACAGTGTACAAAACAATTGTTCTAGCAACAGGATGAACACTTCAACAGTATTACCATTTTTCAGTGTTCATGTTAACTAATGTTAACAAATGGAACCTTTTTGTAAAGTGTTACTGATGTATCATTCATAACAAACTGTATTATAATATATGTATTGCTGTAGACAAATAGCAATATTAGAACTCCTGAATGTGGGCGACTACGGGAATCATTTAAATGTCTATCCTGTGTCAACCTCATCCATTTTCCCTGCATTTTCAGTTACGCCACTTGTTTTCAGAGGGTCAGCGAGCAGAAAAGTGTGGAGGACTGAATGAAAAACAACCAGAGTTGTTCATCAAAGGATGAAATCATCTTTCCCGAAAATTACCTGCATAATCATATTCGACAAAGCAAAACAAAACAGTGCCCTTCTTTGATTGTAAAAATATGAAAAGAGCCCCCATTCAAACCAGAAGTTAATGGCAGAGAATAATTCTGATTTCCCATCATCCATTGCTGTTTTATCTCAAGGGCAATAAATGCATCTGTTTAGCTCAAACCCATGTCAATAACTTCAGCAGGTAAAAATGATTTTCAACAGCCGTCTTTAAGTTTCCCAAAACAGTGCACGCATTACCTCATAGTCTTTGTTTAGCTTGTTTATTGTGTGATATATGCAGAAAATATCTTCTATTGCTGTTTACATAATGAGATCTTAAATATCATGATCTCTGCACTGTTTAAAGAAGCCAAACGCAATAATGGTCTTATTGAGAATAGTTTCAGCCTCAGATGGCCCACCCACAGAGTGCCCACCATCCCTGCCCTGACCATCTGATTAATATAGCACACAAAACTGGCAAGCATATCTGAAAATTTTAGGTTATTTGTGTGTTTCCACGCCAGTCTATGATTGAACCTGCCCCAGGAGCTGCTGATACAGTTCTCAGCCGACTTTGAGTTCTGTTCTGTGTACCTCCATAACTATCTGGTTTGGTTCAGCTACCAAATCGGACAGAAGGAAAGTGCAATGGACTGTCAGGACTGCTGAGAAGATTATTGGTGCTCCACTGCCCACCCTCCAAGACCTGTACATCTCCAGACTGAGGAAACAGGCAGGATAAAACACACACACACACACACACACACACACAGGCTGCTGCCTCTTTGAACAGTTGCTACAGAGCACTAGAATATCCATGCACAAGTTTTTCCCCTCAGGCCATCTACCTCATGAACAATTAAAACTGCCTTATGGGTCTCCCAACAGTGCAATACTGCTATTGTGGACATAATCTTAAGTGTGATATGTCGATTCTACTACACGTACATATTCTATACCTATACACCCTTGTGATAAAGAAGTACAGTGTAGCATACTTTAAAAAAGAGCACTGATTATAGAAATAATATACTTGCATAAGAATATGCTTGAGTGCCAACTGAATGTAATGTTTTCAGACATTTAATTACATGGTAATTGCAATTAAATGAAAATGTATTATAGTTCATTATAGTAAATCAGAGGTAGGCAACGTTGCTCCTGAAGAGTTCAGCTCCAACCCCAATCAAACACCCCTAGTTTAAATTTATAATAAATTCAATTAGCTGAATATTAGGGTGCTTTTTTGACGAACTTAAGTAGTCCTTTATATGCCATTTCATAATTACTTGTATTGTCTTTGAAATATGATTAAAGTGTGTTGCTGAATAATGGTGAAAAGCATTTATATTTATATATATAGTTCACCCAAAAATGAAAATTCGGTCATTAATTACTCACCGTAATGTTCCACACCTGTAAGACCTTCGTTCATCTTCGGAACACAAATTTTTGATGAAATCCGATGGCTCAGTGAGGCCTCCATTGCCAGCAAGATAATTAACACTTTCAGATGCCCAGAAAGCTACTAAAGACATATTTAAAACAGTTCATGTGACTACAGTGGTTCAACCTTAATGTTATGAAGCGACGAGAATACTTTTTGTGTGCCAAAAAAACAAAATAACGACTTTATTCAACAATATCTAGTGATGGGCGATTTCAAAACACTGCTTTATGAAGCTTTGAAGCTTTACAAATCTTTTGTTTCGAATCAGTGGTTCAGGGCGTGTATCAAACTGCCAACGTCACGCCCCCCAGTGGTGAACCATTGAAATTTTGAAACACTTATGACGTAACGAAGCCTTGTTTACTGAAATCACGTGACTTTGGCAGTTTGATACATGCTCCAAACCACAAAAAGTATTCTCATCGCTTCATAACATTAAGGTTGAACCACTGTAGTCACATGAACTGTTTTAAATATGTCTTTAGTAGCTTTCTGAGCATTGAAAGTGTTAATTATCTTGATGTCAATGCAGGCCTCACTGAGCCATCAGATTTCATCAAAAATATCTTAATTTGTGTTCTGAAGATGAACGAAGGTCTTACAGGTGTGGAACGACATGAGGGTGAGTAATTAATGACAGAATTTTAATTTTTTGGTGAACTAACCCTTTAAGAAATGAAAAGCTACACACTCCATCAATTAGGGTTAGAAGAACTGTTGCCAAACATATAACATGCTAGAAACTTAATAATCACAGCAATAATGATCCAGTCATAGACTCTTACATATTTGCTATTTAAATCCAAACAGCGACTTAATAAGTACATGCAGTTAATTAATATTACTAGTATCTAAACATTGTTATGAAAGTGGTCTTTTATTTCATTTATATTATCTGTGAGTACAGTTTTTTTTTTCTCAAAACATACTTTTAAGATCTGAGGCACACTACAAGTGCATATTTAATACAATTAAGCACACTTCTTTTCACAAGGGCAAAGTTAATCTCTTTTCTTGTCATATTCTGTTTTTTTTTTTCCTGTAGTTTTTCTGTTTATGTCACCAAGAGACAAGATGAGACGTGACATGATGAGAGGTGAGGAGAAGAGATGAGATGCGACAAGACAAGAAAAGACGATAGAAGAGAAGCGATGAGACGAGAGGAGAAAACACGAGATAGACGATCTGTGCAGGAACCTTGCACATCATCTAAGATAAATTCCTAAATGAAGCAAGAGTGTCGCCACAAAAACTAATCTCATTGTGCCTAAAAAGAGACTAATCCAGTGTGCAGGATGAACCTGCTCAATGGATTATGCCATAATCAGATTATTTCTTCATGAAATAATGTACGGGAATGGTTGAAGACTGACAAGCAGCCATTCTGAGAACCTTGCCGCAGTACAGCTGCTACATCAAAGCAGCGGTGCCCAAAGCAATTATGGGAAATCATCTAGTTTGTCACTCACATTGGTTCCAATACTTTACACCTCCCATCAGTGTGCTAAAATTAAACACCCACACACACTTAACAGAAGAATACCTACATGGACACACAGATAAAAGACATAAATGCTGCCGTAGAGATGGAGCGAAAGGCATTAACATCTGGTAATTAAGTTGATTAACTACAACAATAAAGGGTCTATCTATACTCGTGTGTGCGTGAGGAAGTCTCTCTGCTAGAGGTTGAGAGGACGACCAGCGCTCTCAGATCTTGCACCCTTGGGTAAGAAACTCACAAAGCTCTCACACACTTCCTCACAATTAGACCTGCATAGAGAGACCTTATCGGCACAGAGATGTGCTAATGGTGCATGCGAGCGAGAAAGAGAGAGAGAAAGAAAGCGAGCGCTGTCCCCCTGAGAGATAAGGATCTACAATCCTCAAAGATGCCATCACAGTGAACCTCAGTGTCACTCAGCATTTACTAGGCAGCGTACTCCCCTTATCCTAATACACTGATAGTGTGCTTACCTCTGTCACACAGTCTCTCATGTCCTATTGTGTGTCACCCTTTATGTCCTCAATGTCCATAGGCAATTCTAGACCCTATTTAGAAAGGCTTCAGCCACACTGTTTTTAATCTAGCCCCCTTAAAAATCTGTCATTATGGGATTTCTTTTCCACTTGCTCAAAGGAACGGTTGCAGTAAGCTATTTTAGGGTATTGCGCTCTAAATCCTCCTCTCACCAAAAAAAACTTTAAAGTTCAGTAGGCCTATACATTTATCTAGTCAGTAGCACACCCTAGAACCATGTGACCGAATGTGTCCCGGTTACTAATATATACTCATTGGTGTTGCCGTAGAAACCGTTATAATCGAGTGGCCTATTTTTAGAAATTCCTACCTTCGTCCATTTTATATTCAGTGTTGGGGTAAGTCATTACAAGTAACTCGAGTTATGTAATAAGATTACTTTTATCAAGTAACTAGTAAAGTAACACATTACTTTTCAATTTACAACAAAATATCTGAGTTACTTTTTTCAAATAAGTAACGCAAGTTCCTCTGTTTTCCCATGTGTTGACTGACAGCTCTCCTGTATACCAGAATGGCAGCACATCTGAAAGGCTTGTTTGTTTGAACTGCGCCCTCTACTGTAGGCATGAATTTGTATTTCCTTCAGCCTGACACCGTGTCCTAACCAGAGGCTATGCGATAAGATTCCAGCGACGAGCAATTTGACTGTCCACACTAGACGTGATGCGACAATGAGAAGCGATAAGATCAATCAAAAACAACAGCCAATCAGAAGAGAGTGTGGGCGGGCTCTTTCGGCAAGAGGCACAATGAAATGGGCAAGTACATAGTATAATTCATAAATATTACACAATTTAAACATTATTTGAAGTGCATACGGAGTGACTGAAACAAACAGTCAAAGAATACACTTGTTTATTCGCACTGAGTTGACAGTTTGAACGTTCTTGTGCCCATTTATTTATTTTCAAGATCTGAGGTGAATTAGCCAGTGTTGCTTTCATTACAGCTAAAAAGCTGGGAACACAGAATGATATTCTCACATTAGACGCTTTTAACATTAAAGCACATAAACAGTAACTGATATTATCATTGCCATGCTTTGTGTTGCTGTTCCACCCGCGGCGTCGTGGAGAAATATAAACCGTTTCCAAAATAGAATCGTCGCGTGTCGCCGTCGCGGCTGGTTAGGACAAAAACTCCACATGGAAATGATACCTTTTATCGCGTGTCGCATCGTGTCTGAGGCTTTATTCATTTAACTTTTGGTGTGAAAGGACCTTTACATTTGCCAAAAATAGAACTTTTTGGTGTTATAAAAACAAACAAACAAACAGCCCAGCCCAGATTAGAAAAAGTAATGCAAAAGTAACACAACACATTACTTTACAAAAAAGTAACTAAGTAGTTTGTAGTCTACTAGAAGTCTAGTAGTTGCTCACTTTGCATGGAATATCGGAATGCAAGAATATCTGTAACAACTATAGGGCAAATGTTATATCACTTAATTAATATTCATGAGCCAGTCTGATATGTGGCCCTCTACACCTTTTTATTTAAAAAATAATTTTCAATTTTGAATTGACCTCTCATGTTTCTGTGTTTCTAGGCAAACTTACACTGCAAAAAGTCAATTCTTGTTTTCCATTACAAATATATAAGCTTAAATCAAGATACATTAACTTGAAAATCAAAATAACATACCATATTAAGTTTTTTTTTTCCTGATTAAATTTAATAAAAATTGAGTTTATGCTTAAAACAAGAAAAACATCAGCCAGTGGGGAAAAGAAAAAATGTTTTCCATTTGAATTAGCCTAAGTGGATTTTTCTTACACCGCTGGCATTTTTTCTTGTTTTAAGCATAAACTTAAACTTCTTATCTAATGTCATTTTACTTCTCAAGTAAATGTATCTTGATTTAAAAATCTTTACATATTTGTTCTGTAAAACAATACTGAGTGAGAAATTCACTTTTTTTTGCAATATAATATGAGTCTTATTTATGAGCCAGGTTGACAAGGTTTTTATAATATGCAACCTACATACACACTTTTTAGATTAATGTGCCCCTGTATAAATTAATGTACATTTACTGATGATCAGCTGCTATTTTAATAGATTTATTTTAGAAATGTAATTGTCGATTCTGAACCTGTTTTATCTTATTTATCTATCAATATATCATACAGTATGTGTAGTCCCAAGATATAAACCTATGCACTAACACCTGATAGTTTGATAAAGAGATTGAAATCCTAGAATCACCTCTGTCTCTATACCTTCCCCTCTCTCTTCTTGATTAGTGATTTTAGAATTTTATTTGGCTGGTTATTGATTGGATAAAGAAATCAAATGAAATGTAGAGGAGCTCATAATGATGGAGAGAGCGGATCAGAGGAATGCTGATGATTCTCTGCTGTGCTCTGAGGAGCCTAAAGAAACTGCTGTCAGATCACATCTTGCAGCAGACCTCAGATGAATCAATCAAGAGTCCGGCCCTTAAATCCGAGTGACTCCCTATTGCATACACTTGCCTGTGTAAATCCGTGAACGTGCACTGCGGCTCTCTACAGTCCAGTTTGATATCTCTCATTGTGACTGAGTTGCGTCAGTCGCACACAGGCTGTGTTCTTGTCATCGCAGCCTTAAACTAATAATTGGATATACTCTAGCCCCTCCTCCCCCCACCAAAAAAAAAAAAAAAAAAAAAACTATAATTGTTTTTAAATGAAACACAACTGTGTTTCTATACTGTGAAGCTTAGAAACACCTTTGCTAACAGATTTTTGTTGTTCTCAACATCTCTGGACCAACAAGTGGAACAAGCAGGTTTGCATGCTGACCTTACAAAACTAAAGTTGTATTTAATCAGTTACTTTTAACAGGCACACAATGGGGCAATTAACCCTATGAAGCTACTGGATCTTATATGCAAATTTTTAAGGTCTAATCAAAAGCATAATCAAAACTTTCCTGAAAAACCTGTTGTACACAATCTTCTACTGTACATGCCTTCTGTCATCTGACTGATAGTTTATACTTTGTTTTTTTTAGCAAATAAAAAACCGTGCACACAATTTAGCAAATCGAGGGAACGAAATAGTAAACCGTTTGCACGTTTGAGCAAATCGAGGTAACGAAATAGTAAACCGTGTGCACGATTTAGCAAATCGCGGGTACAAAATAGTAAATCGTGCGCACGTTTGAGCAAATCGAGGGAACAAATAGTAAACCGTACGCACGGTTTAGCAAATGGAGGGAACGAAATAGTAAATCGTGTGTACTTTTGAGCAAATTGAGGGAACGAAATAGTAAATTGTGCGCACGATTTAGCAAATGGAGGGAACGGAATAGTAAATAAACCGTGCGCATGTTTGAGCAAATCGAGGGAACGAAATAGTAAATCGTGCGCACAATTTAGCAAATTGAGGGAACGAAATAATAAACTGTGCGCACGATTTAGCAAATGGAGGGAACGAAATAGTAAATCGTGTGCATGTTTGAGCAAATTGAGGGAACAAAATAGTAAACCGTGCGCACAATTTAGCCAATCGAGGGAACGAAATAGTAAACCATGCACACGATTTAGCAAATCGAGGGAACAAAATAGTGAATTGTGAGCATGTTTGAGCAAATCGAGGGAACGAAATAGTAAATCGTGTGCACGATTTAGCAAGTCGAGGTAACGAAATAGTAAACCGTGCGCACGATTTAGCAAGTCGAGGTAACGAAATAGTAAACCGTGCGCACGTTTGAGCACATCGAGAGAACGAAATAGTAAATCGAAGTGCACGATTTAGCAAATCGAGGAAACGAAATAGTAAATCAAGCACACAATTTACTTTTTTTGCATGTCATGTGCGGGGCTCTGTACTTTACTGATTTTTATAAAATAAATGTAAGAATAACTTTTATATTGTTAGTAATATTTCAAGATAAACATTTACTGGACTGAAGCAACTTTACATAATTTTTTGGAAAAATCATGTAAAAATGTGAGTATCAAATATGATACAACAAGTTTTTGAGGAACATTTGTTTGTTCATCATTCAGTCATCATCATGTTTTGCATTATATGTTTTACTCTCCATAATAAAAACCACTGAGATTTGATCATAAAACTCAGCATTGAATGTCATCTTAATAAGGCAAATTGGGAGATATAGAGTGACAACAAATATTTATATACATTTTATGTACAGCAAGTAGTCTGTTAGCCTATATACTGTTATAAAGATCTTGTTGACTTACATTACAAACTACACTGTAAAAAATATTTTCTTGATTTATTCCAACATTTTTTTTCAAATTACATATAATTTTTGGCTCAGTTTGGGCCTCTGAATAAATTTTTTCCCTTCTCAAGTATGAGCTCTATATTCTCCTATATTATGCTATATAAGCCATAAAGGCCTGATTTATTAAATGACACTCAACAACAACAAAGAAACGTATGTATCACTTTTTCCAAAAGGTTCAATAAACTGTTAAAAAAACAAAAATAAAAAACAGATTTTTCTAACTATGATTTCATTTTTCAGACTTTTAAGCACATGAATGCCTCCAACTATTGGGGACACTGAGATGTAGCCTATATTATGGTTTGTCTATATTATCTGAATTAAATAGCCAAATATATTCAGGTTTGTAGTGACAGGAAGTGCAGATAATTGTCAAGTATGTTGTTTTAGTTAACAAAATCCAATAATCAACCAAATTAACTAAGAGTTTAAAAGATGCCAGGTAAGCAGCCTGACTGCACAAGGACTCTATATTATTGAACCTCTGAAGAAAGACCAATATAATAATGAGGAGCAGGATGAAGCCAGCATTGCTGCGCTGACTCCAAACACTGGTAGTGTCTACCATGAGAGATCAGTCTCCAGTGACTTTACTGTTGATTAAACTACTACTATTGAGTCATAGAAGAAGTAGGAGGATAATGTCTATCAATGCGAGAAAGTTACTGAACCAGCGTTGCAGATAATGCCAATATTGAGAGATTCTGTTTTAAAGAGCGGCAGCTCCATTTCCTAACAGGAGAGCTCATTATCGAGCCTCCGTCAGGGTCAGTGGTCTAGGTGGAGAGTGTCGCTCATTAACGAATGATTTACTCTGGAGTCGTTTGAAGAATAGGCAGATAGTGTCAAGAAAGTGGCTTATGTACTTTCCCCATTATAAGAATGTGTTGTTCGTCCTGTAAACTTTTTCTCCCCTCAGAATCCTGAAGGTTGAAAGGACTGAATGCTTTTATGCCCAGAGGCCAGGAATCTCTTAATCCATCCAAGACTGCTGATCAGATCTTCAGAATGACTTGACAGTTGATTGGGAGGAGAATTGACAGACAGACTGACAGAGCTGTTCTTTATACGAGAGAGCACTCACTGAAGGTCAGTCCTCACAAATCATGCATTCTGTGAAACCTGAATATGACATGAACTGACAGAGGACTATTACAACATTTTACATACATATGGGGCAATGACATTTAAGAATGTCCAAAATAAAAGGGAAAATGCTTTTAAAAATCTAGTTTGTGCCACATTTTTAAGCATGTAGTATTTGTAGTCATTCATTTTGTATGTTGGTTGACTTTGATTTGGCTGACAAATCCATCCATTTTCCAAACCACTTGTCCTATGTAAGGTGGTGAGTAAACAGAAGCCTATTCCAGGAGTTTTGAGCCATTGGCAGGGAAACGCAGGGTCAGAAAATTTTTTACAAAACTGCTTTTTTCATCTAAGAAATAATAATAAAAAATCATGCCAAACCACTTAAGGTTTTCGGTTCAAGTATTTCCCTTTTCACTGAAAATACTGGAAATTGTCTGATATTATTTGTGGTCTACTCAACAAAATTGTGCTTCTTTTCTGAACTTGATTTCTTTAGGAGAATGCAATTCTCTAAAATGTGCAATCTACTGGATTTGTTATGTGAACCAAACAAGTACTCAAAAATAATTTTTGCTGTTGACATTACTGAAAGTGTAGTTCACAGAATGCATTTGCATGAGACTTAATGGGGAGAGTAAAAATGTTAAAATGAGAAATTTTGTGGTTTTGAGCAATGTGAGAGACTAGTGTTGAATGGTTTCAATTAGACTGGGTTACCATTGTGGTGAAGAGTGGAGCTTTTCTTAGGTTGAGGATACATAAAATTGATATTTATGCTGCTTTAAAGGGCACATATTTAATATATAGCATGCTAATATTGTATGTGCTATTGCACTTTCATGAACTAGCTAGTACAGTCTTATAATTGCATTCTTAAAAGCACAATATGTAATTTTCGCCGCTAGAGGTCGCTTATTCAAAACAACGGTGTAGCTTGATGATGCCATGAATGAGCGTGGAATCATGGGAGTTGACTTTTTAATCTGACGGACTCATGTTAAATGTTACATGATAAATCATGTTAATAGATGAGCTAATGTATTAAAGTTTTATCAACGATACTGTGGTGTGAAGCAGGGTGGGTTGAGAGCCACGGGAGCCCAGCGGAGCTTTTATTATGCTTATGCTGCAGTCGGCCGTTTCCGCTCTTTTCTGTGTGTATGTGGGGTAATGCAGCGCTGTTTTACATGGTTAAAACAATCATACTAAATACATTTGAGTGTGTTGAAAGTTGCTATAACGTTTCTTCTATGCGTTCGCTCGGTGGCTGCTATGAGACACTTGTTGCACTTTGCAGAAATCTAGATCGATATTAGAATGTCATAAAACTGGATGACTTGTGTTGCTAAATGGCATGCAATTAATTTAAAAATGTATTGTATGATGGAAAAATCTCTCTCTGATTTATGCTGTTAGCCACATGACAAAATAGTGTTGTCTCTGAGGCATGGTAAAAACATGGTACTCGTGGTAAATCAAGAAGACAAGCGATTCAAACAATAAGACTAACCATATTGAGCTATATAACAGTGATTAGTTTAGTTCCTGTTTGTATCCAAACAGCTGGTCACCTGTCTAATAAAGCTCATAATATATTAAAGCGTCTTTGGTGTTTCCATGGTTTCTATAAGAGTAAAACTGGAAATCGAGGGTAAGG
Source organism: Hypophthalmichthys nobilis (assembly GCA_037950665.1). Taxonomy (NCBI): domain Eukaryota; kingdom Metazoa; phylum Chordata; class Actinopteri; order Cypriniformes; family Xenocyprididae; genus Hypophthalmichthys; species Hypophthalmichthys nobilis. Next base: position 28,722,788 of record CM075477.1, on the reverse strand, counting down.
CGGATATGACATCATTGACAGGCGACGAAATGACAGAGTCCGTATTCTGGTTAAAATTGCTAATTTCTCTGGATTTCAACTGTTGGAAACGTTTGGGATCATGTAAGTACACAATTCGACAAAATATATAACAATATTATAGTGGTTTCTGGATATTTTAATCTAAAAAACTTACATATTGTGCCTCTAACTGCATATTGTTAAAAAAATCTTCTCACTATTCCTTTATCCCTCCCTGTTCTAGTTTGTAATATTCTGAACAATGTCTGAAACTTTATATTACTAGCACTTCTCATGTTTATTGCTTCTTTAAGATGAATTGCTTGGATAAAAGTGTCTGCTAAATGAATAAATGTAAAATATAAATGTTATAATTTAGTGATGTGACACCAAAATATATGAAACTGAATAAATTAATCCTGTAAGGGAACCATAAAAAATCACTTTGAGACTACTTAATTGGGCCGTTTAAAATAACTTTCCATAATGTTGAAATTATGTTTGTGTAATGTACATGTGGAAATGATATACATGATTAAATCAAGTAATTTAACACATTTTTCAGTGTTTTATTGAGACTTTTCCTTTCATTATGATACCAGGACAGCTACAGCATGACATTCGACTTTACACCACCGCAAAAATATCAAAATAAATTTTATTTCAGAAATGAAAAATATGCTCAGGTGTATTCAAGGCATTGTACAAATTGCATTTATATGTATTTTTGAATAAATCATTAGAACTGGAGAATTTTTTTTTTTTTTTTTTTTTATGTATTCGAGTTAAAAAAAAATCCTTAAAATGAGCTGCAAATAATATATATTTAATTAAGTTTGTGTCATACCCCATTGCCATTTTTTCTTATTTTAAGCATAACCCTCACTATATTTTGCTAGATTTGTTAGATTCAAGATATATTCTCTGAAAATATTAGCTTTGCTTAGATTTCTTTACTGGAAAACAATCTAAAAATACTGGTTAAGAAATGATATTTGCAGTGTAATCCTATTGGGCTCCATATAAAGTGAGTATATATGTGTCTAGCTGTGAATTAATACAGGGATAGAGTCCAATCTCCTGTGGCCACCCAGCGACTGAGCTGTTAAATAGGTCGACAATGTAGGTCAGGTGTCCTCCTAATACACGCATGTCTGCACTTCAAAATTCGGATACTACACCTGCCAGCCCAGCTTCCTTTACAAAGAAGAAATGCAGTTTATTTTTCTTTACCATTGTTTTCCTGTCACATCCTTGCCACGTCTGTGCGAGTAGGTGTCTTTGTGTGTACATGCATGTGGGTATGCTTTCACTTCTTTGTTTCTGTGTGTGTGTATGAGCATGTAAGTCCAGATTTCAGGAGACGATGTCAGTTTTAGGAAGAATTACGCTACCTGTCACAAACTTAGACACATTCGCTCGCAAGCTCTATTTACACCGAAATACGAAGTACGGATGAATCTGTCATAAAGCACCCATCATTCCCCCTCCTCTGCATCGAGTTCAGACAGGAAATGCAGCATCCCAAACACTGGGAAAGCAGCAATTAACTCCGTCTGATGGGCACTGCTGGGACTCCTAAACACAGGCTCCGAACATCCTCCATAGATCTTTTCAAGGTAACATGCTTGTTTGTAGGCGTGTATGTTTGTGTTCCCGTGTGTGTTCAGAGTGATTATTTTTCAGTCTGAAGAACCGAGGCCTGCCAGAAAGTGCAAGAGGAGACAGTTATTTTCAAATGACATGAGCTGCAAATTGCAATCAACTTTTCTATCATGTCTCCAGAATAGACATGTGAAAGCAGAAGGCAAAATCCTCAAGGGCCGGCGAGGAGCAGAGGACACACACAGATCTAGATTTCAATGCAAACCGTTCCTCTGCTTCACTGCTTTTAAGAAAGAAAAGATCAGGCTCTACACACACTAAAGGAGGTGAGTGTGTGAGTGTAAATAAAACGGCATATTAAAGGTTTTATCAGTGCCACAGCTCAGTGCCGCAGCGGACATGGCTGAAATGCTTCATTCACAGTGTGAAAAGGGTTTAACTCAGCTTGCTCGTTAAAGGGATAGTTCACCCAAAAATAAAAATTCTGTCATCATTTACTCACCCTCAAGTTGTTCCAAACCTGTATAAATTTCTTTATTCTGTTGAACACAAAGAAAGATATTTTGAAGAATGTGGGAAACTGAACAGTTCTGGGGCACCATTGACTTCCATAGTATTTTTTTTTCCTACTATGGAAAGCGCCAAAGCGCCATTTACAAGTTTATACAAGTTTGGAACAACTTGAAGGTGAGTAAATGATTTTTTTAATTTTCATTTTTGGGTGAACTATCCCTTTAAGCCTCCTTCATGTCTCCAAATACACACGCACGCACACACACACACAAACAAATAAACAAGGCTCATTGTGTGAGAGCTGAATATAAATCAATGTGCTCGGACTGTGAAGATATGTGTTGCGTTAATGGTGCTGGGGGCAGATTAGATTACATCAGGTCTTGCTTAACCTGATCAGAATGGCTGTTTATTATGAGATATTAGTGTAATTACTCAAGCTTAACACATATTTTTATGCCATTTTTTTTTTTCTTGATTTAAAATATTTGATTCAAGGTTCTGAATGTTCTAAGATAAGATAAAATCAAAGAAAATCACCTTATTACTGGGTCTTTCTTGCAACAGAAAGCTTTTATGCACTAAATGTGCAGTTCATAGAACGAGAACTGATAGTATCTCAATGAGGAAGTAATAATGCATAATGTGGGCTACTCAGAGAACATAAGGCTGCAATCATTGTTGCTTTGATAGCATGTTCCAGTCTTATCTAATCAATACTAATGTCTTTAGAATGACTTGTTACAACAAATATATTATGATGATCATGATCAAAAGCAATGGTCACAGTTAATGGCTCTAAACCAGAGATTCCCATGGCAGGGGGTACTTTGAAATATTTTGATTTTAGATATAAAACAGAAATTATTATATTAATGCCTTAAAATTATCTGGAGTTACTTTTATGAAGAAAAAAATCCAGAATACTATGCATAAATTTGTGTGGATGACATGAAACATTTACTGTTCAAAAGTTTGGTGTTGGTAAGATTTTATTTTATAAGGCTGCATTTAATAAAAAATACAGTACAAACAGTAATATTGTGAAATATTACCATTAAAACAAAAAGTCCATTTTAATATATTTTACAATGTTATTTATTCCTGTGATGGCAAAGATGAATTATAACTCCAGTCTTCAGAATCACATGATCGTTCACAAATTATTCTAATATGTTGATTTGGTGCTCAAAAGACATTTCTTTGAAGCATTTCATCTAGATATCTTTTGTATCATTATAGACAGTGTTGGGTAAAGTTACTTCTAAAAGTAATGCATTACAATATTGCATTACTCCCTAAAAAGTAACAAGTTGCGTTGCTTTTTATGGAAAATAATTCCACGTAACCTTTTCTAACCTGTGCTGGGCTTGCTTGTTTGTTTTTCAATAACAACAAGAATTTTATTTTTTGGCAAATGTAAAGGCCCTTTCACACCTTTCACGTCCTATTTTAACGATCTAAGCACATGGTCTGAAGCACACAGCGGAGGTGCACTTAGGGCATGTCTGAAAAAGGGATAGTTCACCCAAAAATAAAAATTCTGTCATCATTTACTGACCCTCAAGTAGTTCCAAACCTGTATGAATTTCTTTGTTCTGTTGAACACAAAAGAAGATATTTGGAAGAATGTCAGTAACTAAACAGATCTCGCCCCCCATTTACTACCATAGTAGGACAAATAAATACTATGGTAGTCAATGGGGGGCGAGATCTGTTAACGATGGAAAAAATGGTAGGCGCTCCAGGCGCATGGTCCAAAAGGGTTGTATCTAGTCTCTTAATGAGTCATGAGTGTGTTTTGGGCGTAACGTGCAATAAACTAATCAGAGTGTCATCTCCCATTCCCTTTAAATGCCAGGTGTGCTTGCACCATGGTGGATTGCTATTTACATGGCGGAATATAGACACCCTCAACCTGACGGGTCAGTTTAAATACATGTGTATATTGCAATGATTGGTCAAGTAATTAGCCAATTTCATTCGTCATTACTGCAATTAGGTAATTCTGATACATGCAATGACTATCCATTATGACATGCAACTTTAGACCAGGTTTTTGTTGGTCAATGACACTGTCATTTTTAGTTTCCTCAAAATAGCAATGCGCCAACAATGCGCCTGAACACACCTCGTTTTCAAACAATCACATCCATGGGTGAACAGATAGGCGTGAGTGCATTTTTAAACAACATGGCGCTGGAAGTAAAAATGATAACTGCATCGGGCTGAAACTTGCAAAAAACACTTGCATTGCGGCGGGTGGATGATAAGGCTGCTTAAAAAGAAAAAAAAAATTCACGCATGGACAGTAGAGGGCGCAGCTCAAACAAACCTTTTAGTCTGAATTGCAGAAGAGTAGGATGCAGGAGAAGAAAGTTCAACATTCTTATTTCAGCAATAAAAAAAACAACAAAATATAGCTGCAAGCAGCAATTAATGGGGTTCAAGCGTTTTAAGGCCTTTAAACACATGCGTAAAAAGATTTTTTGTTCTATTTAGCAAGTCTGTAAACCATAGGAAATATATGTTTTTTAAAGCTTTTTAGCAGTTATCAAGTTTTAACCAAAACCTAGGACTACTTCTCCAAAGTAGGTTTTTGAAATAAGTTCTCGTAGCATTTTTCGTATAGGAACGATAGGCTTTTGGGTAGATTTGGCCATGCCTGTTTTTCAACTGACCCTACTATAGCTATCCAAAGTTCAAATTTTTTTTGATAACTATTGACCTAGAGAGTCCTGAGAATTGTGCTGCAGTGGTTTTATGGAGGTTAAGCCAAAAACCTAGGACTAGTCACCAAAGTATTTTAAATAATCTCCAATTTAATGAACGATTTGATGGACAGTGGCGGTTCTAGAGGGTCTCAGAATGAGGAGTTCTACCATGTGGTATGAATGTCATGGGCGTGCGCAAAATTGGGCAATACATAACGCAAAGGCGCCCCCTGGTGCCCAATTTTTTTTAGAATTTCTCACAGGCCTCTAGGGCCGTAAGTCAAACAGGCCTAGCAAGTTTCATTCTGATCGGCCTTTGTTAACCTTGTCTGATAGCTGCTCAACTTTCATTGGCCGACGGCGGACATGTTTTTTGAGATATGTCAATGTCCTCATAGACAATCATGGCACCTCGGAAAAAGAAAACTTTTCAAATTTTTGCCATGTCCTTTTTCACGTGACCACAGAACAAGCTCTTACATAGGTGTGCTGAGTTTGGTGAGAATATCTCATTCCATTCACGAGTTATAGCCATTTTTGTAAAATTGGCTTTGGCCAATTTTATTGCCCCATTGATGGGGCAAAAAACCCAAAAATGTTGGGAAACCTGCTCTCAACATTCATCGAGGTTTCTCAACTTGTCTCTGATGAATAATATTCACCATTGTGGTTTGGGTATCGCACCAGATTGAACTCATGTGGGTCAGTGGGGTGGAAAACATAAAAATTAATTTGTGAGTATAGTAAGTCTGAGCTTCATCACATTAATTTTTATAATCTCCCAGACAGGAAGATTCCTCTCGACGTCTCTCTCAGCAGCTCTGAACCGTGTACTTGCTCTCCACCACCTCACATCGGTTCTGGCAGGTGTCTTCCTTTGTATGGCAGGGCATGGTATTCATATTTCATATTTCACTCAGTTTGTAATTTCTTTTCCTTCCCACATCATTTTGCTCAGTGTGTGATTCAGTCTCTTTAGCCCCATATGCTGCCCTCTGGATTATAAAATGAAAATGCATATCGGAAATATTGAATTTAGGCAAACTCTGTCAGTTTGATTTTCGCACTCTTTCAATATCTCCCTCTCTGTCTCTATCTGTCAAATACGGATGCTGGCAATCTCTCTGCTGCTCTGAGGACACCCACAGAGACAGAAGCTGATTCCTGTCTCTGGCAATGATGTAGAAGGAGGGGTTCTCTGTGTGTTTGAGAGAAAAAAAACACACAAACCGATGTGTGTACAGACATTGGCGTCCTTGTTGTAATGTTGTCCTGCTCTTAAAACGGCAATATATCTAACTGATATGTCTAACTTATCTGCCATATTTCTGTAAGTCTGTAAATGTTGTGTTTTTATTAAGAAAATGAGACCGCTTAACCAAATCCACAGAATGAGTCACAGCGGGTGATTTAACGGATGTAAGTGTGTTAAAACTGAAATTGCAGGGATTTAAATAACCACACAGAGCTGTTTGTTTGTGCCGGAGCTGTGGCCCAGTGGGTAATTCTTTTATGACACATAAAAAGAGCTGTTGTGTTCATGAAGATGCAGGTTTGAATGTCCCCATCCCATCTCTCTACCAATGCTTTCCTACGCACCTCATTTTTAATGTAAGAGCGAGTGCAGCCATTTGTAACTTGAAGGTGCAAGGCTTTAAGCGCCATTCACTTGATATTGCAAATTGGCATTTGCTTACATATTATTTAATTGGCTATATGAATCAGAAGCCTCACACATTCAAAGAAAATAGCTTACTTCCACATTGTGACACTCTGTACTACAGTTAAAGGGTATGTATGACTCCTGTATGACACTCTTTCTTCTGTGGAAACTCAGCTAAGTAAGTAACTTTGCAACTACACGTCAACTAACGCTCATTAATTTGCAACTACATGTCAATTAGTCTCAGCCTCAGACATCATGCCCACAAAATTAACTGGAAGTCATCATCTGGTTGGTTGAATTCTACAACCAAGACGTGTGTGTCGCGTTCTTTAATTGTCCGCCTGGAATTAAATGTCATTGTCATGAGAAATCGAGTCCCCAGGAATCGGGTCTCCTTTAGGACCTAGGCGGTGATTTCTTGACTAATTATAACCTTTCACTATTGTATGATGTTTATTACATTAAGTGCACAAACAACATGCTTGAAATATAAAGTGAATGCCTATATATTGCAAAATAAAACAAACTGGAAACACAACCATGCCTAAAAATGTATTTTATTTTTTACATAAGAATAAGGATTGTTGCAACATACTATGTTCTGTAAAAGTAATTTAATATTAATTTTACACAATAAAAGCAACTTGGTATAGTATATATTACTATTATATTTTTTTAATTGTCATGCTAAGTATACACAAACATTATTAATTTGAAACATGAGCTACTATATTGGAAGCAAAAACATACCTAATACAGTATAATAGCTAAGCTAGCAGGCTAATCGGGTAGATGTATGCTATGCTAGTACATAAGCTAAAAAACAGTAAGAACAAGAAATGCTTGATTTCACAACCTATAGCTTCAGTTATATACTAGTATATGTAATTTAAAAGACATTATTGGTCATTATAACGCATTTAAAATTATATAAATCATAACGTGATTTTGCAAGAATTATAATCAGGTGCTAAAAATACTACCCATTAAAAGCCAGTTGAACCAATGGGACCACTCTGGGTCCTAAAGGAGACCCGATTCCTGGGGGGACTTAATTTCTCACCACACCATGACAGCAAAAACCCCTCGTGGAAGAAGAACGCCGTCATGTTTACGACTGTGACAATGAGCGCTTACCGGGATCAACTAAATGCTGGATTTTCAAAAGTATGTGAAGTTTGTGGCTCCATTGTTGCAGTAAACTTGTTCAACGTTCTTGAATGAATAATTTATTAGATGCACGCTGGTCTGTTATTGTAGGGACAATGACTACATTTTCACACCCCTAAACATGACGCAGAAATAAAACGAACTGTGACTGGTTGCGTTACATGTCAGTCAAATGTGTTCATGGGCGGTCCTTGGCCAATGAAAGCTGTGATAGAGTCCAGAACTTGTGCCGTCCGTCTGAAGGTCTGGCTACGCGAGACTACATGTCAACTAACTCTCATTAGAGTATTAGTAGACTGTTAGGTTAGGGTTAGTGGAATAAGTTTACATGTACTTGCAAAGTTACGTATAGTCAGTAGAATATCTGTTGGGGGACAATCAAAATAAAATGTTAGCAGATATTAAGGAGACAGTCTACTAATACTCTAATGACTGGTAGTTGACATGTAGTTGTAAAGTTAGTTAGTAAAATGTCTAAAGTGGATTATCAAAATAAAGTGTTATCCTGTGTTACCAACATTCTTTCGTTCCTCAGAAGAAAGAATCTTTTATTTTGACACCTCTTATAAAATCTCAGAACCCTAAAACCTTATTTTACTACATTTAAAATGAGCTGTGATCAGTGGTGCTAATTTAAGTGCATTATTGTGTGTTTTTTCTGTACACGTTCCTCTAGTTTTAATTTACAACTCCTAAAATTGATGTGACAGTCTTATCTCTTGTACAACACCCCAGGTGTGGGTTGTTTCAGGGTGGAGGTCACACACCTTTCAACCTAACCAGCATAATTGGCAAGCAAAGTGTAAGGAACAAAACAAGCTGCACTAATTCTATTAGGCAGACGGCGCTGCCAATTACCCTGCATGAGAGACCTGATTAGACCACACCTGCCTCTCCTTCCTCTTCTTCCTCTTTTATCTGAGATATTAAATAAGGCCTTAATAGTTAATCAAAAACATCTTTAAGGGTCTTTGAAAACTAGGACGTCAGCCAGTGCTGGGAAGGTTTTTGTTGTTGAGACAACAGCAAATCAGATTTGATTGCATGTTGGCATGCTAATTTGTGTATCTAGGTGGCATCTCGTTGTTCCAGCTGTATTAATGACAAAGATCTGATTCCAGTGAGCCGCGCTTGACTGAGCGTAACCCACGTAATATGGAAGCCTGACAACACAAAGACACTGATCGCGAACATCTCTTCAAAGTGCTAAGATCAACTGAAGCTACGAGCTCTTCGTGTTTGATATGCACAGTGCGGTCTTAACACACAGCTAGTTCTCCTCTGTACCTCTGATGTGGGATTTCTGTTGCTGGTTTGCAATGAAAGGGCAAAAGTTTACGCTATAAGTGGTGATCGAGCTGTCTGACACAGGCTGAGCTGTTAATGATGGACACACGGTGCAGAACTGCCACTCCAAGAGACCAAGATTTCAGGCCTGGATGTGGACAGGAGGAGAGAGAGATGGTGGAGATGTAAAGTTGTTGAGTGTTCCTGACATACTCCATCAATAGATGTCACTTTTCATGGACATCATGGTTAGTAGTGGAAATGTTCCTGCAGCGTATCCAAACACAAACACACTCTCACAGTTAAGGCCTGTTCACACCAAGGACGATGACTTTAACTATAAAGTATTAACAATTGTTCTGATTCTGTGAGAATAGAGACCACGCCACCAGCTCACTAGAAACAGTGAATAATTTTGCAAAGCAATTGGAACGGAACATTATTGTTCTGTTCCAATTCCTTTGCAAAATTATTCACTGTTTCTTTCTTTGTTGATCGCTGTTATGGATGCTATACAGTTTCGCTCTACTGGTGTGATCGATGAGTGGATGCATTTCAGCTTGGCTGATCTGGGGCCAAATTAAAAGACAATTATGGAAGGCTGTTTGTCTATGTCTATGTGTCAACTAGAATATTCTGTGAATATACACTCTTGACATACACCAGAATATGATCTTCACAGGGAACATATAGACATAAAAACACTGTAATTTGTCACGATGTTGACATTAGATTGCAGTTATATCACTCCTGAGGCAAAAGCAATTCTTTACCTTCTAAAGCCCTGTCCTAAATAGTGCTTGCAGTCTCATTGCATTTGTCTGCCAATGTCTGTGAAGTCTGTGAGACCGTAGGGTGTTCTATTTGTCATTTTATGACTCAAATGGGTGCTCACAAATAGCCTCTTTGTGGCCACTGGTGCTGACAGACTATCTCATAATAAGTGTGGATTCAGAGGAGCTCTATTGACAGAAGCTGTTGAAAAACTCATAGTCTCTAAAAAGTCTCCAAAACTTTTTTTCAGTGAGGTTACACTGTTACCCCATTAGGTGGTTATAAGAGACTTGCTGCGTCCCAATTCGTATACTATCCATCCTAAATAGTATTCAAAATTAGAATTAGTGTGTCCCAAATCGTGTTGAAATGAGTATTCCAAAGATACCCGGATGGTCTGCTTTTCCCGGTTAGAATTCGAAGTGCAGATCCGTGAACACTCTAACAGCTAATATTGCCCACAACCCATTGCGATGTGGACAAGGATTCGATTAGAACTACAAACACAAATAAAAAGTGTTAAAAAACTACAAACATGACGGATGTGCGAGACCGACAGTTAAGCAGAGCGGTTAAGATAAAGGGGTTTGAGTGATTAATAATCAGTAGCATATCTAACCTGATGAAAAGATATTTATTAAATGTTATCCACATTATATTTAATCTAAAACAGCATTGTGAACTTTTATAACGATGCGTTTGGTCATTAACTTTTAAATGCATCATTATACAAACATGAGGAGAGTTCTCCGCATGAAAGACCCATGAATGGCAGATCAACGTGTGACAACGTCTCTCTACGAAACGGTAGGAAATTTAAATTTAAATGAATGTGGAGGATTTTAACTGTGACAAGATGATTGACAGGGCAGTTCAAACGGTGACAGGTCGCACATAAGTAAGCGACAGAGAGTTTGTGAAAGATGCAATTACGAAGTAGTATTTCCCAAAGCATTCTCTCCTACTCAAAAGTATGTACTTTCTCTTCTCAAAAACAGTACATACTTTTAGGGCATAGTATAAGTAGGTGAACTGGGATGTAGCAACCATCTTTGAGTGAATCAGAAAATAATTGAATCTGTTGATTCAAAAAGTTGATTTACTTGATTGATTGAATCACTCATTCGACTGATTTGTTCAAAAACGCTAATTCATTCAGAAACAAAACAAGTGAAGGGCTTTGTCATTGAGTCACTGAATCATTCATTCAAACTGATTCTTTTAGGAAGAAATGCCACTGCTCTGTGTTGCTTGGAGACACGCAACAAATTTGCTGTGGCTTTGTTCTGCCTGCGTCCTTGTGTCTAATAAGGCCGAATCACAGTGTTGACATCAAGCAATATTTATTTTTAAATACAAATACTTGTCTTAATGTATTTCTTATAATTGTAATTATTTAATTTAGCCTTGCTACTCTTTAGAGACAGAATGCCATGTCATGCACAAGACGATGCAGAAGTTGAACATGTCAGTCTAGTATATGTTTACACAGAAATTTAGCACAGCGCAATGCAAAAATGTGGTCATTTTTAACCATGTCGCTGGATCTATGCAGGTTAGTAATGATGTCTGAATCAAGTTGTTCTTCAGAATGAGTGTGTTTTTATTTGAGCTTGAAAGGAGAACTCCATCTGGACTGCAGTCTCATATTCAGTTTGTGAATCGTATAAGCTCTAATGAAGGAGCAGAGGTCCCAGCAGAGCACTGGGACTTGAAGGGAAATTTATGAACGCAATTTTCCATTCATTTTTGTATAATTCTGTTTATCCAACGCTATCTCCGTTTTCTCTGTGATCAATTTTCCATTTCAAAATCTGTAAGCAATTTGTACTTGAGTTTTACAAACATTACTGATATGAACACCCCCTCCAGTCAATAACGCACACACTCAAGCAGTGCCTATTGCAGTCTAAAAGTGTATCAATTATATGCTGGTGCTGATTTACTGAGATGCAGTTTGGCAGTCAAAATGCTAAATGAAGACTTGATATGGTTTCTATCTCCATTTATGACTCACAATAAGATCTCTTCTCTAATTAAATGTATGAAAATGAAACCAAAAGGCAGCTTGCAGAATATGCAAAAGAGAGAGAGAGAGTGAGTGATAGAAATTAAGAGAAAAAACGTGGCAGAGAGAAAAAGTATAAGGTGGGGGAAGAGGAAAAGATTTCAAATTCCAGGAATCCATTTTCTCGGCAACAGAACAAATAGGCTGCTGAAGAACCTGCATTTCCTCTATGATGTTCTTGCACTTTCCTTGAACCATTTCAGCCTTTATCTGTTTGGACAGATAGACTCAGATAGCAAAATCACTCCTGATGTACTATAATGTTCATGGTATGATGTTTGTATGCTGTTTTTTTGTTTTGTTTTTGTTTTTGCTACTGTCTTTCTGTTTGTCTGTCCATCTTTCTCCTGCTTTTCCAACAGGAGAGTTAAACACTTTTCAATTTTCATAAAGTGGGAATTATAGCCTAATCCCATAATCCAAAAACAAATGTATCGTTCTTTTTTGTTTCTCCGCCCCCAGGCCAGTCGTTCAGTTTGCCTCTATCCCTCTTTCTTATCTCCTCTCGTTTTTGCGCCTCTTCTCATCTCAAATACCATGCTGAAGTAGATTCCCAATGGCATGAAACATTTTTGAACTCTTTGAAATTTGTACTGATTTCTACAGAGCTACGAATTCTCCCATCGATAATTCATTGGGATATTACACATAAAATACACATAAACTAAAATAAGATGGCCTAAATTTAAGATGTACTTTATTTTGCATATAAAATTTCCATCCATTTGGATTACACTGTAACGCCTTTCCAAGGAAGATGATTTCAAAGTAATATATATATATATATATATATTTTAAATAACTCAGAATAGTAATGCAAACAACAATCCAACAATATGAAACAGTGTGCTACACACAAACAATATCAGATGATGAGTGATACAAACAGAGGCTCTTAAATAGACAGAGATAATGAACTAAATGATAAGCAGCTGTGATGATTAATCAGTGTCCGCAGAAACTAATGACTGGCAGGAAACTAAGGGTACGTTTACATGACAACGATAGGTTAAAACGGAGAAGTGTTTTCTTTGAGTTTTCCACGTACAGACGACACCATTGTCAAAACGATCCCCATTCATACGAATCCGTGAAAATGACCATTAGATGGTGATGAAACACTATAGACTGAACATGTAATGCGTATGTGCATGTGCACGTTATCATTTTCACAAATTCGCGTTTTTGTTGTTTACACGGAGACCGTTTTCAAAAACTTGCACTTTGAAACCCATTTTCAAATGTTTGCGTATTCAGGCCACCAAAACGCCATTGTCGTGTAAATGAACGGCCAAAACGCATATAAAGTGTTCCATTTTTAGTTGAAAATGGTGTCGTGTAAACAGCCCCTAAGACAAAGGAGAACATGTGACTGAAAAAAACAAACTAAAAGTCCATGAAAATGAAACTAACTGAACAGAATAGTGACACATACAGGGCTGGGTAGGTTACTTTTATAATGTATTTCACTACAGATTACAAAATACATGCTTTAAAAAGTAATTTGTAACATTTTGTTAGATTAGCCAAGTTTTGTAACTTAATCTAAATATTTTAGAATACTTTGGAATACTAATAAGTACGTAACACAAAAAAGGTAATTGCAATTCTGAATTTTTTTCTCAGAATTTTGAGATATAAAGTATTGCGAGTTATAAAGTCAGAATTCTGAGATATAAACTCTTAATTTTGAGAAAAAAAGTCAGAATTGTGAGAAAAGTGAGTTTATATCTCCCAATTTCTGACTTTATAACTTGCCATTGTGAGTTTATATCTCCCAATTCTGACTTTATAAAAAGCAATTGTGAGTTTATATCTCCTAATTTCTGACTCTATAAAATGCAATTGTAAGTTTAAACCTCCCAATTCTGACTTTATAAAATGCAATTGTAAGTTTAAATCTCCCAGTTCTGAGAAAAAAAGTCAGAATTGCAATCTGCAATTTTTATCTCCCAATTCTTACTTTATAACTTACCATTTTGAGTTTATATCTCCCAATTTCGACTTTATAAAAAGCAATTGTGAGTTTATATCTCCCAATTCTGAGGAAAAAAAAAGTCAGAATTGCAATCTGCAATTTTTATCACGCAATTCTGACTTTATAAAAAGCAGTTGTGAGTTTATATCTTCCAATTCTGACTTCATAAAATGCAATTCTGAGTTTAAATCTCGCAATTCTGAGAAAAAAAGTCAGAATTGCAATCTGCAATTTTTATCACGCAATTCTGATTTTATAATTTGCCATTGTGAGTTTATATCTCCCAATTCTGACTTTATAAAACGCAATTGTGAGTTTAAATCTCGAAATTGCAAAAAAAGTCAGAATTGAGAGATAAAGTACCTTTTTTTTTTTTTTTTTTTACAATTACAATGGACTCACAAACAACTATCGCAAAAGATGAAAACAGTTATTTCATCATCCAGTTAATGACAGGACAGTTAAAATTCAAGGGTATGTTAATTTTTGAATGGGGCAATTTTTATAAATTCAGTCATTTCGTCTTGTGGAATATATGTAAACATATGTTATGTGAAATAGCTTATTCAGGACAGTACTAAATAAAAACAACATGGAATTTTTATTATCCCTCTTATTTTGTTAAAATTATTAAAATGTTGAATATTCTGCTAGGGGTATGAAACTTATGAGCAGAAATGTAGCTTAGGATGCTTTTGCAGACTGTCAGAGTCTGAGAATCACCAATTGCTGTTTACATTAATTGCCCGTCACAGTTTACATTAATATTTAAATCAAGTAAATGACATTAAAATTCAAAGTAATCAATTTGGTAATCTAAAATACTTTTCAGATGTAATTTGATTACCACCCATTTAAAATGTACTGTAACTGTAATGAATGAAATACAGTTACTCAAATTTAGTATTTTAAATATGTAACTAAGTTACATGTATTTTGTTACTCCCCAACCTTGCATACATAGTTTAACAAACTAATAAACTTAATGTCATGCAGTCACACATAGTCACACATAATTTGTCAGTCATACATACTGTAAATGAAACAGGTAATTACTCATAAATAACTTTGCATTTACATTTGTTTCCATTTTTCTCTGACTGAAATTTAGAAGCAAGTCAAATCCACCTCAATCTCTGTCTATAATGTACACATTCTGTAAAAATGATTGTGTTTTTATCCATTTCTGGAGGTTCAGTAAACAATAAGCTGTAACCCGTGATGTTTGTGTCCCACTGTT
This sequence comes from Hypophthalmichthys nobilis, assembly GCA_037950665.1. Lineage (NCBI taxonomy): Eukaryota > Metazoa > Chordata > Actinopteri > Cypriniformes > Xenocyprididae > Hypophthalmichthys > Hypophthalmichthys nobilis. The sequence continues at coordinate 28,707,773 of CM075477.1, read as the reverse complement.
TCTCATTGCTCATGACTTGTATGCAAAAAGTGCTGCATTTGCAGAAACGGCATGTGTATATGTGCATGAGCATACTCCTGTCTGAGGAATCGCTGCAAGGAACAAGGTTCACACGGCTGGATTATACTTCATCAGGGCTGTGAGAGATCGCTGAGCTAAAGGTGTCTGACAGCTCTTCCTCCTAATGCTGTTTATAAAGCTTCAAGTGTCACAACATGACATCCATATCCCTCTAGCCCACCCCATCCACACATACATAAAGCCCCTCTGTCAGTCTGCTCTCTCAATAAGTGCTACTAGGTTTGCAGTTTATTTGTCACTATTGACAGTTCCAGCAGTGCAGCAGTATTACGGCTACAGGGGATATCTGTACATGTAAGCTCTGTTCCAAAACATAGTGAGCTGACTGTCTAGACATCTTTTTAAGGCATCATAACCCTGCTCTCGGCATTCCAAAAAGAAGGCAGCAAAATTAAGGACTTTTTTCATGGTACACAGTAAGTGACAAACTCTTCTTGCAGTCTTGCCACATCTCACTTCTCCATACAAGATGACAAGATGTGGTGTGGAACGCGGAAACGCTGTTGTTTCTGTGGCAATGAACAATTAGGCCCAGTTAAATAGCAAGTGAAAACACCCTGCATCAGTGTATGTGGTTGTTTACTGTTGTAAGTGAAAGCTGATAAACTAGCGAAATTAACAAAATAAATGACATTTATTAAATTTAAGTGTAAAGGCAGCAACAAAGGCATGGTCATCCAAAGGCAAAACGCAATAGCTACCATACAACAACACTGAAACTGAGAAAAATGGCTTCAGTGTTAATATGGGTTAATATGGAGCTTCTGAAGGGACATGAAGAAAAAAAATATGCTTTTGCACTTTCTCACATATGTTTTGCTTTCCCCCCAAGAAACTTTACACTCGATTACAAAATGTTTGCGTTCCCCTGAGAAACTGTGTTCGCTCGCAAAATGTTTTGTGTTCCCCGAAAACTTTGCGCTCACTTGCAAAGAACACAAAAGTTAACGCAAAATTTCTCAGGTGAATGGAAAAGTTTTGCAAGCATTGCAATATATTTTTTCATTCCATCTCATATTTTGTCCATCACCATTTTCCTTTAGGAGCTCCATAGCTTAAAGGGGTTATGATGCTTTTGAATGTTTTCCTTTTCCTTTAATATGTAATGAATCTGTTTGTGTATGTATATGATCTGCTCATAGTTGCCCACAACGGGATTTATTCTAACAGAGAACACTGCTCCAGACCTGCCTAAAACGCCTTGATCGAAGTCGAGATATTACTTCATCAAACGTCTACATCACAATATGAAATATTAGTATAATGCCCATCCAAAGGCATACACAAAGAAAAAAGATGAGGTTTCAGTGATTGCAGTGTTATTGCATGTTGTGGCAATGCTGTATGTTTGGATGTGAAAGCAAAACCACTTTGTTTGGCCTTCCGAAAGTTGATAAAATTAAGAATCAGAGGTTAAAATGTATTTATAAAGCTGTTGTACAGCAGTACAACCCAAAAGTTTGCTTGCGCACAGTACATTTTACAGAGGACAGCTTCCTGACTGAGTACAACACCAGCTATAGACTACTTACCACTGAGAAACGTTCTGCTCAAATCGTGCTTGCAAAGTTGGTTCTGATTGATCGGCTTGATCATTCGCATTTTCAGAATCCGACTCATTCTCAAACTTATACGGTAAAACTGATGACAATTGCTTAAAGCTTTGGATGCTGAAGTTCGCTATTATTGTAAGGGCCGTTACATTTCCGTTACATTATTCTATTAAACTACCTATTCTATAAACACAACAACTCATCAACCTCAGACAGAATCATTTGAGTCTTTCATGTTCTTTTACGTGATGAGCAGTATGTAGAACTTTCCAAATAAGTCACTTATGAAATTTTATTTCAGTTAGCATACTGCCTGTGTAGGCTGCAGACATAGGGTGACCAGATGCCCCATATTAACAAGGTTTGTCCTGGTGTCCTGACAGTTCACTGGAATCACTACAAATGTAAATAGCCTGTCCCAATTCCAGCTGTTAGGCTAATCTACAGATATCCAGAACACCGGACAGCTTCACAAATGAGGGTCTGTTCAATGCTAGATTTTCACAAAGGTTGATTCTGCTTAAACTTCATATCCAGAACTGATGCTGCCCTCGTGTGCTAATGGAATTATCGTAAACAAGAGTTTCCAAGTTAAAAATGGCACTTTCTGACATTTTTGGTGCGTGAGATTGTCCTGTTTTGTTGCTGGAGCATGAGTTCTTGAACGGGGAAAGGGGGCTGGGTGCAAAAGCTCATTTGCATTTAAAGGGACACACTCAAATGGTGCATATTTGCTCACAACCAAAAAGTGGCCATTTTAACATATAATACATGATCTGTGGGGTATTTTGAGCTAAAAGTTCACATACACACTTTGAGGACACCAGATACTTATTTTACATCATGTAAAAAGGGGCATAATAGGTCCCTTTAAAAACAAATGGCCAGTCAGTTAGTAAAGCATACACAACACATACACTTCCTGCTGATACTCCTATAAGCAAATTCTCATGTTAGCTACAATAGCTAGCTAGCTACGCTGGATAAATAGTGTGCTGATATATTTTTGTAGCCTAATGTGGAAGTTAACATCACCATGGTTCCCTCAACCAAAAACTCAATAGGATTTTTCCAATGACTTTTGGATAAATTTGGATAATTTTATGATTTTTACAACTGAACATAACTTTTATGAATTTTGAAGCCTAAATGCAATGACCAGAAGTAAAAAGCTAAAGTTAAGCTATAAAGAACTACTACTGTTACACAACTTCAACATTACCACCACTAAGCTTCCAACAACTCTTTCCTTATTTAAAATTCACAAGTTAGAAAGTTTGAGTTAGAATACTTTGCAAGTGAGTGTATAAATGCAACAAGGCTGTGAAAGTGGACTAGTAAGTAGTTCCTGTTCGGTGTTCTGATGTTTAAATTTCCCAACAACCTCTGTAGTCCCATTTAGCAGCTTGTTAGCAGCCTTTTTTTCCCAAGACATGTAAAAGGTTAAAAAACCAAGTGGTATTTTACTGATGTATTTCATGTCGTAGATAAAGTGTTTATGTGTTAATCACAGACCGTATTTGAGGCATTTAAACCAAAAACCCATTCAAAAAAAAAAAAAAAAAAAAAAACCAACAACAGAAAAAACCATCAACTTTGGGACAATTGAACTGTAAGTTAAAAAATATTTTCCACGTTTTAGGACTCTATGCCCAAACATGTCCAATTGAATGGCTTTTTCGACTATGGATTCTTTATCGCATGTGAGTGTACATTATGTTAAATATATTTTTCAAAAGTATTTGTATTTCTTTAGGGGTAAAACTTTTTAATGAGGAAAAAAATGCTGAGCGTACGATATGACATTATAATATGACACTATGATAACAACACTGCTAGACATTTTCCCTCATTTCGCTGAAATAAACTGCATGTTTTAGAACTGCAGTTATTCCTGTCATTATTTTAGACACGGGTAGGTAAACACCTCCCACGGTGAATTCACAGGGATACTGCCTATAGGTATGTAGTTAGAAGACAGGAAGGCTATGTTTTGGAACAGAGCTTATAGTCTTATTGTACAGCAGGACTATACGCCGCTTGAGATATTGAAAGAGGTGGAAATGGATAATAACTGTCAAGCAGTTATATGAAATTTCCTTTTAAGACTTTCTTGGAAATGGTAGACATGCAGTCAAAGTGATGGTAGGAAGAGTCTTTCATGCACTGAACCAGTCACACCAACAAACACAACGTTAAACATCAACCTAGCCAGTCATACAGAGCCATGTTGAGAGGGAAGTAGTTTCCCATAAAGCCATTCAACACACGTTCAGTGCCCAGAAACTGAACGATGCCTTTGCTCGTAGAGTTAAACCAGCAGAAAAGGAAGGAAATTAAACGGGGATAATACTTAAAACGCTTTAGCTAAGTGTGTGCAGGCTGTTGACTTTATCTCCAGTCTGAGCTCATTGCTTGGCCGCGTCTGTCTGGCGGTGAAATGCCAGAAAAAAAGAGAGTGAGAGTCACATACCGGCACATATAAACACAACCCGGTAAGAGTGTTATACGCAGACACAAACGCACGCATATATACCCGCCGGCTCATGCATGCAAACACATTCGCACACTGGAATCCTGGCCTGCAGGTGGAGTCATTATGATTCTGAGTGTGTGAGAGGAACGGGCCAAACGCAGAGGGTCAGATCTCATTTCCTTTAGAGTGTCTTGCCAATCGATTCTTCTCAGAGAGATATAGAATGAGGTAGAGAGAAATAAAGAGGGAGGAAGTAAGAGCGTATAAAGATAAAGGTAGAAAGATGAATATGGGTTCATGTGCAAACACATAAAGATCTATGATATCTGCAATATCACTTGAGTAAGAAGATTATGACTGTAAATTCTGTAAGTGCACTGCAAAAAATTGTTTTAACAGATATTGTCTGGTTACCATGCAAAAATATCTAAACGTCTTAAAAACATGATTGTTTAATATTATTTAAGCATAAAAAGTTATTAAAAGTTATTATCTAAAAGTTATTTTCATGATTTATCATAAAATTTATCATATCTTTTGTCAAATCAATTTACATAATTAATGTAGTTCAGTTCATAATATTTTGAGTTTCTGTTGATTAAACCAATTGCCTTCATTGTATTAACTCAAATTTTTAATTTCAATGAACCCAAAATTTTAAGGCAACCAGGTAACTTACTTTTTTAAAGGGTTAGTTCACCCAAAAATGAAAATTCTGCCATTAATTACTCACCCTCATGTCGTTCCACACCCATAAGACCTTCGTTCATCTTCGGAATACAAATTAAGATATTTTTGATAAAATCTGATGGCTCAGTGAGGCCTGCATTGCCAGTGATTTCAAAACACTGCTTCATGAAGCTTCGAAGCTTTACGAACCTTTTGTTTCGATTCAGTGGTTTGCAGCGTGTATCAAATGATCTCAAACTGCCAAAGTTTTTTTTGGCACACAAAAAGTATTCTCGTTGCTTCATATCATTAAAGGATTAGTTCAGCCAAAAATGAAAATTCTGTCAGTAATTACTCACCCTCATGTCGTTCCACACCCATAAGACCTTCGTTCATCTTCGGAATACAAATTAAGATATTTTTGATAAAATCCGATGGCTCAGTGAGGCCTCTATTGCCAGCAAGATAATTAACACTTTCAATGCCCAGAAAGCTACTAAAGACATATTTAAAACAGTTCATGTGACTACAGTGGTTCAATCTTACTGTTATGAAGCGACGAGAATACTTTTTGTGAGCCAAAAAAACAAAATTATGACTTTATTCAACAATATCTAGTGATGGGCGATTTCAAAACACTGCTTCATGAAGCTTCGAAGCTTCACGAATCTTTTGTTTCGAATCAGTGGTTCGGATTGCATATCAAACTGCAAAAGTCACGTGACCTATTGAAATTTTGAAATACTTAACGAACATAACGAACCATCGTTTACTGACATCATGTGACTTTGGTGCTTCGAACCATTGTTTCAAGTTACTTAAGTTATACCAACAATTCTTTTTTACAGTGTATTTATTGAGTTTGTTTACAGAAAAAAAGTTTAATTCTCTGAAAACAAGTCTTAATGCCTTGCACTGTTTTGCTTCTCAATTATTATTATTTGTATTTTTAATGAACAAACATCACTAAATTGTGGTAGATTTATGCTTAAAATATAGCTGTCATCTGGAAGCATCTCATACTTTTGGTTCTTTATCATGTTTTAAGGATATTCAGATCTTTTTTATGGAAAACAAGAATACTGACAGTCTATGTTTGCTGAAATAATGTTTGTGGACTCCACGGCATCTTTGTCTTCTTCTGTGAAACGAAACTTCACGCATGTAACTCTCATGGGATGGCATAACAGATGCACACATTTATCGACTGACTTCCTGTTGGTGACACATGAAAAATGACTACATTTCCTAGACCCACTGGGATTTGGCCACTCAACAGAACTGTAATGGTTTACTGGCTCTCACATGCATTGCACAAATATTGTAAAAGCACAGCATGTTTGGACAGTGATGCCTTGTGGGTAGGTTTGCAGGGGGGGGTATCATGTTCTCTCATCTCTTGCAAAGCAATAGAAGAGGAGTTTGATCATCTAGGCGGACCAGCAGATCTATACACAAACATACACGGCATTCATGAAACTTCAGGGGAGGATCATGGTGTAATTTGTTTCTAAGGGACCAAAAGATTTCCTGAAAGCCTTAGGAAAATAAGCCGATTTCTTTGACAGAGCTGGTTCTCCACCTTACAGGTATCATGGCTGATAATAAAATGCCCTATTATCTTTCTCTCTATGTGCATTATTTTAATGAAGATGCTGGAATTCATAAATAAGACAATTATAAATATTTTCGCGCTGTGCGTTTGTGTGTCTAAGAGACTGGGTGGTCCACCTACACGTATTTCCTGAGGGGAATAGTTAAATACCAAACAGATCAATAGTGACAAACTAATTAGATGTATTTGTGTCTGGGCAAGTGGGTGTTTAGACATAGCTTTGAGTGATTTTTTTTTAATGCAATGATTTCCATTTAAATGTTAATGATCCAACAGGGTAGTCAATGCTGCCTTTTACATATCAATTAGTTGTGGCTCTCTAAACTACCAATCAATTCAACCCTTAGACTAAGAAGACATCTTAACTTCCAGTGGTGGCCCCAGAATGTTCTTTATTGGTGGTGCTTTATAACTCTGAGGGTGCAAATGAAAACAGACATCTGTGCAAATAATGTGTGTGCAGCTGGCAACTATAAACTCTAAATAACTCTAAATAACTAGCGTTATTTAGACACAGCACAGCTTCTAAAAAGGCATGCTGTGCATTTATTTTTCTCAGTGGTATTTCACTTTGCCTATCTCAGGCCATAGCCACAAATAGTTTAGTGATTTGGCTTATCTACTGCCATCTGCCATCTCACACACAATAAATACAACACACACATGCACGCACACGCGCACACACACACACACAAAAAGGATGCTATTTCAGTACCAGCCAAAAGTTTGGACATGCACACATAACTAAATATAAATTGTCCAAGTATGAATTTCTATATTCTATAGTCTGTAAGAGTTTTTAATGTTTTTCAAAGAAGTATCTTACGCTCACCAAAGCTGCATTTACAGTATTTGATTAAAAAATATCATTATCGAAATTATATTGAAACATTACAGATGTCTTTACTGATCAATTTAATGCATCTTTAATTAATCAAACTATTAATTTCTTTATATGTATTTTAGTAATTTTATTCGGTTTCATTAATTTCTTTGTATGTCTTATGTACATTTTATTTTGTTTTGTTTTATGGGACACCATACTTGGCTACAAGTCACAAATTTTTCTTTTCTTTTTTACATAATCCCCCAATTGTATTTTTTATGACTGTACAATAATACTAAAATGTGGATTTGTGTCCAAAATTTTAACTCTTACTGCATGATATCATTATGACAGTATGACGTATGCATCATTATGGTTCTGTGGTCAGTATTGCTGAGGAGAAGAGTCTGTTTTCAAAAGCAAATACAGGTGCTGGTCATATAATTAGAATATCATCAAAAAGTTGATTTATTTCACTAATTCCATTCAAAAAGTGAAACTTGTATATTATATTCATTCATTACACACAGACTGATATATTTCAAATGTTTATTTCTTTTAATTTTGATGATTATAACTGACAACTAAGGAAAATCCCAAATTCAGTATCTCAGAAAATTAGAATATTACTTAAGACCAATACAAAGAAAGGATTTTTAGGAATCTTGGCCAACTGAAAAGTATGAACATGAAAAGTATGAGCATGTACAGCACTCAATACTTAGTTGGGGCTCCTTTTGCCTGAATTACTGCAGCAATGCGGCGTGGCATGGAGTCGATCAGTCTGTGGCACTGCTCAGGTGTTATAAGAGCCCAGGTTGCTCTGATAGTGGCCTTCAGCTCTTCTGCATTGTTGGGTCTGGCATATCGCATCTTCCTCTTCACAATACCCCATAGATTTTCTATGGGGTTAAGGTCAAGGCGAGTTTGCTGGCCAATTAAAAACAGGGATACCATGGTCCTTAAACCAGGTACTGGTAGCTTTGGCACTGTATGCAGGTGCCAAGTCCTGTTGGAAAATGAAATCTGCATCTCCATAAAGTTGGTCAGCAGCAGGAAGCATGAAGTGCTCTAAAACTTCCTGGTATACGGCTGCGTTGACCTTGGACCTCAGAAAACACAGTGGACCAACACCAGCAGATGACATGGCACCCCAAACCATCACTGACTGTGGAAACTTTACACTGGACCTCAAGCAACGTGGATTGTGTGCCTCTCCTCTCTTCCTCGAGACTCTGGGACTCTGATTTCCAAAGGAAATGCAAAATTTACTTTCATCAGAGAACATAACTTTGGACCACTCAGCAGCAGTCCAGTCCTTTTTGTCTTTAGCCCAGGCGAGACGCTTCTGACGCTGTCTGTTGTTCAAGAGTGGCTTGACACATGGAATGCGACAGCTGAAACCCATGTCTTGCATACATCTGTGCGTAGTGGTTCTTGAAGCACTGACTCCAGCTGCAGTCCACTCTTTGTGCGGTTATCCCTATTGCTTGTACACTTTTTTCTACCACATCTTTTCCTTCCCTTCGCCTCTCTATTAATGTGCTTGGACACAGAGCTCTGTGAACAGCCAGCCTCTTTTGCAATGACCTTTTGTGTCTTGCCCTCCTTGTGCAAGGTGTCAATGGTCGTCTTTTGGACAACTGTCAAGTCAGCAGTCTTCCCCATGATTGTGTAGCCTACAGAACTAGACTGAGAGACCATTTAAAGGCCTTTGCAGGTGTTTTGAGTTAATTAGCTGATTAGAGTGTGGCACCAGGTGTCTTCAATATTGAACCTTTTCACAATATTCTAATTTTCTGAGATACTGAATTTGGGATTTTCCTTAGTTGTCAGTTATAATCATCAAAATTAAAAGAAATAAACATTTGAAATATATCAGTCTGTGTGTAATGAATGAATATAATATACAAGTTTCACTTTTTGAATGGAATTAGTGAAATAAATCAACTTTTTGATGATATTCTAATTATATGACCAGCACCTGTATGCATTTAATCCATTAGCTGGAAGGAAATGGAGGAATTCTGTCAATGTAATATCAAATGGCATTTTTGTAAGTCTTATTTTTATTTTTTATTTTTTTGCCTTTTTGTGTGTGTGTGTACTTTTTTTATAGACTTATATTTGTCCCTGTCAGCTATTTTTGATGTCACAGCATTAGTCACATGGCATTTACAACTCACCCAGCTAACAGGAAACAGGAATTCTTAGAACATTCTCAGAACTTGTTGGCTAACATTACTTTTAGTTGAATGTTCATCATCACCCTCAGCACTGCACATTTTGTATGTCGCCCTTATCTGACACCTACTTCAGGTCTTGCTGTCTCTACTACTGAGCTGATGAGTTGAATCAGGTGTGTTAGATCAGAGAGACATCCATAATGTGTAATGTTGGGGGTCCTCCAGGACAGGTTTGGGAACCACTGCCTTAAAGGGATAGTTCACCCAAAAATGAAAATTCTGTCATCATTTACTCACCCTTAAGTTGTTCCAAACCTGTATGAATTTGTTTGTTCTGGTGAACTCAAAGGAAGATATTCGGAAGAATGTTTGTAACCTAGCAGATCTCGCCACCATTCACTACCATAGTATTTATTTTTCCTAAACTTTGAGACCCAGTGTTTTCATAACTTAATGGGAACGTTAGCAGAACAAATTTTTGCTACTTAAAATGCGGCAAGAATTTTTATCAGTGCTGAAAAAAAAAAGATCAATTAAATCTCCACCAATTAGCTGCTACTGAGAAACTCTGGCCCATTTAGACTCAACCGAGGAGTGTCCTTCAAACGCTCTGTGATAGAGCTATCTAACACGCACACGGCACGGCTGTGACAACAGCATGGGACGAAAGCCAGCAGAGGGTTTAGAGTGACAATGGAGAGAAGCGGAGGCGACAGTCTCCTTGTGACGATGTCATATGACAGTCTTGTAATGATGATGTTGTCTGACAGGACCCCTGCGTGAGATGCTGACACAGGAGTCATAATGTTATGGATTACTGCTCTGTGTGTGTTTACCGATGGTCCTTCTTACAGTTTCATACTACTGTGAAGCCTCTGGATCTGCTGTGACCTCTTTTTAGCATCAGTAGCATATTTTTGTTTAGCATTTGTTAACAGAGAAAAAATAAAGATGCAAAATTCATTCACTGCTCTTAACTCATTAGAGGCAGTGTGAATTGGCATGCGATTGGCTTACAGCTATGTTAATGTACTTGTGACACATCTTTAGATTCATAAGCACATGTGCAAGTGTCCAATGAGCAAGTCTTCTGCGTCGTAACTGGCTTTGCGCCATGGCAATGAATCCAGGTCAGGTAAGGGTGTTAAACCCAAGATGGATTACGCTTGGTGTACATCTGAGAATGTGTGTGTGAACCACTGTGGACCACCTTGAGAAGCTGTTTCTAATTCGGAAAGTGTCTGTGAGGTATGGCTAACCATGCAGAAAGATGTTAAAAAAGGACAGAGTGTGAAGTCAAAAACACAATTGTTTACTGATAGTGAAAAGTTTTTTACAAGCTAGCTACTCAACCTAGCCAACCAATCACATTTCATAAAAACTGCATACAGATTCTTAAAGCACGGACACATTAAGCGCAAATTTCGCAGGTGAAATCTAGTCATTTCAATTGGAGTCCATGTGAATTTCACATGAGGGCAAAAGATTTCCCTGCATAGATTTCGCAAAGGATTTTTTACACATTTGCCTGGTTGACCAACTTCTGTTTGAGCTGTGCTTCATACATCGCTACACTATTGACAACAGACAATGGACCTTTTCTTGCCTTTGAAATTTTGCCAAAATGTTGCTAATGCACCTTAATGCTGATTCTGTTTATTTTCCCCTAATTTATGAAAGTTACAGCTACATTCTGCAACTTTTTCCCTTTTACTCTCCTGAGTTTGGATTATATTCACATGGTACGTACAGAACTAAACTGAACAGCTGGTTGTTAATGTAATGATTTTCTCTCTCCTTTGGACACTGACAGCTAATCTGAGATGTAGAGTAAGAGTAAAGTACATATACAAACTCCATATCTATATAATCACCATCAAATGTTTACTGCTCAAATGTCCTTTTTTGTGTTCAGGCAGCAAAAAAAAAAAAAAAAAAAATACCGGTCTGATAATCGACCAAGTTCCTTGAAACAATTAACATTTTCTTCACTGTAAAACCTGAACCGCATCCGGTATAGGATGCATGACAATATGAGACTGGAATATACAAATAAAAATATTTCCATGAATGCACATGCCATTATCAGCTTGACGTCAGCACTACCCAATACATTCAGTTGTGACGGTGACATTTAAGAGAGAGGGTTTCGTGGGAAAGTACATTTCATTATTGCCTATAGCACCCAAAGAGAAATCAATTTTCTTTGAATAATGTTTTTACTTGTCGACTATTTGGTGCAGAAAAAGTTGACTAGTCGATTATAGAGATAAGGTAAATGAAACCCAAGAATTGTATATATTTGTTGTAGATTTTCATTATAGCACATGACAGATCACTAATATTCATGAAAATACCAGATTATTATGAATTTGCCCAGTATCAGATCAACGTGAGAATCTCATGAGAGTACTTGTGCGTTTTCGTAAAGTGTAGTTATACCATACGTACATTTACTTATGTTCTAATACAAAGAAAAACGTACAATATTGACGTATTTATAGCAATAATACGTCAAATACTTGCGTATTGACAGCTATAACGTGTAAAATGTTTACGTATCCAAGTGTGAATGTGTATGAATTTCAATGTATTAATATTAAAATCATTTTCTATATTTTAAAATGTCATTTTCAAGGCATGCTTGCAAGTTAAACTATAAGAAGCCTTGTGGAGACACCAGATTATCAGGGTATTTATGGTGTTTTCCTTTTCAGGTGTAATAGAGCAGAATTTGTAATTGAACAAAAAAAGGCAGCTTGCGCTTGCACACAGTCTCATTACACAGTGTTTCTTTGCCTCTTTGCAGACCCATGCCTCTCTATGTCAGTGAGAGGAATAGTTTGTAGAAAGTACTGTTAATGAAGTATATGAACAATAAAGGAGAGGATGAGTGTGTTTTGGGGGTAAGTAAGCCATTTCAGCAATTTTGCAAACTCCTGATAAACTTAACTACTGAATTAGACCACACCCCTTCTCTCGAACATCATTCCCAAAAAAGGAATCTTTTTATAAGAGTCATTTGTTTGCGAATGGGACAACAACTACGCTGTATGAAAGACATGTTGCCTGTGTATTGTTTCACAGTAGGCATTTTTTTCTTCACATTAATGCAGACTACAAACTCACAGCTCCAAGCAGATTTTGTTTGTTTTTTGTCATGGTGCTGCAGATTCAGCTACCAAAAAGTTTGCAGGAAACATGGAATTGGCCATTCCCCCGACTTCCTGTTTACATAGCTTAGGGCTGTTGCAGAGACAGGTATAATTCCTTAAGACATGTATTTCAGTGATATCTGTGAGGTAGAAGGCACATCTATACATAGAGTTCCAAAAAAGCACTTTCAGCACCTAAAGCATGGGAAGCTGGTTCTTCTTCAACAGCAGGGATTCCCAGTCTTTTTTTGTCAGCTCAATGCCTTAGATGTAAATATTTACTTAAAGTACCCTTGAGATTTTAAGTCCATATGTCAATAATTGAACAACACATTTACATATTTACTTTCTCTCTCATGGTTAGTGGTCACATGATATGCAAGTATACAGATAAAACATCTAATCCTTTTTTAGTTAGTTATTATTTGTATTTGTTTGGCTGTCCTTATGTGGTGCAGTCCCCACTTGAGGAAGCCCCGTGGCGAATGGATCTTCCAGCGCTGTGTAGTAACACTGATAAACAGTTCACACAGCGTAGCTCAAATGAGTTATCCCCTATAACCAGTAGAAGGCAGCAGAGGAGCACTTAGCCATTTCCACTCCATAATATATAGGAAAAAAGTAGGAAGTCACAGGGCCCTATCATACACCCGGCGCAATGCAAGCGTTTTTTGCTAGTTTCAGCCCGACACAGTAATCATTTTCACATCCTGGCCAACGAGAGGATAACTCGTTTGAGCTACGCTGTGTGAACTGTTTATCAGTGTTACTACACAGCACTGGGAGATCCAGAGAAAAAGCATTTTAACTCGCCGCAGTATTAATAATATTACTGCAAGATATAGTGAGAAGCATTTAAATTCAGTGCAGAATTCTCTGTTATAAACCATATCAGATAAAACATTGCTGACATGGAAACCAGAGGAAACATTGTGCCATGAGCAAACAAGTAATAGAAGGCTTTTCAATCCACAAATCACCAACATTCACCATGGATTTAATGTAGCAATGCTAACTGTAACCATGGTATTGTGGCAGAAACAGAAGAATGTTTTTTATTTTATTCATTGTACAACCTTTTGAGAGTGAGATAAATTCAAGCACTTTTCAAGAGCTTTCATGTGCTTCACACTTTTTCTAGCACTTCAAAGCTCTAAATATTATCCAATTGTAATGTTATTTTTAATGTGATTATTTGTTTAAAGATGTAGAAAAACACTTTGTAGCAAACAAACACTTTTATTTAAAAAAAAAAAATACATGAAATTACCCCTATAACCAGTAGATGGCAGCAGAGGAGCACTTAGCCATTTCCACTCCCTAATATATGGGAAAAAAGTAGGAAGTCACAGGGCCCTATCATACACCCGGTGCAATGCGGTGCCAGGCACGACGCAGTAATCATTTTCACATCCTGCGCCACGTCGTTTAAATAGCAAATGCATTTGCACCCATTTGTGTGCCCATGGCTTGTCCTATAGATGGTCTGCTCACGCGTTTTAACCTCGCACACAAGCAGATCCGTTTCCTCACTAGAGAAGCATTCAGATTTTTCAAATTCCACCACGTAAATAGCAATCTGCCATGGCACGAGTGCAACTGGCTTTTAAAGGGAAGGGGAGATGAGACTCTGATTGGTTTATTGTACGTTACGGCCAAAACACACCCATTACTCATTAATAGAATAGGGACAACCCTTTTAGACCATGCGGACCATTTTTCCCGTCGTTAAACTAGCAAAAGTGGATTCGGACACGCCCTAAGTGCACTTGCACCGTGCGCTTTAGACCATGTGCTTAGAACGTTAAAATAGGACCCATAAAATCTCATGAAAAACAAAAACTTGTTCTTCAAATTGTGACTGAATTACACAGAAAGCAAGAAAAGAGTGCTCCTTTATTAATCACTAAAGCTGTCGGTCAGTACAGTATGATACTATAGAAGAACAATGGTACATTTAATGAGTGTAAAATATTTAAAATTAGGTTTTTGCATGTTACTGTTGTTAATCAAAGTTAATTTTATCTGCATCTCAATTCAAGCTCAGTGCTTTACTGTCTAATTTCCAGTAAACAAACGTGTAATATTATTAGTAACTGCACAATAGTTATTTTATGATTAACTTTATGATTAAAAATCCCCCCAGTGATTTTAGATCACCCAGTGCTATCACAAACCCACTGCAGTTCCCTTATGAAGCTTGTTTTGCCAAAGAATAAAAAAATAAAAAAGGTTATTGTAACTTTTTATCTCACAATTCTGCCTTTTTTTTCTTGCAATTGCAAGTTTATATCCTGCAATTGCAAGTTATCTCACAATTCTGCCTTTTTTTCCTCTGAATTCTGAGTTTACATCTTTTTATTTCTGCCACAGAATTTTAAAAAAAGGCATTTGCGACTTTTAATCTGACAATTCTGACTTTTTTTTCACAGAATTGTGGGTTAACATCTCGCAATTCTGAGCTCAGATCTTGCAATTCTGTGTTCAATTCTGCATTCATATCTCAAATTGTGGGAAAAAAGTCACATATGTGAGATAAAAAGATGTAATTACTTTTTATTTTTTTATTCCGTGGCGAAAACAGGTTCCTCATGAATCCCCATTTAGGAAACAATATTTTACATTATGTAGTAGCCTATCTGAAGTCACATACTTTTACAACTGTGGCTGAGCATATATGAAAATAGGACATTTATTACTGGTAAATGTCCTGATAAAGACTCTCTTATAAAGAAAACATTTCACACATTCTGCAGTACCTGCCTCGGCTATAAGCATAAGCAGAAAGGGTGGTGATAAATATAAAGACAAAAGTCTGATAAATCTGTGCGTATGTGTTGAGTGTGTGTGCGCAGGTGTGTCTGCAAAGGAAGTGAGAAGCAGAAGGCATGAATATTCCATCTGGAGTGAAATAAGGTGATAGTTTTCCAACACACACAGTGAATACATTCATGGTAAAGTAGGCAGAGCTGTCCACTGTCTTAGGGATGTGTTGTCTCTACGCTTGCCAAGCAGGTACAGCTTCTTAGACAGAGGTAACTGACTATCTATCCTCTTGTCTTTCAGACCCCTCATCTGTCCATCTCTCTGTCTGTATGTCTGTCAGGGTCCTTCCCTGTTTTTCAGCATCTGTCTTGCAGGCGCATGTCGGATTCTCCATCCAGTGAAAGAATTTAAATATCAAAGCATCATTCTGGGTAAAGTGACATACTACTGAACTCTTCATTCTCTGTTTTTCTCTAAATATATACTCACACACACACACCATTCAAATGGCAAAGTACGTTTACGGAAATTACGTAAAGATTAAAAGATTTGTGTCTACAACAGTAAATATGTAAATGTATTTATTTGGAAATTTGGTCTATATTAGGTGGCTTATGTATTTACATTTAAATTAATCATTTGACAACTTATTGTGTACATACATGATTTTACATTGTACTTATATTTTTAAAAAAAATACCTGCATGTACACTGGAAAAAACTTATTTTCATAATTTATCACAAAATGTTTTATTTTGTCAAATCAACTATTTTTACATAATATTTTGAATTTCTTTTTATTAAACCAATATCCTTTATTGTATTAACTCAAATTTTTAATTTCAATGAACTCAAAATTTTAAGACAACCAAGTAACTTACTTAACTTAAGTGAAACCAACAACAGTTTTATAGTGTAATTGCATCTTTAATTAATTTCTGAAATTAAAACCTAACTAAACTAAAACTAAAAACCTTCCCTTACCCCTGAAATGCGTTTGGGCTAGTTTTGAGTAGCAATTGGGTGGGTTTTGTTGTGAAAACCTGGCAACCCTGCCCTTAACCTACCCTTAAACCTACCCATACCATCAAACCTGTACCTTGCATCCCACCTCAATAGCAGCAGTGTTTTGCAATACAATATGAACACAATAAATATTTTGTACTTATTTTTTGATGTAAGTACATAGTAGTTAAGGCTACCTAATATAAAGTGGGTCCAGAAATTTTTTAGAGAAGGTTATTTTTAGAACATTTACAGAAGAAATGGGAAAACTAAAATGTCAAAGTCAGTTGTTATAATATAAAATAATGTACAGTAAGTCACAGCTTAGGGGAGGTTCTTCACATAGTATAAGCTTTTCAGTGTTTATTTTTTTTTCTCTTCTTTTTAGAGTTTACAGCTTATTATTTCTGGAATACACTACAGCCTTTCTTTATCAATTGCGATACACTCCTGCATTGTGAATTCTGTCTGATAACACATGAGATAACCTACTATGGAAAATTGGGAATTGCAGTAAAATCTGTTTTCCAGGTTTTTTCTTTTTAGACAACTAAGACTTTCATTTTGGGTGGTTGGGAGATGTTTTCTTGAGATTTGTCCTTTAACCTGTTTTTGGATTGTACTATTATTTGTTCTGTGCATTACTGAACTCTCTTCACATTTATGAGCATTTTTAAGGGATGGTTAATCCTGTACTTGATTGCACCTTGTGTGTTTTGTGTTTGATTGATATTCAATGCATCTCCTTTATGCAACTCTAATGCAGTTGTTTACATTAATTTTGATTCAGTACCCATATTTTTCATTGGACATTAAGTGGTGACTCAACACAGTACAGAAATTGCTTAGTGTACAAAACGTGAACAAAATGTCCACAAACTCTAATGTTGAAATGTATTATTATTATTTATTATATTTACTAATTCAATTTGCTGTACAAAATTACACTGTGGTCAGCACAAATCTTGTTTATGCTTATTGCAAGAGAACCCATATTTAATACTTAATTTAAAGTAGGTTGCATAAAACTGTTTTCTTTTCGTCGTGGTTTTGAATGCATTTGGCATTGTTTTTAACATAAGACCACAGGACCTGCACAGCTGAACATCTGTCATGATGCACCTCAGAGTTTGAGTGTGTTTTCATGAGTCAAACTAATGTAGGATGTTCTGAACGGTGTGGTCTGATGGCACTGATGTCAAGTGGCATTAGATCTTGCAAGTGATTGTAATGTGCCAAGTTTAAAATGTCCAAGAGTGGATGAGATTTGAGAGCTATTGTGGGGAACTTTGCAAGAATAATAAGGTATCATATGGCTTTAAAAGTCTTTGGAATATAGCAAATGACGATTTTGTATTAAACATTGTAGCCTCTGGTCATCACAGAGCAGCATTAGCATTCCACAAAATGTTTCCTTGCATGTTCCATTAAAGAAAGCAAAACTATATGGGTTTGGAACAACAATCGGAGGAGTAAGTGATGACAGAGCCATAATGTGTTATAAGTAACTCTCCAGTTTATGGGTTAAACCTGGAAGCATTGCATTAGCACCGGAATTCTTTACCATTAATTCATAACACCAGGTTTTATCTCACTGTATGTGAAAATGAGGTTTGAAGTTCTTCATTAACATGCGGTCAGTCAGTTGGTACGAGGGTTTGGAATCTTAATTATAGACGATGGGAACTACATCTCTTATCACCTCTTCTGCCAAATTCATTAGAGCCAGAACTGAGCGAACAGCTGCTTTAGAACCCCTGGTTCACCTGAGAGCGAGGTGTTTATTCCACTGACTAATTAACATAAAATCCAGAATTTCCCATGATACATTATTCATTATCACTGTTAAAACTATGCTCTTTAGACATTTTGTTTTCATCATATTTTGCCTCATTACACAGTTAATGGTGAGGTACAAAGGCATTCAGAGTGTTCTAATAAAATGTATTCACCACCATACCATTATAACAAATCTTCTGGATTTTATTGCACTTCTGTTTTCTTTACTTTGTCTAATCTTTCAGTTCTTAAAATAGTGAACTACCCTTTGATATGGTTTGGTTAAGGTGTTAAAATGTGTGCTTTGAATATGCAATTAATAATGAGTGAATGAAACCTCTCCAGCCTACTACAAACTACTTTGTGGGCACCAGTGCAAAACACACAAGTTGTTTATTTAGCAAAAATAGTGGTTACAATAAGAATTTTAATAATAAAAGTGTATATGGCAAGGTACTAAATGTTAAAATACAGACTGTTTCATAAGTATACTCCAAAACACTTAAACATTACTTGTTAATGTGAGATTGGCGATAGAATCAACTTACTAACTTACTGCAAAGTAATACTTAATGTCCATATAAAGTCATGTAAGTGCCTTACTGTGACATCAATTTTAAGTGGAAGCTAAGTTGAAACTACAAAAATATTTGGTTTCCGCTGTTTTCTTTAATCTAGCTAGTCTCTCTTCATTCTCTGTTGTGTTAGAAGTCTTTGAAAATGTTTTTAAAATGTCTCACTTGTGTTTTCTTGTGATGTCAACTCAAGGCCATTTACACATTTTAGGGGTGAATTCACCAAGTGAATAGTACATTCGCACAAGGTATTCCAGCTCAAAAACCTGAATCTCATTCACCAACCACAAGCAATTCAGTTTAACTTGGCCATAAAATGCTTTAAAATAGCATTAGACACAGTATATCCAGATGCACAGTGTAAACAAGCACACTACAGCTCAAGCCATTTTAAAGATCAGATTCAGATGTCTGGATCACAGTGGTGGTCCCAGTAAAGTTTATCCAGATTGATGTAGTCTGCTGCATCTTCCAAAACTGAGCGCTCAGAACCGGCCTGCAAGATGGGGAATTTTGTCATGCAAATTGTGTTCAGCACAGATTTGCGGTGTTACCTGATTTGCATAATTCCTTTAGTGAATTGGGCACTAAAAGAACGCAGACAGCACATCCAAATAAATGCCGATTTCAGCAGCTGCAACTCATTCCTAGTGAATTCCCCCCTTTAGACTCGTACCTGGTACATTTTACTATTCAACCTCCAATGTTCCAAACTTCATTTGTTCTGTTGGCATAAAAGTAGGTATATTGAAAAAAAAAAAAATTTCTTCTGGGGGCATAAAAGAAGGTATTTTGAATGTTTTTTTTTTTTAATTGTTTATCTGCCTGTACAATGAAAGTCAGTGGGGTCCAGTGTTTTTGGACCCCACTGACTTTCATTAAATGGACAAAGGCAATTCTTCAAAATATCCTCTTTTATAATCATTAGAGTATCAAGCAATAAAAGTCAGATCAAGCAATAAACATTCACATGTAATGTGAAACACTTTCATGGCAACTGCCCCTTTTTATTTAAAGAGGTGGTTGATTATGATTTCAACTTTTTAACTTTAGTTATTGTGTAAGGTTGCTGTTAGAGCATAAACAACATCTACAAAGTTACAACGCTCAAAGTTCAATGCAAAGGGAGATATTTTCTTTGAAAGAATTCTCTGTTTAAGGACTGTACAACAAACGGCTGGTAGGGACTACAACGAGCTTCTTCTCGGCTTAGTGACATCACTAACTCTAAAATTTACATAAACCCTGCCCACGAGAACACGCAACAAAGGGGGTGAGGCCATGTTGGGCTACTTTAGAGAAAAGGCAGAGTTGTTGTAGTAGAGTGTTGTTTACCATGCCGTCATTTTACGCCAAACTGCTTGTCTTCTTCACAAACGAGGGTCAATTCAAAGCTGGATTTGCACAAAGATTAACATGACGGCACATGCTAGTCAATAAGTTGAATCAACTCCACAGCAACTACATAAATTTATCCACTAACCATTCAGAAACGTCCAGATCCATTCTATGGGTCCTATTTTAACGATCTAAGCACATGGTCTAAAGCGCACAGTGCAAATGCACTTAGGGCGTGTCCGAATCCACTTTTGCTAGTTTGAGGACAGGAAAAATGGTCGGTGCACCCAGCGCATTGTCTAAAAGGGTTATCCCTATTCTCTTAATGAGTAATGGGTGTGTTTTTGGGCGTAACGTAAAATAAACCAACCAGAGTCTTATCTCTCATTCCCTTTAAAAGCCAGTTGCGCTTGCGCCATGGCGTATCCGTTATTTACAAGGCGGAATTTGCAAGCGGAATAACTACACATCTATAGCGAGGAAACAAATCTTTAACCTCGTGCACGAGCAGACCATCTACGGGAAAAGCCGGATTCCACCAAAGCATTTTTATCTTTACGCACACAATAATAATCTTTTACATTGTAATCCTTTTATTTTTAATATTTGGCATGTTTGTGTGCTGCTGCACTTCCCTGTGTGTATAATACGCAGAATGTACGCGCGTCGTGCGCCCGCATATAGGCGCATATTACTAACACGCTCTTTAAATAACAAAACAAATATTGCGGCATTGACTTTAGACCAGGTTTTAGTTGGTCAATGGCGCAGTCTATTTCAGTTCAAAATAGTAACACGCCAACAACGTGCCTGAACACATCTCGTTTTCAGACCAGCACGCCCATGGGCGCACAAATGGGCGCAAATGCATCTGCTATTTAAACAACGTGGCGCAGGACTTGAAAATGGTAACTGCGCTGGGATGAAACTAGCAAAAAACACTTGCGGCGCGCATTGCGCCGGGTGTATGATAGGGCGCTATAAGTTGTAAATTCTTCCTGAGTCTCTCCATCAGTGTCGACTCTGGTTTGAACAATGTAAGGCTGAACACTGTTACTGACAATCCTCATTTTGGCTGCGTGAGATTCTCCAGCTTTGTTGTTGTTGAGCAACCGAAGCGTGAGCTGTTAAAGCTCCGCCCTCTTCTGGAAAGTGGCCGGGAGCAGCAGCTCATGTGCATTTAAAGGGACACACACAAAAACGGCGTGTTTTTGCTCACATACAAATGGGCCAAATTTGACAAGCTATAATAAATGATCTGTGGGGTATTTTGAGCTGAAACTTTACAGATACATTCTGGGCACACCAGATTCTTGAAAAAGGGGCATTATAAGTCCCCTTTAAGCACTTTTTGAAAACTAGCCCTTGAACTGCATGAAGATCTGTCTCTGCTCTACATGTCTGACAGTAAATAGATACACTCTCAATTTATCGCCTATTTATATGGCCCAAGAGCTCCCTAACTGACTGTGACGTGTAGATTCATTATCCTTATCTTCCAAAAAAGCAGGTTTACTGTTTTTATAGCCTGATTTATTGCTTACTTAAAAAGGATCACTGCTGTGGGACAGGTCTTTCAGGTGCTGCTGAGACAGTACCAGTCTGACTGATGGGAGCCTCATGGGGCATCTCTGATATCTATGATCTCATCAGTGGGTCTGGCCGAGGTGGCCTCGCTCAAGTGCCATTACCTGGACTGCTCGAGTGCAACAAGTGTTCTTACCAAGACTGTCATTACATCAGCATGGATGTGGGGTGACGGGGCTGTGTGTGAATCAAATCCCAAAACCAAAATTTAATCTGCTACAAAATTTAAAAATGTCAATTTAGAAATAAAAGGCTATTTTCTACCCAGATTTTAGCCCTCTGATTTGAACACTCTGTTGGAAGGGGCGTGTGTGCTGTGAGACTTCAATGTAAATGCCCACTGTTATAATTGGTTAACATATTTGCATATGAAATAAGTATTAAATGTGGAACTCTCTTGAAAACTTTAACTATTTTTACTATTACAGCTGTTGAGATGAACTAATCATAAAAGTGTTGATTACAGCATTATATTTAGATCTACTCCCGTTGCATGAAAGGTTGCAGCGATTACAGACATCTGTTGAGCACATTAATGCAGTGATCTCGTCATTGCAACTCGATTTCTGCACTCTCACGAATGCTTTTATCATAACTAACTGTGCAAACACTATGTAAATAAGAGATTCAATGTGCAATGTTGACAGCATCATTAATTGAGTTTTGTCAAGAGCCCACAACTCAGTCATTGATAAACTCACGCTGTTTGATTGACAGCTCCAGCGATTGTAAAGGGAGTGTTCTTTATGCAATTTAATCACAATTTAAATATCAGATTATTTTCATGCTATTTTCAAGAGAAACAATGTGAAGTTGACAGTTTAGTTACTGGCTTGATTTACTGATGCATAAACAGCAATAAACAATTTTGAGACCAAAAACATCTGGTTGTACATGAATCATTACATATCAGAAATCACTGATCGCAGATCAGGAATTGGAGTTAAAATGGTTACTTACATGTTGCGGCATTACTGTCGGGTCCATATCTTACAGCAAAAGTTTGCAAAGCTTGCACCGAAATCGTGACTGATTTACTAAAGAATCCACAGTGAAATATACTGAACAAACAAATAATGCTCCACTTAGCATTAGGATCCTTTAGAAGGTAATGTTATTTTTAGTCCAGTGTATCTCACTAATGCACCAGTGGGCAGGGCCAAAGATGCGATGATGTAGAAGTAGGCGTTGATTTTCTTGTGCAGAGGTGGTCTTTCGACACAATATTACATCATAATGTGACAAAATCCAAAACGAGTCTTTTTCGGAGCTTGGTTTCAATAAAAGCTGTTTTTTTGTATAGTGAGGAAGTTTTGATTTCTTAAAATTACAGGATGTTTTAATAGTACAATGACCTCTTGCATGTCAAAAGATCAAGGAAAATTTGATTTCTAAATTCATGACCCCTTTAAATTCCAAAATTTCAGAAATTTCAATAACTTGAATGTTCTTTAAAGTTTAGTTTTACACTAATTCATTTACTTTTTAAAGTCATTTGTGATTACAGGGTTTTTAATTTTATTTTTTTTTAACTCACAATTAGAAAATTCTACCCAGTTAAATAGAACAGTTTGCATCTTGTTTTAGCTTTAATGCTTATTTGTCTTATATTGCTCATTCTAAGTCATCTTGTTGCCCCTTGGAGTTCTAAACCGGCCCTCTGGTTTAGAACCACTGCTGCATTCAGATTAATTGGACATTGAATATTTTCCATATAGCAGATATGCTTTGTATAATTCAGAAAATGCTATATTATTTTTATTTTCTATAAATGAATGCATTGGATTTAGCTTATTCATTAAAAATATCACTTCATTCTTGTGCTGTTGGATAATCAGTCTAACATTTAATGGTTTGCACATTGCTTTGCATTCATAAAGATGATTTATAAGACAAAAAATATATATATGTGTGTGAATGCAGTGTTGAACTGCATTCCAGAAACAGCAAAGACCACTGATGTCATTAACATGGTAAGGACTCACTGACTAGTTAAAATAAGTATTTGTGCAAGCTCTAGTGTGTGATGTTGGACTGCATGAAACCATAAAGTAGGACAGATCGCCCACTTCGTTTTTTTGTTTCTCAAGGGAAATTACAGGCTCAGATACACATATATTCAGTAACTCCCATAACACGCACATACTCACACACACTAACTACCCGCTCTCTTGTCCCTCTTTTAGACCACTCGGAGATAGAGGAACTTCTACATTCATATCCCTTGCGGATCAAAGTCGGAAAAGCCTCTCTTTCAAAAGCTTTTCCCGTCCATGAACTCGCAGCACACAGTGTGACGCTGATGGGTCTCGCTCTGCATTACATTTAAACTTTAATAATCCTTTAATCTTTAAAATGAACTCTGCGCAGAGCTGACCTCATATGATGGTGGGTGTCTGCAGCTGCCCTATGGTCCACAGTGCCGCTCGGCGCTGAGACAAGAGTGTGAGGGAGCACGTCAGAGTGGGTGTCAGGGAGGAAGTGAAATGTGACCATGAGCTGAATCAAATTTGCTTCTCGCAGCAGAAATGAGCTGAAGTGGCTCCATCTTTATTTCAGCTGTCAGCGCACTCGAAGGCTACTCGGACCGTGAGAGTTATTTTAAAACTCCTTCCAGCACACAATTGCTTCAAAGATGATCACAGCTTTAAAGGTATAGTTCAGTCAAAAGTGAAAAATTCTGTCATTATTATTTACTTATTTACTTATGTACTTATTTTACCCTCATTTAGTATTCATAGCTATTACCATGCAAATACAGTTTATAATGACCAGGAGCTCCAAATGGGACAATTTAACAGTTTATTTAACAGTTGCTCTGTACCTGTTGTGGAAGTCCCAAATACGCCGGAAAGCCAAACACTGATATGTGTCTCTCATAGAATCAAGTAACA
Organism: Hypophthalmichthys nobilis; assembly: GCA_037950665.1. Classification (NCBI taxonomy): domain Eukaryota; kingdom Metazoa; phylum Chordata; class Actinopteri; order Cypriniformes; family Xenocyprididae; genus Hypophthalmichthys; species Hypophthalmichthys nobilis. The sequence goes on along the minus strand of CM075477.1, from coordinate 28,683,268 downwards.
GATGCATATTTTCATCACTTACCAGGTAGTCCAAATTCCTTGCTTACTTTTCTCCAAGCTATCTCCTTTTTTCTCCGGTCTCTGTATGAATAAGAGGTTGTGTCATAAATCACGGGGTGCCCGCAGACAGCTACAGTAATGCTTTTCTCCATTTTCTGATTCAACCAACCCGATTTTACGGCAATTCGTACGTATTTTACAAGGTTTAGACAAATCGTACAAATTCGTACGAATTAGCCACCTCATAAAATACATACAAATTGGTGGTGAGATACCGTTGGATACAATCAGACATGTCAAAGCCCTTTGCTGATTGGCTTGCGTGACAACGCGTAATGCGAATTTCTGGCTCAAGTTGAAATTTTTCAACTTGCGCAGAAGGCGCGATTGAGGCGAATATCGTGCGTTCGCAGCAATCGTAGACCATTTTGCGTCATTTACATTGCCCGGTGCGAATTGACTTTGTAGGTAATCTACTCGCGTAAATAATTAAATTCGCTTCTGGTGTGCACCATTAATATGTATACCGCAAAAATACGTAGCAGCATGACTGTTTTCAACATTGATAATAATAAGAAATTTTCTTGAGCACCAAATCAGCATATCAGAATGATTTCTGAAGGATCATGTGACACTGAAGACTGGAGTAATGATGCCATTGCAGGAATAAAATACATTTTAAAAAACAGTTTTAAATTGTAATAATCATTTTAAATGGTAATATTTTACAATATTACTGTTTTTACTGTATTTTTGATCAAATAAATGCAGCCTTGGTGAGAGATTTCTTTCAAAAACATATAAAAAACCTTAAGTTTTGAATGGTATAATTCTGGTAAATGTATAATTAAATTCTGACCATTTTATTCTTAAATCTAGGCCTACGTATAATCCTGGTTGGTTCTGTTTCCTCATGGCCACTTCTGCCAATGTGAACAACAATGTTTGTTCATGGACTTGCATAAGCCATATGATTGCTTTGTGTGAGGGAAATACAGTCTTTATTCACATTATATTTTCAGTTCTTGTTTGGCCATTGTGTGGAAAAGAGCAGTGTAACGGATTCTTCTAAAGTTCCTATTTTTGTGTTTCACTGAAGAAAAGAAAAAAAAAACATGCAGGTTTAAGAACAGCATGAGACTGAGTAACTCATAAATTTTCATCACTTTACGTCTGCTCAGATTCCACTATAACAGGGAAAAAAGATTGACCAGCGACGTTATACTTCTGTTAGGCAAGGCATCAACTGTAAATAATGAATTAAAGTATAAATCTTTCCGCAGGCTTTGTGTTCTCTGTAAAGCCTCATCCAGCCTCAGAGGTCTGTTGTACTTAAAGCAAAGGCAAATGCTCTGAGGAAGACATCTCAGTCATTTGAAGCATTAAATAAACAGCGACAGTTATCATAATTTTCTGAGCATCTTAGGGGTGCACGATAGGGCATTTAAATGTAAGAGAGCTTTCAGACAGACGAAGGAAATTCCTTCGCCTCTGGAGTCCGCTCAAACAAACAAGCAGATGATGTCTCCAACAAGAACGCTTTATCAAAAATACATACAGACTCTCTGGGGCGGTTTCTCGAATAAGTCTACAGAGCTTGAGATACTCACTGTACATTCATTGTGATCCACACATACTTGTGCCTTTCTGTCAAAGTGTGATGTTTTTGCTTCAAGCTTGGAGAAAGGAGGGTGAATGAAGAAGAAAGTGTGGAACGGGGGAGGAAAGATGAAAAAGGGAAATGTTTTCAGATAGTTCTTCATGTGGCTCTTATCTCGCAGGAGGTAAGAGGCATGAAGATGGAGACAGATAGAGAAGTAAACTGGAGTGATTTCATAAGCGCGGTGGAAACGGTCGGGTCACTTCAGTACAGTGTCTTACGTGTGCAGACACAGAGCAAGAACTCTGATTACTCAAGAGCCTCATCAAACAAAAGAAGAAAGAGAAAACGAGGAGATAGTGTAGGAGGTAAATGAAATAGACCATTTGATGGTTGATTTTGTGAAACACAAAGTTAAGTATTAAATAGAAGGTAATTTTCTCTCAGCATAGCTAGGAGAATTTGCTGCTCTTTTTACCTTCCGCTTTGAAAACAAGTGCAAATATGTGTGCTAGTGTGTGTTTGCGAGTGTTAATTAAACCTCAGGCATCTTCCTTTATGGACCACAGCATCATGGATTAGATAATTACCTTGAGGTTGATTATTTACACAGAGCCCCATAGTCCCGGTGAATGAATGTGTAATGCTTAAAACATCACAATGAAATTGCTCACTGATAATTCACAGCATGGACATAATGTCCAAGGAGAATACAGATGAAAAACAATTTTCTTGATCCTTTGAAATAAAAAGGTCTGACGTGCCATGAACACATGTTCTTCCCCTCTTCATAAAGGCCATTTATTGATCCCATAGCTGCAAAAATTTATAAATTATCTAAATTATTTGATGTCAAACAGATGAATAGATTAATGCATGACCATCCAGATTTACACATCAGCAACTTGGTTCACTGGGGCTGATGTCTGCTTAATTGTATTGAATGCATGTGCACTTGTAGTGTACTTCAAATCTTAAAAAGTATATTTTTAAAAAAAGTACTTGCAGATAATATAATATTGATGAAACTGAAGAACACTTAAATGCATTTAAACAGAGTACACTTTCATGACTATAAAACACTTAAGTGCACTTTTAAAAAGTGCACTATGTAATAATGTTAAATTAATTTTCACTTTAAAGTATATTTTAAAACATTAAACATAAAAACATTATTTACTAAATTGCAACTTTATCATAACAGATGTATAATTACAAATATTTAAATACATGACATACTTCATTGGATCAAAAAATCTTGAATCTCTTAAACTCCATTTAATAGAAATTTAAACTATAATACATTGTCATTTCAATGCAATTAACTGCCCCGAAAACTACATTCAGTTAACACTTAAGTATATTCTTTTAAAGCATATTATTTCCGTAAAAAGTATGATTTTTCACAAGGGATAGTTCACCAAAAAATGAAAATTTTGCTATTTACTCACCCTCATTTCGTTCTAAACCTATATGACTTACTTTCTTCTGTGGAACATAAAATCAGATATTTTGAGAAATGTCTCAGTGTTTTTTGTCCATAAGTCAATGGTCATCAAAACTGTCTGTCTGGTTACCAACATTCTTCAAAATATCTTCTTTTTGTGTTCCACAGAAGAATGCGAGTCATACAGGTTTGGAACGAAATGAGGGTGAATTTTCATTTTAAGGAGAAAGTAAAATAACTCTATCATTTTTAAACACCAGATTGTATAATGATAAGAGTATCCTTCTGAAGGTTTTTAAACATTTAGAAGAAGTAGGAAATGTTTGTTTTTGACAAGTCCGTGATGATTTCATTCTGACCGTAACAGTTTGTATTGCACATTTCAGCAATGATTGTTTTATGAACCTGTCAAAAGGGTTTTACTGATGGACAGAGCCACACTGAGCCGGCAAACTTACCACAGCCTGTAAGCTTGGTTACATATGTCAAATTCAAAGTGGTTCTTTGTGTAATACGCTTAAAGGTACAGTAGAAGTGTAAGTCATTTAGAATGAAATGGTCTGTTTTTGTCTGTAAAACTTTCATTAATCTTAAGAAATCAAATAAAGTTATTACACCTATGAGCTATGAAGATTATATAATACAAGGTTAAAGGGAAAGATTTGAAAATCGACAGGAAATGTGTGAATTTACATGTGTGAGAAACAGCTCTATTAAAGTCATGCTTTAGTCCCGTGCATGAACATAGCTAGATGCACTTCACAAGACAGGAAGAAACTGAATGAGGCACGAAAAAGGGACATCGGACAGAATTTGATATATTAAGCTAGAAACTGTTAGCCTGATGGAATGTCCGAAGCTCAGACCACCATCTATATCCCATGTATCCATGTCTTCTCTTCTGACAGCCAGTTGATATCATCAGTCACATTCACACTTTATAAATCCTATTGTGCGATATATAATGCGATATATTACATATACATTTCCATATAGTGGAAACTAGTGCTTATATTTTTCAATATACTGCAATATATGCATTGACAATGTATGGCTATATATTGATACAAATAAAATATTTATAAATGAAGACAAAAATAGCATTACATTCAAGTTTTATCCTTTATTGTGTACATATATTGCACATACATACATAAATGTGAATGTATTGTAAACACATATATACACACATTCATGGAATGAGTTACAATCTGTGGTTATAACAGACTTCCAGTTCCCAGCATGCTTTGCTTCTGGCTGTTAAAGGAGAGTAAATGTTAAAATTAAGTGCTATTTCATGTGTTTTGCTCAATATTGATATAGGGGGAGATCTGTTAGTGTTTATAGTTCTATTAATTTGGAATTTAAATGGTTTTCTGGTATGTGTGAGTTTTTGGGGTTACCATTGTGCTGAAGAGTAGAGCCTGTGGTTAGGTTTATGATTGGCTGAACACCATCTATAATAACCTTATTTAAAAAATAACAGCTATAGCACAGTGATAGTGGAAACTTTAGTACATGCAGGTGTGCTTTTGTTAACTAGCTTGAAAATATGTAACATTTAAAATGTAAATCATTATAAAATATAAGAAATGTGTTATATAATATATTTTACCATATATGTGTTTATATTGCATGAGTAAATATATCTGCAATATATTATGCATGCAGTACCATATGTGATCACATATAAATCTATATATTATGAAGTATATTACTGAATATAAAATGACATGCATTATGATATATTAGTAAATATATTATCACATATTTTTCAATATATGAAAAGCGGCAATTCCTTATGTATTATTCAATATATTGTAATATATTTACGCAATATATTTTTCTGTATATTTTCAAATATACTGTTAAATCATGTAATATATTGATCATTCATATACAGGGAAATATATTTTCTATCCATAAGGGATGGCACCACATGGAAGAGAAATGTCAGAAGACCTGAGAAAGAAAATAATTTCTTTACACCAGAAAGGTGAAGGCTACAAGAAGATCAGCAAAGCTTTACTTATCAGTCAGAATACTGTAGCAAAAGTGGTACAAAAATTTAAAAAAGATGGAACTGCAACCATCTCACAGAGACGTCCAGGTCATCCACGGAAGTTAACACCTCGACAGGAGCGTCTTCTGATGAGAAGGGTTGAAGAAAATCGGCATGCAAGTTCACTGCAGTTATCTAAAGAAGTAGAAAGCCAAACTGGGGTGACTATTTCCCATGACACAATACGGCGTACACTGCAGAGGAATGGCATGCATGGGTGCCGTCCACGAAAGAAGCCTCTCCTAAAGCCCAGGCACAAAAAAGCCCGCCTAGAGTTTGCCAGGGCCCATGCTGACAAAGACTCTATACTCTGGAGTGATGAGACCAAGATAAATATTTCTGGAACTGATGAATTCTGAAAGAATATGGGTAACAAGTTGATGGGCCCCGTTGCCTTCTATAGTATGTACATTAATGCAGATTGTATTTCGTTCTAACTAGTTTGAGTAATGATAAAGGATGGAGCAAGATTTGTTTTACAAACTTTAATGTTACATTAGTGCTCAGCTAACGCATGCACTATTATTGATACTGTTAATAATACAGTTCCCACATGTGCACCGCAATAAAATTAGAAATATACACATTGGTTTGTTGATGGACATACACTTGTTAATGCTGATGGTGAGGAATTACAGTTTCAACATTTCATGACTGAATAGTGCATCACTGAGAAACGTCCTGCTCAAGTCATTCTTGCGATGGAGGTTCGGGTTGAATAACTATTTCTTCCAATATTTCATCATTGGACTCACACTCGTTACAATCTTTACAGTGCGTACAATCGCTGAGCTTTAGGAAGCTGTAAGCGGTAGACCAATCACAACAGACTGGGCCATCTGGCCAATCAGAGCAGAGTAGGCTCACGGAAAGGAAGGATTTTACAGAGACTGAATCATCTGACAAGTCGTTTGAGAATCATTGAAAAATGTTGTAATGTGCAATGTATATTATGAGAAAATGAAAGTGTTTTTGACCTTTGATGCATGTAAACCTGTTGTAGGAGACCTAAACAGAATTAGGATCCTTTCAAATTTCATAATAGGGGCACTTTAAAAAGATCTTCATTTGTGTTCCGAAGATGAACAAAAGTCTTACAGGTTTGGAACAACAAGAGGGTGAGTAATTAATGATAGAATTTTCATTTTGGTTGAACTAATGCTTTAGTCATTACTGGTTGTCTACCTTTACCAAGGACAAACAATATTACACCACACAGATGGAATAACCCATTACTTTGCAATTCAATTTGTGTTTAATTGCATAAGTAGGATGTGTGAGTGTGTTTGAGCCCATGTCTCCGGGGAATATCTACCTGAACGAACTCGGCGTGTTGTCGAGGTGGAATTAAAAAGCCCTTCTGTCACCCAGCCAGTACTCAACCAGGATCTGCTTAATTATTGTGTTTGTATCTGTCTCTGCCCTTCCATGCTTGGCTGCATAAGTGTGTGTATGAAATTTTTGAAGGCTTTGGTGTGTAATCCATTTAACAGCTGTTTAATGGTATCTCACTCATCCCATCTTCTTCCTGCCAATCTCGACTCTTTTCACCTCTATTTCTCAGAGATGCAGATATGAAATTACTCTGGTACCCCAATAAATTCATCTCTGCTTTAATTAAACTCCCTAAAGTGTGGTCCAATGCCCTAGTCTTCATTAAGCACTATTGAGTTTGATGAATTCTAAACTAATGTCTCACAACGGCATCCAATTACATACACAGTCAATGAATCAAGTGAAAAGTGGATCAATTTAACCCCACACCACAATTACTGTATAGTAACCAATGTCTTTAATGGCACCGTGTTGGGAAGAAGCCCGACCTTGTTTGTGTCAAATTCGGTTTGTTGTCAGGGGATCAAACCCTTGACGTGCTTAAAGAGTTGCCACAAGGAATAATAAAAAGAAGATAAAAAGAACAAATGGTAAATAAACGGAGAGAGAGGGGAAGAATGAAGCCTACGGCTTTATTGTGCTCCACTTTGATGATGCTGACAGATGCAATAAAACACTCATATTAAGGGGGGAGATCAAAGCGGGCTCACAACGGCTTTAAGAGGCTCAATAAAATAAAACCACATTTTGTACCTCTGAATGAAGACGGAGAGCGAGGTGTGGGAAACTCTGCTTTAAACGTGATAAGTGGAAAGGGATGTTTCATTTGCAACATGACTTGATGAAAAGCTAGAAAGGGATGGTGGGATGTTGGTTGGACATGATTAACGGCACTGCAGTTTTGACAGAATCATATGGTTCAGAGGGCGTCATAATTTATTTACGTTCCCTTTGCAGATTTCCGAGCGTGCACAGGCTAAAATAATTTACCTTCTGTCTGCTGCACACCGCACTGCTGCACTCAACACTGTTAAACAAAAACATAGTCCTGTCATGAGCATCTAATCCCTTACAAAAAAAGTACCATTGTATTACCATGTTTTGGTCATGGTGCCCTGACGTGTTAATACCTTATCATTTAAATGCATTGTCATTCAGTACCATGGTTCAAATGTTTGACACCTCTGTACATAATAACCTAGAATACTGTCTAACACTTGATGTCTACTCTGTCAAGTCTTTGTCGCCAATTAGGAACCTGGATGTGCTCTTTGATACCAATCTTTCATTTGAAAGCCACGTTTCTAGCATCTGTAAAACCGCGTTCTTCCATCTTAAAAATATATCTAAATTACAACATATGCTCTCAATGACAAATGCAGAACAGTTAGTTCATGCGTTCATGACCTCAAGGCTAGATTACTGTAACGCTCTACTGGGTGGTTGCCCTGCTCGCCTAATAAATAAACTCCAGCTGGTCCAAAATGCAGCAGCTAGAGTTCTTACTAGAACCAGGAAGTATGACCATATTAGTCCAGTTCTGTCAACACTGCATTGGCTCGCTTTTAAACATTGTATAGATTTTAAAATCTTGCTAATTACTTACAAAGCACTAAATGGTTTAGCTCCCCAGTACATGAGTGAGCTCTTAATGCATTATAGTCCTTTACGTCTATTGTGATCTCAGAATTCAGGCCAGTTGATAATACCATACCTAGAATATCAAAATCAACCGCAGGTGGTAGATCCTTCTCCTATTGGGCACCTAAACTCTGGAACAATCTTCCTAGCATTGTTCGGGAAGCAGACACACTCTAGGCTAAAAACACATCTCTTTAACCTGGCATACACATAACACATTATCTACTTCTATAATTCAAATCATGTAAATTGTTAGGCTGCATAAATTAGGTCAGCTGGAACCGGGAACACTTCCCATAACACCTGATGTACTCGCTACATAAGAAGAATGGCATCTTCTTCTAATATTAGTCTCTCTCTGTTTATCCTGAGGTTTGCTGTAGTCTGCCAGATCCAGGCCGTATCCAGATGAGATGAAGGACCTGCGCCTAGACATGATGACAACGCAGCCCTGAAGTGTCAACTAAGCTATCCCCTCCTTTCCCAATGTATAGATAAAACGTTATCAAAATGATCCCAGTTCGCATGGATCTGCGGAAACGACTAATTTTTCTGTATTATCCAGGCCAGACAAGCAATTTGGTAATGTCACTTTGTAAAAAAGACTAAGCGTCTGTGCACATACACATTTAAACGTGCATACCATAGACTATGTCTTCTGTTTTCAGTTAAAAATGTGTCATTTAAGCGGTCCCTAAGTTAATAATTAACAATTTTTACAATGGAAGTGATTCAATCAAAAACCTACTTTAGCTCGATAATAACTTTTTCTTATATAAAGCCAAAATAATCTCTGTCCATTAATTTTCCTATTATCACTGTAAGGCTGCTTTGAATTTGTGAAAAGTGCTATATAAATGAAGATGACAACTCAAGTGCTAGATAAATAATATAAATAAATATATAAATAAATATTTAAAAAATCTATGCACTCCCTGGCAAAAAAAAAAAAAAAAATGGGCCAAGCCCAAAATGGCTAAACACTAAGCTTTTAATTGTCTTTTAATTGTCCACAAATTATTGGTCAGGAAATATAGCAAATGCACTATGTAAAAAGCCATTGCTGTCTCAGAAAAACATCAAAGACAGAATGAAGATTTTGTCAGAATATGGATGTGGAGTGAATCACGATGAAACATGATATGCATGGTGATGCTCCAGAGCGGTGTCTTCGGAAATCTGGTGAGAAATATAATAATAAATGCATCTCTACCACAGTGAAGCATGGAGGAAGAGGTGTCATTGTGTGGGGAATCTTTTTAGCTGCTGTAATTGGTGAGCTACTTCAATGGGAAAAGTCATTTAAGGCTTTGGAATACAGGAGAATATTGCAGAATGTTATCTAAAGAGGAATGATCAAAATTTTCAACAAGACAATGCTCCTGCCCAAATTGCAAAGACAACCAAGAAGTGGCTTGAGAACAAGTCCATCAGACTCATGTTTTGGCCTGGTTAGAGTCCAGATTTAAACCATATAGTGAATATTTGGAATATTGTCACATTAAACTCAAACTAACTGGGAGACATTTTTCAACAACTCATGAACTGTTTGGGGAAAAAAATTATATGCAAGTTGGGGAAGGCTATTCCATGCTAAGTTACTTTATCTACAGTATTTGTGCAATTCTTACTAATTTCCTGACAAGTGATTTGTGGTTAAAATACCATGTAAAGACCATTAAAAGACCACTAAATATTTTACCATTTTTGGCATGGCAATTTTTTTTTTTTTGCCCAGGTGTGTGTATATATATATATATATATATATATATATATGGCAACCTATCACGGTACTACACTTGAATTCACTGAGCTCCTGAGAGCGACCCATTCTTTCACAAATGTTTGTAGAAGCAGTCTGCATGCCTAGGTGCTTGATTTTATACACCTGTGGCCATGGAAGTGATTGGAACACCTGAATTCAGTGATTTAGAGGGGTGTCCTAATACTTTTGGCTATATAGTGTATCTTGACATTCAATTCACTCAAATTGTTACACTGAAAATACAAATTGTAAAAATGGATTAAATTAAATTAAATTCCATCATTAAGGTACCACAACAGTATACATCTGTATGAAGTAACCTCACACAGACATGAGGAGACATGGATGAGGAGGACATGTTTCGGTAGAATTAACCAGATCTACACAGTCATATCTTGGGGCTATGTTGGAGGTGGGGACTGTCATAACCAGAATTAAGCAGCCATATCCAGACAATTATGATCATAAGTGATACTGTTATTCGAATTCTTCAACCATTAAAGACAAAGTAACTGCCTATCAAGATAAGCAAGAAAGCAGACCTTTTAATTACACATTTGAGAAACAACCTGTTAAGTTAAATCAACAAATAACCATTTAAATAAATAAGCCAGACAGACAGTGGCCATCTGTTTCAACAGGGAGAGTGGTAATGAAGGCACGTTTGTGCTGCAGGATTGCCTTAATGAAGCTGTATAATGGCAGATTTTGAGCTCATAAGAGTTTTTATTAAGCAGTCACTGCTACTGCATGATGATGAACATATTCCCAGTGTAAACTGCAGGTCTGGAACTTCTTGTTTTACTGATATGCAATAATTCACATTCAGAGTACTGTTCGATTTTCTTTTCCTTTTTATGCCTCTATTTTGCCAGGTATTCCTGGTTCACACAGGCTCAAGGGAATTCTTCTCTTTGCTTTTCTCCCTTCTTCTCCAACATGCAAACAGCATTAGGGGCTTGAGGCATATAGGCAGCCAACGGGCCCCCCTCAAGAAATATCTCACTGAGAGAGATGAGATGGTGGAGTATGGAACACTTCAAACAAAGTTACACACATTATATTGACATGGCAGAAAAGTCAGAATTCAAATGCTGTTTCTGTGCTTTTGTTGCATATAAGTCATGTATGAGTGGATAACTAGTGCTTGTTCCAGGTGTAATAATCAGCCCTTGCACACACACATGCATGCACAAACAAGGGAAACACAGGTTAATTAGGGTAGAACTCAGATCAAATGACTTCAGGTCTTGTCTTGCATGCTGATCATATGCATGCTGTATTATCATAAGCGAGCATGAGAATGAAGAGATTGAATCCATGGCAATAACCCACAGTCTATATAGTCAGATGTCATTATCTGATGAAATCCAATTTATGAAGCTCTAGTGTTTGTCTTCTGTAAACATTTAAACATGGCGCATGGAGAAGAAAGATCGATCTACAGTTTTCAGGAAAGATTCTATGTGATCTCCTTCAGGTAGTAAATTCCACAGATTGTTGAGGGAACTTTCTGGGTTCACAGGGAGAGCTGCCATTATCAGATATTGATCACAGCCACAGAAGTAGGCCTACTAATGATTTTTTTGTTCAAGTTTTTTTAATTGATTGATTGATTTGGTTACGGTTATAGTAAATGCTAGATTTTTGAGTATAGTGATTTTTTTAATCATGCAGTGGGACCAAGATTCAAATCTCAATTTGTCACAAAGTGGAGACAAGGTAGTGTTGTAGCACATTTATGCAGTTTTTTAAAATGTGTTTTAAATTTTATTATAAAACGGTTAGTTCCTGTTCTTGATTCAATAGCTGAGTTTTATTCATGATAAAACACGGCTATGACCGCTTCACCCAACGGTTCTGTGTATCACTACACAACACACTTAGCAACCACTCATAACAACGTAAACTGTATGATGCCAATTGATATTGTTCATTGAATCTTACTGTATGTAGAAGAGTATTGTGAGAAAGAGATCGAGTGAGCGAGTTTATTACCTGCATTCAGATTTAGCATTTTCCTTCAGGTCAGTCCTATGTTAATAATAAAAAATCTGTTTAAATGTCCATTGTATTATCTTGTCCTTTTAACAGTTAAGGGGTTTTCCCGTGACTGACAACGCTAGGCAAAGCATTTGTCAGTTGCGTCCATGTTCACAACAGTTCAGTCTTTTCAATGTAAAAGTCTTCGCTACTGACTGACACACTCATGAAGACAGTCTTTGCCGCCATCTAATGGCGTAATAATGTAACTTCTGTTGCTGTTCACGGTCAGGGACTATTTTTTCTGGCGGAAGGAAGGCTTTTAGTGATTTTACTTCATGAAAGTTGCATTGATACATATTTTTTAGCTTTAATATTTGTATTGTGTGGTAACCGTTTTATAAAAGCAATAAGGTACTCGAGGCTAGTGCTGTATCGTGGTTGAAGGGGCTTCAGCCGTGACTTATTCACGATACAGCACAGCCTCTCGTACCATATTGCTTACATATGGTATTGTCATATTTGTCTGCTCCAAATTAAAGTTTTTTTTGTAAATTTACTACCCATCCTTTAAAGGGTTAGTTCACCCAAAAATGAAAATGCTGTCATCATTTACTCACACTCATGTTGTTCCAAACCTGTATGACTGTCTTTCTTCTGTGTAATATAAATGAAGATATTTTGAAAGAAATGTCTCAGATTTTTTGGTTACTACAGTGGAAGTCAACAATAACCAAAACTGTTTGGTTACATACCAGTTGCGTGCAGTGGTGTTCTGAAATGAGGAGGCACATTTTTTATTTATTTATGAATCAATGTAAATTCATGTGCATTACTCTTAACGTTGACACATCTTCCTTGTTAAATGAACGTTACTTTACATTACTTCAAAAAAGAAAAAAAGAAACCAAATACAATTCTATTTTGTAATTTTACATTAACAATGTATTGTAATAAATGTTCTATTTATCAAAACCAAGTCAATCTCATCAAGTTAGTGTTTTAAGCATTTCTACATTCATTCCAAAATAATAACTAAAGGCAATAATAATTTAAACAATATATTTTATTTGTGTATTGATGTTTTTCTTTTAATTGTCAACTTAGGCTATTTTGGATCATCAGTCATGCTCCGTAAACACCGTCTGTCACAGACACGAAGATGTATTTTTAATTTCACCAAGCTGATTGCACTAAAAACCCTGCAGTCATCATGCTTTCAGTCCATTTCAAGTGTGATTTTGACGTGACATAAAGTGGTGATATCTAACTGGGTGATCTGTTTACTTAGTTTTCAATTAGTCTTCCCATGGACACCATCATTTGTTCATTCAAACTGACGCGCGGAACGTGCACGTCAACAAGAGGCGTGATTTATCGCACAAACCAATCATACCCAATCATAACCAATTACATCCAATCATAGCGCGATGGAGACATTGCCTACTCTCACGTGACTTTCCCCCATTCATTCTCAATTACCCCCAAAAAAACCACCGCACGCTATAGGGGGTCTAATGGTTTTCTATGAGTGGAAAGGGAGGCATGACTCCTGCTGTAACTTTACCTGCAGGTGTCACTGTTGGGCAGTGTTCCTTTAGAAATACGAGTGACTTGCGCTCTTTTTAATGTCATAATTTGTAATATTTGTGTTGTTTTATATGTAATATGGATTATTTTCTCATCCTATTTTTTTTGAGGAGGCACTGCCTCCCTTGCCTCCTCGGAGGAAACGCCCCGTTACATACATTCTTCATAATATCTTCTTTTATCTTTTATGTTCCGCAGAAGAAAGAAAGTAATAAAAGTTTGGAATGACATGAGGGTGAATATATATATATAATTTTTTTTTTTTTTTTTGAACTAACACCAAATAATATTGGAAAAAAATATAGAAATACACATAGGCTTATAGCTCTAAAACATATCCCGACTGTGTGTGTGTGTGTGAGTGTTTGTTAGTCAGTCTCACAACTGTGTCAAATGTAGGTCTAGACACCGTTTCATTTTGTGCAATTTTAGTGGGTTCAGAGAAAATGCATTAAAGTAGTGTCAACTCTCTCCATCTGCTCAGTCATGATATTTCTAGTTTTTTTAACATCAAAAAGCTAGAAATGCTTGTGTGGATGTTATACAGATGATAGTTCTGTCATTCAACATGACTGCAAATAAAATTTTACTTTCTTACATCAAATCCTAATAATCCAACTGAACCTAACAGCCAGTGATCACTTTTCATTGTACGCTTGATATTTTAATTTGTCCTTCTGTAATCCATTTTGTATTCTATGACATCTAGAAAAATAAAATCAAATGAGAGTGGGTAGATGATCACCAGATTTTAAAAAATTAAAGTAAAAGGTCTGAATGAGCACAACGCTTCTAAACATATAGCATTACAGACATCCTTCTGTGTGGATTTCTCTATTTTCCAATGCTCTAGATGAAAACATAATATCAGCAGCGAGAGTGATTTTGCTCATGCGTCAGCAATCATGTTGAAATATGATACTAAGACAATACATGCTTTTCTGAGCTCACGGGTACAATCAAATTCCCCAGGTGAAGCTTTAACTTGATTGGTAATAGCACGTTTTCCATGTTCTCTATTTGCCTTTTGATTCAAATCCTTTGAATCGAAGTAGTGCTGAGCGCCAGCAAAACGTCTGCCGACCCTGAGCAATCACCCACAGCAGCATGACCTCTCTCAGCCAATCAGCCTTAATCAGCAGGTACAGAGCTGCACTCCACTCCCCCAACACTCCTCAAACCTCCCGACAGGAAGCCAAGGCCAGAGAATCCACTGGTAATGACCAGTTGGTTACATAATGCAAGCATGAAATAAGTATCTTGCTATGCTTAGCATAGCGTCATGAATATAAACATGTTAGCTGTAGGAGACGGAAAAAGGTTGGAATTATTTATCTAGGCCAGGAAAAGAGACTTTCAGAGCTAAGGGCTTCATCGCTGAAGCATGCTTGCTGCTGTAGGTCGGACAAAGTCCTGCATGCTTGTGAGTGAATGAAAAGAAAAGGCATAATTTAGCATAGCAGGAAACGCTAACTTATTCAAAAATGCGGAACAGCATCACACTCCGGGAGAATGTTTGCAGTCTTGGCACTAGCGCTGCATGCTAAACCCCTCTCGCTGGTGCAGAGATCACACGGATACATGAAATCCTCAGACCTTTGTGTGTGATGGTTTTGGGAGCGGAGAGGGGGGTGAGAACAATTTGGTTTCAAAAGCAAGGAACCGTGTGAGCAGAATGTGCATGCAAAAATCTGGAAGTGACAACAAGTGCCATCATAGATCAGACGAGGTGGGGAAGTAGACAGAACGTGCTCTTGCACAACAATTTATTGCCAGCCTTAAAGCCTTCTGTAGCACTTGCAAAGCTTGAAGAACTCACTCAGTGCTGTATTTCCTTATGCAGGCCCTTGTTAAAAAAAAGTGTGCACAATTTACTGAAAACAAGGGAACTAATTAGTAAAACGTGCTGACGTATTAGTAAGTCGTGGGAACAAATTGTTAATTCATATACATATTTTATTATTCAATACATATTTTTTTTGTCTCCATGTCATGTGCTGTGCTCCGTAAAAAGTGCACTTGTAGTGTACTTTGAATTTTAGTAATTTTTACTTGTAGATAATATTAATGAAATAATAATAAAAGATAAGATAATGTCAAGAATAATGAAAAGAATAATGTCATTTATTACTCACCCTCATGTCGTTCTACACCCGTAAGACCTTCATTCATCTTCGGAACACAAATTAAGATATTTTTGATTAAATCCGATGGCTTAGTGAGGCCTGCATTCACAGCAATGACACTTCCTCTCTCAAGATCCATAAAGGTACTAAAAACATTTAAATCAGTTCATGTGAGTTCAGTGGTTCTACCTTAATATTATAAAGCGACGAGAATACTTTTTGTGCGCCAAAAAAACTAAATAACGATTTTTCAACAATATAGTAAAGTCACATGATTTCAGCAGTTTAGCTGTTTGATAGGAGATCCGAATCACTGATTCGATTCGTAACGCTCCGAAGCAGTGTTTTGACATCAGCCCATCACTATATTGTTGAAAAGTCATTATTTTGTTTTTTTGGCGCACAAAAAGTATTCTCGTCGCTACTTAAAGAGAGTACACTTACATGACTATTTCTTAACACACTTAAGTACACTTTTAAAAAGTGCACTCTAATGTGAAATTAAAAGTTTTTGTTTTAATCTTTTTTCATGCTTTGAAGAAGTACACTTATTTTGATGTGTTGACTAAAATAATAAAGCACACTAAAGTACTTGATTATAATTTTAACTGTAGTGTATTATTTGATATTATATTTAAAGTTAATATATTTTCAGAAAAAAAATAAAATATATATATATATATATATATATATATAAATGCATGACATACAAGTTTTGATAGAAATTGTTTAACTATAAATAAAAAATTGTCAGTACATTCAGCAGTACACTTTAACCAATTTTAAAAATAATAGAAGTAATTATGAAATTACATGTAAAGATGTACTTAACTTCTACTTAAGTGAGTAAAAAAGGACTCTCAAGTTCAGCCAATGGCATTTAATGTAAATTTAAACTATAATACATTTTTATTTAAAGGGGTCCTTGATTATGATTTCACTTTTTTAATTTTAGTTAGTGTGTAATGTTGCTGTTTGAGCATAAACAACATCTGCAAAGTTACGACGTTCAAAGTTCAAAGCAAAGGAAGATATTTTATTTTACAGAAATCACTTTTTAAGGACTACAACAAACGGCTGGTAGGGACTACATCAAGCTTCTTCCCGGGTCTAAAATTTACATAAACCCTGCCCCTGGCAACATGCAACAAAGGGGGCGAGGTCATGTTGGGCTGCTTTAGAGAAGAGGAAGAGTTGTTGTAGTAGAGTGTTGTTTACCATGCTGTCATTTTATGCCGGACTGCTTCACAAACGAGAGTCAGTTCAATGCTGGATATGCACAAAAGATTAACATGATGGCACATGCTAGTCGATGAGTTGAATCAACTCCACAGCAACTACATAAATTTATCCACTAACCATTCAGAAACTTCCAGATGCATTCTAAAAGTTGTAACTTCTTCCTGAGTCTCTCCATCAGTGTT
The DNA here is from genome assembly GCA_037950665.1 of Hypophthalmichthys nobilis. Taxonomy (NCBI): domain Eukaryota; kingdom Metazoa; phylum Chordata; class Actinopteri; order Cypriniformes; family Xenocyprididae; genus Hypophthalmichthys; species Hypophthalmichthys nobilis. The sequence continues at coordinate 28,666,295 of CM075477.1, read as the reverse complement.
CAACTCCGGTTTTTGAATAATGTAAGGCTGAACACCGTTACAATCCTCATTTTGGCTGCGTGAGATTCTCTAGCTTTGTTATTGTTGAGCAACCGAAGTGTGAGCTGTTAAAGCTCTGCCCTCTTCTGGAAAGGGGGATGGGAGCAGCAGCTCATTTGCATTTAAAGGGACACACACAAAAACTGTGTGTTTTTGCTCACATCCAAATAGGGGCAAATCTATGGGGTATTTGGAGCTGAAACTTTACAGACACATTCTGGGGACACCAGAGACTTATATTACATCTTGTAAAAGGGGCATAATAGGTCCCCTTTAATGTTAAATAACTTAAAATTGTGTGTCCAAAAACATCACATTCAGTTTGCACTTAAGTATATACTTTCCATAATAAGTAGTCATTTTAAAAGTATGCATTTTTAACAAAAAGTGTACCTTTTAAAAGTGTATTTCTTTCTCACAGGAGGGACCATTACAGTATGTGTGCAGTGTGTTCCTCTCTGCCTTTACAGTTAGTAATAAAGCATCCCTACACAAACAATATTCTTACATAATCCTGATAAAGCAGAGAGTATGCAACTGAATATAAAATTGTAAGTGTCAGATGTAAAGTAGATGTAATTCATAACAGCTGATGTATGTATTCCAAGACTGAGAGCTTGAGAAGGCAGCACGATTTGTGAATGGGCCTGTAGCTGCTTATGGGTCGATATTTTATTTGCCTGTTTAGCAATACATATTTCTTGCTGTCTTACAGGTGCGTGTGTGTATATGTGGTTGCATGTGTGTTAACCTGCATTATAGCTTGTGTGAATAAGTAATAATGACGAATGGGTTTAGTCCCCTGACAGATGGTAATAGAGAATCATTTATTCATGTCGAGCGTTCTCCTACAACCTCAATAAAACCTCAATAAAACCAGAGCCCGTCGACATCATCTATCACCTTCCCACCAGCGACATTTTCCTGGCATCATCTCCAAGGCTGGCCTGCGAGGGGTATTATGGGATTGCACCCTCAACCTTGTGTCCTCTTGGAGGCTATGGCCCCATTCAGACAGATGTCTACAGGACCCCCCGCCACCGCTAACTGCTCCTTATAGACTTCTCCGGTCATTTGACCCTGGTAATGGGGGCAGTGACCATTGACTGCTTTTCTTGACTCAGCATTTTCAACTGGCCATCAAGTTATCTGACAGGATAATCAGTGTTTGACCCTGAGTGAGACAAAGCGAACGCGACCTACAAGCTACTGGCAAATGTGTTTCCAAAGCATTTGTATTTTTTAAGTGAGTTACTTTAAGTGGATTTTGGGAAAACAGCTCAGATCAGACTTTAAAGAAGCAGGCTATGAATAGAGTTTAAGGTCAGATCAACTGTGTTTATACATCCTATCTAAATGCTCTTAATGTAAGCTCCGACAGAAATGGAAGACATTTCCTAGAGAAGCATTAATCTTGAGAATGTCTCTTTTAGGAGGCCAGCAGTGCGACTGATTGCTAGAATGCTAAAGTGTGAGTATATTTCGGTTTTAAATGCACCAGCATGTGGCATGCTGTTAAACAGCTCAGAAAATCATTTACACTTGGATCGAAAGCTCAGACTGAAGATTGGATTTTTGTTAAAACATTTATTTGAATTCTTTGAATTCCTCAGTAAAAAAAAAAAAAAAAAAAAAAAGTGTTATTTTAGCCTTTAATGACATTTTAGCTGTAAAGTTTTCTAAACGATCTAAATGAGAACTACTGGCAAGAACTACTGGCTATTGCGTTTATCAAATTCACAAAAATAAGAAATATGGTCTATTGCATTACCATAAAGAATGCTAATAGGGATTATAAGTGAAGTTTTAAAGAGTCTTAAATAGACCTAAAGACGTACTTGTGATATTAATTTCACAATAATAATATGAACTTATATTATTTTACTGATGTGAAAATAGACCTAAAGATTAAAACAGTTCTTTCAAAAGACGTTCTTGAGATATTAATGTCATAATAATAATTTGAAGTTATATTATTTTACTGATGTGAAAATAGACAGTTCTTGCAAAAGACGTTATTGTGATATTAATGTCACAATAATAATATTAAGTAATTTTACTGATGTAAAATAATTTCACATTTTTACCTATACTAAAACTGTTCTTGCAAAAGAGATTCTTGTGATATTAATTAATGTCACAATAAAAATATGAAGTTACGCTGTTTTACTGAGCTTGTACCCAGAAAAGATTACTAAGTGCTTTTTACGACACCATCTCATGTTACAGTTGCATATTTTAAACTTTTATACACTGTGCAGAACATGTGCCCTATAGCCTTCTATTTTTGTAAATGCATTTTACTTAGTTTTTGCTTAAATTGTATTTTACTAGATATTAGGGGTGTGAAGAGACAGTGAGCTCACAAGATAAGACGAAACTTGAGATTGAGTTCACGAGAACAAGACGAGATGAGATTTTTACACAGTAATTTTAAGAAATCCTCAATGACGAAATATATGACTAGAAAAATAGTCGGCAGGTGCATTTGAAATGGTTTAACTAATCATTATGTAATGACTGTCAATTCAGTTTTACTTTCTGAGTATGAATTATCATATGCAGTATAGAAGACAACAATACTCAAGCACTGTAAAAGGTTTTGCCACAAACTCAACTGACTTCTGTATGATTTCCTGTGATTCTTCCGACCTTAGAACTGATTTATGAGCTTCTACAACTTTTGACCTCCTAACTGAACTCAACCACAACCACAAATTGATCATAGAAATAAAAACAATATGAATAAAAATGAATAACACAGTTTTCTCTTAGTCTTATTAAGTGCAAACAGTACTGTAAGTGCAACCATAATTATTAAAAAAGTACTCTCTCAATATTCAAAGTGCAAATAGAGATCAAATATTTCTTCAAGCATGATACAGAGCTAAGAGATGGTTACAACTACACAGACCAGCCTAAGATAGCTTTAATATTGGGAGATATTTGCATGCATCAGGGAGCTGCTTTCAAAATGCGGGGTATTGAAATCATGTTTGAATGTGTGTTCGCATTTTACTTTCGCTTTCAATTTCACGATCACGCCTACTCTGTGTATAGGGAGCATCAGTGCATTCTCTAAGATCGAATCCTCCACCATGGTCTTGTCAGTCATCTCATCACTTACTCTTGTCACGTGATCAGCGAACATTGATTCCTGCTGCACTATGTGTTGGATGAGCTGGATGGAATTAAAATGACTGTTATCCAACTTAATTAAATGTTTTTTATTTCTATAAAAATCTAAACGACAGAGGAGGCATAATGTAAATGTAGCGGTGGCATAATCTATCCTAATTTCACCCTCACACTCCATCATGGCAATATCGCGAGACAGCTTTTCACCTCAACGAGAAATCTCATCACACCCCTACTAGATATCTTCCTGTAGGTCATGGGTAACCAAGCCTGTTCTTGGAGGGTCACCTTCCACCCGAGTTTAGCTCCAGCCCTAATTAAATGCTAATCAAGTTCTTCAGGATCAATAGAAACTTCCAGCCAGGTGTTCTGGAGCTAAACTCTGCAGGATTGGACACTCCTGCTGTAGGTAAAAGGCCTGGGTCAGATTTAAAACTGTCAAGTGTGTAGTTCACTAGTAAACAGCAGTAGGGCTTTGCTTTTGTCTGCAGGTTCACCTAAAACATCTCGATTTCAAATCATCACACATACACACACACACACAGCTGCAGCCCATAGAGTCCATTGACCCCTACACTCTAAGCTGAGGATCAGTGAGAAGGTGAGTAGGAGGTAAGTAGACATTTCTCATTATGGTTCAATCCACTAAAGCTCAGCTTACAACAGCCCACCTGCGGTTACCCAGCCAACAGCAAAACACTAAATACAAGCACACGGCGGGATCTGTTGTCCGAATCAGTTCATAGCTACAATTGCCTGCTAGATTTTCTAAGGCTTTCAATTGAATGGTAAATCAAATAAATTACAGGACATGCCATATCATTGAACATAAGCTTCTCACAGACCTACAGCAATCCATTTTGCTCTTGTTTTCATCTGTCCATCTGTTAGTAACCATGACGATTTCATTTAGATCTATACATGTTAAATATAACTTGTCAAATCTTCACTTAAGAGTTAAAGGGTTAGTTCCCCCAAAAATGAAAATTCTGTCATAAATTACACACCCTCATGTTGTTCCAAACCTTTCGAAGAGACTTTCGTTCATCTTCGGAACACAAATTAAGATATTTTTGATGAAATCTGAGAGTTTTCCATCCCTGCATAGACAGCCTACACAAGGGAAACTCTTCAAAAAGAGATATGAAAAACTAATCCATATGAATTGAGCAGTTTAGTCCAAATTTTCTGAAGAGACTATCACTTTATATGATGAACAGATTGAATTTAGGCTTTTATTCAAATATAAACGTTCATCAACACACACATCAGTTATGGTAAACGGAAGCTCAAGCTAGTTTTCTTGACGTGCGAGAACCAATGAGGTTCATTGTCGTGTTACGCATCACATTTGAGCTGCCGGAAGAGTTTTGTTCTTGCGCGGTCAAGTACGGTTGAACGTCTGTTTATGTTCGCTGATTAATGTTTATATGTGAATAAAAGCCTAAATTCAATCTGTTCATCATATAAAGCGATTGAGTCTCTTCAGAAAATTTGGACTAAACCACTCAATTCATATGGATTAGTTTTATGATCTCTTTATGAACTTTTTGAAGCATCAAATTGGTAGTTTCATAGCTGTCAATGGAGAAATAAAAAGCTCTCAGATTACATCCAAAAAGATCTTCATTTGTGTTCCGAAGATAAACGAAAATCTTACGGGTGTGGAACAACATGAGGGTGAGTAAATAATGACAGAATTTACATTTTTGGGAACTACCCCTTTAAGACTGAAGAATGGACAGCCTCTCAGAATATCAGAAATTTGCGCTGCGTAGGTTTTAGCTCTCTCATGTGTACACACACATACACAAACAGTCTGGACAGAGGCTAAGCGATTGTTAAAGAAGAGAAATTGAATTTTGGAGCTGAAAAAGGTGAGGGCTACAACAACCTTGTGGCCTTAGATCATCATTAGAGACAGAAAAAGAGACAATGAGGGAGAGAGAACCATGGAGAAGAGGGAGGATTTTATCTTGACCTGATTTAAGATGCCAGCAGTTTGTCCTCTTGTTTTACCCTCCCTCTGCTGTTTCTTTATCTCTGACCCATTCTGTTGTCCATTTCTCTTTTATACAAACCACGTTTCCCCACCCACATGTGAATACTGAATGTAAAATGTATTTCACCTCCTTATACCAGGCTGATACCACATTATATTCAATACAAAAATTAATATTTATGCATAAAAGAAGAGATTATTTGGTCCTGCCATGGCAAAGCTGAATTTTCAGCATCATTACTCCAGTCTTTAGTTTCACACGATCCTTCAGAAATCATTCTAATATGCTGATTTAGTGCTGAAGTAGCATTTCTTATTATTATCAGTGTTGAAAACAGCTGTGCTGTTTAATATTTTTAGAGGAAAAGGTGATACTTTTTTTTTTAGAATTCTTTGATGAATAGATAGTTGAAGACATAAAGAAAAGTGCTTTCAAGTGATTTAATCAAAACCTTAATTTTAACGATGTGTCACATTTTCAGCACAGGTTTTGAAGTCTATCTTATGGTGCTTTAAAAACTACAGAAACCACTTTGTGCCTCTGATCTACTCTTCTGTTATGCTGTACATAAAGACTGTCACAGAAAATGTTTAAGGCTTTTCAAAGTGGGGTGAAAAAACTGAATATTGATCGTTTTACAGAAGCAAGGATTGCTGGCAGTTTCTGTCGAGTGTGCGTTGGCGACAGGATTCAGATTGGTGCGATGAGTGTGACTGCCTTTGATGCTAAAGTGTTTGCATACCTGTATGTTTCTGTGCGTGAGTGTGCACGATGCTTTTTCATTGCTTTCCCCTCCATTTCTCTCCCTCCTGCTCTCTTTCTCTCTGCTCAATCCTGTAAAACACTCCAAACCAATAAATTGCTGTTGCACTCCTGTCTAGCCTAGATTGAACAGGAGAAACAGGTGTGGTCTGTCTGTGATCTGCCTTGTTAAACACACACTGCAGCCAATGTTGATCAGAACGCAGGCACTGTCTGCACAGACAGAATATCTGATTAAATCCTTATTCCCTCGCCACACTAGAATGCACAGCAACGGATATAGTATGCCACTGTCCTTTATTTCATCACCACAAAATACCAGGATACACTAGGAAACATGAGGATTTGGGCAGATGAAAAGAGTGCACACAAAAAGGTCAACACAATTAAGTGGATTAGCCCTAAAAAAGCTGCAGCTGATTAGATCACAGCATTCTTCTCCTCCCTAAACACCTGGTAAGTTACAGCAGGTGGTCGAGCTGGAGGTGCTATCAAAAAAAAAAAAAAAAAAAAAAAAAAAAAGATTAAGCAATATTGCTTGGGACTGTAAAAAGCTACATCTGTAAATTATTCCAAGGTGTTTCTGATATTATGGGAGATCAGGGCAAAATGGGCCACGGGGACAATCCACCGCTTATAGGCGGTCAAACACAAAATAGTGAGAGAATTTTTAGGGAGATGTAATCTATTCTTTCTGTCTGTAGTCTGTTGTAGGGTAAGATGAGCTGCTAATGGCCATATGATACAGTACATAGGCTTACAACTTAAAGAAATATGGAACATTAAATAGACTAGGGTGACAAAAAAAAGCTTTGGGTCAGTAAGAAAGAAATGAATACTTGCATTCAGTGGGGACACATTAAATTGATCAAAAGTGACATTAAAGACATATATAATGTTACAAATATATATATAGTACCTGTCAAAAGTTGGAAACAATACAATTTTTTTTTTCTCTTATGCTCACCAAAGCTGCATTTATTTCATCAAAAATAAAGTGAAAACAGTTAATATTGGTAAATATTATTACAATTTCATTTTAAGCATCATTACTCCAGTCTTCAGCATCACATGATCCCTTAGAAATCATTCTAATATGCTGATTTGCTGCTCAAGAAACATTTATTATTGTTATTATTATCAATGTTGAAAACAGTTTTTGCTGCTTAAAATCTTTGTGAAAAAAATTATATGATTCAAACATTTGTGGTAAGATTTAAAAAAAGAGAGAAATTAATACTTTTATTCATCAAAGACGCATTAAATTTATCAATAACGACAGTGAAGATATTTATAATGTTAAATGTTTTAATAAATTTAATAAATTCTGTTCATTGAACTTGCAATTCATCAAAGAATCCTGGAAAAATTATCACCATTTCCACAAAAATGTTAAGCAGCACAACTGTTTTTAACAATGATAATAATAATAATAAATGTTACCTGAGCAGCAAATCAGCATATTAGAATGATTTCTGAATGATCATGTGACAATGAAGACTGGAGTAATTATGCTGAAAATTCAGCTTTGCCATCATGGGGATAAATTATATAACAGTTCTTTTAATTTGTAATAATATTTCAGAGTATTACTGTTTTTATTTTTACTGTATTTTTTATTAAATAAATGCAGCCTTGGAGGCAGAGTGGAGTCAGGGACTAATTTGCATATTCATGGTTCCCGGTATAGTAAATGAAGCAAGGTGTAGAGTTACATTCAAGCTACTTTAAGGTATGAAGAAAATATTTTCACAGGGAAAGAAACGTTTAAAGGGGTCCTTGATTATGATTTCACTTTTTTAACTTCAGTTAGTGTGTAATGTTGCTGTTTGACCATAAACAACATCCAGTTGCAACGTCCAGTCCAGATGCATTCTATAAGTTGTAACTTCTTCCTGAGTCTCTCCATCAGTGTCCGGCTGAACACCGTTACTGACAATCCTCATTTTGGCTGCGTGAGATTCTCCAGCTTAGTTGTTGTTGAGCAACCGAAGCGCGAGCTCCACCCTCTTCTGGAAAGGGGGCCGGGAGCAGCAGCTCATTTGCATTTAAAGGGACACACACAAAAACAGCGTGTTTTTGCTCACACCCAAATAGGGGCAAATTTGTCAAGCTATAATAAATGATCTGTGGGGTATTTTGAGTTTAAAACTTCGCAGACACATTCTTGGGACACCAGAGACATATTACATCATTATAGGTCCCTTTTAAAGATTTAATTTTTTTAAATGATCAAAAATGACTTTTAAGGGATAAAATTATTTACTGTTAAATACTTTACTGTTAAATTATTTACTATTATTTACTTTTAAAAAACCCTCTTGAAAAACCTATCGTCAATTCTCCCTTATACACACAGCTGTTCATACATAAATGAGTCCAGGGAGACAATTTACATTTTGACCAATGCATGCTGAGAAATATGTGGCAGCACTTCTGCTGTTAGCCATCTGTTGAGTGGACACGACTGAGAATCAAATCAAATGCTGCCGCCCACGTGCTGTGATGGTATCGATACTCTCACCTCCCGATGCTTCATCTATCTCTCCAGAACTCTCAGTCAGTAGGAACATCACTCTGCATCACACTGACTAATGAACATTGATAGCCCTCGAGGAGGACAGTGGGTAATCCCGGGAGCATGTCGAGAAAACGGGGATCAATAAACGTTGCTTAATAACTGTCCATCTCTCCTATCGCTAACACTGATGACCATTTGGTCAACACAGCAGTCCTCATAGAGCCTTTTTTTTTCTTCATTGTCACATTTAATTAATTTTAAACTTTTTTTTATTGCATTTATATGGGGGAGAATGTGCATTTAAACTATGAGACTACTACTGAAAATGTGTAAATATATATATATTTTTTTCATAACAAATTATGGTAACACTTTAGTTTAGGGTCAAATTCTTAACTAGTTGCTTATTAGCATGCATATTACTAGGATATTGGCTGTTTATTAGTACTTACTGTATAAAGCACATATTAATGCCTTGTTCTGCATGACCATATTCTACATCCCTTAATCCTACACAATACCTAAACTTAACAACTACCTTACTAACTATTAATAAGCAGTAACTGGGAGTTTGTTGAGGCAAAAGTCGTAGTTAGTAGTGATAATTGGACCCTAATCTAAAATGTGACCCAAATTATATTATCTGACTTATAAATTTGTCCCAGTTTTGCTTAATGGACTCCATTCATTTGTGCCAAATCTCAAGACAATGGAACAGAGCATGATTTCAGAATGATCCAAATCCATTTTCAATCGTAGTGCTTCTTTGTTTTTAAAATTGTAATATACTTTCTGTTTATTTCCAGGTTTTTTTTAAATTAGATCACAGATTTTCAGTGTGACCTCAGACTTTTCGACCCCAAAGTATATGTACAAATGTATCGCCTTCAGCAAAGGTTCTTCTCGCCACATAGACTTAATTAAACTACTTTATACCCTTCAGTGATGGACAGCAAACTATAGCACTTGCGCACAACAAGAGACTGTTTTAAATATAGATTAGCTCACCTTCTCAATATTGACACCATTTATCTCTGTTCTTTAACTCAAAAAGTTAAAACCGAAGGCAATCCAAGTAAGACCAACAAATTCACTTTACCTACAAACCTATGCTATTTTGTCCAATCTATACAGTAGCCTTTACAAAGACAAGGTAGAAATGAGTTTTATTGAGTAAAATAGAACAGGGCAGTAAGAATGAAATTGAGAGATCAGGGCAGTGAATTGCCTTGTAATTGCAAACAAGTCAACAGTTGAAAGCACATGTCTGAGGCTGTAAGTGTCTATGTCTGAGGCTGTATGTGTGTGTTTCATATCACAGTGATCTGACTGTCATGTAAGCATGCTTTTAGCTGTTCTGGTGCTGTGGAGCATGGGGCTAAAACACAAAACAAATAAAGCATTTAAATGTAGCAAATACACAAACATCCAAATGCTTACTTAGCTATAAATGAAGACATATAGCACTTTTATTGGTTTTATATAAAGCTAAATATTAATAGTACTACTGACTAACCCCAAACCCTACCACTAGAATATAAATTTGGCATTTTATAAATTAAATTAATAAAAAAACAAGCCATGGCAAATAAGCTTGTGATTAGTTAACTCTCTGAATAATACAGTGTGTGCATGTACAGTAGGAATAGATTGAGAGGGGTGGAGCTATTGATTAGGGCAAATGAACAGAAGTACAATTTAATTTTAGACACTTTGGCAATGTCCTTAACTGCCCTGAACTTGTATGAAGCTAATGATAAAGGTACCACACTACACAAAACCACCCAGGCTGATCTGTTTCAACACCAATTTTAAAGGGGTCATATCATGAAAAATGTAATTTACCTTCAATTTCAGGAATAAAATATGAGTTCAGTGTGACATATTCAAACTTTCAGAACTCAAACCTCCCTCTGTGTGAACTATATTATTGCCAAGCTCTAATCTGCTAAATGCGACTATAAGGCATGAAGATATAATGAACATTAACAACACAATTTTCTGTAAAGCTGCTTTGAAACAATGCGTGAAAAGAGCAATATAAATAAAACTGACTTGACTCACCAGACCAAAACGACAAATTATGGCTGTATTCATTTCACATTTGTGACATCATATGGTTTGCTAAATTAACATATGACCATCCATCAGCACATCACATCAACATAGGGATTTTTTTACTTTTGCTTTAGTGTGTAATACAGCCATTTGTTCATGTAAAGCAGTGGTTCCCAAACTGGGGGTGCCCCTAGGGGGGCATGGAGTTCTAAAAAGGGGGGGCGCTGCAAGGCTAAGCGATAGTGTACAGTCAGCAGATTGTTATGCAAAATAAACCTCTTCATGGTGATACAAAACCCCACTGTGAAAGTATCCTGCTTATTATGCAGCTACTTGTTACGCAAGTAAATAATAGAATGCAAAATATTAATTTGACATATATTATTACTTCAAGATGTCTTGCAGTACCCGCTTGAGAGATCTGTTATCAGTTGTAGAGGTTGCTGTCGTGGAATAACAGACCACTAGATGGTGCAATTGAAGAATCAGAATTGAGTATTGCAGTGAGCTGTGTAAATATATAAATAAATGATTCATGGTTCTGCACTGAGCATGGACAAGGAAAGGACTGCCAGTGCCAGGCGATGAATCCACTTCAAACGTCACAACTACCAAAACACACTGTCTACACCGGATGTGAGTGGCAACAATAGCAAATAGAACCCAGTATAATCAGTGATGCTGTCTACACTGGAAGCGGCATGGATTGACACGACACATCAAATCCCTGACAGTAAACTGATGCCCCGTTCTATTTCTGGTGTGCTCTGGTGTACGCTTGCACAACTTCTGATGCAAAGGACAAATGGATTTGTAATGTTTGCTTTGTTGCGTCCAGTGTAGACATGGTGTTTTAAAGACAAGAAAATATGACGAGGCATATCTCGCCCTTGGTTTCACTAATGCAACAGTGGGTAATAAAGAGAGACCATGGTTTGTTGCGTGCCTCAAAATATTAGCTTCTGACAGTATGAAGCCAAACAAGTTAAGATGCCACTTAGAGACTTCATATCATGAACACAAAGAGAAGCCCATTGAAGTTGAGAAGTTGTAGTACTATTACAATGTTTCAAATAAATCCTATAGGATTTTGCAAGCAAAGCAATGTCTGAGAGTGTCTGTATGTGGGTGCATGTAGGTGGGGGGCTTATATTTTTCTCTGCAAAAGGTTGACCTGGCAGAAAAAGTTTGGGAACCACTGATGTAAACAATCTGCAAAATTACAAAGCAAAAAGTCCATGCTAAAGGGAGTTTCAGAAAGGGAATCTCCAATAGAAAACACTTGCTTCAAATGCCTCGTTTGTATTCCTGCCATTATTTCTGTAATGTAGCTATGTCACCATGTAACACATTAGCATTATGCCTCTGCTGCCCACTTTGGTTCACCCTCATACAAAAGTAGTTTTAAAGCCAGGAAGATTTTATCGCTATGTCAAAGAAACACTGTTTTTTCAATGTGATGGAAAAAACAGCATTACATAGAATTCCAAAGGCAGAGGAATTGAAGAATCAGGCAAAACTGACGCCATAGTTAACATAGTTACAGTAGTGTTTACAGTGCGTCATAAAGCCAATCATATCAGGTCAGGCTTTTCGGAAGGTGAGTTTTAAAGAAACAGACAAAGGATCAGACAGAGGGCGAAAACAGGTGCTGCAACAATGTAAATTATAAGAAAAATGACTAGTTTCTTTTTATTTTATTTTATTTTTTTACATTAAATCATGTAAACCTATTCTAGCAGACCCCCAGAACAAAATTATGAACCTGTAAATGAGCATTATAGGGGCTCTTCAACACCTTAGTCCACCCTGTTACAGTAAGTAATGAAACATAATATTATTGTTAAACATCAGAACAATAAGATTATGTTATTCTAGTTGTTCTGTAACTAACAGTAAGTCTGGGTTTTGTTTCTAGATTCAACTATTCCTTTCTAACAGTTTGTTATGCAGACTTTGTATAACAACAAGTGGCTGTTATTGAAGAATGGAACAGTGCAAACTATTTTGGAGCCAAAAGCAAACCTGCAACCCATAAGAATCTGTTCTTATTTAATATGCAAAGAGGGTACAGCTCTTAAAGGTACAGCTACTAAAGCAGTAACACTAAACAATTAAGAAAGTGAGGATGCAAAATCACCATGTAACTAAAATTACAACTTTGGTTCAAACTTCAAACATGGACATAAATGATAAATAGATGTCAGGAGAACAATGAAATGATAAAAATTATATATATTTAATGACCCCTTTACAAAGTTGTTGAGCATACAGAATAAGTTATTGATATCTTGCTTGCTTTTCAAACTGACAAAACTGCATGCTCTGTTGCATTTCCAAACGAACTGCAAAGTGCTTGTTCACAATTGACACCTGCACTGTTAATGACCATTTATCAGCTTCCACCATATTTCATCCTTATTACGGGCCAATCAGCATGGTGCATTTTGTCAGTCTGCTAATTACAGGCCAATCAGCTCAGTGTGTTTTGGTGAACCGCTCATTAGGAACCAATCAGCTCAGTGTGCTGGACTGAACTGCCCACAGATACTTCCACTTGTTGCCCTGGTTTGACCTATCAGTCCTTTCCATCAGCTCCCAAATGAACATGAAGGGATCAAAGGCGGAACTGTGTGAGGCATATCCAATGTGGCCCAACCTAATTATGACTGATGCCATGCCAAGCCAGCTGACTTTAGCCTTTGACTATAATGAGCATGGTGACAGCTGGCACCACACCATACATGATACATACACTGGTCATGTTACACCAGAGGTGATGCAGCTTTTGTCTGAGTTTATATGCATGTCAATGAGTTTGCTAGAAAGGATGCATGCAGGTTTCATTAGAACTTGCAGAGATAATGCTTATGCCACACTGCAGGTGAATACAGGGATTTTTTTACTGTCTGTATTGTGAGAATTCATGGGCACCACATCATAGCAGTTGATCTGTACACACACACACACACACACACACACACAGGGTCTGAACTTAAAACTTGCCAAACACCAAATAAAAAGTAAAAATAGATTTTGTGAGTAAACAGAACAGAGTTGCTCTGTAGGTGGTCGGTAACTTTATTAGAAACTGCAGCATTACATGGTTTAAAAAAAAAAAACTGCAAGAATTATCATTTTAGCCTTGCTGATGTATGTGACAGCTTGCTATCTGTCAATCTGACACATCTTGCTTATCTTCTAACAGCTTACATCTCAATGGAAGATTCAGCATCATAGAATATGATGTTCGTGTTGCAGCACATATTCTTTGCATTAAGCTATAAAAACAAAATCTGAGGGTCAAAATCACAATGTCTTTGTAGTTTTACAGAGAGACAGAGACTGACTTAGGTTGTATATGATGCTACCAATGCTATCTCACGACCAATTCGTACGTATTTTACTAGGTGGCTAATTCGTATGAATTCATACAACCTCATTCGTACGATTTGTCTAAACCTCAGTGATGGGTAGGTTTAGGGGCAGGGTTTGGGGTAGGGCATTCATGTGAATTCATACGAATTTGTCAACTCATAAAATATGTATGATTTAGCAAAAAACGTATGAATTCGTACGAATTAGCCACCTCGTAAAATACGTACGAATTGTCGTGAGATCGGGTTGGATACTACAAGTGACACATTATAGACTAATAATCAGTTTGACCAGTATTTTGTTAATATTCATAATTTTTCACGTAGTTAATTGTTCTTAAGCATTATCTTTTTTTTACTGATATGTTATGTCATCTGGCAAGTTTTTAAAAAAAACACTCAATAAATGCCAGTATAATGCCACTGTGCAATCAACAGAAAATAACATTGTTTACCGGTAAAGTAACTAAATATTGTATTTACTTAATATTATATATAATATAATATGTATTTGTAATAATAAGGTTAGTAATAAGGTTAAGTCATGAATAAAATGGTTAGTGAGTTAGTGAATGATTTAGTTATTATTGTGTAACAATTGTCAAAAGAATAAAATATATGTGACCCGCGCTGTCAAAATGAGTCGGAATGTGCAATAGAGCAACAGACAAAACAGTCAGTTTTGGGAGTTCATTAAGCCCTCGTCTAGTGATCCCAATGCTCCAAATAGCAATTAAACACCTAAAAATATCTTTATTTGTACGTTTACCTTTCCTTTGACCATGAAAAATGCCATTTTTCTCTGCTCGCTTCTCGACTACTGGCGCTTCCTCTCAGCACAAGTTTGATATCATTGTAAAGCGCAGCATTCCAACTTTGTGAATATTCATAGCGAATTCTCGATGACATGAGTCTGAACCATGAAATGTAATTTTCAAACTCATGCTGATGTAAACAAAGTGATCTTACTTGCGCTGACTGACAGAACCGAAGTGCGCGCACAAAGATGCTTCAGACAGCGCATGATCCTAAACATATACACAGAATTACAGTACATCAAAAAATCTGTCTTGGCGAGTATTCACACAAACATTATCTGTTACGTCTTAAGTGAACATTTGGTTAACTTTTGCAGAAAAACATCTGATGTGTAACATTATATTAGATCCATGTGATACAGTAGGTCTTAATATATAGGCTGTCTGTTTCATTAATGTTAATCAAAATATTGTGGAATCATGGAAAAAAAGTTTAATTTGCATATATTTTTCCTATAGATATTGGTTTTGACTTGGTTTGTGCCAAATTTGGTGTTATTACCAGGAATTTTAAGATATGGTTACTAGATGATTTTGTTTTGGAACCTTCAGAAAACTTTAACTCGAGTTTTCTCAATATTGACTCTGGTGGTTCTATCGACTTCAAACAGGTGTAGCTCAGTCATTTTTTTTTTTTTTTTTCAACAAATCATACATCATTTTGAAGGTTTTTTAATGTGAGAATAACAACTCAAATTTGCTCATTGCAACTCATTTTGCCAACATGGTTCACATATATTATTTAAAATATGAATAATGCCAAATGCAGTTTAATGGCCACCAACAAAATGTATCACTAGTAGATTTTCTCTTTTAACCAGACATTGCAAAAAGTTGATTTTTGGACCCTGAAAACACACGTTCAAGCCAAAGGCACATGTTGGCTCTACCAGTGGGTTGAGATTCACATATTCTCCAAGTCTCTCCCAGACAGAAAGGCTACAGTAAACAGAACAAAACGTATTTCAATTCACACATCACTTTATATCCCCTCCCAGGCAGAGACCATGAGACCCTGCACTGTTGTTCTGTATTCTGGTGGTTGCGGCACATGGACTCGATGAGAGTCTGAACCCTGTTCATTTGTATTCACGTGACTGTAGCTCCGTAGCACTAACAAGACGTCTCTGCTTGTGAGCAAGGTGGTGACTTTCTTCAGCTCCCTGTCGAGATAAAATCACTCCAGACAATCTCAGGCCTTTCCTATTCCGCCTGTCGGTATGCCGCATGGAAGTCGTAAAAATGCCAGATTCTTTTATTGTGGCGCTGGTAATTGTCCTGGCAGTTTAATCGTGCCTTTACAAAAGACGGCGGAATGACGGGCCGTTAACATAATGAGCGGCTCTGTCACCTCCTTCTGTGCTTCAGTCCTCTCTGCACGCTCCACGATTGTGTGTGTGTGTGTTCTTTCCTTTATCTAAATCCAAAAAAGGTCTCCATTTCTTCTCTTTTCTTCTCTGCTCTCTCCAGATGATAGGGGCGGATCGGATCCTGTGCAACATGCCGACTGAATGGATGACTGACTCTAAATGAGCTCACACCAAGGGTGCATATTTCAGATCTGACCCGACACATGCACATACATATAGGCCAATATATATTGTCAGGTATGCTAGATACGACACCAGACTAGGACTGGGCAGTATGACGGTATATGCCGCAGTGCATGTATCCATGCACAGGGGCATGAGGAGGGAAAGCATGTTCATTTTCTCTTATGTTGCCTCTTTGTCTTATATTTGAACCTGTAGCATACCTGTATTGTTTTATGAGGTTTAAAAATGCACTTCAAGGAGTAAGCGAAGTTTCCACATTGGCATGGAGAATTGTTAGATTGCGTTAGAGGATCATAACTTGAGTAACCCTAGCACACATTATTGACGAATACGATTTTGAGTCTGTTAGGAAAAAATTTATCTGCTCAGCAAGACAACACTACTGCCAATAAATGACATAATTGAAAAGCTATAATTAAATAGTTAGAATGAAAAACTGTACAGCAATATCCTTAGATCTCACATGAATCTAAGAATAACTTAAATGTCAGCGAATGTTAAGATTTTATAGTTCCTCCCAGAAGGTGAGAGTTTACAGCTCAAGACTCCTTTCTATTATTTCTACCAACATGGCAATTCATAACTATTTTAGGTTTGTGGGGAATTGATATGTATTCATATGATCCCATTCGTACATTTTTGTACAATCTGCTTACACCCCAGTTTGAATTGTTTCGAGTGGACTTTCATGGTTGCTTTTTTTTCTTCTAAAAATTGTGTTTTCAAACAAATCAACTTTTATGAACTTACAAAACCACCAAGTCATAAACTATTTATGTTTTCTCATGAGATTAGGTTAATTTCAACTTATTGATAAAATCAACAACATAAAAGTACTGTAGGCATGAAGCACTGTTGAAAGTTTAATTAAAAAGAAACAATTAAGTCTAATCTTGTGATCCTGTGATAACAAGATTCAATATTGTGACAGTTCCTACAGTATCATTCCAGACGGATCTAGATGTGTGAAAAACCTTAACATTTTTATTCATAATATATGATATTGTTAAAATATCTTATGATGAGGATGAGGTTGAGGTTAGTTAAAGAATAAGTTCACCCAAAAATTAAAATTCTTTCATTATTTATTCATCATAATGTTGTTCCAAATCCATAAGACTGGAAACACAAAACATAAATGAAGATGTTTAATGAAACCTGAGAGATTTCTGTCCCTCCATTGAAAGTCCATGTAACCAAAGCTTTGACGCTTCTAAAAGTAATCTAAACACATTCCATATGAATCGAGCGGTTTAATCCAAGTCTTCTGAAGAGACACAGTCACTTTATATGATTTGATTTAGGCTTTTTAGGCCAGAACCACTGAGGGTTGTTCTTGAATGTCAAGCAAGCATATTTGATGTGCTCTATGTATGTGTGTTGAGCAGCTGTTTATTGGTGAATAAAACCTAAATTAAACCTGTTCATCACATACAGCGATCATGTCTCTTCAGAAAACTTGGATTAAACCACTCGATTCATATGGATTACTTTAACAAAGCCTTTGAGAACTTTTGAAAATGTGAAAGTTTTGGGCGAACAGACTTTCAATGCGTGACAGAAATCTCTCAGGTTTCATTAAAATATCTTAAGTTGTGTTTTAAACACAAACATTGGTTTGTAACGACATCAGGGTGAATACTTTTGTCAAGAAACATTATAGCTTTGTGCAAGGTGTGTGTGAACCTTGTACATGTGTTCTACTATCTGTTTTACAAGGTTTTACTGTTTTTGATGTCTTTAATGTTTAAATCATACGGAGCTCCTAATGGGACATGGTGATGAAAAAAATACGAGATGGGAAGAAAAATTATGTCAATTCTTTTTTTCCCGGAGATACTTTGTGTTCGTTCGCAAAATGTTTGCGTTCCTCCAAGAAACCTTGCTTTAGCTCACAAAACTTTTGTGCTCTTTGTGAGCGAATGCAAAACATTTTGTGAGGGAAAGGAAAAGCATTGACAAATAATTTTTCCTCCTCATATTTTCTTCCTTCACCATGTCCCTTGCATTGCCAGCAAGATAATTAACACTTTCAGTGCCCAGAAAGCTACTAAAGATATATTTAAAACAGTTCATGTGACTACTTGTTTCGAATCAGTGGTTCAGAGTGTGTATCAAACTGCCAAAGTCATGCCCCCAGTGGTGAACCATTGAAATTTCGAAACACTTATGATATAACGAAGCCTCGTTTACAATGTAAAGTAGTGAGTGTACAGCTTGTATAGCAGTGTAAATTTGCTGTCCCCTCAAAATAATTCAACACACAGCCATTAATCTCTAAACCGCTGGCCACAAAAGTGAGTACACCGCTAAGTGAAAATGTCCAAATTAGTCCCAATTAGCCATTTTCTCTCCCCGTTGTCATGTGACTCGTTAGTGTTACAAGGTCTCAGGTGCGAATGGGGAGCAGGTGTGTTAAATTTGGTGTTATCGCTCTCACTCTCTCATACTTGTCACTGGAAGTTCAACATGGCACCTCATGGCAAAGAACTCTCTGAGGATCTGAAAAAAAGAATTGTTGCTCTACATAAAGACGGCATAGGCAATAAGAAGATTGCCGAGACCCTGAAACTGAGCTGCAGCACGGTGGCCAAGACCATACAGCAGTTAAACAGGACAGGTTCCACTCAGAACAGGCCTCGCCATGCTCGACCAAAGAAGTTGAGTGCACGTGCTCAGCGTCATATCCAGAGGTTGTGTTTGGGAAATAGACATATGAGTGCTGTACTGTGACATACTGAAACAGAGCATGATCGCAGGGCAGTATTCCAACATGATAACGACCCCAAACACACCTCCAAGACGACCACTGCCTTGCTAAAGAAGCTGAGGGTAAAGATGATGGACTGGCCAAGCATGTCTCCAGACCTAAACCCTATTGAGCAATCTGTGGGGCATCCTCAAATGGAAGGTGGAGGAGCGCAAGGTCTCTAACATCCACCAGCTCTGTGATGTCGTCATGTGGAAGAGGACTCCAGTGGCAACCTGTGAAGCTCTGGTGAACTCCATGCCCAAGAGGGTTAAGGCAGTGCTGGAAAATAATTGTGGCCACACAAAATATTGACACTTAGGGCCCAATTTGGACATTCTCACTTTTGTGGCCAGTGGACATTAATGGCTGTGTGTTGAGTTATTTTGAGGGGACAGCAAATTTACACTGTTATACAAGCTGTACACTCACTACTTTATATTGTAGCAAAGTGTCATTTCTTCAGTGTTGTCACATGAAAAGATACAATAAAATATTTACAAAAATGTGAGGGGTGTACTCACTTCTGTGAGATACTGTATATACTATATATATGATTACTCATGCCATGATACAAGATTTTGGTCATAGCTTCCATCTTTACACCAAGTTCTGTACGATGAGTCCTTTATTGAGACATAACAGCCCTGTCTGCACATTGCACATTAATGCTCATCTATCTTGCCTACTTATCCTCAGCTGAATCAAGTCAATCCCAGTCAATATTCACTCTAAGGGACAGCTAATTAAAAAGTCACCCCAAAAAAGTATGCTGAAAGAATAGACTAAGAGATGTGCAGAGGATAATTAGCAGGGTGAAAACAGACAACCTGGACAGGCCAGAAGGGGAGGGGAGGGGCCATTCGCATTAATGCTGGTGAGAAACAGCAGCCGGGCCAGAATAAATTCATATCCCAGCAAGGTGCAATGAACAGCACCGCATAATGTAATCTGCCACAATTCAAGGTTACTAAATGTGCGGCTAACAAATTTATTCAATCCCCTAAGAGCTTAAAGGGCTAAATGAGCATTAGTCTAGGAAAGGTGGAATTAATTTGCCTTACATGCATGAATTTCACACTATTGTTAACTGTTGGAAATTACGTAATGATCACTTGTATTAGCACTTTGAGAAAGGGTAATTCGGATTTGCTCAAAGGCTCATAACAAGAATGAAAACTTTGAAAAATATAATGTAATGTGAAATTATAGGCTAATCATTCAACTTAATTCTAACTTAAATATTTTACTTCCACATGTGAAATGTTTATATGTTTTTTTAATACTTGGTAGCAAAGTTTCTTTAAATGATTACATTGCAACAAAACAGTTGACAAAGCCCATTAAAGTTTCTCCTTGGACTGGCACCGTGATGGCTGTCAAAGTGAAGTGTGACACCGAAGGACACAAACCAATCATCTCTCACATTGCTTGCATCTCCTCTGTAGGAGAGGACGCTTCATAGTTTGACCCAAAATATTTGCTGTTAGCACTGTATTGCACTTCTAAAAGAGGCAAAATGAACACATGCTGACTTCTGAGTGCTAAGAATAAAATGTACCCTCAAGGAAAGTAAAACCTGAACAGCTTAATAAACATACTAAAATATGGTCACACTTTATTTTACAGTACATGCACTTACACTGTACTTACCTGAGAAAGTACTGGGTAATATAAGGTAACTACATGGGTTAAGGTTAGGACTAGGGGTAGGTTCAGGGTTATTACCTAGTTGTTACACAGTTATTACTATAATTACAGGACTGTAAAATAAAGTGCTACCGAAAATGTCTTAATGAAAGTGTAAAAATGGTTTGTGTGTGGGTTACTATTGGGGAAGGAGACAGAAAATATCATTAGATAGAAGTCAACAGAAATTCCCAAAAACAAACATGCGAAAATCAGTCCAAAAGTGTCACTCTCCATCAATGACTGTATAAAATGTGCCTCTGGCCATCTAGTTGCATGGTGGCTATATGTTTTTCGTCCTCTGCATGTGAACCTCAGTGGAAAATGTGTGTGTGTGTGTGTGTGTGAGAAAGAGAGAGAGTATATGTTACACTGATGGTACGCTCTTAAATATCTGCAAGACTAGCGCTTAACTGAATGTTAGTTTGGCCTGTTTTTATTAATCCTATACCACTTGTGGCTTTTGGTTTTTCCTCACAATCCTCTAATGAACTTGTTACTTTTCTGACAAAAAGTGGCATCATACACCCATTTGTGACCCTCGACCACAAAACCAGTCATAAGTCACATAGGTATATTTGTAGCAATAGCCAACAATACATTGTATGGATCAAAATTATCGATTTTTATTTTATGCCAAAAATCATTAGGATATTAAATAAAGATGATGTTCCATGAAGATATGTTGTAAATTTCGCAGCATTAATATATCAAAAATTTATTTTTGTGAGTGAATATGCATTGCTAAGGACTTCATTTGGACAACTCTAAAGGCAATTTTCTCAATATTTTGATTTTTTTGCACCCTCACCCTTTGTTGTATCCTAACAAACCATACATCAATGGAAAGCTTATTTATTCAGCTTTCAGGTGATGTATAAATCTTAATTTAAAAAAATTGACCCTTATGACTGGTTTAGTGGTCCATGGTCACATTTTATATATTTGAAGTTGAACCAGTGGCAATCCTGGTTTAATTGGTGCCCTATAGGCCAGATAACACCTTAAATCAACTTAGTTCATTATAACACATTTTTGGCTGATACATTTTTCATACCGCGCAAGGAAACCCAGGTTGAAATCCAGGTTAAATATTTAATCATTTTTAGACCAAGTAAAATTGCAGCTGAACTTGACAGATAACGCATCTCCATTGTATGTAAAAGAGAGCTTTGACATTTTGGTAATAACTGCTTATGTGTTCCACCGAAAAATGGCTTTTGTAGCAAAATAAGTATGATGACTGAATTTTCTGTTTAAATTAAATGATCTGAATTATTTCAGATAATCATCAAAGATTCCTTCAAAATCCATTAAAAAATATGGCGCAAGTTTGAAAAACATGACGATAATGTCTTGTAAGAGCCTAGGATGAGTTTTTTTGTATCCCCCACACACCACCCATTCATTTTCTCTGTTCTTTGTTCCTGTTTAAGTTTGTGTGAGTGTATACTTAAAAACATTGTGACATTCACATTTATATCATAAATGTAACCCATTTATGTTATGTTGGGAATTTTAAAACTAAAAGCACTAAGTGAAGCATGACTCAAGCAGTAATGCCTCAGCAAGGCTATTAAACGTTACACTATCTAAGAGGGTAAAATAGAACTGTCATCATCAATCTGAGTTTTTTTATTCTTCGCTCCAGCATTCCAAGAAAGCTTCCCTTAAAACGTCTGCTTTCAGCCTGTTGCCCAATGCATAAGCGCTTCTCTTGAGACTGTTTGACAAAACTAAGTCTCAGTGGAATACACAAATGAAACGACAGGACGACAGGAGCCAGCGGCATGGGTTCTAGTTAGGAGGTATCCTTCGCAAACGTTTTGACAAGAACTCATGACTCCACAGTCTCAGGCTGCTGGCTCTTCATAATTCTAACATTTGCATAGCTGCAGTAGGATGCGTCCTGCGCTCTACCTGCGGACCGCGCGAGATGCCACGATGACGCGCACAGCTTGACTGACAGGGTGTCAGGCTGCTGCTTTAATGATGGAGGTAATGTGCCGTGAACGAGCGCATTAAATGCAAGCGACAGGTAATTTTAACACACAAACATAATCACATTAGCAGGTCGTCCGATCCGTCTCATTTGTTGTGCCAAACATGATAATGACACTTATGTGCGCACTGACAATATCGTAAATCAAAGCAGGAAATGATTTGAATGTCTCAACAGCTTAAACACCGCAACTTTCCGATAGAATAACAAATAAGGATATTACGAAAGAAACAAGTTAAAGTTAAAATGCAGCGACACGGTAAAGATGATTCGTGCGTCTGCAGGCAAAGAAAGGATTCATCATTCCCTTCACATCCGCAACAGCTGCAACTGAGCTCATCCTCCGTTCCCCCCAAATCAGCAGAATTAATCGGAGGAAAACTCACCAAAAATTGCCAGCTGGAACAAGTAGAGCCCGATGAGGTCCATCCTGCTTAGAGCCAACAATCTCGAGGCAGTAAAAGACTTTCGCGACTGCCCGTGTCCACTGGCACCAAAGTTGTCCAGAAAACGTCGTACTGCGTTCAGTGCTGCTTTCCTCCAAAAATGCGAGGCGCAATCCTAATCATTTCACAGGTACAGAGCACGTCGAGAATCATTTTTTATTCCCCAGCAAATCTGGCGCCAGATGAGGGAAACAGTTGCGCAAAATCAGTGTCACGAAACGGCACTATTTTATTTCATTAACAAGTTTGGATGCTGTGTTAATAACCTCATTAGCACTCAAGACACTAATTAAAGAGCGGTGTTGGTCTTCGGGAGTAAATTCGGCTGTTTTTCGGGTGCTGCTGCGTCTCTGTCTAACTCCTGAGCGCAAGAGAACTGCACTGACACCACATCACTGGACGCGTAAGAGCACTGCGCTCTGCCCTCCAACTCTACTGACAGCACAGAAGAGCGAATGTGAGGAAACCGAATGCAATTAAATGTCATAGTCTTCGGACAACTCTTAAACACTAACGCGTGTTTGTAGATTTTTAAAAAGCGAATTTTAAAATTCCATCACGTTTCTTTATTACAAGATTAAAGTTTTCAAATACAGAGAAATTTAAATTAGATATTAGAAAAATACATTTCCTGGATTATTGTATTCTGTGGTTTGCTAGAAGGTCACCCACATACATGGGGAGAGAAAATGTCATTTTAAAGCTTTCAAAATAAATTCTACATTGATTCTTGAGCCATGCAACATGTCCCACAACTTTACCTGAATTTAATTTTTAAAATAGCATCAGTTACACTCAGATGAATCACAGACAATGACTATTATATTCTAAACACACACTAAACAAAAATCTTATTAAAAAAAATCACCAGTCCTCAAACCAAAACTTTGTGTATGTATACTGTATATATTAAACTGAGAAAAAAAAAAAAAAAACATAAGTATAAATGAAATACACTGTAAAAAAACAGAAAGTAAAATTTAGTTTTTGAACGCATATTTTTTAAGTATGTTTCAAATATGGAATTAAGTAAATTAAGTATTTAACTAAGATAAGTAAAATTAACAAAGAAAATAAGTAATTTTAACTTGGCCAATAAAAGGTTGAGTAATTTCTACTTTGTTGAAGTTTCTTTTGCAATACAATTTACTCAAACAATATAACACTGAATTAAACCATGCTTTTAAAGTGTATGCTTTACTTAGAAACATTTAAGTAAATAATACAATAGATATTGTGTAGACACCATATCTTCATAACAGAAGTAACGCAGCCCCTGAACACAAAGACTTTAATACTTGGTACACAATGCACAATGACGGTAACATTGGATGGATCGTTTTGAGTGTGAATGTGGCATTCTGAGCAGAAAATGAACTCCAAATATCACAAAATGGCAAGTTATTAAACATAACCACAAAAGCAATGATAAAACAGCGTAAAAACAGCTGGAAAAGAGCGAAATATAGACCTCATTAATTATTCAAGGCCCAGTGCATGATGGGAACACCAGTATCAGAAAAGTTGAGTAGTTTTACTTAATTTTATAATGTTGATATTTATTCTTTAATTTCTGCAAGCTTAAATTGAGTACTAATATAGAATTTACTTAGTTTTTTTAATTCTTGCCTGAACTAACTTTTTCATGTAAAAATTACGTTTGTTTTTTCTGTAGTATTTACTTCACCATAAAATCATTTTTTAAAGTGTAGATCTTTTAAAGAAACATGACTGTGCTGACAACATTTAAAAAAAAAAAAAAAAAAAAAAAAGTCAGATTTCATCCTGAATGGCATCTTTCTATACTACCAATCAGGCATAACATTATGACCACTGACAGATGAAGTGAATAACACTGATTATCTCTTCATCACAACACCTGTTAGTGGGTGGGAAATATTAGGCAGCAAGTGAACATTTTGAAGTGAACAGATTGACAAGGGCCAAATTGTGATGGCTAGATGACTGGGTCAGAGCATCTCCAAAACTGCAGCTCTTGTGGGGTGTTCCCGGTCTGCAGTGGTCAGTATCTATCAAAAGTAGTTCAAGGAAGGAACAGTGGTGAACCAGTGACAGGGTCATTGGCGGCCAAGGCTCATTGATGCACGTGGGGAGCGAAGACTGACCCGTGTGGTCTGATCCAACAGGCGAGCTACTGCAGCTCAAATTGCTCAAGAAGTTAATGCTGGTTCTGATAGAAAGGTGTCAGAATACACAGTGCATCGCAGTTTGTTGCGTATGGGGCTGCATAGCCGCACACCAGTCAGGGTGTCCATGATGACCCCTGTCCACCGCCGAAAGCACTAACAGTGGGCACGTGAGCATCAGAACTGGACCACGGAGCAATGGAAGAAGGTGGCCTGGTCTGACGAATCATGTTTTCTTTGACATCACGTGATGGCCAGGTGCGTGATGGGAAGAAGGCAAGCCGATGGAGGCAGTGTGATGCTTTGGGCAATGTTCTGCTGGGAAACCTTGGGTCCTGCCATCCATGTGGATGTTACTTTGACACGTACCACCTACCTAAGCATTGTTGCAGACCATGTACACCCTTTCATGGAAATGGTATTCCCTGGTGGATGTGGCCTCTTTCAGCAGAATAATGCGCCCTGCCACAAAGAAAAAATGGTTCAGGAATGGTTTGAGGAGCACAACAAGAAGTTTGAGGTGTTGACTTGGCCTCCAAATTCTTCAGATCTCAATCCAATCGAGCATCTGTGGGATGTGCTGAACAAACAAGTCCGATCTATGGAGGCTCCACCTCGCAACTTACAGGACTTAAAGGATCTGCTGCTAACATCTTGGTGCCAGATACCACAGCAAACCTTCAGGGGTCTAGTGGAGTCCATGCCTCGACGGGTCAGGGCTGTTTTGGCAGCAAAAGGGGGACCAACACAATATTAGGAAGGTGGTCACAATGTTATGCCTGATCGGTATATTTTTTTGTCACAAATATGTCAACTCTGTCACATAAATTATATAGAAATTGTTTTATATTCTGTTCTTGCTTTCTCGCAGAACAAACACAGACAAAAAACTACTGTGACAAATACTGTGAAAAATAAATAAGTAAACATAGAAGGCACATACATACAAAGACAAATCATTGGCCAGTGTTTTCAGGTTTTGAGTTGGTCCTCTTAACGAAATGTGTGATGCACAAAAGTTAGTTTATCAGCAACCACTGAAGCAGCAGGAGATGCTCTCAAATATAGGTAAAAACCTCTAAACATGTCGAACAGATTAAACCAAAACTAAACTTTTATTTTTTTTAAGTTGTGCAGCCTTTTTTCTAAGAATCAGTAAATATTTATTTATTTAGTTTGTGTTTCATGGCACTGCAACAATTTCATCTCAAACAGAGAGAAATATTCATTCAAGCTGGGAAGCAGAGCTCTCAGCCTCAGTGTAAATAAGAAATGAGTGACATTTCCATTAGGTTTGGCAAAAGTTGAAAATGTGTGTATGATTGCTTGAGCTGCGTTCGATTTCACTGTATGTTTCTTCTTTTCATCACTTTCATCACTGAAGTGTGGATGTAATAATTATGACATAATTCCTGCTGCAGGTATTGTGAGTGACAAGGAAGAGAGAGTGAACAAGTGAGAAAAAGAGAATGATAGATTGCTATAGAGAGAGAGTGAGAGAGAGTTTGGCTGGCAAAATGTTTGCCAGCAGGGGTTTGGCACAGCGTCCTCTCTCACATGCTGGAAAACTGTGGAAACCAGCATACTAACGGCCCATCTGTTGAGAGAGAGAGAGAGACAGAGACATAACAGACAGTCCTTTTGCGCAGTGCTGACAGGTGATGACTCTACAGCACGTCCTCTTTAGTTTCATCCTGGTTCTGTACTCAGAACTTTAAAAAATAGATGAAATGTAAGTGTAACTTTTATGCAGTTTGAAGCATAATAAAAGTAAAATGTAATTGTAAATAATGGCATGTTGTGAGTTTGAAAGCTGGTGGATTGTTACACTTTTTACTGTAGTGATATTATCACTGTAAGTCTATGTCTGAAGGTCAGTTTCTGTATGAACTCTTGAACCTTGAACTCTTAGCTACAAGTGCTATTGTACTCTTTCACCATTATTACCCAGGACAAAAGATATATAAAAGGTCACACTTTATATTAGGTGTCTTACTATGTATTTACATAAAAGAAAAATATTTGCTAGGTACAATGTACTTTGTGTTCATGTTGTATTGCAAAACACTTTTGCTGCTATTGAGGTGGGATACGGGTAAGGATAAGGACTAGTATGGTGGTATGGGTCAACAGTGAAGTTATAGATGTAATTACACAAATTCACATGCAGGTATTTTTTAAATATAAGTACAAAAATACAAAATCATCAAACCAATCAATTTAGCAACTGGACTTTGACCTAAAACATTATAATTGCCTTAAAGGTTTAGTTTACTTCTGAATGAAAATTTCCTGATAATTTACTCATCCCCATGTCATCCAAGATGTTTATGTCTTTCTTTCTTCAGTTGAAAAGAAATTAAGGTTTTTGAGGAAAACATTCCAGGATTTTTCTCCATATAGTGGACTTCAGTGGGGTTCACCGGGTTGAAGGTCCAAATTGCAGTTTCAGCGCAGCTTCAAAGGGCTCTACACAATCCCAGCTGATGAATAAGGGTCTTATCTAGTGAAATAATCGGTCATTTTCTAAAAATTATATACATTTTAACCACAAATGCTTGACTTGCACTTGCTCTGCGATCTGCCATGCATGACGTAATCATGTTACATCAAACGTGCAAAGACTAAGACAAACGGCCTTTACAAAAAAAAGGTAAAACAACGATATCAGACGATTTTGAAGTTGGAGGAGAAAATTATTTTTTCGCCCTACCGCGGTACTTCCGCCTACGTCACACGTGACCTTTCTAACGTAATGCACGGGGGATCGCAGAGCAGTGCAAAACGAGCATTTGTGGTTAAAAAGTATATAATTTTTTTTAAATGACAGATCGTTTTGCTAGATAAGACCCTTTTTCCTCATCTGGGATCACGTAGAGCCCTTTGAAGCTGCACTGAAACTGCAATTTGGACCTTTCACCCGGTGAACCCCACTGAAGTCCACTATATGGAGAAAAATCCTGGAATGTTTTCTTCAAAAACCTTCATTTCTTTTCGACTGAAGAAAGAAAGACATGAACATCTTGGATGACATGGGGGCATGTAAATTATCAGAATTTTAAATTATTAAATTTTAATTCTGAAGTGAACTAATACTTCTATCACTTTTTACACGAGGGTCAGTGTACAGCGCGCGGCATGAATTTTGTCATCAGAAGAGTTTGCGCCTACTGTACACGCACCACCGGACTTTTGTAACCGCGTGTACTTTGTACACACAGGTCGCATATGCGCATTTAATTTTTTTTGCAGTAATAAGTTTATCCACAAGGTGGCAACTGTGCTCTGGGGGCGTAAATTCACAAGGTAGTCGAAGAAAACCTGCATAAACAGAACAGACCGGAACACATGCAAGCTACAGCAACAGTGGAGGCCTATAGATGAGAGATTGTGTGAAGAGGTTAGAAAGTACCCTCATTTGTACAACTCTAGAATACAAATATATTTACATGGGTTGTAACTCGTGGCGAGAGATTCCTCAAAACTGCGCATGCGTCGAACGCCTGTGTACGCACACGAGTCAAGTGAAGTAAGTACTAGTACTAGTGTACGTGTAAAGTATACCCAGGCCTTTATTAAACTTCCCCATGTAACAACATGTCTATGTTTCATGATTCTTAATTTCCATTCTCCTGAAATTCATGGTCTAGAATGACAAGTTGTTATTAAACAAATTTTTTATACATTGCCGTGGGTTATTATCTACACCATTTCATCTCAGCTTAGTCTGAACTCTAATCTCCTGTAATTACTCAACTATCAAACGCTTGCACCTTCGGATGTTATTTGAATGTATATACATAATCATGCAAACTTCAAACGTACATGCTTTGAAATTATCTGTGGCCACAACCATCCATTTATTTCCCAAATTATTCATTCTCTGTCACTCTGTGTCTCTCTTTTCAGGTCTTTATTAGGTCCACACTTCTCTCTGAATGGAACCATCAGCCATACCATAGAAAAATTGTAAACCATAGAGTGATTTATTTAATTACATAAATTTATATCAGCTTACAATGACTTCAGTCATTACTAGAGAATTATCATGCTTTTCACTTTAGAATACTGTTCCAAATAAATTAGTTCTTCCTTCTGAAGGATTTGGTTATACTTGAGTCATAACTAGTGGGTGATACCATGATCTTTACTTTAGAATTAATTATGCATTCACCGCATTAATTATGAAACTGTATATAGTTTCTTAGTAGTTATCTTGTAGGTATGAACAATGGTAGTTATTAATTAATTGTGAACTACTGCCTTCTACTGAGTGCTATTACTTACTAATTCATTAATCAGAGTTTCTTGTTGGTTAATAGTAGAATGTTAAAGGGTTAGTTCACCCAAAAATGAAAATTCAGTCATTAATTACTCATCCTCATGTCGTTCCACACCCATAAGACCTTTGTTCATCTTCAGAACTCAAATTAAGATATTTTTGATAAAATCCAATGGCTCAGTGAGGCTTCTATTGCCAGCAAGATCATTTCCTTTTTCAATGCCCGTACTAAAAACATATTTAAAACAGTTCATGAGTACAGTGGTTCAACCTTAATATTATAAAGTGACGAGAATACTTTTTGTGCACCAAAATAAACAAAATAGCGACTTTATTTAACAATATAGTGATGGGTGATTTCAAAACACTGCTTCATGAAGCTTCGAAGCTTTACAAATCTTTTGTTTCGAATCAGTGGTTCAGAGCGTGTATCAAACTGTCAAAGTCACGTGAACTATTGAAATTTCAAAACACTTATAACGTAACGAAGCCTTGTTTACTGAAATCATTTTGGCACTGATTCACTGTGCAAACAAATACTCAAGCGAAATCAGATGGTATTATTCATTCATTCTACCATTCATCTATTAATCCATTAATTCATGCAATTACCTCAAAGGAGATTCTGAATCTGAAATGCAAATGACTTTTTTTTTTTTTCAGAGAGTAAACATTGACTAAACATGCCAAAAGACCCTTTCTGTCCTCACCAATCATCAAACTCCGCTGACATGACACCATCCTAATTTATTGACTCAACACACAATTAAAACGCAATAACAGGACTCATTTTCAATTAATTTATAATGTCATTCTATTTGGGTAATTGCTGTCATTGTTGTAATTGTGTGGGCTTACAGAGTTGACCTCCCTGTCTATGACTAGAAGGAACGTGTCAGCAGAAACAGAGGGAGGTGACAACACTGCTTTTTACTTATTATTCCAACTCTATGAGACATTAATATGCCATGAGTCAATGGAGCCGCAGGAGGGTAAAATTTGTGAGTGTGTCTACTATATGTGCGACAGATATAATTTCAGCATGATGCATCTGACGTGAGACTAATTTTAATGTGCAGAGGAAGAGCACATGTGAATCTGATGTGTGACTTTTCATGGAAAACAAGGAGAGAACAGGTCATGCCTTTACATACAACCTTGAATAAATTATTACTCATATGGTTTCTTCTCTTGCTGACCTGGAGAGCAACATCTCTTCATAATATACATAATTTAAAGCACACACTAACTTGCATGCATACATTCAGCACATCCTCAGACTTAGCCAAGCATTACAGTCCAAAAATTTCCTTGAATTGGTTTAGGAAATAGTGTCTTCTCACCCCACCTTTGCACATTTCACATTGCCTTTTGGGTCTGACTCATTTATCTCTCTTTACTGAGTAATGACCATTACTGTCATCTATTTGCAGTGTTCTGAAAGATCAGCACAGTGATTCACCTCATAATGAAAACCCCAAAACTCTCCTGAAATCCATTTTTTAGCTCCTAATATCTTGATTTGATCTTTTTTTCCACCCCCAAAGACGCTATTGGGAAGGAAAAATCATATCTCCCTTAATGCAAGATTAAAAACATAGCGCATTATCATGATATCTTATTCCACTTCCAACTAATTAATAAAACGTTTTATTAACCAGTTAGCTATGCTAAGCTAGTTGGTGTCACAATCAGTTTCAGTTCCAGTGTCATGTTCATGGACTTTTAGTTTGTATTTCATTGTGTTTCCGTCCTGTGTTCTACCAAAGCCACTGGAAGGCAAGCCTGCAACCTTTAGCCAAAAAAGCGTAACGGCTAATGCTAACGCTCCGCCTCTGGCGGTACGCAGGGAAGGAGACCAGAGGCTGTTTTTTGAATGGATGTCAATGGATGAGAGGCTTCACTATGCTGATTCAACAGCTTTTGTGGGGAAATAGCTAATCATTTAATTAATCGACAGCCTCATTGCTAATCTTCAGCATGTTTTACACTAAACAATACTTTCGTTGGGAACTATATGTAGATTTTAGCTTGATAAAAATGTATTTTTTTAAGAGAAGGCAGACTAGGGAATGTTGCGACTGATGTCACTGCCACACGATAGGCTAAGAGGTGCAACACGTGATTAAGTTAGCCATTACGCTTTCTCCAATGGTAACCTAGGTGAAAAAAAAGTACATTTCTATAATGTACTTAAAGTGCTCTATTTTCGTGCACTAATTTTGTACTTAATATACTAAAAAATCTTCTTTAGTACTTCTTAAGATAATCTTAAGAACATCTAAGTGTACTCAACTGTGAGGCACCATGAAAAATGAACTTAAATGTGCTTTTAATATACTATCTATGTATTTAAAAAATGTATTTAGATACTACTTATAGTTCATTTGAATCCATAGTGTACTACAAGTGGTAACTAAATATATTTTTTAAATACAGAGATAGTATATTAAAAGCACATTTAAGTTCATATTTCATGGTGTCTCAAAATAGCACAGTTGAGTACACTTAGATGTTCTTAAGATTATCTTAAGAAGTACTAAAGAAGAATTTTTAGTATATTAAGTACAAAATTAGTGCGCGAAAATAGAGCACTTGAGGTTCATTATTGAAATGTACATTTTTCACCTGGGAAGAGATACAGACCCTCTCATCTCCCTATAATATACAATCTCTGGTTCTACTCACTACTTTGTTTCCATAGTTACTGATTATGCTGTGCACCTGTGTCTTGTTGAGTTTCTCATTATCCTGTGTATATATGCCCTCAGTCTTCCACAAGAAACAACAGTTTCCTCAGTTCAGTGTTTGGTGTTGTCTTTGCATATGTAAAGCTGTTTCTTCTTCGCTGTTGATACCTTCTTTGTTTTATTTTTGTAAATAAAGTGTTTAGAGCTGCATCTGATCTGCATTTCCTCATTCTTCTTCCTCCAAGCTATGATAGTCAGCTGGAGTGACTGCGGTTACGCACGAGTGGCAAAAAGACTGAGTGGCAGCATTGGTTTTCAGCGTGAATGCCATGAAAAACACATCTAAAATGGGAAAGAGCTTTGCGATTGACTGTACAAATAGATTTGACAAGAAATCTGAAGTATAGTTTTACAGACTTCTGAAAGCTACAGAAAAGCATTATCATTTTGTTTCAATATGTTGAATTTTGGGGTAAAATCATACCCTATATATTGTATTGTTATATTGTATTGACAACTCATCAATTGAATATTTTATATTTGGCATAGTTGGATGTTTTTATATAAACACTGACAAAAACTAAAGTTTTAGGACTGGCAATATACATAACATTGACAAAACTGATCACCCAGATTTAGACCTACCTATATTCACAGGCATGTTTGCTTTATGTTTTTCTCCAGCATCAAAATTAGGCACATATAAATGTCAGGAAACTCGAATTCCTGGCTGCATGTCAATATCCATGGATAAGTGGATCTTTGGTAAGTTGTAAGAAACACTATCGAGTCCAACCTTTAGTTTAATCATTTGTTTCACTCGTGTTTTACTCGCATTTTCGCAGTTTCCCTTATTAAATCCAGTCATGCGGCAGGCTCTTTTGCCAGTCAGACTGGCTGAGGGGGAGTGTTAACGTCAATGCATACCACCTATTAAAAACACAAAGGTATAGTTTACTTTGACCAATTTTAGCTTCTGTAATATAATGCAATAAGTAATTCAAAAGGCAATAATCAACACATTTTCATAATTAAAGCTACACTATGTAATTTTTGGCCCATTAGCAGTTGAAGCGTAAAACTACAAGTTTTTGGTAATTAGTTGTCCTTTGGCTACGCTATTCTGAGCGGATGAATGTGATGGCTTGAGGTGCACCAGTGAGCTCATGGTTACAGGTAAATGCCTTATTAATGCGAATCTCACTAACAACACCAAAACTCCCCCAAAAACAAAAGAAAGATGGATATCTGAAAAAATATGCTGGTAACACTTTATTTTGATGGTCCACTTTAGACATTTTGTTGACTATAAGGCTTTTAACTTGGCTTGTAGCATTAACTGGTTTAGAAATTGGTATCATAACCAACATAAATGTAGTTTTATGAAACCAGTCAATGCCAAATGTGATGCCATGCAAAATAAATGTATTTCTGAAAATCCAAGCAATATTTGTGTTTCATTACAGGCACCGTTGCTTTCCTTTTTTGCTTGCAAACTCTTTTCGCTTCAAGCTACTACGACACATTTCACTGCATATTAGCCTACCCCTTATTTACAGATATGACTCAAACATGCACAGAAGAATGACAGAAACTTGTCGTTTCCCACAAAATCTGTCCTGACAGCTCTAAAATATAAATTATAGTTATATAGACGTAGTGTAGCAATTTAGGGTAAGGCAAAAACACAGTTTGGAAGATGGTTTTATGATGTACTCGCTAATTATTTAAATAGTTAATTTCAAACAAAATAAATCTACTCAGTGTAGCTTTAATTGTCATACGCTTCCATTAAGTTGGTCTACTCTTAAAGGTGCAGTATGTAAGAATTCTGTCCGCTAGAGGTCGCTAGAAGCCTATTCAAAACAAAGGCGTAGCTTGATGACGCCAAGTTTGAGCGCGGAATCTTGGGACATGTGGTCTCCACCTCAACGGACAGTGCAAAAGAATAGGGATAGGACTCGGGAAGAAATCATGTTCATGGATGCGATTATTAACGTTACTGTAGTATGAAGCAGAGCAGGACCGAGTGTTGTGGGAGCTGAACGAGGCCGCTGGAGCGATTGCGCAACACACGCCTCACAAGCAGCGGAACTTTTATTTTGACACAGTCGCCGGCGCCGCTTCCGCTTTTCCAGTCATGAGTATGAGGTAACACAGATCTGTTTATCATATTAGATACATTTGAGTGTGTTGATAATTATGTTATAGCGTTACTCTGTGCGTTCGCTCGGTGGCTGCTGTGAGACTTACTGCACACTGCAGTAAGCTAGATCGACTTTAGAATATCATATTAAATACTGGATGGCTTGTGTTGATAAATGGCATGCAATTCATTTTAAAACGTATTGTATGATGAGATGAGAAAATGCTGTATTACTGTTACTAAAAATAAAGCTGCATCTGATTATGCTATGTTAGCTACTTCACAAAATAGTGTTTTTCTCTGAGGCATGGTAAAGCATGGTACTCGCAAAAAATCAAGAAAATTAGATTTAAACAATAAGACTAAACGTGTTGAGCTATATAACAACAATTAGTTTTCTGTCTATAAATATATCAAAACAGTTGTTCCCTTGTCTATTAAAATGTGTAATATATTAAAGCGTCTTTGGTGTTTCCATGGTTTCTACAAAAAAAAAAACGGAAACCGAGGCAGACCGAGGGTAACACCGGTTTAACGCAATTGACAGGCGACTCCTCACACGTCCCGGAGCCTTGGTTAAAATTGCAATTTTCTCACGAATTACAAATAGTTGGAAACATTTGTGATATTGTAAGTACTCAAGTATTACAAAATATTACATATTGCACCTTTAAAGAACAAAAATAATAATTCCTTTGGAACATCACATTTTCAAATTACTACAGTAGCGCAGATAGTTTTACAGTTTACTGCAGCTTACTTCAAGCTCAGGCTACTTCCGCTCTGCAATATAAGGTGGCTAGGAAACCCATAAAAAGTTTTCTCAGCCAATGAAATGGCTTTGAGGAAAGGTGATAGATTGCATGACACAGGTCTTATTGAGAACGCTAATTCGCATTAGCTCGACCAAGCTGAATTTTTGATTTAAAAAATCAAAATGTATGATACAATTTTGTCCGATTTTATTGGTGATTTGAAATGTTATTGAAACGTAATCTTGAAAGACAGTTTTGGATATTTCATACTTGACCTTATTCAAGTACATAGAAAATAGCTGCCTGGGGGTGTTTCAAAGATGGCCGCCAAGTGAACTTTTGCTTATGGTCATGTTATAGTGTGGGTTATGTAATGATATTTCACAGCATGGAGCAGTGAGTGTGAGTGGGTGATTGTGGGGCGAGGTGAAAAAGATAGGATTCACCTAGAAATGATCCCACAGGGGCAACCTGGGATGAATTACTGAGCACAAGGCACAGCAGAAGTGCCCTATTTAATGAGGGTGAATAACTTAATGTCTGACCGAGTGAAGAAACGATAGAGAGAGAGAAACCGAGGGTGGGATGTTCCAAGCTCACTAACAGTGAGAAGAAAATAGAGCATTTCCCCCTGAATTTTCCACCCCCTCCCATGCTTTAAATACTAGGAGGACAAACCTCATGCTGTTGAAAAAGTGCATGTTTCATTTACACATCTGTCTTTAACCAGCCCACCATTTGATAGAGTTAGTAGTTAGTAGAGTAGCATTAAAGAGCTGTTTGTCTGATGGAGTCATTATAACTGTATTCTTCATCAGAATGTTCTTTTCCCGCTGTGGACTGTACAGTCAAACGCTGCATGAAATGTGCAGAGAAACAGAGCTGTGAGTGTGCTGTGTTGGGGAAGCTATTTAAAATTGTTCCTTGTCAAGATACAAGCTCACAATGTAATGTATTTACAGTAATTAGAAGCTACTAAGAGTATCTATATTAAATCTACTAAAATAATAATGATCAATACCTGTTTAAATAGGGCACACTGGGAAGGAAAACACTTTTTGCTATAATGGCTTTACCTCAGTGTGCTAAACTTGATATACTTTTTCCACATTTATGTGGTGCAAGTTAAAGTGATTTTTATGTCAAGTACAAAGAGTGCTGCATGCTGTAACAATCTACTCCACGGGGAGAGTTGTGAAGTAACATTATGGGAGGTGCGTTGTAAAACTAATAGAAAACATGGACATCAGTTTAAAGTTTCAAAGTAATAGAAGTAGCGATAGATCTTTACTTTCATATCGTGATGTACATCCAAGTGAAATGGATTATCAAAAAAAAAAAAAAAGTAGGGTAGGGACTTGGTTCTAGCTATCAGTTTCAGGATGGAGGCAGATCTGAATACAAGGTTGAGTTTGAATTTAAGACAGGGGTAGGGTTTAAACAGACTTAAAGACTGGAGAAGTCTGCCATTCATTACCACAGAGAAGTCTGTCTTTTTCAACTGTAGATCAAGTTGACATTTTGATGAAAAACTACAAGCTCAAAAAAAAAAAAAAATTAAATGAAACATGCACTGATGAATTGTTCACAATAAGATCAATGTGATGCATTTAGAAATTAGGGTGAATTTCCATTCAATGCTGACTTTAAATGGTTAGTTGACCTAAAAAATGAAAATTCTGTCATTAATTACTCACCCTCATGTCATTCCAAACCCGTAAGACCTTCGTTTATCTTTGGAACACAAATGAAGATCTTTTTGATTAAATCTGAGAGCTTTCTGTCCCTCCATTGGGAGCAATGCAACTACCACATTCAAGGTCTAGAATGGTATTAAAGACATCTTTAAAGTACTCCAAAGTGACTCTAGTGGTTTAAACTTAATTTTATGAAGTGACATGAGAAAAAAATAAATAAAATAATTTACCAGTTTATTTAAAGCTGCAGTCCATAATTTTGCCTTTTTGTCACCATCTCTGTTTGAAACCTGCAATTGCAGTTGTTTGCGGAATTATTATCTTTACATGGGTTGTGCCTCGGCACGGCTCCTCAGCGCGGATGAATCTAATGTTTGCTGTCAGTCACCACATCGGTGTGGATACTGTACTTCGGAATCAAGGATTGTAGTCTTGGAAGTATGACCAAAATAAGAATTTTCACTGGAGAATGTCATCTGAACAAGTAAGTAACATGTCTGCCACTTTTGTTTTGACTGAGGAAAAAAAGCATTACAGTAAATCACGCTGCCAATGGCAAATCTATTAATCTATTAAATCGTTTATCTCATATCACGTCAAACCACGCAAATTATTATTATTGTTATACTTTGTTCTCAAATTGTTAATGTTAACAACATCAGCATTGCGTGACTATGTGTATTTAGTGTGTATTAGCGTTACCTGTAGATTTCAATTTCTGTACAGTCTAAGCACTAAAGTTAATTTATCATACCATACAATCCACCATCCAAATGATAAGTTTAATTATTGCAGCTGCTGTGAGAAAAGGCTATAAATGATCCGCCTCACATGCCGTATAGCCTACTAGCTGGGACTCCTTCCTTTCTGTTTACAGACGTGACGGCGACATGCTCGAATTACCCGTGAAAACCCACCGGTACCACCCGAATTATAAAACATTATTACAAGCTTACCATTGTGAATTGGACTAAGGTAAGGAGATAGTTTTGAACACTGGCTGGTTATGTACATGCTCAAAAATTTATTTTGGATAATTTTTAACCAAAAAGTTACGGGCAGCAGCTTTAAGCAAATATTGACCTGAAATCCAGTAGGGGGAGCACCATGACGCATGCGTGTTGTGTTGACTCAAGACCGGAAGTTGTTCCGTGAATGTGCTTTGGATTATATTTTTTTGTAAATAAAATGGTAAGTTATTTTTATTTGCACGAACAAAGCATTCAAAAAATTGAGGTTAAACCAACATGGAGTACTTTAATGACATCTTTACTACCTTTCTGGACCTTGAATGTAGTAGTTGTGTTGCTCCCAACAGAGGGACAGAAAGCTCTCGGATTTCATCAAAAATATCTTCATTTGTGTTCGGAAGATGAACAAAGGTCTTATGGGTTTGGAACAACATGAGGGTGAGTAATTAATGACAGAATTTAAATTTTTGGGTGAACCCTTTAACAGTATAAATGTATGTGGAATTTAAATTTAATCAATCAACCAACCATCCAATTAATAAATAAATGAATAACACTTTGTCAAATATACCAACCACCATCTACCCCTTTCCCAACTCACTCCATTTCATTTTAAGCATTCTACACATTTTACCATTCAAAACGATTATAAAAACGGTAAAAAGGGTTATCAGTTCTGTAATTTAAAATCCATAAACCTGATTGCAAATCATTGTGAAATGATTTTTCTACCTTTTCTTCCTGTAAACCGTTAATATTAGTTCACAAAGTATAATAATATCAACAGTCACCTCAGGAGGATGGTGGCCATGAATAAGTGTATCATTTTTGGTATTTTTGCACATAGCCTACTGTACATACACTGTCTAAATGAATTAATTCACTGGAATGAATTAGACTTTCAGCCACTACATATGAGAGGAAGGCTCAGCAGTAAAACTGCTTACACAAATAATGTGACGTTATAAACAGCAATGTAGCATTTTGACATGCTATACCACCACTCCTTACTGTTTTCTTACTGTAACACTATTTTGAAAACAGCTACTTTCACACTACTGGTGTGAAAACTGGTGTGAGAAAGACATCACCTTTGGTTTCAGTAGGGAGAATCAGCACAGAGATTCACTATTTCTGACATTTTAAGAGAAAATGACGTTGTCCCATGACAGTACTTGGGTTGTAAAATAAGTAATCTGTAAGTGCAGAAAAACAATAATGAAAAATTAGTCTTGTGGCTACATCACAGACTGTTCATTTCGCTCGGCGCAGTCAAAACCTCAAACCAGCCACGGACTTATGCCATGCTTCTGTTGCATCTGCTGCCCCTCGGCACTGCAGCGGTTAGATAAATGTGTTAGTGAAGTTCCTGCGGCAGTAATGCCAGCCTCCGGCGTCTGGCACAGGATATCAGATGTGACATGATGCATAGACAGCAAATGCAAGGAAGAAAAAAACGAGATGAGTGAGTCTTCTATGGACCATGAAGGGCATAAACAGAAGAAGCGAGAGGTACATGTAACAGTGAACTATGATGACAAGATGAAACAATTCAGCCTCATG
Source organism: Hypophthalmichthys nobilis (assembly GCA_037950665.1). Classification (NCBI taxonomy): domain Eukaryota; kingdom Metazoa; phylum Chordata; class Actinopteri; order Cypriniformes; family Xenocyprididae; genus Hypophthalmichthys; species Hypophthalmichthys nobilis. The sequence continues at coordinate 28,626,886 of CM075477.1, read as the reverse complement.
TTCTTGGCAAAACAAAACATCTAAACAGCGCTCTGAGATTTGCTCTTAAGACCGTTAGCTTATGTTTAAGAGTGCTTACAGAAAACAGAAGGCTTAACAGACTTTTGGGAGATCTTTTAAAGCCCCCTACAGCACAAAACATCCAGTCCACTCATCAGACTTTAGGAAAAACTGCTTACCCGGTTTGCTCATCGTGAGGTACTGATGAAACACACAGACAGGAGAATGGCAGGGGCCTGCCCACGGGTAAATGCGTAGGTAAACCGAGGCTGTAGTCTTACCACGGTGAAGATGGCGCAACATGGTGCAAGAACATTATGGTTTCTTTTAGGAATCAGCATATTCTCCTTTAGGATATGGTTGGGGACTACTAATATACACTACAATTAAAAAAATAAGTTCATTATTCTCACCATTTATTTGATCCAAAATATGGTAATTTTATGAAATTTTAGTACAATTTATGAAATATTATTATAATTTTTATTTGAAGTATAATCTTTTTATGACATTATAAATGTTACTGTCATTTTATATTATAAATTAACTGTATCTAGCTTTGGCACTATTTTTAATACTTGTAAGTGGGGAATTTTCAAAACTCTTGGTACAGATCAATAAGCATAACTAATTGTCACGTACTGGCATGAATTGATGAATCAAAAACAAGATGCTTGAAGCAGATGAACAATGAAATCACATTTAATACACACTTACAAAAACACCAGCAAGAAAAAAATGACAATGAACAGACAATGACTGAGGGTAACCGTTCCTACTCAACCCGCTCCGAGCAGGATTCGAACCGGCGTCTCCGGCATTGGAGGCAGGCACAGGGGAGTGAGGTTTACACATACAGCTCTTACTAGCTTGCTTTCGTTCTGTTACACCCATCCCCCTAAACCTCACTCTAACCCGGGTCACGGCACCAAATGTAACCGGTCCTACTCGACCGACTCCAAGCAGGATTCGAACCAGAGTCTCCGGCATGGGAGGTGGGTGCGCTAACAGGGACTCTAAAGACCGCAGTCTCTAGTGCACCTCTTGAGGCCAGGGGAGTGAGGTTTACACGTACAGCTCTTACTAGCTTGCTTCCGTTACAGTCAGCCCCCTAAACCTCACTCCAAACCGGGTCACGGCACCAAATGTAATCAGTCCTACACAACCCATTCCCAGCAGGATTCGAACCAGAGTCTCCAGCATGGGAGGCGGGTGCACTAACAAGGACACTAAAGACCACAGTCTCTAGTGCGCCTCTTGAGGCCAGGGAAGTGAGGTTCCATTACATATGGGATGCATCTGAAATCACATACTTCCCTACTTTATAGTAGGTGAAAAACAGTATGTGACAAAAGAAGTATGTCTGAATTCACAGTGCTCATAAAAAAAGTAGGCAAAAAGTGCCCATATGACCTACTACTTCTGGCAAGATTCTGAAGTGTGCACACGATGGACACTTTACTATCCCATGAGGCCACGGGAAAGGATTTGTGAATGGCAGTGAAACGACATAACTGACGCTGGTAGGTCAAATGATAATGACAGCATGGCAGGTGTAGTACACCCATATCACATTCATACTATATAGAACATTTTTTTAATGGTCGTGATGTAATTACTTATACAAAATAAGTACCTACTCAAGAGAGTATGCAATTTCGGACGCAGCCATGATAACTAACAAGATGTCAATAGAAACAAGGAAACAGGAACTAAACCACAGAAAAAGAGCACAGAACAACATAATATCAAAATAAGAGTCCATAAAAAAAGACACAGGGAATCATGACACTAATAAGTGATTCATATATACATAACTTGCATTAAAAGTAAATGCCTTTCATTATGCAGTTAACAGTAACTTTTATTTGCATCAATTCTTATTTATTGTAATAAACAATTTAATTCAAATAATTGTAATGGTTAATCAACAAAGCATTTGATATACCAATATATATCTACATATATTGATTATTTACTGTATACTGATGAAAATAATCTAAATTACATGTTCATAAAGGAACATAATGAATTCTAATGACACTTTATGCCAATTTATCTCAAAACAGTTGTTTACCATATCCGTTCTAAGTGTGTGTATATAAAAGCATTTACGTACAACACAGAGCAGCACAGACTGCAAGTGAGGAGTAATGACCACAAGAGACACATCAAAGAGGTCAAGAGGCTGACATGCCTTCTGTCACAGAGGTGGGCATCAGGGGCAGGGAACTGCTGTATCAATTGAATCAGTTTACAGCATGCTCTGTGATAAACAGACGCCTCACTAAATCACAGCAACTCGTGTAATCTGAAAAGGTCAACTACTGTATCAATTCAGGGAACATTTTGTCAAGAAAATCAGTACTAAAATTAAATGGAATTACAACTGTTTCACTGTGTTTTCAGTATGATTTACAGCAGGGGTTCCCAAACACATTCCTGGAGTCTCCCCAACACTGCATGTTATCCATGTCTCCTTAATAAAACACACCTGATTCAGATCATTAGCTCATTAGTCGAGACTCCAAGACTTAAAATGGGTGTGTTGGACAAAGGAGACATGCAAAATGTGCAGTGCTGGAGAGGCTCCAGAAATATGTTTGGGAACCCCTGATTTACAGCATTAACAGTATAATCTGCACTACTGTCTGACTCAAAACCTCATGATTGTGTCATGAAATCATTGATGTTATAACACATAAATCATAGGTACTATAGACTTCATGTTAATTTGATTTGGTATTGTAAATGTATTTCTTAATATGATGCCTGTATCTTAAATTACAGTAATGTAACATTTACCATTCAGCACCTCTAAGGGTGATTTGAAACAAGTCTCTTGCATTGTTTGCTACTGAAGTAAATGAAGATTAAAATGATTAAACAGAAAGATCATTGTGTTGTGTTTTGCTGATTAAATCAAATGTTCTCATTATGTTTTGAAACAATGGTTGTGTGAAAGGAAACATTTACAACCCTAATGAAAGCACAATAGCAGGTTTTAAATAGCTGTGTTACAATGATTGATTTTCACACTTTCTTGTGAAAACAGAACCATAGCAATTGCAAAAGATTGTTTTCAGTTCAATCATAACATTTTATTTCATATTTGATGTTGCCCTTGACCTCACAGCCATGAAACGAAAATGTTGTTGTCAGAATGTATTATTCATGATAACTTTAATTCAAACCAGAGAGAAATTAGATATTAATTTGATTTCATATTCATAAAATGGAGAAAAAATATTGGATTTTTCCAACTGAGAAACATTTTTTGTGTCAACACACTCCTTTTTCTCAGGCAGAGAGACTTTACTGAGCATGTGGATTAAAGTTAGTGCCTCTTGTTTTTGATTGAAGAAATTTAGTGTCACAATTGCCCCCAGTTTCCAGTACAGGGACCCAGAGCAAGACATCGTACACGGGAGCCAATCAGAGCTTTGATGAAGACAAACAGCAATGAAGATAAGCTTTTTTGAGACGCTTTAGGTTTTATGTCTCTGCTATCTGTGGAGTCTAATGGAATGTTCTATATAGATCATAAATGATAGTAGAAGAGGTGTGGAGACGGATGTGTGGATACTGTGTCCTTCATGGCTATGTGCTCTCGCGTCTCATACTAATCATAATAATACAGAGGGCTGTGGCCTCCACCACCCACCACTCTACACAGCCTATAGTATAGGAGATGATTTGACCGTTCTGCCTGCCTGCTCCTCCGTGTGTGTCTGTGAGATCGTGTCTGTGTGTGTGCGAGTGTGAGAAACTCAACACATAAAGAGGTATTGTCTTGCCGGAAGCCATAGAGTGGACACTGAGTGAAAATCTCGCCTCCTTCAAGAGTGTGTGAAAGCGTCTGTGTGTATGTGCTCTCTGTGGCCTTGGCCTCTGCATTCCCGAATTACAGCAGCACAAACACACACAGTTTTCACTATCACTTAAAGGAACAGTTCACCCAAAAGTGACAGTTCTGTCACTATTGATTTACTCATATCATTCCAAACCAGTATGACTCACTTTCCTCTGTGGAACATAAAAGGTATATTCTTAAAGAATATCCTGGCCGCTATTGTTCATATAGGGGACAGTTCCAAAATTACAAAAAAAAAATAATAATAATCAAAAAAAAATTAGCTTTGTGTAGAGAACTGGCTGAAATTTAAGCTTGTAAATAAAAAATAAAAAGTAGTGCCATTGAAATCAATGACATTTGATCAAGACTTGAGAACAAAAACATTTGGCATCACATGGCATCGACATACCATTTTTGTTGTCTATGCGACTTTTTTTTTGTCCATTTCAAAATAAAAATGAAGGTTATCTATGAAAAATAATTTATATGTCTGTCTCAATTATTCTTTAACACTAAATTTCCATATTTATACCAAGCTCAGCACATGGCATGCAGACAAATATTATAAAATTTATTCAGACACCTTGAACATTTCATTCATTATTACAGTTTATTCACTATAGTTTTAAAAAATGGTAATAAAATATGACAAGATCTCAGAGCTAAACTGTGTCAGAAAAAAATAATCTTAATTATGTCAGATAACACTTAAGCAAAACATGGTCAGGTCAAAGAGTCTGAATAATTTTCGGTTTTACTGGTAGTCCACAGTATGAAGAATTTTTGGGTATAATATGTCAGTTTACTTTATTTTGCTATCCTCACTTACATAAATGAACTGTAATGTCCTGCACCCACTAGTAAAAATATATCAAAAATATAAAAAATGTCTGAATAATTTTTGGTTTGACTGTATATATATATATCATGGTCACAAATAAACAATTGTTTCCCACGAATGGCCATGTTGAACAAATTCGTTCCTTCGTTTTGATTTAATTAAACAAGGGGACGAATTATTACAACATGGGAACGGATTATTATATTGTGCACACAATTTACTTAAAATATACACATACTTTATACATATTTTTTCCTGCATGTCATGTGCAGGGCTCCATCTATTTATACATAAAATCAAATGTTTTTTTTGTTTGTTTGTTTGTTTGTTTGTTTGTTTGTTTTTTTAAATTAAGACCACAAAAATAGATCACAACCTTTTATTATCTGTTGGGATTTAGATCATTTTGTAATAAACTTCAACAAATAATGATGAAGTTGAGGATGACAGCAAGAACTAATGGTAGATTAATTAAAAAAGATTAAAAAAAATAAATAAATAGAAGTGATTACTGGGTTAAATTTGCATTTGCATTGCATTTTTTTAGAATCATATTTTTACAACTGACTCACATACATCATTCACTTCTGAATTCTTTTTTCTGAATTTTGTAAATAAATATCACATACATTCTTCTGCAGAGGAAGTTTTCTAATTGAAAGAAAGTTGAATGAGAGAGTGTATTCATCTGTGAGAAGGGTTAATAGAAACATGTACAGCGTGGTTCAAAGAATAAGTATAGAATTTAATCAAACAGTTTTGTAGCTTCTCTCTAATTGGTGGGGAAGTAATTAAAGTGACACAGCCTTTAGGGACTCACTGCCAGACTCTCTGCTGAAATGTGAGATGAGAATGTGTGCGCTCATGTGTGTGTCAGTAAGAGATAGAGATTAGGCTCCACTTCAGTTTAATTTATCCGTCTGATGTAATGGACAGACAGGTAATTTAAACATCTCCATCAGCAAGGTGATAAGAACCGCACGATACCGCAGATTATGTACTCACATGCAAACACAGACCTGCTGGTTGTGATGTCATGAAATGGTGAGCACTCATGAATATTACATAAGGTTATGCAAAAATAATTTTACATAAAACTAGGTTCTCATTACATAGGTATAAATCTACATAAATCTGTATGAATATGCTTTGAAAAATGTCAGTGCTTTTTTGTTTGATACAATGAAAGTCATTGGGGTCCAATTTACAGTTTAGTGAAAAAAAGTGTTCCCACTTTATATTAAATGTCTTTAATTTACTATGTATTAACATTTAATCATTTGATACAATGCAATTATTGTGTACATGTTTTTACATGCTTTTTAAAAATACCTGCATGTGATTTAATTTTTAAATCTATAATTTCGCTATTGACCTTTCCTTTGCAGCTTAACCAACCCTTAAACCTAGCCATTAGGGGTGTAACGGGACATTTCGTCCCGAACCATCATGCTATGGACATCACGGTTCAGTGCATACAGTCAGATGACGTCGCAGGTGATCCCCACTCCAATCAAGAAGGGGGCATGCGCAGTAATGCAACACTGTTTGCTAACCACCACAACAGGAAAAAGCAGAAGAAGAAGAGACGATCTATGCACCAAACCAAAACAAGAATGGCAACTTGACATTGGAAAGTTCAGATGCCACACAAGAGCTTGCTAGTAGCCTATACACTGAATTTTTCTGACTCGCTCTACTAACTTCATGGAAAGGAAATTGGGACAGCAGAAAGGGGCATCCTGTTTGTTTCCTTTATTTTACAAAAGCACAATGTTTTGTTTTTATTGTGAGTGCACACCCTTTACAGTTTTGAATGATGTCTTACTCTTATCTGTATGACCTTAAATGACAGAGTATTTTAAGGTGTTTCTGCTGTTATAATGAGACAAAATCTTTTGGCATTGTGCCGATTGTGTCGTGAAGACTTCAACCTGAGTTGTTACAAATACAACTCTCTAACCAGTAGGCCACAACTGCTAACAATTCTTGGAAAAGTGTAATATTGAACTTTGTGCATCCGCCATTGTCACTGCATGTTAATGAACTCTCACTTGCAAAGAAAACTATTCTCTGCACAAGATTTTTTTAGTACTTTTATAACACAAGAGATGCTTTTCAGTTTTGTAGCTGATTGTGACCAAATACATTTAGCTTTTTTTATCAGCCCTACAAAAAAAATGACCTATGCAAGAGTGCATATTTACTGTTTACTGTTCAATACACTAAAGGAGGCTGTACCTGTACTGTACCGACTACCTCAGGGGGACTAAATGCCGCTAGGTGGAACAAACTGTGATTTGCATTACTGTCTGTTCAAAATAAATGAAAAGAAACCTAGAATTGGGTATTTGTTGCTTTTTCCCTTTGTACAGAACGCGTAATGAACCGTGACCCCAAAACCGAGTTACATACCGAACCATGACTTCTTTGTAGCATTACACCCCTACTACCCATACCACCAAACCTTCCCTACCTTACCCGTACTGAAAAAAAAAAAAAAATTCCAGCTTGTTCAAATTACTTAATTAAAATGAGCTAAAGAAACACAATTCATACACATTTTGTCCTAACTTAATTTCATTGTGTTCAATCCACTTAAATATATCTAATATGGAAGTTTACTTAATCCGTTTGTGTTGGGATTACATGAATGAATTTTGCATTAACTGAAACTGGGTGATGCTTGTTAGTTCCCAGCATGCATTGCATATGGCTGGATCAAGAGAGAAAATGTTTAAAAAGTAGATGTTGTTTTATGTGTTTTGCAGTAAGATGAAAATAGCTTGATAGTGTTTAATAGTGTTATATTGGAATTATTAGAATGTTTTAAATTTCACTGGGTTACCATTGTGGAGAAGAGTGGAGCATTTAGGCTGTGGACTGGTGATTCACATTCAATTTCTGCTTTGTACTGATAGTTAACACTTAACATGCTAGTGTGTGCACTAATAGGCTGCTGACTACTTAGTACAGTCTAATGATTCAGTCACATAACACATATATGAAGTTGAATTGAATGAAAGAACATACAGGGATGGATGGATGGAGGGAACCACACAAAGTTCACTTTGAGACTACTTAATTGGGTTACTTAATTTCATCATGTTAATGAACATGAACGAATTATATTTGTGTAGCTTAATTGATTCATGTGGGACTGATGTACACTATTAAATCATGTAAATTTAACACACTGTTTTTTTCAGTGTGTATCCCACCTCATAGCAGCAAAAGTGATTTGCAATAAAATATGAACACAATAAGTACATTGTACCTAACATTTTTTATGTAAGTCATACTAGTTAAAGACACCTAATATAAAGTGTGACTAAAAAGTTATAAACAAACTGTGTATAACATGCTATATCGTAAAGTATGTAGTTTTTTTTACATTCATCAGAATGCCATGGAAGAAAAATCACCTGTCAAATCCTCGTGTACATTTCTATCTGTGATGGGTCAATGCCTCGGGCTGACAGCATGGCTTGGTCAGTGAGAAGGCATGATTCACTTGTTAGTATTTCACGTTGCCAGTGTCTCTCCTTTTACATAAGCACTGAACAAGCCTAACAATACCTATTACTGCTCTTTAACAATTACTGGAACATTCAGTGCACAAATCAAACACAGAGATAGTTAAGGGCAATTTCCTCACTAACTTTAAACTGTGGCTTTAGGCAGTTTTGTCCAGCATCGCACACCATTGAAATGCATTATCTTCGGCCTGCGGGTTCATCTTTCATCGCTCAGGCTGCTTATGGTTTAATGGTGGGTTGGCTGTTTGCTGATGGTTAGAATACTAACAGCGGTCTTTAAACGGTTCACTGACTGTGTGGGCGCTTTATTTGACTAATGCCTCTTATTTCACTTTCAAAATAGGTTGTGTAGTCTGTGGAATGCTGCTATGCGGCTCGGAACGCGAGTTGTGAATGGAGTCACGGTGCAAGTGTCCATGTGCGCTTGCAGCCTGAAGATTACAGAGCTTGGTCGTTTTAGGGCTCAGGTGGCCAATCACAGTGTATGTGGTGGGCGACTCACGTTGATAGCTGGCATTTCTGCATGTGTGTGTGGAGTTAAGAATAAGAGCAGACCTGAAGATGCTTTTCAACTTCACAGCATAAGGCCAAACTCATAATGATGTTGTGCTGTTGTGTATGTGTGTGTGTGTTTCAAAGTTCAGAGTAAGCACACTCTATATGCCACCTCAAAGCTCCAATGGTACCGTAAAGGACAGCCGACCAAACTGCAAAAACACATCTACTTGATGATGATTTGAATTGCTTCAATAGTTATTGACTAGAGCGTGTCTTAAGATTCTCCTCAGCCTCAAGCATAATTACAGAGTAAATGAGGGGTCAGCCAGTGCACACCTCCCTGGAGTTTATTGTTTATTAAAAGCACGAATGAATATTATTGTAGAAATGTCAACTCACTACTGTGGCTAGCTGAAGAGCTGTTATCCTATTTGATGTTTTATAGGCACCACTCTCGCCCTCATTAGGCATTTCTAGAAAGTTCAGTAAGTCTCATAATGTGCCGCAGGCTGATATTAACTCCTCCCTAGTGTCTGGTTTACTTTGTGAATGCATAAGTTTGCAAATAACCTAGATTCTCCTGACCCTGCTGATACTGTGCTAAACTGTCGATTGCAAAAAGCAAATGTTTTTATTGTAATGGAGATACAGTCTGGTTTACATTGTTAGGTAACAAAAAATTGCCACTTATAAAATATAAAATAAAGTATAAAATACAGTCAAGGTGATTTTTGGTGGGTGTATGGTGTCAATTTTCCTCAAATATTTTTTGAACTTTACTATTTTGAACACCATTGTTTTACCATTTAAAGGGTTAGTTCACCCAAAAATGAAAATAATGTCATTTATTACTCACCCTCATGCCGTTCCACACCCGTAAAACCTTCGTTAATCTTCAGAACGCAAATTAAGATATTTTTGATAAAATCATTTGGCTCAGTGAGGCCTACATAGCCAGCAATGACATTTCCTCTCTCAAGATCCATAAATGTACTAAAAACATATTTAAAACAGTTCATGTGAGTACAGTGGTTCAATATTAATATTATAAAGCGATGAGAATATTTTTGGTGCGGCAAAAAAGCAAAATAACGACTTATATAGTGATGGGCGATTTCAAAACACTGCTTCATGAAGCTTCGGAGCGTTATGAATCTTTTGTGTTGAATTAGCGGTTCGGAGCACCAAAGTCACGTGATTTCAGCAGTTTGGCGGTTTGACATGCGATCCGAATCATGATTCGACACAAAAGATTCATAACGCTCCGAAGCTTCATAAAGCAGTGTTTTGAAATCGCCCATCACTAGCTATTGTTGAATAAAGTCGTTATTTTGTTTTTGCGCACAAAAAGTATTCTCGTCGCTTCATAACATCAAGGTTGAACCACTGTAGTCACTCTGATTTTAGGGATAAGTTATGGGTAGGGATAACTTTAGAGGTAGGGATAGGGTTAGGACTAAATTTTCAGACAGGAATGTCGTTTCAGGATCAACATAATATGTTGATCCAGGAACATGTCTTACTTGGCAAAATCATGGTGACAGTATCGGAATACCTTTTGGAGCTACTGCATTAATATGAAATACTTTTTTTTTGTTTTTTACCAAATATGTAATGTGCAAAGTTTTACTCATGACTGTACCTTATAGTTTTACGTATTTGCATTTGTTTCCCATTAGCAGTTTTACCTGTAGTCTGAGTATGGTATACATTTCATCATCTATAATTGACTTTTTATGATTTGATTTCAAACCATGTTTGCTCATTCTGAATTTGTTGGCTGTAAGAAATCAGCTGCTAGTGTGCAAATCAGAGTTTGTTATCCAAAGCTTACTGAGACGATGAAGGGCAAGCCCATTAAACTAGAGCTGAATGATATGCATTAATATTTATCATTTTCTGAGTTCATGCTGAGAGGCATTAGTCCAGGAGTAATGAAACTCATCACGACAACAGTTCCCATGTCACGACTTCATTCATACCATTCTACAAGAGGGAAAAAACAGGAAACGTCTTGATCGATTCCTGCCTAATTCACGAGCTTGAGGCCAGCTTGATTATACATAAATGGAGGCCCATTTAGTCTGATCACTAGCAGATTTAACCTGTGGGACTTTTTTCTTCTGAGCATATTTGACTGGAGTGATGCCAACCTTTACCACGGGCTGAGCTAGCTGAGGCACCTGTAATTCACCAGGTAATGTTGGCACCTAATGCATTTTCGGTCTGGCAGGAGGCTGAAAGGCGATGATAGCACATGTTCGTGTGATGATGTGGGCTTTAAGGAAAAAAGGCTTCAGGTATTGCTTTATGTCAGTGGAATAATTCATAGAAAAATCACAGTATGTTGACATCTGCCTGCCCTTGTGATTGGGAATTTGAGCCTGTCTCCGCAGCCATGAGCAGCACTACCTGCCAGTGCGGATCACAATAACAGCCCCAGATTGATATTCGGGGTGTGGTACTTTTGACTGCCAAAAATTGCATGTCTAAACAAAAAAAATGCAACCTATTAAAATTCAGATTCAGTCCTGGCCTAGATTTGGCTCATATACATTTATATAGTTTGGGGGGGAAAGCGTATATGCACGGAGACTTTAGATATTATCTTCTAAGTAACTATACGCCAGGCAGCACATCGTCTGTTCTACAGAGATGTGATATCAGCGCATGGTGTCAAAGCCAGGCAATCTAGATAATAAATTCTTCCCAGTAATCAGCTATTTGTTTTCAAGGCCCGATAGAGGTTCCAGTGGTAAGGAGGTTTTAATACATATCAAAAGATAAAAAGCCACTTTTATTGAAAGGGCCACTTTACTCCAAAGTGAGAAAGAAATGGTTGTGCCAAGTTCCTGCTGGGGAAAAAAGTTTCCCTGATTCAAGCGTACTGATATTTGTTAAGGCAGAGTGCTGTTGATGTCTTGTTTCATATAAAAGCTTCTTACTTGAGTGTACAAGTAACTCATTACAACCTGCAGAAGTCCTGCAAGTTGCCTGTTAGGTAAATGATTTAGTACAGATGGTAGTGCTTATCATCAATGCGTGATCTTTTCTGGTCAGCTCGGAGCGTGAGTAGCATATGGAGTGCGAGGAGTGTGTGGGGTGTTTGGAATATGTAGTGTGTATTCAGTATGTAATGTGCCTATGATACTGGGATCTACATTTCACATTGTACATTCAGGCGACCTGTTTAAATAACATGCTTGTTTTGCTCTTGTGCATTGGTTGTCCTTATATATAGTTGAATATACCATCCAGTCTATCCTGAGCAAACATTCTGGACTATATAACAGTATGATTAAAAATTGTATATTCTTCACTCTAATTAATACGTTTCCCACCATTGTTTGACCTTTCCATTTTCCTCCCATACTAAAAAAACCCAGTGCTTAAATGTTTGTGACTCTACAAAGCGCATTAATATTTAATGTGGCAACCACTGTTTAGTTTATTGTTGGTTGTTTGTTTGTTGCTAAACAATTGGTCATTATATTCTAACACTGCATTGTTCCACACTGTATAGCTTTGGCACAGCAATAAGGGGTTATTGGACAGACAGAATGATACACAGAACAACAGAACTGTAGTTAGAAAGACAAACAGAGAGACTGAATTTGGGCACTGAACAGAGAGCTGTTGAGTGTGTTTGTTTAATTTATAGGGTATATACAGTGTTTAGTATGCTGCAAGTATGTAGGGTGTTTAAGGTCAGGTGTAGTGTATGAAGGGAGTTTGGGGTCATGTTGAATGTATGTTGTCTGGGGTCATATGTAGGGTGTTCGGAGTCATGTTGAATTTATGGTGTCTGGGGTTATGTGTAGGGTGTTTGGGGTCATGTTGAGTGTTTGGTGTCTGGGGTCATGTGTATGGTGTTTGTGGTCATGTTGAGTGTATAGTGTCTGGTTATGTGTAGGGTGTTTGGGTTCAAGGTGAGTTTTTGGTGTTGGGGTCGTTGAACGTAGGGTGTCTGGGGTCATATGTAGGGTGTTCAGAGTCATGTTGAATATATGGTGTTTGGGGTCATGATGAATGTATGGTGTCTGGGGTCATATGTAGGGTGTTTTGGGTCATATTGAGTGTTTTAGTGTCTGTGGTCATGTGTAGAGTGTTTAGGGTCATGATGAATGTATGGTGTCTGGGGTCATTTGTAGGGTGGTTTGGGTCATATTGAGTCTTTTAGTGTCTGGGGTCATGTGTAGGGTGTTTGGGGTCATGTTTAGTGTTTGGTGTCTGGGGTCATGTGTAGGGTGTTTGGGGTCATGTTTAGTGTTTGGTGTCTGGGATCATGTGTAGGGTGTTTGGGTCATGTTGAGTGTTTTGGTGTCTGGGGTCATGTGTAGGGTGTTTGGTGTCTTGGGTAATGTATAGTGTGTTTGGGGTGATGTGAAGGGTGTTTGAAGTCATGATGAGTGAGTGTTTTGATGTGAAGTGTGTTTGGGGCCATAATGAGTGTTTGAGGTCATGTAAAGGGTGGTTGGGGTCATGTTGAATGTATGGTGTGTGGGATTATGTGTAGTGTGTCTGGGGTCATGAGTAGGGTGTTTTGGGTCGAGTTAAGTGTATGGTGTCTGGGGTCATGTGTAAGGTGTTTGGGGTCTTATATAGGGTGTTTGGGGACATGTTGGGTGTATGGAGACTGGGGTCATGTGTAATGTGTTTGGGGTCATGTTGAATGTATTGTGTGTTTGATCATGTGCAGTGTGTCTGGGGTCACGTTAAGTGCATGATGTCTGGGATAATTTGTAGTGTGTATGGGGTCATGTGTAGGGTGTTTGGGGACATGTTGGGTGTATGGAGACTGGGGTCATGTGTAATGTGTTTGGGGTCATGTTGAATTTATGGTGTGTGGGATCATGTGTAGTGTGTCTGGGGTCATGAGTAGGGTGTTTTGTGTCGCGTTAAGTGTATGATGTCTGGGATCATTTGTAGTGTGTCTGGGGTCATGTGTAATGTGTTTGGGTTATGTTGAATATATGGTGTGTGGGATCATGTGTAGTGTGTCTGGGGCCATGTTAAGGGTGTTTGGGGTCATGTTGAATGTATGGTGTGTGGGATCATGTGTAGTGTATCTAGTGTGTCTATGTGTAATGTTTTTTAGGGTTATGTCAATTTTATTGTATCTGGGAGTGTGTGTAGCATGTATGGGGTCATGTGTAGGGTGTTAAGGGTCATGTGTAGGGTGTTAAGGGTCATGTTGAGTGTATGGTGTCTGGGGTCATGCGTAGTGTGTCTGAGGGTCACGTGTAGGGTGTTTTGGTCATGTTTATGGTGTTAGGGGGTCATGTTGAGTGTATGGTGTCTGGGGACATATGTAAGGTGTTTGGGATTATGTGTAGGGTGTTTGGGGACATATGGAGTGTGTAGGGTGTCTTGGGTTCAAGTGTGTAGGGGGTGAAAATGGCATGTACAGTGTAGGATGCTTGAGGGATGTGTGGAGTGTGTGGGAATGTGTGAGCGTAGTGTGCGGGCAGCAGGTTTCTTGGCAGACGGCCCGCGCCCATGGGCTGCTCTCATTCAGATAGACTTTGTAATCCAAAAACCCATTGACTCACATCACCGTCAATGTGTGTGGTGAAGGTCGGGTGGTGACATGCTTGTGTGCAAGTGATGATGCTAATAGCGGCGAGTGAACCCCTTGTCATAAGCAACCACAATACTCACTGCCATCCCTCATTGCTCACACTGCCTCACTGCATCTCACACAGACCCCATTCTTCATCTCAGACTGTTCATCTAACACTCTCTCCCAAATTCCGCCTTGACCTCTTGACTCACACGGCTCGCTGACATCTCCACGTCTATGATATGAGGTGGCTGAGTGACTAGTGGGGGAGCTTTGGACTGTGTAAGGACAAATGAATCAATGCCCTTTCCACCTCTGCACTGACAGATCAGCTGATGTTTTATCCAGCCGCCACATGACCAGCAAGCACTGCAGAGATTAACCAGGCCAAACAACAAAGAGCAGCCAGAGAGAATACAAAGCCATACACCGCAGCACTCCCTAACCTCTCCCTCTCTCATTTTCCTTACCTATTTCAGAGATTTATGACCCATGAATTTTTACTACCCCATTTTGGATGACGTAGGGCTAGTATTTTCTTTTTCATTTTGATTCTCACTGTGTCTGTAGCTCTCTTTCTCTCACATTCTATTTTATTCTCTCTTTTTTTCAATTTTAAAGTACTTCAAGATTGTTTTGCATATAATATTGCCAAATTATAATACACTCCAAAAACAACAACAGTGATGGAAATAAAACATTAAAAAAGATTTTAAAAAATAAATTAATACATTTAATATTACATAAACTAAATAAAAAAATTGAAAATAATGTTAGAAATATAAAATAAAATAGACTTTCAGGGCCAGATTTAATAAACAGGGCAAATTAACATGAGAGCGCAGTCCCACAAAAGCGTTGATGGGAGTGGAAAGTATTGCCGGTGATTTACTGACAATGCGCACATTAAAGAACACAAACGCAGCTAAATAATTTCCATAATGACCAACAAAATCTACCAAGAGTAGCGCAAATTAGCATCTGGTTTTTTTGGCCGTTAAATAATGGCGCAAATACCAGTAAATTGACTAGCGCAAACCTTAGTAGATCACTTGTGTGATTCATTTAAATACTCTCATAAATTTTGTATCTGAAAGAAACTCCTACAAATGCATATGTAATAATGTCAACCGGAAAAATAACTGTCCACACCTTTTCAGCGCTAGTTTTTCACTGCGTGTCTTTGGTAAACCCTGACAGTAGTTTTTTAATGCCAAAAGAGGGTTTTCGCTAGTGCAAGCTGTTAGTAAATCTGGCCCAAAATCTGCTCTGCGCTACTTATGCAGACAATGCAGTTGTGGCTTTATGAATAGAAAGTCGGACTTGTAACCCGAAGGTCGCAGGTTCGAGTCTCCGTACCGGCAGAAAATGTAGGTGGGGGGAGTGAATGAACAGCGCTCTCTTCCACTCTCATTACCCACAACAGAATTGCCCTTGAGCAAGACACATAACCCCCAATCACTCCCGGGTGCACCGCAGCAAAAAAACTACCCACTGCTCCAGGTGTGTGCTCACGGTGTGTGTGTTCAATACTCACGGCTGTGTGTGTATACTTGGATGGGTGAAATGCAGAGCGTGGCTACACATCACTTCCCTTTCACTTTCAAAGAATTAATTTTGCAGATTAGAGCAGTGATTTTTAAATATGACACTGTAGAACTCTCAGATAAAAATGGTGTTTAAATACCAAATTGCAATAATAATCAAATATTAATAATCAGATATCTGCTCTGTTCTGTACTCATCTTCTTTCTCATCCGCCACTCCTTCCTCCCTCTTTATAAATCTGTTCCTTTCCTCTTAATTTCCTCAAATATGCTAAAACAAAAAATGTATTCTCGCTTAACGATCTCTACCATCAAATGATTGATTGTCCTACCTCTTTAGGGGTTTATTAATCTGTCAGCACTAGCAGAACTATAGAAGAAGACCTACTGTCTCCATCACTCATAATGCTGCAGAAAACTCGTATTTTCAGTTCTTTTCATGTCCTGCTGGAAATCAAAGTGAGTGTTGTACACTGCAGCATGTTGGGGATTCAGGGATTAGAGGCAAATTCTGGATGCAAGAGGCTCAGTCAGAGAGGTGAAGACTGCAGCGCCAGAGCTCACAGCAGAGGTGAGGTGATGAAACCTTAAGATAGATGAGAGAGACAAAGTGGGACTTAAAAGGAAGAGAAAGAAAAAGGTATATGAGTTCCAAAAAGCTAGTGAGCTGCCTGGTGGAGGCATTTTAAGACATCATAGGAGAGCTCATGACCGGTTGTTCCAGGTAACAACTATTCTGACTCCTAAGATACCTCAATTGCATGTGTCCTTCACTGAGGTCATGTTTACACCTGGTATTAAGATGCGTTTTGGTTGACTGAATCACAAGTGGACGATGCTAAATACAGGTGTAAATGGGGTGTAAAACATTTTGAGCTTGTCCACTTTCGACTACTTCCAGAGGTAGTCGAAAAAGCTTTAGACCAGATTGCTTTCGTAGTGTAAACGCTCATGTGGTGAAATGCGTTTGAACAGCCACAAAAGACCACCTACTCTCCGCCTACTGACCTAACGCGTAAACATTATGGGAAGCGCACTAGCCAGGCGTGATTTCAACTTTGTTGGCAGGAGACCCAATTTTGGTTTGAAGACGAAAAACGTACCAAGCACAATGTTCTCTCACCATTCCTGATTTCTAACACACACTCAGTGTATTCGGTGTGGTCTTGCAGCTTTCAGAGCAGAAACGAAAGCTGTATGTTTTTCCGTTGTCTCCGGCCGTGTTCATAGGTAAATTGCACAAGCTTATTTGTCCATTAGATCGAAAGATCTGAAAAAAAACCTTACATTTGCCCGCCCATAGAACCTCCCCTCAAAGAAATCAGGACAGAACTTGAAAGTGGACAAAAGAGACGGATTAAAATACCAGGTGTAAACAGGTAAGTCTCCCTCGTCTACGTGTGATCCAATCAAAAATGCATCTTAATACCAGATGTAAACAGGGCCTACTGAGAATTCAATCCATAATGCATTGTGACAAGCTGATTAAAAAAAAATTCAAGATGGCAGACAAAGCGAGAGAAAATGTCCATTGCAAATAAACTCAGATTTCATTCTATAGTGAACAGTATCAATGAATCATAGTTCAGATTTTGCACATTCAGAGTGACTAAATATGATTTGATTCACAATGAAATTTGATTCAATTCAATTAATGGTTCAATTCTGTAACCTATAAAAACTTTTAAAATAAGTATTATAAAATAAAAGTAAAACTTTTATTTCTTTTTTCATACAAATTACAATTACTAGTGTAGAGTATCGAAAAATACAATTTTTTCTCACAATAAACAGCTCCATTTGTATGGCTTTTGTAACAGTAAACTTGCTCAGAAGCTCATCTGGTACAGCATTGCACTTGCAGAGTGCTTGAGTAAAACGACACTCGATAAAAGAGCTCAAAGACTTGAAGAAACAAGCTAAATGGCATGAAAAAATGTAATTTACTATACTGTACTTTAGCACTACTACTTGGACATTTTAAGTGTTGCAAAACATGCAAGAAATATCGTAATATCATTTTGCTGAAATGTCACCGCGGGCACTTTTTTTTTATGTGTATTTGAGGCTTGGAGAAAACAAGTGAATTGTTTAAACCCTATTAAAATTGATTATATAACCTAATATTTGTGTGTGTTCTGCTCTATATTGTTGCTTATTACATTATTGCATCATTAGTTTGGCAACATAGTAAATAAAATAGTAAGCCGAGTCTCTCAAGCCGAGCACTATTTGTGTGATGCCCAGAGTTGCTTCCATATGTAGAGCATTCCAAATCATTCACTTAAGGAGGTTCGTGTTACAGTATAATTTTATAAATAATTACTGAATAATAAGAGAAGGTGGAAAAAGAAAGTGGATGATGGAGCTCACTGAAACATTTACAGTGAATTAAGGTAGAGCAGGGAGAGCACAGAGTGTTAAATGGAGAGTTTGAAGTGAAGAAGATGATGATGGAGACTGTAGCAGCTCTCCGCAGTCTTGCTTTCCCTGTAGGAGAACTGAATGTCAGATGGCTGAAAGATGGCAGCCACCAGCAGCTCAGAGGACAGCTTCCTCTCTCCCTGCTTTCACCTCCAGCACCATCAATCAGCCCAAGGTTCCCCAGCTCTCCCACCACAGGACCGGCTCACGATTTATCTGTCTCACATAAAGACCCAGCTTCCAACAAGCCCTACTTTCACCCCTTCCTCCCAAATTTATGAGCCCCTTGCTGTCTGGATTGTCCATGTTAACATACTCCCTGTGGGCCCATAAGTGAAAATTATGCACAGGGAAGACATATAGACTTATGGATGTTTGTATGTAAAAAGGCTTTGAAGTTAGTTTAAAACCGATCAATTCGGCCTTACTATCTGAACTTACTGAACTAAATTTATATTAACAGATGTGTGCTGTCCAGAGATGTTTAAGCTTAGATTTTATACAGGAAAGGGAGACCAGATGAGCATAATAAAAACTTTTTGTTGACAGTCAGGATTTTAAACCAGCCTGGTGTGTTTAAATGTCATGTTTTAACAGTCTGAAAACAACAGAATGGAAATTTAAAGTCAGCTTGAAATGTATTGATCTTATTGTGAATAAATCATCCTGTGTGTTTTTGATTTTATTTTATTTTTTTAAATTTGAGCTTGTAATTTTTAATCAAAATGCCCTCATTTGATCTTCCAGTGAAAAGACAGGCTTCTCTCTGGTGACGTATACTGGACTTCTCCAATTGTTTAGTCTTCTTAAACCCTTTCCCTTTCTTTCATGCAAGCTCACATTCAGATCATACATGCAAGTGAAATGGATTAAGAAGAAAAGATCTGTTGTGACTTTGATTACATAGCCACTTTACTAAACATTGTTTAATGAAAATGGCTTGGAAACATAGGATCTTTTGACACACCAATACACTGTAAACCCAAACAGTATAACTAACTTATCATGGAAAGTACCTTTTACTCAAAATGTGCCAAAAAGTTTAACTATTATTTTTTACAACTCCGCTAAAGTTTAGAGTTCAGGGAACTTGAAAAAAATAGATTCAACCATAATCAAATATTTTAATGTCAAACATACGCCCTCTAGTGGCATTTTTTTTTACCAGAATGTGAGGTCATCGCTGAACGTGCACTCCAATGCTTTTCCTCCAGATACCCAGACGTTCGCAGGGCAGTTGGATTCGACAGCAAGTCAAATCAAATCCAAATACATGCATTTTTATTTCGATAGCTTAAAAAATATGCAAGTATTCAGCTCTTTATAATAATGTTGCAGACTGGTCTAATTATAGTTGGTATCGGCTACACTCACATCATTCGCCCACAGGTTACTTTTATTATGACACAGTCGCCGGCGCCGCTTCGCTTCCGCTTTTCCGGTCATGAGTATGAGGTAATGCAGCTCTGTTTATCATATTAGATACATTTGAGTGTGTTGAAAATAACGTTACTCTGTGCGTTCGCTCGGTGGCTGCTGTGAGACACTTGTTTGAGACAGTGCAGTAAGATAGATCAATTTTAGAATATCATATTAAATACTGGATGGCTAGTGTTGATAAATGGCATGCAATTCATTTTAAAACGTATTGTATGATGGAGAAAATTCTGTATTACTGTTACTAAAAATAAAGCTGCATCTGATTATGCTATGTTAGCTACTTGACAAAATAGTGTTTTTCTCTGAGGCATGGTAAAGCATGGTACTCGCAAAAAAAAAATCAAGAAAATTAGATTTAAACAATAAGACTAAACGTGTTGAGCTATATAACAACAATTAGTTTTCTGTCTATAAATATATCAAAACAGTTGTTCCCTTGTCTATTAAAACATGTAATATATTAAAGCGTCTTTGGTGTTTCCATGGTTTCTACAAAATAAAACCGGAAACTGAGGCAGACTGAGGGTTAACGCGGGTATGACACAATTGACAGGCGACTCCTCACACGTCCTGGAGCCTTGGTTAAAATTGCAATTTTCTCACGATTTACAAATAGTTGGAAACATCTGTGATATTGTAAGTACTCAAGTGAACAAAATATATAACACTGGCCTAGTGGTTTTTGGATATTTTATTGCAAAAATCTAACATATTGCACCTTTAAATTACACATAAAAATACACATACAAAATAAAAATGTTTTTTAAAGTCCCCCTGAAATCAAAATTGAAGTTCTTTGGCTTTTAGTATGAACATGTTAGCCTTACTGTTATCTATAAGCTAGTGTGCTCTATTCACATTTAGAAGATATAAGCATTTAAAACGTACAGTCTCTCACTTCCGCCAATATGGATCAGCGATTTTGATGACATCACCTTGCACTTCAGCTTTCCATCAGATTTTCTGTCCAATCAAATGCTCTCTAGAATCTAAAGCGTCCTGCCCCATACATTATAAATAGACGCTGAAGCTGCGGATGAAATCAGTCACTTGTTCACAAAATTACTATTTTCTGCATGGTGAATGGCACATAGTGCACTATATAGGGGATAGGGAACAATTCAGACAGTGTAAATATTCTTTCCATTAGGGCGAATGAAGTCTGGTTTCACGTTAGTGTCACGCGAACCGCAGCACACACAGTCTGCTCCAGTCCAGAGACATGATAGCACAGAGCGAATCATATGCGTGAGTCGGCGCACCACAAAAACGTATCGACACATTTGAATTCAGCACAGAGTGCTATATTTTAAATCAATATTGAGAAGAAAAGGAGGAGAAATGGTTAGAGATTAGTAGAAAACTGTGATTTTACTGAGCTTAATGGATCTGGCCAAGCTGTGATAAACAAAACGCTATTGGCTATTTTAAAAAAGTGAAGGGGCTGTTTGATATGTCCCGCCCTGTCTTCCTGTCTCAGTGGAAATTATGTCCACGCATTGAATAATGCTTCACGTTTCAAGGCACGTTGCAGTGGGCCTTAAAAGTGTACTTTGTTAGATGGAGGCCGATCAATAAGAGCAAAAAAAAAAAAACTTCCTTGTGCAAAAAATACTTCTCAATATTAAAGCAAGAAGCAACAGATGTAGTTCTTAATTTAGTTTTTAGCATTCTATTAACAGGTCAAAGACCCACATAACCCACGCACTCTTGTTACTTAAGGGAGGACAAGATATTCCTCCTTGTTCTTCATCATTGAAGATGCATGAAAGTCTATAAATTAATGTCAGTTCAGAACATTTATTTATAGTACTCAAACTAAAAGACAAATCATCGGGAAATGGCTCATAAACTAATATAGGATCTGCACTTTCAAATAAATATATCTCTTCTCTTCTCTGTGATATCGCAGGCTGAAGTTCACACAGTGCTGTAGTATTGATTGTACATCCTCAGTAATGCGGTGCAAGTCAACTAGATAATTGAAAAACATGAGATTACACATTCAATACCTAGGGATAACAATCCACAGGCCACATTGTAAGAAAAAGCTGTGGGGGAAAAATAGCTTCCACCTCTTTCCGTCAACCCTCTCTGTCTCATCCTCCCTGTTCATTGGCTCTTTTCCCACACTCTTTCTGTCTCCCACAGCCAGTCAAACCCGCTCCCTTACATTCTCCTTCATCAAACCATTTCATCTCCCTCTCGGTCTCTCTCAGTGAATCCAAGTCAATGCATTCGGCATTCCATCTCCATAACCTTCATATAGGATTTGTATTTCAGTCACAAGTAACCTCACAGATGGAGCTCTCTCCCAAGTCTCTCCGGCCCCTGTGTGGTGGAGCGCTGAAGCTTCAGGGCTTATCCAATCAGCTGGAGGAGGCAACACTCTACTTTCCGCATCCATTTGGTTTTACTCGTGATTTCGCTGAGATAAGGAAGAGCAGAATGACATGACACTTTTTGTGGGCTTTAACTTGTTTTAACATCAGCAGGCTGAAGAGCAGGGGTGAGTAACAAGGTGCTCGCAGAGGGAAAGACGAGCATCATCCCTCCATCGTGCACGTTTAGCACTTACACCCCAAGTCCCTTTATTCTGCTGACTCCTGCCTTCCTCTCCTCTTGATGAAAGCATGGACCAGAAGGGGGGTCAGGGTGTGCTGATACCTCTGGGTGATCAAAGTCCAGGATAACAGGAAGAAAATGAGAGGGGCAGAATGAAAGATAGCGAGAACGAGAGAGTGATGTGAATGCTCTTATCCTGCTTAATGCTACTTCTACTGCAAAGTATACACTTTCTCGCTCATGCACTTTTGTTTGTTCACATGATATTTACCCAAGCATTACTTTTGTTCTTTCCTGCTGGTGTTGCATGTATCATAACCCTTGTCCACCAACAGGGTGCCGGTATCCAATCTGGAATCGTTCCGCACATTTCCACAGCAGAAATGGTGGTTGTGAGTCAGACAAATTGGCTTTGCACAGGCCCCAAAAAACCTGCTGGCCTCAAACAAAAAACTGCAAACCTCAGAGGAGGTGTAAAAGAGCCAATCGCTGATTGATAAAGTCATTGCGTCACTGCAGCTGCAGTTAGAAGCTCCGGTTCCCATGAAAAACCTTAGACTCATGCATAGGACTGCACATGCACATTGGCTGGTCTAGCCTGAAATTAAGCTTTTTTTTTTAACACTATTTGAGCATAAGAAAAAACATTTATGGGACAGTTCTTCATGTCAGATTTTGTTGCTGATTTGAAACATGTTATTTAATTGTGAGTTTAGCAAGATTTTTGAGATTCCAGGATTGACCAATTCAAATAGACTGGACTTGTTCTTGGATGCCTGAAATAGCTGCCCGGAGGCGTTGCAAATATGGCCACCGAGTGAACAGACTTTCCTTGAAAGGGACTTTGGTTAAGTAGCGAGGTTTAAATAAAGGGGTTTGAGTGACTAATAATCGACATTTAACCCTATTCATTTAATGTTATCCGTGTTATATTTCATCTGCAACAACAATGTGAACTTTTATCCAGTTGATAATTCATTTTTAAATGCATCATTATGCAAAAATATGAGGAGAATTCTCCGATCCATGACTGGCAGATCAACGCACTACTTATTTTCTCTCCAATACTGTAGAAAAAGTAAATGAAATGAAACGTGGAGGATGTTAACTGTGACATGATGATTGACAGGTTTTATAACATGATAGTATGTCCCAAAGCTTGTCTACTCTTCTGCTACACACTAAAAAGTATGTACTTTTTCTTCACAAAAAGGGTACATACCTTTGGGGCGTAGTGTAAGTAGGCAAATTTTGATGCAGCAAGAGACAATAATGGACAAAGATCTGAACTTAACAGGGGGTATAAATACACAGGACAAAATGAAGAACTAAACTAGCAACAGGTGAGCATAATTGTTAGGGATGCACTTTTTAAGGACCGAGTATGAGTACCGATACTTTTTTTCTAGTACTCGCCGATACCGATACCGATACCGATGCCTATACATTTATTAATTTCTCTCTCTTTTTTTTTTTTGAGAGATGTTGCAGTTTATCAAACACAACACAGTGAGACTAATGAATGTAGGACAGATTCTTTATTATTACTCTAATAAAAAAAGTAATAATTTTTATGTGCTTGTCACAAACTTAAAGAACAACAATTTCACAGTGTCCAATAACCTTCAAAGGGCATAATTACCAATATATATAATTGTTGTTATATAAAAAGAAATGTACAAATTACAAACAATACAACAAATACTATAGAGATAAAAAATTAAATAAACTTGTTTTTCAGATACAGTAGGTTTATTTACCATGTATACATTTATTTAACATCTTTTGTTGTTTTATTAACATTAATGACAAATATAGGCTACGGTCCCTTTAAGACTGAATCCATGGATACTGACACATAGCCTGTCCTGTTTTCACCCAAATGTATACGTCCACTTAAGCCATAACCGACTGTATTTACGCGAGATACTCCACACGATGGACATTTTGACAACTATGTGTGCATTTGACCATTCAGGCGCGAGGAGAACTGATCGCGCGCAAGAAAGAGAGAGAGCGCGCACGCGAGAGAGAGCGTTTCTGGTCTGTGTCATTCAGCGCGATTCCGCCTATCTAGCCTTCACTAATCGATAACGAATTGTGATTGAAAGCATGCAGTTCGCAATGTGTGGGTTGTCATCATTAATTTTTAAGTATTTCCACACCTCTGAGGCTTACATTGTTTCTGCTGCTGCTGCTGCCGTCAGTGTCTCTGTGCACGGAAAATTCTGTTAGTTACGTCACGTGAGGTATCGGTCTTTGGTATCGGGGGTATTTTTACGAGTATGAGTACAAGTACATGAGCTTGGTATCGGTGCATCCCTAATAATTGTTAACTATGGAAACAAACTAGGATAAGAAACCAAAGGAAACAGGAACTAAACACAAGACATACTGGGACCAAAGGAAACAGAAATACATATCAACTTAAAAGTCCTCAAAACAGAAAATGTGACACAAGAGTTCTAGATTTTCCAAAGGTTTGTACCATTCTACTTGTCTGTGTTTGCACATTCCAGACAGACTATCAGTCTTTCTTTTAGTAGTGGGGATTTTTCAGTAACCCTTTCTTCAGGTTACATTGTTACACAAGTTTTTACTGAGTCACCAAATTCAAATGTGGCAGTCTTTATGAGTGAGTCATTAAATTACTGTTTTGTTCAAAAACATTGATTCATTTAGGAATGAAACAATGATGATTAATTCTTCTGTGGCCTTTTTAAAGTAAATGGACAGTAAATGGCAATATTGTGTCTAAAATTAATGTTCCTGAATATTAACGTCTTGTTTATTGAACTGTTGTACAACAGCAATATCAATGACAATCTAAAGATTTTGAGAGATTCTGAAAGATTCCCTGAGATGCCAAAGATGCCAAAAACCAGCTCTGGAATGAGAAGCAGCACTATTTCTGTGTAACAGGAGTAACAGAGGACTCATTGCAGTCATTGGTCAAGGAACATTGTTCACTAGAGGCATTTTAAAAGTTACAGTTATGGAATAAGCTAGGCAGAGTTCTTATAGTTCTTATTTTATTGTAATTTGTTCTCATGATAAGTTTCAAAACATGGTATTTAGTGCTAAATATGATCATTCAGCAGTATGACAGCTTTTCCTGGAGTGTATTCAGAATGACAGTGTAATCTACAATGTGAAGAAGGCCAAAGAAAAGAACTTACCCACTCTGAGACAAAACACTTCTCTAAAAGCAGCTCTCTAATTTGACATCCTTTTAGTCTAGTTATGAAAGTGATAATGGTTTAGAGTGTCTTCTTTGATGAGGTTTTCTTTTTTGAAAAGTGTTGCCACTCCAGATAAGCAGATAATTATGTGGATGTTTTTTTTTAGGGACAATGAATCATTTGAAGTTGATAGTACAAAGTCAAAGCCATCTGATGTTTTGAATCATTAGCTGTAAAAGCATTTAAAGGACAATGAATGTTGTGAATGTGCCTACCAGGGGAAGATCACAGCATAAGCTTCTAATGAAAATCCGTAACCTTTTTCAGTGAACTGCCAAAGGAAGGTCAAGAGGTCTGTGTGGTGTGGTCATATATGAGCCATTTCTCTCATGCATCATGTACTTCTTGCAGATTTGTTCTAGTCTCTTTGTAAATGCCTACACTGGTTAAAATTTTTTTAAAAAAATGTTGGTTTAACTTAAAGTAAATTACCTGGTTGCCTTAAAATTTTGAGTTCATTGAAATTAAAATTAATTTTAATATTTTGAGTTTCTGTTGAATAAATCAATCTTCTTCATTGTATTAACTCAGTTTTTTTTTTTTTTTTTAATTTCAATGAACTCAAAATTTTAATGCAACCAGGTAACTTTTTTTTTTAAGTTAAACCAAAAATTCTTTTTTACAGTGTACTAGATGCAATGACAATGTGAAGGACTAAGTCGGATTTGAACTCGGGTCACCTGTACACATAAGTATACTTTTTAATGCATATTTAAATGCATTTACTTTTTTACCAAATATTGACCATTGATAGTCTTTTCCTGGCATACCACATAAACTAAAGAAATGTCCACATTTTATTTTAGTTTGAACTTTGTTAGTGCGGTTCAATTGAATATGTGTGAACGCTGCCATCTGAGCCCTGGTGCGCACCAAACAAGAGGACTGAGACTCAAGTCTGTAGTTCGGTTCTCATGGTTTATTTTGATCCGGACCAAAAAAAAAAAGATACATTTAGTCCTGGTTCGCTTAGCATTCACACTGTTATTTTTAACACCAAACCTAAAGATACAAAAAAAAAAAAAAAGGCTTTTATGACATATTTTTTGAGACGGAATTTGTCAAACATCCAAAACAATGCTGCGTGGAGGGCTAAATGCGCTCGCTGTATGTGCGTACATATGATGACATATGATGGAACTGACAAACAAAATCAAGCGTAGCGTCAGTTCTGGCAGGTCATGTCAGTCAAGCTTGCATCCGCTGACTTCCAGGTGACTCACATCTACCTATAGGAATACGACGCCTATCACAGCATCAGTATATAAGCTCTTCAGTATTATCAGTAGCTATCGCATTTCTCAGGAGCTAATTACCCTCCTCCATCCCCAGCTCCTCTTGTCAGTCAGGATTTGGCCTTCTGATTTCCTTTGAATTAGACTAATTCTTGAAAAATGTGTACATGTTAAATTATTGACATTAATGATATCTGCACATTTATGTTGGTTCTGTTCTGTTACCCTAAGGAGGGTTATCGCTGCTCTCCCTGCTCTTATCAATGCTAGGCTGCATGGATGCGCAGGGAGTTCTTGCCCAGAACAGAACCATACTGCCAATACAAACTCTATGCAATTATCAATCTTATTTGACGATAATGGTCCTGACAGAACTACTGCGAGATGCTGTTCTGATGCCTGTACCGAACTGCGATGGGCAACATCGTGACTATGATGAGAAAAAACAGGTATGCTTCAGCATTTTGTCCTTTTTAGGGTCACATCTTGTGACATCATATCCTGTTTTTGGTTAGTTTACATGTCTTTGGTCTGTGTTGCATTCATATTTCAGTCGAACCGCAGAGTTTGTTTGAAAGCAGATCTTTTCAGGGTTCTTGCACCAGGGTTCAGATGGCAGCGTTCACACTTAGGGTGTTTTCATGCCTATGGATCGTTTGTTTTGTTCTGAAACAGGGATTAAATTTGTTACAGTGTTGCATTTTCTTCTTGGTTCGATTTGCTTTCATACAGCAACACTTTAAAGCATACCAAAATGTGTTTATGCGAGTCACATGCGAGAACAACTGTCTTCTTATTGGTCAGAGTTTTCTCAGCATCATCTATCAAGATGATTGACAAGTTAGCTCCATGAGCTTATTGTGGCTTTATTTGCAACTGTCGAGACACACGCAAACACTATACGAATGTTGCAGTCATTTCCCCTGTTAAATTATATACTACATTCGTATTAATGCTGCGGCAAATTCAAACGCACTCTCTGGATCACCCAGCACTGTCTAGTAGGCTAACTGTGTCGAGAACATATACAGTATGAATTTTATAATGCAGGTAGAGCTGGAATCAAGGCTTTGTCAGGACAGCATTCTCACATGGGGAAGCGCAATTACACAACATTTAAGATGAAGAGGCGCTCTTTGCTTGTTTGGTCCACTTTTAGTGCACACTGAGTGAGATTGCTGTATTTACACCTGCCAAAACGCAAAATATAATCATAAAAGCCTTTTTTTTTTGTAATTAAACTTACATGGATGCATGATTTTAGATTTCATGCAAAAAAAAATTATGTGATAAAATGTTCAAGAATTGAGTTGCATTCACTCATTTTCATGAACTAAACTGAACAAGCAGCAAAGATCTTTTTTTCTTTTTTTCTTGAGTGTATAATAACCACAGCAAATAATAATCTAATCTATTCAGCGCATTTGAACCAACTAACTTTTATTCTTAGCACCTCTCACCAGTTGAAAGAGTGACAAGACGAGCAGATGGGATGCGATGAGTCCACTTTTATGTGCTGAAATTCAAAAGGTCACAGAACCAGCTTCATTATATAAAGTTATCCATTTGATGTCAATGAGCAAAAAAGACCTGAAGTTAGATGTCACGAACAGTTTTGCTGTCCATGGCAACAGCATTAGAGAGAAAAGCGCAAGCAAAAAAACCTTGGTATCCTTCCCAGTGGACATGCAAAGCAGACAAACTGTGGAATAATAATAATAATAATACAATCAAAACAAACAACCAGTGAAATGAGCTAAATGGAATTTTGTTGGCAAAGAGACAAATCCATTTGTGTGTGTGTGTGTGTGTTTTTCTCTCTTTTTTTTTTTGTTTTAGGTTTTTTTTTTTTTTCATCCTAACTACATATTGAATGTCAGCATGAAAAATAAGTACTTTCATTCTCTTCTAATCATAAATTCTCCGGGTGTTGCGGGGGGTGAGTGGGGCTATTTCATAAACACAGGCAGCAGATTGTCTCAAGTCATTTTGGAAGGAAGCTGAAGCAGGTAGCTCAGGATTAAATCCCTCTGAAGAGGCCCTCATAAATATTCATGCCCCACATTCCTTCTCTCTAACGCGCTTTGACAGAGACGCTTATTAAATTCTCATATACTTTAAAACCACGGTGACATTCAGCCAGCCAAAGCTCCCAATAACCTTGTTAGCTTATGTAAATAACAAGCCAGTGAGCACATCGTTAAACAAACCTCTCAGAACACACACCACGTTCCTCTGGCACAGATTAGCAGCTCACTCAACTTTCCCAGGACAAACAGATGAGAAAAATGGACCAAAATGACAGATTTCTGTATTCATACACTATATACTAAAAACCCAAACATCAGAGAAAGTTGCTAAAAGACAAATAATGTGCAGACGCCCGCACACAGAGAAAAGGTAAAATAAAAAAGGAATTGATGTCGTTTTCTGTTTTATACACTCGTACGAAACCTTACTGGAACATTTGCACATTTGAAATGGTATTGAAATGCAAAATACTGTTTTGAGAAGGGCACTGTTACATAAAATAACAAACGATAAGCATCTCTGACAGAAGTAAACGTACTTTACAACATTCAGCGTTATCAGGTGCCCTTTTAGTGCGGCACGAATAAGAGAATTGAAACTGTGACCCAAACTCTTCCAGGCTTTGCTAACAAATTAAACCCTTGACACATACGTCCTCTGAAATGTATTGAAAGCATTTTTAGTGTTTTCCACAATTCATGAGCTGTCATTCACTTACACATACCTACTGGACACTCACCACGTAACTAGTGCCAGGCTAATCAAGCACGAGTTAAACTGGGGAAAAGCAGTTGTGCTGGCAGGTGTCCTCAGAGCAGCCTGATCGTAATTAAACCAGAGCGACTCCTCAGCCTGCCCTAGTTTACAGATGGTCTCTTTCTGTCCTGAGATTTCAGAGGGCTCTTATCAGGACCTGAGCACAAAAGCCGAAGCCTTCAAACTACTGTAGCCTACCTGCAAAGTGTTTCCAAGCATGTTAACAAGCTGGGTAATTTTATTGGGTTATTTTTAATATTTACTGGGTAGTTTTTATGTATCTCAGCTGCTGGGTCATTTTTAAAGTCAATGAACCCCCTCACATACCTACGCAGCGCTGGGTAAATGTAACCCAATGTTGGGTAGTCGGTGCCAAACCAGTTAAAACTGGAACTTAACGGTGTAATGTTTTCTGTTCTGAGAGAAAACTTCCTGAGGGGAAATTCCTGAATGAACATAAGGTTTGTATTTCAATGTATTCCAATCAAATTATTACTGTACAAAGAGGAAAACGTCTGTAGTCTCACATTTTACCTTTTTTGTTTACATGTAGGCCGCAGTCTGCTTTTAACGCTAGCCTTCTACAAACGCAGCATTCACCGGATCTACACTTAAAGCGACCAACGCGCCGGCGCCTACATTCAAGTTTCACGGCCGTCAAACGAATGCGCGACCAGCGTTGAAACACTACGCGACACCGCTGTCATATATTATGGCCGATGTTAACAAAGTTGCCGTGCGCTCCACTGGCTATAATAGGAGCGCTGTTGATCTAGTGCGTTAGCGTTGCAGCCGTTGTCGCTTAAATGCCTGACAGATGAGTTGGCACAAGGTAATGCTGTTTTTATGTAACATTTCAAAAATGAATCGATTAGATTGCCATTTAATTAACTGGAACAGCCTACTGATACCAGTTTTCTTTCCATAGATTGCCCTTGGCTGCTGTTTCTGCTCCTGTCATGCCCTAAAACATTTACTAAATGTTTTGGAGTATTTTATGATTGTAAAAGACTGACTTGCCATTGAATAAAAAATATTGTATATGAACTGTTCCTGTCCTATATGTAGCCTATAGAGAGATTTTACAGTGCATTTTTATTATTTAAAATTACAAAACAATGTTAAATTGACTCACCTAGCATTGATTTAAAAAATAACCCAGCAAGCTGGGTAAAAATAACTGTTCTGCCAAATAAGCCAAATTGGGTTGTTTTTAAACCAGCATTTTTTTAGTGTGAGAGTTTGAACATGTTACACGCCTGAATAAATGTTTTCCATGATCCAGATTACCATAACATTTCCAGTGGCTGGTACTTGTCTCATTTCCTCAAAAGAAAAGGGTGTAAAATCTTTTTTTTTGTTTGTGAGAAGTGCTAGTGTCGTCTGCAAGGATCATACATGCAAATTAAAATTTCTCACATAAACACCCATTAACACATTGTTCATTACGCTGAAAATAAAAATGAAACAGGATCATTACTGAATTCAGTAGGGGTTACTTTGACTCTCTTTAAGTGTTCATAAAGGATTTTTGAGTCATGAGTTCCAGGGTTATACAAAAAAAAAAAAAAAAAGAAATCAGGCAGATAAATGTATAATAATTTAAACCATAAATGATAAAAGCACAAAAAATACACTATACAGCTCCTGTGCTACATGTCTTCTGAAGCCACAGAAAAGCTTTATGTGTGTGTGAGAGAGCGATTATTAAAAAAAAAAAAAATCCTCACTTCTGACATGGTTTTCAAATTTTAATCAAAATGATACACTACCATTCCAAATTTTGGGGTACGTTTTTTGTTTGTTTGTTTGTTTGTTTTAGAAAGAATTATGTTATGCTCACCAAGGCTGCATTTATTGGATCAAATTATATAGTAAAACAGAAATAATGTAAAATATTATTACAATTTAAAGTAAATTATTTACTTTTTAATATCTTTTATAATGTAATTTAGTCCTATGATGTCAAAGCTGAATTTTCAGCATCATTACTCCAGTCTTCAGTGTCACATGATCCTTCAGAAATCATTCTAATATGATGATTTGCTGATTTGATGTTGATTAAAATGCTAAATTTGGTATTACATTGGGGGTGGAAATTAATAGGATTAGACTTGGTGCTGGTAATCCAATGCACAGGACAATGTTGATACCAGAATTAAAATATAAATGATTCTGAAGCTGAATTATTTTAGACGAATGCATTCTGTCACTGACTAGATATATTTAAAGTAATGTAGGTGTTAGATTAAAGGTGTTAGACCACTTTTTACTGGTAACATGAGACATTTGGCATTATCAGGACCCACAAATATTCCCCCATTGCATTATTATATATTATATTCATGTTATAGTTTAATGTTGTACTGAAATAATAACATTCTGTAGCTTGAATTTTTTCTCACAGTAATTTTCATTTTGGGTGAACTATACACAATACATATCGTCACTATCCAAGATACATATTGTTGCATTTTTGTATTGCGATATATTGTGACACAATATATTACACCCCTAATGTACATTCAGATTTTCAGGGAATAATTACTTAAATTCTTAACAATTTTCATTGATAATGGTACCAGAGTAATGTTTTTTGGTCATATGGATAAAAGTCAGTAAAGTAGCATGTCCTTATTGCGAGTGTGTTGCTCTGAACTGTGCTGTTACGTCTGGCTGAGAAATTTTAAAATATGAAGTGTTTTCTAGTACACACTGCGCTCCTTATGAAACAGTATCAGTGCGGCTGATCTCTCCGAGTCCCTCTTACAAATGAGATGCTAATTTCCTCCCGTTTGACTAAATTGCTTACAATTAGAACGCTCACTTTTATATCCTCTCAATCTCATCTGCAAAAGTGGAACATCAGAATCACCTCAAAACGTTTCAAAAAAAGGTCAAATACAGCTAGGCTTTTAATTTAGGCAGAATCCCTTAATCACGCGCTCCTCTCTCATCCTACCTTTGTGCATCCGCCGCTTATCCGTTTCTCATCTTTCCCTTTCTCTCTCATCCTTTTACCTTCCCTCTTTCATGTTCCTCATAAATCCTGTCCCAGGGGATAAACTTGTGACAAACACTTAGAGCAGTAGATAAAACCCCTGCTATTATGCCAGAAGCCGTTAGTGAATGGTAATAACATGATAACAAAAGCATAATTACACAGTAATGAAGGGCGAACGGCTGCCAGAGGCTGAGGTAGACCTGTCTTCTGACTTTGACCTGTGGAGGCGTGGAGAGATATTCACAGATCCATAATGCAGCATCAATCAGACATGACTAAAACATTTATTGATTAACTCAAATATATTAAAAGTATATTTATTAAGCTTAAAGGGTTAGTTCACCCAAAAATGAAAATTCTGTCATTAATTACTCACCCTCGTGTCGTTCCAAACCTGTAAGACCTTCATTCAACTTTGGAACACAAATTAAGATATTTTTTATGAAATCCGAGAGGTTTCTGACCTTCCTATACACAGCAATGTCATTCCAAATTTCAAGGCCCAGAAAGGTAGTAAAGACATCGTTAAAATAGTACATGTGACTACAGTGGTTCAACATTAATGTTATGAGGCGACGAGAAAGCTTTCTTCTCTTGCATGTTCTAGGGTTCTATGTCAGAACGCCGGTATGTGTCGTGCTGCTCACGTGAACAGCGTCGGAGACTGACACAGAAGAGAAGAAATTGTTTAATATTTTGGGGGTTTTTTTTGCGCACAATTTTGTGGCTTCATAAAATTAAGGTTAACCCATTGTAGTCACATGGACAATGTTTTTACTACCTTTCTGGGCCTTGAAAGTGGTAGTTGCATAGCTGTGGACAGAAAGCTCTCAGATTTCATCAAAAATATCTTAATTTGTGTTCTGAAGATGAACGAAGGTCTTACAGGTTTGGAATGACATGAGGGTGAGTAATAAATTACAGAATTTTCATTTTTGGCTGAACTAACAGTTTAAATGAGGCTTTAACTAAATTACATCATGATGTGTTGAAAAAAAAAAAGATTTTAAAACCAGATGGTGTAGTTTTGGCATAATTAGGCCATGCTAACCAGCAAACCCTTGAGCATTTGTTACAAACAGTTACAAGCTGTACGTTCCTGTGCTTTCTTGTTTTCTGGGGGATTCGCTCCAGTCAGGCCATCTCACAATCTTATTTTTGGGAGATTTTAATCTAGTTGATTACACTTCATATGCCCTACTTTTCACTTTGTTGGAATATCTAGCAATGAATGATTTTAATATTACAAAATAATATTTAAAAGGTAATATTTTATGTTTTAATGGTATAAATGCATTATTTACGTGTGTGTGTGTGTGTGTGTGTGTATATATATATATATATATATATATATATATATACATACATACACTATATTGCCAAAAGTTTTGGGACACCTGCCTTTACGTGCACATGAACTTTAATGACATCCCATTCTTAATCCGTAGGGTTTAATATGGAGTTGGCCCACCCTTTGCAGCTATAACAGCCTCAACTCTTCTGGGAAGGCTTTCCACAAGGTTTAGGAATGTGTTTATGGGAATTTTTGACCATTCTTCTAGAAGCGCATTTGTGAGGTCAGGCAGTGATGTTGGCGAGAAGGCCTGGCTCGCAGTCTCTGCTCTAATTCATCCCAAAGTGTTCTATCGGTTTGAGGTCAGGACTCTGTGCAGGCCAGTCAGGTTCCTCCACACCAAACTCACTCATCCATGTCTTTATGGACCTTGCTTTATGCACAGGTGTACAGTCATGTTGGAACAGAAACTGTTCTCACAAAATTGGGAGCATGAAATTGTACAAAATGTCTTGGTATACTGAAGCATTAAGAGTTCCTTTCACTGGAACTAAGGGGCCAAGCCCAACCCCTGAAAAACAACCCCACACCATAATTCCCCCTCCACCAAACTTTACACTTGCCACAATGCAGTTAGGCAAGTACCGTTCTTGGGACAGGGACCCAGACAGGGAACGGATTGCCAGACAGAGGAGTGTGATTGGTCACTCCAGAGAACACGTCTCCACTGCTCTAGAGTCCAGTGGCGGCGTGCTTTACACCGCTGCATCCGACGCTTTGCATTGCACTTGGTGATGTAAGGCTTGGATGCAGCTGCTCGGCCATGGAAACCCATTCCATGAAGATCTCTACGCACTGTTCTTGAGCTAATCTGAAGGCCACACAAAGTTTGGAGGTCTGTAGCTATTGACTCTGCAAAAAAAAGTTGATGACTTCTGTGCACTGTGTGCCTCAGCATGCGCTGACCCCGCTCTGTGATTTTACGTGGCCTACCACTTCGTGGCTGAGTTGCTGTTGTTCCCAATTGCTTCCACTTTGTTATGATACCACTAACAGTTGACCGTGGCATATTTAGTAGTGAGGAAATTTCACGAATGGACTTATTGCACAGGTGGCAACTATCACGGTACCACGCTTGAATTCACTGAGCTCCTGAGAGCGACCCATTCTTTCACAAATGTAGAAGCAGTCTGCATGCCTAGGTGCTTGATTTTATACACCTGTGGCCATGAAGTGATTGGAACACCTGAATTCAATGATTTGGAGGGGTGTCCCAATACTTTTGGCAATATAGTGTGTATATATATATATATATATATAAAATACAATAATATTATGGTTTTCTATTTTAATATACTTTAAAATATAATTTATTTCTGTGATGCAAAGCTGAATTTTCAGCATCATTACTCCAGTCTTCAGTGTCACATGATCCTTCAGCAATCATTCTAATATGCTGATCTGATACTCAGTTATTATCAATGTTGAAAACAGTTGTGTTGCTTAATATTTTTTTGGAACCTGTGATACTTTTTTCAGGATTCATTGATGAATACAAGGTTAAAAAGAACAGCATTTATTCAAAATATAAATCTTTTCTAACAATATAAATCTTTACTATCAGTTTTTATCAATTTAACACATCCGTGCTAAATAAAAGTATTAATTTCTTTCAAAAAAAAAAAAAGAAAAAAAATTACTGACCCCAAACTATTGTTACAAAAGATTTCTATTTTAAATAAATGCTGATATTTTTTTAACTTTTTATTCATCAAAGAATCCTGAAAATATATCACAGGTTATAAAATAATATTAAGCGGCACAACTGTTTCCAACATTGATAATAAATCAGCATATTACAATGATTTCTGAAGGATCATGTGACATGATCATGATCATGAGACTGGAGTAATGATGCTGACAATTCAGCTTTGCATCACAGAAATAAATTATATTTTAAAGTATATTAAAATAGAAAATCATAATTTTAAATTGTAATAATATTTCACAATGTTATTGTTTTTTCTGTATTTATTATGAAATAAATGCAGCCTTAATGAACATAAGAGACTTTGTTCAAAAACATTAAAAATAGTAATGTTTCCAAACTTTGACTGGTAGTGTGTGTATATATATATATATATATATATATATATATATATATATATATATATATATATATATATGTAATACTTGCATATTTTTGTGTCCAAGTGCATTATTTCCTTTTAAAATTATTTGATAAATTCATGAAAATTCATGACATTTATCACTTTATTTTATAAAATCTATTTAGTTTGAATTCATTTTTAGTACATTTAAATAATACATATTATTTTATGTTTTGTTATCTTAAACCCCAAAATGTCAGGTGGTGCAACTGTCCAAACAAATGAACAGACTAAGAAAACTATTTAAAATGGTGTCTTAAAATAAATAAATAAATAAATAAAAAATAAATGGCATAATTTTTGGTTTGAAACCTTTCATATAAACAAATTTTATAAATATAAGTAGTTTTAAAGCTGTTGAGATAATTGTATATTGTATATTCTCAAATGTCACGGTGACACAACTGCAAACATGGCTCTTTTATTATGAATTGACAGTAAACATGATATCAGTAAACATGATGATTCATCAGCCAGAGGACCCCAGCTGATCCTTGTGGCAGAGTGAGATCTCTCAAATACTAGTAAAAACTGCTAATTTCAAGTATGGGTAAGTTACGGAGCCCCGCATGACATGCAAGGAAAAAAAAGTAAATCATGCGCACAATTTACTATTTCGTTCCCTTGATTTACTAAATCGTGCGCACAATTTACTAATTCGTTCCCTCGATTTCTAAATCATGCGCACGATTTAGCCTACTATTTCTTTCCTGCATGTCATGTGCGGGGCTCCGTAGTAAGTCATACAACTGTTAAAATTTTCACTGCAAAGCCTAATAGGCCGTCTAATGGCAGATTCCAGTGTGACAACTTACCCCCAGTGTAACAATATGCTTTGATATTAAGGCACCCTATTCTGGGGAATGGGGAAATAAATAAATACTAGGGTATTTATCCTTTGTTTTGTCCTGAGGTATGGTACTTTCCGACATTTGGTATTGTAGCTTTTCTTCTTCATAAGTATAAAGATGTATTTTATCAAACCTGTATGACAGGGTATTTTATTTTTCCGGGACGTCTATGTTTGGCTTGATATTATGTGTGTTAGTTACGTTAGCTGCTTGTGTGAATTGCAAGCATGCGTGTCTGAGTGTGTGCTGCCATGTGTGTCACGTCAAGGCTGCTGTTATTCACCAATGCCGGTCTGACCGGCAAGAAAAAGATGAGCTAATCAATCATCTGTCACACTGTGCAGCAGGGAACAGAGAGAGCACCTCATGCCAGGAAAACAGATCAGGAACAGGCCCAAGAGCAACATCCTTTACATCAGACCGGAAGGAAAAACCTTAAAGACATGTGTTTAACCTTCTGATACTAGAACAAGCTGAAGAAACTAAAAGAATACAGGACTAAAGCACTCCTCCCTTCAGCATAAATGAAAACTCCAGTGTGATCTTGTGTGATATTGTTCAACATATAGCACATTTGAGATTGTCTCTAATACTCTTTTTAATGATAATTATGTGAACAAATTTTTTGACAGGTGTTCTTTGAAGTGACAACATATGTTGTGCATGCAAAAATAAAACAGTCAAAACACTATATGCATGTTTCCGTGGAAACCACCATCTAAATAAGACTTCCCTGAATCCTTTTATGAAAGAGCTTAAAGTTTGTGGGTGAAAATGAAAAACTGAATTTACTTTCTAAACCTTGAAGATAAAGTGAGAGACTATGTGAAAAGCAGCATTAGGTAGTGTTTGAATAATATACTGAATTAATTGCATTTCAAGAACTACTTTAAAAAAAAAAAAAAAAAGTGTCAAAATAACACCATGGTGTGTTACGGATTACCCTAGATGAACAACATGTTCAACTCTTTCCCTGCCATTGATGAGATTTCCCGTTATTTTTGACACAACTATTGATATATTGACTGTTTACAACAAAATAGTATGGGTGCCATAAAAGTTTTGTGAATACGATGGTGGTGGCTGGCAAATTTGGCGGTTTACTGCATTTCTCTTTTTTTATCACAAAGATAGTATACATAGTATACATACATACATTTTCGAATATTACCTTTCATACAGTGTGCAATATAGCTGTTTGTGAATTTAAAAGGTCTGCAAAGTTCTAAAGATAAAAGTGCACAACAGATAAAGTTACTGTCTCCTAAAAAAAGAATCAATTCTGAACTGCCAAAACGAGTCGTCAGAAATCTCACTTCCTGTTGCATACCTACAGTACGTAACAATGTTACAAATTTGCCAGCCTATGATCTTCATTGGCTGCCCGTGAACAATTTCATGAGCTGAAATTCAGATATGATAATAGGTGTTTCGTTTCCGGTACAAGCTGTAAGAGTGGACACATAAACTGACGCAAGTGGGGCGTGTTTGTATGGTAAGTGACGTCACTCGCAGTCGACTGTCAAGAGGGAAAATGTCATTACGATTGGAAAAAAATCTGATACATACTTAGACAATTTTTCTTTGTTGTACTAGGATGTTTTGTTTGGTTTTTATCATGTTTATAAGAATCTAAAGGACAAATATTTTCTAATAAATTATTTTACTAGCTTTTTGTATACATAAGTGCAATTTTTTGTCTGTAAAGCCCCTATTTATTATATTTTGTAAAGATTTGAAGTATTACTTGGATACAATATCTACCTCCAGCAATGTTAAAGCCTTAAAATCGATATCATTGTGTGCATCTTATATTTGTTCTTTCCTATAATGTACAGTTGACAGTACACACTGTGACCTTTTGCCTGGCTGTTAAATAGTGCCTTTTGAGACACCTTTACTTTATATAATGTAATTTATATTTATATTTTTTGTATGCTTACTTTTTGTTTGTTCCTTATTTTACTTTTTGTTTTGTGATTTTGTTGTTAATAGGGTTGTATATTTTTGTGTACTTGTTTATAAACCTGATTAAAAAAAGAAAGAAAGAAATGTCATGCTGAATGCTTTGAACAATGGAGGTAATCGATGAAATTGTGGAAGAACTTATGATGCTCGCGCAGCAAGTTGACGACAGTTCATACTCTACAGATTTCCTCTTACTCAGAAGTCATTTTTGGACAGGTTAAATGAGTCTGTCGCCTTGACGAACAGCAGCATCAGTAATGTTGTCTTTGCCAGCCTGAGTGAAGTGGCTGACAGGCTTTTTGTGAGGGACAGAACAACTAGATCATTCTGGCCAGGGTGTCCTTTGATGGACAGAGCCCTAGAGATGATTGAGTACTAAGTTGTATGTTACTCATGTGTCCAGCTTGCGCGCCTGCTTGAAGTATCTGAGCGAACCATTCGTAGAAGACTAGAACAGCATGGATTATGGTACATACAATTTTCATAAACATGTGCTTAATGGAGAAAAAAAGCATTTGGAATGTATTGCACTGTACATAACATATAATGAATATTAATACCACAGATTGTCAGATTATATATATTTTTGTATAAGGCAATAATAAAACCATAAATGCCTAACACGATCTATGCAATCCTAAAACAACCCTTACGAAAATTACCCATGGTTTTATTATAATAAATAGGGTTTTATTGTTTGTGTGTGTGTGTGTGTGTGTGTATTGATTACCATTTGTATATCCACACAAATACCTTAGTTAAAATATGGTTTTTGTAGAAAACATGGTTAATTTGTGGTTACCATTGAATAACTACAATAGCCATGTTTTTATTTTCTTAATAAAACCATGGTTAATTTTCGTAAGGGAAGTCTTGGCCTGGAGAGCCAAAGGTAGCTGCCATATATATGTTTTATATTGTATGTATTAATATTCATTATATGTACAGTGCCATACATTCCAAATGCTTTTTTCCCATAAAGCACACATTTATGAAAATTGTATGTAGCCTACCTTAATCCATGCTGTTCTAGTCTTCTACTAATGGTTCCGGCGTCGTCAACTTGCCCCATAGTCCCACCTCTGACGCTGATTGACAGGTTTCGGTGTAAGGCATCGGAAATTCAAATGCTAAATGAATTGCGATTGCATTTGAGTTTTGGCAGGCTACATACGCGACGCAGAGAAAGTGAAAAAGCAGACGTGGTAATTGAGATTGCTATTTAAATATGACAGGGTCATAACTCGCAAGACATGGGAAATACAGTTGCAAATAGCCTTTGCTTTTGCATTTGAAATTTGGCAGTCACTGTGCGTTCGCGACAGCAAAAATGCAAAAGGTAATGCAAGATTTGCGTTTGGATTATGTCACAGTTTATGCATCCACATATGTAAAACGTAATTGCAAATACAATTGCAATTTCTTTTGAAAACTGTCCGGAATATCCTTCCATAAGATTGTCACAGTCACCAGCACCGGCACTACGTTTCCCAGCATCCCTCCTGTTCCTCACCTGCACACAATCATCAATCACCCACACCTGAAGACCATCACCATCATTACCACTCATCAGCACTCCCTTCATAAGCAGTCACCATCCTCACCAGTGTCCGGTCTCATATGTTCTATGTGTTGTATTGCATGTATACCTGTTCTTGTATTATCTCCGGTTGGATTACTAAGTAAAGACTTGTTTGATGTGTATCTTCTTCGTCATGATGATGATGATGATGATGTTTTTATTTTATTAACACTAATGACACAGACAACAGCAGGAATATTAGGCTGCTGTCACTTTAAGACCGAATGCGCCGACCGAATAACTGACAGACATCCAGTTTCTTTCTCAACCGTTCACTTATGACATAGCCGAGAAAATACTTGCGAGACGGATATTTTGATAAAATTTTGTGTGTATGTGTCCGTTCATGCACAAGTAAACGTGAAAGAAGAATTAATTATGTGTTCGAGCGCTGTCTGAAAGCCTCTCTCTCTCTCAGCATGCGCGCGCTTTGGGTGTGTGAGGCGTGCGGGATCCGATTTTTTGACTCTTCCTCCGCATTTAAAATCGTTTGAATGTGTAAATTGACAAGACAAAACATGTCAAAATGATAAACTTTCACATTATGATGATGGGGCCTGGTCAGTACGGATCAACTGCGATCCGTTGCACACCTAATAATTAATGAACACACTTATCATCATGATTGCTATCTTACCAGAGATGGGGAAAAATCCTACTCCTGTAAGTAAACGTGTCCCTGTCCCCAAAAATGTTGGTACTCAAAAGCGCTTCCCGCCACGTTTTCTGGTATGCATCATTTATTTTTACCACGCATGTGCACCTGAGCACCAGTTATGTGCACGCCTGATAATAGGCACACTTTAAAGGAAAAGTTCACCCATGTCATTTGGATGCCTTATTATTGTCTTTCTTTCATGAAATACTGAATATAATACAAAAGCTTTGTCTCAAAAATTTAAGTCATTCTTGATGATTAATCTTACTCTCTGCCGTAACTCTCAAATGTAATTTGCAATCTCAAATATCATGTATTTTGTCACAATCACTCACATGATTTGCTGTCAAACCTGCAAAGATGCCATTTAAAAAAAAAAACGGACGTGTCTGTTTGAGATGTAAGAGCTCAGGCAGAGGAATAACAGAACAATTTTAGTCCCTTGAACACAAAGCTATAGCAAAGTCTTTTCTGATACTTTTTTTTTGTTGTTGTTGTTTGCTGAAGATTGGTGATATAAATCACCATCCACTTTTCACTCTGTGCAAAAAGAGCAGATTATCACAGAATAAAATCATACAGGGTTGAAACAGCATGATGGAAAATAAATGATGACCAAAATATAATTTTTGGGTAAATCTCCTTAAGTTGAGCTAAAGTAAATTTATTACATATGAAAAATTATGATCAACAAATAAGAGAAAAAAAAACTCTCTCTAGTCTTATTCATTTAGGGTAGCCTATTTGCAAATGTGGTAATGGCTACTTTTAATACTCCATATACACTCAGCAGTTACATGGGTTTTGAAAATGAACAGAAAATCAGATAGAAAATCCCAAACGACATATCCAGTATGAAGGCGCAACTCGGCAATTAGCAGTAAATTGCAGATGGTGTTCATTTTGCATATCTGTATGGCAGGGAACAGTACGCATGTGTTAAAGAGGAACTGTGATGTCATTTGTCCCTGTTTTTGAGGAGAGCAACTAGTGTTTGTTTGATGGTTCTCTAAATAAGGGAATGAAATGTTTGCCAGAGAGCTTTCAGCCTTAAAATAAGATGAGATTATACAGTGGGTTCGATTGAATAGACAACCCATTTTGAGCTAAATGGATGGCCGGAGGAATTGTGCTTCATGAACAGATGATATTTACAGGGTCTGGCTTTGCTTCAGCAGAGAATGATAGATATTCAGGGAGAACGTCTGAATCTGCAGACATTCATATAAAGCATATTTTAAAAAATTACAAACATTTTTTTCTGTGCCAGGGTTTGGAACGATTAGCCCCAAGCTGAGCTAGAGAAGCGGAGAATGTTGTTAGACCCAACAACGCTTTATAAACATGAAACATCATACTGTGTAACTCTATATGTGGCATAATTTCACTCCTGATATTTTCATTAACAGTCTTCTGAACCCCTCATGCTCTCAGATATTGTTTGCAAAACCCATGATTTAAATGCACACTATACATAGCAACTTGTGTTTCCTTTTAGCAAAAAGATTAACTTACTAAACCCAACAAACAAATACTGGGCTTTTAGCCCATTTTAAAAGCTGGTTACTTGATCTGAATATTTCTTAAAAATTAAATTAGCTCTGTTATCAGCCTAAGCAGTTT
This sequence comes from Hypophthalmichthys nobilis, assembly GCA_037950665.1. Taxonomy (NCBI): domain Eukaryota; kingdom Metazoa; phylum Chordata; class Actinopteri; order Cypriniformes; family Xenocyprididae; genus Hypophthalmichthys; species Hypophthalmichthys nobilis. Next base: position 28,584,198 of record CM075477.1, on the reverse strand, counting down.
GCTCGAGACGAAAAGACCTTACTGAGCATTTAACACAAAGCAAATCTAACACTATCACCATATATCATAAATTACACGCACAAAAAAAAAGCAAATATTGTTGAAAGCAAATATTTTTCATGACACTAATTTCAACTTGAAAGGATCACGGGCAGGGGAGGCTAAATGGGAGAGAGGGAATGTGAGAGAGTGACTAAGTGAATAAGGGAGGAAGGAGCGAAAAAGCAAGGCTATGAGAGCGAAGTGTGAGCGAGAAAACAGATGGATGCGCTCTGTCCTTGTGTTTGAAGTTGTGCCTTTCCTCTCGGCAGTGCAGAATGTTGTTCACTCTGCTGAGCTCCCTGATAGAGGACGGGACTTGTTATATTTGGCGCATCAGACGTATCATTGGAGAATGAATGGAGAGTGAGGGCTATTTTTGGACTTATTTTCATAAATATCATTTATCAATATAAAAAATGTATAATTTACCCCAACACATCCAGTGACGTGCATGGGTTTGTATAATGAAAGTCTACTATACCTCTAGAAATATCCCAAGTACACAATTTAAATGTTGGAAAGTCAGATAAATACATTTCAGGTATTTAAAAGAACTGGTAAAATGGCTAATAGTAATATCTAATTACTTAATTTCATTCAAGTTATAGTTCACCCAAAAATTCTGTCATCATTTACTCACCCGCAAGTTGTTCCAAACCTGTATGAGTTTCTTTCTTCTGCTGAACACAAAAGAAGATATTTTGAAGAATGTTGGTAACCAAACAGTTTCCATACTATGGAAGTCAATGAGGTCCCATCAACTGTTTAGCTACCAACATTCTTCAAAATATCATTCTTCAAAGACAGAAATTCATACTGATTTGGAACAGCTTGGGGGTGAGTAAATGATGACAGAATTTCCATTTTTGGGTGAACTATCCCTTTAAGTGTACAAAGAACTTTGAATGGCCGTCAATGGAAAAAGAATCTTTTTGGGTGCAGATGGTGTAGTAATGGAATCTACGAGAAGAATAATTTACATCCATCTTAAAGTTTGCGGATGAAAATGAAAAACTGAATTTACTTTCTAAACCTTTAATATAAAGTGAGAGACTTCCTATTTCTCCAAAGAGCAGCATTAGGTGTTTTGAATAATTTACTGAATTAATGCATTCCAAGACCTACTTTTTAAGAAAAGTGTCAAAATAACACCAGAGTGTTACAGATTACCCTGGAAGAACAACAAGTTTAATATGGATGAACAAAAGTTACTGCACTCTGTACTTTTTTTTATCTGAAAGATTGTATACAGATAACAAACCTTACATGAAAAGTTCACTTATGTCATTCAAACCCCTTATTATTTTCCTTCTTCCATAAAATACAGCTAGTAGGATCATACCAACCAGCCAAGCCTTGACCAGTTCTGTCATCCAGGGCCGTGTTGTCCTAATGGGCAACATGGGCTGCAGCCCAGGGCCCCGAACACTAGGGGGCCCCCGAGACAATTCTCTATTGCATTTTAAAACGCATTGTTGTCACACACCTGAATCAAGAGTCACAGACACAGCGGACACGCACGCACGCAGGAATACAAGGACATTGTCATCTCAATATGTCGAACGAAAATGTAAGGAAATATGCAGTGGTACAGCATTTTAAGGCCGAAAGTTTGTTAATTGCTTTCTAAAATTAACTAACAAATTAAAGATGACAGTTAAGATCTTACTGCAATTATGGATGGCTGCGCTACAAATAATGGGGACATTCTAAAACGCTTAACATGAAAAAGCTTAACGTGGCTTAATTTACTAAGTGTTATTTACAAACCAAACTTAGTAAACATCATACTAATAAAAGCATACTATGTACAGAAAAGCAGATGAGCCCAGAATATGAACGCAACACGTTTAATTACAGGTTAAGCATTTTCCTCCCAAAAAGAAACGCTTAATGTGGCTTAATGTATAGACAGTGACATTAAAATACCAAACTCAGTAAACACTATACTAATAAAACATACTATACAGAAAAATTGGTTTGTGCAGAATTTGATCTTTTTATAGGCTATCACTTAGTAGGCTACAATAAACGACGTTAAGCGTTTTCATTATAATGGTTTTCTATGGGAGGAAAACACGTATAATTAAACACATTGCGTATTCTGGGCTCATCTGCTGAGTATAGTATGGTTTATTAGTATGATGTTTACTAAGTTTGCTCTGTTAATATTACTTTCTTAGTAAAATAAGCATTTTCACGTTTAGAACGTCACAAATAAGGGGAGTTCAGGCAGTGACAGAAAACAGCAAATATTAAAAGATATTGAGAATAAGATCCATATCAGTATCGAATAAAAATTAGAAATGTTAACGGTTAGTTCACATCCAGACAGCTGACATGACGAAATGGACACTGCCTTCCTGCACTTTTATGTATGTACCTTGGATGTACACTGACGAGTCTTCGTCGTTTTGTCTTTCATGCTGGCAGAGGGCTTTGAAAAAGACTGATATTTTTCAGTTTGACATGCAACATGCGACTTTGCTGCGCGTCGTCTCAATTTATTACCGGGGGATGGGGGGGCCCATTGCGTTCGTTAGCCCAGGGCCCCACAAAGGCTTCAGCCCCGGGTATACTTCGGCCGTCCGCGTTCGTGCACCGTCCGCATGATGTAATTTTCATCATGCGGAGGGCTCGCGGCCGGCCACACACCCCGTCCGCGTGCAGCCCAAATTTCGAGACCGCGCGGACGGTGCACGTGCAACAGCACATGCGCAAGCAGGACAGAAGAGTCCACTAGGTGGCAGTATGCACAGTACTGAGCACAATGTGCAATCATCGAAGAAGAGTGTGTGAAGAGTGATTGCATGATGTAATTTTCGTCATGCGGAGGGCTCGCGACCGGCCGCACACCCCGTCTGCAAGCGGACGCGGATGCGGACGGCCGAAGTATACCCAGGGCTTAAACTCGTTTTTGATTCCTGTTCTCTTGGTGTATCTTCCGAACTATGTTGCAATGGTGGATGCACTATTTTTAACACTCTTCGTCTTCTCTAGCACAGCTCAGCCAGGCCTCGCCCTCCTTTTTCACATATTCTGAGGGCAGGGATTATTTAAATGAGTAACATTGTGACTTCACAAGAACCAGAAAAAAGAGTATTTTAGTCCAAATGAGCCATTTGAAGTTCTTGAAAAGAGTTTTCTGTTAAATAAAATATCTCCCTTTGGAGCCTTGCATAACTTTTTTTATGCTCAAACAGCAGCATTACACACTAACTAAAGTTGAAAAAGCATAATATAAGCATAAAATAAGCAGGACCTCTTTAAGTAAATTGTGTGCACGATATAATAATTTGTTCGTTAGATTTACTAAATCTTGGCCACGTTGTAATAATTTATTCCCTTATTGTACTTAAATCAAAACGAAGGAACACATTACTTCAACGTGGCCACAATTTACTAAAACAAGAACACAAATTCTTAATTCATGGCCATGATATATACATATTTGTCCACATTTCATGTGTAGGGCTCTGAAGTACGTAAAATGTTATTATGAAGAAAATTAAGGTCCAAACAATACTTCACCCCACTGACATTTTTCAAAACATCTGTTCATATCTGTACAGGTTTGGAACAACATGAGGCTGAGTAAATGATTAAGAAATTCTCATTTTTTGGGGGGGTGAACTAACCCTTTAATTTTGCACTTTTAAGTAGGAGTACATTTGGCTAAAATGAATGAAAAAGTCATGACAAAATATCGACTAAATTTAAAACATATGTCAAAAAACAACTCTCAAAAACAACAGAAGTCTATGGAATGTCCCCATTTAGATAGCTAAGTAATTGTGTGACTTGTGGGGAAGAAGTGGGGGCTAATAACCCTGATTATAACAGTAATTTCCCTTCAATCAGTGCTTAACCCATCAGAGACACAAAAAGACACACATCTGCTTTTACTATCTGATTATAGAGAAAGCAGGAAGAAATAGCAGGAGTTCGAGAGAAAAACAGAGGATGAGGAAAGAGGAAAAAAGGAGGTAGAAAAGCATGACGGAGATGAACAAAGGGCTAATGGGAAAATTAAAATGAGAGTGAGAGTAATATTGTCTGTCACTGTCCACTTTATGAAATGAGACAAGATGAAACAAGATGAGACGTAACTGAGTGGCATGTTGTCAGCTGTGGATTGGTTCTGCTTCTGGGCTCTTTTCGAGGTGTGAAGAAATGAGCTTTTCTCTGTAGAAGTCTGAGAGGTGTGCGCAGCTGCCTCCGTCTGTTCATGACACTCGTTAAACTCTTCAATAAGAGACTCTGAGCTTTACAAAGAGAATCTTTTCCACCGAGGGGAGAAGCACTTTTACTTTACTAACTTATTCTATTAGAGCCAGACAGACAGGCAGAGAGAGAGAGACAGAATAAGAGAGAGTGAGAATGTATCTTCCTCAGTAGAGCTTTTGAAGTGATGGATTATGCTGTCAATGAAGATATTTATGGAGAGTGTGTGACAGTGAAACCAATTGTTTATTTGCAACATTTCACTTCTGACATCCTATCTTTTTAACTGCCAGACAAACCTCTTACTTAAACCTACTCAGCACTCTTTTTCTCATACACACTGTACACTCGCCACTGTACAGCACAATGATTCATAAGCAGAGGCATATCTACCCCATGGTGTACTTAAGCAGGTTTCATGGGGTATTGTACTTGGAAAGATGTTATAGTTTTCAGCATTGATAATAATAGGAAATGTTTCTTTAGCTCCATCTTTGCACATCATATTTTTTTCCATTAAAAAAAGGCACACCATCATTCATTTTTAAATAATTTTTTGATACTGCATCCGCAGTATTAGGTGTTAAGTGTAAGTTCAAGATGATTGCCAATTCAGCCAGTACAACATAATAGTACAAAAAAATTACTGAGAGCACTTTTAATGCAATATAAAAAATAACAGATTCTGCTGCTTCAGTTGGAGAGAAAGATACTTCTGCTTTATACCCACAGAATGGATTTCTTTTAGTTGAATCAATATAGTAATGGTCATTTAAAATGTTTAATGATATCCAGTACAATATCAGTTAAAAAGAACATATTTCTGGTTTGGCGTCAGTGAATGGGACACCTACGGCTTGAGGGGGCTGTTAACCATTTATCTAAATCACTAGAATCAGAAAATTGCACAAACTATAATGCATCTGCTTTAACACTATAGCTAAAATAAAAATAACTTCACGTGAGGCACTATATTCATTCAGGAAGCTGCAGTAAGTGAGGTAGACAATACTTATGGTACGTTTACACGAAAACAGTGTACTAAATGGAAAAGTTCCCGATCCACGTTCACACGGATCTGTGAAAATAACTAAAAACACTGTATTATGTATGCCACGCCAGTAGTTGGCGATGTCACTTGGTAAAGAAACACTACGCAATCAAGATGATGAAAGCATCAAGCAAAAGAAGCAATGAACTCATCTTGAGCACAGCACAAACACAGTCCTGTAGTCCACCACTGTTGTTTTGATTGTCAAGTACTCGCGGATGCCTATAGACTGAACCACTGACTGTAAAAAAAACTTTTCTCCAAACTTTTTTAAAAAACGAACATCTGAACTAACACCAGCGTGATAAAAACTGCCTAAAATGACAGTAATTGTCTTTTGATTGTTTAGTTTGTCTCATGCCTCATTACATTTCATGGAGAGGGCGGGGTTTTTGACCTATACTGCTTCCAGCCACCTGATGGCGATCAAGACGCTTTGGCTTCACTTTTCAGGACTCGTGTGGCACGCTTGGACTGAACACGTAATATGCGTGAGCATGATGTCACACTTTTTCCAAATTTGCATTTTTGTCGTTTATATGGAGACGATAACATTATGGTTTTAAAAAAAGCATTTTGAAACCCGTTTTCAAACGTTTGCATTTTCAGGACCCCAAAACGCCGCTGTCAGGTAAATGAATGGCCAAAACGCATAAAAAGTTATCCATTTTTAGTTAAAAAACGGTGTTGTGTAAATGGCCCCTTATATTAATCTAAGGGGATGTTTACACACCACCATTTTCAACTAAAAACTGAAAAATTGTAATGCGTTTTGGCCGTTCATTTACGACAACGGCATTTGGGGTGTCATGCGTATTACATGTTCAGTCTATAGGCAAGTAGTTTTTCATTACAAAGTGACATCGCTAACTACACTGTAAAAACATATTTTCATGATTTGATATTGCAACATTTTTTTCTTTTGTCAAATCAACTTAGATAATTAATGTGGTTCAGACAACATAATATCTTGAGTTTCTGTTGATTAAACCAATCGCCTTCATTATATTAAAAGTGCAATATGTAAGATTTTCTATCCGCTAGAGGTCGCTAGAAGTCTATTCAAAACAAAGGAGTAGCTTGATGATGCCAAGTTTGAGCGTGGAATCTTGGGACATGTGGTCTTCACCTCACAGCCGGTGGAAAAGAATTGGGATAGGACTCGGGAAGAAATCATGTTCATGGATGCGATTATTAACGTTACTGTAGTATGAAGCAGAGCAGGACCGAGTGTTGTGGGAGCTGAACGAGGCCGCTGGAGCGATTGCACAACACACGCCTCACAAGCTGCGGAACTTTTATTTTGACACAGTCGCCGGCGCCGCTTCCGCTTCTCTGGTCATGAGTATGAGGTAACGCAGCTCTGTTTATTATATTAGATACATTTGAGTGTGTTGAAAATGATGTTATAACGTTACTCTGTGCGTTCGCTCGGTGGCTGCTGTGAGACACTTGTTGCACACTGCAGTAAGCTAGATTGATTTTAGAATATCATATTAAATACTGGATGGCTTGTGTTGATAAATGGCATGCAATTAATTTTAAAACGTATGATGGAGATAATGCTGTATTACTGTTACTAAAAATAAAGCTGCATCTGATTATGCTATGTTAGCTACTTGACAAAATAGTGTTTTTCTCTGAGGCATGGTAAAGCATGGTACTCGCAAAAAATCAAGAAAATCAGATTTAAACAGTAAGACTAAATGTGTTGAGCTATATAACAATAATTAGTTTTCTGTCTATAAATATATCAAAACAGTTGTTCCCTTGTCTATTAAAACAAAACAAAAAACCGAGGGTAACGGGGGTATGACGCAACTGACAGGCAACTCCTCACACGTCCCGGACCCTTGGTAAAAATTGCAATTTTCTCACGATTTACAAATAGTTGGAAACATTTGGGATATTGTAAGTACTCAAGTGAACAAAATATATGACACTGGCCTAGTGTTTTTTTGGATATTTTACTGCAAAATTCTTACACCTTTAAGAAATTCTTACACCTATTCTTATATAAGTAAATTCTCACACCTATTCTTATTGCACCTTTAACTCAAATTTTTAATTTCAACGAACTCAAAATTTTAAGGCAACCAGGTAACTTACTTTTATAAGTTGAACCAACAATTCTTTTTTACAGTGTACTGGCCTGGCATGCATAATACAGCGTATTTAGTTGTTTTTGTAGATCCTTGTGAATGGGGATCACTTTGACAACGTTGTCACGCGAAAATCGCAAAGGAAAAACTAGTCAGTTTTTTGGAACATCATTAAATATTGCATACATTTATGGGAATTTTTTGTTTTTAAATCGGAGTGGTCATACACTGACAAAGATTCTAAGAATCCAGACTTTTAAAGAGGACATGGCTGTAATAAATGTCCAAGACAGATGCATTCAGACATGCGCTCCAGTCTTTATAAAGCATCACTGGTTTTGGTTTGACAGCAGCATGATTTTCCACTGATGCATGTTCATAATCAGACAGGCTGACATGCATTTTGACTTTTGTCTATTTTTTATCATGCTGTGTTAGATCTATAGCCAGGACAAAGAATGGCCCAGCTGAAACAGTATATAATCTGGCTCAAAAGGATTACTGCAAATATATCTAACACCCTTTCCAAGGAAAAGATCAAATCCCAAAAGATCAAAACTGAGGGGACCACACAAACACACACACACACACACACCAACCCAAAAGCATTATATTAAATTCGGTCTTTGCTCTTGCAGTTTGATTTATGGGATGCGAGTCATAGGTTGCCATGGGAATGTGTTTGAATACCAGGGGTACCAAGAGTTCTTGCACAGATATGGGAATCATAGAGCCAGTGAACCAGAAACTGTGTGTGTGAGAGAGAGAGTTTGTTTGTGTGTGCTACCTGCTCAGTTGATCCAAGCGTAGAACATTTCATATTGTGGCCAGCTTTCGTGATATTACTATTTCTTCCAGTTCATTGAGGTCAGAAAGAGGCCTTTACTGAAGCTGAACACACCTGCTCTGGATTTCTTCATCACTTCTTTTCTCAATATTTTTAGAGAAACTTAATAAAGTTAATTCATGTGTTTGTATGCGTTTTTTTTTTTTCTCTCTCTCTCTCAGAAATGTATATTTTCACTGATAGCTGAACAATGACATAACTGATTTCATTACCACATAACCTGCCAACAAATAAACAGAGCGTCACAGTTTTTGTCTACAAGTCTTATAAGTTTTCAGAATTTATTTTAACATCCATTGACTTTTTTAAGCATTGTTATGACATTTTTATGTAACTATTTCTTTATAAATTATATATAATATAAATTATATACACTACCGTTCAAAAGTTTGGGGTAAGATCTTGCATTTATTTGATCAAAAATACAGTAAAAATAGTAATATTGTGAAATATGTTTGCAATTCAAAGTAGTTTGAACTGTTTTCTATTTTAATATTTGAATATTTAATTTATTCCTGTGATGACAAATCTGAATATTCAGCATCATTACTCCAGTCTTCAGTGCCACACGATCCTTCAGAAATCATTCTGATATGCTGCTCAAGAAACATTTATGATTAATATCAATCTTGAAAACCATGATAGAGTTGTTGTTTTTTTTTAAAAGTTAACAAAAAGTTAATAAAAATAAAAAGTTAAAAAGAATATATTTGAAATATAAATCTTTTGTAACATTATAAATGTCATTAATGACACTCTTGATCAATTTAATGCATCCTTGCTGAATATAAGTATTAATTTCTTTAAAAAAAAAAAAAAAAAAAAAAAAAAAAACTTACTGACCCCAATCTTTTGAAAAGTGTATTTTATGTAAATAAACATGAAATTTATGTATACATATATATGCATATACTTGGCTGTGTGTGTGTGTGTGTGTGTGTGTGTGTGTGTGTGTCTGTGCGTGTGTGCGTTTGTTTTTGTGACATATCAGGACACAAATTTGTATAATGACAAGGGTATGACATAGGTATTACACCCCATGTCCCCATTTTTCAAAAGGCTTATAAATCACACAGAATGAGTTTATTTGAGAAAGTAAAAATGTGCACAGTTTCCTGTGATGGGTAGGTTTAAGGGTAGGGTTGGTGTAGGGCGATAGAAAATACGGTTTGTACAATATAAAAACCATTACGCCTATGGAATGTCCCCACAATTCACAAGAACAAACGTGTGTGTGTGTGTGCGCGCGTTTTTGTGACACATCAGGACACAAATTTGTATAATGGCATGGGTATGACATAGGTATTACCAGGAGAGGGTGACTTATGAGGACATAACCCCATGTCCCCATTTTTCAAAAGGCTTATAAATCATACAGAATGTGCACAGTTTTCTGTGATGGATAGGTTTAGGTGTAGGGTTGGTGTAGGGCGATAGAAAATACGGTTTGTACAGTATAAAAACCCTTACGCCTATGGAATGTCCCCACAATTCACAAAAACAAACCTGTGTGTTTCATCTCAGAGAATTGCTGCTGAAGAGATGGAGAATAAGTGGGCCCAAGAGCTAAAGGTGGTCACTTTACAAGAAACACACACTCTGCTCAAACATGTTGAAATGCAAATGTTTGCTTCTGGCAAACACACTCATAATGTGATCAGTAACTGATCTAAAATGTGGTACAAGTTTAAACTGTGATTTCCATGCCCTGAGGAAACTCTTTAAAGCAGCACTTGAACTCAAAGACCAGGGCAAAATCATTGCCAATTAAGGGCACTCATTTCTGTCCCGTTCTTTCACCTCCTTGCCCCTCTTTAATCTGTTCACCTCGGCTCCTCTGCAGATTTCCTTCTGCCGGTGGGGGGTGAGATTGACATATGTATGACTGAGTTTGGAGCTATTGAACTGGGACTGCATTATTAATGCCAGTGTGGCAAGAAGCTTGGCAGGCCACTGAAGGCACCGCGGGAGAAGAAGGGTGAATTTTTGCCCTCTCTTTCATCTTCCCATATATATATATGACTCTTTCATTCCTGCTCTGTCTTTGTCCCTCTTTTTTCGTCTCAATTGTTCTTTCAACCTTTTTTATTTCTTTCTGTCATGTCTTCTCTTTGAAACTCTGCCTGCGCACATCCAGACGTCTCATGCCTATTTAAAACTGACATGTGCAAGTTTGATTATTGTGCATCTTCACTTTAAAAAATGATATGATCAATAAGTTATGACACCATGTGTTTACATTACTTTAAATAATCAAAATAAATTAAATATTAAGTTTTTTTTTGTTTGTTTTTTGTTATGCAACATTCAACTAATTTTTAAGTCAGTTTAATATAATTTAAGTTGAAATGACTTATACAGCCAGGTTGATTGTACTTAAAAATTTAAAGCAGCAACTTTTTACAGTGTGAAATAAATGCAACAGAAAAGCATTTCTACCTTTGTCAATTAAGCTGTCTTTCAAACTTTCTGCCCAAAACCCTCAACTATGATGATCTTCTTGCATGAGACCCTCTTCTGTAAAATAAAAAGGCTACTATATTTACATATATTGTGTGTGGAAAAATATTAAGTGTGATATTATAAAGACAAATATTTGCCTTTTATATTGTCACTGTATTAAAGCCAAAGCAAATCTGGAAAATTTTCACTTTTATATTTATTCACTACTATGTACAACGCTGTTCAATAAGTTTGGGGTGAGAAAGATTTTTATTTACTTTTTTTTATTAATACTTTAATTCAGCAAGGATGCATTCAGTTTTAAGTTGTAATAATATTTCACGATATTACTGTTTTTATTTATCAAATATATGCACTTTATATGCATTTTGACTGGGGGAGTGAGTGTCGATATGTACACTTCAGGCAGACCCATAGACCACAATGCAACAAGATTGTGATGTCACAGCAGATCACACAGGATAGTTCATCAAAAAATTAAAATTATCCCATGATTTACTCACCCTTAAGCCATCCTAGGTGTATATGATATCTTCTTTCAGACAAACACAATCGGAGTAATATTATAAAATATCCTGGCTCTTCCAAGCTTCATCATGGTAGTGAATGGCGCTAAGTCAATTTGCGTAGGCCATCTGCCGGAAGCTAGTTATTTTAGTTTATAAAGATTTAAATATGGATATTTTTCATTAAAAAAACCCATCACTTCGCTTCAGAAAGCTTTTATTAACCCTCTAGAGCCATGTGGATTACTTTTATGATAGATGGATGCACTTTTTTGGACTTCAAAATCAGGAGCGCCATTCACTACCATTATAAAGCATGGAAGAGCCAGGATATTTTTTAAATATAACTTTGATTGTTTTCGTCTGAATAAAGAAAGTCATATACACCTGGCTTGAGGGTGAGTAAATCATGGGATAATTTTCATTTTTGGGTGAACTATCCCTTTAATTTACTTCCACCCCACACAAGTGTGTATATCTTTATTTTGACATTTAACAGCATAATGCTTGTAGCTAAGCTGACTGCTCTTTACACAGTTATAGTTTATTGTATTGTTATCATTTTTGTGTGTGTAATTTTTTTTATATTTTCTCCAACAGCCCAAGCATATATACAGACCTACAGAATGGTGCGTAAAACAAATTCATAAAGAAAAAAGCTGAATAAATAATAAATCAGCTCCATTGTGGATTCCAAGGGCTTAGGGCGTTCCATTTAAACACACTGCAAGGGTTCCGGCAGTATAGTGGGCACTCGTGCAACATAAGCAATGACGTATATCTGAATGAACGAGACGGAGGGAAGTTAGCGAGGGAAGGGCATAAAAAATTTAAAGACAGCCCTACCTCACTTACCTGTTCCTCGTCCCTGCCTGGAAGTTCTAAAGTTAAGTGATTTATCTAAGACAGCTTCTTACCTGTGTTTACTCTGTAGCTTTCCTGTAGCTCAGTGGTTAGAGCATGGCACTAGCAATGCCAAGGTCATGGGTTCGATCCCAGGGATTGCACATACTCAGATACAAATGTATAGTATAATGCAATGTAAGTCGCTTTGGATAAAAGCGTCTGCCATATGCATAAATGTAAATGTAAATGTACTCACTTGATGTTCCACATGTTCCTCTGGATAGTCGTTCTCTTTGATTCCCTAAAGATATACCTGTGTTCTCAATGTCATGGATGGAAAGATAAGAGACTGTTCACCACAAGATATTTACCTCAGCTTTTGTTCAGTGTCTCAGATGCTATTCTGCCTTAAGTGATGTCTCAGTGAATGTTTAAGTTACCTGTTATGCCTACCTGAGGATTCTAATTATAATCTGTTGTTTGACTCATGCCTAAGTTGTTTCCAGAGACTAAAAGTCAAGGTAAGTGTTTACTTACAGTACTTGTAAAACTCACCTCTTGCCGTTGCCTGTTTCTCCAGTGACTCAAGAAGAAGTTACAACTTATAGAATGCAACTGATCGTTTCTAAATGGTTAGTGGATACATTTTTGTAGTTGCTGTGGAGTTGATTCAACTCATCGACTAGCATGTGTCGTCATGTTAATCTTTTGTGCAAATCCAGCGTTGAATTGACCCTTGTTCGTGAAGCAGTCCGGCGTAAAATGACGGCATGGCAACAACACTCCTCTACAACAACTCTTCCTCTTCTCTAAAGCAGCCAAACATGACCTCGCACCCTTTGTTTCATGTTCTTGGGGCAGGGTTTATGTAAATTTTAGGGTTAGTGATGTCACTAACCCGGGAAGAAGCTCAATGGAGCCCCACCAGCCGTTTGTTGTAGTCCTTAAACAGAGAATTCTGTAAAAGAAAATATCTCCCTTTGCACTGAACTTTCAGCGTCGTAACTTTGCAGATGTTTTTTATGCTCAAACAGCAACATTACACACTAAGTTAATAACGTGAAATCATAATCAACCACCTCTTTAACATAAGAAATGTTTTCAATTTCATTTTTGTGTTAAATGTTTATAGCTCCATTCCACCTAGCACCTCCTCGTGTCCCCCTGGAGCCGAAATCACTATTCACATCATGACAAGTCTGATTCACACCTTCTCATTTCCTTTAAACTGAAATTCTGTCATCATTCACCCACCCTCAGAACTTGTATGACTTTTTCTTGTGAAACACAAAAAGAGTTACTATCAAAATGCCAAAAACTGTTCTTTTCCACACCAATAAAAATACACTGTATTCACTGAGTTCAGATGTAATTACGCTTGCTTGCTTAAAAAGAAATCTGTTAAGCCAGGATTTGAAAACAGGTGCACACTTAACAAAAGTTAAAAAAAGGAGCACCAGGTGAGTTAGTGCAATCCTCAAGTACATGAACAGATTCCTAGTCTTGTTTCATCATGACTTTTCTGGGCCTGTAAAGAAACTGCAGCTTTTTAGCAGGTATTTTTGTAGCTGGGTTTATTGACTTCTATGCAAGTATGCTGAGTGCAAGAAGCTAGTGTGTGTTAGATGCTGTCAGGCACCTGACAGTTAAGGGAGATTTCAGACTGTGGTCTCAAAAGATGCTGTCTGACCTACCTTTCTCCCTTCTCTCTCTTTTTTCTTCTTCCCTCACTTTGTGCGTTGTTTCGGTGTGCACTTGAGATAGAACATGGCGGTTAATTATCTCTGATTGGCTGGAGAGTTGAGTACCTGCCATGGTGATGAACGCTTGGTTGGCTGAGTGGTCTCTCTCTTTTCCCACAGATACAAGACTGGACTCCTCCAAGATCACTGCCACAAACTCTTAACAAACCTTTTCCATTAGACAGTCTAGGACAAACATGCACACAAAAATAGCAGCATATAGACACACGCAGGTTGGAGAAAAATCAATCAAATGCTTGTGATTTCATTGACGTACATGACGATATGGTGGGGGCCTGGGACTGGAGGGGTACTAGTTCATGGCTCTATTGCAACCCTCATGCAGTTATGAGCTAATCTTATGGTTAAATTAGCCTACCTAGGGGTGTTTTTATACTGCAAAAGCCACATTTAAGCTCCAAATATAATATGCTGGAAACAGTGGATCACACACAAACGTTTGTTTCTTCACCGCGGGCAGAAAATAAGAGAAGCACTGATTGGCATGACAGAACTGCTGCAGTTCATCATTGTAAAGATGCTTTAGGAGCAGATTTTGCCAGGTCAACTGTTCCATTCTACTTCTGCCGCTCATTCCATCTCATTTATGTCATGGTCAAGTGTTTACTGATTGGTTCAAATTGTAAATCTCCAGCACAAACTGCTGTAGACTTGCTGAAACACATCAAACATCCACTTTTTTTTATCTATTTTCTAAAAAAGGACAGAAAAAAATCAATACCAGAAAGGACAAATAAAGAAAAAACAGCCTTGGGAACAACAACTTTCAGATACATTGTTAAATATATTTCAAAATATACCAAAAAATAGCCAATATAATGTTAAAATAGATTTGAAAATATATTTACATAAATATATTTTCAAAAAATGTTACTTTACATTTCTTCATATATTAGTTTTCTTTTTAAAAATATAACAAATATATCTAAATATATCATGTATATTAATATTGGCCAAAATATCATTTAAAATACTTTTTTATTTACCCAAATGTATTTTAATATAAACAATCTATTTTTAAGTACATTTTGTAATATATTTCAACATTTAAAGGTTTAAACAAATTATGAATTTTTCGATTTGCATAATAAAATTCATTAAGCCGTGCTGATTATAGCATATTTTTAGTGTAACCAGTGTTGTCAGCAAAAATTAGACACCAGACATCAACAGACTGGGTGAACTCGTCTTTTAAACTGTGTGAATTCACCTTTTTCATTTCTCTCCCATACAGACACAATGCCAAAAGGAAGTAACATTCACACGATGAAATTACTTTCAAAGATTTAAAAACGTGAATGAGAAACAAACAACATACCTGATAAAAGAAATAAAGCAGTCATATGCATATGTATTTGCCCATGTGACGTCACAGATCCTATAATATTCAACTGAGCTGTTTTTGGAGCCTAATTAAATAAATGTTCTGTTTCAACTTGCAGGATCTTTTAATGGTACAAAGACACTTGTCAAAAGCTCAAGGAAAATTTGATTTCTTGTGTCACAACACCTTTAAAGGGATAGTTCACCCAAAAATGAAAACTATCCCATAATTTACTCACCCTCAAGCCATCCTAGGTGTATATGGCTTTCTTCTTTCAGTCAAACACAATCGGAGTTATATTAAAAAATATTCTGGCTCGTCCAAGCTTTATAATGGGAGTGAATAGTAACCAATATTTTGAAGCCCAAAAAAGCACATCTATCCATCATAATAGTAATCCATATGACTCCAGGGGGTTAATAAAGGCCTTCTGAAGTGAAGCAATGTTTTTTTGTAAGAAAAATATCCATATTTATAACTTTATAAACTAGAATCACTGGCTTCCGTACGCACGTCGAGTTCCGGCGGAAGATTGAACTTTGACCTGACGCATGACATATTGACGAACGTGGAAGCGCAAAGGATAGAGCAAAACAAAAATGTTTTAAGTTTTTAAAGAGAAATGTCAGAGGAGCTTGAGTTTGTTGCCTAGCCCTATTTGTTTGAACCGCGAGAGGTGTCTACTCTAGTACTCAGGGCCAGAATGGGACTCATTTTCAGCCCTGGAGTTTCATGCCTTAGACCGGCCCACTTTAACCACTTTAACGCGCGGACGGACGTTACCAGAAGCTAGTGATTATAGTCTATAAAGTTATAAATATGAATATTTTTCTTACAAAAAAAAAAAACACATTGCTTCACTTCAGAAGGCCTTTATTAACCCCCTGGAGTAATATGGATTACTTTTATGATGGAAATGACTCCCATTATAAAGCTTGGAAGCAAAAGAATATTTTTTAATATAACTCTGATTATAGGATGGCTTGAGGGTGAGTAAATTATGGGATAATTTTCACTTTTGGGTGAACTAACCATTTAAAGAGTGGGCAACATTACCCAAAATAACATCTAGCCATCTGCCATCTAGCATTTTGAATTGTGGGTGTATTTGATCTTTTTCAGCTGCTAATATGAATGAAAATTTGCACATACTGAGTTGCTGAATTGAGGTGAGTCTGGTTTAAAAGTGTAATGGAGTACAAGGGATTCTTGGTCTTTTCTTGCACAGATACATGTCAAGAGAGGCTCAGAGCAGAGGGTCAGCCGCATGCAACATTACTCTCAGAGCAGAGGTGTAGTCTAGTATTTTGTATTGAGTATACTGTGATTTTTCCCTCCCAGTCTCATACTCACCTGTCCCAGAGCGACACCCCATAAGCACCGCCACACTCACTAATGCATATAGTATGCAACTGATCTAGGCTTACTGAGAGCATTCTGAAAGACTGCTTATGTGTGTTTTATCAATATGTCATTTTATTATAATCAACAAAAAACTTTAACAGTCAATGACATTTACAGCTGGAGAGACTGGACTGATTTTCTACTGTTTAGTGTCAATCACCATCTAACTCAGCCAGTTAAGATAGCCTTAGATGTTATATGAATATGGTCCCTGGAGCATATTTTATCAGCTGGCAAGTTTCAATGCACATTTAAGAGTGCAAGTTGCAACTATTATTACTCTCTAAAAAAATGTTAGGTTAAAACCACCCAAGTTGGGTTAAAAATGGACAAACCCAGCAATTGGGTTAAATGTTTGCCCAACCTGCTGGATAGTTTTATTTAACCCAACTATTGTGTAAAAATGGCTGGATTGCTTGCTTAAAATGAACCCAAAATATGTTGGAAATTAACATTTATTAATATTAAATATAATAATTAAACAATAAACATTTATTAAATTGTTTATTAATAAATGTTTACCTTTGATTATTATTGTTGCCTCTAGTAATTATGTGTCTGATTTTTAATTTCCAACCTATTTTGGGTTCATTTTAAGTCAGCCATATAGTCATTTTTAAACAATAGTTGGGTTAAATAAAAATACCCAGCAGGTTGGGCAAACATTTAACCCAACTGCTGGGTTTGTCCAATTTCAACCCAACTTGGGTTGTTTTTAACCCAGCATTTTTTAGAGTGTAATAATAATGTAAAGATGAGGAAAGTATGTCACAATACCACCCTGTTTGGACTTTGTTTTCTGTTTTGCACCATTTCCTGCCAGTCTGTCATCATAGTTATGCATTTCAATTCACCAACTTGCAATTCGATTCAATATCTGTTATTTTGGATATACTGTATATCAGGTACAGTACAGTATTTTCTCAAAAAAAAAAACAACTAATGCTGTAAAATATACATGGAAAGTTGGTACTACATTAATATTGAAGGTTAAAATGAACTGATTTGTATACTACAAACTTAAAGGAATTTTTTATAATACGCTAATAAAGTTATAATAGGCCTACTAACTTTAAAATTATCTCTACTCCAATTCATTTTCTGAAATATAAACATTTAAATGGTGGCTGTCAACTTGATGGATTTATTAAAACATGCATAATATAGGCTATTGAAGAACATTAAAAATTATAATTAATAGGTAATATGGTGTATATATTTAGCTAAATGCTCCACTCAAGAGTTCATTTTTCTAGCTGACTAATGAATTTATGGTCACTGAATATGTTTCTTCTGAAGTAAATGTGACGTTACGTAACATTGTTTACAAGCTGTTATTAACGTCTTTCCGCGGATGAAACACTGATTAAGCGATTATACAATTCATTAAGTTGTACTGTATCTTTTATCATGCCTTGAGATGTACATTCATGTTTATTTTGCGCTGTAACTGGTATTAAAGCGGAGGAGAGGATCAGTTTACGTGCGCGTCAGGCCGCTTCTCTTGAACTGCTACAGCGATCTGTCACTACACATTAAAGACGGCAAAACGGTATTTATGTTTTATTATTCCGAAGTAAACCACAAATCATATTGGAATTTATTGGATGGTTATGTATCCTCTTTTTTTAAGTGGGTATACCCAAATCTTTGACCTTTCCTAGTGGGTATATGGTGTATACCTGCATATCACGTAGACTACACCACTGTCTCAGAGTAAAATGGGATTTAAGCGCCCCGTTCAAGGACACAGATGCAGTCGGCAAAGGAAGGTACTGCTAGCATGTCGGACAAGCTTACTCACAAGGGATCAAACCAACAGCCATTTGGGATGTGGTCCATTTCCCTAACAGCCAGGGTTCCATCAAACCCCAGTAAACCAAAGGCCTTTACTTTTTCATTTTGGTTTGGACCTGCATTCTGCCAGGCTCCCTGGAGCTCTGTGCTGTAAGTGCTGTGGAGACTAAAGGACTGACACCAATGTTTGAAACGGGAATATCACAGATCTCTCATTATTTTACTAAAGTAAACAATGCCAGAGCTTTGTTTGAATACCAAAATCTCTCTCTCTCTACCACACACAAATACCATAAATATTAAGTAGTCATTTATCAGACATTTTGTCAGAAGCGACCCTCATAATACGGACTATTAGTAACTTGGGGTTAAGTGCCTCACACAAGGGCACAAAATGGCAATAAAATGTGGCGAAACTGGTCACATAAACACAACCATTATGTTAAGACTATGTCTTACATTTTTATGCAATTGAGTCAAACAGGATACAATGAGATTTAAAGAAAGAAATTAGATTACTAATACTAGTATGAGCAGTTTAGGCAACAGACCCCTACAAGATCTAATTATTCTTTCTGTTATACCAGTTTCATTGTGGTTTTTAATGTGAATATTTTGTACCAGAGCACTTTGCAAGCAATGTTTTCTAATATGCCTTTCATTTGAAGGCTCTGATACTGTAATAAAGAGATAAAAAAGGAATTTTTCCACTAAGTCAAGCTAAAATTTATGTAATCAGGAGACAAAAGATAGCAAATGATCATGGCTTTGATGCACTTTTGTATCTAAGGGCTTGGCTAGGGCAAGAAAAACAATTTAGCAAATGTTTTTCTTGTCCTGTTCTTTGATAATAGACAGAAACATTTTACTGTTAGAAGAGGGAATAATTTTCATATGACCTACGATAAAAACAAGATCAATTATCAGAGCTTTTTTACAAAGACAGTTTTTCAGAGTTTTTGAAAAGTCTTTGGTTTACTGCATATGTAAAGGCAAGAAGTCAAAAGCAAAGTTTAGTTAAAAGACAAAAAGCCTGTTTCTTTCTTTTTCTCTTTCTCTCTCTTACTCACTTTCTTTTTAAAACAGCAATCATGAGGCAATTTAGGGTACGTTTACATGACAATGAAGTACCAAAAACTGAAAAGTTTTTCCTTTGCATTAGAAACAACACCATTGTCAAAACGATCCCCGTTCACACGACTAAAAACTAAAAACAGTGTATTATGCTGCCAGGCCAGTAGTTGGCGATGTCACTTTGTAAAGAAACACTACGTGCCTATAGACTGAACACATAATACACGTGCATGACGTCACCGTTTTCACAAATTCACGTTTTTGTAGTTTACATGGAGGCAGAGGTGTAAAGTATTTGAGTAAATGTAATTTCTTACTGTACTTAAGTATCTTTTTAGCTACTTTGTAGTTGTACTGAGTATCAAAGATACAGTATTAGCAACTTTTACTCTCTACTTGACTACATTTTTGAGCAAGTAAATGTACTTTTTACTCCAGTAGATTTGTGATGAGTAATGCAATTACACACTACATTTTGCATGGTACCTAACTTTTTCTGCAGCAGTTTGTTTCTGATTTAAAGAAGCAATATCGCCATCTAAGGTCATTGACGGTACTATATCTTGTGTGTTTTGCCTTTACTCACCCAAACTTGTCAGCAAGGCTTCTTTATGTGAACAAGAGTGCATTAGCAGGTAGTTTCTGAATCGCAGGTGTTTCGATTTAGGATATGGGGTCATGACTGCAGCCGGTGATGAGGCCGAAACCAGCACATCTAGTGCAAGTAGACATTGACTATTAACATTATTTTATTTATCCGCTATATTGACGAGACCTTTTTGACGGATATTGGTTTACTTATGGCCTTTTTGTGCACTTAAGCTTAACTGAGACTTGGGAGTTTGTAGATGTTTAAAAGGTTATGTCAACCTTGATTTATTGCAGTATTGAGTGATCTGCCGACATTGACACTATTCTTTAAGAGCTGCTGTGCAGCTAAAATTATATACCAGTTATCAATGTTAAGCTGTTTTGACACAATCTGCATTGTAAAAAGCGCTATATAAATAAAGGTGACTTGACTTGACTTGACTTCAAAATAAACATGATTTCTAATCTTACAAATCAATTGCTTCTTATTTTCACTGGCATGTCTCTCAGGACTAGTGCATCTTTGAGCCTACATTTAGTATGAGTAAAATACTTAAGTACTGTTAAAATCAGATACTTAAAGACTTTTACTCAAGTCGTATTGGAATTGGTTACTTGTAATGGAGTCATTTTCGATGCAAGGTATCTGTACTTTTACTCAAGTATGGTTTTCACGAACTCTTTACACTTCTGCATGGAGGCGATAACGTTATCGTTTTCAAAAACTTGCACTTTCAAACCCATTTTCAATAGTTTACATTTTCAGGACCCCAAAACGCCATTGTTGTGTAAATGAACGGCCAAAACACATAAAAAGTTTTATGTTTTTAGTTGAAAACAGTGTTGTGTAAACGGCCCCTAAAACACTTTTCAGTTTTCATCCATTTACAACAACTCAACTTATTGTACAAAATCTATAGTCATGTTCCCTCAGAGCAAAATAGTGAATATAAGCATTTGTCTCGACGCTTATTTCATCATACTTCTGCTAAATGTTTTTTAGTTGATCCTGCTATAAACCAATGAAGGGCCTGACAGGGTTTCCCTATTTGTGAAAACATGCTCTTCATAAAATGTAATAAAACATTTGAGTCTAAGGAGCGGTGTTATTTTAGAAATGCTTTCGAAGCATCTCATAAATAGCGCAGTGAATCTTGAGCCTGTAAAAACAGATCAGATGAGAGCAAACAGAAAGATAAAGTAGATGGAAGTGCTCTATGCAGTCTGGCAGGGGTTTATACATTATGCATGTGTGGATCAGTTCTGTTGTACTTAGAGCTAATGTGATTCTGTGTATAATGACCATTCAGAGACCAATTACATAATATGTTCACAATTAATTAGCCTTACTCTCTTGAACAGTTCTTTTGTGGTTCTGTGTGTGCACCGGATCTGATTTGTGCATGTGTACTTGGTCTGTTTGTAGTGAAGGAGCTGTGATTTGCCACAGCAGCACTAAATAAACACATACATAGCTTCAAATAAACCTAAACATAACATATAACTATATATTTTAGTCTTCAGATTTCTTTTCTCTCTCGCCGTGGTTCTCCCTCTGTGCAGGAAAGAGTTTATGTTTCCCTGGAGGCTGACATGTGCTCAATTTAAATATTATTCCTAAACACAACATGAAATAACACAAACTCAGACGACACACAAAAAAGTAAAAATACGAAGCGTGATATCACAACAACATAACATATTTCAGATGCTGAGAGCATCAGAACATTGTTTTTAAAGAGTCTATGCTCTGTTAGACAAACACAACCCAGTCACCCAGGGTGAAGTGAAGGATCATGGGAACTGTAATGAAGTGTAATGTTGTGTAGTGTCTGATTTGTATTATATTACATAGATTTAGTTCAAGGATTCAACCTTTGTACCACTGTGCTAAACTCAATCAGTGACTTCTCAGAAAAAGCAAGCATTACCATCTCTGTCAATCATTATTAGCCAGATGTTTTATTGTTTCTGACAAACACAGAATTACATGGTCACTATAAATATTTTTCTAAATCTCTGGTTCCCAACTGGATTTTTTTTTTAAGTCAACATGATTTGCGACCATCTCCCTACTGTAATGTATATCCGAGTGAAACAGCTTCTTGACTGAGGGGGTGGAAAATAGGACAGGACTTGGTTTTGTTCATCTGACAAGGAGGAACGTGTTACGACAATGGCTGCTTCCGAAATCACATACTCTCTTGAGTAGGTACATATTTTGAATAAGTAGTTACTTCAAGACAGCTAAAAAGTATGTTCTATATAGTGTGAATTTGTGTAGTATTAATGTAATCCGGACGTACTAGATTCACCATGTTGTCATTGGCCATGATTGGCCTCATGGGATTGTAAAGTCTCCATCAAATGCGCATTTGATAATCTTGCCAGAAGTAGTAGATCATCTGGGTACTTTTTGCCTACTCTTTTGTGAGTACTGTAAATACAGACATACTTCTTTTGTCACATACTGTTTTTCACCTGCTATATAGGGAGGTATGCGATTTCGGATGCAGCCAATGACAGACAACAACAGACTAATAGACTACCTCAGAGATGACGTGTTTTTGTATGCAAAACCCGGAAGCGGGTTAGCATTTTAGGACTTCCGGTTCCATCACCCTAAAGTCTATGGGTTTTTTGAATGGGTTTTTGCTAAATCACCTGAAATAAGGTCTGTGGTTAACAAAGCCTCTAAATATTTTCACGTTACATAAAACACACCAGTTATAACCCGCTTGTGATTTTTTTAAACCTTTATTGTGTCTTAAAAACGGCGGTTGCTAACAAGTTGCTAAAAGGGACTACTTCCTTTGGCGGGGACTTTAGACGTCATCATGACAAACAGGACATTTGGACAGCATTTCTCATAAAAAAAGTGGATAAGGATTCATACACAGTGCAGATCATAATCAGCGAGCATGTTTTTAAATAAAGTTTTTAAAATAAAGTTTGAGGAAGCTTGGTGGTGGTAATGTTGATCCGCGACCATGGTGTGCTGTAGTCCGTTTATAGCCTACTGTTAGCTTTTTATATCTGATTTAGGCTTCAAAATGTATAAATGTTATGTTAACTTGTAAAGATTATCTTGATAGACAAAACGTGTAAGTGTCATAACCCTTTGTTAAAAACAGAGCTTATTTTTTGCGATTTTCAAAAAGTCTATGGGAAAATGCATAGGCATCGATCGAGGGAACCCGTGCGCCGGTAACTTCTGGGTTGGCCTACAAAAACATGTCATCTCTGAGGTACTCTATGAACTCAATTGGAAACAGGTGTGAAAATAATCAGAAACTGTAGCAATGAACTCAGGCGATGAAAACAGAAACAACAGAACAGAAATATTTCAAAATAAGAGTCCCAACAAAAAATTAGATATAAGAAACACAAATGTGATGTTTAACTAAAGTCCTTTTTGCTCACTTGTATGGTTGTAGGGTAAATTCATCTGCAAAGACATTGGTTAAAATGAGATTAAATAAAGTATATTTGTGTTATTTAACATATTTTATAATTGAAGGTTTGCATAATATTCTGAGTTTGCATTTCACTGTTTTTATTCATTTTGAGGAATACTGATACTGTTTTTGTGCAAGTGAGATGAGTAAATGCATGCTCACATATACTGTAGAACTAAAATAGCAATCAAGTTTACACAGCGCACACAACTCCTCTGCACCTCACTCATGATTTCTCTCAGCATGGGGACAGAAGAGGTGTCAGTCAATAAATGAGAAAAAGTAACTTGCGTTATTTGAAGAAGTAACTCAGATATTTAGTTGTACATTTAAAAGTAATGCATTACTTTACTAGTTACTTGGGGAAAGTAATCTGATTACATAACTTGCATTACTTGTAACATCAAGGACCATCCTTAGACAAATGACACTTAACCCCTTCAGACCTGAATTATGTTCCACTGAGCAAAAAAAAATTTATCCACTTGATATTTGCTCTTCTTTAATGTATAAATGAGTCTAAAACAAAAAAGATTTGTGCAAACTAATTTTTTTATTAGATTTTTTTCATGTCCACTACAATGGACATCAGGGCTTAAGCAACAAAAACTTATATTTTAACCATACAGTTCTTATGATCTAGAGTTAAAACACAATATGTGAACTATAGCATTTGAAGATTTTGAAAATAACACACTGTAACAAAGAGCAATGCAATAAGAATGTAGAGAAAATGTAAGATGATAAGATGAATTCTCAAAAAACTTGTTTTATTATTTTTGTTGTTTGCAGTGGGTGAATGGGAATATGTGTGTATATGTCTCTGTGTGTTTGTGGGTGTGTTGTGTGTACTTGCTGTTTTTGATAAATATATGATTGTGTGCATATAGCATCAGGGCATCAGTGTGTGTGTGTGTGTGTTGCAGTGTATGCACTCATTTCACATTTGCTATTTCTGTTTTTCACTAAAACTAATGAAAAACTGAATGACAGCTTATGATTACAACATAGAAGACAAAATCAGAAAAAAAAAATAATGTCCATTGTGATGGACATCAAACTTCAAAAAAATCCTGTGTTCTTCAGCTCTGAAAGATTTTCAAATTAACTTTGAATATTATCACTTGATATTGTTAAGATTATAATAGGTGCAAGTTGATGATGCCATGAACATAGATCTTCATATAAAACATAAAAAACAAGTTCATCCTCCTCCTCCTGTCTAGTTGGTTAGCCATGCCTGTCTTCAGCCATGCTCTCATCAGATTAAGTTATGGGTCATTCTTTCATTGTGATTGGCGGATCAGGGGCCAATCAGTGACCAGGCAGAACTTATATTATAAAAACGTAAAATCTTATTGGTTTAAACCAAAATCCATGTGATGTCCATTCCAATGGGGTTAAAAGGGACCTATTATGCCCATTTTTTACAAGATGTAATTTAAGTCTCTGGTGTCCCCAGAATGTGTCTGTGAAGTTTCAGCTTAAAATACCTCACAGATAATTTATAAATCCATGTTGTAAATACCCATTTCTGACTACAGTCAAGAACAGGCTGTTTTTGTGCATGTGTCTTTAAATGCAAATGAGTTGCTTTGCCCCGCCTCTCTATGATCACAGTTCCTGCCTCACTCGGATTCTCTGCCAAATACTAACAAGACATCTGCTTGGTTTTGATTATCATCTATATCACAATCACTCTCATGGATAGCATAGTTCTTTTATCATTAAAGTTTATTATTTCCACGCATTTAAAACTATATCAATTTACATTTCTAATGGATCGTTTTCTGAGTGTTTTTCACATGCTTGCAGAGAAAGGTTTCCCAAAACAAAGTTACAGGGTTGTCCCTTTTCACTTTTTTCTGTGTTGGTAGATGCACCGGGACCCGATTATAGCACTTAAACACGGAAAAAGTCAGATTTTTATGATACTGAAAATGATTATTTATTTATATTAATCCTTTAAAAAAAAAAAAAAAATCTTGTTGAACATGAACCCGTATTTAATAGAGCCTGGTAAAGTTTTGAGAATGAGGGCATATCATGTAACCTGTCCATATTGGTTTTTGCCTAATTTGGCTGGTTTTACAATTGGGATTTTTTTTTAATGTTTCAATACTATCAGCAACAAAAGATAATGGAAGCATTTTTTCCACTCCTTTTATTTCAGTTTATCTATCCTCATTATTGTATGATTATTTACAGCAATTGCTTTTAGTGAAAGTTATATAAAGCCAGAAAATCAAATAGGAGCTTGAGATTCTTTGATCAATACGCATCAGGCAGTCAGTGTTTGTGCCGTCTGAGACTATCCAGAGCTGCAGACACTTGATTATCTTTAACAGGGAAATGAACCCTTTTGAAAATGTCTGGCTGAAATGTTTTAGAACTTCAGGGAATTACATCATATTTTATATAGTTTTATATTCACTCTTCTCCAACTATTTTAATATTCTTTGTGATGCCATAATCATGATTTGTGCATGGGCTCTCATACACTGCTCTAGACTGATATATTATGGGTATGATTAACAGAAACACTCTAAAATAGGCCAGTTTCACACATCCTGTGCCTGTGGTGCATAAGAGTAACTGCAGCGTAACTGTAAATAGCAGACTCACATTGTGTTTTGACACAAAACTGCACCTCTGTATAGAAAATAAAATGATTTCAGGGGTTATTACATTCAATATTTCCTTTAATTGCAGGCATAAATTATAAAATGGTTATGAGGAATGAGCTATTGAGAATTATTACTAAGTTGATCCTTAAATACCTAATTTACATAAGGAGGGGAAACCAAATTTACATTCAAAATTAATTAATTTACACAGAACCCAAATCCCAAAGTGTAGCTATAAATGGATTAAATCATTCAGTCAGATTAAGTGAATGTTTGTGTGCTTGTCAATTCATGTTGAACTTGAATCAGATGATTTTTTTTTTTTTAAATATAGTTCACTCTAATATTTAATGTTGCCTTACAAAAAAGATTGTGTTGAAGAATTATTTTATAGCGTAGTGCATTTTCAGAATGATTTCTGCTTAGTGTCTCCACTTTCAGTGCCGTATGGGACTCCACGCTGCTCACATCTGCAGTGCAAATAATGTAACCTGTTAATATGGGTGGTGAAATGAAAATAAACTGCTCAGGATGTGTGAAACAGGTAATGAGGGTACAGTTTAATTCTCAGGCTTAATGTTATCTGCCGTTTATACCAAGTATAAAACTATAAACAGGGCAAAAACAATACAATGTTTGAAACATTTAAAAACCTGTGATGATAATCACTATATAGGAAAGAAAGGGAAAAGTTTTCCTTCCAAACTGCAGGAAAGTTAGGATTTACCAGGACACTCAGAGTGGCACTGTTGCTGTCCCTCTCGCTCTCGCTCTCATTCCCTCCCCCTTCTCTTTGACAGACAGGTCTTTGATGTCTCACACTATTGATGAATATAAAAAAAAATTCTCTATGAATGTCTGTCATTGTCTTGACTCTGAAGAACATTTGTTGCAATCTAATGTGATGCAGTGTTGTATGCAAATTAATTTGCTCCCAGTGATGTGGTGTTGTCTGCAAATTAATTTGCTCCCACATACCAACACACGCACATACGCAAACAAACACACATTTAGTCATTGTCACATACGCCTATTGGAGGTTGAAACCTCTGGAAAAGGGCTATATCTAAATTCACACCCTCCTTCTGCTCTGACAATATTCAAATCATCTAACACCTTTATTCTGCTTGGATGAAATATTTCACACACACACACACACACACAGAGAGAGAGAGAGAGAGAGAGAGAATCATTCTCTGCTCTCTTTGGAGAATGACTACTTCACAAATAAAAGCCAACACTGGGGGAAATGGACGTCAAACGGTCCACAGGAGCGAGAATAAAAATACCATGACAAAAACCATCTGAGGTGAATTCAATAAACAGTTGCATCACGTTTGAGTGTGGTAGTTCAGCATAAAATCTTATTGACTAACCACACATATTACATTTAAACAGGTGTTATCTGTGCTGGTATAGTGCTGTATGTAAATTAAATCAATTAATGCAATTCTCGATTCAGCATAAATGACCTACGATGGCGACATTTTTCACAATCACGACAGAAAATCAAAAATATTGCCCTAACTTCACTTGCAGAAAGGCAGCGCGATATAAACAAACCAAACTAGAACTGAATACGGTGCGACTGCAGCTTCACATCCACTATATCTACCACCTCGATGGCAGTCAAGTCTTTCAATTCAGTGGAAAAGTCGCTCCTCTTCATAACATAAAGATCACGTCCAACATATGTTGTGATTTTATGTTTATACCTTTCTAAACCAGCACAGAAAGGACTTCTCTCCATCTCTTCCATTCTAATTTTGTCCGCGGGGAGCACACTCACCGGGGATTCGTTAGCATCGCCTGAGGGGAGCGTGGCTTTACTGCGGCCTCCTTTACCGTCAGTTTTGGACCGAGACGACGTCATGTTTACAGCTTATGATAAGTACAAAAGTAGTCCCCGTGTTTATGATGTTAGTTTTAAGTCATGGAACACCTAAAAAGTGGTTGTGCTGTTCAATATATGAGTAAATCTGCTACCTTCTCCAGGAGCGATCGCAAACACGTCTTACATTCTCAACGCGCGACAGCGCCCCCCCTTCCATTCTAATTTTTACAGCTTGCCCTCCACCGGGATTTCGCGCGTCACCAGAACCACGTGATTGCAAACAACCTATGCTATTTTAAAGGTTCCTCATTTTGTTTTGGAGGTCTCCTAAAATCTGTTTGCATGCATCCAAGGTCAAAAAACACATTGAATTTTCCCAGTATATACATTGCACATTACCTCATGTAGAAAACACAAACCAAACCCTACAGGTCTCAGCTACAATTACAGTGTTTGAGGCCGGGTCAAAATAGACATTGTTTGCGGGCAGCCAATGAAGACCACAGGCTGGCATTATGCAAATTTGTTACATTACATTACATAGGTATGTAACAAGAAGTGAAACTGGAATTTATGATGACTCATTTCAGCAGAATCGATTCTTTCTTTTAGGAGACAATAACTTTAAGGGCTTTCACACCGGGGGAACTTTTTCATAGTTCCGAACTATTGGCGGAAGTACCCAGATTTTACCATGTTCGCACCGCAGGAACTAGGAACGATTTCAGTTCTAGGAACTCCTTTTGGGGGAACTAAATTAGCTCCTACTTCAGAGTAGAGTCTAATCCAGCACAATAGGAACTACCGGTGATGCAAGTGTATGTTGATTGGCCGAACATACGCAAAACACCGGCACCCGACAGTTTTAAAAAAAGCTGTGTACACACACAGATTATAGCCTATAAAATTACTCCACAAACTAACTCTACGTACATGGAAAACAATGATAGATGGACCTCTCAAGTTAAAGAGAAAATCCAACGCAACTTTGAGGATACCAAGCAAAACATAATTATGTATTTCTGCTCAGCTAGTGACATTGGACATCAACCACACGGCAAACACCAATTATTTTTTCATATACTGTCTTCTTTCTTTATATAACAGTTCTATCTAATAACATATTAGACAGGCTGTTAAACAGTAAACTAAATCGTAAACTAATGAAGACTGAGAATGTGAGCGCTGTGTGCTCAGGCTCGGGCGTTTTTAGCATAGTCAAAATAAAGGTTCTTAGAACTACCAGATGCATTTTGATCTTTAAAACTTTGCAGATATTTTACATTTACAAACAACTATATTACACACTCCGTGAAAGGTAAAATTTAAAAAATGCATTAATAGAGGCACTTCAAAAGTGCTGTAAAACTGTGCACATTTAAAAAATATTTTTGGTGTACATTTTCTATTGATCATGGTATCAAAAATTCTTTTAATGATGATCAAATGATGGATCTTGTAATCAAGCACCCTTTCTGATTCAGGTGCTTGGATTGCAGTAGTGAAGAGATGATATACTGTCCCGGTAAAAATGTAAATATAGCGATAATCCACTGCATCCTCCACAACCAACACAACACTCAGGAATTGCACAGTGCAAATTAAATTTAGCACAAAATTTGTGGCCACGTTTGCGCCATTACCTGATTTGCATAATTCCTTTAGTGAACGAGGCGACATCTCATGCAAATAAACGGTGCCATCAGCAGGTGCTATTCATTCTTAGTGAATTTCCCCCATGGTGTGTGCTCCTGCTGAATTATCCAGAACCATCCTCCTTTGATTCTGCTTTTCTTTTTTCCTGATACAAACAGGGATATAATTCATATCTCTGTCAAACACAAAAGCATTTACAGCCATTTAAACTCGTATAGCTGAAGGACATGCATTTTAGAGCCTGAGGTTTCACTCTGCGTGAAAAACTTACAGATGTCATTTGATGGGTAAAAATGCCTCACAGCATGCCTCTAACACTCATGCACAAAAGGAAAAAGAGAAGGGGACACAAGGGGATCAAGGGTCAGCATGAATAAAAAGACAAAAATGAAAGTAAACCACCATTCAATCATCACCACCATCTGAATAAAGATGGACCGCAAGCCTTTGAATAGCTTCTCCTCTCTATCACTCTGTGTCCACTGCTCGTTTCTCCTGTCCACTCATCTCTATTCAGTGTGGAGTAAGGCACAAGTTTAATCTTGGGTTGGGTCCAAATCCATTTATTTTCTCTCAAATGCTTTCTTTTTTCCTCTATCTCTCTCTCTCTCCTCCTGAACCTCTCTAATTTTCTCCTTTTTCATCTCCTCTGATGGTAGTTACAGGGGTAATATCAGGAGAGAGATGAAGGCTGCTTCAGCACATACATTTACACGGCGCAATATATCGTCCAGCATAAAGCTGTGTAATGAGATGCTCTGTTCTCTTCTGCTTGTTGCTTTGTTTGTTTATAGTATAATGCAGATGTGAGCAACTATCTCAGAGCGACATTCACAATCGTAGACTCCATACAGCTTTCTCAACTCTAGCCCGGCCTTGCTGCAGCGCATGTGAAGACTGTGAACGAGAATCCCACAGAAAAGGAAAAAAGAGCTCTTTCATCTCCACGGCATGACACGCAGCAGGTTTAATTAGAAAGCGTCGTCCTGGCATCAGTGGGTGTGTGCCTCAATGTGTCTAACAACAAACCTAGTTTTGATGAGCTTTGGACTCGTTCACATAGGCTACTGCAATGATGTTTTATCCCAACTGCAACTTGCAGTCCTTTTCAAAATTAATCTCTTTGTCCATTTGGGAAACATTGTAGCAAATGGATAAATAATAATATTGGTATTATCAGTTCTGTATTATGTTACGTTTTGAACTTAAAGGGATAGTTCTCCCAAAAATGAAAAGTCTGTCATTAATTACTCACCCTCATGTCGTTCCACACCCATAAGACCTTCGTTCATCTTCAGAACACAAATTAATATATTTTTCATAAAATCCGATGGCTCAGTGAGGCCTGCATTGACATCAAGTTAACTTACACTTTCAGATGCCCAGAAAGGAACTAAAGACATATTTAAAACAGATCGTGTGACTACGGTGGTTCAACTTTAAAGTTATGAAGAGACGAGAATACTTTTTGTGCACCAAAAAAACAAAATAATGACTTTATTCAATGATATAGTGATGGGCGATTTCAAAACACTGCTTCATGAAGCTTCGAAGCTTTACGAATCTTTTGTTTCGAATCAGTGGTTCGGACAGTGTATCAAACTGCCAAAATCACATGAACCATTGAAATTTCGAAACACTTATGACATAACAAAGCCTCGTTTACTGAAATCACGTGACTTTCATGCTCCGAACCACTGGAGGATCAATGCAGGCCTCACTGAGCCATCGGATTTTATCAAAAATATCTTAATTTGTGTTCCAAAGATGAATGAAGGTTTGGAACAACATGAGGGTGAGTAATTAATGACAGAATTTTCATTTTTGGGTGATCTATCCTTTTAATTACTCACCCTCATGTCGTTCCACACCTGTAAGACTTACGTTCATCTTCGGAACACAAAAGCTGTCTGTCCACTCAACTACCACTTTGACGCTTCAAAAAGTTCATAAAGAGATCATAAACTAATCCATATGAATTGAGAGGTTTAGTCCAAATTTTCTGAAGAGACTCGATCGCTTTATATAATAAACAGATTTAATTTAGGCTTTAAAGGGATAGTTCACCCAAAAATGAAAATTCTATCATCATTTACTCACCCTCAAGTTGTTCAAAATCTGTATAAATTTCTTTGTTCTGTTGAACACAAAGGAAGATATTTTGAAGAAAGTTGTAGCCAGGCCACTTTGAGGCACCATTGACTTCCATAGTAGGAAAAAAACTACTATGGAAGTCAGTGGTGCCCCAAAACTGTTCAGTTTTCTTCAAAATATCTTCCTTTGTGTTCAACAGAACAAAGAAAATTATACAGATTTTGAACAACTTGAGGGTGAGTAAATGATGATAGAATTTTCATTTTTGGGTGAACTATCCCTTTGACTCACAAATAAACATTGATCATCAAACATAAACAGAAGCTCAACCAAACCCGCTTGCCGCACGAGTACAGAACTCTTCTGGAAGCTCAAATGTGATGTAACACGAGAATGAACCTCAGTGGTTCTCGCACTCATCCAGCAAACATGCCTGAGCTTCTGTTTACCACAACTGATGTGTGTGTTGATGAATGTTTATATGTGAATAAAAGCTTAAATTCGATCTGTTTATGATATAAAGCGATCGTGTCTCTTCAGAAAATTTGAACTAAACCACTCAATTCATATGGATTAGTTTTTCATATCTCTTAATGAACTTTTTGAAGTGTCAAAGTGGTAGTTGCATAGCTGTCTATGGAGGGACACAAAGCTCTCAGATTTTATCAAAAAGATCTTAATTTGTGTTCTGAAGATGAATGAAGGTCTTACAGGTTTGGAACGACATGAGGGTGAGTAATTAATGACAGAATTTTCATTTTTGGGTTAACTAACCCTTTAAGCGCAACAGTTTTGAAAAGCCTACTATATATAAGAGACCTCTATATAAACTTGCAAATTGTCCTGTAGGTTGCGTCTAAATGAGAAAAGAATATTGGTAATTTGAAAGATGTTCTCATTAGTCGTTGAATGTATATTGTCCCAAAGCAGTGATAAAAAATGCTGTTGTGCTCACTGAAGAGTTTTGAAAAAGTGACCTAAGTAATAAGAGAGATGGGTCCTTGTGAGTATTAAAAACTGTAACTTAATACTGATTTTTTTTTTTTTTTTTTTTTGGCCAAAAATCTAACCTCATAATGAACTAATAATATAGGCTAATTACAAAGCAACAAAGTCAAAAGCAAATGGAAAAGACACAAGTGAGTAAAAACTCACAATACCTCAGTTTTGAATAACTATACACTAAAAATAAAGATTCACAATATTAACATACGTATCATGACTCAGACACTGATTTAACACTTGTAGCCAAGACCATCTTGAAAGTTTGGTCACACTTTAGTTTAATTCTCAATTATTTAACTAACATTAATTATTAACTAACAATTAACTATGATTTTTGCCTCAATAAACTCCTAATTACTGCTTATTAATAGTTAGTGAGGTAAGTGTTAAGTTTAGGTATTGGGTAGGGTTAAGGGATGTAGAATATGGTCATGCAGAATAAGGCATTAATATGTTCTTCTAAGTACTAATAAACAGCCAGTATAGTAATATGCATGCTAATAACCATCCGGGTAATAGTGAGAACTGGACCCCAAACTAAACCGAAAGTTTATTATTTTTTTTTTTTCCAGAACTGTGACCATGATGTACACCATTCCTGACCCAGTCGTATTCTTGACCCAAAACACTGTCCACTCCCAGATGGTAAATGTTCCTCTAGAGTGCTTTTTTAAGTGCTTAGTTTCCAAAGGAAGCAGATGTCAGTGAATTTAAAAGGCTGGTAGATCCCGTGTGTGTGTGTGTTTGTTCTCTCTCGATGACAGTAACACGACAACACTGTGTATCCCATAAATGTGGGCAGTGTGTACAGAAGGATTGTGAGTGTCCATTGGAGAGGGCTGATGTGTATGCGCAAGTGTTATTTATTGGGCAAGCGTGAAGTGTTTACTGCAGGAACTAGAGACAATGTCAGTCCAGTCTAATTCCTCTACCAACAGAACACCATCCTTTTTTCTCTCTCCATCTCTTTCCCCTCTGTTCTCTCTCTTAATCTGTCTGAACACACACTCTGCAGGGTTAATGGACTACATCTTTCTCTCTCCTGCTCTAAATCATCCTGTCTTCATTTAGACCCTCTCAGGCAGATGTTTTTAACCGAGGGGAGTCAGGGTCTCGCTCACTAACCAGGTGGACCTAGCGTGGAAACGGCCAACACAGTGCACCAATAGAACCACACGAGCTGTCTTCTGTGTGTGCGCGTTGCATTAATAGCTGAGGCACGTTCAATCGAAGGGAGGAGGAAACACGCTTTAGTGCCAGAAGATGAGAAAGTTCGACTGAGGTGATTGGATTAGCTTCTCCTTTGCACTCAGGGCAGAAAGTGACTGGATGTGTGTGTGCATCAGTATGGAAGAGAACATGCAGCGTTCACATTTCCTGCCACATGACAATCACAATGTTCAGATGCATAATTTATTTAGCTAGATGTGATATGAAGATGTAATGCTGACTTTATATTCATTTCTCGACATTTGCTTGACATTTCAAAGGAACTAATTACATTACATGTAGCAAAGTACATTGTTGAGTTACTTTTGTATTACTTTATTGCACTTTCAGCTGACTGAGACACTATCACCTCCAAAACTGGTTGGCTTTTTTTTTTTGTTTTTTTTTTGTTTTTTTACATTGGAAGTGTTTTTTATGTACTTTTTAACCACAAATGCTCATCTTGCACTAGCTCTGCGATGCGCCACGCATTACGTAATCACGTTGGAAAGGTCACGTGTGACGTAGGCGGAAGTACCGATCCAGTGTCTACAAAGCGAACATGAAAAAGACTAAGTCAAACGTCCTTTACAAAAAAAGGTAAAACAACAATGTCGGACAATTTTGAATTTGGAGGAAAAAATGAGTTTTTCGCCCTACCGCGGTACTTCCGCCTACGCATGACCTTTCTAACGTGATTACGTAATGCGTGGCGCATTGCAGAGCAGTGCAAGACAAGCATTTGTGGTTAAAAAGTATATGACTTTTTTTGTTTTGTTTTTTAGAAAATAACCGATCATTTCACTAGATAAGACCCTTATTCCTCGTCTGGGATCATGTAGAGCCCTTTGAAGCTGCACTGAAACTGCAACCTGTTGTACCCTGGTGAAGTCCACTATATGGAGAAAAATCCTGGATGTTTTCCTCAAAAACCTTAATTTCTTTTCGACTGAAGAAAGACATAAACATCTTGGATGACATGAGGGTGAGTAAATTATCAGGAAATTTTAATTCTGAAGTGAACTAATCCTTTAATTTCAGCTGTGAATTTTATATATAGGTACGGTTCTGGAGTTTTGCAAAAAAAAAAAAAAAAAAAATCCAATGAACCTGTGTTGGGTAATTTGCATATTCCTTAAAAAAAAGATCTTGTAACACATTACCTCAACACTGAGCCACATGCACATCCACCCAGGAGTGTCTACAACACATCTTGTGTTACAGAAATATGATTCACTTGTGCTTGCACATACTTTCAATAGACATAACAGATACTGAGGTGTAAGTAATTATAATTAGTGATGCTGTGGGGTTTATGATTACCATCACAGTCTGATCCAAAAACCACACACATGCACAGACAGAGAAAGAGGCATGCTGGGAATTTTTTTCCTCCAGGCTTTCTTGTGCTTGCAGATATATCCGTCTGTTCTCTTGCTTCTTCCTCTTTCTTTATACACTCACATTAAATGTCTGTAATAATAGTTATTCCGTACTGCAGCTATATAAAGCACACTGTTTTTAAACCCCAAACATTCAACTTGCAGGTCTCATCAAGCTGTGTAAAACCTACTGTGCCTTCAAATAAAATGTTTGATTGAGTTGAATTCTAAAGTTAAAGTAAACTCCCGTAACCAAAAAAAAAAAAAAACCTTCCTTGAGAGTAAAAACTTTGTAAAATCTCTATTTTAAGGTAAAAGTATGCCTGCACTACATTTTTGCAAGCCACCAGGAGGTCATAATCTTCACTAGTTACACTTAAAGGAACAGTTCACCCAAAAAAGTGCATTCTTTCATAATTTTCTTTTCCTCATGTTGTTAAAACCTGTATGACTTCCTTTCCTCGGCAAAACAAAAAAGATTTTCAGCTGTCTTTGTGTAACTGAGGCCAGCTAGTAAGAGCTGTGCAGGTAAACCTTACTCCCCTTGCCTCAAGAGGCACACTAGAGACTGATGCTACATGCTGCAGTCTTTAGCCTTCTTGTTAGCACGCCCGCCTCCTAAGCCGGAGGTCAGCACAGAGCAGGGCAAGTAGGACCTGGAGGAGTTACACTGGTGCCGTGACCCGGATGGGAGTGAGGTTTAGGGGAGTGAGTGTAACGGAAGCCAGCTAGTAAGAGCTGTGCAAGTAAACCTCACTCCCCTTGCCCAAAGAGGCGCACTAGCTACTGACGCTAGAGGCTGCAGTCTTTAGCCTCCTTAGCCCCTTTCACACAGCATGTTGATACCAGAAAAATGCCATAAAATTGCCAGAGTGCCTTCTGGGTGAACACAAACACGTCCCGGGATTGATTCCGGGATGGGGAATTAGTAACATTGCCAGAATCAGTCCCGGAATGCGCACTGTGTGAACAAAAGCCGTAATCAATGCCGTAAGGGGTGTGTCGTAGTGATGACGCTGAAGCTAAGATCGTTCTCCAGCTTACGGAATAGTACACGATGTGATAGTTTATGATCGAATCAGAAGAAAAAATGCACAAGCATGGTTTCTCAAGAAATCACAGATCATAAGCAAATTTAAGACGCTGTGGAGACATTACACGTCACATTGATGTCACATGTCTTTACGGGATCTTTATGGGATGTGTGTGAACGCACTCACAGATTCAGGAAAATCACTGGCAGTGTGAATGAACCAAAATCAAATGATTTTCCAGAATCTCTGTGTGAAAGGGGCTCTTGTTAGCGCACCCGCCTCCCACACCAGAGACCCGGGTTCGAGGCCTGCACAGAACAGGGCAAATAGGACCCGGAGGGGTTACATTTGTCCATACAGTGAAAGTCAATGATGTCCTATGGCTTCAAGCTTCAAAAAGGACATAAAGGTAACATAAAAGTAATCCATATTATTTAACTCCAGTGGTGTAATGCAAGTATTCTGAATTGGTACAATCACCAAGTAAAATTTTTGTGGTCAAATCCATTCAAATCACGTCAAGTCATGTGACAAGCAAAAACAAATGAGTTGATCGATGATTTGTGGACTGCAGAAATTCAGAATTTATCAGTGTGCAGCTTAGAATCAATCACAACATTCTTTCACTTTGTGAGACTTTTAACTTGTATGTAAGATCGACCAGTTTGATCTAAGATACACTATAAGAGTCAATGATACCACCACAGTTCTCTTTAAGCTAGAATCCCCACTAAATCTATGGACACCCCTCCGTGGGAAAATCATTGTGGTGCTGTGAAATCAAAAATGAATGGTACCAATTATGGGTGTTGAATGTTGGAAATTAATTTGATGAACTCGGTAGATTGCCTTGGATGTTAAATGTGAGGAATATTTAACATGATAATTAATGCCTTCTGATGCTCCTCCATCTTCCCTTTGAAGCATTAGTAAAGAGCTTCTGATGGAGTAACAACATGTATTTTAAGTTCCTATCTGCAGCGCCTTTGTGCTATCCAGTTTTTTGACATGTTTTCTTTGCTATAACAGGAAGTGAGAAGAATCTGTTATTAGATTCAATACTACATTGATCTTGTAGCATACAAACAGATGATATCCTAAACCTAGTCTCAGACGGCACACAGTCCATTTACTAACCGTCTAATGCATGCTGCTTACAAAATAGCAAGAAATCGTCTGATTGAATCTGATTGGCTGATGCTATGCAACGTCTGGGAGACACAAAGTAGTATAACAATATAAAATAAAACTGGAATATATCAATGTAAATAATTAAATGATGGTAGATTTTGCATTCATCTAAATATTTTAAAGTGTCAGCTTGGATAAAGTAATGCAATCCTTCACAGCGAGTTGAATACAGCACCAGGAATTACTCAGAACAGAATGAAACCATTACAATGACAAATTAGATAAATGTGTTAAATAGATGATGAATACAGGTGTATATAATTAATCTCAGTGCAAACATATGCAAATGAACACAAACATACATGAGTTAGAACCAAATGTGCCGCAAAAGTTATGAAAAATGAAGCCAAAGTGTCTCAATCGCCCCCAGGTGGTTGGTCCCAGTATAGGTCATAAACCCCGCCCTCTCCATGTAATGTAATGTAATGGGATGGGAGACAAACTTAAAAAAAAAATTTAATTACACATCAAATAATTTTCTTCCAAAGATGGTTTCTGTCATTTTATGTAGTTTTTATCATGCTGATGTAAGTGTTAGTTAGTTATTTGATGCTTTAAAAAAATGCTATCAAAATGGGGGTGTGACGTCATGATTGACTGCTGTGAATGACAGCTTCTCTGAGTGAAGTAGTCACTGAGGCACTGACAGACTTTTTTCTGGATTTTCGGAAGGAGATTGGAGCTTTAACTTTTACATTTCCATAGGCTAACTGTTTATTTCACGCTGATATAATGAGTTGTTTTGCGGTGTGTGGGCAGGGCCTTGATGGTGCGTGACTCCACTTCATGCTCACTGCTGTGCAGAATGGAACTACTGCGCAGACTCGGGTCCCAAACCAGCACAAGATGTCAGTGCCATATTGGGACAGTGGCGGCTTCACTTTTCTACAATGGAAGAGAGTGGAGGTGTGGCGTCCATATTTTTTTTTTACAGTCTATGGTTAGAACCACATTTTACATACGGCTACATATGATTATGAATGAGATCATGTTGAAAATTCTTATTACAAAGTCTACACGTTCACCAATTTCTTCAGTGTTTCATGGCTGTGCAACTGTTTCTCTCTAGGTCTGTTATTGCATTATCAACTACACTCTTAAAATAAAGGTTCCAAAAGGGGGTTTTCACAGCAATGCCATAGAAGAGCCATTTTGGGTTCCCCAAAGAACTTTCCAGTGAACAGTTCTTTAGAGTGTGTTCACAATTGTAGTTTGGTTCTCTTGGTTCTTTTGCTCCAGACCAAAAAAAAAAAGAAAATAATACATTTAGTCCTGGTTGGTTTAGCATTCATACTGTCATTTTTAAGGCCAAACCTAAAGATACAAAAACAAACAAAAAAATGCATTTTGCGAAGGAACTTAATGAACATCCAATGAACACATGCTGTGTTCTGGGTTAAAGGCGCTCATTGTATGTAAGTACATATGATGGTATTTTGACCAGCTGAGAACTTAAGAAAAGTTTATAAATTGTGTAAAGGAGTCAAAACAGCGGCAGGAATTCCTCCATTGCACAAAAAAGAAAATCTGCTGCAAGGAGATGCCGTTTGCGACGCCTGTACCGAACTGTAATGGGCAACGTAGCTCCTATGACAAGAAAAAACAGGTATGCTTCAGCATTCTGTCCTTTTTAGGGTGTTATTTGTTTAGATGTCTTTGGTCCAAGTTCCATTCATATTTCAGTCAAACTGCACCAGAGTTCATTTGGAAGCAGACTGAGACCCACCTTTTCAGGGGTCTCGGTCCGCTTGTTTGGTTCGCACCAGGGTTCGGATGGCAGCGTTCACACTTAATTAAAAGGGATAGCTCACACAAAAATGAAAATTCTGTGATTAATTACTCACCTTCATGTCGAATGACATGAGGGTGAGTGATTAATGACAGAATTTTAAATGAACCGCATTAACAAAGCAATCCCACCAGAGTTAGTTTTAAGTGAACCAAATCTGCCAAGTGTGAACACACCTTAAAAGAACCATTTTTGATCATTTTAATAATCTGAAAAACTTAAAGAACCTTTTGTGTAAATGAAAAAGTTCTATGGATATCAAAGGTTCTTCATGGAACCAATAATGATAATAAAATAAAATAACTTTATTTCAGAAAGACCCACCCCTAAACAGCAAATAAAAAACAAAACAAACTGTGACTAGTTGCTTATTACATCCATCAGACACTTTGGAAGTGGACGGATCTTGGCTAGAATAATGCACAAGACTTCATACAAATAGTTAAAAGTCTGGCTATGCTATACTATCTCAAAAAACAGAATTCTGTGTTTCTGCAGCTTTCACTGGAGTTGGTTAAAGAGTTCCAGCTGATATGGTAAGTGACTGCCAAAGAAAAGTGAACTAAAGGGAAATGAAAATACCGCGACTATGATTGTATTGTAGTTAATCGTCCATGAGCGAGAGGAAACGAGGAACTCGCATTAATCTTTAATTCTCTGGCATTGGCCATGAGCACCGGCAAGACACATACGTCAAGAGAACAGTGTTGCACATGAATAATGCATCGAGAGAGTACATTAATTTCATGCAGGTCCTGGTGTCCGTTTCCAGCCGCACTGAGTGACAATTAAAGGGTTTTTTGAGTCAATGTAATATTTATGCTGTCGTGGTGGTGGTCCTTTAGATGTCAGTCCTCTTGTTACATGTCAGCCACAGTAGGAAATAGTTGTGCAAGGTGATTATCTTTCTGGTGGGCACTCACACATTTGTTATCTCCCGTCTCTTCATTACTATAACATATCCTGCCATCTAAATCGGACTCGGGAGTGCCTAACGACATAGAACAATAACAATTTAATTCTCATTGTTTCATTAATTGTATTTCTTTGCCCTGTCATCTAAACTGCACCAGGGAATGTATTACAATATGGAACAATACCGATTTAATTCACGCCGTTCCATTTGTTTTATTTTTTTGAAGACATTTAATAATACACAACCTGTGAGGCGTGAGCAACTAACAAAGTTTCAATATCTAATCTATACCTGAATGAAGATGTATAGACATAGATACAGACAGTCCTGTGTGTTGCTAGGTGCTGGGAAGCAGAAGGCAAAGCTGTCAGAAGCAATTCTCTCATATCATAGACTAGAAAGGCAGCGCAAGTCTGTCATGCCTCTCAGCCGCACTGATGTTTGATGATGATGATGATGTTTCTATATGTGAGATTCTTGATGCAGTCCAATCCTCCACTGCAGTTTGGATTTCATCCTGTGACAACAGATGCACAGCCAGTCAACAGCTCTTGCTATAAAAATGTACAAGGCGCAGGGCTGCACTCACATTTGATGGACTATAAGGATTGAGCGTGTCCTTAATGAAGTACAATAAACCTGTTTCACCTCACACTTCGTGTCACCATTGTGTCCTTGTTTCCTGGTGCACATGCCCTTCTGTTCTAGTGTTCTGTCATCCTCTTTCTCTCAACTGCATACAGTAACAGCACGTCTCATTGCCAGATTTTGTTTTTCAAGGCTTTTCTCCACTTCATCAACAGCCATGACACACCTCCCTATAAGGCTGTTACAGATGCCCGGTCAACCTGGCAAACTGCCACACATATACACAAGTGGGATTACAAAGACTGTCCTATCCAGTGAACACACAGCTTAACCTGTAGTGTGACTATGCAGCAAATTCGACAAAAGGAGTTTACAAAGCTTAATATGGGTTGCAGACATTAATAGGCAGGATTAAAGGGATAGTTCCCCCAAAAATGATTTACTCGGGATGTACCCGAAGCCTAAATTCAAATTCAGAAAGGCACGAAAAATAAATAACGCATTCCATGGAGCCCCTGAAGGGACATGGTTAGGCTTGCTGCAGTAATCGGTTACATTACAGTACATCAGATTTCACTTATCACGTGAAGATAGTAAGGCAAGATGACTGACAGGACTATGTCGGAGGATTTGACAGCGACAGTAACAGTGACGTGACGTGTAGCCAAGTATGTGTTCCATACTCGGAATTTGTGCTCTGCTTTTAACCCATCCAAGTGCACACACACAGCAGTGAGCATTGAACACACACACTGTTAACACACACCCGGACCAGTGGGCAGCCATTTTTGCTGCGGCGCCTGGGAGTGATTGGGGGTTAGGTGCCTTGCTCATTACCCTCAGTTGTGGGTAATGAGGATGGAAAGGAGCACTGTTCATTCACTGCCCCATCTACATTTCCTGCCAGTACTGAGACTCGAACCCGTGACCTTCCGACTCCCTAAACATTAGGCCACAACTGCCCCTATTTGGTGCGCAACAGATCCTGAGCATTATTGACAAATATCTTATCTTGTAAAATTTGTGGTTACTACTGCCGCTCCCTGTACACAGAGTATGCGTGATTGTGAATTGTAAAGCAAAAGTAAAAACCGAGCATGCATTCAAAAGCGTTTTTAATACCCCACATATTGATAGTGGCTCCCTGATGCCCGCAAATTATAATTACCCAACTATATAATTGCGTGAGAACACAAAAGCATTGATTGAAATATATTTTCTCCTCCCATCTCATGTTTTTTTACATCACCATATCCCTTTAGGGACTCCGTAGAATGTGTGATTTCCTTTCTGAACATAGTATTCTGCTTCGGGCACATCCCAAACATCATTTACTCACCCTCATGCAAGAGTCTGAAACAATGTGTTGTCAGTTTGAATGTGTGGAAATGTGAGTTTTAAGAGCTATAGTGAGGGAAAATTTTCAGCAAATAAAGACAATTTTCTGTCTGTACCTCACACTAAACTATTGTATTACTTCAGAAAACTCAGAATATAGTACAATAGAGATGTATGTCTTTTTATCATGCATTTACACAGTATTAAAAGGAGCAGTTTGGACATTCTGAAAAAAATCTGAACTGAAGATCGTAAGGCGAAACCCCAAAATTTACATAAACCCTGACCCCAGGAACATGCAACAAAGGGGGCAAGGCCATGTTGGGCTGCTTTAGAGAAGAGGAAGAGTTGTTGTAGTAGAGTGTTGTTACCATGCCGTCATTTTATGCCAGACTGCTTCACAATCGAGGGTCAATTTAATGCTGGATTTGCACAAAAGATTAACATGACGGCACATGCTAGTCGATGAGTTGAATCAACTCCACAGCAACTACATAAATGTATCCACTAACCATTCAGAAACGTCCAGCTGCATTCTAAAAGTTGTAACTTCTTCCTGAGTCTCTCCATCAGTGTCTGACTCCGGTTTGAACAATGTAAGGCTGAACACTGTTACTGACAATCCTCATTTTGGCTGCGTGAGATTCTCCAGCTTTGTTGTTGTTGAGCAACCAAAGCGCGAGCTGTTAAAGCTCCACCCTCTTTTTGAAAGCGGCCAGGAGCAGCAGCTTATTTGCATTTAAAGGGACACACACAAAAACGGTTGCGTTTTTGCTCACTCCCAAATAGACATAAAACTATAATAAATGATCTGTGGGGTATTTTGAGCTGAAACTTCACAGACACATTCTGGGGACACCAGAGACTTATATTACATCTTGTAAAAAGGACATAGGTCCCCTTTAACATTTATGTGCTTAACATGTTGTTTGGCAGTGTTTTTACACTATTTTGGTTCCTAGAAATATCGGCCTGTTTCTATCGATCAATACCTGTGGATCTGACATCTGTTGATGCACTTTGTTTCTACTTATCAAACAGTGCGTTTCAGTAGTTTGGGGAAAATGAACTAATCCATCATTATATAATGAACAATGTGGTTAAAAGTAAAATATGCCACTTCTGTGCCAATAGCGTGATGAAACTGCAAAAATAATGACAGATTTTAAACACATCACCGTAAGTACGCAATTTTCTACACAATATCAGGAAACTTCAGATGGTCTGCTACTAGCACTGCCCCTCCTGTCTCTCTCTCACCTTCAGCTCCTGATGGGCAGATGGTTGGGGTGATAGAACTGAAAGGTCTTTTGTTCTCTTTTTCTGCCCACAGAGCAAAAGCATTAATAGATTGCAGGTGTGAAGGAGAGCTCTAGTGAAATGTAGTCTTATATACCACATGATATGTTAGTGAGATGTTCATGCCGAATGAGAATGTTTCCAGAATAAAGACAGAGCCTGCATGCCTGCAGAACAGGTCTGTAGCTTTGATGTCAGCACATAAGCTGAGTAAGGAAAGCACAGGGAATAAAAATAGTAGGACTGCTCAGTCGTTGTGCTTTCAGGGACATACAGGCTCATATTCAGGATTTATGAGAGGTTGAGCCAAGAGTATAAATCCTTATGTAAACATATAGCTCAGGTCAGACTGCCTTATCGATCCAGCAAAAGGTTCCAGTTCCCAAGAGATCAGCCTACCTCATCTTGCTGTTATGATATCGATGTGTTCAAGCAGCTGGGTCTCTGGTTGTGTGGTGGTGAAGTTTCACCGTGACCCAATTATGTCTAAGTTGTGCTTAGGCACTGGTGGACATTGGTGAATGAGAATTATCTGAAATAATGACTGGGGTAGAAGCATAGATGGCTCTGGTGACTGAGTAAGCTTGAATATCCATGAGATACGATGTAGCTAGAGCTGAATGCAGCTGATGGCTGAAGCTTTACAGCTGTCTGTCAGACTTCCAAGAGCTCTGATTCACATTGTAGGCCTCTGATCATTGCTGTTCAACTTCTTCAAACATGTTGAAACTGCATGAAAGTTTTCTGGGAAGAGAATTTGTATAAAGTGTCTATATAACTGCTGCAA
Organism: Hypophthalmichthys nobilis; assembly: GCA_037950665.1. Taxonomy (NCBI): domain Eukaryota; kingdom Metazoa; phylum Chordata; class Actinopteri; order Cypriniformes; family Xenocyprididae; genus Hypophthalmichthys; species Hypophthalmichthys nobilis. The sequence goes on along the minus strand of CM075477.1, from coordinate 28,539,957 downwards.
GTAGGTCTCTTGAGCTGTTAGTTTTGAAGCTCTATGCCTCAGCTGCATGATAATTGTGTATGTCTTAAGGACATGGCCAGCCTTTCACAGTTATGAATGTCTGGTATGGAAACAAGCACAAAACATTCTAGTCTGACAATCCTTTTCCATTTTTCTCTCTGACTTTCTTCCAGCCCTCAATCCTCCTCCACATATTCTATATCTTCCATTATATTTGTACATTTCCCTGACTCTTCTTGTTCATATTCTTCGAAATCCTCATAGGCCTTTCCTCAATTTCTCAATATGCGTTCTTGTGTGATCTTGTCCTTGTGTTTTCATACTACGTCATAATCAACCATCGAAGTTCAATACCAGTAATCAATAATGCAAGTACTTGAAGTACAAAGGATGTATGAAAGAACCCAGATGTGTTCTTGATGTCGAAGATGCATCGAATGCAGATTTGAAAGAAACCAACCATTAGAAATCCCAGAAGCCATTGTGGGCGGATGATATATGGAAGCATGAGCTTAAAACTTATTTCTTCTGCCAGCTCATAAATTCGTAACGGCTTGTGAAAGTAAACATTTGTAAGTTTGTTTGGCATAATTTTAACAAAGTGATAAAGACTTGGAGAATGCCTGTGGTACTTTTTACTGCATGGCATAGCTAAAGAATGCTGTCATGCTACTCAAAGGTGCTGTATGTAATTGTTTGACTGTACTAAAGCATAAAAATACCATATGTTTTCAGATAATTAGGAAACATGCTAAGTTCACATACTTGTTTTCTCTGAAAACAATGTTACAGCGAGTTATTCTACTTTGAAATGTGTGTTCTGTGTTGGAAAGTTTTTGTTTTGGTCTGTGTGATCCCGCACACTGCCAATTTACCCAATAGTATTTCGACACCCCGGTTTGCCAGTTGGCGAAAACACAGAGTATTGCAGCCATGGAAGCAAGCAAACAAATTAGATTAGCCTGACCTAAAAATCCTCGGCATCCATCTAAAAATCTCTATGAATGAGAGCACATTAAAATGCGGATAAATCAACATTAACTTACAGTGTGTAAGTCTCCTTGCCTTCCATTGTCAATTGACCCTTCACCGGGAGCTGGATCAACAGGCGATCTAACCAATCATAACGCCAAATCCGCCATTTTGTCCGACAAAGCAGTCAGGCAGATTAACGTCGGTGGACTTGAACTTGAAAAATGGTGTGTACTGACGTCTTTCTGCGGTTGAAACAACATTCCTTCTGATGTTCATTCATGTTTATTTAATGCTATAAATTAACTAGTAGGAAGAGATGATCGGTTTATGAGCCGCTTGAACTGAGGCGCTACCGCGATCTGTCACAACACAATAAAGTGCCACAAAACGGTATTTGTTTAAATTTCTTTAAAAATTACAGAATTTGAGACTTTGTTTCATATCAAAAGTAACCTGCTCTGTCTTGTCTGTTGCCGTGTTGTCCGTGTCCTCTTTGCTCCGCGATGTGAGAACATGATGTGTGGCGTGAGAGCGACATGGCTTGTCGGAAATAGCAACAGTAACTAAAGAGGGCGGGTCTTTGCGAACGGTCAATTGTGCTTGTTCCTGTTGCATGTCCTCAATCTGGCAACCCGCCTGTGTGCCAAGTCTGAGGAGGAGGGGGCAGGGGAAACAACCCTCTCCAATATTTTGAATTTGGACTGCAGTACCCATTTCAACCGCTAGCTGTCAATATTACATAATGCACCTTTAAAATGTGACATTTAAGATCACAGCTCATCTCAATTCTTACAAAGAAGCATTCTATGTCCTTGTGTCCTTTCCGAGTTCATTCTTACAAGGTACACTCTTACAAGGTATTTATTCAACCGATCTGAGCGTTTGGGATCAGTAAGACTTAATTAAAAAACTAACACTTTTATTCAGCAAGGAAGCATTAAAATTGATCAAAAGTGACAGTAAAGACATTTATAGGTTACAAAAGATTGTATTTCAAATAAATACTGTTGTTGTTGTTGTTTTTTACTTTCCTGGAAAAAAGAATCCTGGAAAAAAAATCTAAGTTTTCAACATTGAGAAAAAAAATGAATTTAGCCTTGAACAGTAGACTGTCAGACAAAAGAAAAAATGACTTATTTACTACTTAGACTTATTATACCTATTTATAAGAGGCTTTTTCAACCACATATATGAGACTTGGCTATGATACAGATTTAAACTTTGTGTGTGTGTGTGTGTGTGTGTGTGTGTGTGTGTGTGTGTGTGTGTGTGTAAAATGCAGTGAGAGACAGTGTGCTTTTTCCCCAACAAGCCGTAGGCCTAAAAGACCTGCTGAACAGAATGAGGTCTGGAGAAGGAGGATCAACATTGAGAGCTTCAGTGGAATGAAACACCGCTGGGATCAGGTGGAGTGCAAACACCAGCAAAACAATGTGAAATGAGGGTCATTACCAGCTACAAACAGATTTATAACTTTGTGGTGCTTGTTAATGAGAGTGTTAATGAGATAAACCTGTTCTTCAACAGATTTGAGAATCCAGCAATGCTCTTTCACCAATATCCTTCTGCCACTCACTTCTGCTTCCTCTACTACTATCTCCCCCTCTGTTCTGTCGTTAAACACCTATTTTGACAGAATCAGGCCCAGGGTGTTAAAGATGAGCCAACAATCTCTGTGGGTTCTTCAGCACCTCACACTGAATCAGATAACAATACCCAAACTCTGAAAGATGTCAAGAATTGTTTCAGTGCCAAAGCATGACTACAAAACAGTTCCTTGAAAGGCAACTCTGAGCCATGATCTCAGATCTAGATCCACTGACATCCTGATCTAGTTCCACAGGTCTCTATTATCTTTGATCAATTTCTTTGATCTTCTTAACTTCTCGTGCTTTTAGTACAATTATGCCTCTCTTGAGGAGCAAACTTAGAGCAAAGCAAGTAATAGACGGCACAGACTCCTGCCCTGCGTCAGATTATACGTACTCTCCTGATACACAGTATGCAAAATGCAGAATGTCAAATGAGTCGGATGCCAAACACTCAATATTCTTGATAGGCAAACAATACTCAAACGTACTGCATCTGTCTTGTGAGATCGCTCAGCATATAAATAAAAAATGTTTGTGAAATTACAAAACTGTTAAAAACGGTGGTGGGGTTCTTTGGTGGAAATAAAGCTTCGCTGTTTGGTCCCTCTGCCATAGTTAATCTAGTGTGTGGAGTAGTAACCTCCATGTCTCTGATAAGCACGACACTTTAAGCTGGTGCACCGCTAGTGTAACTTTGTTTTCATTTTGTGCAAGTTGCAACAGTTCTATACAACAGAAACATTCGGTGTAGCAGAGCCTTTACGATTAATTAACTGTGACGTTTTAAATCGCGGTTAATTGTGAAATCGGTTAATCGCTGCATCCCTAATAGGCAGGAACACATCAAGCCGATGCCGACGACTAGTGGCGACAAAAGCAGACTGCGGGGTTGGCTCATGTCGGCGGCGTCTGGGTCCAAAGTTGCCCTGACACACCAAACCGACGCTCGACAGCCGACAGTCAAGTAGCACGTCCGTTCTGCGCCTGCGTAAGATGAAATGCCTTTTCATATCAGCAGGTGGCAGTAGCCGAACAGCCAATCAGAATGATCAGATGGCCCGACGGACCGACGAGCTCCGATGCCGATTCAACATGTCGAATCGGCCGAAAAAAAGCCGAAACTTCAGCCAACGGTGCAGAACACACTGAGAAAACTTAGTCAGCCGACGAACAAAAGCCCTCGGCTTGGTGTGTTCCTGCCTTAAAAGTATGAGAATTTGGAAACAGCTCTAGATTATAGGGTACTTTGAGGTTTCAGGACTGAGGATGGTGAAAGGCATTGGGGAACAGGGGACTTCTCCTGGCTGTTTTTGAGTCCGGTCCGGTTAGATCAGAAATAAAAACACAGCTGTGCCAAACAAAAAGGTACAGGTCTTAATGTGTGCTGCATCAGATGATCGATTATTCTGTAGTGACCAATGTGCTTTTCAACAATGAGTCACAAAGTCTCATGGCGATGATGCCTAGGCACAGCAGAACAGAACGGATCCATCATTCTCACCTTAATTCATGTTTTGAAAAAAAAAAAAGTATTTTGTTTTTTCTGTCACACTGGGTTAGTAATTATTACCTACGGATGAAATGTGCATTGGCTGAAAGATGTAAAGAGTGTCACATGAGGCTGGATACCGTAACAGGGCATGGCATAAGCGCTGTTGGACGTTAATGAGAGTAATCTTGCCGTAATTATGTAGCGCACTGTGATTGTGAGTGTGTGCTGTGGCAAGGCGGCTAGGAGGAGAGCGTGGTTTAGAAGACCCTTTAACTGCAATAATGACTCATAATTAAACTAACACGTCTGGGTGAAATATGCAGAAGCATGAATATTAACACCTGCTTTTAGACTGAACAGTATATTTGAATAGTCTGCCATCTGGTGTGCCTACAGCCCATTCACCCTAGAATAATTAATGGCTGTGTTCATTCTTCATAAACAAGTTCAAGATATAGTGACATCATCATTATCATCTATTCCTTGGTTTTAAAGTTGTCTCAGAAGAAGATGCTGCACAACACACTACAGTCCAGTCTCATTAACAACACTAAAACCTGTAACCGTGCATATACATATATACAGGTACATACGTAGGGTCTGTTTGGAAAATGATTGCTATCTAGGAAGAGTGCTGAAGTGTAGCTGTCCTGAATTTAAATGAAAAACCTGTGCGATTTCAAAGAAAGTAACACAATGTCATGCACAGTATGAGACCTGAAGTGACGCTTGTGATGATCAATTCATTAGTCATCACACTCTCGGCTCTTTTAATTACTCTCCAAACACACATTAACCAAGTTTCAGTTGTGAAGGCATGAGCGTTATATGCTGTATGGTAGAGTGTGGTCAAGTCTGAAATTAAAATGTGCTTGAGGCTAATGAAGAGCTCTCCAGACAACAGCTGTGTTTTAATGCATCCCTGCACTGCACAGGAGCTCTCGCACTATGGAAAAGCATCCACAGAGCAGCCATTACACAGCCATAAATCAATTACCAACCTTTAACATTAATTATATTTCAAGCTTAACAACATGATGAATGCTAGCATTGCCACGCCCACATATCCCATCATCCCCTGCTATCTGATATCAGCACATTCTCACTTAATGGAATCTGAAGGGCCGATATCCTGCAGACACACACCATTACACTCCATTACAGTACTGGCGCTTGAGCGTGTGGGCATGTGTATGTGCCTTTTCTGTACTGAAGTGAAAAGAAATGACAAAACACTTTTTGAGCTGCCATGAGGTTTTGATGGAAGGGTGTGATAAATAATATTAATGATATAACAATATAATAACAATGATAAATTAAAATAATAAGATACCACTATGCAATATCAAGCAAGCATAACGGGCTGTTTGAAGTAAAAATATCTCTGAGCAGATGAAGAAACCTTGCATATTGAAGTTATAAATGGCCACTTTTACATTAAAAAGGTCCAAACTAGAGTTTCTGAAAAGACGTGATCTGTACAAAGGCTCACACCTTCAGTACACAATTCAAGCAACACCGATACATCCACAACACTAGGGGCGCTCAGTACTATTCATGAAGATTTAGGTTCCTGTTGAGATTTTGCTGAATTACATTCAGGGTGTGTTCACACTTGTAGTTCGTTTCTCTCGTTTCTTTTGGTTCAGACCAACAAAAAGAAAATAACACAGTTAGTCCTAGTTCGCTTGGCGTTCACGCTGTCATTTTTAACACCAAACCTAAAGATACAAAACAAAATAAACAGCTTTCATGACGTATATTTTCTGACGGAACTTGTCAAACATCCAAAACAATGCTGTTTTCTTGGCTAAATGTACATATGATGTGTGAAAAATGTGTTGAAAGGAGTTAAAATTAACTATGACGAGGATGCTTGAGAATTCTGTCCTTTTTAGGGTCGCAGCTTGTCACATCATGTCCTGTTTTTGGTTCGTTTACATGTCTTTGGTCTGTGTTGCATTCATATTTCATTCGAACCTCACCAGAGTTTGGAAGCGGACCAAGACCCATCTTCGCTTGTTTGTTGCACACCAGGGTTCAGATGGCAGCTTTTACACTTATTCAAATGAATCGCACTAACAGAGCAATCACACCAGGGTTCGTTTTAATCAAACCAAACCTGCCAAGTGTGAACACACCCTCAAAGTGGGATGTGTGGTATTTCCGAAATAATGGGTGTGCTGATATGTTGAGCTAATCAGGAACAGCTGCTAAAGTGGCATATTTATTGTGTCCCAAATGACGTACTATAAATTATGCACTTATAATATGCACTATGTGTTCTATTGTGAATTGAATAAGGTTAATTTGTCATCCAGCATTACAGTCTGATAGAAAGCTGTGACGGTTAAGTACATGAAGTGTCCAACATTCCACACTTGATTTCTTTGGTTAATTCGGATCCTTCAAATCTGGGTATTTGAAGTGCCCTTTTTCAATATTCAGCTAACAGGGAATGCTCTCAGAACTTACAAATTTTTAGACAAGGTTCTCTTAAAATTATGAACAAATGTTCTTACAGTAACTTTAATGAATATGCGTTCAAAGTTGTCTGGTCTTAAACAATGTTCTCAAAAATGTTAGCACAAAAATGTTATTTATAGCCTACATCATTCATAGAACGTTTTTTCTTAAACATTTTAATTGAACATTCATCTAACTTTTTTTTAAGTGTTACTACTTGATTCAGATCCATTCAGAGAATATTCTAAGGCCCCGTTTACGCTAGTTTTGCTAAGTTTTGCTACGGTTACGCCTGTCATTTACACTATGCCGCCGCCGCTTTCAAACCTCGAAAACAGAGACTTTTTTTTTGCCGACACCGTTTTAGTTTGAAAACGCCGGGGTTGTGTTTCAGTATAAATGGACCAAAGCGGAGACTTTTGAAAACGATGGCGTGGCTGCCCAAATTCACTCTGCGTATCCTTGATGTAAACAATAACATGGAGACTAATGCCGCGTTCCAGACAACCCGTAACCCGTGTTTTTCCAACCTTCTACCCGCACTGGAACTGCAGTCAAACCCGTGACTTCCCACCCGTGAACTCGTACTAGATCGATGTACTCCCAGTTCCGCACTCTGACGTCACATAGCCTGCGAAACAACAATGGCAGCCCCTATGGATGCGGTGTTTATGCAAGTGCATGGTAAAATAACGTAAAATAAAAGGTATAACAGCTTCTCTTGCTTTATGCGCCGTTTTTCCTCCTCCGTTTCCCTCAAATAAGCAAGGAGTAAGCACCTTTGGCGACAGAAATAATTGTAAATGAGCATAAGCCCCGTATGTTCTGCCATGCTGGTTTGTTTTTTTATACTCAGGCAGTTTGGCGTGACTTGCCTGGAACGCTACAAAGTCGTGAGTCGTGGTTTGAAGTTGTGACTTACGGGCTCAAAAACCTGCCTGGAACGCAGCATGAACTGCTATCTTTGCTGGCTTTGTTGTCATTTTTAACAGCCTTTGCATTTTTTTTTTATATTGCAGCTGCCTACATGCGCAAGACGCAACTGTTTACACTTGTACGCACATGCTCAGTGTGCATGAACAGTCATGTGACATGCGTTTTCAGCCTTGTAGTGTAGACGGAGATCGTTTCTGAAATGCTGTGGAAACGCCAGTGTAGACGAGGATTGTTTTCATTTTAAAACGCCGTTTTAAAACAAAAACGCACTAGTGTAAATGGGGCCTAAAGTAAAATTCCCATTTTTTTGCAAAACGATTAAATGGAATGTTCCCTTAATGTTATAACCAAGAAAAAACTTTTTTAAACATTTAAAAAAAACTGGACATTTTGGACACTCAGAAAACATTCAGAAAGAATGTTATACTACAAAATTGCATAGAATAGCGCATAAGTACGTAAATTGGAAACGCGTTGTTTTCAAATACATACAATTAGGAACAGCCAAGGCACTTCCCATTCAAAAATGTTAAAAAGGTGGTATATAAGTTTGCAGCCCATTAGTTGCTCTTTCCACTACCAAATAGCCATTTAAGCCATTCAAAAACTTTTTTGAATTGGAATTGTGCCCTGGACTATCATTTCCTTACCAAAAAGCATCTTCAAATATATATTTTACAGAACCCCTGCTGTACTTATTTTTTTTTTACCTTGATTAGTTGTTTCTGGTTTGTTTGTTGACAGTTGGAACTCAGTGTTGTGGGAAGTTAGAGATTCAGAGCAAGCCTGAGCACTACATTGGAAACTCACCCACCTCCTCAATGCAAGAGAAGATACAACCATTTCTCCACACAGCTCATTTACACCCTCATTGCTTATTCATATTTTCAGAGAACACCCATTACACTCTCCACAGGAACCAAACCCACAGCTTCCACACATGCACTCTAAAAACTAGGTCATTTCTTTTAAAACAGCCAATACCAATATCTAAAGATCACAGTGATAGATGACCAATATACGGCCAATATATAAGACACCTTAATATAAATCAGATGTACACAAAATCCCCAAATTTGAATGCACATTTGAAAACTTAGTAAAGTTTAACTGCACTTAGTAAATTTCAGAGCTACCACTAAGCGGAATGACCAAACAGCCAACAGCCAATCATTGCCAAAGACACAGCTATCTTCTCTTTAAATGCAGAAGAGCTATGCAGCTTTCCTTCTGAGTTTAGGCTCATTTTTAAGACAGTGATGAGAACTCCATGTGATGTTCAACACATCTGTTCTTGCAAAACTGAGCAAATGAGAGCTTCTTCAGAGAAAGAAGTTCTTCCCATCACTCCACCTGTAGAGTGTCCCAGAGACACACTTATACAGAAAGACAGAGAGTATGTGTCTTGAAATATATGTTGTGCTCAATGACTAGGATATTTGGAGTCTCTCTTTCTCTGCCATCATGTCCTCTATTGACAGTAACGTGACATTGCAGACAGACTGGGTGCTGACAGTGACACCAATGACAGAATCATGCTAACCATGCATATTTCTTGCTGTGTGTATGTGTGACAGAGAGAGGGAGAGCAGGCAAGGATCATTTATACACACATAAGTATAGAAATTTACAGTGGCCCAAAAAATATTGGAACACTCACAGGGTTAGTTCACCCAAAAATGAAAATTCTGCCATTAATTACTCACCCTCATGTCATTCCAAATTCGTAAGACTTCCATTCATCTTCAGATGCGTTGAGCTAATTGCATTTTTGCTAATTGCATTTAATGTACATAACTATAATAAAACTAAATTACATTAAATTTACCTTAAAGGTCCAGTGTGTAATATTTAGGAGGATCTATTGACAGAAATGCAATATAACATACATTACTGTTTTCAGTGGTGCATGTCAAGTCGCCATTTTGCGCAGGCTTGTTTCTACAGTAGCCCTAAACAGACAAACTGCCCTACAGAGCGCGTTTTGTCACTATGTTGTTGTTCTGCTTCTTCGTTGGTGTTTTTAGAGGCAGCTTGCATCGTCACTACATTGAATAAGCACGAAGAAGTAGTAGTAGTAGTAGTCTGGTTTATTAGAAGCAGAGACCGTTCTTTGTTAGAAGTAAGAAGAAACCCCATTGCTTGACTGGCTACTCTCTTCTGTCTCACACAACAACATCTTTGTCCTGTGTCGGCCACCGTAGCTTCTCTATGTGCTTCGAAAGGAAGGGGTGAGAGGTGGACTGAGCTGTTGGTTGCAATTCGCAACCTCGCCACTAGATGCCGCTAAAATTTACACACAGCACCTTTAACTAACTAAAATTATTTAATTGCAAGTAACTGTCCGAAAACATTACATTCAGTTTGCACATTCGCATACTCTTTTAAAGTATACTATTTCTGTAATAAGTACTCTTAATAGTATAAAGTGTACTTCTTTTTCACAAGCGTTAGATACAAAGCATTGATCTATTTATTTTTGCTTTTAATGCCACTTAATTTGTTATTCTGTTAGATAATGCTAATTCATTCATGTATTCTTATGGCCTTTAAATTGTGACTTTTCAGAGCCACTTTACCTCAACGTATTTGTTTTCCTCATTTCCTCTGTTTCACCTTTCTTATATTCACACACACTCTCACTGCAGGATCCCCCAGATGGCTCCATGTCACCTAACAGGAACAAAATCCATCAGGAATAATGTGACATCGGTTGGACAAACGCACACACACCGACACATCCAGACAGACCATCCTCATCCACTGCTGCAGTGAGCCATCTGTGAATCACAAAATGATTTATTTATTCAGAGATAAACATCACACATGCTCTCATTCTCTTGCTCTCGCCTCCTCACACAAAAAGACAGGCACATGGGCACACTGTCTTTTTTCTTCCTACATTGTGTGTATGCATGTCTATGTTCCTTGGTGATCAGCAAACAAGCTGGGAGGAAGACCTGGACCCTCCGTCTTCATCTAAAAGAGTGTTCTGTTTCAGTCTACCGCACAACGTCTCTGTTTCTCCTCCTCACGCTTGATGGATAGGAAAAATGAAGAAGGAGTGTTGATGTACATAGGGATGAATAATCAGTATGTCTGTGTCCCCTACCGATGTCATTCAGAGTTGTGAGGACATCCTCTCTAGAGTAGTAAACAGCACACAGAATCCTCGAGGAACACCGCTCCAGCAACTGTACAAAAAGATCCGAGCTTAAATCAGAAACAGGACTGAAGTTTAGCAAAACCCAAACGCTTGTCCTTTATGCAGCAGAGAAAAGAGTTCAATATGAGCCCATCACTGTCAGAAGAAACAGCTTCTAAAGAAGTGACAGCAATCAGCACAGTCTTTTACAGTTTACAGAGATACTGCACTTGAACAGATAAGGACGTATTCATTCCTAACACAGAGAGAGAGAGACACTGTGATCTACAGCAAATAGAGGATGAGAAACACTTTTACTCATCTGTCCTAAATGTAAGAGAAACATTTCTCCCCATACTTGAAACACTGATTCCATCATTGCAAAATATGTGTTAGCCATTCACAACACTAGAGACGGATAACTCTCTAGAGAGACCTGCTTTATTCATTCATTTACTTAGATGGATTTATTTACTATGCTACATATTAAATGATGTATACATATATATTTTGTTTGTTTGTTTATTTTGTTATTTATATATAATATGTTAATATGTTAATGCTTTGGCAACATTGTGATTCACAGTCATGCTAATAAAGCTCAATTGAAACTGAAATTGAAAACAGAGAGAGAGAGTGAGAGACTCAAACCTCTTCTCAACCAGCACATTTCTGCTCTCATCTGAATTCACAATAAATGTTCTGTTTGGGCTCTCAGAGGCACCAAGGCTGTTGCTGGTGAAATATTATGTTTAAAGTTCTTTTTTTTCTAGTCTTGGGAACTGAAACAAAATTTCAACTTGATAACATGCTTTAAACATGCTCAATGACAAATGTTTCATTATGCAAGTTTGGGGTCTCAGAGAACATTAATAAATGCAATGAATCTTCACATGCTATGATGTTCAGATTGATGTACACATTGTAGTACACTCCAGTTTTCAAAGGGAGAAATTAGAACCAAACAGAAAAAAATCAGCAAAATCTATATTTTAGATCAGTGATTCCCAACCTTGGGGGGGGGGTGTGAGTGTTTGCAAGGAGGGCGTGGGAATTTACATGCTTTAAAGACAAATATGGATGCAAAAAAACTGATTACACCGTGAGAAGTATGGCGAATATGAAAAGCTCAGCAGCAGCAGCAGCAGTGTCTCAGCCATCACCAGGATAGAGTAAAATACTTCATTAAATAACTCCCAACAAATCAACATTATCAGTAGTACCAGTGTTATTATAGTATCACTAGTATATTACAGTTTATGTCAATATTTTAAATCAGATTTTATTTTTATACCTTCTGTTTTGTTTGTTTTAGTAATTTTGTTGAGTTTATTCCATTTTTTTAAATATTAATAAAGTTTTTGTTAAGTCTTAGTTCTTTGTTTTAATCATTTTAGTACTATTTTAGAACTTCAAACTAAACAAAAATGAGAAAAGTATAGTTGCTATAGCTTTTATTTTATTTCAGCTAATGTTAAAAGAAAAGAAAATATTTTTATGGTTTTGGTTTTAGTTTTATTTAATGCCAATGACCTTGCTGCAGACTTAAACAACAAAAATGACATTGAATAATAATTCAACAAAAAAATGTTTAATTATGTTGTAAGGTGGTTAATTAAAGCTTTAATTAAAAAAAGCTTTGAAGCGTCATGAAGCAGTGTGTTGAAATCGCCCATCACTATATATTGTTGAATAAAGTCATTATTTTGTTAGTTTTTATTGCCGCACAAAAAGTATTCTCGTCACTTCATAACATTAAGGTTGAACCACTGTAGTCACATGAACTGTTTTAAATACATCTTTAGTAGCTTTCTGGGCATCTGAAAGTGTTAATTATCTTGCTGGCGATGCAGGCCTCACTGAGCCATCGGATTTTATCAAAAATATCTTAATTTGTTTTCCTAAGATGAACGAAGGTCTTACGGGTGTGGAACAACATAAGGGTGAGTAATTAATGACAGAATTTTCATTTTTGAGTGAACTAATCCTTTAAGATGTATAGAAGCATACACTGGACAAAGCTGAAACTCTCTAAGCACTTTCAGAATATAGATCCTGCTTGTGATCGCTGTAAATTTACCCCAGCATCTCAAGCACATATGTTTTGGTCCTGTATAAAGCTTAGGGGCTTCTGGGCCACTGTTTTTGAGACTGTCTCTGGTTTCTTGGGTAGACTGATTTCACCTTGCCCACTGATTGCCATTTTTGGAATTACTCCTGTGTCATATAATCTTACAAAGATACAATCTGATTGTATCATGCTCTTAGCCAAACAATTAATATTGCTGAAGTGGAAGGATCAGAGGCCTCCAACCCCAACACAATGGATTTGTGATGTCCTCTTTTTCCTAAAGTTGGAAAAAATTAAACATTCTATAAGAGGTTCATCTAACCAGTTTAATAAAGCTTGGGACCCTTTTAAGAATATGTCACGGAACATGTTTTATTGTCAAAGGTAGACTGAGTCTTTGTTCCAGCATTTTTTTCCCCCTTCAATTAAATTTTGTTGTTTTGCTAAGCCACACTTTTGATTACTTATTTATTTGTATATACTTTTTATTGTATTTTTTCTTTTTTCTTTGTAATACTGTCCTAAAACATAAATAAAGCTTTAAAAAAAAAAAAAAAAAAAAAAAAAGATGTATAGAAGCATACCCGTGTGTGTCTGTCATTGTTGTGTAGACCAAAAGGCATTCCCTCCAATACTTCCTGTAATTGTACTGTCTGACAGAAATAATTAAACACTAAACACAGAATGCTAATCAAAATTTAACTATGTGCTTTTAACAAACACACATACCATATTTTAAACAAATACACCCACCAAATTCCCAGAAAAACAACAAATACTAGAATCACAAAAGCCAAAAGCAACAAGCCTACTATAAGAGTTTATATTTTAGATCTGACGGGATGGTTTTCACGGGAAATTGCGTACATATGTAACTGACCCATGTGTGTCTTGTCATATCCATATAGAGAAAAGTTGCTCCGGCTACTTTGACAGTTGGATGGTGTGGGAGTGGCATAGTTGTCACAACAAGCGAGAAAGGTTGACATAGAGCAGCTAAATCTCAAACCTAGGAATCACCCATTAAAAAAAAAAAAAAAAAAAAAAAAACAGAGGAGAGTCTGCTGGCAAAAAGAGAACGTGAAACAGCTCTTAGTCAAAAAAAAGCGACGAGGAGATTTGTTTTGCAGTTTTGTTTTGTTTTTATCCACTAGAGGGCCAAAAGTTACATAGTGTACCTTTAATTTCAGAAAATACACATCTGGGGGAATGGTAAAATGATGATTGAAATGTTTTGAGTGAGAATTATAGAGTGTCATTTCTCAGGCCAAGGTTTATGACATATATCAAGGGGATTTCAAAAACTACATCACTTTTGGACTGGTCAAGAGTCCCTGCAGGCTTGTTCACAAAGCCAAAAGTGCAGCAAAGCAGATATTCCAGACTCACTCAATCACTTTCTCAATCTACTTGCATTGTGCTGTGGATAAACTTTGCACAAGTTTCCCCAAATATCTCTGAAATGACAAGTGACATCGTCAGTCAAATCAGAGGCTGTGACAAGCAAGCTTGTTTTATGTCTTTGCTTTGATTTCTGTTTTCATATTGATGGGAAGAAAAACTTTGATTTATGTATGCTCAGTGATAAGGGAAAAAAACTCTCTTTACTGAGTTGTGTCTTTCTATCTGCTCAGTCAAATGAAGCTGTTTTTTATAGCACAATGTGTTCATATGAGCCTGTATGGATGAAAATAAACAGGGTTTTACATTCATTAATACTGGGTTACATGGCTTACAATTATATCTAAAATCATGTCGAAAATAAATTAGCTGTCGATTTATTTTATGCACTGATCTACTTGCGTTGTTTTATGTAATTTGCTTTGGATAAAAGCGTCTGCTAAATTATTAAATGTAAATGTAACTAGTTATTTTTATATATAGTAGACCTGTCGCAATAATCAATATATCGACTTATCACACAATTTATGTACATGACATGAATAATTTTTGGTGACGCAATATATTGCAAAGCCACAATGCATTGTTCTGGTTCAAATATAAATGTCACAGCGCAAAATGGTGCCACTAAAATAGTTTTAGCAGCAGATATGGCCTGACTGCTAAGTTCTAAGGTTTGTTTTTTCAAACTAATGTTTGTTTTTTCAGCACCCTTACTTTACAGAGAAAAAAAGGACAGGGAAAAATCTGTAAATGGAAAGTCTCCTCAAGTGCCTTTTGTCCATTTGCAAGTGTGCTTTTTTTCTACTTGTTACTTTGCTTTTTTTTTATGTTTATTTACTATTTATTCAATTTTTTTTTATTTAGGATATTTAATTTCTACGGTCTAAATTTAAGAATTAAAAGGTTATTGTCATTTGAAAGTGTGTAGGCCTACTTGCTTTATTATGCTGTCATATTATGATTATGTATTCAGTGGCATAAAATGGTCTTAAAATGACAATAATATCTTTTATCGCAATTATTTCTGGGACAATATATAACACAACAAAAAGTAGCTATCGTGACAGGCCTAATATATAGTCTGTCTAATTAGCAATTAGGTATTCAAAATAAAGGTCATGTGTTGTGTAATCAGCAATGTGAGAAAATGAGTCAAGCTGGATTCATCATACAATAATAGGCCATTTTATTCCTCCACGTACATCAAGAATTCAAATAAGGGTGATGTAAGGAAAAATAAGAAGAGTGCATATTAACATTAATATGATCCTGAAGATATTCTCAAAAGCCACCATTTAAAACATTTGCTTGTGTACTTGAGAGAGACGCTGACAGATATGAAATGAGAAATTTGATGTGCTCTTCAATTATTCCTTCACAACTGACAAACAGAATAATCACACCAATTTACAGCTGAGACATTTCAATGCACAGAGGAGTTTAATAAACCTTCTCTGACTGTTCCAACCATACATTAACATAATAAACCAGAGAGGGAGCTGTTTTTATGCTTTATATTTTATTATTGTCATATTTTATTAACAGTAATGATGAAATAGTGTTAAAAGAACAGGAAATTATGGTGAGAAGCCATACTCAAATTATGTTTCTCAAATAAGCACAACAGTTTTAGTAGTTTTTTTTTGTTATTTTTAAAATATGTCTATATAGTCTTATTAATTTATATTTCAGTTTTAGTTTTACTTGTTTCAGAACATCAAGTTAAACTAAACAAAAATAATGTAGCCTTGGCAATAGGAGAAATAAAATAGGTGTAAATTGGAAAAGAATCAGTCAGTCAATCATTATTTAGTAAATTAATTTCTGCTCTACTCAAAATTTATATAACAAACATTTAAAAGTGGAAAAAATGTTTTGTTACAGCTTTTGTAGCAACTAGCAAGGGCACCGACCATCTTGTAGCATTGTGACGTCACGCTGTTGTTTAACAGATACAACTGTACAGAGAGAGTTAAAGACAGACTGTGGAGGATAGATAAAATAAAGACAGAGACAGTGAAAGATGGAAACTGGATAGCCACAGACGTCAAAGGGAGGCAACTATTGCATTTCTCTTGGATGTATAAATGAGTTTTACAGTATTAAAACAAATAAGTCGATTTTTATAACTGCCGCTGAAACGGAGATCAGTAGTGCTTCGCTTACCGATACACATTCAGACACAAGTCCCACTGCCTCAAGATTCATAGTTATACTTGGCTATACAATATGTTGCCAAAATGACTGACATAAATTAAAATGAACCACAACCATTAAAGGGTTAGTTCACCCAAAAATGAAAATAGTGTCATTTATTACTCACCCTCATGTCGTTCCACACCCGTAAGGCCTTCATTCATCTTCAGAACACAAATTAAGATATTTTTGATTAAATCCAATGGCTCAGTGAGGCCTGCATTCACAGCAATGACACTTCCTCTCTTAAGATCCATAAAGGTAGTAAAAATTTGAAACAGTTTATATGACTACAGTGGTTCTACCTTAATATTATAAAGCGAAGTATAGTAAATACTATAATAAATACTATAATAAAAAGTAAATACTTTTGTGCGCCAAAAAAACAAAATAATGACTTTTAAACAATATAGTGATGGGCCGATTTCAAAACACTGCTTCGGAGCGTAACGAATCGAATCAGTGACTCGGATCTTCTATCAAACGGATAAACTGCTGAAATCACGTGACTTCACTGATTCGATTCGTAAAGCTCCGAAGCAGTGTTTTAAAATCGGCCCATCACTATATTGTATTGTCGTCGCTTTATAATATTAAGGTAGAACTACTGAACTCACATGAACTGATTTAAATATGTTTTTAGTACCTTTATGGATCTTGAGAGAGGAAATTTCATTGATGGCTATGGAGGCCTCACTGAGTCATCGGATTTAATCAAAATATCTTAATTTGTGTTCCGAAGATGAATGAAGGCCTTGGTGTAGAACGACATGAGGGTGAGTAATAAATGACACTATTTTCATTTTTGGGTTAACTACGTTAACCCTTTAACGCTCGTTAGTCATTCCACAACATACAGAGATAAAAGCTGATTCAAACCCAAAACAAATATTTCTTACCGTGATTCCACGTTTACCAATCAGGGCACCATACGCTGGATAATCCCCAAATGATATCCCTAATTCTGTCATTTTCCTTGCCATCTTTTTTTGTTCTTTTTGCAGTCCGTGCAATAAAGTTTTTAACCAACTTTTCCCACACTGTTGGAGTCCTGATTATTTTTTTCCCTCGCCTATTTTTTATCAGCTAAGAATTGCCTTGTAAATAGCACTGGAGCCATCTACTGGTCAACTACTTCGTGACAGATATAATGAGTTTAACTATTACTAGTAACGATTACAGCAACTAATAAAATCAAATAAAAAAAATTATCAAAGACCACAATCGAAACTATACATTAATTAAAAAAAAAAATAGTTAATAACAATGTACAGTTGGTGTTTAGTTAAGATTAATCACAAATTCATTAATAATAATAATAATAAGCCAACAAACCACGTGACGTCACAGGTTAGTACTGCAAGATGGCGGCGCCGTGCTACAAAAGCTAGACCTATAACAAAACATCTTTTTCTTTTAAATGGCTACATTTATTATGTTTGTTTATTGTTTTTTAATGTTTTATTAGAGTGGAAATCCATTTGCTAAATAATGTTAACTTGACTGACTGCTTAAGTTTTGGTAGGCCTATTTTATTTCACTTAACCTTAATTTTATTAACAAAAATGTTTTTTATGGTTTTGGTTTTAGTTTTAGTTAAATATAATAACTCTTCAGCTGCTATACCACTGCTCCAAACCCTCTATGGATGTTTACATAAAATCTTGTTTCTGAGCAGACATCTTTGTTCAAAGTGTTGAATAAATGATTCTGTTTCTGCCTCCTTCGGAAAGCAAAATCCTGCTGTTCAGTGAGAGAGGGAGAGAAAAAAGTCACACACCTGGAGTAAACCAGGAATGAAGGTGGGAAGATCTGACAGCTGAGACTTTTTTTCTCCCCCTTTTTAACTTCTCAACAAATGTTTCACTAATGTCTCCATAAATCCCTCATTGGCTTTCATTGATAAAAATGGTCAGTGGAAACATTCAAAGACACCCACTGTGTTCAGGAGTATGAGTCTAAAAGAGACATAATTCAAATTTATTTTGTTTGAAGTTCAGCTGTAGACTCAGACTGACAGTCTGAACCTCAAACACACATAATATTTTGTTTGTTCTTGAATGCTGAAAATTGTCTTTCATTATTCTAAAACACTAAAAAGACATCAAGAAAAAAAAAACATCCTACCTTTCAGAGGAAGTATGTAGGAGTTGTGATGTAGAAAATTGAAGAGGAAGCATGTATCAGTCATTTACTGATACAACAACAGAAAAAAACAGTAGGAAACCTGGAACCACAGTGCTCCTTAAGAACTCTAAAGCTACTGACAAAACTGGGGGTTTCAGATGGATTTATAATGTGAAAACTGTTTCCTTGGTGCACATATTGTGTCTACGGAATTTTAATCGGAATAACTTTAGATGTAGGATATAAGTTCTGTAAGGATTTAACTGATATGTTTGTATATGGCCATACTATCATTGAGCAAGCACTGAATTATTAATGTTTCTTTTTAATGAATTTTCCATCTACTTCATGTAGCCATAGGATAATATCCATAATGCAAGGTTTACCACGGAAGGTCCAGTTTTAAAAAGTTCTTGTAGAGGGAAATGTACACCTGTAAATGAAAGAGATTTTATTATGAGAGAGTGACAGTAGTAATAACACTACTATGGTTAGAGCCGAGACTCAACTGCACAAACTGAAGCACAATTTAATTGTGATTACTTGAGGCTTTCATCAAGGCATGGGAAAAAAATATTCCCCAATTTGAGACAGAATCATCAGACAGCTGAATAACAGATTTCACAGCTGAAGTGGATCCAAATGTGCCAAGAAACGCTCTATGATTTCTGTAATAATTGCATTTGTGTTTTGCAAGCATACATTTAAAACCAAGGCTTTTTGAACCTCTTGTGATGAATGATGAATATGTTGGTATGAATAATACACACACATAATATTTTTGTGTTTTTGAGACAGTGGGAACAACAGAGAGTAGCCATAAAGGATGAATTGTCTTGCATTAACTGTTTTTGAAAAGACAATGCTAATGTGTTTGTGAAAGGAATATAAAGAGAATCTGTAATATAAATGTCTCTCAAATAAAATAATCTATATCTGAGAGGCATGGTCCCTGTCATGAAGTGTTTATTCATGTTTCAGTTACCTTTTTCACTATCCACAAGCACTATGATATTCTCTGTTTATTCTATTTAAAATCAAGACACCAAAGTCTGATCAAGATGATGCATTTTATTTGTTTTAACATTGATTCAAAAAAACAAATAAATTATATATTTGGATATTTCATGTGCCTATTTTTATTACCACTAAGTGTTCTTCGGCTATTATTACTAGTCACTTTTTACCAAAACATTAGCAGACCTCTTATTAATGGCCACATTCTTTTTAATCATTCCCTTGTTTTAGTTGAATTGTGGCTACAATTTAACTAAATAAATTAGAATGAGAGAACAAATGAGTTATTTCTCAATTTGTTGGCACAATATCTTCTTGAATGAATATACACTATGAAAATTGACAATACCTATCAGAAATCTTTTCTCTCTATCAAAAAGACAATCTATTGAAACTGAACTGCAAATATTGCTTGTTTAAAAATTACCTCAGAAAAACAAACATTCAGATTTTAATGTTTAGGTATTACAGGCTTTGCCAAACATCACATGAACAAACAGGAAAACAGGTCTCATTGCATCCACTTGTCAGAGAAAGTGTTAAAGGGTTAGTTCACCCAAAAATGAAAATAATTTCATTTATTACTCACCCTCATGTCGTTCCACACCCATAAGACCTTCGTTCAACTTCAGAACACAAATTAAGATATTTTTGATGAAATCCGATGGCTCAGTGAGGCCTCCATTGCCAGCAATGTGACCAAACTTCTCAAGATCCAGAAAGGTACTCAAAACATATTTAAAACAGTTCATGTGACTACAGTGGTTCAACTTTAATATTATAAAGCGACGAGAATACTTTTTGTATGCCAAAAAAACAAAATAATGACTTTTCAACAATATCTAGTGATTGGCTTTACGAATCTTTTGTTTCGAATCAGTTGTTCGGAGCGCCAAAATCACGTGATTTCAGCAGTTTGATACACGATCCGAATGACTGATTCGAAACAAAAGATTTGTAAAGCTTCGAAGCTTCATGAAGCAGTGTTATGAAATCGCCCATCACTAGATATTGTTGAAAAGTCGTTATTTGGCGCACAAAAAGTATTCTCATCGCTTTCTGGATCTTGAGAAGTTCAGTGACATTGCTGGCAATGGAGGCCTCACTGAGCCATCGGATTTCATCAAAAATATCTTAATTTGTGTTCCGAAGATGAACGAAGGTCTTACGTGTGTAAGACATGAGGGTGAGTAATAAATGACATTATTTTCATTTTTGGGTGAATTAACCCTTTAAAGGATTCGTTCATCTTCGAAAAACAAATTAAGATACAACATCCCATAATTTGTTCACCCTCGAGCCATCCTAGGTGTATACAACTTTCTTTTTTCAGCCAAACACAATCAGAGTTATATTAAATAAATATCCTGGCTCTTACAAGCTTTATAATGGGAGTGAATAGTAACTGAGATTCTGAAGCCCAAAAAAGTGCATCCATCCATCATAAAAGAAATCCATACAGCTCCAGAGGGTTAATAAAGGCCTTCTGAAGCAAAGCGATGCATTTTTGTAAGAAAAATATTCATATTTATAGCTTAGACCTACAAATGCTCCAATGTATTTCATCAGAACCTTAGTTTTGACAAAAAACATTAGCGCAAAATACATTTAGCAAAATTCTTAACACCCCACCCCAGACCTCACTAATTTTCAAACCCTGGTTACGGCCATTATCCCAGCATAAGAAAAAAAGCTGTAAAGGTGGTAATTTTTAACAAGATTAACATATTGTGCAGCACATTTTGCAACAACACTATCACAACTCATGTGTGAGTGCAGCAAAGAGCTGTTTTCACATCTGGAGACAGTGTTTACATAGAAATAAACTGGAGTTTTTTGCTGCGAAAGCCTTTAAGATGCCTAAGAGAGGTGTGAAAATTGATTATGAAAAACTAAACTTTAACAATTCTTTCACAAAAACAAGCATAACATTTTAAATGTCCTTCAAGAAAAAAGTTTAAAAATTCAGAAACATTTTTGAGTTCAATACAAATGCCATTGTGATGCCATGTTAATGTGTTATAGGTTCTTTCAATGTGAATGCCTGAACAACCCTTCACAGCAATAGAGACTTAATGGGGCTCTTGTCCTGCTAGATGTGAGAGAAATACCAACGTCACATAGTTTGTTAAGGCAGATGACACAAGGAAGCCAGAAAACCCTCATCCTCACAAGTTAACATATTGAACCATGGTACTTGTGAGTTATGATGACTGGCCTCACACTTACTATAAGAGGACATCCTCACCCTCCCTTCATTCCCAGCACAGCATGATGACAGAGGCAACTTGTTATTATTAAATCAGAGGAAAAAGGAACTAAAAATGGATTTTCAGGAATTGTGTTATTGCTCTGTTGGCCTAGATATGAAGGCGACATACGGCCTTGTCAATCAGACATCTCAGATCTGTTGGCAGACACACTGCTGTGAACTATTGAATTATTTTAGATGAAAGTGTTACAGGATTATTCAAATTGCAGTGCACTTGACTGAAGCAACACGTAGCAATTAATAAAATGCAACACTGCCCTCTAGAGGAGAGCTAGTATATAACACAATGGTTTTATTTTGACCCATCCAGACAGTAATATAATATAATAATAATATAATTTCAGACTTTAATTAACAAGAAACTCAATGAACAATGTTATCAATTGACCATTTATGGGCAGTTAATCAGGTACTCCAAAGTCATTCTGCCTGAACGATCAAAAGTGTAAAAGGGCTTTACTCAAAGAATCTCACTGGGATATTATAAGCTGTAATGCTTTTGTGGTTCACTCTTTTTCCCATCTAATCTGATGTCAAACTGCAATTAAAGTTTTAGAACATGTGCCTTCTGGCTTCCTCAAAGGGAAAAACCAGTTCACAATACACTTTGTGGGTACAATCTTTTACTTTTCAAATGTCTTCTTTGAACCTTCATTACACTTTCAAAGGAGAAGTAGTTCCCCCAAATCTCCTAGATCGGAACATCCAGGATTTATCAGGCATATTTATATATTACCCTCTAAATATGTGGCAAATGGCTCACCAATGTGATTCTACCAATACACATACTCTTTCATTTGCTCACGTAGCTCGCTATCTCTTTATCCAGGCTGGAGGCAAAACGGTGGTTGAGGAAGAGGAGCTGACCATGAGGAAGGAGTCTGTGCAACAATGCGTCCAGTCGATCACTTTTCAGCAACACCTGAAAATAACAGCTAAGTCAGCCACAGGAAAAAATGGTAGTGTCAAATAATCAATATTTGCGGTCTGCCTATTTAATTTGAATTTGTGTCCTTGTTCACTGCCTAACAACAAATCTGGCCCTAGTCATACAGTAACTGGAAATTATATAATTCTGCAGTGAATGTCTGAAGAAAATACACCTGAGCTCATTGGGTTGCTTTTCTATAAATGTATTGATTACAATGTAATCAACAGCCTAACATTTATCTCATACAGAATGTGCCCACTGTTAGGCATATTGGTGGAAAGAAACTAGGCCAGCAGACATAAGAAAATCTTACGCTCAGTCTACTACTTCATAAGATTATGAGAGTTCAGCAGAAGTTCAGTTCAGCTATAACAATAAAAGTAATTTTCAGCCTATCTATACAATGATATAATGAAAACACCAAATGTCTCAGGCACATTCACTCAATAGTCACTCAAACACACAAGAATGACTTTCTTTTAAACTACCATTTAAAAGTTTGGGGTCAGCAAGATTTCTTTAAAATAAATTAATATTTTTATTCAACAAGGACACAATACATTGATCAGATCAGAGGTGAGAGTAAAGTTGTTACAAAAAATCTATTTCAAGTAAATGCTACTTTTAAACTTTCTATTCATCAAAGAATCTTGAAAAAAAATGTATGTTTCCACAAAATATTAAGCAGCACAACTGTTTTCTTGAGCAGCAAAATCAGCATATCAGAATGATTTCTGGAGGATCATGTGACACTGAAGACGCTGTAATGATGCTGAAAATTCAGCTTTACCATCACAGGAATAAATGACGTTTTAAAATATATTAAAATAGAAAACAGTTATTTTAAATTGTAATAATATTTTGCATTATTACTGGTTTTATTGTATTTTTGATCAAATAAATGCAGCCTTGTCGAGCATAAGAAATTTATTTTAAAAACATTACAAAATAAAGTGTATATATTCCATTTATTGGATACATTCAAATTCTGGCGCTGCATGACAAACATGCAAACATACATGCAACACATACACAAACTTGGACATGCATGCACACAGACAAGATACTACAAGAACTATTGACTAAAAGAACTACTGGATGTCACATATTATTATAAGTATGTAGGTGTTTTAGAAAGTAACATAAAAATGATTACTAATGTGAATACTTTTCCCATGAATTAACTGGTAAAGGAATCAGTACAGAGACGAAATTGAGCATATAAACAGAATGTTCTTAGGAACTACAGCAATAATATAAGCCAGCTGGAAAACTTCCAGTGAAATGTCACTTGTTGACATGCCGGTATCTTCAATGTCCTGAGGTAGCTAGCGTTAATTTAGTTATTCAAACGTAAGACGGCATAAAAAAGACGTGTCTCTGTGTTCCTCCTCGGCTAAATTCAATTCGACCATCAGTTTTCACACTTTCGTGTGTAAAAAAGTGTCA
Source organism: Hypophthalmichthys nobilis (assembly GCA_037950665.1). Classification (NCBI taxonomy): domain Eukaryota; kingdom Metazoa; phylum Chordata; class Actinopteri; order Cypriniformes; family Xenocyprididae; genus Hypophthalmichthys; species Hypophthalmichthys nobilis. Next base: position 28,515,884 of record CM075477.1, on the reverse strand, counting down.
ACACGCTGTAAATTAAAGATTTATTGAGCGCTTTAGTTAGATTCATTGAATAAAATGGGAGTGTTCACAAGTGTGCCGAAATTAGTGAGCTTGTGCTGCACTGACTGACAGCTGCTGGGAGAGCACGGTGCTTGCTTTTTGTGTAATTCATTCGCAAGAAAAGTTATTGTTTTTCATGAGACTTTGTGAGTACTTCATACTTCACCTTGACAAAATGTATTTTTAAACCTAGTGATTTTATTTAATGTTTAATATTTATTTATTTAATATTTAAGTGCAACCAAGTGAAAAAATATTACAGGAAATTGCTAATACGAGCGAATAAATGCTCCTCTGCCGCCATCTGCTGGTTATAGTGGTAATTAATGTCTTTTTTATTTTTAAATAAAAGTGTTTTCTATCTTAAATTTTGAAATGTTCGGTTTTACAAATGGGGACAGTCTCAGAAGGATGAACAAATAATGTAAATAATTAAAAATAACATTTGAAGTGCTGGAAAAATGTTTTGTGTGCGTGCCCAATTACAGACACCATGTTTCTTATTCCAACGTTCGAATTAGCTTTAATTCTTTACTGCAATCAATATTGGCAAATTAGGCAAGTGTGATAACTGCATTAAAATATAAATGCAACATTAAAAAGTCAACCATTGTTGGTTTTGGTGTCGATGTACAGCGAGTACAGAATGACAGATAACAGTTTACCGGAAATGCCCAAACTGGCTTAAAGAAAACCAGGAAGTAACCGTGCATCTGCATATGGTCAATTAGTAGCAAACAACAGAACAGCATTCATTTTCAATGAGAGCTGGCAATTTTAGCAGACACACCAACGCACAATAATGTTCCGTTTATTATAAACTTAATTATATCATCTGCCACTTTAAATGCTCAAGCTCTTTAAAGCAGGATGGATTCTGATTCTGATCGCTCCTCTGTGCTGTTATTGTTATAGTTGTGGTGTGGAATCTGCTATTCTTTTAAATTCAGAATGATTTTTAAAACTATATCTTCAGTTATCGTCCTTTTGTGTGAAAGGGCCTTAACGCTAAATATAAAGACAACTCTAGCGATAACAATATTAGCATCCAGACCAGCGCAGAATGTCGTTCTGTTTATTATAAGCCCGAGCTGCAATTTTGTTGTCTGTCACTTTAAATGCTTGACCTCTTTAAAGCACGATGGATTCTGATTGGCTGTCAATGTATTTTCATTCAACAGCTGGGGAAAAAAAAATCACTGTAAAAGTGATTTCAACAGTATCGTTCATCTGTGCCATTGTCGTTAAAAGTTGTGGTGTCAGCTTTGCTATTTTTTTATATTGAGAACAATACTTATCGTTATCTTCCTTAGTGTGAACGAGTTTTTATCCCTAGCAAACCTCACCTCAGCACCAGGTCCCAGCAGACGTAGCTCCTCCAGACAGTGGCGTGCAATGTTGCGAAGCGCTCCCTCTGCGAGCAGAAGGTTCTCGTGTGGTCTGCAGACAAGAGTGAATGCTAGTGACTGCACCCCCAGCCACAGAACAACACTCCGATCTGGAAACAGCTCTGCATTGCCCAGGGAAAACACACCCCTGTCAGCTTCACCCAGAGCGACAGCCTCCTCGCCCAGCACAGCCTCAGTGCACAGACTGCCTGAGGCCTCCCTACTCAGAGCCACCGCACTCCTCACCTGTCTGAGAGAGAGGAAGGGCAGAAATGGAGATTATTGTTTCCCATGGGTTTACATAGAAAAATGTACCATAGTTTCTGAGAAAATAACATTGTTACTGCACTTATTGATAATGCAGATACTTGGGCTGCATCCAAAATCGTATTCTTCCCTACTATATAGTAGCAGGTCTAAATTCTACTACTCAATAGTAGTAGTCAAGAGTAATAGGTCTAAATTCTCAGTACTGATAAAAGAGCAGACAACACGTATCTGGATGACCTACTACTTCAGTGAAGCAACGTAACTGGCGCTGGCAGGTCACATGATAATAACAACTTGGCAAATGCAGTACATCCACCCTGCGTTCCATTCGGAAGGGCTCATCCCTATGCCCTAACCCCTTCAAAGGGATGAAGAGGGTAGGGGTCCAAAAAAAATTTTTGGAACGCACTTCTGCGTCATCTTAACGAGACAATCAAGGAGACACCTACGTCTTTTTCCCCTGGTTTACTCTTTGTATTAATACGCATTCATTTACTGTAGTAACATTATAAGCTACTGTCGGTCTTTTACGTTAAATATAATGTATATTGTCTATGAATTTGAAACATTTGAACAGACTGATAAAGGTAGCTGTAAAGCATTTCTGTTGAAGTACAATGTCATTTTTACCATAATAATGTACCAAATCTATCTCATATAAATATTAACGTAGTATAGAAAAATACTATACATGCATTTCTACGTAAAATCGAACTCCGAGCCTCCTGTACCTATTCTGTGACGTCAAACAACTTCCCTGTGCAAAGGATCATGGGGGCCCAAAGTGTCCATCAGTTGTACCCTTCGAAATCCTTAATTCTGAAGGGCCCTTTAAAGTGGCCAGTTTTGAGCACTTCGGTTTGGAACGACCCTTCAATATGGCGGCTATGACTGTTTTCACTCCAAAGTGCCCTTCGGAGAGCGATATATCCCGTTTGGAACACACCGCCAGTGTGGTGAGAAATCGAGTCCCCCCCAGGAATCGGGTCTCATTTAGGACCCTGAGTGATCCCATTGGTTCAACGGGTTAAGTCAGTGTTTTTAGTCAGTGATTATAATTCCTGCAAAATCATGTTATGATTTATATAGTTCAAAATGCATCATAATGACCATTAATGTCTTTTAAATTACATGGTTCATATACTAGTATATAACTGAAGCTATAGGTTGTTAAATCATGCATTTCTCATTCTTACCTTTTTTTTAGTTAGCTTATGTACCAGCATAGCATAGATCTACCCGATTAGCCTGCTAGCTTAGCTTATATTATAATATTAATATATTATATTATATTATATATTATAATATTATATTAGGTGTGTTTTTTTTGCTTCCAATATCTGTTTCCAGTTTGTTTTATTATGCAACATATAGGCATTCATTTTATATCTCAAGCATGTTTGAGCACTTAATGTAATAAACATCATACAATAGTGAAATAGGTTATAATTAGTCAAGACATCACGATAACAACTTCTGATCAGGCATTACAGCCTGGGTTCTAAAGGAGACCCGATTCCTGGGGGGATCCGATTTCTCATGACACCGGATACATTCACACTACACATTCATACTATATAGAATGTACTTTCTTAGTGGTCACAAAGTAAGTACTTACTCAAAACAAGTACCTACTCAAGATAGTACGCTATTTCAGATGCAGCCTTGGTATTAAAGTTGGCATGAAATGGAAGTTGGAATAGTTATTCATAACTATCGACAGACAGATATCAATAGATATTGTGACGTATATCCGATTGAACAGATTCTCAAAGAAGAAAAAGGGCGGGTCTTGATTTTGTCCATCGGGAATTGATTGGATTGTTAGATCGTTGTGGTTTGCTATTGCTGTGATCTCGTGTGAGTGACAGGTTGTCCCGCCCTCGCGCCAGTAAAAACGTCATCAGAGAATAGTTTTCGTTACAATTTTTATTTTGACAAAAGAAGAGGGCACGTGATTTTTTTTTTAAATGATGATGATGCAACATTACATAAAAATAAGAATTGTCCATTTTGATTTCATTGTGACCTTTGTTAATTTAATATTTTACATTAACAGTTTTAGGTTTGCCTGTACAAAACTGAATAAATTTGAGGTTAAAAAAAACTGTTTACTCCTTGTGATAATTATGTAATTTAGCGTTAATTGTCTGGCGAACAGTACTGTTCTGGAAAGCTGCTCTGCGACCTTTATTAAATAGTTTAATCATCTCACCTCGCTACCACGTGAAGTTTCTCTTTCTGCACCAGTCGTCTCTGCTCCAGTGTGAAATCACAACCATCCCCGGTCTCTGGTCCGAATACGCGCGCGTACAGTATCCGGATCTCGCCTGCGGACAGAGCGCTCACCGGACACACCGTGTGGATTAAGAAACACAGCACCATATCTGATTTAACATTTCATAAAGACTATAAGAATACAGACACAATTACCATATTTTCTTCAAAATGTGTCTGCAATATAATAAACTTGTGTCAAAGTATCATGCTGCCATTGTGAACAAACTCTGCATAATTATTTCCGTATTTGGTCACATGACTGTGAATCAGCTGATCATTGCGCAGTTCCGTTTTTAACTCTAGATGGCGCTCTTGGATGGTGTTGAACTGATGGGAATGTAAATTTAGCCTAAGATGTCACTCAGTAGTGGACCAATATATATATATATATATATATATATATATATATATATATATATATAGATAGATATAGATAGATAGATAGATAGATAAACCTATTTTATCAATAACCTCATAGCCTACACAGGGATATTCTCCAATGCATAGGCTACATGTTAAACAAAGGAGCATGTTATTTATACCCATACAAATTTGTGCAGTGCCACTAACTGAAGACTAAGCTGGACGTATTCAAACACATGTGCTTGGACACACACAAAGAACTGTTTTGCTTAACAACTGCTCGTCATGCTCACTTAACCCATGAGGGAGAATGACACACATCTCCCCCCACTTCCTGCTACACTGAACTTACATAAACACATCACATACTGTCAGCTTTACATCCAGCACATAGCCTAACCTTTACTGTGAGATGACAAAACAAGAATCAGTGTTCTTATGTTAGAAGAAACAGGACTGAGACAAGACCGATAGCCTCCCCATAGCTGTCAATGCGTGAAAAAAAAAAAAGGTTTTACTGAAAATACAGGAAACCAAAGCCAAAAGCCACATTTAGAGGATCTTGTTGCTGCAAAAGAGATAGGATGTGGTTACAATGATGGCAATTCTCCAGCCTTTGACAACCAATTCTTGTAAATTTTAGATTCAGAGGAGGGCTAATCAAACAGAAACACATTGACAGTGGAAACTCTGTATGCGTAAGATCCTCTTACTCAGATTGGACATTTTACTGGTTGGCTTTCTGTGGTGCAACTAAAACTAAATATCCAAAGGGGGAAACAAAACCTTCCATTTCAGCCTTCAAACTTAATAGGAAAAGATTAGACATTGACTCCAGCACACAAAACGCACTGACTGGATTATTTTAAGGCAATTCAATCCATATATGCGTTACACAGTGTGCAGGCTGGAAATGTAAAATGCAAAAGAGTTACCGTTGGAACCTAAGGCAAGACACCATTGGTGAATATAGTACAACAGGTGAATGAAAACAACTGTTTTGTATTACAGGTTTTCTGAAAAGTATGTAAATGGGAACATCAGATACAGCCAGGTTCAAAATTCTTGCTTCATTTTGTTGACAGTGAGTTGAAGTTTATTACAGGGGGGATTTTTAACATCTTGGTTATTTTATCACCATCTGAAAGTACTGTCAACATTTTCACCACCTTTTTAGGAATAAAATGTTAGAAATCAGATGAATGATGATGAAATATCTGAACAAACCCCTCTGTAAAAACCTTCAGAATACAGATAGTAATGAAACTATAGTAGTCAACATTTGAAGTGGATCAAAAAAGTTCATCAAAGTTGTCCTAAGAACAAAGTCGTCCTATATAAGAAGAAGGTTTTAGGACAACTTTGATGAAAGGTTTTGATCCACTTCAAAAGTTGACTACTGTATAAAGTTTGGTCAACTGGAGATGTCTGGCTCAGTGCATGAGAAAAACTTTTGAGAAAATGACCTTAAAACATATGTACTGTAACTAAATTGTAATCTACAGACATGAACAGTGTTGGGGAAAGTTACTTTTAAAAGTAATGCATTACAATATTGCATTACTCCATAAAAAAAGTAACTAATTGTGTTACTTGGTTACTTTTTATGGAAAGCAATGCATTACATTAATTTTGCATCACCTGAGCTGAGCTTGTTTGTTTTTTAATAACAACAAAAAAAGTTCTATTTTTTGCAAATGTTAAGGCCCTTTCACACCAAATGTGAAATGAATAAGCTTCAGGCTAAAGGAAATGCATATAGACGCCTGTAGCTCTACTCAAACAACCTTTCAGCTGTGCTGACATTCTGGATTAAAGAAGAATAGGATTCAGGGGCCAGATGTTCAAAAAAATTTAATCTGGATCAGAATGATCTGGATTTGGAAATCCCATGTTTTGCTATCCAGGATCAGGTAATCATTCTTACTTTTCTGATGGTTTTTCAAAGCAAAATTGGATTGGATCACCCTGATCCAGATACACACTTTTTCAGATTACCAAATCTGGATTACCAGTGCTCTACAGAGCCACTAAAGGGACAAGGTGATAGAAAGAATATGAGATGGGGGAAAAAAAAAAGTTCCACATAGTGTTCACCCGAGAAACTTTGCGTTCGCTCACAAAGAACTTTTGACTGGTTCATCTCTTATGATTGTGCCAATTTAGTTTACAAACAGTGATTTAAAAAACACTTTGAATTAAATATAATATTTTTGTTTGATATTTACAGCTGTTTGGGGATTATTTTATGACACCAAAATCTCTTTTTTACTTTACAGTAGGCTATCGAAAGGCTAAATATGTAGCCTTCTAATTTATTACTTTAACAGTTAAACTGATCAAGAGCAAAATAAAAAATGTGTATGTATATTACATGATAAAAAAAAAATGACCAGTTTTAAAGTTTTGTTACATTTTTGTTCCTGAAATCCACCCTTCTGATGGGATCAGTATAATCCAGATTTTTTATATCAAAGGTATCTCAATCGTACTAAAAAGTTTTAGTAAACCAAGATTGGATTTTGTGATCTAATCTGATTTCAGAATCCTTTTTTTTTTATTTACCTAGATTTACCTATTTTCAAGATTTGATCCAATCTGGGGTGCGTTTCCCAAAAGCATCGTTGGTGAACCATGGTCATAAGTCCCATTAAACTCTATTGGTAACGTCAGAACTTGCGACCATAGTTCGCTTTGGGAAACGCACCCCTGATCAGATTATTTTTCAACTGGCCCCAGGAGAAGGAAGTTCAACACTCTTATTTCTAAATCTAAAGTAATTTTTGCTTATTCAAGTGAGATGAATAAATGCATGTTCACATTTAGTCTAAAAGTACGATAACCATCACCTTCACACAGCGCACACAACACCTCTGCACTTACTCCATGTCTCAACGTGGGGACAGGAGCAGTCAATAGATGTGAAATCAAATAACTTATATTTTGCTAAATTGATATATTTTGATGTAAATTGGAAAAGTAACACATTACTTTACTAGTTACTTGAAAAAATTAATGATTACGTAACTCGAGTTACTTGTAATGCGTTACCCCCAACACTGGACATACATAAAGTGTGATAAAATAACTCACTAGTCTGAGTGACTCAATCTCAAACAATTCCAGCAAATGCAGTAGTTTTGCCTGTAGTGTCTTGCCTTAAATTGTGAAACAATACATCGAAACAACTTCTGAAAATCCAGCAACATCTGTTATAAAGATTCACAAGACTGTGCAGGGTCTGCATTTAAGTAATTGCTTTATTTTTCAACAGTTTATTTCACAAAGATCTATATTTGATTCAGTCTGGTAAGAATCAAGCTGCGTGCAGGATAAAAATATCTGGCTGAGGACCAGTAGTTGGAAATCATCTCTTGGCTTCTATCAACCACATGAAAAAATAAATAAATAAAAACTGGAAAACTTTTTTTTTTACTGTTGTTTTTAAAACTCTTTTATCAGTATGAGCAGAGTCCCCCCCACCCCACCCCACCCCCCCAAAAAAACTTTTACTTATTAACCAAACAAAATCATTTGTGCATGAGCTGGTCTGACACTGTGCCAGGACGTTAGGGAACGGCCGACTCCTCCTCTGTGGAATGCACACGTGCGTAGGGACACGTGCTGGTGCTTGGCTAACCACATTCAAGGTCCCTGCTAGAGCGGTATATTTGAAAAAACAAGTGACACACCTGACCTACACCAATAAATAACAGCACACAGAGCCAAGAGATCAGACATGTTTCAGCAAAGAGTTAATACCCCAAACTCCAAGTTTATTCATGAATACATAAACCAGCCTCTCAGTCACACATAACCAATATAAAACACTCGGGAAGATAAAATTTACAAAACACACACACTTGCATGGGAGTGAGAATTGTAACTAACTGTCACTGGTTTATGGACAAATAGAACTAAATCTTGTTTCAGAACATTTTGGTGAACACTGTTGTGGTCATCACTTGCTGACCAGCAGCAAAAGCCAGGATTCTTCCCCTGAGTTAAAGCTGTCAGTCAAAAAAAAAAAAAAAAAAAAAAAAAAAAAAAAAAAGCTCACAATTTCCAAACAAAAACTCAAATCTGGACAGTCAAAACAATATGGTCACCAGAGAGCTTCACACATTTCTCAAAATATAGGGGTAAAAATAATTAAAATCATTATTCTGTGATATGAGAATATACATAATTGTAACACTCAGAATACGCAAACCAATTTATACAATAAATGTAATATTAACTGGCAACTGACCAAATGTGAGAAAGAGGGGGCAAAATGAACGCATAAAGCACTTATTCACCACAACAACTTTAAAAAAGTGCTCATGAGGAAGGGAAAAAAAGCAAGTTAAAAGGGTCAATAATTGAATTTGACATACAAGTTAGGACAGGCCAGTGGGGGAATAAAAATACAGGTTAGTTAAAAAGTGTATGTGTAATACATGGCAGTGACATGTAGCTGTGTGCTTCTACAGGGAGATGAGGGAGGTGAATAATGGCAGTTTATCAAACTAAACCAGGCGGAGATACATAGTAGCCCCTCAGCCTCATTTGAGTTTGTGGTACTAAATCAATACCAAACGCTTTCACAACAAGTCCCTCTCACAGAGCGAGTCCCATCAAACACACATCTTCAGGTCTCCGCCATGTCTCGTGTGTGAGGGCAGTATTTGAGCAAGTAAAGGCAGTAGAATCATGAGGGATTGTGAGCACATGGGTCTCAAAGTTTTTTGAGACGGCTGTACATGTCTCTCTTGCTGCGTTCTCCAGCCCAGGTGCGGCTCTTAAGGCGGAACTTTCTCAGGTCTTCTTTATAGTCTTCATGATGCATTGGCCTATAAGCTTGAGGTTCACACACCGACTGCAGAGGGGGAAAAAGCATATTACAAGCTTGAAAAAAAATAAATGTATATAAAAACAATTATTAAACAAACAATTTATATGTAGGAATCAAAAAAAATAAAAATAAAATAATAATAATAATAATAATAATAATAATAATAATAAATTGTGAAATTGCACATACCTTGTGAAGTGGGAAAAAGTCTTTGTAGCCTCCCTTCAGGATATAGAGTTCAGGGTAATGGAGGTTGGGGTACTCGTTCAAAACTCGATCTCTTTCACGAACGAAGCGGCACATCCGCGGGCCGCGTTCAGATGAAAATTCACAGTGGAACACCAGCAGGACACGCTTCTCTGGGCATTCTGGGAGAATAGGACTCCGTAAAAAGTAGTCTTCAATTTGATCCTCTTGATGGAGGTTAAGAGCACCCTGAAAGGAGGACAAAGAGGAGTCATCAAAATTTGATCCACACAAATACTACTGTACGCAACTTGCATCAAAGTTAAATCACAAGCAAATGTCTCACCTTAATATGGCCGCCCTCATATTCATATGGATAACGGCAGTCGATGACAAACAGCCTCTCCACTAGATCGCTGTATTGTCCGCTCATTGCTTTAACCATCTGAAGATACAGAAAACAGCATTAACAGAGAATGGGATTATGGGAAAGATGCCAGGGCACATACTTTGTATAGACAAAGTGACATGGTTTGCTGGTCTTTTTTTTTTTTTTTTGTTAATGCACTTGCATTTGAAATGTATACGCTAAATCATAATGTGTGCAAACTTACAATCTCTGGAGTGATGTATTTCAATTCTTGGTGTTTTCCTTCTACTGTGGGTAGTGCAGGAGCCTTCATATAAACAGATAAAGAGAAGTTAGAAATAAAAGAACAAAGAAACACATTACACATTCCATAGCACAAGTTGCAGGTCTATTAGTTTCCATTTACACTCCAAGACTTAATGCACAGATCCATTTTGACAGTATCAGATTGTTTTGTCCTGTCTGTTGCTATGGTTATACCACTGTCAATCATTACAGTTTCAGATTAAATTGAATATTTTAATCTCTGGTGCTGTTCGGTCATTTGACTGGAAAATTTAACGTTTTATTTAAACATGAAGTTATAATTTAGAACATTAATTTCTTTGAGAAAAAAAAAAAAAAAAAAAAAAAAAAAAAACCCTAGTCATTTGACCACCACACAAGCAGAACTAGAGGGTCAAATACAATTGTAAATTCCATGCAGAACTCTAAAGCTTGGGGTGAATGAAAACTCCAGTGTTTTAAGCAGAGTTGAGCAGATTCTGACTAACTTAAGTATCTGTACTTTCAGAGATGTTTTCGACAACCCTAAAAACCCTGGCTCACACTCACCTTTGTGAAATCTCCAATCACAATACTAGGATCTGTATCCAACATTCTTTCAATCTGTGAGTGATTAAATGACTTGGATCTTTGAACCTGTAAGGGGAAGGGTCATAGTTAGGACTTAAATTATGGCTGCTGATAAGTCTACTTGTTTTGAGTTGTTTTTTTCTCCCCAATGTGGACTGACCTGATGAGGTATAATATCCTCATGTTCTGTGAGTGCAACTTGTGTCCCTGCCAGGCTCCGCCTCCTCTTCACTCTGACAGGTGTGTTCTCATCTTGTGGCCTCTCTGGTCTCTTTAGTGGGACACGCCCTCCTGGGCTTGGCATAGAGGGGGATCGGAACAGCCCACGTGGCCGGCAGCGAATAACAGGCTAAAGGCAATAAAATGGGTTTGGTTGGTAACTATTATGTAATAACCATAAAAAGCAAATTAGAGCAATAAACAAAGAATTATGCTTGCTAAATGAGAGCAACAACATACCGAATCAGTATTGTCAGTACTTTGTTTGGCCACCAGAGGAGCTGTGAGGAGACTGTCCATTCCAAGAGGAACCTCAGAGTCATTCTACACAAATAAATGCATTAAGGTTATTTACAAATCAAAGAAAATGGTAAGATTAAAACAAAAGTAAACAGAAAAGTCACCTCCATATCATCAAGCCCCTCCAAGAAGCCATCATCGTCATCATCGTGTAGACAGGAAAGAGAGGGGCGGCGCAATATGAAGGGACTGCTCTCATCTGAAGAGTCAGGTTGAAAGGATGATGTAGGGGAAAGCTGAAGAAAGAAACAAGCTTTTAATCACATCAGCATCAAAATTAAACTTTTAGGAACAACATTCTTTCTACAGCCTCTTCCAGGGATACATGTCGTACCATTAAAGCAGGAGCAGAGTTGGGTCGGCAGGCAAAAGCATCCTTGGTACCTCCAGTGGACCGCGTACGGCAGCGTGATGCAGGCATGGAAGGCTTCTTGAACTCAAAATTCTCCTGTAAAAAAACAGATTGAATCAAAGTCATAAGAGAAAATGCATCAAGTTTCAACACCTGCCCCATGAATTCCCAGAACTTTCCCAGTCATTCATAGTTAAAGCGACCTAAAGATCCTTCAGTGTAGCAATCACACCATCAAAAAGCAAGCAAGCATAATTGGAAAAATATTCTACTAGCTTGTTTCCACCATGAAATAAGTAATTGTAACTCAATTCTGACTTCTCAGAATTGCATGATATAAAGTCAGAATTGAGAGTTATAAAGTCAGAATCGTAAGCTATAAACTCGCAATTGCGTGTTATATAATGTCCAATTGTGAGGGAAAAAAGACTGACGTTTCTTAGTTTTGCAAGTTTATATCTCGCAATTGACTTTATAACTCGCAATGGCAACTTTAAATCTCGCAATCCTGGGGGGTGGGGTCAGAATTGTGAGATAAAAAGGTCACAATTACCTTTTATTTATTTATTTATTTATTTATTTAATTTATTTATTTATTTATTTATTTTTAGTGACTGAAACAAGCTTCCATAATATACTGCCTGTAGAAAACTGGTAACACTTTACAATAAGGTTCATTAATTAACATTACAACTACATTAGTTAACATGAACTAATAATGAACTGCACTTATAGAGCACTTATAAATCTTTGTTAATGTTAATTTCAACATTTACTAATACATTATTAAAAATCTTAACATTAGTTAATGCACTGTGAACTAACATGAACAAACAATGAACAACTGTTTTCATTAACTAATGTTAACGAAGATTAGTAAATACAGTAACAAATGTATTGCTCATGGTTAGTTCATGTTAGTTAATACATTAACAAATGTTTAACTAATGAACCTTATTGTAAAGTGTTACCAAAAAACTAATGACAAAAACCAACCTCAGCGAGGTTCTCTTTGTTTTCGCAGCCATGTGCACGAGTCCACACTCCATAGCGCGAGGGATCCAATTCTTTAGTCTTCAAATTAGGACTGTGACCCAAAAACGGCAGCTACAAAGAGGAAAAACAAAGGACAATGTTATTTCAATGTGTGTGTAAATTCTTCTCAATATACTTACATTGTTTAAAAGTTTGGGGTCAGTAAGATTTTTTTTTTTTTTTTTAACTTCCTATTCAAAGAATCCTCAAGAATGGATAGGGGAATTTTAAATCACTTTCCACAAAAATACCAAATCAAAAGGATAAACTTACTGGCAAAGAGTGTATCCTGCGTATGGGCATTTTTCTGTACAAACAGAAAGAACATTTGATTAAATCCAAGTTAATACAACAGCTTCCAGAGACAGACATATGCATCCTCTGCTTTATAGTGCATGACCACTTACTCATTAACTGCTCGTGTGGCATCCTGCATGGCCATCTCAAACCTGTGAGGAAAAAGAAAATGCTGTTGAACGGTTCCTAGTGTATTCAAAGTCTCCTCTCACCCCAACAAAACACTAGCCCAGACAACAATTCATCCCATTTATCTCTCAGACTAGGCCCCTCACAACTATATTTAACAAATACACCACGATGCCCACCTGTATGCAAAACAGCCCTCAGCAGAACCAAGTAAGGAGGGGGGCTCTTCTAATTTACCATATGCCCACACAACACTAACCCCCTCTGCAAACCTCTTTTGTTGGGAGAGGGGAGCAGGGGGAGTAAGTAAAGGAGGTAAGGAGTGTGTCTCTTTCATAGCATAGGAAGAGGGGGGATTTAGAGTTAAAAAGGGGGCTCTCTAGTAACCCTGGCTACCTCACACACACATATTACCGCTCTATTCGGACGCCTGCTCTCACAGGGCATGAAAAGCGTGCCACTATTCACGAAGCAACCCCCACCCCCCTTCAGCAATGCACCACACAACACACACACTGATGTGTGAGGAACACAAACAGCTGTAGGCCTGGCTGCAGATAAATGGATTCCCAACGACACCAAATGGCTTGGAAAGGAACACTCACTCACACACACACACACACACACACACACACACACACACACACACACACACACACACACACACACACACACACACACACACACACACACACACACTTAATGCATGTTGGGTACATAAACACTATATCTGAGACTTTGCAAACGGTCAACTTAAAGGGATAGTTCACCCAAATTAGTGGTCAACCGATTATTTATATATTTATATATCAGTAGATATTTGGCATTGTAATTATAGACATAAGTTTGGCTGATGTATCAGAAGCCGATTACAGAATCATGAAGTTGCAATCTAAAGTATAAATTTATTTATTACAGATATATTTATCAAGTACAGATTATTTTTTTCCCCATTCCTTTTCAAATAATTTCTAAATTTAGAAAATATGTAAAATATAAATTTCACTCCAGCAATTGTTATGCATGTTTTCACCATGTTTAAAATAGTACGATATACGATATATATATATATATATATATATATATATATATATATATATATATATATATATATATATATATATATATATATATATATAAAATCTCAATGACTGTCAACCACTATAAACAATCAAACTTAAGTGTCAGTCTGCAAGACATCTCATTCTGTGCCTCCCAAAAGAAAATCATCCTAGTTTGGAACAACTTAAGGCTGAGTAAACATCAAATTCAAGTTGAATTTTTGGGTGAATCATCCTTTTTATAACAGGATGTGCAGTGCTCAGATATCCAGTGATCTGTGATGGATGCCAGCATATGCTCTGCTAATCCATGAAAACAGACACACTGAGCAGATGTAGGTCCACCTAACGGCAAAGAGTAGATTATATGTATAATCCACAAGCCAAGCCTCCTGGCCAAGCTTCATCTCGCAAGGAGATCAAATATGATGACCAAAAGGCAGAAGAACCACTCACTTCTGCTCAGCATCCAGAGAATCCAAAGGGCTGGGGGAATCTAGCCCAAGACCTGTGGAGAGGGGGAAGAAGACACAGATGAGGGGGGGGGGAGAAAAGCATAAGCTGTTAATAATACAGCAGAGCTACATTATAATGATCACAGCTCACATTCCAAATGGGATGACCTGTCACACACACCCACACACTGTATGGCAAACCGCTTTAACATTCCTTTCAACTAACACAAGTATTAGTAAGCAATTATGCCCAAGTAGTGTACATTCCAATTGTTGATTGTGCCTATTTCAGCTTTTTAAATACTAGTACCAATTTAGGAGACAAATTGTTAATAGCAACACTGCTTCCTTTAAATTCTCATACATAACTTAATGAACAAATGATTTAGAAAGTAGCCATTCCAACACACATGCCAATTCGTCACCATTTTACATTTTAGGGAACTGGTGGCTAATTTATGTGTCATTCATATGGCACCACTGAAGGTTAGGTTTAGGACCTTCACACTCTTTTGTTTCTAATCATGATACTGTATGAATCTCAGTACAAATTCATACAAAATTTCAACATTAGATTCCCATGAGGTCAGGTTGGCCATTTTGTTTAATAACCACTACACATACATAGATGTAGAAGTGTCTATTTAACTGACAACTGGAATATACTATTGGAATGGTTACAAATAACTAAATATGTACTAGTATTAGTAGTAAAATTGTGGAGAGCGTGCATATTTAACTTATTTCTAGTGATCAAAAAATAAGTACTAGTAACAAAATACATAGTAGCTCGTTTAACGTAGGCCAATAATGGTTAAAACGGCTTGCCATACACATCTCAGATGTCACTACTATGAAGTTAATATTAATGCAGGTTTCCCAAGCTAACCTGCATCGGAGGAGGCATCAGAGGCGAAGGAAGGGATCTTCAGGAGGGGCAAGTTTTTCTTCCGCTTTGGTGTTTCACATTGACTGCAACAAAATGTCAAAACAAAGCGTTTAGAAAACTGAAGTGCACCGCATCACGTTTGTTTTAGCATAATATAATCAGTTTAACTATTACACAAACACACCAGGCCTTGATAACAAGAGTAGTAAAAAGTCAATAAACGTAATCTGCCCCCGAACATTTCCAGGAAATACCTCTGCGGTTGTTTACGTTTTCACTACCAAAAGAAACAGCCCAGACCCACTCACCCTCCAAGAACAGCGAGATTATTCATGTTTAGAGCCAGGTTAGTCACGGGAGACAGCACTGCCATGGGTCCGGGGGAGGCCAGGTTCTTCACGCAGGGGGAGCCCCTCGCCCCGACCTCCGGCAAGGAGAACCGGGGAGGTCGGAGGACTGATTCGGGCCCGGTGCTGAACGGATCATTTACAGGGCTGATGTCGCCTGGAACAGTTTCAAAATCCATTTCTGAAGGGACGCGGAACGTCAGAAGCTTCTTGAAAATATGATCCAGTCAGGCGCGATCAAGACGACAAAGGGTTAAGCCAAGTTAGCAAACGCTTAGCAACCCGGGCAGGGGCTTAAATTGATATCATTTAGGGTTGAAAGAAACAGAATGCTGCATAATAACGACGCCAGATTACACAAGACACGGTAAAAAGGGGTTTTAAAAATCCATCTTCTTAAATCTTTCCTGTCAGAGAGCTGCCGATTCAACTGCACTCTCTCTGACCTCTCCAAACTCTGCTGAGAAAGAGTGCTGAATGTAGCTCTTATTTATGTTCAAAACATGCAGTCCACAAGCGGCAATCTGAGTAGCCAATGAGCATCGCCGTTACATCTGATTCCTCCAATGAGGAACGCTTCCTCTTTTTTCTGCATTGTTCTCTTAAAGAACGTAGGCGGTCCAAAGAATGACAGACACATCTGTTATCCAATGAAAATTAAGGTAACAACAGCACTGCTATAAACGCATCCAATGGCTTTTATGTTTACGTAAATTGGGCGGGACAAAAATGTAAAGATGTAGAAAAAGGAATTTTTTTTCCCGCGGAACAGTTCAAGCTGCAGCTTGGCAACGCCCACATTTAGCAAGAAAGCCAATCATATGCCAACGTCCTGGCGCGGAACGTACCACTCAAATCGCCTGGACAAAGAAGTAAATGTTTGTATAATACAAAACAAAACCTTTATAAGACGTCTATTTTTGCTAAATGTGTGTGTTGGTAATTCACATATTTAACTTGTAGGTAGCTAAAATTGAATTTCTAGCATTTTCAGCAGTGGTGTAATTGTTATCATCCACCCAAAATCGTTTTTAATAGATTTTCCAGCTTGCAGTTAATTACCTCATATTGATTAGGACAAAAAAAAGCTAGAGAAGTAAAAAAAAAAAAAAAAAGATGAAATATATGAAAATGTTAAAAATTCATATGCACTTTCCCTTTATAAATGTACATTTTAAACCAGGGTAACCTGTTTCTGGGTTAGTCTATATGTCAACTACCTTAAAATTAAACTAGCCATACATAAATTAGCCTAATGATAAGAGTTAATACAAATGTTAATGACTGAAATGCTCAGCTTTCTGCAGACCTGGCCAAATTTACACAGCCACATTAACCCAGTGTTCACTTCATGACAAATAGTTGACTACTGTTAGACAATTACACATTTGGCAAAATGAAAAGGGCTGACTGTGAACACAGTTACCAAAATATGAATATGACAGCTCCTTCCGATAAGTATTTTGCTACAGAAATACTGTTAAAAGTAAAGCTTAAGGCACATAAACTAAAAGCAAAGTAAGTTTTTGTTGCCAATTCTATGTGTATGATGGGGGAAGGGTGGTGACACATTATTTATGCTACAAGTGGCCTCTGTCAGGGTAGAAGCCGTATTTAATTTCACATGATTTGAGGAATGAGGCTGTGAGGAATATATATGTAAACTCCATCCCATGCCTGTCTATATGGTGAAGATAAATGATAAATGCAGTCAGCCAGCACATAGGCTATAAGAGATAAAACATGTTGTCACTTTTTACCATTCAGTCCACGCCCATAACATATATGATATCTCACCTCATACATCCATCACAAACTAAGCCATGGTCCTCCAGACAGCAGATATAGCCTTATGATTGCTTTTTGAGGAGATTTCTGGGACATACTGTACAGACACTTTCCAAGACAAGCCCCTTACTTTAAACAAAGACTCTTAGAATAAAAGTACTTCACACAATAGGCAACATTCCCATTTGAATTTAATGCAAACTGTGGTACTGTCGAATGTTTTATTTTTTAGATCTTTGATTGAACATTCATGGTAACGATGAACTGTGACAGCCATATTAGAAAGACAAAATAACATGACTGTTTCTGTTACTCGTGATAACCTCCCCATCACCCTCCCCTGCTTCTGCAGGATCCCTCCAATTCTAGCACAATGGGACCTTAGGAATAGGATGGGAAAGCTCATTGATTTACATGCTTTTTTTTTTTTTGTTGTTTCTTTACATTCTTCTGTTATATGTATATATATATATATATGTATATATATATATATATACATATATTGAGAAGAGACAGGCAGAATCATTGTCATACTAAGAAAGATGTAGTAAAAAGTTTTTTAATCAAATAATTATAAAATGTCTTTCTTATGTGATCACAGTCTCATGTTTTTGGTCATTGCTAGAAACACCAAATCAAATGTATTCTTCATGTTGTGGGTGTGTTTATTCTGAATGATAATTTACTTCACTTTATGGTCTGTAAGATTTTTTATTTAAAGAAATGTCTGTAACCAAACAGTTGATGGGACCCCATTGACTTCCATAGTATTTTTTCCCCCCATACTATAGAAGTCAGTGGGGTCCATCAGCTGTTTGGTTACCCATATTCTTCTAAATATATTATAGAGTACAGGAGAAGAAAGAAATTCATACAGGTTTGGAACAACTTCAGGGTGAGTAAATGATGACAGAATTTTCATTTTTGGAAGAAAATTTTTTCCTTTAAGGAAGACTCAAAACTTAAAAAGCACCTATTGACAGACATCATCAGACAATTAGATCATCTTGATTTGCTTTTACAGACTAAATTTGTGTATCCACCAACACTAAGCTAGTCAAATAGCATATTAACAAGACAGCCCAATCTGAGCCCGGGTAGCTATTATTCAAATTATGAAAATTCAAAATACAAAATACATTCATCTTAAACAGCAGCAAACTGGACAAACAGGCTTGTATTAAAGAATCTCAGAGAACTTGCCCAGACAGTTTTACAAACTGACGTTTGCTAACAGGTACACACCTGCTGTGAGGATTCACAAAAGGACATGTGGGGTTCCTCAGGGCGGGAGAGATCAGCCTCAGTTAAGACACAATTGCACCAGCAATGATATAATCTGTACTTTTGTATTTTTCAAATTGTCTGTGGATCCGAGAAATAATTTACACACAACTTATGTTACCATTAGTATGAGAAAGAACAAATGTAAGCTGCTCAATTAAAGATTGTACTAAGTAATCTCTTGGAATTGGATTATATAAAAGTATTTACACCTGAAAGGAAACCTGATGATATATTTCTCATAATATTTAAGGACCTAACACTAATGTCTGAATGAATTGCTAAACTGGTGGTCTCAATACAATAGCTTATGAATGCATTGTGCATGTGCGTTGACCCATTATGAATGTCTGTTTGCTTTAATGAACTTCCTGGATAAAGAGTAAAGTGGGGCTCATTCAAAAACGAAGACAGTACTCTATCCCGAATCTCACGGGAAAACGTAACTATTTTGTGAGGTGGAGTTTCATATGAAAATGAAAAAAGTAAGTTTTAGGAAAAAGTAAGCATGAAGCCCTTAATGCCAAACCTAACCACGGCATAAGCAGTACAAATTCATACGAATTAGCAACCAATTTGCCAAAACGTAAAATAGATATGAATCGCCATGAGATTGTAGTCACAAATTGTAGTCACAATCTAGAAATGGTATATAGAGTAATGTACACAATCCCTCCTAAAACGTCAGCTTTTGTCTATGTGTCAGTAATTGTTCACATCCACATGATGTGACAGGTGGTCTGGCCTAAACCCTTCGCATTTGAGACTACTGCCTCTGTGAATGACTGAGTGTGAATATAAGCATTTGCATAGCTCTAATGTGGGGAGTGTATTGCTCTGTCATTAATGTCCTCTGCCGTTAAACCTTCCTCATTACCACCCTGAGCCATCAGGAACAGCCCCAAAGCCCAAATGGTCTTGCATTAACACGTGCATGGAGCAAGAACTGAATGCCCTAAATCCCTCACCTGCCTTACCCACACCTTATTTACTGAATATATAAGATATGTGACATTGGTACTTCATTGATCTTTGGTAAAGATCTCAAAGTCAAAAAGCTTTTGAATACACTTAATCAGATGCAGTTGGCATGTGTGTGACCTTTTTTGTTCTATTAAACACTGTTTGGTGCTTTTGTAGGTGTTTTAGATGGAAAAAGAGAGGAAATAAAAAGTGAAATGCAGTTTATGCAGCACATGTATAGAAATACATCCTTTTGAAAAAGAAGTAGCCTACACATTAGCATACTTTTGAAGTGAGTGTAATGTTTTCGGACACTTAAATGCAATAATGTGAGATTTGAAGTAAACTAATTGCACATTCAATACAATTAAAGGGTTAGTTCATCCAAAAATTCTGTCATTAATTACTCACCCTCATGTCGTTCCAAACCCATAAGTCCTTCGTTCATCTTCGGAAAACAAATTAAGATATTTTTGATGAAATCTGAGAGCTTTCTGTCCCTCCATTGACAGCCTACGCACCTACCACTTTGCTGCTTCAAAAAGTTCATAAAGAGATTGTAAAACTAATCCATATGAAATGAGCAGTTTAGTCCAAATTTTCTGAAGTGGCACGATCAATTTTTATGATGAACAGATTTAATTTAGCCTTATTCACATGAAAACATTCGTCAACTTACACATCAGCTGTGGTAAACAGAAGCTCAAGCATGTTCGAGGACCAGTGAGGTTCATTCCCGTGTTACGCAGCACGTTTGAGTTTTCGCAAGAGGTTTGTTCTCACACATGAAGCAGGTTCGGTTGAGCTTCTGTTTATGTTTGCTGAATAAATGTTTACATATGAATAAAAGCCTAAATTTAATCTGTTCATCATAAAAGAAAATTTGGACTAAACCGCTCAATTCACATGGATTAGTTTTACAACCTCTTTATGAACTTTTTGAAGCGTCAAAGTGGTAGTTGCGTAGCTGTCAATGGAGGGACAGAAAGCTCTCAGATTTCATCAAAAAGATCTTCATTTGTGTTCTGAAGATAAACAAAAGTCTTATGGATTTGGAATGACATGAGGGTGAGTAAATAATGACAGAATTTTCATTTTTGGGTGAACTAACCCTTTACACTTTCACAGAGTATCTCAAACAGATACATCTCTTAGTCTTGTCCAATATGGACATTCTGACACATTTTTTTTCTGTACACAATAAAGTGACCACTGCTGACCACTGCTTTCAGGTCAGCATGAAAGAGAAAGAGGGAGAAGCACTGAGACAGAGAGAGGGGGAGAGTGAGACAGGCAAGAACATCTGTCCATTGAGTCTCCTGGGAACAGATGGGCCTGCAGGGAGAAAACAACTCAGCCTTAGGCCACTGTTCTGGAGGGAATACGAAAAAGACCAGGGACAAAAGAGAGAAGGGGGAGGAGAGCGTCGAAAAAAGGATTTGTTTGGAGGGAGGCCAACGGGTTCCAACAGACCTGAGACGGAAAGGAGACGACGAGGCTAGAAAGAGGAAGAGAGCGATGTGAAATAGACAGCTGATCAAAGACAGTGACAGCTGGAGATTAACAAAAAGAATGTGAGGAGGGTTCAGAGGTGACACAGCTTATGAATGTTAAACATGAAATGTTTATGACAATATTGGAATGATCTGGTAATGAATTGATAGCACACCTTCACAGTTTCCACAGAAGCAGTTCACAATTATCTGCACAATTTTTTAGGCTTTCAAAATCAATTTTGAGTGTTTTAAATTTTAAAATGCAGAAAGGTTGATAATTCCTGATTATCAAAGTTAACTATAAAAACAAAAAAATTATTTGAATGAGTAAACTGCATTATGGGAAACGGTTAAAGAGTTTAATACTTCCTTATCAAACCCACAGTCAGCCTGTGACGCTGCTTTCAGCCACTTTGTAAAGACTTCTGTGGGGGTCCTGTGACGCATATTGATGGTCTATAAACACTGATTGTCCTCATTTAAAATGCATTCAGTGGTACCCTTACTGAATTAAAATGGGATGTTTGCAAATGCTCGGCACAGCCCAGTCGAAAGCAGCCTGTAATTGTGTGTGAAGTGGACCGTCAGCAATGCTGTGATACAGCTCTGTGTTTGCACTGGAATGTTTAATGTACCAAACGTAAAGATTTGCAAATGCCTGTGTGTGTTATCCTGAGCTCAGCAGCTCTTATCAAGTCATTAATAATCCATATCTTACCCGCTGATCAATATTTCATTATGCTTGTCATTTGATGCTCAACTTTAACTGTTCTGAACAGTTGTACTGGACATAATGCTCGTATTTAAAGGAGTTTAAATAGTTATCAATTATTACCCTTGTGAAAAAGAAGTACACTTTAGCATATTTTTAAAAATAGTATAGGCTATACTTATAATATAATTTAAGATGATATACTTAGTAGTGCAAACTAAATTGTAATGATAAAGTTGCAGTTTATGTTGGCTTGACAAAGCCAACATACTGAAATACTTTTTAAGCTTCTTCTTCTTCTTCTGAGACTAAACTCCTATGGTGCATCAGAAATTGCACACTAAGTAGGTATTTGAATTTGAACTTACTTTGTGGCCATTAAAAATTATGTTCTATATAGTATGAATGTGTGTAGTATGAATGCAATCCAGAAGTACTATATTCACCATGTTGTCATATCATAAATCCTCTCCCGTGGCCTCATGGGATAGTAAGTCCATCAAATGCGCTCTTCAAAATCTTGCCGAAGTAGTAGGTCATCTGGGGGCTTTTCGCCTACTGTTTTTCTAATATTATGTATTCGGACATAATACTCTGTTGGCATACAGTTTTTTACATACTATATAGCAGGGAAGTGTTTGATTTTAGATGCAGGGCTATAGTTTTCAAGTAAAACATCTATCTATCTAGCAACATGCAAAAACATGTTAGCAATCTGCTGAATCATGCTAGCAACATGTTAAACATGTTAATAATGTGTTAAATCATGCTAGCAACATGTTAAACATGATAGCACCATACTAAACCAAGCTAGCAACATGTATGTTAGCAATGTGCTTAATCATGGCAGAAATATTCTAGCAATGGTCTAAATCATGCTAGCAACATGCTAAAACATCAACAATGGTCTAAATCATGCTAGAAACATGCTAGCACTGTGCTAAATCATGCCAACAACATGATAAATCATACTAGCAACATGTTAAACATGCTAGCAATGTGGTAAATAATGATCACATTAAATAATGCTGGCAATGTGGTAAATCATGCTAGCAACATGCTAAAACATGTTTACAGTGTTAAATCATGCTAGAAATATGTTAGCAATATGCTAAATCATGCTAGCAATGTGGTAAATCATGCTAAAACAAGTTAATAATGTGTTAAAATAAGGTAGCAACTTGCTAAAACATGTTAACAACATTTTATTGACTTCAATCTTACAAACTGCAAACTTTTCAAAGTTATTTCAAACTTTCAGACAAGGCTTTGTCAAGCCAACATCAAAGTTTGTCATCAATCTTTACTCATCTAGTTACATTTACAATATATAAACTTGTAATGTAATATTGAATAACACAGTTTAATCACAATGCAGTCTAAAAATAAATAACATTTGTAATGTACAATAAAACTTTACATTTGACATTATTAAAAAGTCCACAGTGTTAAGAAACAGACATGAAATTGTATTCTCTGTAAGTTACTACTACTATATTACATTAAAATTGGTTACATGGTTAACATTTTCATAAAATTTGTGATATGATCCATATGTGCTATTTGCGTAAATTTATCAAGAAGATAAATTCGCGAGTGTGAATCTTCTGTTGTTTTGTTTTATTTGAAAGTATTCATAAAATTTGTGATGAAGGGCACAAGACACCTCCCTAGAGACTGTTTCAAGCCAGAGCAATCTTTATACCACCCAGGAAGAGTGAAGGAGTGGCAGTTTTGTGGTGAGAGGGTTTCAGTAAACATCCTTGCACTTAAAAGTAAATTACAATGAACTTTCAGTTATCTAGTTAGGACACAAACAACCATCTAAACTCTTTCACAATTAACTACCACAAAGGCTCTTAACACCTTGGTTGCTGCAGGGGGATTGTTCCTGAAGTGATCTGTATCTCTGACATCTCAACTACGGTACTCAACTGAGGAGAAAAATCACAATAACATGAATCAAACTCAATCATGACAAGAGAAAACCTCTAAACATGCTGAATAGATTCAGCCAAAAACAATTCCTACTTCAGTTCTTTCAGCTTGTTTTGTCCCGGCACACAAGAATCACAATACTAGAAAACTAATAATGTTATAATAACGTTAACCATGTTATCTATTCTAGATTTGATGTTGTCAGGTATGTTTTGGGGATAACAGAAAGAAAGAAAACGAACATACTCCTGTGTTTGAACATGCAGCAAGCTGTTGTCATTCTTATCAGTAAATCTGGTCTCAGTGTTTATTTTCATTGTGGAATATAAGGGAGTTGGAGCAGAGACTGGATGAAATCATATACAGTGATGTCTCTCACATCAGGACGTTTGACTGTTAAACATTTTGTCTTGATTCCTATATATTAGCAGCTATTGCCAGTGCAGACATGTGACCAGTGGAGGAGTGTAAACACAGAACATTTCAGCAAGTGGTAAATGTAAAGCTAGTTGAGGGATAGATAGAGAATGATACTTTTAAGAGCTCAAACCTCAGTCCAGAGTGGAGAAGAGGACAGGATTTTTTCTTATGATATGAATCATAGGCTAAAGATATGCTTGCAACGACGGTTGGGTGTGAAAACATACTGAAGCTGTGGAAATTCAGATGGTGAGAAACGCAATGTGTGTGTGTGTGTTAAAGAGGTGAAGTGAAAGAGGCGTTTTCACCTCTGCTCATTGGTGCATCTCCTGAATTTTCCATTTTCACACAAAAACATATACTTTCACTGACCTGTCACTCATTATCGGTCAACACAACAAGACACTTCTGGAGGTAACTATAACGAAACACTTTATTGACAGACTTTGGCTAAGGCATTTCAGAATGACCAAAACAACATTTTAGATGCTGTGCAACGAGATCGGTCCACTGGTTGGTCCAGTTATGCGCATCAATGCGATTTCCCAATATGCGCATAAAATTAGGTTGATGGAAACATTTTAAATAGCCATATAGATTGAAACTACAGATGATTTTCAGCTCCATTTATTGAATATATTAATAGCTGACAAAAAAAAAAAAAACAGTAAACTAAAATGTAAACTTTTTTTTAAGTTTTCATAATTATCTGGTATAGTGTTGACAAAAGTAGAATCATTTTTTACTATATAAAAATTAATTTAATTCCAATCTGTAGAACAATGAAGTACTGTTTGCCAAACTTTTGATTAAATTTAATATTTGAAATCACCAATGTACGGAGCCCCGCACATGACATGCAAGAAAAAAAAATTCGTTCCCTCGATTTACTAATTCGTTCTCTCGATTTCGATTTAGTAAACTGAGGAAACGAATTAGTAAATCGTGCGCACGATCTAGCCTACTATTTTTTTCCTGTATGTCATGTGCGAGGCTCCGTACCAATGAAATCTGAAACAACTGCCTCATAAATTTTGTTTCTAAACGATCGAATCATGACAAAAAAAACTGGCTGGATCAAGCTAATGCGCATGCGCAGTCCTAAATGCGCGTCTCGTGTCTAATTTCGCGTCTGATTGTAAAATTAAATTTAATCGAAAGCTTTGCAAACAGCTTTGGAGAATTTGATGTTTCCCCATTCCCCAGAGGTGTTTCAAAGATATCTGTCGACTGAAATGACTTGTCTTAAAGGGATTTTGGTGTCAGAGACCGAAATTATAGAGATCTCAAACTTGCCACCCCACACACATTCATTAGGCACTAGGTGGCGCTATAATACACATTCGCTTTTTACTTCATAATTCTGGAACCATAAGGCTAACTTTTTTCTTCCAACTTCTCCTAGGCCGTTGATTTGATTCGGTCTATAAAAAGCTAATTTACATATTTGCTAATAACTCTGGAACAGAATAAAATTTAATCTTTCCTCTGAATCTTTTAGTGCCCCCAAATCATGTTTATATGCTTATCCATTTGTGCACAAAATTTGGTATATGCACCATCTTGAGACACTCCTGACAAAAAGTTATCAAAAGAATAAATTGAATTAATCATTTAGCAAATATGGGCCAATATATTTTTGGGTGTGGCCCATGTAGCTAATTGCTAACATTGTAAACACAATGTTGAAGCTAAGTAGGCTACACATGAAAAACAGGAAGGCTGCAATACTAACGCTGTCCATTAGAGAAAAGGGGTAATAAATCATTTTCTCATTGTTTTCTTGGTCTCATAGTTTGGCATCAGGTTTGATAGCTTCACATAGGCTCCATCACAAGATGCAAAGAAATTTCCAACAATGGTACACTAACTCACCTGAGTTTAATGTAATTAGTTTGCAAAGAACATGCTTTAGGATCATTACATAGGCTATTAGTCAATGAAATTTCAACATCATTTATGAATAATGGCATTATTGCTGAATTTGGCATTCATAAACACTAACAATAAAAAAAGGCTTTTTAATAAACCATAATATTATTATGCATTACATTTTACAAAAATATTTCAGATTTAATGTCAAGTGACAAAGACAATGGTCATTTATTGTCACAAATGGTTTTTTGTTTTAGAAATATATATCTTTATAAGACAAAATTCTTGCGCTAATGAACCAGCCAGTGAAAATACGTTTTCTAGACGTGGGAACAGCGCCATCTACCGGTTGTAAGTTCATATAACACTAGCTGTAGTACTAATAGGCCTGCTGGAGTTTACAACTACTTGACAAACCATGACAAACACTAATGACCGGTTTCACAGACAATGCTTAAGATAGTCCCAGACTAAATGCATGTTTGAGCTGTTTTAACTGAAAACAACTTAAAATATGTCAGTGCCATTGTTTTGTCTCAAGACTCACATCAGTAATGCTTTTTATTCTAAGGCACATTTATAAAAGCTACTTAAATGTCCCAATTGAACTAAGGTCTAATCCTGGTTTAATCTAAGCCCTGTCTGTGAAACCGGGCCTAAATGTGATTATAAAATGTAGGACCACATTAAACACGACTCTAATAGTAGTATCTAATATATTAGATATATAGATTTGAAACTTAAAATATTAAAAAAGATTCAGCACCTCTATTTCGTTTCTTAAACTGAAGAGTTTAAGAAGTAAATAAATGAAGTAAATAAATGTGCATGAGTGGATATGACATAGGCCTACCCTCTAAATGTGCCAGGTAAACAAGCACTGATTGGCAAATTACAGTGAACCATCACGACACCTGGTGTTTGTAAAAGATATTACAACCGTTTTTCCAATTCTTTTATACAGGCCTGAGACTGGCTGAAAGATGGTTGCGATGAATTAAAATCTGCTTAAAATCTGGTTATGTGCACCAGCCAGTGTTGACCTATATTAGAGTTGGTCAAAACTGTAAATTTAATTCAAACAGAGCAATAACATCTTAAAATGTAGAATTCTTGGCTACACAGTGGTATCTTCACATAAATATGACCTATCGCAAATTTACGTGGTTGGAACTACAGCTCTCTATGTGGTTAGAAGCATTTCTTGTTAATGACATGTGGACTAGAATATATCATGTAACAATAAGCAGGCTAATATTCTGTACATTCTATATCTTTATACAGTGCTCAGCGTAAATGAGTGCACCCCCTTTGAAAAGTAACATTTTAAACAATATCTCAATGAACACAAAAACAATTTCCAAAATGTTGACAAGACTAAGTTTTATATAACAGCTGTTTAACTTATAACATGAAAGTGAGGTTAATAATATAACTTAGAGAACAAAATGTTCAGTTTTACTCAAATTAGGGTGATACAAAAATGAGTACACCCCACTGAAAGTCTTTGGAGCAAAGCTAAACTTTAGACTACAAATGTCCAATTTAACAAGAATTCAACCACAGGTGAGTCTAATTATTCATTACACAGGTGTCCAGCAGACAGTTGACTATAAAAGGGTGTTAAAACCCCTTCCTATTTCATGCTGTCAGCAATGGCACCACATGGAAGAGAAATGTCACAAGACCTGAGAAAGAAAATAATTTCTTTACACCAGAAAGGTGAAGGCTACAAGAAGATCAGCAAAGCTTTACTTATCAGTCAGAATACTGTAGCAAAAGTGGTACAAAAATGTAAAAAAGATGGAACTGCAACCATCTCACAGAGACGACCAGGTCGTCCACAGAAGTTAACACCTCGACAGGAGCGTCTTCTGATGAGAAGGGTTGAAGAAAATCGGCATGCAAGTTCACTGCAGTTATCTAAAGAAGTAGAAAGCCAAACTGGGGTGACTATTTCCCGTGACACAATACGGCGTACGCTGCAGAGGAATGGCATGCATGGGTGCCGTCCACGAAAGAAGCCTCTCCTAAAGCCCAGGCACAAAAAAGCCCGCCTAGAGTTTGCCAGGGCCCATGCTGACAAAGACTCTATACTCTGGAGTGATGAGACGAAGATAAATGTTTTTGGAACTGATGGCTTCAAAACTGTATGGCGTCACAAAGGTGAGGAATACAAAGAAAAATGCATGGTGCCTACAGTGAAACATGGTGGTGGCAGTGTCCTTATGTGGGGCTGCATGAGTGCTGCTGGTGTCGGGGAGCTGCATTTCATTGATGGCATCATGAATTCACAGATGTACTGCTCTATACTGAAGTTGCTACCATCACTCCATGCCCTTGGTCGTCGTGCACTTTTCCAACATGACAATGATCCTAAACACACATCTAAGGCCACTGTTGGATTTCTGAAGAAGAACAGGGTGAAAGTGATTCAGTGGCTGAACCCAATCGAACACCAATTCTGAAGAGACAAGTTGAGCATCACTCTCCATCCAGCATCCAGTCTCTAAGGTCATTCTTGAAGAATGGAAAAAGATAGATGTTGCAAAATGTCGCCAACTTGTTCATTCCATGCCTAGAAGACTTTGTGCTGTCATTAAAAAATCATGGAGGTCACAAAGTACTAGATGTAGTTTTTGTTTGGGGTGTACTCATTTTTGCATCACCCTAATTTGAGTAAAACTGAAAAGTGTGTAATCTAAGTTATATTGTTAACCTTACTTTCATGTTATAAGTTAAACACGTTATATTAAACTTAGTCTTGTCAACATTTTGGAAATTGTTTTTGTGTTCATTGAGATATTGTTTAAAATGTTACTTTTCAAAGGGGGTGCACTCATTTACGCTGAGCACTGTATATATGCGACCATGTTACTACGGTTTCGGGAAACATTCATGACTATAGGTTAAATAATTGGCTAGACCAAGCTGTCCAGTTTGAGGGGTAAGGAAATGCTGTATCAGCCTCATGGCAAAAGGTTAATGAAACTTAGAGGATCTACACTCGCTTTATATATTGATTAGTTTGTGGTTAAACATTAAATGAAAATAGCTGTAAATTGAAAAGTGAAGGGACTAAAAGCTAGAAAGGGTGAAAGAAAAAGGCTTTCAGGCTTTCCTGTAGCTCAGTGGTTAGAGCATGGCACTAGCAATGCCAAGGTCGTGGGTTCGATCCCAGGGATTGCACATACTCAGATACAAATGTATAGTATAATGCAGTGTAAGTCACTTTGGATAAAAGCGTCTGCCAAATGCATAAATGTAAATGTAAAAACAAGTAAAGAAAAAGGATAATTGCATCCATAGGAACCCAAAATGAACCCTCATTGGTTATTTGCCTTTGTGCCCATTCTGCCCCTCTCTGGTCTGATGGAATTTTGGTCTGCTGCCAGCAAGTGGGAAAATATATGGCAGAATCAGCAACAAATGGACCTATATCAGCATCCAAATATAAACTTTATTGAAGATATTATTGAATGTAACTCTTTATTACCATGCATTTTCAAATAGTTTAAATAAACAAATGAGGTTTGTGTCAGCATTTATGCGTCACATGCATTTTTGCAAAATTTTAGATATTGAAATTTTACAGTGATTCTGGGATTCAGGGATTTTTCAGTGACTCTTTCTGCAGGTTACATCATTAAGCCAGTAGGTGGCGACAAGTGACTGTCTTTATGAATTATTTTTCGAATTAATAGTTTAAGGATTTGTCCTTATAGTTCAGGAATGAAATCGCTGACTCACTCTTTCTTTTAAATATATGTTTTTATGAGCGAGTAACTAAATCATTCACACAAACGATTTGTTTAAAAAATGTATTCATTCAGGAACAAAACGCCTTGTGTTAACTTCTTGTTGATTGATCTGTATAAAAGCATTACTACACTCACAACCCTGCTGTGGGTTACAGAAAATATCCATGACATATTCTGCAAAGAGAAGCAAGACTGCTGTCACTGATTTCCCAAATAATGAATTATCAGAGGCTGGATATGCTGAACTCAATACTGCACCAAATATAGACAAAAAGAAACCAAAGTAGGCCTAAATAATAAAGGATTTTCCACACAAACCTGTGCATCGATGAAGCCACCTTTGCATCACAAAGCTGAGAAAAATGCAAACTTGATGGTTGGAAAGTTGGCACAAGTTTGTTCAGTTCAGCTTTCGTTCTATCAAGAATGACATTTTTTTGATATAGGTCTAGTGTCCTGGTAGCTTCTAATCTAATAATCTGCTGAGTGTCTTCTTTAAAAAATAAAAAGACCAACCTTAGGTCTGTATTCCAAAGCATTCTTGAATTGCAAACATTTAAAGGTAGGGTAGGCAATTTCGGAGAGGCTAGTAATAGTAGGCTAGATTTGAAAGCATGATCCCACCCTCCCTTCAGAACGTCTCCAAAGCCACGCCTCTTTCAAAACACATGAATGCACACAGAAGATTCTGCAAAGCGTCACGAGAGTTAAATTACCTCATGTCTCAAAGCACATAATATTACAATATTACAATATTAATATTAACTTACAGAGCTCTGACTTGTACCACCTGACTTCTGCAGATTCATTTTGGCGATGATAGTGTTGACATAGAAACGCATAAATCCGATTCATGAATCATGAACAGCTCCGGGTAGAACGTCACGAGTTGCCCTCTCATAATTGAGGTTATGATGGTGTGAATGCAGCACAAGCATGCTGTTTTGGTTCAGAAGAAACTGTAAAAGGCGGCTGGTGTTTGTTTGTGGTGCTCTGCGACTGTCTGTCTACAACTCTGCATAGACTTACTGAACGCGCTGATGACGTGTGATGTCTGTGCGAGCAGGTGCGCGGAGGTATGGAAATACATATGCTGACAGGCAGGTAGAACACCGATTGGACAAACATTTTTTCGTCCTGCACTCTACCCTAACCCTTTGGGTCAAATATGGACAAACCCAACCTTTTGATTTAAAATTTAATTTAAAAATTTTAAACCAATGGTTGGGTTTGTCCATTTTTGACCCAAACATGGGTTGAAACAACCCAGCATTTTTTAGGGTGTGAGACTTCCACAGAATATAAGTACATGTTTTAATATTTAGACCACTTCTATTGATTGCTATCAGGGTGTGAAGAGAGTGTTTATTAAAAACATAAAGTGTTTATTAAAAATATTGCCTACCCTACCTTTGAGTTCAGAGCTCAAAAAGGAGGGTGACTGGCAGGTTAAAAAAGACTTCAGAATGAGTTAGATTTAATATTATTATTGTTGTTGTCATTATTATTATTTGTATAAACTAAAGTATTTTTTTTTTATATTTTTATTTGAAAAGGTCTTTTTACATAATGAAGTGAATTTGTGCCACTTTTTTTGATAAGTCATATTGCTATGTAAAATTATCTTGAAATGTATTCTATTATAATTGTCTGCATTAGTTTGAACACAATCAGGACAACTTAAATAGAAAATGGCAAATCTTGCCGCACTCTCCTCTGCTAAAGGAAGTACTCATCAGCACCACTAGAGGTCAGTAAAGAGGCGTGGGTTATTTTAGTTTCGCTGAAGGCCATCTCAGTGAGCTCTGAGGAACACGGTCAGCTATTATACAATAAGCTGTAACACAGAAAACTACTCCACTTTCCCAGGACCACATGTGTGTCTTTGTGTGGGTGATCTCCATGGTTACAGTCCTTTGATCTTTTCCTGTTATGAGGGACACTAGTAAAAAACAGCATTCACATATAGTGGCTTTGTTCTCTACAGAAGGTTGCAATGCATCAAGTAAAGGTTGGCTGCAAATACAGGCTAAACAAGACTGATTTAATCTGTGTGTTGAACTGTGTTTGATAGCAACCAAACAAGACTGTAGTATACAGACTGTCAGGGATTTTACAAGACAAACATGAGCAACAATGAACATTTTCACCTTAGATGACCTGGAGTTTTAAAAAAAAATAAAAACATTTACACATTCACTCAAAAAAGATACTTTATTTCAGTATAAAAATAACAATTGGATACATGGGCTATATCATATCTGCAAAGTTTTAAGGTTAAAACTGAAATTAATGTACTATTAAATGTACTATCAATCATCAGATTAAAATAAACAAGAAAAAAATCCAAATGATTAAAAAATGCAGATGTCTATTTTAATATAAATAAATATATGTTAAGAACATATATAAGTTAACAATTTTAAAGTGAATTTAAAAACCAGGTTACTATGTTTGCTGTCAGTAGGATTATTTTTATTTAATTTTAATGTTTTTATTTATTTTTATTTTTGAAATAAATTAATACTTTTATCAAGGATGCATTAAATTTATCAAAAGTGACAGTAAAGACATTTATAAAATAGTTACAAAATAATTAAAAATAAAAACTGTTCTTTTGAACTTTCTATTAATCTTTCTATTTCTATTCAATTAAAAAAATGCATCACCGTTTTCACAAAAATATTAAGCAGCGGTTTCAACATTGATAATAATAAGAAATGTTTCTTGAGCAGTAAATCAGCATATTAGAATGATTTCTGAAGGATCATGTGACACTGAAGACTGGAGTAATGATGCTGAAAATTCAGCTTTGTCATCACAGGAAAAAAATTTAATATATTAAAATAGAAAACAGTTATTTTAAATTGAAGTAACATTTCACAATATTACTGTTTTTACTGTATTTTTAATCAAATAAGCCTTAGTGAGTATATGAGACATATAGCCTTTGTATGCAATAAGAGCACAGTCTGTAGTTTAAGCAGGGTTGTCTGAGTCTCTTTATAGGGTGTTTACAAAATACATCCATGACCTTCCTTAGTCCAGGGTTGATCTCAGATATTCTGACACTGTTTACTCTCTTTTCTCTGTCTCCCTCTCACTCTCTGTGACAGGAAGTGTAAACACTGATCAAGTGTCGAAGTCCAACCCACCAATTCTCACCTCCATTAAAGAGTGTCACCTTGCATAACTTTCCCAAATACCCCCCTAAAATGCCCCATATAATTCCACTACCCCCTCTAAAACACCACCGTAAACCGGCCGCTGCTGCTCAAGACCACCTGCGTGGTTCTTGGAAACAGGCTATCGATAGATCACACATTCCATTATTGATTTATTGAGATTACACCAAACATCACATTCTGTTGCCACAATGTTCACCTCAAGTGAAAATTTCACACCGTCTTACACCGCTGTGTAAAAAGGCATGTAGCCGAGTGTGACAGAGGCTGTAACATATGACAACATTAACTCTTGTATTCAAGGCTGTAATGGCAATAAACCAACAAACATTATCAGATCAGACTAGCATAGGAATAAATTATTTCAGGTAAAAAAATATATATATGTATCATATTACAATATCAGAAAACATGAAATAATGCATACAAATATACACAGTTTTTCACATTTAGTATAAATATTTTTTGCCTTTGTAGAGTACAGATTGTTTTTGTTGATTATAAATGCTATAAGTGTAATTAATTTTTGTGGTTGATTGTGAATATAGGATGAGAATGTCTCTATACACAATCAATCATGGTTTCATATTAATGTAATAATTCTGTTTAAATATAAACTGTCTGCTAAATTAAATATATTTCAAAGTAATCAGTTATACAGTAGTGGCCAAAAGTGATGTCCGGCCTAGGAAAATTGACATCCTCACCCTTTAGTAAAGATTTTGTAAGCATATTGCGTAGGTGTGCTTGGAGTCAGTTGTTTTGAAACATGGCAAATTATGTGGACATAATTTTGCAAAACAAGACAGAAACAATGAAATATTAATAACTGATATTGTAGTCAATGTATGCTTTTTCCACTGAGCTTTTTTTTTCTGTGCTTTTTTTTTTTTTTTTGCTTAGTAAAATAAAACCTGTAGCTGTAGTTTTCTTTTTTGTGAAATAATTTTGTCATATACCTTAAGTTTAGTGTTTTGTTCTTCCCTCATGTTTAAAATATATAAAATATTTTCCTCAGAATTTTGATGGTTTAATTGAACTTGTAGGGTCATTAGAAACAAAAATCCACTCTGAACATCGGCCACTAATGTATATTATTGTATTTAAAGGGATAGTTCACCCAAAAAATGAAAATTATCCCATGATTTACTCACCCTCAAGCCATCCTAGGTGTATTTTACTATCTTCTTTCAGACGAAAAAATAAACTGGCTCTTCCATGCTTATTAATGTTAGTGAATGGGACCCAGTATTTTGAAGCCCAAAAAAAAGCACATCCATCCATCATAAAAGTAATCCACACGGCTCCGGGGGATGAATAAAGGCCTTCTGAAGCAAAGCGATGGGTTTTTGTAAGAAAAATGTTCATATTTAGAACTTTATGAACTATAATAACTGACTTCCGGCAACAACCGTACATGAGTTCTCGAGAGAAAGCGTGAGCTCCGGTGAGAAGTGACAAACACAGAAGCGCAAAGGAGAGAGCAAAACGAAATGCTGGTCATGAATTAGAAGTCCAAAACGAGGATTTTTTTAAAAAGAAAAATGTCACAGGGTTTCGATATAAGACAAGCCCTATTAATTTAATAAATTCCCAAATCCCGTTGATAACAGCACATGTAATCTTACAACTTTATGTAAGTTGAAGCATCCTGGATAGATGCACAAATGCACCATTTTAAGACAATTACAAATCTACAGTAGAGCCAAAACAACTCACTTCTTTTCACGGTTTTCCATAGCTGTAAACAACGCATGGTTCTCGTGAGAGTCGCCTATTCGTCCTACGTCACCCCGGAACGCCACTCTCTCGAGAATGTGTGTACACCTATTACTGGAAGTCAGTTATTATAGCTCATAAAGTTCTAAATATGTTCATTATTCTTACAAAAATGCATCACTTCGCTTCAGAAGGCTTTTATTCATCCCCCGGAGCCGTGTGGATTACTTTTATGATGGATGAATGCACTTTTTTTGGGCTTTAAAATACTGGGTCCCATTCACTACCATTGTAAAGCATGGAAGAGCCAGAATATTTTTTTAATATATCTCTGATTGTGTTCGTCTGAAAGAAGATATCAGTCATATACACCTAGGATGGCTTGAGGCTGAGTAAATCATGGGATAATTTTCATTTTTGGTTGAACTATCCCTTTTAAGTCAATACATTAAAGCTGCACTATTAAGTCTGGTTTTACTGACATATTTGATATACATTATAAATTAGACCAATGAACAATTAAAATGGAAATTCATATTTTCTCTACATGTATATCAAGTCTTTTACCCAAGGATCTGATTTTGGTTTCTAAGCAATCGCTCTTCCAAAAAAAAAAGCAATCAAGTAACCTCATTAGTCTTCATTTCCATCCACGTTCTATTGTTGCTCCTGATGAGCAGACAAGAATCAGACAAAGAGCTGGAAGGATAATGGGACATTAGTTGCATGGCCAGAACGATTGTGACAACGGCCCGGTGTTTTCTAAACCCTGCAGCCCTAGAGAGAGAAATCAAGCTTCTGAAATGGCAATTGGTCCCACTGAAAATGCTGGACCATCAAGTCAAGGTGGGGTCAAACAGTGCCAGACAGCCTGAATACACACACAAAATATCATTCTCTCCAGGGACAAGACCTTCACTCGCTGCCCCATGTCCTGCTAACCTTTCTGCAGTTTTTACACTACAAAAATGTTATGGGAAATATAAAAATGTGGTCTCCATCTTGTTGATGCTATATCATCTAAAAGACATTGGAGAGAAATGACAATAAATCATCATGACTTTGGTGTCACTCTCAGTTGAAATTGCATAATAATACGTGGTCCAAAGTTATAAATCCTCAAAAAGTGTCTAGTAAAAGAGGAAAGGTACGATCAAAGGAGCAAAGGGAAGAAATATACAATCTACAGCATCATGAAAGTAAGTTCAGTTCCAAGATTCATCACTGTAAAAAAAAGTGGCAACCTGTAATTGTTACCTTAAGGAGATATTTCTTTGTTTGCGAGTATAACCTAAAGTATTTGGATTGATTCAGTGATGTTAAATAATATGCTTGAATACTTCAAACATCATTTGACTGAAAAAAAAAAAAAAAAAATGACTGAATAAAATTAAAATGAAGCACATTTTAAGGTTAACATACATCATGACGGGGTGAAATGTGTATTGAAGCTAGACGTAGGTTACCTGGTCGTCCAGTCAAACTGCTGGTGAGATAGATCGTCCAATTTGCCTTGTTTCTCCTTGATGACCCTTGACGACCAGAGTAAAAGAAAAGAAATGGGATGGTCCATTCTGCAGCACTCCTGTGTACAGAAGTTATCTTGATGCCTATTGACTGAGGTGAGATAATCAGGTGAGATAATTGGTCAGTTTTCACCTCTGAGGTAATAATCGTAATGTCACTTGCCTCTGTTACAGAGCTAAATAAAACATAAGCATTATACCCCAACAATAGGCCTTTTTAGTAATAAGATAGAAACATAATGGTAACATGTTGAACTCATAATGCATCTAAACTCAAGCAGATGCACAAACTGGTGATATTTCAAAAGTCGAAAGAAAAGGAAGAAACTAGAAGCCTAATAATCCTCTAAAATAGGATGTTTCGTCTTAACTGACAATAGAGGTACTATTTGCCAAAATCGTTCACATTTTAGATCAATCCGAATAATAAAACAGAACTAAGATTCAGAGAAAATAGTCTTATTCTGCACATCAGTGTTTTGTTTGTCAGATAATGATTTTAATTAATGGTTTGATGACAGCTTTGGGTGGTGCATTGAGTTTCAGTTTTACAGAAAAAGGATGTTGTTGAAGGAGGGGCAGCCACTGTACTTCACTATGACTATGAAAAGAAGCTCCAACACAAAAAAAGCCCATCAGTGTATTCTCTGTCTGGCTCCAATACACAAACCAAAACTCATCCTTGATTTTGGTAGATGTCTGAGCATAGTCCTTATATGCCTTTATTATAAATAATGCATTATTAAACCATGTTCCTCACAATTAAGAAAGGAACCTTGCTCACAGTAGATGCAGTCACATATGCAATGTTTTTTTTTTTTAACCTAATCAGAGTAAACATGAAATACAAGGTTCATGTCTAAGCTTATAAATCTCTCGAAAAGTGTCTAATAAAAGAGGAAAGGTACGATCAGAAAAAGCAAAGGGAAGAAATATATCATCTAAAATTACAGCATCAAGAAATAAAGTTCAGTTCCACTTTAAACAAACAAAGATTCATCACTGTAAAAAAGTGGCAACCTGCAATCATTACCTTAAGGAGCTATTCTAGATCTAAGTTACAATTATTTTTGCTGGTGTAATGTATTTGGGTTGATTGAGTGATGTTAAATAATATATTTGAATTAGTGCTGTCAAATCGGTTAATCGCATCTAACATAAAAGTTTGTGTTTACATAATATGTGTGTGTGTGTGTGTTGTATATTTACTCACACACATATTATACATATATGTATATGACACGCAAACACAGACATATTTGTGACCCTGGACCACAAAACCAGTCATAAGTCACGTAGGTATATTTGTAGCAATAGCCAACAATACATTGTATGGGTCAAAATTATCGATTTTTCTTTTATACCAAAAATCATTAGGATATTAAGTAAAGATCATGTTCCATGAACATATTTTGTAAATTTCCTACTGTAAATATATCAAAAAATTATTTTTGTGAGTGGATATGCATTGCCAAGGACTTCGTTTGAACAACTTTAAAGGCGATTTTCTCAATATATTGATTTTTTTTTGCACCATCAGATTCCAGATTTTCAAATAGTTGTATCTTGTCCTATCCAAACAAACCATACATCAATGGAAAGCTTATTTATTTAGCTTTCAGATGATGTATAAATCTGAAATTCAAAAAATTGACCCTTATGACTGGTTTTGTGGTTCAGGGTCATATATACACATATATTATGTAAACACAAACTTTTATGTTAGATGTGATTAATCGCGATTAATCGATTTGACAATACTAGTTTGAATACTTGAATTCACTGTGAAAACCCCCTTTCAAGCCTTTATTTTTAAAAGTGTTTGAACCTTGTTTTTAATGTTTTCTCTGATTAGGGTTGAAAATACATTGCACATGTGACTGTATCAACTTTGAGCAATGTTCATTTCTTAATTGTGAGAAACATTGTTTTCTAATGCATCATTTATAATAAAGGCATATAGGACGAAATGTGTGGATATGCTCAAACATCAACCAAAATCAAGGATAAGTTTTGATTTGTTTATTGTTAAAGGTTTTTCAAGGAACCATTGATGCCAATAATAAACCTGTATTAAGAGTGAACAAGAAGTTAAGAAGTGAACTTAAGAAGTTCACAGGCAAGACTTTTGTTAAAACGGTAAATGGAGGCCCAAAAAAATAGTAAAGCAATTCATTCAAGACCCGTAACTATACATAATGCGCAGGCGCGCAAACACTGCTGTCCAGATGTGCTTGCTGAGGATTCAGACGTGCGGACTAAACGGTGATATGTAAACACCGCCTCGCACGGCGTGATTCCTTTCTTTCAAGCCTGTTCAGAGAAACATGTTAACAAACAAGGAAAACTCGGTCTAGGTGGTCAGACGCTGAGCCTCTACGGAGGCAGAAGCGCGCTGTTTGCGTTGTTCATTAGACGCGTTGGTGTCAGGTGCGCTGCTGTAATTAGAAAACGCGCGGGTCAAAGGAAGAACTGTTTAACTGTGCTTTAGCAGGTCCTCTACACTGGACGTGTCTTTTAGCAATGAACACGTAGAGTTTGCAGAGCTGACTATAATCCTCTCTTGAAAGAGCGCGTCTTTGTTCTAAAGCAGCAAATCACTTCCTTTAGTGAAGCCGCTGCTTTTCATCTGTGGCGTTTCAAGTCCTAATTGAGAGCCAGTAATGGGGACTCCCTCTTTACATAAGTGATTTCCTCCCATCACTGGTCCTCAACATCAGTCTTTGTTCAGACATGAATTATGTTCCAGGCACAAAAAATATGACCATGCTTCATTTCCATACTAGTGAATTAAAAAAAAAAAAAAAGTCAGCTTATTTCTAATGGACAATAGTTCTGAATGGTTCATTCCAATGGTTAATTCCAATAGCCTATATACACTACCAGTCAAAAGTTTGAAATTGGTAAGATTTTTAATGTTTTTAAAAGAAGTTTCGTCTGCTCACCAAGGCTGCATTTATAATCATTCTAATATGCTGATTTGCTGCTCAAGAAACATTTATGATTATTATCAATGTTTAAAACAGTTGTGTACTTTTTTTCAGGATTCCTTGATGAATAGAAAGTTCAAAAGAACAGCATTTATCTGAAATACAAAGCTTTTGTAACATTATACACTACCGTTCAAAAGTTTGGGGTCAGTAAGAATTTTTATTTTTATTTTTTTGAAAAGAAATTAAAGAAATTAATACTTTTATTCAGCAAGGATACATTAAATCGATCAAAAGTGACAGTAAAGACATTTATAATGTTACAAAAGATTATATTTCAAATAAATGCTGTTCTTTTGAACTTTCTATTCATCAAAGAATCCTGAAAAAAAAATATTCAAAAATTTTGTACAATTGTACACAATAAATGTTTCTTGAGCATCAAATCATCATATTAGAATGATTTCTGAAGGATCATGTGACACTGAAGACTGGAGTAATGATGCTGAAAATTCAGCTTTGATCACAGGAATAAATTACTTTATAAAATATATTCAAACAGAAAACAGTTATTTTAAATTGTAATAATATTTCACAATATTATTGTTTTTACTGTATTTTTAATTAAATAAATGCAGCCTTGGTGAGCAGATGAAACTTCTTTCAAAAACATTAAAAATCTTACCGATTTCAAACTTTTGACCGGTAGTGTGTACATTGCATGCAAAAGTATGTGAACCACTTGCAGAATCTGTGAAATTTTGAATAATTTTAACAAAATAAGAGAGATCATACAAAATGCATGTTGTTTTTTATAGTACTGTCCTGAGTAAGATATTTTACATAAAAGATGTTTACATATAATTCACAAGACAAAAAATAGCTGAATTTTTGGTTCTTAATACTGAACCATTGATTCTTAATACTGTGTGTGGTTACCTGGATGATCTACGACAGTTTTTTTGTTGTGTGATGGTTGTTCATGAGTCCCTTCTTTGTTCTGAGCAGTTAAACTGAGCTCTGTTCTTCAGAAAAATCCTCCAGGTCCTGCAGATACAGTGACTGTATGAATTTGAGATACATCTTTTTACACTGAGGGCAACTGAGGGACTATATATATATATATATATATATATATATATAGTCATACTAAAATGTATTCAGACACCTTGAACATTTCATTCATTAATACAGTTTATTCTCTATAGTTTGAAAAAATGGTAATAAAATATGACAAGATCTCAGAGTTAAACTGTGTCAGAAAAAATTAATCTTAATTATGTCAGATAACACTTAAGCAAAACATGGTCAGGTCAAAGAGTCTGAATAATTTTTATCAATTTTACTGGTAGTCCACTGTATGAAGAATTTATGGGTATAATATGTCACAGTTTACTTTATTTTGCTATCCTCACATAAATGAACTATAATGTCCTGCACCCACTAGTAAAAATATATCAAAAATTTCTGAATTTCTAGCCTATTTTAATTGAACAATTTATTTAGGATTGCTCAATTATTCAATCAAAATATTTAAGGATTATTCAATACAATTTAATGGAATTTTACCATTAATTAAATTGCATAAAATGTTTTTGTGTGTAGCTGGAATTCAATATTGTTAGAATTCATTTTTTCCCCTCTTTTTTTTACAGTCCCAGTGTCCTCATAATGCGATATAAATGATGCATGTCAGTGCATTAGCAATGCAATGCTGTATTTTTATTATATGCTGTTATTAAAGTTTCTGCTCTGTGGCAGGCTGCCACGCTTCGATTTAAAAACTTCAAATGTCAAAAAGCAACAGTGATATATGCAGTTCCGTCCTAGTAATTATTCCTTGACCGATATCAAAAAGTAAAAAGGGCTGAAGGAGTTAAAATATTAAGAGAAGCTTAGAGGTCACGTATCATCACTATCTTATTAAGTGGACTTCTGTAGCGGAAATTTACAATAGATTATCTGCTCATCGGAGTTACTCACCCGACACTAAGTCAAATCAGCGGGCTTCGCACTCGGAGTGAGAAAACTGAAGCCAAGGTGCGGCAAATCTCCTCTCCAATTTTCGGCCAACACCAAAACTGACAAAAACACAATTGTCACAAGGTGCAATACACGCCAGCGCCTGATAGAGGGAGGAGAACTGATCAATGTGTTTACATGAACCACAGTGGAAGAGATTTCACTATTATACCTACTTTCATTTGACACCTCGAGACTGAAACTGGAAGTGAATTCTAACATTTACAACACGTAGGTGTGATGCTACTGTAGTCTGCGCTATAAAACATCTTTTCATCATTATGCCATAACAACATCTTAGTTTCAATCCAATTAACTTATAACAATCATTTCTGATTTAATGAGTTTCAACTAGTCTGGTTTTCTTCATCAGTAGGCTAAATAACTTCAAAGTGGTTCATGACACCACTTTCAGCCAATTAAGTTTTCATTGTTGAAATTTGTTACTAAATTATGAATTAGTTCACTAACCATGAATCAAATATTTGGGTGACAATCTGGAGTCTTAAAGACTGGCAACGGGCTTTCATAGAGATGTATACTAATGTGATTAGTAGTTTTTGCCCCCCCTTTTCTTTGACCTCTGAACGTGAGAGTATTTGTTCCGCTGTGTGTCGCATTCGGCGGTACCCTTTGAATACGTGAAATAAGATGATTTGGGGAACATCAATGCGCTCTCACACAGGACGTTTCTGTGGCGCACAGCCATGTAGGAATTTGTAGTAAATCTGGACCTCCTGGCTCTCGGCTCTTGACCCCCTCTCTGTGTTTCTGGGCTACCTCCGGGGGCATGTAGTGCAGAGGGCCATTAGGATATTTGACAATCTCAGCTTGTTACAACTCCATCAGTTAATTGGATCCCTTGTAGAGCCGCTCGTTTGACTCAACTGCCACTTAAAAAGACAAAGGCTCGCTGGGGGTCGTTCACACCTCGCGCCCCTGAGCAGGTATAAAAGAGCCGCAGACACTCCAAGCTTCATTCCACTCCGCTCTTCACAAGCTCGAGAACATCTCTACAGCGGATAACTTTTAAGCAGGACTTTTTACCTACCTAAACAGAAGCCATGCAGATGCCTGGAAGAGCTTACGAAAACTATGGACAATCAATTCGCCCTCACGCGGCTTTCAATCCGGACTATGCCACTTCATCAAAACCGAGCGCAGGGAAATCCTTTACAATCGACGCTCTGCTCGCGAGACCTGATCATA
Organism: Hypophthalmichthys nobilis; assembly: GCA_037950665.1. Classification (NCBI taxonomy): domain Eukaryota; kingdom Metazoa; phylum Chordata; class Actinopteri; order Cypriniformes; family Xenocyprididae; genus Hypophthalmichthys; species Hypophthalmichthys nobilis. Next base: position 28,473,384 of record CM075477.1, on the reverse strand, counting down.
CGGAGAGAGACAGGACAAGTGTGTATCGGAACATAGCCAATCAAGCGCCAGTCTCGAGTTCAGCGGTCCCATTAGCGGCACAAATGTACTCGCAAATCCCACACTTTGCGTACAACCAGAGTATTATGCACACGCAGACTGGGTATCCCGTCTTTTGCTACCCGCCTTACGGTTACCAAACAACATGTCGTGGAGCTTTGTACTCACAAGGTATGTATGTTTGACAGATGCTACTGTTAAGAATCATTTGTAAAGATTTTTAGGAACAATGTTATAATGCCCTAACTTATTTCCACGCACAGATGCTGTACTGGCCAAAGCAGCTGTCCACTCTCACTATAAACACAAAGCCGGGAAATCAAAGCGAATGCGCACAAGTTTCACCAACGAGCAGCTGTCCAGACTGGAGAAAGAGTTCGCGCGGCAGCAGTATATGGTGGGATCAGAGCGCTTCCTCCTGGCATCTGCTCTCCAGCTCACTGAAGCACAGGTAAATAAACATCAGTTTTGAAATGAGCTCCAGGTTTTAAACATCTAGTCCACATAGATCAGACACTAAACATTCTTTTCTTCTCCAGGTTAAAGTTTGGTTCCAAAACAGACGCATCAAGTGGAGAAAACAGAGTCTTGAGCAACAACAAGCCAAACTTGCCAAACTAGGTCTCGCTGTGCAACCAAAGAGCCCGGGATCTCAGGGCAGAGAGGATGAGGAGAGAGACTTCACAGAAGAGTCTGATGTGGACATTGACATCGACGATTCACTTCAAGACTGAGAAAATCACACTTTTATACAGGATGTTTTTGTACATATTCGATTTTCTCTAGATGACACAGTACTCTATTTGTACAAATATTTAATTAATAGATATATATTTAAGGTGTTTCTATTACACACCATTGCTCTTATGAGGGTATCTTTGTTTTCGTTAAAACGTTTGTATATGGATGAAATAAAGGAAATATATTTTTAAAACTGAATTCATGTTTTTTGGTGTGTCTCTAATTTAAAGATTTAGTGTTCATCCAATGCTATCTCAAGACCAGTTCGTACGTATTTTACGAGGGTAGCCTATATGTCGAACGTCACGTGACCAAACCGGAAAACTTGTCTCATTGCATCCGCTTGTCAGAGAAAATGAAGGCATATCTATGGACTTTTAAGGTAATCAGCGAAAATACCTAGTTCACATTGTTATAGGTGTTTTATTCTATTAAATATCTAAACGTTAGAGTGAAGAAGAAAAATGAAAAAAGCTTTTAAATATCAATCTGCATTTGCGGGGGACATCAGTTATGCTCATCTTTGCTCGCTCTTTTTAAGTTATCTTGAATAAAACAGCTAATTTTTTCATGAAGCACATACAAAAGACCTAAACAGGAAGCAATTTGATCTGTTTTACAGAATACGGAAGTTAGATTGCGCATAACCCCTATTCGTACGATTTGTCTAAACGCCAGTGACGGTTAGGTTTAGGGGCGGGGTTAGGGGTAAGTCATTTGTACGAATTCACACGAATCTGGCAACTCTTAAAATACGTCCGATTTAGCAAAAAACGTATGAAATCATAGGAGTGATGTAAAATTCGTAAGGATTAGCCACCTCGTAAAATACGTACGAATTGCTATGAGATGTGTTGGTCCATCAAAAAAAAAAAAAAAAAAAAAAATATATATATATATATATATAGATTGTATCTTAAAATGTGAAAAACTGTTTGCATTTTGGTTGCATAAAAGAATGTTATGTAGCTTATATAATGCAATATCCAGTATAATGTGATCAATCACAATATAGTAATCAGTAATAATATAGTAATAACCATCTAACTAACTGTAGAACGCTACAATGCATAAGATTCAGTTCAAGTTAATTTGATAGATACGATTATTTTACATGTAAGAATTTATATTGATATACTTGCATTCCAACACATACAAAATACCTTATAGCTCAGCAGAAAAATTCCAAAATATTGTTGATAAAATGAATGATAACATGATAGAGATAATATGTCGTAAAGATAATATATCCAAATTAATACGCAAATTAAATATGCATATGCATCTTTTTTTTATCAGGTAGATAATTGGAGTTTGCAACAAATTAACTCTATTTCAATTATACATAATTTATAAGACAATGGCTTTCACAATCACAATTGCAATGAGCAAATAAGCATTTATAACATAAAATGAGCTCTATAAAAACTATAATGCTATAAGGAGAACTCCAAGGGTTAAATGTGGAACTCAGTTCGACTCATTTGGAACTGCTGAATTTGCTGATGTGACAAAGTTGGATGAGAAGACAAAAAAGAGCTTATCTGAGATCCAAGGGCAGCTGCTGGAGCCAGGTAGTGTGTCTCTCCATTGTAGACAGAGCTTTTTAGGCATGGTCATGTCTTCTTGTTGTCTCTGCTCTGCAGCAGACTAAGACATGCTAAAGCCCGTTAGCATGGCGGCTTTGTGCAGTGGCTGGCCTAATAGTCTTGATAAGGATGGATTAGTAATCCTGCTCTAAGAACACACTGATTACTAGTTAACAAACTCGTCACAATGTTTCTGTTCCACTCTCTTAATCCAGTTAAGCCCTAAAGGCAAGAATACAGAAAGGCTAAAGGAATCTGTTCAATGAATAATGTTTCATCATTAAAATAACACTGAATCAAATGATCAAAGATAAGAGTGAAACTGTGATATGACCTTTCTGGCTGTTTCACCCTGTAGATGAATGAAAATTCAGTCTGAAACAGGAAGACATGGACTGTTGTGGATTTTTATTTAACACTGCATGCCCAGAAAGTCTACACTCTTAGAAAAAAAGGTGCAGTGGGGTTTTATAGGGTTCTTGACTCAATTTTAAATAACCTTTTATGCCAAAAAGGTTCTAAATTAGGAGAAATGTCTTAAATGAATGTATAATACTAGTTATTTAATATTTTTCTAGTGATATAAGAAGTCGGCTGTGCTGGTAGATTATTTACTAATTATAGTCCATTACTGAATACAAATTACATGATAAAAATTGTAGTTAGTAATGTAATCTATATATAATCTGACTATGTTTGATTACTTTTAGATTACTTTTGACATAACTTGTTTATAACATTGATTTGAATAGTATAATACCATATTGGAAAAAAAAGGAAAAAAACAAAGCAAAAGAAAAATTTCTTTCTTTTTCTTTCTTTTTTGTTATCAACAAAATGAAATGCATTAAACATTACGTTAGGGTTTTTCCTTTCTAGGTTTTGGGAAGGAACTGCAGGGGGTTCATACATTTATGAAAAGCTTAATTAAATCATAAAAAGTTACATTATAAGAAATAAATAAATAAAAGCCATTTTTAAAAAACACTGAAAAAAAGATGAAATATTTTATGCTTTGCAGCCTCTCAATTTTCCATGTAATTATAGTCACCTGACTAGTAGTCTTTGTGTGCAATTCCACAAAACTTAAAAGTAATGGGAAATGTAAAAGATCAAAAAGAATTAGGGAGAATCAATGAATTCTGAATAATTTACTGCCATTTTGTGAATATTAAGTAATCATGTAATCAATTAAAAAGTAACTGTATTCTGATTAAGGGTAATTTAAAATGTAATATAATCTATTTACAAGTATTTAATTTTTGGAATCTGATTACTTAATCCAGATTACATAGGCTACGTTCACACTGTCAATTTTAGGGACTGACAACCGCATTCTGTTGCTATGTGAAGGTGGCCATATAATCAGTTAATACTCAGCACTAGAAGTTGGGAACCCCAAAAAGGTTCTATAAATGAAGCGCCTGACAGAACCTTTTAAGGTTCTATATAGAACCTTTTCTTAAGAGTGTAGAACAAGGATCTTGACTCAATTTTTAAGAACCCCTTATGACAAAAAGGCTCTATATAAGGAGAAATGTCTCACATAATTGCATACTTTCATGTATAATAGGTTATTTAATTATATTTCTTGTGATAAAGTATGTTTATGAACTGTTTAATTTGTAAAATGCAATTAAAATGAATAAATTAAAATGAATTAAAACTAAATCCACAAAACAATCCCATGATGGGAACCCCTATATATGTAGCACCTGACAGAACCATTTAAGGTTCGATATCCGTGTATTTAATTATTATAATATATTATTAAAAATCTCTCAAATTAAACATACATTTCTGAACAATAAAATGTTCACCTTGCAGTAAAGATGATTTTTTTTATGAGAGTTTACAGGAAGATTTCTGTGGTGCAACCCTCATTATTGGCCCATGGGTTCCATTTCACATGATTACTGGCTTTATAGGAGAATAAAGCCTATTATGAGAGCACTGTCATGGAGACCTCCTTTCCTTAATCCTAAATCCTCTTCAAACAGGTACTTCTGGCAGCCCCTCTATGACATGCAGTACATAGATAAAGAAAGATAAAGCGGGAGAGTGGAAAAGAGAAAGAGCAAGACCCATCTCTCTTCCTCATCAGTTTGGCTGATGTGGATATCTGTGAGTGCATGTGTTTGTTTATGTACAGACAGACTTTCTGTGATGTGATCTGATGTAATCTCGCAGTACGCCAAGATGTCCAACAGGGAGGGGGACCCTGGGAAAAGCCACAGGACAGAAGCAGCAGGAAAAGGGGAGGAGAGCTCACCGTTCCAATTAGTCATCTCTCACCCCCACAAACCACATTCAGGGCCCCTGTGTGCCCCCCACTGCTAGTATTAGCACAGTGTCTCACTGTTTCAGGGATGCATCATCCTCTTATCTAACACCCCTTAGCTTACAGCAGCTCCCTTCATCCTCAGAACATGGATTTAAACCCTTGGATCAAGGGATGAAATTGGTTAATAATCAATCATAAGCAAACAGGTGAAATCCTGAACAGACAATAATGCATGTGTCTGTATGTAAGCCTGTTTTTACAGTGATTATACTGATTATTCTACTCTTATTAAGCATCAATGGTTCCATGAGGAACATCCACGCACAAAAAGTTTCTTTAAAGTGGAAAAGGTTTCTTTGGATGAAAAAAAATGGTTCTAATAAGAAATGTTTACTAAAATGTTCTTTGGGAAACCAAAAACTTGCTCTTCATCCCCTTATTAGAACCTTTATTAGCTTTTATTCGAGATAAAATTTTGTACAATCAACCTAAATACATTGGGTTACACCAATAAAGCCAACTTTAAGGGTTAGAGAAATAGCTTGTTTGGGTAATAATCGCAGGTTACCAACTTTTAGTGTACAGTTTGTTTCAAAATTACAAAAATGACAAACCAAGGATAATCACGTGATTCTCACCTTCCATGTAAGAAAACACCTTCTCTTGCCACTAAACAGTTAGGAAAGGACATAAGATTTGAGTATTTTAGCGTGGAAACGGTAAAACGTTCAATTTTGCATTTTATTTGCAGCGAAATGTGCGTCCACTCCATCTAATGGTCATTAACATTAATCACTCGCGTTTGAAGTACACGCACGCTATTGTGTCTTTGTGAAAGGTTTAGTATGTGAACACAATGACTTCTAACGCGTTGACTGAAAGATGGACTGAAAGGAGCACAAGGCGAGGCCCTACTTAAAACGAGCACTTTATGCTAATGCGATGCTCTGTGCAACATTTCAATGAGGCTTTTTACTCAGGAAATTGAGCCGTTCCTGTTTTCCCAAGCTTTCAACGACAACAACGACCATTAAGGCCGACGCAAGTGCCATTTCAAATCAAAGACAGTTTCGTGGGCAGAATGTGCGCAGCAGGAGATTCCCAGAGTAAACACAAGAGAAGAGATACATTTAAATTAATTTAGCTGAACTGTTTATATCAGTGAGCTTAATGTAATAGTCAGAGATAGGAGTAAATGAGTGCAGGTGGCGAACTGCTTGACTTGTCACGCAGGTGGCAGTAGCGCATATTTACATTTTACATATACATTTAGTCATTTAGCAGACGCTTTTCTCCAAAGCGACTTACAAATGAGAGTATTAGAATCAAATCAACACGAGTACAACAGTATGTAAGTGCCTTGTCAAGTCACAGTTTCATCAGTAAAGTGCACGTAGCAAGGTTTTTTTTATAAATAGAAGAAGAAAGAATAGAAATCGAAAAAAATAAAAGTAAAATAAAAACTAAGTGCTAATATTACTGGGTCAAGTGTTGATGAAAAAGATATGTCTTTAGCAGTTTTTTGAAAATGGCTAAAGACTAGATAGAGCGTGGTAGGTCATTCCACCAGCCAGGAACAGACCCGGAGAAGGTCCGTGAAAGTGATTTTGTGCCCCTTTGGGATGGCACCACAAGGCGCCGTTCACTTGCAGAACGCAAGCTTCTGGAGGGCGCATAAGTCTGAAATAGTGAGTTTAGGTATAGTGGTGCTGAGCCAGTGGTTGTTCTGTAGGCCAACATTAGAGCCTTGAATTGGATGCGAGCAGCTATTGGCAGCCAATGCAGACTGATGAAGAGAGGTGTGACGTGTGCTCTCTTTGGTTCGTTAAAGACCAGTCTTGCTGCAGCATTCTGGATCAGTTGTAGAGGCTTGACAGTACATGCTGGAAGGCCTGCCAAGAGAGCATTACAATAGTCCAGTCTGGATAGAACAAGAGCTTGGACAAGAATTTGTGTGGAATGCTCCGATAGGAATGGTCTAATCTTATCTTGTAGCAATATGATCTGTGAAGCTTAAACAATCATCCATCACCACCGACCACACCGCAGTTCCGTTTTTGCAAGGCTGAGTTGAAGGTGGTGGTCCTTCATCCAGGCAGAAACAGCTGTCAGGCAGGCTGCGATACGACCAGCAACCGTCGGGTCATATGTTTGTGACTTTTCCCAGCTCGTTCAGATCGAGTGAAAATCTGCAGCTACTTAATGAGAGCAGATTAGCTAAACACACGAAGGTCATATGAGACAAAATGGGCAATTAGTTTTTTGTTTTTTTTTTAATCGGAGGACGTGTGAGGCCGACCAACACAGTTTGACAATGTTCATAAATCAAACATCTTTCTACAAAAACTTCAGCCATTCAGCTATTTTCAAAGTATTTAGTTTATAACTGTTCAGCATTCAAAATTTAGCATGCTTGCTGCATAGCCTGCTTGTCTGATGAGGCATATTGTCACAATGGAACATGTAATTAAACAGCCAAGGCTATAATATATTATATAATTTCAGAAAAGTTAAAGAGTAAAACAATTATTACAGTTTTAAATATGAAACTGCAAACAAGGAGAAACCTTTCATTTCAAAATTAGCAGATATAGCAAAAATATGATTATATTGCAATTTACATATAGGCCTATTATTCTAATTCCGTATATTCTAATTTATAAAACGGTTAGTTCCTGTCCTTGATTCTGATTGGTCAATAGCTGTGTTTTATTCACAATAAAACACGGCTATGACCGATTCACCCAGCGGTTCTGTGTATCACTACACAACACACTTAGCAACCACTCTTAGCAACGTAAACTGTTTATTCTCAATTGATATTGTTCATTGAATCTTACTGCATTATGTAGAAGAGTATTGTGAGAAAGAGATCGAGTGAGCGAGTTTATTACCTGCATTCAGATTTAGCATTTTCCTTCAGGTCAGTCCTATGTTCATAATAAAAAATCTGTTTAAATGTCTGATGTATTATCTTGTCCTTTTGACAGTTAAGGGGTTTTCCCGTGACTGACAACGCTAGTCAAAGCATTTGTCAGTTGCGTCTTGTTCCGTGTTCATAACAATTCAGTCTTTTCAATGTAAAAATCTTCGCTACTGACTGACACTGACACACTCATCTTTGCACCATCTAATGGTGTGAGATATAGTGTGACCAGTGCTGGATAGTAACTGATTACATGTAATCTGGATTATGTAATAAGATTCCAAAAAATAAGTACTTGTAATCAGATTATATTATGTTTTAAAATACTTATAATCAGACTACAGTTACTGTTTTAATTGTTTACATAGATATTATTCACACAATGGCAGTGAATCATTCATGTCCCTTAATTCTTTTTTTTTTCTGAACATTGCAAATCAGCTCCTGATAAACACAAAATAAAGCAATAAGCCCCAAGAAGCCATGGTTTACAGTGAATTTATAACAGCTAAGGGGTGTTGTTAAAACCCCCTTAGCTGTTATAAATTCACTGTAAACCACGGCTTCACAGAGCTTATTGCTTTTATACAATGGTTACCACAAAATACAAATATTAAAGCCAAAAAATATCTATCAATGCAACTTTCATGAAGTAAAATCATTAAAAGGCTTCCTTCCGCTGGAAAAAATAGTCCCTGACCGTGAACATCAACAAAAGTTGCATCTATTACGCCATTAGATGGCAACAAAGATTGTCTTTATGAGCGAGTCACTCAGTCGCAAAGACTTTTATATTGAAACCTGTTGTGAACATGGAACAAGACGCAAATGACAAATGCTTTGACTAGCGCTGTCAGTGTCAGCAGGGCATGGGAAAACCCATTAAATGTTAAAAGGACAAGATCACAGCGGACATTCAAACATACGTTTTATTACGAACATAGGACTGACCTGAAAGAAAATGCTAAATCTGAATGCAGGTAATACACTCGGTCACTCGATATCTCTCTCACAATATTCTTCTACATAATGCACTTAGCTTCAATAAACAAAATCAATAGAGAACAAACATATGTTTTCGTTGCTAAGAGTGGTTGCTAAGACAGACGCAGCAACATACACATTCAGTGGCGCAGTGATACTTATGCGGTCAGCTGTATGTTTTCAGGAATTATTATTTGAATTATCACTCAGTAAGCCTCTGTAGTTCCTTCATGAACCCCACTTTGGGAAACCCTGATGTAATGTAATGTTAATGCACTTCATGTTGTTGATAACAAAAAATGGAGTATATTTTCTTTCTCTTTGTGTTTTATATCAATATGGTACAATATTATCATATTCAATTCAATGTGATAAACGAATTAGGTCAAAAGTAATCTAAAAGTAGTCAGAATATATTACAAAATGTGTAACGTTGCTAACTATTGCTTACTATTTGCTGTTAAACCAGGCACAGATTATCCAACACACCAAAAGGCCAAGTGCCCAGAGACCTCCAACCACTTGAGGGCCCCATACTGCAGCATGTATTATGTAAATAATAATAAAGAGAAAAATGTATTTTACTTCCATTGTGTTAAAATCCTCCTTTATAAAAGTGTAAAACAGTTGATCTGCTTTTTAAAGGATTAGTTCGCTTTAAAATGAAAACTACCCCAAGCTTTTCTCACCCTCAAGCCATCCTAGGTGTATATGACTTTCTTTTTTCTCATGAACACAATTGGAGTTATATTAATAAATATCCTGATGCATCCAAGCTTTATAATGGTAGTGAAAGGAACCAACGAGTTTAAAGCTGAAAAAAGTGCATCCATCTATCATTAACATACTCCACACTTCTCTGGGAGGTTAGTAAAGGCCTTTTGAAGAGAAGCGATGTGTTTGTGTTAAAAAATTTCCATATTTATCAAGATATATAGTAAAATATCTAGCTTCCGCTAGGCTGCCTTCCTATTCAACTTATGAAGAGAGCGTAATTGATGCAACATTTTTCTGTAATTTAAATATGGAAGGCAGAGCTAGATATTTTACTTCATAACTTATTAAATATGGATTTTTTTTTTTTAACACAAACGCATCGCTTCGCTTCAGAAGGCCTTTATTAACCCCCCGGAGCCGTGTGGAGTTTATGATGGATGGATGTGGATGGAGACACTTTCTTCAGCTCATACTCATTGATCCCGCTCACTGCCATTATAAAGCTTGGATGCATAAGGATATTTATTAATATTTTTCCAATTGTTCATCAGAAAGAAGAAAGTCATATGGCTTGATTGGGTGGCTTGAGGGTGAGTAAAGCTTGGGGTAATTTTCATTTTAAAGTGAACTAATCCTAAGGGATAGTTCACCCAAAAATGAAAATTCTGTCATCATTTACTCCCCCTCAAGTTGGTCCAAACCCATATGAATTTCTTTGTTCTGCTGAACACAAAGGAAGATATTTTGAAGAAAGTTTGTAACCAGGCCGCTTTGGGGCACCATTAACTTTCATAGTAGGAAAAAATATATACTATAGAAGTCAATGGTGCCCTCAGAACTGTTCAGTTTCCCACATTCTTCAAAATATCTTCCTTTTTGTTCAGCAGAACAAAGAAATTCATATGGGTTTGGACCAACTTGAGGGTGAGTAAATGATGACAGAATTTTCATTTTTGGGTGAACTATCCCTTTAAGTTACTTTGTAATAAAAAGAAGACATTTAAGGAAATCTAGGACATTTTCATGTAAGGAAGTCAAACCAAAGAAGCACAAACATATATCTGTCATCACAAAAGCATGTTTCAATTTATTTTTGTCTTCATTAAAATAGTGAGTTATAGACAAGCATACTTTAACACATTTGCTTTTCTCTCATTCAGTGTACTTTGATCTCTGACTGAAATCTATATTGTAATTTGAAAGGACTTCTACAATCTAGTTTATAATATTATTTCAGTTTGCCCAAAATGCTTCAAAATGCTTTGAAATGTCATGATTGACACAGAAATCCCAAAGAGAATATGCAGGTATAGGTTCACAAATGCCACCAGTGGGTTTCCCCTGCTTTCGAAGAAAAAAATCTAATCAGATTCTTGTTGCAAAAAAGGAAACTCTGTTATCTTTAACCAAACAATACTTGTGATTCATTCATTCTGCCATTATTCAAACAAAATGTTTAACTATTTTCAGAATTAATCTTCGTGGATCTAAACAAACCATACTCGTATGAGTAATCATAACCTGGCCGTATCTCCCACAAGACTGTGAATAATTATGGGAAGAAAAAGAAAACCCATTATGTGACAAATGAGCTGACTTTGCTGGAACTTTCCTTTTCTCATCATTATCTGTCACTAAACCTGAAACAGCTCTTAGACAGGAGAAACTGGTTTTGTTTATTTAAACAAATATAAGATCACAAAAAAGCATTCAACTTAATTTACTATTAATTATTTATATTATAGGCATGACAGAAACAGAAAAGTGATTGTTACAAATGATTGGAGGTTTGTCCAAGAAATATACTGTAAATATAAATAATACTCAAGAGTTTTAAGGTTATATCTGAAATATATTTCAAACCACATCTTGTGGATCCACAAATCGAAGACTGTGATGAGCTCTTTGCAAGAGACGTTTCTCGACACATCTTCTTCAGCAACTCTACCTTTACAGACTCTGTTTTTTGTTTTATAGTGCATATTGATACTCATATTAATGATACTCAGTCCAGATACTGACTCCTCAGGCTTCCTTCACTGTCAGAGACATTCAGCAGTTCCACCACTTCATCTCCATCGGTGTCCTCCTCTTCCTCTGCCTCCCTGGATGTCTGCAGCTCCCCTTCACCCTTCCCACCCAGCTCCAGGTAGCTTTTGGCGGGTGGGTTGACGCCCCTGCTCCACACCCCAGAGTCAGTCCTATTCTTGGCAGCCTGGGCCGTGGAGGTTCGGTCATCCCAAATTGAAGTTTGCATGGTGCTGTCCTCTTGGTTTCCTGATTCAGTGCTTTGAATCCCAGCGTAGGGAGCCACCGCAACTGTAGACTTACTGGAGCATAACCCCATGTGTTCTCGCTCGGTGTCGCTTTCTATACGAAACCACTCCTTCCGCATTAAGACTCCTGTTTGGATATGAACGCAGCTAATCTTGCACTCACTTCTCATAGTAATCCTGAAAAAAAGGTTATTGGGAACCTATTTTGGTATTTGTGTCTCTCAGCTGGTTTGAACAGAAATCTTTGTCTCACCACTTCAACAGGATCTGGAGAGCTCTTAACTTCACATGTTCCAACAGCCTGCCACATCTCTCTAGCAAACACATATTAAGAATGGATAAAAGCAGTCTAAATCGTATATTATGTTATAAAACAATTCAATTAGACAGACAAACACACAGAGCAGATCTAGGCTTATTAAAGGCTTATCTGTCATTAATTACTCACCCTCATGATGTTCCAAACCCGTAAGACCTTCCTTCATCTTCGGAACACAAATGAAGATCTTTTTAACAAAAAGACGTTCATAAAGAGATTGTAAAACTAATCCATATGAATTGAGTGGTTTAGTCCAAATTTTCTGAAGAGACTCGATCACTTTATATGATGAACAGATTTAATTTAGGTTTTATTCACGAATAAAAGTCAGCGAACATAAACAGAGAGTTGAACGTTTATATGTGAATAAAAGCCTAAATTCAATCTGTTCATCATATAAAGCGATCGAGTCTATTCAGAAAATTTGGACTAAACCGCTCAATTTATATGGATTAGTTTATGATCTCTTTATGAACTTCTTGAAGCATCAAAGTGGTAGTTGTGTAGCAGTCAAGGGAGGGACAGAAATCTCTCAAAATTCATTAAAAATATCTTAATTTGTGTCCTGAAGATGAACGGAAGTTTTACGGATTTGGAACAACATGAGGGTAAGTAGTAATTAATGACAGAATTTTCATTTTTGAGTGAACTATCCCTTTAATAGTAACATTCTGTCTCTATCCAATCATACACAATAGTCAAAACAGAAAACAGTCAGCACAACTGCAGATTAAAAGTCTATTTTCTTTCAAATATACGACAGAGCTTCTAATAGTTTTGCCATTTTAATCTCACTGGATATTAGTGTTACTCCTGAAGGACGTTTATTGTTGAATAACTACTCTGATAAATGACAATAAGATAAGATTTTCTTAAGTTGTAAATAAAACAAAGATTATTAGAGTATGTTTTACAAGAAAATACTATTCATTCTTTCTACATAAATTTCATGTTAAGTTCAAAGTCTCACTTGTCATTTCTTTGTAATTATTTGTGTAATTAACTAGCAATTTCTGAGTGAAAATTTGTTTTGTTTTTTTTAGTGCACATGCTCATGCCAAAATCTGTGTGTTATATTTTCCTGGTTACAGTTATTTAAGGGTTAGTTCACCCAAAAATGAAAATTCTGTCATTAATTACTCACCCTCATGTTGTTCCACACCTGTAAGACCTTTGTTCGTCTTCGGAACACAAATTAAGATATTTTTGATGAAATCCGATGGCTCAGTGAGGCCTCTATTGACAGCAAGTTAATTTACACTTTTAGATTCCCTGAAAGCTACTAAAGACATATTTAAAACAGTTCATGTGACTACAGTGGTTCAACCTTAAGGTTATGAAGCGACGAGAATACTTTTTGTGCGCCAAAAAAACAAAATAACGACTTTATTCAACAATATCTAGTGATGGGCGATTTCAAAACACTGCTTTATGAAGCTTCAAAGCTTTACGAATCTTTTGTTTCTAATCAGTGGTTCGGAGCGTGTATCAAACTGCCAAAGTCACGCCCCTCCAGTGGTGAGCTATTGAAATTTCAAAACACTTATGAGGTAACGAAGCCTCGTTTACTAAAAGCACATGACTTTAGCAGTTTGAGATCATTTGATACACACTCCGAACCACTGATTCGAAACAAAAGATTCGTAAAGCTTCGAAGGTTCATGAAGCAGTGTTTTGAAATCGCCCATCACTAGATATTGTTGAATAAAGTCGTTATTTAGTTTTTTTGGCACACAAAAAGTATTCTCATCACTTCATAACATTAAGGTTGAACCACTGTAGTCACGTGAACTGTTTTAAAATATGTTTTTAGTAGCTTTCTGGGCATCTGAAAGTGTTAACTATCTTTCTGTCAATGGAGGCCTCACTGAGCCATCGGATTTTATCAAAAATATCTTAATTTGTGTTCCGAAGATGAATGAAGGTCTTACGGGTGTGGAACGACATGAGGGTGAGTAATTAATGACAGATTTTTCATTTTTGGGTGAACTAACCCTTTAATTCGTTAATTAATCCACTTGTAAAAAAGCTTTTTCTATTGCCTTTAAAAATATTGTCTTTTAATAATCTGTATTCAGTTAAACATGCTCATTTCTTCCTGGAATGAATATTCAAATTAATCTAACAAGACAATAAAGTGTGTTGCTGTATGGATTTTATAGGGACTTTCTGTTTTGCCAAACCAGTGGCAGACGGGGGAGGAAACCTGTTTGAAAACAGTCGTTATTTCTAACAATCATCAGTTACACAATTCCCATCTTACAGCCCATTAATATTTTTTTCTGTGTATTGGCTGTTGAAGGTTCTTGCAGTTTTTTGTATTGTGTGATTGGTCTCTCTGCAACACTTTTTGTTTAACAGTGTATAAATAAAGCTAACATGTCATGATCAGTGAACTGCCAAGACAGCATCGCAGGCATAACATAATTGTGGTTTTATATTTTTGGCAGCTGCCTAAAACTGCCTAAAACTAAAAAATAAAGTATTATGCAATTTCTTATCAGTGTCACACACACTAATTGCTAGGGTTTTTTTTTGTTTTGTTTTGTATTTTGTTTGTTCAAACATAATTTATAGTAGGAGCTTTTGAATTTACATGGTCACATGCAAATAAAGAGGAAAGCTGCTAAGTAGCTAAAAGTAAATTTGTTCAAAAGTCCCTTTCGAGAGATAACCTTTCTCCTAGCATAGAGTCATTTATGCCTCAAACTCCAAAACAGATTTGGATGGACGTTCTCACAATGATGCTGATAAATTTACCGAGAGATTCAGAAGATAAAGTGTTAATGAACGGTAGGTATGCGTTACATTGCCATTGCGTTTGTGGGCACGACACCCCCAACATGACAGGGATTTCCCTTCTCCATTGGAATTTTTACTAGATCAGGAGTTTAAAAGCTGAAGCACTGAAAACACATCAATCAGATCAATTTACAACTTATTCACGACAACTCAAAGTGGAGAAATGAATACTAACGTGTGCTTCGTCTTTCTGCTGGCCATTGGTCTTTCTGCTCAGAAAGAGTTCCAGGCAGCCTTTAATGAAATGGTGAACCTGAAGGATGGCAAAACACTTCTGGTAAGTATTACCATTTATGCTACAAACCTGACTCTTTTAAAGACATTTAAAAACCACACATTTCTAAATATTTAAACATCTGACAATCTTCATTTAATTTACAGGACTGCCCAGAAAATTGCGATGAGGTAAAGGTAAGTACTCACAAGCCGTTTTTTGATTTCGTAGTTTATTCAGAGCTCTTGGGGTGAGTGCTGGGCTCCAGAATGTGCACAACTTGAAACATATAGACGTTAATATGCTGGGTCTCATACATACTGTTGAACCACAGACTAATGCTTATCAGAACAACATGAGATAGTATCACATTTGTGCATTGCTCTGACTTCCTTTCCATTTGCATGAACGTTATTTCTCTATAAGGGCAAATCCTTTTAGCCACCAAAGAAGAAGTTTTGTTTTGACACAGCAGGTCTTCTCATTATTATTTCTGATCCTGCTGCTGCTAGACTTAGAATGATTTTGCCTCTGACAGACAGTACTTTAGACAATAGTTCTTCTTTAATAAAGCATTAACAGTGGACTATTTTTCTTATCCAGGAAACAGCATGCAAATGTGTCCACCTTGACCATTGTGTGGTAAGAAATGTTTATTTTATATCAACCACAATCAGTTAGGTGATGTGTCATTTATTAATGATCAGATTTCCTTGTGCTTTATTTAGGCTGCCTCATTACTAAATTGTGCTAAAACTGTCTTTCCATTTTGTAGAACAGCACTGTTTCAAACTGCATTAAAACTGGCCTTCACAAGTTCAACTTGACCATCCCAGCAGGATTCATCTATAGGGTAGATTGCATGCTGAAGGTATGTTAGCCTTACATTACTTAACAGGAAATTAATCTTAAGGGAGGAAAAGCCATTATGATTTACATTAGTTCACAGAGTTTATAGCCATGTTAACACTCAAAAATTTTAACTAGTTAAAATGAGGTCAGGTAACAATTTTTGAACATTTTGTCACAACTTTATTTCATTGTGTTCAATTCAACTAAAATTCATCTGTGTTGGGACTACATGAATCACTTTTGTTGACAACTAATTGGACAGTGGATCTGCAGTTCCCAGCATGCTTTTCAAGGGACTGCATTGTTTTGGTTGTGATTCGTCTCTGCGTGACTGTGCGGATGAATATGGTTTGTTCTCAACTAAAAACATTGGAGAAAGAGATAGAGAGAGAGAGATTGTCATGCTGCACATTCACTATTAGGCACTTAAGCTAGCTGAATACCTCACTGGTCTGGCGCTGTTGTCCTCAGACTGCTCCTATGGTTCTGCAGTTGGTTATTATTGGTTAATAGACGGTACTTCCTTGAAAATAAATGACCCTTCATAATAGATCAGACTTTACAATAAATTCTGTTAGAGAGCTACATATGGCAATTTATCTGTTCAATAAAATACCTTACTCACCTGTTGAGTAATAAACGCCATCTCCGCGTTGCTTTTACATTTCAAATCCCTCAGTTCTCGCCATCTCAGAGAAGCCAAGCTAATGTTGATTCTCATTTTATTACGAACTTCTTTTTTTTTTGCTAGAAGACTCTCCTCTATTCCTCTATTCAGAATTTTAAACGGGTGATTCCCCGGAGGTTCGAGATTTAACTTATTTCATGTCAATGTTTCTCGCTCGTTGTGACAACTAACCTATGCCACTACCTCACCATACACTCCTCAAAGTAGCTCAACTTTTCTCCATTTACAGATATTTACGCAATTTCCTGCAAAAGCATTTATACAAATAAATACAAAACAAATTATAAACACTTAGAGTTACCATAGTGAATCAGGGTAAGACATAAACACATTTTAGAAGGATTGATGATGTAAATCTGTAATGTAAATTTTTTTTACAGTGTATTTTTAGTAAGATATTTTAAAAAAAAATGTAATGAAGGTCATTTATACATACTACAGTAAATTAACTAAACTTAATTTACTTAATTAATCCAACTAAAAAGTGTTGACCCAACTAAACTGATTTCATTTAAATAAATTAAATTGTGTGTAAAATCTTTCTTCAGTTAAATTAAGTAAGGATAATGAATTTTATTTTTATTTACTTTTATTTTTTAATGAGGAATGACAATGAAGAAAATAAAGTCTGTTTTTATCATCTGCATTTTTGGTTGCATTTTGATTGTAACTTCAACAGAGTCTTGTACATAATACATTTGACAGAATCTTTTTTCCTTTTTCCTACAACAGAATTTAACAAATGAAGTCACCCCACAATGGCCTACACTGGTGTCTCCTAAAAGATTCCTGAAGTACCTCCAAGGTCTACATCAAAAATCAAATGCATCACATTCCAGGGTCCGGAGGGGACTATCAAAGAAAAAAGCGCGTAAATAAACGAGTAAGGACGAAAAGAAAAGGCGAGAACACACTTCAATCTTCTGTCCCAAAGAGAAGATGACACCAGATGATATATTAAAGAAGAGATTTTATTTACAAAAAAGGCATAACATAAAATAATGGGGAGCAATGGCTCAGGAGAGAGCAAGGCCCAAAATAAAAACTAAAACAATCCACTAACAATCCAACTAACTTTCAGTTCTCTGAACACTTTTGGTTAGCACAGGTCAATGCCACTTCTAACACACAATGTCACAGTTGATATTTATAATTCTCTGTTTGATTTGTAACAATTTTTAATTGCTTAATTTATTTTATTTATTTATATTTTTGATATTTATTCATTTATTTATTTTTGTCTGTATGAATGTTTCGAACTGTCAAATATAGAAATTACACAATAAAGTCTACTTTACAACAAATCCTCAGATGTTTGTGTTATAATTTAACAAATAGTCTAATGGTTATAACAGAATGTTACAAAACTGTTATAAAAGAATTCATATTAGACCAGGGTGTTAAATGCTCTTAGATTATTAGTAATAATAGTAGTAGTAGTATTGCTGGAAGTACACATCATATTAACACACATATAGACATTCAAGTATATATATATATATATATATATATATATATATATATATATATACACACACACACACACACACACAGACATACACTACCAGTAAGATTTTTTATGTTTTTAAAAGAAGTTTTGTCTGCTCACCAAGGCTGCATTTATTTAATTAAAAATACAGTAAAAACAGTAATATTGTGAAATATTATTACAATTTAAAATAACTGTTTTCTGTTTGAATATATTTTATAAAGTAATTTATTCCTGTGATGGCAAAGCTGAATTTTCAGCATCATTACTCCAGTCTTCAGTGTCACATGATCCTTCAGAAATCATTCTAATATGCTGATTTGCTGCTCAAGAAACATTTATGATTATTATCAATGTTGAAAACAGTTGTGTACTTTTTTTCAGGATTCCTTGATGAATAGAAAGTTCAAAAGAACAGCATTTATCTGAAATACAAAGCTTTTGTAACATTATACACTACCGTTCAAAAGTTTGGGGTCAGTAAGAATTTTTATTTTTATTTTTTTGAAAAGAAATTAAAGAAATTAATACTTTTATTCAGCAAGGATGCATTAAATCGATCAAAAGTGACAGTAAAGATATTTATAATGTTACAAAAGATTATTTCAAATAAACGCTGTTCTTTTGAACTTTCTATTCATCAAAGAATCTTGAAAAAAAAATATTGTACACAAATATTTTGGTCAGAATTATTGGCACCCTTGGTAAATATGATCAAAGATGACTGTAAAAATAAATCTGCATTGTTTATCCTTTTGATCTTTAATTTATAAAATTAGCAAAAATTATTAAATAAATTTTTCTCCAAAACACGTTGGCCACAATTATTGGCACCCCTAGATTTTTTTATGAGTAAAATTTCTCTGAAGTATATTCCCATTCATATTTACTTTTTTTTTTTTTAGCACACCAGGATGATCATGAACATGGAATTGTCCAGCCATGACTTCCTGTTCCACAGGAGTATAAACATGAGGAAACACAAAGGCCAAATTCCCTTAATCATTCATCACAATGAGTAAAACCAAAGAATATAGTTCTGATGTGCAGCAAAATATTGTTAAACTTCACAAAATAGAAAATGGCTGTAAGAAAATAGCTAAAGAATTGAAAATCCCCATTTCCACTATCAGGGCAATAATTAAGACGTTCCAATCCACTAAAGATGTTACAAATCTGCCTGGAAGAGGACGTGTGTCTAAATCGTCCTAATGTGCAGTGAGGAGGAAAGTTTGAGTAGCCAAAGACTCTCCAAGGATCACAGCTGGAGAATTGCAGAAATTAGTTGAGTCTTGAGTCTCAGAAAGCCTATAAAAAATGATCAAACAGCACCTACATCACCACAAGTTGTTCGGGAGGTTTTCAAGAAAAATCCTCTGCTCTCATCCAGAAACATCTCCAGCATATTCAGTTGTCAGACAAGACTGGAACTTTAAACAGGACCGGCTTCTATGGTCAGATGAAACTAAACAAAGAGCTTTTTGGCAGCAAACCCACCATATGGGTTTGGTGCACACAAGGATAAAAAGCACCCCATGCCCACGGTTAAATATACGGCTGGATCTTTAATGTTGTGGGCCTATTTGTTTTGCTGGAGGTCCTGGACATCTTGTTCAGATACATGGTATCATGGATTCTATCAAATACCAACAGATAAAAATCAAAACCTGACCGCTTCTGCTAGAAATCCAATAATGGGCCGTGGTTAGATCTTCCATCAGGACAATGATCCAAAACAAACATCAAAACCAACACAAAAATGTGTCACTGAGCACAAAATAAAGCATCTGCCATGGCCATCCTGCAGTCCCCTGACCTGAACCCTAAAGAAAATGAGTGGAGTGAACTGAAGAGAAGAAGCACAACATGGAGCTGGGAATCTGAAGGATCTGGAGAGATTCTGCATGAAGGAATGGTCTCTGATCTCTTGTCAGGTGTTCTCCAAACTCATCAGGCATTATAGTAGAAGACTCAGAGCTGTTAACTTGGCAAAAGGAAGTTGCAAAAAAGTATTGAATAAAAGGGTGCCAATAATTGTGGCCAACGTGTTTTGGAGAAAAAAAATTATTTCATAATGTGATTTTCCCCCTACTTTCAATTCTTTTCCTTCAATGAAAGGTTAGATTTTTTGCTAATTTTATGAATTAAAGATTAAAAGGATAAACAATGCAGATTTATTTTTACAGTCATCTTTGATCATATTTACCAAGGGTGCTAATAATTCTGACCACCACTGTAAATTAAGACAACCTTTTTTCTCTTCAAGCACTAATTCAAATACATGTCATATGACCATAATTTCTCCTGTACGTGACTACAAAATGGTTTCCAAATACACATTTTTCACACTAGAGGGCAGCAGCGGACAGCAGGACAAAAATTTCTTCAGGGACACATGAAACTAAGACCATTTGACAGGTAATGTATTTTTATTTATTTTTTTTTAGAAAATAACAGAAACTGCTAATTATTTGTGGTAAGAACCCTTGCTATACAAATGTAGAAAACAATGATGAATGTGTGAGTTTGGAAATTGTAACAGAACATAGCTACATATATTTAAATGATATATTGCTTATATATCTAAGTTATATATTTAAATATGTATTTATATATAATTTACATTTAAATATAATTGCATAAAATAATATAAATGTAATATATGTAATATAAATAAAATATATTTAAATATTCAAATAATATATTAGGCTAAAATATATAATAAAAATGAATTAAAAAACAATATAATATAAATAAATAGGCTATTTTAATATAAATAAATAGGCTATATTTTAGTCAACATGCATGAATGTAATTTTGGATGGGCTCTTTAACGTGTCCAAAATCTTTGCAAATCTCTCGCTTATAGGCCTACATAAGGGTTGCTTGTTTGTGTGTCCTATAGAGGTTAAGTTCTTTTGGTTTTTAGAGATGCTGTGAAACTATGAGTGTCTTGTTTCATTGGAGAAATCCCAGGTAACAAATCAGAGGATAGGAGAGAGAAAGTGAGAGCTGTCTTGTCGCCTTATACAGCTCCTTTTGGTGAAAGGTTTAAGTCTGTCTCCGTCCTCCCATCTCTCTCTCTCTCTCTCTCTCTCTCTCTCTCAGCATGGTAGTTTTTAATTCTGTGTTTGTGCAGATGGCTGGTTGCCCCATTAGCATTCATTACAGATTCCTTGAGCACTTAATTATGGAACAAGAGAGAAGAGTGGCAGACGGAAACATTGAGGAGTCTCTCTCTCTCTTTCCCTGTCACTTCATTGCACCTTTAGGTCCGTGTATGGCACAGACAAGATCCATGAAAATGTTTTCAGAATGCCTGCATGAACAAACATACCTTATTCTTGATGTGCATTGGGAATTATAAAGGATAAATATGAAATATGAACATATAATTTGTGTGACATAGTGCAAAATTCACTGCTCATTTTATGCAATGCCATGGTCAGAAAGGAGCATATAGTCTAAAATGCTGAGTTTCTGTAACTGATGGTACATTAAAAAATCAGCATTGCACATCTCAAGGATAATAAACACACATTCACTAACACTTGAGTAATTACAGGGATGTGAATACTACCACCTCAATTTCAGATACTGAGAACATCTTTACTTTATTATTACTAATATTGTACACCACGTGATCATTTTTATGGCTAGCTCCAGGATACAAGGATTACAACAGAGATCCATTGCCACTCATCCAATCAAAACACTAAATGCCAAGAACACTGAAAGTACTGGACACTTTAATTAAGTGTAATTTAATGTGGGTAATTTAAAGGTGCAAATAAACAAATGGACTGTCTGGCTTGAAAATAATAACAGGACTTTTAATAATTATTATTAGGAATAATTAGGCAGCTTTACAACTGGAGACTGTTGTGTGATAAAATAATATTCACAAAGACCAATTTTGGAGCCTTTATTGGCCATATAATGTATAGCCTACTAAATTTGCTAGTTGTTTGTCAGTTATGACGTGCATAAAAACATTTTTTTTCGACAATTTACTGAATGATCTTGGCACAACAACTAATAGCCTAATGAAGTTTGAATAATAAATAAAACGACGTCTATTCCTTGATACTATAAAGAGGTCCATCTTGTGCGCGTTCACGGGTTTTGGCTTTCTAAATAGGCGCTCAACATGTTGTTCTGCCAACTGTAATGATTTTCTAATGCGCACTGGAGTTAACGAGCCAGTCAAACATTTAGCCTAATCATTACCTTTAAAAACACAACATGAAACGGTCGCTGAACAACCCCTCAAGATAGCCTAAATATAGGCTACATCGGCCTGTAAATTAATAGCGAGGCAGAAGTTTATGAGCTATATCGCTTGAAGCCTTCTTCCCAATGCTTGCACTCTTGTCAAAACCCTGAGACGGAATATTTTCAATAATTTACCCACTCAATCGCATAAGCCTCATAATGCCGTCTTGTAGCCCAGTCCGCTGACCGCGGGTGAGTGATCGGAAACAGGTGCAGGCGGCTCGGCCTGCCATGAGATGTTATCGATGTGCAGTTCTGGAAACCACGCCGTGACCAAGTTAATACGTTACTGCGTAAACGGGTCAACGATTTCTCATTCTAATCGACAGACACTGGTTAAAGACTAAAAACGATGACTGTAGTACGGTTTGTATCGACAAAACTGACATCGAATTTAGTTCTTTAAGCTAGTTAGTATAATGTCCGTGTCATTATGCACTGCTGATTCTTTTTCTTTCTTTCTTTCTTCTTCTTCTTTTTTTTTTTTTTTTTTTTTTTTTTGGAAAGTGGTTGGCAGTATTATATCTTCAATAAAAAGAATTAAAAATGACAACAATTTAAAAAATGACACTAACAATAATAATAATTAGCCTAGTCTACCATGCAGTTGGAAGATTATTATTAGTAGGCCTACACTATAAAAAAAAAACAACCCAAGTTGAGTTAAATGTTTGCCCAACCTGCTGGGTAGTTTTATTTAACTCTACTATTGTTTAAAAATTACTGTATTGCTCGCTTAAAATGGACCCATATGTTGAAAATTAACATTTATTAATATGTTTAATAAATGAACATTTATTAATAAGTTTAATTAATAGTAATTAAACAATATACATTTATTAAATTGCTTTTCAATAAAATGTTCACCTTTTGATTATTATTGTTGCCTCTAGTAATTATGTGTCTGATTTTTAATTTCCAACCTATTTTGGGTTCATTTTAAGCCAGCCATATAGTCATTTTTAAACAATAGTTGAGTTAAATAAAACTGCCCAGCACGTTGGGCAAAAATTTAACCCAATCGCTGAGTTTGTCCATTTTCAACCCAACTTGGGTTGTTTTTAACCCAACATTTTTTAGAGTACTTAGTATTGTTATTATTAGGCTATGGCCCATTAAATAAGAAATATTTTTATGCCGATAGACATTTATAGATATTTATGTAAATTAGGTCTTTTAAAGGTGGATTAATGAAAATTAATCTCAATTAAATTCATTGCTGGCATATTTGTCAGAGAACTAAGCAAATGCACTTGGTCCACTCCTACTCAACTCTGTACTGTAGACGCCAAAATTATTAAGATTTCAAATGTGGATTTGAATGTGACGTGGATTCTGTTTTTACTCAATTGAAAAACTCTTATTTTTGTTTCATATACATGTTCTTGTTAGGGTTTTGTGGCAAAAAAAAAAAAAAATCCACGTTTTTACTATTATTCTACTGCTATTTGGATTAGCCTACTACGGTTCAGCATCATCGCTGTAATTATGCATAAATGAAGAAAAACATGTTTAAATGAGTTAAATGAAGAAAAGTTCAAAAGCAACCCTTTTGCTAAGGCTGGAATAAACTGCAGATTGTAGCATAGTACACCCTGAAGGCTTGCGTAGCCCATAGCTGGAAGTGTGACAAGGAAAATAGTTTTTGATGATCTACTGCGTAGGAACTGACCTGCTGGAGGCAGCCCCATTGAAGTGAATGATCAAACTAATAGAGTTCATTATCTGACCCAAATGAATGTAGGACCCGCCCACCGCCGGAGCTCTATGAGCCAAGGGCTTTCATCCAATGAGTGCAAGTCTCAGACGACACTGTGTGGCGTCCCTCAAATCCAAATCGATGGGTCTCGAGCTTCTATTCTCACTTTTTCTTCCATGATTTATGGACACTCGTGGATCGATGGATTACACAGCAATTGGCAAACGTAGTGTTTTATATTTAGTTTATGTCTGACTTATCTACAATGTCTTTCTAAAATACTGCTGCTGACAGAGGTCACTAAAAGAGTTCTGAAAGGACGTAAAGGTGAACCTCATCATCTGCTGGACTGTACTGGTACCGTCACGGACAATGTTCTCGGCAACGGGGAAGCGGTGTTTTACCATTGAGTCTTTGGTGGCGAAGGAAAACCCCTTAACACCAGAAGACCCCATTCGCCCTACCGCCCTGAGCTACTCTGCGCCTGCTGACAGTTTTCTTAACGGGTATCAAAGTCCCGCAGGCCGCGCGCTCTATCCAAACCCCGAGCTGGTGTTTTCGGAGACTGTGAACCATGCACCTCTGAGCATGCACCCACACCCGCTCGGCAGCACACACCTCCAGCACCCGCACTTCTTTGGCACGCAGCACCGCGAGCCACTGAATTTCTACCCGTGGGTCTTAAGGAACAGGTTTTTTGGCCATCGGTTTCAAGGTAAGCTCGATATTAAACAACTTTTTCACCTACATAAAAACAATAAAATAGCCTATGCATAATTTTTACACGTACATGTAGGATAAGTGTTCAATAAAAGTAGTGTGCATTAGGCTATTGCATGCGCGTGAGTCTCTGAACTTATCTGAAATATTCTCATAAATGCTCACCCGCGGCTACAGGCTACTTACCACTGTGGAGCGGGATAACACTGATAGATGGAGTTTGTATTGGAAGGTAATTCCGGTTAAGCTGCAAATGAAAATCACAAATGATATGCTTACAGCTTTTGCCATGCCTTGAGGCGATACTTAAAGAGGGACACACAGATTTAGACTAAGCTGTCCACGCACAATAGCACAATGTCAAATCTCCCAAAATGAATACATTATGTTCGTATAAGCTTATAATAGCAACATTGGAGAACAGTTCTGATAACAGTAATTGCTTGATCTTGCATTCAGAATTTCCACCAGTTTCATGTGCCTACGGCAAAATGAGAGAAGTTCAAATGTAGTCAGCCTTAATGTTGTTTATGAGTTAGGCTATTTTTAAATAGCGTAACATCATATTAGTATTTAACTTTTAATTAATTACTTATTATTTATTGTTATAGGCTATATTAGCTTAGCTACTATTGCCACGCTATCGCTGTCTTTGCAGCGAGAGATAATGACAGATGACGAATCTTCTCTGATGAACTCGTTACACCTCATCATTATCACAATTTAATTTTCATAGGTTAGTCGATAAATTGTCCTCTTCTGGTGTTCAAGCTGTTGCCGATGAAAGTAAACTAATGTATGAACTGAATAAATACAAAACGCTAATATAAAGGTCAAATATTTAAGCTAGCTAACAGTGTTAATAATTTAGCTTACTGTGATCACCTTTAAAGACGAATCTAAATTATAGGATATTCTTAAAAATGAATTCCTGTTAAACAACATTTATTCGGTGAAACCTTTGTAATTGAGAACGTTTAAAATCGACAGACTGCATTTTTTCCCATCAGGCTAAAGGTTGCAAAGCTATGCGTGGGCTAATGAGTGTTAAACTCATCACATGACCATTAATAATAAAAAATTACAGGCCAATATGTTGCATGGCTATTGTTTTTAAATAATGCTCACATTATTTGGACTTTATATTGTATAGACAAATATAGGAAAATATTTTATTCTATTTTATTTTGTAGCTGTAGCCAACTGTCCGCCAATTAGCCTACCGTGAAAAGGTTTTATTCAGATGAAAATGGGGGGTCATATAGAAATATTAGAAAGGGTCTCTTGTTAATTGTTTTCATTATTTTTTCAGTCAGTTATAAATAAATCACTAAAACATTATTCAGTCATGTAGTCAATCATTTAGACTTTTCTTACAGAATTAGGTACTTAGCTCAGGCGGGAAATAAAACTCCAAAAGCGCAAAAAAACAAAACAAAACAAAAAAAGTTAGAACGTCACGATGTTGATACAAACAGTATTCGACGAATAAAATACAGTTCATACTATTTAATCAATTATATCAATTAAAATAGGCATAAAAGCTGGGTAGGCCTACATTTTTTAACCCTTTTTGACAAAGTCAATACTGATGTCAACTTTTGTTGAAATTTACAACATGGGCTAAAGCCAGAAAGCTTTCATGGTCCCTCTTGGGCTATAGTTTTCTTCTTGGGTTTAATTAACATTACTTCAAGCTTGTCTCGTGCTGTACTGAGTTCAATTTTACTGACATAGCCCACTGTCAAAAAGAATCGCATTGCTATAATCAAGTTGTCTTTTATTAAATATTATTATTACTCTTATTTCAGGGAACGACGTCTCACAGGACACGCTGTTACTACACGGACCGTTCGCGAGGAAGCCCAAACGGATCCGCACCGCGTTCTCGCCCTCTCAGCTGCTGCGCCTGGAGCGAGCCTTCGAGAAGAACCATTATGTTGTCGGAGCCGAACGGAAACAGCTCGCTAACAGCCTCAGTCTATCTGAGACTCAGGTAAACATTAGGAAACGCTGCAAGTTCCTATGCTCAAATAAAATCTTTTAAAACACTTAAAGTAAAAATGGTAGTTAGTAGCCTACTGTTTCGCTTACAATAGAGAAATTGCTCCGTGGAACTGACAATTTCACAAATAATCACTGACAAAAAGTAGGCTATTGCTAATTAAAATATTTGGAGCATTAAAACTAGGACATGTTCGTTTAAAAAAGATGATAAATATGTTTTAAAAAGGTATGAGGAAGTGTTTGATATTGTGCAATGGGTAGGAAACTATTAATGAGACATTTCTTTATGTTGAATGATTAATGTTGTACTGACAAGCTGTTGCTGTTGGCCTACAAGATAATGTAAACAACACTTGGACTGCTTGCTAAATCCAGAAACGGGCCAATAGCAGAATATCCGAGTCTGAACGCTGGCTGGCCATGTGTCAGTTATTTGCTGCGCCCTGTGATATAATTTTATCTTAGGCCAAGACTTCAAAGGGATGAGTAGATATTAGTTGCTTCACTCAGATGCCACTATAAGTAGGAATAAACCCATTCGCCCTGATCCGTTAAAACAATGACGTAAAGCTCATTTTTTTAAAACCTTACATTGTCATATAGAAGAAAATTTATTTTAATTTTTTTTTTTGTTTTTCTATGGCAAAGAAATTTCTTTTTCAATGTTCCTCTGCATTCGCCATATGGCAATGAACTTGTCAACTGGCACGATTTGATGCATCGCATATAGCCTTAGTTTGTAAAATCTAAGTTTTACGCTGGGAATGATCATGTTCTCTCGCTGTTTTTACTTTTTGTGAAGTTTTACTGCAAAAATTAACCTAAAAACTAAAATAACACACTTATCCTACCATACACGCATCTCAGGAGAGAGGCAATTTTGGTTAAAAATAATAATAATAATTATATATATATATATATATATATATATATATATATATATATATTGGCTAGTACCTATAGCCACATTTGTGAATTTTTATTTTTAGTTATATGGAAAGCGTTTCAGGATTCAGTCAGCATCTTGAGAATTTATTCAGCGTAGCGCGCGTGTGATCGCTTCAGAAATAAATAAAATAAAATAATTGGTAAGCCATCTTTTTCACTTCTGCGCGTTTGTTTTTGGCTATCCTTATGTTTCTCTAAATGCGACTATCTAGGCATATCAATCTCTTGAATGAAATGTGTGAAATGAACTGTTGTTGCAAAAATAAACGCGGTTCTTTTTAATTAGACGGCCAAATACGTCAAATGCCTACTTTATATTTGGAAGATCTGTTAGTGAATGTATTTGAATTAAATTAATGTTTTTAGATGGCATTATCTGAGGATCTTTTTATTTGGATTTCTTCACAACAAAGTTCTGAAACAGTGTAAAAAAATGGACATAATGTGACAAAAAAGTCAACATGAATGAATTCGAACTTATAAGACTACGCGTCATGTGGTGTTAAAATGGTTCGATTAGAACACAAATGCGTTTGAACTGTCGTGCGTCACTCACAATCTGTCTCGGTTTACCATTATGACGGGTAAACTGTCAAATGCGTTATATTTAGACTACTCACCAAAACCTTAACGGCACTCATGTCCTGGTCTTCTGCTCCCCTCAGGTGAAGGTATGGTTTCAGAACCGCAGGACCAAGTATAAGCGACAGAAGCTGGAGGAAGAGGGCCCAGAATGCACACAGAAGAAGAAGGGAAACCACCACATTAACCGCTGGAGGATTGCCACCAAACAGACCGGATCTGAGGACATAGATGTCATGTCGGATGCCTAAGACCAACCTAAACACTGCCCAAATGAACACACAAGACCAAGAAAAGCACTATTTATTTAATGTTATTAGTAATGAAATTTCAGATTCTAAACCTAACCGCAGAGGACCTGACCACGTGAGTGTGGTAAATGTGAGTTAAGGATGAATTAAACCAGTCAGAAAGTAATCTACACGCAGGACTGAACACTATAGTTGTTTAACATACCTCTGCTGGAATTATCCAATGTTTGACACATGCTTCACCTGTAAGAAGAAATCATCTTATATAATGACGATGTCTTTTTCGCGTTTTTTTTTTTTTAAGAAATTATATTTAAAACTAACAATTAAGTTAATTTTCAAATTAATTTGTATTATTTTGTTGTTTCTCTGCATAGTCACTAAGTAAAATTTGTTTAATAAGTTAAAAATTATGTTGGCTAAAATCCAAAATCTATCCAAACAAAAATGTTTCAAATGCTTTAAAGGGTTGGTTAGCCCAAAAATTAGATTTCTGTCATTAATTACTCACCCTCATGTCCTTGCACACCCATAAGACCTTCGTTCATCTTCAGAACACAAATAAAGATATTTTGGTGAATAGTCAGCGTGACTACAGTGGTTCAACCTTAATGTTATGAAGTGATGAGAATACTTTTTGTGTGCAAAAACAAAACAAAAATAACGACGTTATTCAACAAATTTTCCTCTTCCATGTCAGTCTGTTACGAAGTTGAGGCAGTGCTGTGTTTCTATGTTTACCTGCAACATGCATGCCTCATGCTGCTCACGTGGACAGGATTGACCCTTCGCTGGGAGTTTGATTGACAAGCGATCTAACCAATCATAACGCCGAATCCGCCATTTTGTCCAACAAAGCAGTCAGGAGTTAGAAGATTAACCTCGATGGACTTGAACTTGAAAAATGGTGTGTACTGACGTCTTTCCGCGTTTGAAACAACATTTCTTCTAATGTTCATTCATGTTTACTTGATGCTATAAATTAACTAGTGGGAAGAGATGATCGTTCACAAGCTGAGGCGCTACAGTGATCTGTCAGGACACATTAAAGAGCCACAAAACGGTTTTTATTGTTTGAATTTCTTTAAAAATTACACAGTTTGAAAGCTGGGACTTTGTTTAATATCATAAGTAACCTGCTCTGTCTTGTCTGTCGACGTGTTGTCAGTGTCCTCTTTGCTCACTCTGTGTGGTGACAGCATGGCTTGTCGGACAAAGCAACAGTAACTAAGGGGGGCGGGTTTTTGCGAAGGGTCAAATCTGAGCTGTGGTTCGATGTAGAACCCGGAAGCGCTGCAACTAAAATAGTGTAGCAGAATGACAGGGGAGAGACGAATTTGTTGAATAAAGTTGTTATTTTTGTTTTGTTTTTGTGCACAAAAAGTATTCTTGTAGCTTAATAACATTAAGGTTGAACCACTGTAGTCACGTTGAATATTTTAACAATGTTTTTACTACTTTTCTGGACATTCAATGACAGTAATTTCGTTGTTTTCAATGGAGGATAAAAAAAACCTCTCAGATTTCATAAAAATATATTAATTTGTGTTCTGAAGATGAACGAAGGTCTTATGGGTGTGGAACGACATGAGGGTGAGAAATTAATGACAGAATTTTCATTTTTGGGTGATCTAACCCTTTGAGACATGCTGATGAAATTGGTGGCAGTTTTAATTATTATAATAATTATTTTAAATGACTGTAGCAACTAGCCTGAAATAAGTTAAATGATGTGAGGAATCAGTTTACCAGCCAGTTTTAACATGAGCCATCCTGTACCCACAGCAGAGGCAAGGGTGGGTGTGTCTGTGTAAATAATGGTCTCTGTATCTAAAGAAGTGTAGGAATTGGTGTTAGAGTGTGTGTGTGTGTGTGTGTGTGTGTGTGTGCGTGCACGTGTGTATGTATGTGTGTGAGAGTGATATGCGTGCTGTCATTCAGTAGGCCTACTGGTAAATACAGGCTGATGTATGCAGGTTTCTCTGTAACAGCTCCTTGATCATTCTACTGGAGTCATCAACTAAAATGAATGTTTGCCAATTTACACATTAGCTTCTTTATAGTGTTCATTCACCTAATTTTCAAGAAAAACATGATCAAAAATGGTCCATAATTAATAAAGATGTTTCAGAGACAAACCTCATTTGTAGCTCATACCTTATTGTTCTAAAAAAAAAAAAAAAAATTTTAATTTCAGTGATTGTAAATAACTTTTTTTTTTTAACGCAAGAAAAACAATTCACTCTTTTAAAATGTTTGCACATACACGCACACTCAGACAAAGGGATAACGCCTGCCGGCGATTTTCCTCTCATCTCACCCTGCTAACTTCCTGTCAAAAGAAACAGAGGAAGATTGTGTTAAACGAACCCGCAGGTGACCTTTCACCTCAACATTTGACCCCGAGCCTGCAGAGTGAGCAAGGGTTGTGAGAGTGAAATGCGCAGTCTGATGACACCCGAGTATCACTGTCAAGTACGACAAGAGCAAACTGAGATGGGATGAAAAAGATTGTTTTGGTAGGTTTGTTTTGAGGCCATCAGATATCCAATCCTGTGTGCAGGTGCACACATCACATCCTCTCTAGCTTTACATCACACATTCCATGCATTCCCTAAGAGCACTCTTTCCTCTTTGAGAAAGGGAACAAGATTGAGAAAAAGATGGATGTTTGTTTGTGCACAAGAAAGAGTGCAAACGCACATTTCATTTTGTGTGATGGCACAAATAGTCTTAGTAAAAATGGTCATAATTTTAATGGGAAAAGACTGCAAAAATGCTACAGTAGAAACTTTTTAATTGGTTAGTAAGTCATCATGGCATCAAAATTGAAAATTGCACTCATGCACACACTCCATAGTGACGTGAGCTAGCCTCTTAACAGCCAAATCAGTCACATGACGTACAAGAGACTGAACATGATCCAAGGCCCCGATATATTCATGCCAAAGTTCTTGTTCGGTCTTTGCTTAGAAGTAAAAAGAAGTTGGAAATGCCTTTTAAGTAATACACTGTTAACGAACATCCTGACGCCGTCCACGCTGCTGAATGAGCGATGAATATGCAAATACGTTCTTCAGTAATGATGAGAAATGAGAAAACAGTAGTTCTGTCATGACAACTCTCGGAGTGTTTGTCATGGTAATGGATATTACAATGTTTATAATATAGGTTTGGTCTTGGCGTAATAGATCTGCTACGCTGCTGTTATTGCTGCTGCTGATGCTGCAAAGCAAATACGGGACTTGCTACTGCCAATACATACAGTACATGACATGCTGCTGTGAGCAAGTAAGACATGCTGCTATACAATAGTACAGCAAAGGTGGAGCTGGGGAAGGTAGAGGGTTTCTGAAAGCGCTGCAACTGCTACAGCAAATGCTGATCAAGTATTTGAAGGTTAAGCAATGAGCAATTGGCTGCTGGTACAGCAGGAAACAGCTGTGCCCTATAGATAATGATGTGATTGCAAGCAGACTGAGTTAAGCACCTTTCAGCCTGTGCCATCTAGAGTTTCATGACATAACTTTATTTTTAAGAAAACATCTGATCATAGCAATGTGGATATGTTTGCACAAGCTCTGCAATTCACTGGCATCATGTTGACAGATGAGGTAATTAAAGTTACACTGTTAAGATAGTGTCATTATAAGGTATATTTGAGATTATAGTTTGAATTAATCCCTTTTTTTCCATTAAACATTGACATTACAGTACAGAATGGCTGTTTTGGAATTATCCTGAACATCGTATAAGCATTCATTTCATGTGTCATTTAAACAGAATAGAGGCTCTCAGGAGCGTGCGTGTAAATGTCACATCCTTTTGAATTCCCGGCAAAAACATCCTGTCATAACATGAAAATTCTTACATATAGTTCAGGCTATA
Organism: Hypophthalmichthys nobilis; assembly: GCA_037950665.1. Taxonomy (NCBI): domain Eukaryota; kingdom Metazoa; phylum Chordata; class Actinopteri; order Cypriniformes; family Xenocyprididae; genus Hypophthalmichthys; species Hypophthalmichthys nobilis. The sequence goes on along the minus strand of CM075477.1, from coordinate 28,441,094 downwards.
AAACTTAAATTGTTGCTACTACATTTTTTACGGTAAAATTCTGTCAACCACAGCTGCAGATTTTTTGGGGGTAAATTTCACAGTGGTGTAATGGAGAACCTATGGTAGGTAAACAAAAGCTTGTTGATGTAGAGTGCCACTCTAGTGGAACATGCTTGGCTGCTGCTGCAAGAACTCAAAGTCTTCTGGGTTAACAAACTATTATTTAAAGCAGTTTTTTGTTGCAAATTCAAAGGCGGCAGTAGAAACATTTATATTATGACAAATTACTGAATATACTGTATATGCCAGTCATTACAAGTGTGACATTACACAGAGGGCAGTGCTTGAACTACAAGTAAAACCAACACTGGATCAAAGAAAATGGTTTTAAAGTATTTTATAAAATATTGATATCATTTTTCAGTTTTCTCTGAAGATGAGAATAGTTAAGCCAAACCTGTCTGTCACAGGACAGATCATATTCTCAAAGACCTGATTTCAGTCATAACTCAATTTTGACAAGATGTTTTGTCTTTATAGGGCAGTGTTGTGCTCACAGGAAATCTCATTCTAATTAGGCAAACACACACACACACACAAAAAAACATTTTTATCTCAAATTTGGAATTAAAGCAAAAGCTGACAAAAAGGAAAGAATAAGCACTAATATTACCCTCATTAATCCGGTCATGTGCACGTTGTGCAACTGTTTCTGTTTGGCAGTCTTACACGGTTAATGATTCTACATGCGGCTTCATGTCATGTCTCTCCTCACTACTGCCCACTGTGATCTGTTCCCGTGACAACCAGGTAGAAAAACACACAAGTCCACTCCCTCACTCTAGCGATGGATCTAACGATAAAATAGAAGTTTACAGGAATCATTTTACGGCCCTGCCAAAGGAACTCAAACACATCCAAATAAAAGAAGAGATATAATCATCTAAAAACAATAGAACAAATGGATGGAAAAGGAAGAAAGTACAGCAGGAATTGTACACTTGTGTGCAGTGTTTTTATTCATTAACCATGATAATAAAGTTTTAAAGGATTTCTATGTATTTTCTTGAACAAAGCATATGATTTTTTCCAAAAAAAAAGGTAAAGCAAGTGATTTTATCGTACACTTGAGTGCTTGTACTTAATGCATTAGTAGTACGCAAATAAGAAAACAACATAAAAAAACAAAGAAGTTCTAGATAAAATCAAGTGAGTCTGATCAATTGAGTCTGATGATTTTAGTATGTATTAAACAGTTATAGAAGAATCTTTCTGTAGTAATAGTGTATGTTCTGCCATTCTGCTATACATGTATTAGTGCTGTCAAATCGATTAATCATGATTAATCGCATCTAACATAAAAGTTTGTAAATATATAATATATGTGTGTGTGTGTGTATATATGTGTAAAAATATATACATATATATATACAAATACAAATATATATATATATATATATATATATATATATATAGATATAGTGCTGTCAAATCGATTAATCGTGATTAATTGCATCTAACATAAAAGTTTGTAAATATATGTGTGTGTGTGTGTGTATATATATATAAGTGCTGTCAAATCAATTAATCATGATTAATCGCATCCAACATAAAAGTTTGTAAAATTATGTGTATATACACACACACACACACACACACATATATTTGCAAACTTTTATGTTAGATGCGATTAATTGGGCTTAATCGATTTGACAGCACTAAAAAATTACATTTATACACACACGTGAACGTATTATATATTTAGATACTTTTATGTTAGATGCGATTAATCACGATTAATTGATTTGACAGCACTAAATATATACACATATATATATACACACACACATACTATATATTTACAAACTTTTATTTTAGATGCAATTAATTGAGATTAATCGATTTGACAGCACTAAAATATTATATTTATACACATATACACACACGTGCACATATTATATATTTACATACTTTTATGTTAGATGCGATTAATTGCGATTAATCGATTTGACAGCACTAAATACACACACACACACACATATATATATATACACGCACACACACACTTCAGACTATTACAGTATAGTAAAAAGAGAAAATGAAAAAATATAAAATGATAATGACAAAAATGTAACAAATAAGGTTTATTAAGTAATATAGATCATAACTTCTCGTATCTTTTATATATCTTTTCCATATGGGAATTACTGGTAATTAATTTTTTTTTTTTTATTCAATTTTCTGTTCACATTCCTATTCATTGTGAGTATGATTTATGGTTTGTAAAGGCATTATAAGAAAATAACACAAAGGCAACTGAATTCTCTGTTAACATTTTTCCTAATTACAATAATATCAAAACTGGTTATTTATTGTTTTAAGACAATTACTTTGTAAACATTATAATTACAGGCAGTTAATACAGAACAGTTTGAGTGAGAAGGCTGATAATCATGTACATTTTTAAGTAGATCACAGGGAAATTCAAAAATCCTCTATTTGCCATTGCCATGTTCAAGTACAAGGAAAGACGATGATTAGCACTGGTGTGAGTCTGTCTCTGTGTGTGGCTGGGAGAGGATTCACACACAGCAGGAACAATCCAGTGAGACGCAATCAAAATTTGTAATAACGCTTTGCATTTTTTCTGTTCGCATTAGAGTTTTACTGTGAAGGACAAAGACATTAGTTGCAAGGTGTCAAGCGTTTACTGGTTAAAGACCCTTGTTGTAGGTCAGGATCTTGCACTCTGTTGCAGCAGAGATCTCTGGCTCTAGCTCTGACACGTGGATCTGAGAGACAGAAAGCAGGTGCAGTCAAAACAGAGGCAGAAAAACACTCAAATAATCAGCGTTTACAGCTTCATTAATACCTTATTACAATGCTAATCTATATCTCACTATTATATTCATTTAATTCAGCTTCAGCAGGAACAGAAAAACAACACAAATATCAAAAAGCATAAAATCGCCTCATATATGAATCTGCTGTTTTGATTACGGAGTGTTTTTATTTTTGTACTGACATTAAGATTCAGATCTTTTGGCTACAGTGAGATAACCATTCACAGCAATTCGTTAAGTCATTAAGATGTTTAAAATGTTTCATCAAATGAGAATTAAAAGTGTGCCATGTCTTTCCAGCCTCGAGCATTTTTCACAGTCAAAACTGACACTTCTGCCATCATAAAAAGCTAAAATGAAGCAGCGAGCACTGGTAAATATCCAAACCAGGGCCAAAACTTGCAATATTTTGCTCAGAAACAGATGGCAAAGAGTGTGTGAGTGTGTGAGGCAGAATCTGAAACAGACATCCTGTGGGGTGTGAAAAGGTGGGGGGGGACAGGAGTGGAGTTTTTTGGGAGCGTTCGTCTGGAACCCTCGGAAAAGTGTAAAGAGGGAGCGAGAGAGTGAGAGGAGAGGAGGAGGGGAGGGGTGGGAGAGGAATAGAAGTAGTTGGCAGCACATATGTCTGCAGTTCAGTAACCATATGGATGAACAGCTTAATAAACACCATTTTAAACCATAACCGTCTTCATGGCAGACAAAGAGAGGGGACGGAGAGAAAGTGAGAGGGAGAGTGCGAGCGGATGGAGGGAGGCATGTGTGAGTGCTCACCTGACTGTTTTGGGGGAACAAGCTGATGGCAACAGGCAGCGCCAGGCCGAATGCAGAGAGACACACCATGCTATGAACGGGCAGCACAAGACGAGGGTGCTTCTGCAGCAGAGGGAACCTAATGCAAAAACACCCACAAAAACACACACGTTATTGGCAGAACACACACTCCGAACTCATGAGCATTCCCGCCATTATCGTTATTAAACTCGCTTGCTGACACTTTCGAACTGCTGCGCATGATTGGTCTCTGACACCCCCCCCCACCGCAGTGCGTGTGGGGGGTTGTGGGATAGCGTGCTCTGCAGGAGTCCTCCAGAGTAGTCCTGTTTTAATGAAGCCAGAGACTGCTTAATGATGACTTCATCAACACATACGCATGATGAGCTTTAATTGGCCACCAGAAACTCTCTCTCTCTCTCCGTGCGCATGCTTGTGTGTATGTTTGGGAGAGAAAAGCTACGGAGAAAAGGATCAAAGTACATTAAAGACCTTTTATCGTGTCCATCAACTGCTCTAAATAAATCACTCATCCGTCACTCGTACGTGAAGAGGTCAAAGCCAAACTGAAGTGACGTACTGCAAACAGTAGTGCTGCCTTTACAGGAAATAAACGCATGAAGGAATTCAATGTTTGCATGACATACAGACTATTCTCAGAATTCATCGGGCTTTTGTATCCTTTGCTGCCTATGATATTAGGGATGCACAATATTTACTTTCATGTTATGACCAGGAACCTATAAAATGGCAGTACAAATTCTATGCAATTGTTTAAAAAAAAGAAAACAATGTAAAAACTAAAAAAAAAACCTACACTTATTGTACAGTATAAATTTTGACATTCATCTTGAGATTTGCTAAAGATTACATTGATTTAACAGTGTTATTATTGACAATATTTAGTTGCTTTACAGCAGAATTGAATTTTGTTTGCATCATTGATCATTATCTTCCTGTTTATTATCATATAAAGCTGCTTTGAAACAAACTGTATTGTTTAAAGCACTATATAAGGTGGCTTAACTTAATTATTAGTGTTTTTGAAGATTAACTTTAAGTTGGTATTAGATGGCAAATGTAATCTCAATGTAAAAATGGGGGTAAAACGACATTTACAATTAAATCAATTCATTTTTTATATAATACATTTTTATTTTTATTTTTTTAAATCTTGGTATGGTACAAATGACTATATGATATATTGGCAGTCAATCTCTCAAAGAACAGCATCTGAAAGCAGAAAATAAATTAATTAATGCCCCTTTTTTCAACTTTAAAAATTTCAACCAACAAATAAGCATTGTAGTAATGAAATATTTGCTTGGTTGTGTGTAAAGCTCACTTAAATTTCCTCCAGATCATTTGGTCTGAACACATTTTCCTCATGGTTCCTTATAAGTCCTCCTGGGAAGTTCGTATTTACAAGTTGGGAAGTCGTAATTACCACGTTAGATGCGTTTAAGTTAGTGCCGTCAAACGATTAATCGCATCCAAAATAAAAGTTTGTGTTTACATCGTTGTGTGTGTACTGTGTATTTTTATTATGTATATATAAATACACACACATACATGTATATATATTTAAGAAATATTTACATGTATATATATATATAATTATATTTATATATAATTTATATTAGATATACATATAAATATTTGATATATAAATATATTTTTGTTAAATATATACATGCATGTGTGTGTATTTATATATACAGAATAAATATGCATAGTACACACACATATTTTGTAAACACAGATGCGATTAATCGTGATTGATCGTTTGACAGCACTCGTCGGAGTAAGATGGCGGTGTACCTTCTCTTAATTAACTATACAAAAATACAGCAAGTATTTAATTCTACTTCTAAAAAATGAAGAACAAAGAATGTGCATCAGGTGTTTTTTTGCTTTTTATGATTTTTAATTAATTTAAGAAAATTTACCATCAACTAGAGATGTTGAATCCATTGATTCCGCCATGTTTCTCACTGACACGCCCCCAACTCGGAAACTCCTGTATATCTCACTCGTAATTCCGACTATGTGGTGGCGATCACGTGCGCTCAACTTATAAATACAATCTTTCCGACATGACTTGAAGCCACCATTAGGCTGTACTTTCATGCAAAAATGCCGTCAGTAAAGCCACTGACTGTTCAGTAAAGCAGCTGCTGTCGGACAAAGCAAGAGAGATAGGTGAAAGGTTCAAACACCACACATATATCACACAGACTCCTCTCAGCGCTCTAATTAATCAAGGATACCCCTGCCACTCAGTCTCACCCTTAAAGCAGTGACCCTCCTGCTTCTCTTTTCTTGCTCTATTGAGAGCCAGTGAGGGTGAGCTGACAGTCAGCATAGCAGAGGACAACTCACCATTTACTGCCGTTCACACACAGACACACCTACACACACACAAAGCCGTGCACACCTGTGAATCAGAGCAGCAAGAATTTGAGGAGGTTGCAACATAGTCTATCAGTCATAAAACCAAAACAAATTCTGCTGAAGAGTCGATCCCATACATGCAATGAGGCCCAAAAGTCAAAGCAAGTGACAATTTGTGTTTTGCATTATATTTTTAGCATAGCGGTTTGAGTAAAAAGTTATACTTTTTTTTTTCCTTTTCAAAAATTCTAAAATTTCAATGTCACATACAGGACAGATAGACAGACACTATATATAGTTCAACCTAAAATTTTGGCATTATTTACTCATTCTAATGTCATTGCAAATGTTTATGATTTTCTTTCCTCAGTGAAGCAGAAAAGTAGAAAAACTACTGTTTTAATGTTTGCGCTCGGTAAGAGTTTTTGAAAGAAGTCTCTTAAGCTCACCAAGGCTGTATTTATCATATTGAAAATACAGTAAAAACAGTAATATTGTGAAATATTACTACAATTTAAAATAACTGTTTTATATTTTAATACATTTTAAAATGTAATTTATTCCTGTGATCAAAGCTGAATTTTCAGCATCATTACTCTAGTCTTCAGTGTCACATGATCCTTCACAAATCATTCTAATATGAGGATTTTCTGAAATGGAAATCTTTTGTAACATTAAAATGTTTTAACAGTCACTTTTTTTTTTTATCAATTTAATACATCCTTTTGGAATGAAAATATTCTCTCTTTTATTTTTCAACAAAACAAAATTTAGTAGAATCAGTAGTCCATGTGACCTGTGACTATTTTAACAGAAGTCATAAGATAACTTCCTGTAAGGAAAAAATTTAATATCATTATATCATATAAGAATATTAAAATTGCACAAATTATATTTAAGAGCTATGGCAAAGGGGAAGATTTTTAGTGATTGTATGGCTTCAGAAGACTTTGAATATAGCATATTGTATTTACCACTAAGGAACTTTTATAGTTATTATTTTGAGCTTGACATCCAAACATCTCCTTTTGTTTTTTTTGTTTTTTTGTTTTTTTTTTTGTGTAATTTTGCATTTAATTTTTGTGTAAACTACTGCTTTAAACACATACATAAATGTGTTCACATCAAACCATGAAATAAAAATATACCAGGACATATGGTTCATATGGATGTGTGATTTTCGAGGTGATGGTGCTGTAAAAATAACTCAAATCTGAAATGTCAAATTCACAAGAATTTCTCTGACCTCTCCAGTATGGCCATTATTAAAGGCGGCAGCAGGAGAATAGGCATGGGCAGCACGACACGTGTCAGGGATGTCTCCATCAAAGCCTGAACAAAAAGACATTTATCAGAGCAGATGTCTTTATCCTTTCTCCTTACACATGCAAAATAATCCATACTCACATGCCTGGCAGCCAGCTTTGAGGTGCCCACCACATTGCCTCTGTCGTCCAGCACACTGATGCCCTCTGACAGCTCGGTGTGGCGCATCAGCAAAACATTACACACGTTGGCACTTGCTAAATGAAGGTAGAACTGCAGTTAGAAAACAAAGGGACTTCCATTTGATGGCCAACTTTTTCTTATTTGGATGCAACACAGACCACTGATTATGATTGGAGAGAGAATCATGTGAACTTGAAACTCGAAACTCTGTTTCAACTGTTGTTACTATCCCTGATACATTTTGAAACAAGAAAACACATACCAACACAAACACAGTAGGGGAGAATAATGGGGTAAGCTGTGCAATTTTATTTTTAAATTGTCCTCTAGGCCAGGAGAAATGAGACAGAGATAAAAACTAATTTACCTAATTATATTTCAGAATATATCCTTTCAATTAGAAGAAGGCTTCTATAAAATGGGGTCATAGAAAAAAAAAAAAGTTAGGGTTAAGCTGTGTCAGACATTAACAATTTCCATTTGAAATAAAAATATGAACATAAAGTCTTATTAGTTCATACATCAGTCAAAAGGTTAGTTCACCCAAAAATGAAAACTCTGTCATTAATTACTCACCCTCATGTCGTTTCACACCCGTAAGACCTTCGTTCATCTTCGGAACACAAATTAAGATATTTTTGATAAAATCCGATGGCTCAGTGAGGCCTGCATTGACAGCAAGATAATTAACACTTTCAAAAGCCGAATCAGTGGTTCAGAGCGAGTATCAAACTGCCAAAGTCACGCCCCCCAGTGGTGAACCTTTGAAATATTGAAACACTTATGATGTTAAGCCTCATTTACTGAAATTACGTGACTTTGGCGCTCCGAACCACTGATTTGAAACAAAAAATTCGTAAAGCTTCGAAGCTTCATGAAGCAGTATTTTGAAATCGGCCATCACTAGATATTGTTGAATAAAGTTGTTATTTTGTTGTTGTTTTTTTTTGGCGAACAAAAAGTATATCTTTAGTAGCTTTCTAGGCGTTTGAAAGTGTAATTTAACTTGATGTCAATGCAGGCCTCACTGAGCCATCGGATTTTATCAAAAATATCATAATTTGTGTTCTGAAGATGAACGAAGGTCTTATGGATATGGAACGACATGAGGGTGAGTAATTAATGACTGAATTTTCATTTTGGGGTGAACTAACCCTTTAATGCATTAAATAAACTTAACTAATGGAACTTTATTGTAAAGTTTTTAGCAATAAATTTGCTAGACTGGGGGTGACACATCTTACCCCACTGCTATATATACTATAGAGAAAGGCTGCACGATTTATCACGATTAAACCACACATGATTTGGCAAAGGCTGCGATTATTTTATGCACAGCTTGTCGGAGCTGTACGGCTCTGTGATCAGTAGTAAATGCTTCTCCATCTGAAAGCCAGAGGGCGCTCTTGCGCAGAAACTCCAAATATGCCCTGCCGCAGAAGAAGATAACACGCGTCATATCTCTGTAGCTGAATAAACAGAAGATGGAAACGCTTTGATTAAACATGACTAATAAACACCCAACTGCCTTATTCTGTGTATGAAGCCACATCATCTCACCCAGGACGCTCAACTGTTGTTATGAAGTGAGTTTGGAGTAAAAACATGTTGTTGTCTTTTGTTGGACAAGATGTTAATAAATGCTTCTCATGTCTGGAAAGATGTTTGACGCGTGTTGCTTTTTCAAATGTACATTAAAAGCGACTCAAACTCGCAGTGCTTTCAGATTAATAAGCATTTGGAGCCATACTTCAAATGCTAATCTATACTGACAAGCTGCGCATAAAAAAATAAAATAAAAATAATCACAGCCTTTGCAATTTCATAATAACACTAAGAATCGCGTTTAAGCGTGTTCAAGTTCAATGTTATTTTTTGTATAGTGAGATAAATCGTGCAGCCCTACTATAGAGCTGACAGAACAAAATAGGGTACTAATAATCTGTTAAAGAGTCACTGCCTGCGAATACTAAAATAAAAGCAATCAAAACTGGAAAACATTCTTGATCTGGAATGTCTGCGTTAAGAGGGGTTAACTGGATATAAAACAAATAGTTTCATATGGTCATGTCAAAGTGCACACATGAATTACAAGCGCAAAAATGATTAGAATAATGATTTACTTCCTGGCATTATCATCTGTGGCATGTGGTGAGATTGGTGTGGGTGTGTGTGTGTGAACAGAGAAATAAAGAGAGCCTGAAGCATTTTTAATTTACAGGCCTTGTGTTGTGAGTTATCAGTGTTCAGTGCTGCAGTGTTGTGGGGCTGAGTTAATTGGCTGAGTAAATAGCTATTCACCTCTGAGGGGTTCAGACCCAGGCCAATTAACCACATGCACACACACACAATGCAAAGAGAATCAAAAATGAAGAACAAAGAAAAACATATGCATACTAAATTTTACAAAGAACGAAGTCCTGCTTTAGGTCAGCCTAAAATCATCATAAAATGTATTTATAAACGCACTGATTCCAAGAGGATGTCATTTTGAGGTTTATAAAATGATAAACAAATGCTGTTTTACTTATAAATGAATGCAAAAAATCTAAAGAAAACTAAAATCCATGGCAAATTTGTTTCCACTACGTTTTATTAGCTGTGTTTAATTGCCTTTTATAACTAAACACTAAAAAACAACAACAACATGGCGGCCTGGAGACAGGGAACACAGTGCTAACACAGAGAGCACTTTAGGCCTAATTAACCAATTAGAGAGCGGCAGCCGAGAGCTAACAAGGTCCCGTTACTCCAGTCCAGAGAGGTGAGGGGGAACCTGCTGATTTAATTAAAGGGGTGGGGTGGGGGACGAAAACAATTTAATTACAGCCAAGGATCCCCAAGGCATTGTGGGACAGTCTCCCTCAGCCCCTCTGGACCTGTTTGAGCCTCAGCATGCTAATGGAACACTGAGATAACATTTCAGCAGCATCCCCCTCTGACAACAGGATCAGTCAAAACACAACATGAGAACAAACAACAATAAACAAACGCTTGAGGTTTAATGGAAGTCTGAACCAATGCTCATTTAGAAATTGAGTGTCATTACAAATGCAAAGACGTGAGCTTTCAGACAGCAAAAGAGCTGATAGAAAACTGCAAGCATTAATTAATATCGTACATTACTGATTCAATCATTTTATGCTTTACTAATCAGCAGTTTAGCGAGACAACATGACAGGAAGCTGTTGCTTGATTTCTGTCATAAACGCAACAGGGCAGATTAAGTGGTGCAGATAAATCAAGCTCACATTCACCGCTAATACATACATAAACACGCTCTCGCACACATGCACATACCAACTGCAGGGAACGGGATGAATCTCTGAACCAGGATTCTTGTAGCTGGACTGAAATGCTCAGCTCTCTTAATAAGAATATTCAGCCCCACCTGTGGACACAATAACATTTCATTTTACAATGTTTATTTTTTTAAACTTTTTTTTTTTAATGTTTATTTTTTCTAAATAAACACTTTTAACATTATATTACTATTCTAAAGTTTTAAAGGTAAGTACATTTTTTTATTCAGAAAATACAATTTTATTCAGCAAAGAGGCATATAAACTGATCAAAAGTGAGAGTAAAGACTTTTATAGTGTTACAAAAGATTTCTATTTCAAATTCTTTTGACCTTTCTATTCACCAAAGACACAAAATATTGAGAACACTAATATAGTATTACGACCGTTTTCAACATTGATAATAATAATAAGAAATATTTCTTGAGCAGCAAATCAGCATATTAGAATGATTTCTGAAGGATCATGTGACACTGAAGACTGGAGTAATGATGCTGAGAATTCAGTTTTAGACACGGATCGAATTTGAACCTGAGTGCCCATGAACACAACAGCTTTCACATGTGTCGAGAACCCACATTACCTACTGTGCCACAGGACCACTATCGTCAAAGATGATTGACAATTGACCATTTGCAAAGACCCGCCCCCTTTAGTAACTGTTACTACCTACGTCCTACAAGCCATGCCGCGCTCACGCCACACATCATATTCTCACGCAGTGAAAAAAAACAAAGAAGACACTGACAACGCGTCGACAGACAAGACACAGCAGGTTGCTTTCGATATTTCGATTTTTTTTTTTTTTTACTTTTAAAGAAATTTAAACAATAAATACCGTTTTGTGGCTCTTTAATTTGTAGCATCAAATAAACATGAATGAACATAAGAAGGAATGTTGTTTCAATCGCGGAAAGATGTCAGCAGCACCATTTTTCAAGTTCAAGTCCGCCGACATTAATCTACTAAATCCCCTGACTGCTTTGTCGACAAAACGGCGGAGTCGGCGTTCAATCAAACTCCCGGTGAAGGGTCAATTAGCATACAGTTTGGATTGGCGGCAGTGTTGCCAAGTCTACCCGCAGAATTGGGCTACTTTAACACTGTTGCCGCAGGTTGTTTTACATGTCTGTGTGTTGAAGCAACCCCAAATAACATAATATTTAGCCCCGGGAATGCGAATTTTACCAGGGGAACGCCGCCAAAAACGCAAATTTTACCGCAATTGGGTTCGTTTTGGGCTAGTTTTGAGTAGCAAATGAGCGGGTTTTGTTGTGAAAACCTGGCAACCCTGATTGGCGGTATGGCTCTGTTCTGGGCAAGAACTCTTTGCCCATCCATGCAGCCTCATTGATAAGAGCAGGGAGAGCAGCGTTAGGGTAAACAGAACAAAGCCAACATAAAGGTTTGCAGATATCATTAATGTTCAATAATTAAATGTAAAACATAATTTAAAAAAAATAGTCTGATTCAAAGAGGAATATCGGAAGGCCAAGTCCTGACTGTGGCGAGAGGAGGAGCTGGGGATGGAGGAGGGTAATTATCTCCTGAGCAACACAATAAAGCTGCTGATAATACTGAATGGACCTAATATAGGGATGCTGTGATGGGCGTGGTATTCCTTTAGGTAGATGTGGATCAGCTGAGAGTCAGCTGATGTGACCTGCCAGAACTAACACTACGCTTGATTTGTTTTTTTCCATGTCTTCAAATTCAAACTCATATGAAAAACAGAAACACGTACCTATAGTGAAACAATGAAATCTTAAATTAATCTAATATGACAAATATAACACATTAAGTCAAAGACGTTATGGTGACAATACACATTTGCTTTCATAGTGACCTTAAAAGCATGTAACTCCCAGTGGGCTTCATGACAGGTCATGACAGGCTATGCTAAGTTGTTTCTCATCTCACCTTGTGAGTCTCTGGTCATCTCTGTGAGCCTTTCTAACAAACATCTGAGAACATAACCCATTCACATCCCTTCCCTTCCCAGCAGGGGTGTTCAGAGGGATTGTAGTTTTAATTAGTGCCCCCCTCCCGCATTTCTCACAGGCATGGGGCCATTTGTAGTTGTTGTCACCATGGTTCTGCTTGTCATGCCCCTGGGCATCAAACTGCCGCCCAGCAGGGCAGCTAATTGGCTCTAGAGGACACAGGGGGCGTGACTAGAAGGATATGCAATTCAGCAAAGTGAAATACAGCATAGGGCTCTGTGTGCCTGTGTGATGCAATTAGACTCCATGAGTTTGCTTATTAAAATTAAATTCACCTAATACTAGAAAAGTCATATTCTGTTAATAAAAGAGAATTGTTTCTACACATCAAATTACATAATACAGTTTTGTGTAGACATGTGAACTCACTGCAATAGTAACTGCACTGCTGACTGCACCAAGATAACCCTGGAAAAACGTAGACATTGGTGTGGGCTGAAAAAATAAATAAAATATAAATTAATAAAAAATTAAATTGATATGGCATTTTTGTAACACTTTCTATGAAGCCTGTATTTTTAATGCATAAGTGTACTCTTACGTCATTATAATGTAATTGTAAAGTATCACTTTACAATAAGGTATAATTTGTTAAAATAAATGAATTAGTTAACTTGAACTAACCAGAGTAATATATTTTTTACAGCATTTAACTTTTGTTAATGTTAAAAATACAATTCATTGTTTGTTCATGTTAGTTCACAGTGTGTTAACTAATGTTAACAGATACAAATTTTGATTTTAAAAATGTTTTAGTAAATGTAGAAATTAACATTTACTAAGATTAATAATTGCTAAAAGTTTTGTTTATTGTTAGTTCATGTTAACTAATGTAGTTAACTTAACGTTAACAAGTGAAACCTTATTGTAAAGTGTTACAGAAAAACGTGTTGTATCATATCATGAATCGTAACAACAGCTATAATGCCTTTTCATACTTACCTATGGGTTATAACTTTTATGACGATTTATTAAAGCACACAATGAACACATTATATCCTCTTAAGTTACAAATGATAATAGTTCCCATAGTTATATTGTTTTATGTCTCTTACTTGACATCTGCATTTTATCTTACTATATCTTGAGTGGTATTTTACTAGTAAACATCCAACAAGCTTTTTAATTTAATATCTCTAAGTGGTCGTTGTCTGCTTTAAGTAAAAGTAATATAAGTGGGAACTATAATAAGAAGTTAAGTCTTCTTTTAAACAGCCATTGGATATCATGAATGGGTTATGACACATTTGCTTTGAACATTTTCATTGTAATATCAACAAAACCTATTGCATTGTTTCAAATGTAAAAGGGCTGCCAATGAGCTTTAACCAGCTGACACTGAAATTAAAGGGATAGTTCACCGAAAAATACAATTATTTACTCACCCAAAAGTTGTTCTAAACCTGCATGAAGTTCTTTCTTCTGTTGAACATAAAGGAAGATATTTTGAAGAATGTGGGTCACCAAACAGTTGCTGGACTCCTCTGACTTCCATAGTATAGAAATAAATACTATGAAAGTCAGGGGGACCAGAAACTGTTCGGTTACCGACATTCTTCACAATATCTTCTGAGACTTGCAATACATTATAACTATGGGAATTATAATCCACTATAGTTTAAGTTTATATAACATGGTGTTTTATATTAACTTTTTAATGTGTTTTATATTAACTCCTAAAAGTTATAACCACAAATAGGCAAGTAACTGTTTTCACAATTACTCATGAGAAGAGAGGCTTTTTATAAGGCACTTTGCATGCATTATAATGCATTAAGAATACAATTACAATGCGTTATAAATACAGGCTTCATTAAAAAGTGTTACCACATTTTTTCATTTTAGAGTGCTGCAGGGATTATTTATATTTGTAGGCCAAAACATGGAAATTAGTTACCATTTTAGCACTTCCAGTTCCATCGTCCTGAAGTCAGTGGGTTTTTTGAATGGGTTTTAGGTTAAATGCCTGGTTAACAAAAGCTCAAGACATTTTCCCGTTTCATTCTATGACATGAAATACATCAGTAATACTCCCTTGGGATTCTTTTAAAGCTTCTACTTGTCTTGAAAAAGGCGGTTGCTAACAAATGATTAAATGGGACTACAGAGAACAGGAACTCATACTCACTCGTCTGCTTTCACAGTCTCATATTTATAATCACGCAAACTGTTGTAACTCAAACTTTAAGGGAATTTTTTTTTTTTTTTTTTTAAATAAGGACTGAAAGAGTTGCTTAATGGTGGTTACATTGAAGCCATGTGACCGTGGTTTAACTACGTTTAGCTTTTTACTTCCTCAAACAGTTGTGTTCATATGTGAAGATTATCATGATGAACAAAATATGCAAGAATCATAAACTTGTGTTGGTCACAGAGCTCATTTTCTGCAACAATGTAAAAATCCTATTGGGTTAGGGTATTGTCAAGGGAACCAGGGTGATGTTATCTTAAAGAAATCTCTGCAGCACTCTTTTTAATAACTTTAGTTTACATGTGAACATAAAATATGCCATGCCATCACCATATGCACTGGTCAAAATTATATCACTTACACAGTACCTTAGTTGCATTGCGGTTGCAGTAATTGACACAGGCATTGTGACTCTGGTTCAGCCACTGTAAGACAGACAGTGAGATTGAGTTAGTAAACAGAGCTTGGAATGACTCGTCAAGCATAAAGACCAGTAAAACGTGTATACAGTAACATACCTGCCAGAAGATGGTGGAAGCAAATGTCTGATTGGGTAAAAGAAGGCCAACAACCTATAAATGGAAGAGAAAGTGATTTAACACAGTGATTTAATGTTAACATCTGGTGACAAGACAAGAAGGAAATGTTGGATATCTTTTCACATTGACCTACCACTGGAGTACCAAAGGGCACAAAACCTGAAAGGAAAAGGAACAACATGTGCCAACAGAAAGAATAGGAATGAGATGATTTCAGGGGGAAATTAATCCTCTATTCAATAATGGAATAACACTAAGAATGTAATTCTGACATCTGAATACGCTGGATCAGCCCACAGAAGTACATTTCATTTCATGTTTGGTTTAATAATCAGGATTATAGTCTCTCATATGACATTATGACTTTATTACTGACCTTTAACAGATTAATAAAATCCTCATTACTCATAAAAGATAGCATTGTTCAGAGGTAGCCATCATAATTGTCAGGCAGGTCTCTCCCTATCTGTTCTCTCTTTAAATAGTAGTGTTAACAGAAGACTAAAATACTCCTATTTCTGAGTGGCCCAACAACACTTCCAGACAGCAGGAGGGAGAGGGTTTAATCAGAGCCCAGCTGAGTGTGACCTTTGCCAACAGATCGGTCCAGAGAGACCCCCTGCCACCAGGCTCTAGTCTCCAGAGCTGGTAACAAGCAGAAAACTGCCTACCACCCATGACACAGACACACACACACACGGAAAACACACTCACACCCTTACCTGACATGCGAAAGGGCATGGGGATCTTCTCTCCTGTGTCTGGATGGATGATGGCCTGAGGACATAATGAATCCACAGACAGCAGACAGGATGAAGAGGAGAAAACGAGAGAGAATAAGAGGTGAGAGCGGACTGATGGGAGAATTACCATGCTGAGGTTCTCCGCAATTCTCCTCTCATTACACCATTATTCAGAACCACAGCTTGTGAGTGTGTGTCACACCGCGCACAAAAGATGTTGAGTGATTTGATCAGGTTCTTTCGTCGTAGGAACCTGTAAAAGGCTTTCAACACTGTTCACACTCACCTGTTTAATCTTCTGAGCTTCCCAAAGCTATTGCGAAAAACAGAGAGAAACATGCAAATGAGGGAAATGTTTACAATTATTTCATCCTCACCTTGTTTTTGTTGTGTTACTAAAGTTACCAGGAAAACCGAAGTTCTTTACACAACACGTGTGAACTGAATTGTCAAATTCTGACAGTTTGATTGGTTGAAGTCTTCTTTTCTGCTCACATTCCTATTAGCTATACACACTCTTTTACTGGCATGTATGGTTCTGTGAAGAGCCTTTAACATCCATGGAACATTTTCATTCTTTATAGCGGAAAAAGGTTCTTTTGATTATTAAAATGTTCTTCACACTAAGAAAAACATGGTTCTTTTAAGATCTGTTTGCTGAAAGGTTCTTTAGAACCGAAAATGGTTCTATAGCATCACTGCGAAAACCCCCATTTTGTACTTTTAATAGGCCCCTAAACTTACCTGTACATTAGTCACACCTGGAGGCAGAGTTCCATTTTTGAACTGATCCAGGAGTTTCATACATTCATTTAAATGTTTCTACAAATAAAAAAGAGAAAACAGCATTCACAGATAAACTATGAAATCATTTGAGGCTTACATTTCAGGAGAATCTCGCTTACCTCTGAAACAAAGAGCGTTCGAGGGTCGATCACATCCAAGAAGTGCCTTAATCTGCCATAAAATGAACCCTGAAGTAACAGGGAGAACATTACAAGAACATTAAGAAATAAAACAATAAGATGCACTCTATTAACATGTTGGGAATTACACAACACACTCTCATGGCAATTCGTAACTATTTTACATTTTGGTGAATTGGTGCCAAATACATTTTTCGTATATTTTCATACAATCTGCTTATGCCCCACTGAAGGTTACACTCAAAAAATGCTGGGTTAAAAACAACCCAAGTTGGGTTGAAAATGGACAAACCCAGCGGTTGGGTTAAAAGTTTGCTTAAACTTCTGGATAGATTTATTTAACTCAACTATTGTTTAAAAATGACTGGATTGCTTGCTTAAAATGAACCCAAAATATGTTGTAAATGAACATTTATTAAGTTTAATTAATAATAATGAAACAGTGGACATTTATTAAATTGCTTATTAATAAATGTTCACCTTTTGATTATTATTGTTGCCTCTAGTAATTATGTGTCTGATTTTTAAATTCCAACCTGTTCATTTTAAGTCAGCCTTATAGTCATTTTTAAACAATAGTTGAGTTAAATAAAACTATCCAGCAGGTTGTGTCAAACTTTTAACCCAACCGCTGGGTTTGTCCATTTTCAACCCAACTTGGGTTGTTTTTAACCCAGCGTTTTTTAGAGTGTAGATTTAGGGGTGGACCTTCATGCTTACTTTTTTGCTAAAAATCATGGGTTTCCATACCAATCATATCGAACGGATGTTTATGAAATTGACACCTTGTAAAATAGTTTGCTCATAAAAATTTGCAATGAAATATTTATAGATTGTTTAAAGATCTTAAAAGTTGAGAGAATCCAACAAAAGAAGTGAAATCATCAGGAAAAACCTACTTGTCTGGAGGATATTAATTCCACCTTATTTAATGCAGTGCATACCTGGTTTGTGAAGAGGGTCCATTGTTTTGTTTTGTTTTTTAGTTTAAAAATGCAAAAGAGGTAAATGTAGATTAATTGAGACAATTTTGTATTTTATATGTCTTCCTTTTTACTGTGTATAATGTAGTGGAGCTATTTAACTGTTTAAAATGGCACTGTGTGATAATCTAAGCCATTTGGCATCAGATTTTAAAACGCCAATGACAAATGATCAGATATTTGTCAGCTTATTTGTACTCATCCTATTACATATAACTACCTTATTTTTTATACTAAACTAACTTGTATTGTTTGTTGGTTATATGCTTATTATATGTTAATTATTTGGATTTTTTTTTTTTTGGATTGATTGATTGATTGGTTGATTGATTAATTTGTTTCCCCCCCTAAAGAATCCAACAAATTCTACAAATTCTAAGTTACAGGCTACTCAACTCGATATAGGCAGGTTTGTGTGGAACAAGAACAGTTCTCCTGTGAATAATAAACATGATTATTAATCATATGTTCACAATTTCCTTAATTTATTCAACAAATTATTTCTGAGGTCCCAGAAACTTTCTCCAGACGCGAGAGTCAGCTGCTGATGCAGACTCTGACACCACGGCCGAACCAGTTGTTTTCGCACGCCAGGTGTGTCCGCCTCATTATATGTGCGCACCAACTGCTGCTGGCTGATCTGTAGACCTAAAAAAATTCTTCCAACGCAATTAAAATGTTCAAATGTGTGTGTAAGAGGAGGATTTCAAGATTTCCAAGCAGTAAGCAACATATTCTGTGTTTATCACGTCTAACAGGCGGCCCTTTACACATATGAAGGACGGTACTGGAGCAATAACAGCAGATGTGAATCATCTGTATTAAATAAATAAATGAATGAATATATAAATTACCTCTCAATTCCTCTTCCTCTGAGGTTAAAGTTATTGAGTCACTAATACATATAAAATGGCTTAAATAGTTTTTTGTAGCAGTGAACGTTCCAGTTTCCACATGTTTTAATAGAGAGTGTTGCTAATGAACTCGCTTTGGCACAAAACAGTTTTTAACGATGCTTTATCTCTTCATTTGATGCTGAAGATTGAAAATAATTAATTGAGGCTGGGGTGTGAATTACAAGAGTCTGGGCCCTGACTTTTTTGTTAAAACTTAACCACTAAAGACTCAAGAAAAAAAGTCAACAAAAAAAAGGGTCTCTAAAGTATGTTTTTACATACAAATAATATACATATTTTTATGTAAAAAAAAAAGTAAAACTGAAAAAAGTAATCTGATTACAACTTTTTTCAAGTAACTACTAAAGTAACTCATTACTTTTAAATTTAGCTACAACAGGATTTAGTTACTTTTGTTTCAAATAAGTAAGTGAGTGCAGAGGTGTTTACTTCTAGAGTAAATTTACTCATCTCAATTGCACAAAAACAGATTCAGTATTCCTCAAAATTATTAAAGACTGTAAAATGTAAAACTCAGAATATCACACAAACCTGCAATACCTAAATATGTTAAATAACACAAATATAGGCTATTTAATATCACTTTATTAACCAATGTCTTTGCCACTGACCTTCGATGAATCAATTCAACCATGTTAAAATTAATTTAGATAAACATAACGTGTGTTTTTTATTGCTGAAGAGTGTTGAAATTTCTTCTCTTGCGTCCTATTGTTCTTCAATCAAAGAATTAAAAAATGGCAGCACAGCTGAAAGGTTTGTTTGAGCTGCGCCCTCTACTGTACAGACAACGCTATCTCACGACCAATTCGTACGTATAAATTCGTACGACCTCATTCATATGATTTGTCTAAACCCCAGTGACGAGTAGGTTTAGAGGCGGGGTTAGGGGTAGGTCATTCGTACGAATTCACACAAATTTGGCAACTCGTAAAACATGTACGATTTAGCAAAAAAACGTAGGGGGGAGTGGGGTAAGATGAGACATTTTTTTTTACTTATGTGGTCCTTAAGATAAGGGAAAATGAGGCAGAAGTACAATTAAAGCATTTAAAGTAATTTCAGGATGTTTCCTATCATTTTAAATGATCAGAATACATCTATGACAAAGGGTTCTAAAAATATGGCTTCTTATTTAAAAAAAAGTGTTCCTCTGGCTCACTTTACCCCAGGTTAGGGGTAAGTTGAGCCGAGTCAGTAGGTGGGTGTAAACTCACCATCTAACTGAATCTGAATCAAACCCATGTGAAACTTTAAAGACAATGTACCTATTTTAAAAACTAATTTAATAATCAAATTTCCTTTTACAAATATTCTTTGTAAAAATATTTCTTTTTTAAAAGCTAAATTAAACAACATAAAACCAACCAAATGAAGTTGAAATTTCAGTATCTTTAATTGTTTGCATTTCTGAAACAACATGTTGAAAACCAAAGTTGTAACCTTCCCATAAACAGACTAAACAGAGAGTTTGTTGAGTAAAATTAAATAAAAACTAAATAAGAATGAATAAATGTCACTGAAACTAATAAACATTTTAGTCAAAAGGTTCTTGACATGGTAGTTTTTCTGCAATGTCGACCACGTTAGGCCATTAGAGACTACAGGTGGAAAGATACATATGATTAAAAATCCTCTGGTTCGTATCAGAGAAGGATTTGGTGTACTTGTACACTGTTCCTATCAAATAAACTCGAAAATAAAGATAAACTAAACCAGTTGCGTAATATTACATTTAAATGACACCAGTTTATACTTCAGATTTAACTTAAATTAATTGCCTTATGGTGGGGTAAGTTAAAACGCTGGCTCAATTTACCCCACAGCATTTGGCTCACTTTGCCCCATAGCTGCCATTTTAGGAAAAGCTAGCTAGCTTACCAATTCAGAATAATATTTAGCTAAATGACTTGCATGGTTTTATATGTTGCTAAATCACCAATATGCATCATAAATAGTTTTAGACCTGGACAAATCTGCTTTGATGAAACAGCCATTACATCTGTTATGTTAAAATTTTACTTTGACAAACCAAAAACAGTTTTTAAAGTAAATAAGCGACTACCACTCCTCCCATGTGCTTCTCATTTTCAGTCTGGCAGAAATGAAGGGTGGTTCTAAAATATATGGTCACATAGGCCTGTCGCGATAGTCGATATATCGACTTATCGCACGATATATGAACATGACCTCGATAATTTTTGGTGACGCGATAAAAATAAATGTCACCGACATTTTGCCGATCGTGCTGCCTCTGTCATCTCGTCTGCTCTCCGAGGCTCAGCTCCTTCATACACAGAGCTGACATCAACAGGCGGAAAAATGCGCCATTCGAGTCGTTATAATGTTTCCCTGACTACTACAAACAGTTTGGAAGAATAAAGTGCAAATGCACAAAACATGACAGCGCGAAATGGTGCACGCGCTCACAGCTAGTTTCACACAGGACGCGGCAGTCGCGAGCGTCTAGTTCGTTTTCACAGAGAACTCGTTTTTGCATTCCACTGCGCCGGTTTTCCATGGAAACGTGTTTGTTTGACTGTTGCACTCGAGTCTTTCGCAGCATCTCGTGCATGACGCGGTGCTAAAAAGTTAAAAGAAGTTTTTCAAACACGCCTCTAGAAAAACAGTTACCTCAACATGTCATATCTGACTGCTAAATCTGTGTCTTTGTTCATATGGACATCTGACAATAGCGTGCACCCTTACTTTACTGAGAAAATAAGGTCAGGGAAAAACCTGTAGATGGAAAATCTCCATACAAGTGCCTTTTGTGCATTTGAAAGTGTTTTTTTTTTTTTTTTTTTTTTTTTTTTTTTTTTTTTGTCTACTTGTTATTTTGCAGTTTTTGTTAGCAAAGGTTTATTTATTCAACATTATTAATTTTTTTACGCTTCAATTCCAGTAGCCTAAATAGGCTATAGTTTAAATATTCTTAAGAGTTAAGTTCATTGTCATTTGAAAGTGTGTAGGCCTACTTGCATTATCATGCTGTTATTATATATTCAGTGGCATAAAATGGTCTTAAAATGACAATAATATTGCATATCGCAATTATTTCTGGGGCAATATATCGCACAACAAAAAGTAGTTATCGTGACAGGCCTATGGTCACATGACAATAAAATGGTGCAGTTGCCAAGATACAAGGGGTGGGTCAACTTACCCACTGGCTCATCTTACCCCACTCTCCCCTATGAATTCGTACGAATTAGCCACCTCGTAAAATACGTCAAATTGCCGTAAGTGAATTTGTTTCAGCTTATTCATTTCAGTTTTGGTCTGAAGGGGCTTTACATTTGCCAAAAGTAGTACTTTTATGTTGTTATTAAAAAAAACAAACAAGCAAGCCAAGCCCAGGTGAGAAAAGTTACGCAAAAGTAACGTAGCACATTACTTACACAATTGGTTACTTTTTTGGGGAGTAACTCAATATTGTAACACATTACTTTTGTAAGTAACTTTCCTCAACAATATGTGTGTGTGTGTGTGTGTGTGTGTGTGTTATAAAATATGTGGCATTTTGGTTGCTATAGTGGCACAAAAAGACAATTCGGACATAAATGCTGACCCATTGTTTGAGGCTATTATCTGTATTTCTGCCAATAATATAAAAACGTGTTTGATTTGTTCTAGGCAACAACATAATATTTATCACATTTTGTAAAGCAGTTATGTCACCAACAGAGGTCACTGTTAATGCGACTGAACTACAGATTGAACTACAGAGTGTGAGTGAGGGCGGAAGCAAACACTGCAGTGCACGGTTTAGTTTTAGCGAGTAAAGCAGACTGAAGCTCATTTGAGCAGCAAAATGCGATTCCTCTAAAACAATTCACTTGAAACATTCCGTCTCCAAACCCGTCTGCAGTGAGCTTAAAGGAATCAACCAGATACAAAAACACAAAAGTCTCGCATTCGTGTGCACTGTGTCCGTTTGTTATTTACCTGATCAAACCGAGACTCGCCGAGTCTAAACGGAGGGAACTCAGTCGATTCAGGCATGGCAGGTTTTGCTTTTAATAAGGCTGTTTTACTGAGCTCTGAAACTAGCGTAGCGTAGACTTTCCCAGAGTGGTCGAGTCATCCGTATTGATGCATTTTGGGTAATGTCGTTTTTAAACAGGTTAAAGTATAGAAGCACTCCATGGGTGTGATAAAGGACGTTTGGAGAGTAGTTTAAAGATTTGTCATGAATGTCAGTAAAACATTGCTTTTCATAAATTAATAAATTACTTAATTGTCATTACTATGACTTTGCACAGGGTGTTATGTGTTTTTAATTAATATAGCTACATAATTTGTTTATCCAAGATAGTCATTCCCCAAATAGCTTAGCTGTGCAAAATTAATTTAGGTATAAATTATGTTCTCCTATTAAAGGATTAGTTCACTTTCAAATGAAAATTAGCCCAAGCTTTACTCATCCTCAAGCCATCCTAGGTGTATATGACTTTCTTCTTTCTGATGAACAGTCTCGGAGATATTTTAATAAATATCCTGATGCATCCGAGCTTTATTATGGCAGTGAATGGGACCAATGAGTATGAAGCTGAATAAAGTGCTTCCATCCATCATAAACTTACTCCGGGTTAATAAAGGCCTTCTGAAGCGAAGCAATGCGTTTGTGTAAAAAAAATATCCATATTTAACAAGTTATGAAGTAAAAATATCTAGCGTCCGCCAGACCGTCTTCTGAAAGCGTAAGAAAAAAAAGCGTAAACTAGCGTTGCTTACACTTTTTCCATAATTTGAATAGGGAAGGCATAGGACGTAGCGTAAGCATTTTGAACTGCAAGAGTTTTACACTTTCTGCATATGTTAAATACGGAAGGCGGTCTGGCGGAAGCTAGATATTTTACTTCATAACTTGTTAAATATGGATTTTTTTTGAAAGTGAACTAATCCTTTAATACTCTAAAAATGAACTCATTCAGCGTGAGCACATCAAAACATTTTATCACAAATGTTCTTGGGGAATCTTTTTAGTATATTTGTTGCGCTAATGGTTGATTAAAAGCTAAATATATAATCTAATCATTGAGGCAAATCTTATTTGAGTTTTAAAACTGCAGTAGTTGAATAGTGTAGTAGTGTTAAAATAGTGGTTTAACTTTCAATACCACTACACACAAGACATATGAGAGCTTTGTCTTTTTTCATTTGTTGTGTCAAATAAGGACAGTCAGAGATGCATCCCAAAGTGAAAAGTTTATTTCATCAACAGAGACCTTTTCCTAGCAGAGATGCATAAGAGCACACTGAAAGTCAATTGAACATCTCTCAGATGAGGCGTTGGATAAAAAAAGAATACATCACAACCTCCAGTGGACACTCATGTAACTACACCCTAAACATCCAATCGAACAACACCTCAAGGAAGCACTTCAAATATATTTTTTGCACCTAAAACAAATGGTTTCTCTGAACATTCCCATCATGTTTGGTGCTTATATGCTACTTAATATGTGAGGTTAATTTAAGCCATTCTTATCCACTTAAATTTACAACCAAGAAGGAAGAATCGAGCCTATACTTCAGGCATCAAATTTCTTTTCAATGCATTCTTACAACTTTAAAATAAACCCGTTGCAATTCTTTAAAAAATATCTAGGTTTTAAATGACCTTAAAAGAAAAAAAAAAGATATTCCAGACCTCTAAAAAATAAAATGAAATGTAGTCTAGTAAACACAAGTTTTTATTTGCAAGTTCCAGAGTTTTTACTACATAAAATGTAGCTTTGATTATCAACTTCACCATTAAAAGCATACAAATCTTCTTCTACACACACATCTCATGATATCATTCAGCCAAGGGCACTTGAACACACTTTCTTAATAGGCTGCAGGCTGTGTGTATTTGTGAATATTTATAGAAACTGCTGTTCAACACAGTGGCAACCCAAGCAAATATTTCATATTACATTCCATCTGTTTAGACCTAGAAAAGTATGAATCTCTTAAATTCTGCAAAAGCCTGGCCTTCACATCTATTGCTTTCTGTTACTACTGACCTTTAGAAAGGAAATCCTAGGTTTAGTAATCATGATGTACACAAACAGCGTAAAAATAATAATAATAATAAAAAAAAAGAACGGAATGTACAAACCTTAATACCACCCCAAAATAAAGGTGACAAAAGTCCTGCCCACAAAGCAAAATACAATAAAAAACATAAATAGGTATTTGCATGATTAAAATGTAACATATTCTTGAAAATTTGTAAACTTTTAAGTTTAACCCTTATTAAAGGGTTAGTTCACCCAAAAATTTAAATTCCGTCATTAATTACTCATCCTCATGTCATTTCACACCTGTAAGACCTTCGTTCATCTTCAGAACACAAATTAAGATATTTTTGATAAAATCCGATGGCTCAGTGTGGCCTGCATTGCCAGCAAGATAATCAACACTTTCAGATGCCCAGAAAGCTACTAAAGACATATTTAAAACAGTTCATGTGACTACAGTGGTTCAACCTTGATGTTATGAAGCAACGAGAATAGTTTTTGTGCGCCAAAAAAACAAAATAACAACTTTATTCAACAATATCTAGTGATGGGCGATTTCAACACACAGCTTCATGAAGCTTCGAAGATTTACGAATCTTTTGTTTCGAATCAGTGGTTCAGAGCGTGTATCAAACTGCCAAAGTCACGCCCCCCAGTGATGAACCATTGAAATTTCGAAACACTTAGGAGGTAACGAAGCATCGTTTACTGAAATCACATGACTTTGGCAGTTTGATACACGCTCTAAACCACTGATTCGAAACAAAAGATTCGTAAAGCTTCAAAGCTTCATGAAGCAGTGTTTTGAAATCATCCATCACTAGATATTGTTGAATTAAGTCGTTATTTTGTTTTTTGGTGCACAAAAAGTATTCTCGTTGCTTCATAACATTAACATGAACCACTGTACTCACATGAACCATTTTAAATACGTCTCTAGTAGCTTTCTGGGCATTAAAAGTGTTAATTATCTTGCTTGCAATGCAAGCCTCATTGAGCCATCAGATTTTATCAATAAAAATATCTTAATTTGTGTTCTGAAGATGAACGAAGGTCTTACAGGTGTGGAACGACATGAGGGCGAGTAATTCATGACAGAATTTTCATTTTTTGGGTGAACTAACCCTTTAAATGAACATTCATTAATCCACCTTCAATAGTCTGCGAGACAAACCTTCAGAGCACACGAGTCTTTAAGTGCTTCTAATCACAGAAATATGTTATTGATCAAGCTTTCTAGCAGGGACTAGCACTAAAAACAACGTTAATATCCTGTGTTTAGAGGATTATTAGTCTGTGCAATGAACGTGTGCGTTTGACTACGTGCACTTCCTAAGCTGTTGAGAAAGAACTGTTGTAAATGCCTCAGTGTGAGGTTTAAAAGTGCTGCGGCCTACGCCTCTATCACATATCTACATATAGTGCTACATTGTACACAGACAGTGGCAACACTGATAGTGGCGACATCATAAAAACATTACAGTAACATTAACAGAGCCGTTGCGGTATCGAGAATACTGTAACGTTAATTTAGAGCAGATAGTTTCTGGCATTTGCATTGTCATGGCTTTCGTTCTCTCTTCAGATCATTTTGATACTTAACAGTCTTGGGAAAGTTAAATTTCGCCTTTTATTTTGTAATATAATGTGCTATCTAATTAAAAGTGATGAGTTCAGCGACAACAGAATGGAGAAAATACTGTGATAAGGCAGCATTTGGCATTTTGTCCGAGTGGCATATATGCAATGAATACAGTATATATCCCATTCATTACACCTGAAAGCACTGGCAGCGATGTACGTGCATTGGCTCAAGCAAAGGAAGGAAGAGGAAGGACACCGACCTACAAAACAAAGCTAGAAGGTCAGTTGGTGTGAGCCTCTGCCCTTAAGCTCTTAAGTAAAGTGCAGAAGATGTGTAGGGAGGCACAAGCAGATTCAAAACTGGCTGATTCGTCTCACGCTCCCCGTCACACACTTCAAAGCTACCTGGAATTCTCAAACTTTTGTTCTCTGTTCAAGCAGCTGAGCGTTACATGTCAAAACGTGATAGAAAAAAAACGAAAGATAAAGCAATGCTTTTCTTCGTGCCTTAAAAACCATTCACACTAGCACTAAAAGACACGGTCATGCCTTCCTTTCGACTGACAGGTGGTTTTGGTACTTAGCTGGACTATCATGTGACGTCTGGTGAGCGAATATGGATCCTACCAGCTTTGAAGTTTAGCAGCAGAGTGCCGACCTTTAACCATCAATGCAAACCTGCAGTGCACACAGACCCCTGTAGAAGCCCAGGTATTTTTGGACACAGTTAAGAACACCAAATCTACACCCTCTCCTCCATGCCCATCACCTAGCGCCAGATAGCTCTCTACATTTATATGGTTGCTGTAGCAGTGCAAGGTTATGACGTCCACCCGGGATTTATGGAAGGATAGTGGAGCGTTTGTTGCATCATTTCATCTTGCCGCGGACCTGCAGCAGCGTGGGGGTTTGCTCCATGATGCGTACGAGCAGCGTGTCGATGTAATCCTCTAGATCTCGGATCAGAAGCTTCATCTTCTTTATCTCCGTCTCGCGCTTCTCCAGAAGAGCCCCTCGCTTCTCGTACTCCTCCCGCTCCTGCCTGAGCTCGGTGTCTCGCTGGATCAGCAAATTGACCAGCTCACTGTGGTTCAGGTGATAATACAAGCCCCCTCCCTCTACTAGTGGCTAAAACAAGAAAGACAAGCAAAGAATTATATCACAAGACTATTCTGAAGTTGAGGGGAAAAAAAGTCACTTCTGAATTATATTTTGATTTGTGATCATGGTAATGGATTTAAATGACAACTATTATAGTAGTAGTAGTAGTATTAGTACACTGTAAAACCTATTAACAGTCAAATGTATTAAATTAAATGAGTTCATTTCACTCAAATATTACTGAAAGTTTAATGCACTTAATAGAAAAAGTTAGGTGAACTCAATAACTCATTATCTTAAGTAGAACTCAAACTGAATCGGTCACAGCAGATTTCTAGTTTCCAGCATTTGCTTCAGACTCTGTAGAGAAAGTCAGTGTTAAATGAAATGTTATTTTATGTGTTTTTACACAAAATTAATGCAGGGGGAGATCTGTTTATTGTTGTTATGTTGGGATTTAAAAGGGTTTCTTTCTGTTATGTCTGAGTTTTGAGGGGTTACCACTGTGTTGAAGAGCTGAGCCTGCACTATAGTAATTCAGGGGACCTGTTACCACAACTTAAATAAATGCATGGTTGCAAGTTAAAAATTCTTTATTTTATTGTTTTATTAAACCTTTTAAGTTGCAAATATTATTTTGTTGAGTTCTGTTGACATAAAAATCGTGTTACGGGGGGGGGGGGGAGAATACGCTTTTTTGGTGGGGTTCCCCTGGTAAAATTCGCATTCCAGGGGCTAAATATGGGGTCACTTCAACCTGCGGACATTAAAAATATCTCACGGCAACAGTGTTTACGTAGCCCAATTACGCGGAAAAACCAGACTTGGCAACACTGCACATGTTAAGCATTAGCCTGCTAAGTAGCTAGCTAACTAGCAGGTAACTATAAGAGAGTAGAGTAAATGTTTTCAAGTTAAATTGTTTTAATTAATAGAGTTGATTAATTTTTGAGTGAAGTTTAATTGTATTTTAGGAAATTTTCTTTTAGTGAACTCAAATTAATAAGTTGACAGTACTCATAATAACTATTGATTTGTAAACTTTGAAGCAAAAAACTTTGAAGGTTTGAAGCAATGGGTTTCCTCAGTTGAAATGAGTTATAACTCGTTGGGTTTTACAGTGTAGCAACTAGTAGTAGTAGTGCTGGTTTTATTTGATTAACAATTAAACCTTAATTTTAGTACATTATTATTTACAGAATATTCATCTAAATTTTAAAAGCAAAAACATATCATGTCTGAGCATGATATGTTTCCACAAAAAAAAAAAAAAATCACGCAAATATTTCAGCAAAAATATTAAGTAGCACAATTGTTTTCAACGTTGATAAGAATGCGGCAAATCAGCATATCAGAATGAATTCTGAATGATCATGTGACATTGAAGACTGGAGTAATGATGCTGAAAATCCAGTTTGGCCATTACAGGAATAAACAGAAAATAGAAATAGAGAATGGTTATTTTAAACTGCAATATTTCACATTTTTACTGTATTTTTAATCAAATAAATGCAGCCTTGGTGAGCATAAGAACGTGGGAAAATTATATCTAATACTTTTGAGATAAATAGTGCAAAAATATAACTTTTGCTCAAATAATAATCAGAGTAGGAAAAATGTTTGTATTTAGATGCCAATAAGGAGACATGACAAGTGAAAGCTGACAAAATGTTTTTGGGTTCATCAGTGTCAATGAATTAAATGTGATCCATTTACTCATATAACAATTTTACTATCTAAAAAACTGCTTCTTAATCATGTAGTACCTTCTTGTCAGCTTCCTGGTCTGAGTGGTGACTTCGTCCTGAGTGGATGGTGGATTTAAGCTTCTCTAGTACGGAGCGACCCTCTGACCTTTTCTCATCAGGGGGTGTCAATGGCTTCACTGGGTGTGGACTAAAAGACATTGACAGAGTAAGATTAGACAGGGTAGAGGGCAAAAAAGAGTGGTGACAGCTTAAAATAAGTCAATCAATTTATTCACAACAGCACACCATTTAAGATGTTTCCAAGAAAAGCTCTTAAGGCCCATTCACACTAATGACGATAACTATAACGATAAAGATAAAGATAAAGAGTCCACACCACAACTATAACAATAACAGCACAGAGAAACAATATCACTGGAATTACTTTCAAAACGGTGTGTGGTGTGGACGCTAATGTAGTTATCGTTATAATCATCTTTAAAGTTATCATTCTTAGTGTGATCAGCCTTTAGTTCTGAGACAAGGAGATCTCCTCTAGGACACAATGAATGTTACGTTCAGTCATCATCCAACAACCCCTCAGACTAGCTGTAGTAAGGGTAATGAAGCAAACAAATATGAAGGAAACAACTAAGCCACCAAAGTCACAGAAACTAAAATTTACTCAGCCAAGCTTCCTGTGGACCGAACCACGCATCTCACTTGGTTGGATCGAACCACACATATCACTCGCAGCTCACTTGGTTAACACCTGCTAATTGAAGTGAGGCTCCCCCATCCCAACTGTAGGATCCACAAGAGAGTGTGAGCCTATGTGTGATTGTCCATGGAGAAATCAGGAGACATGCTGCTACCACAAACAAATTAACACAAGAGAGAAGATGTGGATGAAGGAAAAGAGTCTCCCTGCAACCTGAGAAAGTGAAGTGCATCGATCACGCACGTATAATAAGACATCCCAAAAGACACCTTGCTCAACCCCATAACACTATTTTCACAAGAAAACACTTTGCACCACGTATCTGCTAAAACAGGAAATCTGTAGTTACTGAAACTGGCAAGACTGTAGAAATTGTAGATTTCTGAAACATAAGTTTATGATACTGTAGTCCATGCATAGTCCAACACCAAAATAATTTCTAGCATGGAATATCTGTTAGGTTATCTGTATCACCCAATAAATGAGAATTTTTAATGATCCAATATATTTAAGTCAATAAATAACAGCCAAATGACCCCACATTGGCCTACCTATCAATAATTATCGGTCATCAGCATTAGCTAAAATTTCCATATTACTGCATCATTAATTTCTAATTTCAGTTTCAGTAATTACAATTTTTACCTTTAAACATCACTGAAGACAATAAGATTTAAAGCTGAATGAAAGTGACTGGAAAGCCCAAGAAATTTAAAAAGATCTTCAGATGTGCCCATTAGTGCAAGACCAGGACCTTGAGAATTTAACCTCGATTTCCCATAACAACCACAACAAAATGAATTGAGACCTCACCTGCCCTGATGATCAAATGGCTGTGTTTTATCCTGGACAAAAGGATTGTATGATGTAGTAGGCTGCATAGTAGGAAGAGGAGCAGCAAGTTCTGGATGTGGCAATGACTCCACTGAGGTAGGGCGAATTTTGGGAAAGGGGAATAGCTGGGGAAGGGCATTAGTATCTACTGCTACATGTGGCGTTGAGGAAGCTACAGGTGAAAGGTCGAACAAAGAAGATGTAAAGTTAAGGCTACGATTGTGCCTTGAAGCCAGCGTTGGCTGATCAAATAGTGAAGATGCTGATGGATAGGGTAAAGGGGGCCAGTTTACTGGAAATAAGTCAGGTGTCTCAGAATCTTGAACAGCTGGGGTTGTCCACATTTCAGTATTTCTGTCTAGAGTCTCTGCAGATTCAGGGTTTGCAACTGGACTTCTGCTAGTACAGAGAAGGTGCGTTTCAGTTGGCTGGGGTAGAAAGATGTTTTTCAGGTCAGAATCAGTTATGACAAGGTCCTGAGTGATACTAGAGGTTTGGTCTAATGCACAATCGGATACAAACACGTTGGGTTCAGTCAGCTGGGCTAAATGTAGGTTGCCCTCCGATACAATCCCAACAGATTCAATATTATGGGATTCATCTTTTTGCACTTTTTGGGAATCATTTTGTTTAGTTGGGCAGGTTTTACAATCATTTACCAGACATGTTTCTCTATCTAACGGTGCAAGCTGGGCCTCAAGTTCTGCTATCATATCCGAGGTAATAACAATTGGCATCATATCTTTGGAAAAGTCATTTTTCTCAACAATGTCCCCTGAAGGGTTGTGCTGTGCTTCATCAAAATCTGACTTTATCATGCCAAACATTTTGTTCTCAGAAGATGTATTGTGTGAGGGGGCCGCTTTTGGTGTAAAGGTATGCATTTCTGGCAGGAGGTCCAATAAGCAATTTCTCTGTAAAACATCTAGAGGGGATTCTTGAGAGAATTCTGGCTTTGGCAAGACCTCTTGAGATGGTTTAATGTTTTCTTCTATGACCTGATTTTGCTTACAAGCCATTTCTGGTACGGCCTTTACAGATGTGTCATCTTTTGGCATGGCATTAGAGATATGGTTTGGCAAGGACTCAAAATTCTCTACAGACCAATCACGTTTGGGTTTCATATCCTGTGTGAGCTCTAAGCTAGGGGAAATTGAATCCTGCTGAGATACACAAGTAAGGTACTGGTCTGATTCTGCACTCTTGTACAAGCTGTGGAGGAGCACACTACCAGGTGAGAGCACAGAGTCTGGATCTGATGCATCCTCATCTGCCCCTGTTCTAATTCCAGTGGTGGGAAGGAGATGTTCTTCAGGATGTGCTGGCCCATCAGAATACATTATTTCTGGCTCTTCACTGATGCTCTCGAGTAGATTACTCGTTAAGTCATACTTGCATGGACTGGTGAGCAATTCACTGACTTTCTGTTTGTCCTCCTGCATGTCTTTAGACATGATTTTTGAGAGCCTTGGAGAGGAAGGGCCATCAAATAGGTTCTCAGGAACAGAGTCTTTGATTTCAGAACAGATGTCTTTACTACTGAAATCCTCTAAGAGACCATCTCCTGATTCATTCTGAAGCATGGTGTCCATAACTGCATCTGCTTTCTCTTCATTCTTCACTGGCAAAGCAGCTGACACTAGGGAACTCTGTGCTGATTGAACATGAATTCTTGAAGGCTCAGTGGTTTCAACTAGGGACTTTCCACTTACTGCCACAGTTTGAATGAGTAAGGCATTTGATCTCCAAAATTCTTCATCAGATTGTATTATATTACCTGGAATGATGTCACTTTGTGGAGAATGACAGGGCTCAATAGACTGGTGGTCTAGGTCTCCACCTAGGGAATCAGATATCACAGTGGACTGTTCCAGGGTGTCACCTGAGCTGTTGTCTCTACAGAGTGGCATAGGATCCTCATGAACTATCACAGACTCAATATTTGTAGCAGACTCAAGTGCTTCAGGCCTCCGTGATGTTTCAGGATTCACAGAAACCCCCTCTGAGAACTCATTGCAGATACCAGGAAGAAGGTCAACAGTGTCTGCTTCTGATAATGATGGCTGTTTGACATCTGATTTGGCATTTTGTGAGTTTATGGACATCTTTGGGTGGTCTTCAAGAGTTGTGGCATCAGAACGGTCTTCATTCATGGAGCGGGATGACACTGTAGGATAAGGCCATGCAAGTGTATTCAGTTCAGAAAATTCTAAACTGGAATTTTCTGGTGAAGAGATTTTGGATAAATTCATATCAAATTCTAGGAAGCCATGTGCCCCGTGATCTGTGAGGTCAGGCTTGTCAAAACTAGAGCAAACATCATTAACATCACTTCCTGAAACTTGAGGTATCTCAGCAGCAGTTTCCTTAGATGCCTTTACAGTACCTGCTGAAGCAGTTTGCTCTAAATCAGTTAGATCATTTGTATCCGACACCATTAAGCCACCCAAAGCACCCGAGGGCTCTTGATTATTTGTGTTCAGAAGGAGAGCAGGGGGTGTAACCAAATCTTTTGTTTCATTCACCTCATCTGAAGGCTTCAGTCTGTCTTTGGCAAAATGTTCAAATTCAACCTTTTTTGTCTGTCCCTCGAAGTGAGAAATTAAAGGATCAAATAAAATATCCATTTGGGAAGGTCCTTTTTTGTTTCCAGTCCTTAGCAAATCTGGGGTGGCATTACCACCAGACTGTGAGCTAAAGAGAGAGGGCACATCAGGAGTTAAAGGAGCAGCAGAATGAAGCTCCTGAAAAAGAGGATTCTCCGGTGGAAGTGGAAGGAAGGGATTGGCCTCATAAAAGGGTGGTAGAGAAGTGAAGGGATTATCGTGTTTGTCAGCCATACTCTGTGAAGGGTCATTAAAGGTCAAGGGTGCAATTGGACAGATTGTACTGGCACTTGAGTGTGACACCAGCGGGCTGTGAAAGGAAGGTATATACAGTGCACTTCATTAGTAACCGTGACCTCCATTAAACCCTTAATAACGGTGAGAAACAATGACGGCCAAGTGCAATGACCAGTGACCTTCACCATCTAAAATGCAAAATCCCTCAAACACCAATTGTGCACCATGCATTCGAAACAAAAAAGACGTTTGCTACAGGAAACTTCTAAATAGAATAAAAATCGTGTTGTGCTCAAAATAACATACTATCATATTTCTCATAAAACCCATACTGTGGATAGTATGCTTGTTTTTTTTATTTATGTGATATCTTTATGACATTTTATGATGAAATGTGCAGTATAAAAGGTCAGGTTGTTTCCCACAAAGCAATGCTGGAAATACATATGATAATATACCATATGACAGCTCCTCAATATGTTACAGTTGTATAAATTTACTATTACGTACTGTAAATGTTGTTTAAAGAATTACCATGCAGTAGTGCCTTGTGATGTGGCAAGCAGTAAGACAGAGTAGAGCAGCCAGACACTGCTTTCTAAATACTATCCCAAGACATGTAGAAACGCTGAGTTTGAAAAGGCCATAACAAATCATTGAACCGTATTAGAGTGGGAGGTGAGAGATAGGAAAAAAAGAAAGAGCAAACAACAGACTTTTAAAGACTGAAGTCTACACCCATATAGTTAAGTTCATACATAAACTAAATTACTTTTTGCTTCAAGCAAGAAAACATAAGAGAGCATGTGATTGGTTGGGGTATTTGACATGTTCCAGTAGCTAAACTTCAATGAAAATTCTATGAAATCATTTGAACTAGATGTCACAGAGTTAATAAAAACATGCTAGAAGCCAGTTGCTTAGGAAAAGATTAACAATAGTTGTGAGCTAAACTGCATTGTAAATGGTGATTTTTAAAAGAAAACTGTTTTTATGTTAGGTCAAGGCTTAATCTGTATCCATTTAATAGGTCATTAGCCATAAAGATTTAGTCTGTTATGGGACATTTCATGGGTGAATAATAACTTGATCAGCATAGATTATATTCTCTTTGAGGTCTATGTGTGTAAATCCGTTTATCTCACTCCCATCAGGATTTCAAGGGACTTTTTTCAAATAATTGCGGCCCAGAAACGACACTGCTATTTGCAGAATTTTTGTGTCGTTTTGCAGTGAAATCCCACCATAAATTATTATTACAGTAGAAGTGCAATTACCTGTAAATATGTTGTGCATAATAACTGAATATGCATTAATAAGTGCGCACTTGACTAGGCTCAACAATGAGTCAATATATTTGTTTCTTTTTTATCTTTACATGATCAAGTAGCAAATTCCAAAAGGCATTTTTGCATCTTTGACAGACGCAAATATGCAAATATCTGTGCTCAAATATGGCGCATTTCATAGGTTCATTCCAAATAAATGTAAGCAACTAAACCCTGCTAAGAAGAGTCCTTCCTCAAGGCCATTAGCGAAGAGTACAGATGAATGTCATTTCAATGAAGAATTTTTATAATAAGACAATCCGTACGAACATTTTAAGGGCTGAGGTTTTACTTGGAATTTCAAAACCCAAGACACAAAAGAACAACATTGGAAGTAAAAGTATTCTCCCATTTTGTTTAACCAATGGGATTTAAAATAAAGTGGCAATGACGTCTTCGCACATGTACCAAATGTGAAGATATGAGATGAAATGCTGCTCTCTTCTGAGTAATCTCACTTCAAGTGCCCTACAGAGTGAGTACAACATAATGAAGCTCAACTGTGGAATTTGCTCCAAGACATCAGCAGGAAACTTCAACATGAGATTAATTTGGAATTCACAGATCTTAATTAGCTAATATTGCTTTCTTTTTTCCTTGCAAGTTTGCATTTTTTTTTGCTAAAAACTGAAGATGTGACATAACTGAAAGCATTAGCAATTAATGCAGGGATTTCTTTATTTGCATTAATTTTTGCAATCAAAAATCCAATGGATTGGATCCAATTGCAATGGATGTTTTTGAGCATGAGCACGTATGTGCACATTTTTGTTGACGCATTATTAAGAGGCATTTCCCTGCTTTACAAAAACCCAAACCAAAGCTCTGAAAAAAATAGAACAGAGTGTGATTTACCATCACCAATGAAAAAAAGAAAATATTTACCAAACAATGGACAGCATACACACCTACAACAGAAACAAGAATGTAGTTATACTGGTTCAGGTCAGTGACAGATTTAAACTGACTGACTCCTCCCATTCATAGCGAACACAAACACTCCCACACATTTCAGATCCAT
The DNA here is from genome assembly GCA_037950665.1 of Hypophthalmichthys nobilis. Taxonomy (NCBI): domain Eukaryota; kingdom Metazoa; phylum Chordata; class Actinopteri; order Cypriniformes; family Xenocyprididae; genus Hypophthalmichthys; species Hypophthalmichthys nobilis. Next base: position 28,404,917 of record CM075477.1, on the reverse strand, counting down.
CTGTCTGCAATACAAAAATAGCACTTTCCAGTTAAAATTGAGAAATCGAAGCTTGGTATTGAGGGAGAACGAGTGTGAAAGTGAGAGAGAGAGATAAAGAAAGTTAAAGGAAATAATTCAAGAGTTCAGGTTTCCAGGCAACACCTCCCTCTGCAGTGCAGATGCTGAAACTAAATCTATGGCTGTATGTCACGGCGTTCACACTCACATATAGACACACACACACTTCTGTTTAGCATCTGTAACATAAATATGGCAAAAATAAGTTTACCTGGGTTTACTGTGTGAGTCCTTGGAGCTGAACCATCCTTTGTGTTTGACTTCTACAAGTGGTTGAGCATGATCTGCTTCCTCTTTACTTATGATTGGTCCTTTCCCAGCCGAATCACCTCTCCCATGTGAAAACAGGCCCCTCCTTTTCTTGTTTTGAGTCTCTGTCTCTCCAGCAGGTATCACTGTTTCCATCACAGCCTCATCTGTGACTCTCCCAGCATACTCTAATGCTGCTACAATGGCAGCTTTTTCTTCCTCTCCGGGTTTATCGAAGGACCAGCGGCGGCCATCCACAGGGCCGCCATTTTGCTTTTCTTCCCCACGTCGAGAGAGGTTCTGCAGGGAGAGGGAGAGAGAGGAGCCCTTCTGAAGCACCCCGAGGACTGGGAGTTGGGGCTCGTGCCTTGGCTTTGATAGCCTGGTTTCTTGGGATTTCGGTTCAATTTTCTGAGGCTTAACTGGCAGCTTGGTTGCCTGTGGTTGACCTGACTGAGTTACTGGTTTGGTTGACTCTCGTTGAGGTTGTTGTAGTATGAGTGACGGTGGGTGGTGAGTAAGAGGAGACGTTTCAACCGGATTCCCGTTCACGCACACTGAAGGAAGCAGAACTGGGGTGTCGTTCTCTGACGTCACAAATTGAGGCACTGGTAAGCTGATGTCGTACATCACGTGTCTGACGGGAGAAACCTGTGGTGAGGGAGCCACTGTGTGTTCTGAAAGAGAAAGAGTTTTATCGTTTTCTTAAAGTCACAATGTAACGGACGTAGCATCATCTTTTTTTCCATGTGACACAAACAGATTATTGAAAAAAAAAAAAAAAAAAAAAAATGTAGGACAGGGACTTGATTGGATGGAGGCAGATCTGACTGTGAGTATGCAGTCGATTGTAAGAAAGGGGTGGAGTTTAATCAGACTAAATGACTGGAGAGTCCAACATCACCAAAGATAAGTCTGCCATTTCACCGAAAGGTTATGACATTAAAAATTACAAGCTCAAAAACAAAAGTGAAATGTACACATAAATTAATTATTCAGAATAAGATCAATAACATGCATTTAGAAAATAGATTGAATGAATTTCATTTCATGCTTTTTTATAAAGAAAACAAGGGATCAGTCTAAATTATTTTTTGGGGTACTTACAATATAAGTCAATGAGGCCAAATTTTTGAGGATTTAAATGCAGAAATGTGAAGCTTATATTATATTATATTATATTATATTATATTATAGCAAAGCACAAAGTCCACACTAGAGAGGTCACTTTGAGGAAATTTTCCCACCGCTTAACAAACTTGGCAGGGGGGTTCTCCTTGTATAGGCAGCGGTGACATTTTACAAGAAAAGAACGCTGAGTGTCAACGATGCTCAGGATCAGCTGTGCTTAATTTAAAATTTCGCTTTGACACTAAATCATCCGCCATTCTCTTGTCAGTCATCTCTCCCTACTCGTCACGTGATAAGTAAAATCTTACTCCTGCTGCACTGTACTGCGACTCTGCAGCTCGTCCCGTATGGAGCAGGCGCTTTCGGTTTACAATTATAGCATCCGTTGTCCAACTCAACGAAATGGTTTTGTGTGGGACGGTGCCATGGTGGGCTAGTAATGTAATCAGTGTATGGCTGAACACTGTGTAACACCTTTAACACCGAATATCACAGCAGGCCTAGTCCACACCAAAGGGAGTTCATTTCTGTAACAGTAAAAAATTGCCTGAAATGCCTCGTTTGTGGTCCTGCCATTCTGTGACTTAGCTTAGTCACCATGTTATACATTTGCATAATGCCCGTCTGCTGGCTGCTTTGGCCTGCCCTAAAAGAACAGTTGGGTGATTTTGAGAAAACACAGTTTTGGACTTCCAATACTGATGCCATAGTTATCATAGATATAATACTGTTTACAGATGCTCATGAAGCCTCGGGAGCTGAAACCTGATTAAGATGGGCGTTACATTTCTGACACGCTCTAAGTGGCCGACCAATCAGAGCACAGTGGGTTTTTCGGAAAAGGCATGCTTTAAAGAGACAGACACTAAAATGCATTTTAGAGCAGAGGATGAAAAGAGGTGCTACAGCAATGTATAGAATGAGAAAAGTTGTGGTTTTTGAACTTTAAATCATGTAAATGTATTCTAGCAGACCCCAAAAATAAAATTATGAACTTGTAAACAAGCATATTATGGGGACTTTAAAACTTGTATTATGATTAAATTAACACTTTTACAATCAGTTTAGTGTTTAAGAATTTACAATGTTATGTTGACATGGCGGCAAAGTTGTACAAATGCATATAACTTTAAACAGAACAGGTTAATAAGCATTTTTTACACTAAAATCATGTGAACATACATATTATTTACGTCTTGTGGCTCAACTACTTAAGCAGCAAGTATTTTAATGTTGGTTGCACTTTATTTTACAGTATGTGCACTTGTGTACTTACAGTGTACTTACCAAAGAAAGTACTGGATAATATAAGATAACTAAATGGGTTAAGGTTAGGTTTAGTTATTGTCGTTATTGTAATTACTATAAGTATGTATATGGGGAACAGGACTGTAAAATAAAGTGCTACCTTAACGTTTATGGATTGTTCCCATTCAATTCCATTGTAAGTGTCTCACTCTAACCCAGATTTGAGCTCTTTTTTTAAAGAAAACCAGAGACAAGTTGAGATAATTTTTTATGTTGATTGAGTTAAACTTGTACTGAACCCAGAATATACCTTAAAAAAACACCAAATTTTGTTGTGCATACCTGGACTGTTGTCTGCAGTCAGGTTGCTGCTGTTACTCGGAGAGTTGGACAGATCTGAGACCACCACGCTGATTCCTGCCGTTGGGCTGAGGCTGCCGCCCCGCGATGAAGACTCGCTGCTCTCAGAGCCCAGTGACGTGCTTGAGCGTGTGTCTGAAGACTTCCTCAACTTCCCACGCAGGAAAAAACTTCTCATCTTACTCCTCCGGACCTCCCCGCCTTCATCGTCCTCGTAGTCTTCCTCGCCGCCCCCATCACTTGGCAGCCGCCCCCGCACGCGTACCAGCGATCCGTATCCCCCAGCGACGATGGCAGAAGAGGAATCTTCTTCATTAGAGCGTTTCTTAGCTCGCATGCGTTCTCTGAGCTTGTCGAATGCAGAGCGAGGTTTGTCCTTCATGGAAAGGTCGTACATGCTGGCCGTCAGGTTGTGCCGAGTGAACTGCACGGTCAACTGAAGCTCCCCTCTTTCCTTCTCCTTTTTGCCAGTTTTAGAATGCAGCCGGTGCCACCTATGAACAATAATGAGTAAAGAAAACTGTGTTAAAGGGAGGCACAAATGATAGTAAGCGGAACTAGAGGCCATAAGTGATGCTTGGAGGGTATTTTTTTCAATGACCCTACAAGTTTGATTAAACCATCAAAATATGAGGAAAATATTTTTAAAATATGAAGGAAGAACAAAACACTGAACTTGGCTAAGGTTTTTATAACCACACTGGACCCCTTTGAATTTCATTGTATGGACAAAAACAAAAAACATTTTTCAAAATAACTTATTTTTTTGTTCCACAGAAGAAATTAAATCATTCAGGTTTGAAATGACACAAGGGTGAACAATGATGACAAAACTTTCATTTTTGGGAGAACTATTTCTTTTAAAATGATTGATTTAGATGTTTATTTTTAATACCAGCCATTTATTGGTTATAACGTGAAAATAATTATTAGCTTATCAGTTCATTATTTTAATATTAAACCGAAAAATGTCTGTGTTTTGAATTGGTGGAATTGTGAGAGAAACTTTATATTTCTAGCTGTCAATCTACTGAAGGTTGAAGAATAGATTAATTGATCTGATGTTCAAGGTTTTGCCAAGTGCCCTCTCCTCTATATTCACACGGTTTTCATTTTCTAACACAAATACACAAACTTTATGTTTGAACTTAGATCAAATGGTCTCCCTGCTAAAAAAAATTAATTGAGGATTTCCTAATCCTGAGTTTTTTCATGTAAACACACAAACACACACACACAAACTCACACATGCTGACAAAGGCAGAGCTGGGACAAGGTCAGATTTCTTCCATCAGCATTATTGCTTTTCTAGACAAGACAGCACACACACACACACACACACACACACACACAAATAACGCAATTTTCTTATTGTTAGAAACTTGGCTGACACATTTAAAGAAAACAATTATCCAATTAACAGATGAACAGTTAGGTGGATCCACCCACACATGGATGTCCATTAATTATTCACATTAACTAATAAACACATTTGGCATTATTCCAGTGCACTTATGTTGCTATGGTAGCATCACATTGAAGTTACACTGGGATATGTTGTTTTATATTGCAATTAGTAAAGGTGATACATACATTAATTTTTTTCAGTGTTAAAAATAGTTCCTCCTGTTCAAATTTTGTATGCAAACACTACTATATGTAACTTCAATTCCATCCAAATCCATCCACTATATATATATACACACACAACCAGTCAAAAGTTTGGAATCAGTAAGATTTTTAATGTTTTTAAAAGAAGTTTTGTCTGCTCACCAAGGCTGTATTTATTCAATTAAAAATACAGTAAAAACAGTAATATTGTGAAATATTATTACAATTTAAAATAACTGTTTTCTGTTTGAATATATTTTATAAAGTAATTTATTCCTGTGATGTCAAAGCTGAATTTTCAGCATCATTACTCCAGTCTTCAGTGTCACATGATCCTTCAAAAATCATTCTAATATGCTGATCTGCTGCTCAAGAAACATTTATGATTATTATCAATGTTGAAAACAGTTGTGTACTTTTTTTTCCAGGATTCCTTGATGAATAGAAAGTTCAAAAGAACAGCATTTATCTGAAATACAAAGCTTTTGTAACATTATACACTACCGTTCAAAAGTCTGGGGTCAGTAAGAATTTTTATTTTTATTTTTTGAAGAAATTAAAGAAATTAAAGAAATGAATATGTTTATTCAGCAAGGATGCAGTAAATTGATCAAAAGTGACAGTAAAGACATTTATAATGTTACAAAAGATTATATTTCAAATAAATGCTGTTCTTTTGAACTTTCTATTCATCAAAGAATCCTGAAAAAAAAAATATTGTACACAAATATTTTGTACAATTGTACACAATAAATGTTTCTTGAGCAGCAGATCAGCATATTAGAATGATTTCTGAAGGATCATGTGACACTGAAGACTGGAGTAATGATGCTGAAAATTCAGCTTTGATCACAGGAATAAATTACTTTATAAAATATATTCAAACAGAAAACAGTTATTTTAAATTGTAATAATATTTCACAATATTTTACTGTATTTTTAATCAAATAAATGAAGCCTTGGTGAGCAGACAAAACTTCTTTTAAAAACATTAAAAATCTTACCAATTCCAAACTTTTGACCGGTAGTGTGTGTGTATATATATATATATATATATTAGTTGAAAGTAGAATAATGTTTGGGAGGACGTTTCTTTTTTTTTTGCTGAGTATATTTCACTTATATTTAATGTACATTGTACATGTAGACGCATGCACACTGTCTTATTGGACTATGGATTGAAATGGGGGTAGTCTGATGTTCTGATGCCAAAGCAGATTAAAAAGATATCAGTGCATCTGGGAAACACAAATATTCACACATATGTACAAACAGAAAAATATATCAGTCTTGTGATGTCAAGGCAAAGTATCAAAGACCACCAGCATAATCACAATCTCTAACAGGAAATCAAACATTCTCTTTCTAGGTCATAACATCTACAGCATTTCTGACACTCTCGCTTTAAACATGGCGCAAAGTCACTTCATCCAAAAATGAACACCCTTGTGCAAACTTATAACTCCATCTTTTCTCTTTTCAATGTTCAATCACTGTTTCCATGCCTTTTATGGTCTTTAAAATCCACCTATTTCTATATAATTTTAATTTATGCATAGTTCCTTTGAGAAACCACTAATTTATTACCAACTAATGAACATTATTACGACCTACATTTAAAATATAATCGACACAACCTTCTGTAAGCAAGAATCTCAGTCGATAAGTTGTTAGTGGTGTTTGCTAAGAGAAACATCACTACATATTATATATATATATATATATATATATATATATATATGTGTGTGTGTGTGTGTGTGTGTGTGTATGTGTGTATATATATTATATGTATTATATATATATATGTGTGTGTGTGTGTATATATATATATATATATATATATATATATATATATATATATATATATATATATATACACACACACACACACACACACACACACACAGTATTCTATTGAATAAAGAGACAGATGACAATCCTCGTTCACAGAGATCTGTGTCCTGTCCAAATACCCACACTTGCGGTCTTGGCCACTTGAGAACTCATACACGCGACAGGAAGTAAGTGCGCAAGACTGTCCCGTGTCTTAAAAAAGCCAAAGTGCAGTGCCCTTAATGCACACTAAACCCACACTATCTTAAATACCGCTTTGGAGCATTATTTATTTAAGGCTAAGCATATCCCATCATGCATTATGTTCGGGAGCTCACATGCCCCGAAATCGCAACATTCCACTGCAAGTTAAATTAATTAGATATTACATATAATTTGATAGTAAAACAAAGTGTTGCACAATTTATTGGTGCAAATATGGGTAGGGTATGTGTATTTTGTACAACATTTTGCAACTACTTTATCACTTAATTAGAAGCACCACAATTTTAAAATTGTGTCTTCTGTTAGTTACATAGCGACCACTTAACAGACATTTAGAAGTTTATTTTAAAATGCTCTGTAAACTTGCATTTTTGCAACACTATAAGTGTGTCCCATTGGGTAATCAAACTTCTATACAGACTTGCGGTCTTTACGCCTACTTGAACACTTGGGCCAAATACAGGAAATACGTCATGTAAGTAGAGAAGTGGTCAAGTGCAAAGACCGCAAGTGTGGGTATTTGGACAGGGCACTGCTAAAATGACTAAAAACGCTGTATTCTGCTGCCAGGCCAGTAGTTGGCGATTTCACTTTGTAAAGAAACAGTACACACCTATAGATTGAACACATAATACGCATGCGCATGACGTCGCCGTTTTCACAAATTCGTTGTTTTTTTTGTAGTTTACACGGAGACAATAACGATATTTTTTTTAAACTCTTGCACTTTGAAACCTGTTTTCAAAAGTTTGAGTTTTCAGGCCCCCAAAACACCATTGTCGGGTAAATTAACGGCCAGAATGCATAAAAGTTTTACGTTTTTTTTAGTTGAAAACAGTGTCATGTAAACGGCCTCTGACTTAATGTTAATCTCAGCATTTACTAACACATTAGTTGATCTTGTTATCATTAGTTAATGCACTGTGAACTAAAATGAACATGGACATTTTTATTAACTAACATTATCAATTGGTTAAAGCTGCAGTCCGGCATTTTTCCTCTTTACTGTAAAGTGTTACTGACATTTCTAAAGAAAATGTGTACACGTGTAAATGTATAAAATGTGAACTAAATAAAAACTCAATTTTTCCTTTACCTCTTGAACTTAACTGAAGTAAAACCTTCTGCAAAGTACCTTTTCTGCAAAGTTTATTAAGTTACAAGAGGTATTATGTACAGTATTCATCACAATAGTGTGCTCAAACAATGCCTGGTCAACTAAGCAAAAGAAAAGCAACATGAACCTAGTCAACTATAAATTAGTAACTGAATATTTTGTCTTCTCTTAATCTTTATTTAGAACTTTGCGTGGTGGTTGAAGTGCAAAATGTAGCTTTCTGTGTCTTTGAAGAGCTTAAGATTCAAAAGCGTCTAGTCAGCAAGTCAAATCAGTTTTCTTTGTAGCATCTATGGTAACCACACCACTCCAATGAGCCCAAAACACCCACTATTTCCAGTATCAATGTGAATAACCCAGATTCAGTGCTACAATCATTTCACCTCTGAGGTGAGCAGCAGACTCCTGCCCATTGTGGTTTGATGTGGCCTTTATAACTCAGCATCCAGCAGAACTGGCTTTCACAGTGTGGTCCTTTCAAAAAAATTCTGTACATGGATGGAAACACTTTTTGTACTTATATCAGCACCAAGTATAGAAAACTCACATCTGACGAATTCAATTCTGAATAAATGTTTTAATCATGAAATGCAGAGTCAAGAGTGATCTAATCGTTATGTCTTACAATGGTAATTGCCAACCCACGCGTTAACTACATGATTCATCTGTCTACCCGACTCACCCCACCTACACAAACAAGGGGATATACCAACATGCAATCTGGAAATCACCAGGAAACAAGAAGTGAGCATCATATTCAGCATATATTAAACCCTCAGTGTCAACATTTAGTGCACTCAGTAAACTGAGAGTAGAGGTCTGCTACCCCACCCAAGCCTGGTGGTTTTGGGCCAGGCTCAAGTGTTCTTCCATGTATAACTTTGGGTTCGTGTCAGCTGGTGAGTTGGACTAAAAAAATATCAATTTCTTTGTTCTGCTGAACACAAAAGAAGATATTTTGAAGAATATGGTAACTGTAAATATGGTAAGAAGCCCATTGACTTCCATAATATGGGGAAAAAATACTATGGAAGTCAATGGGGCTCATCAACTGTTTGTTTACCAACATTATTCAAAATATTTTGTGTTCAGCAGAACAAAGAAATTCATACAGGTTTGGAACAACTTAAGGGTGAGCAAATTATGACAATTTTTATTTTTTGGTGAACTATCCCTTTAAGGCTACAGTTTAATGCCTGTGTGTGCCTTTAATTGGGATCATTATGTACTAGGCCTTACAGTGAACATTTACAAAATATTTGTCATTGTGTCACATGATCTACTCTTGAAGTATTACCTATTGTTGTCTTATTTAAAAAGGTTTTTAAAAAAGAGACTTCTTCATATAAGTTGAAGACATAATTTCTGGTTGCATTTTAACAGAAGTGATACCGGAAGACCTAGAGAGCAGCACTGAAGGGCCTCTATACAGTATAATACAAATAAATTATTTCTTTTTTTGCTGGCCAGTTACAGGAAGTGGGGCGTAAACTGAGAATAAATATCTCACAGCTGTATTGTTAGAGTCTAGATATAGTGCAGAGCCTCACTCAACCAAAACCACTAAGGAAAATGTATTTCCTCAGAATCAAACACATTTTGATATGCTCAGAGACTCCACACACATGTTAAAATGCATCCTAAAACACGTCCTTTGCATGCTACAGTGAAACACTTTAGGTTTTAGCCTCAGGATGAATGAGAAATGTTTAAAAATGTATCAATAAGTGAAGCATGAAGAAATCATGCTCCACTGGTCTGATCAAACATCAATCTTGAGCTATTCTGAGCTTCTGACATCTGTTATCTAAGTGCCACAGATGCTTTTGTTATTATTTAAAAACTCTTGTGTAGGACAATATCTTAATGTGAGTGGACAACAGGCATGGCAACAGGAATCCCCTTACAAATCCTGTAGACTGGTATAGCTGACAATTGGTCCTGCAATGTGACAAAAGTATAAAAAATGCATTTTAAAATGGTTTGAGATGCTACATCACAATGCAGTACACTGTTGTCAATGCAATGCATTTTATTTTATTAAAAAACTTATATCTTAACCACCTTTAAGTCACTAAGATTCTAGCATAACCGAACGAAGAGGTTCTCTGAATTCCCTTTTATTTTGTTATGGATCTTGCTCGACGGACTTGTGAAGCCAACCTGATCTCATGAGAAAAAACATTGCTATTTTACGAGGTGATGATTTCGTATTAATGTGTACGAAGTGAATCGTACGGAAACATAACATTTTTATTAAAAAAAAGCACGAAAGTCTACACCTAACCCCACCCCTAAACACAACCGTCACTGATGATTGCGCAAATTCATACAAATTAGCCACCAATTCATCAAAATGTGAAATAGTTACAAACTGGCATGAGATTGTGTTGGTGAAGCACACAAAAAGGAGCATTATGGGTAAAGAGCCCTGATGCACCAAGTAGAGGCAGCACATGACCCAAGCCTTCATTTTCCCGCTTGTGCCTCAATCTTACATAATCAGAAAGCTGACAGAACAAAGCTAGACGGTTCATATGCATAAGAAATGATACATTCCACACTTTGTACACAACTTTAGCTACCTGAATCAGATGAAAAACACAGATCAAGCATTTCTCAACACTGATCCCTCTAAGACTAAGAGTTCACACTGTCAGTCCAAATCCGATTATTTGTGTATCCGAATGGAATCTGATCTAAATGATTAACTGTGTATCGCAACTGTTTAGATCTGCAGCACTATTTCGTTTTCCGGAAAAGCCTTTCTTCATTTGTTTCTATTGCAATGCCATTGCATTGGTAGGCCTATGCCAAACACAACATGGAGTGGTTTGCAATGTTGTCTTACAATATGACACCGTGTAGCCACGGCACTGGACTTCTACGTCTAATGAAGCAGCAGCAGAAACGAAGGAGGCTGGAATGAGTGGCTTTATTCCGTCTCTGCCAGTCTCAAAATTCAAAGAGGTGTGTGGACCAGGCTGACTAGCAGTGACTGGTGAACTCGTGTGCATCACCACATAACTGGACCATGGAGATGTCTCCATTATAATTTTCTGTGCAACCTGCATCTCAAACATCCTTGTTTCTGTAACGACATCTGATGTGTTTACGTGGCTTGAGAAAGTGACATAAGAAAAAAAGCTAAGCAAAATCCAATCCGAACGGTCAGAATGAAACAGATTTCCAGAAATGAGGTTTGAATATTTCAAACCACATATGAATGTAGCTTGAAACTAATTTGTAAAAATCTGATTAAATATGATTTTTTTTGCCATTCACACTTGCTAAATATGATCAGATTTCAATCTGATATGCAAAAAAAATTGGATTTGGACCAAGTCTGAAAAAGCTAACACATTTAGGATGCCTTACTTATGGGACACACCCATTTCTAGTCTTGGAGTCTCTACTAATGAGCTCAGGAGTTGTGTTTGATGAGGAAGATTCAAAATGTGTACCACTGAGAGACCCCCAGGAACAGGAATGGAAAACACCAAGGAAAATTCCCTTACTTTCCTCAGTCAGCATCCAGGCCCACTTAAAAGAGGGCGTGACTGCAGAGGAACAGATTGCAGCAGTCTGAGTAAGACATTTCCGACTGGGCTAATGGCACATTTTAATCCTTATTCTTTCAGCAACAGTAAAAGTCACAACTGCTCCTTCAAACTGATACTACTAACTAATTAATACATTTAAACAATAAATGCAATGACAAACTTACTCGTTTTTCATGCATTTCCGATCCTGGAAGGCTTTATCCACCGGTATAACAGCCTGGCCCAGGAACCCATCTAGTCCTATGAGAGCACGGTGCATAACGGTGAGGGTCAAGTCGCCACTACCGGGTGGGTACGCGTCTCGCCCTCCCTCTTCCAGGATCCCCGGCAGCAGCTCGAACGAGCATTCCTCACCCCATTCCGGATCTGTAGTCTTCTCCATCACGCACGTGGAATATTTCTCCTTTCCCAGCTGGATGATGGTGTAAACATCGCTGGTGCCGTGTTTACCCTTCGCGCGCAGCCCTCGGGCCCGTAGCACAGTTACCTGCACGTGCGTTGGCACCCATCGCTGCTCCTCGTCACACTTCACCAAGGACATGCTCACCGGTGCACCGCACACGGACACATAGACAGTGGGACAGCTGATAACGGCTGTTCTCCCGGTCGAGCGTCGCTTAGTAACCGCCAGCCTATCGTCGTGGTCCACAGCAAAACATTTTTAAGATTCAGCGCGCGTGAGTCGTCGAGACGCCCACGATGAAGTGGCTGGTTTGTGCTCGCACGCCGGGGTGGATCGTTTGTCCGGATCGGGCGGACAGCTTTCCCTCTGCGGCGTTATTGCCACCGCCACCGTGCAGACCGGTCCACCGACGTCACTGCTTTATCCTCTCCGCAGGACAAGGAAGTGACTATAGCGGTACCCGGACTACAGCATGCTGCATTCGCGTTGCTCTAAAACACACGTTCTCTCGAAAAGCAGTTTCACTTGGCAACCTCAGATTAAATAAACAGTCATTCGTTGTCGAACTTTATGCTAAAATAACGTATAGGCGAGCTATCCTGCGCGAGAATCCGAAAACGATGACATAATATTGCAGATACGGGGATGCGCGGACTTTAAACCGGGAAGATGCTGGTACAGGGCAGGGTTTTAACCCTCATGTTGTCTTAAGAAACTTCACCCACCTGAGATCATCTTGTCAATTTTGGGCCACATTGAAAACCATTAAAAATTCATGATTTTTTGATTAGGGTGCAAAAAAGGGTCATAGGCTTTTACCCTTAAGGAAAAATGGTCATGTTCAAAAAGGTGCTAGTTGTTGAAAGTTAAAAATAAGAAAATAAATAACTGAATATTGATTTAGAGACACCATTTTCATAAAAAGAAATGTTAAAAAGACTCAACTTTGGCACAGGGTGTTTCTCTTCCTGGTTAATTTCAATCATTTTATATCTAATTTAATAACTTGTGTATTGTGCCTTTAGTTCATGAACAGTGCATATTTTATTTCATGCATACTTCACAAATAAATCTGCAATATGAATACACATTGCACATTTATCACAAAAAATCATTCCCTCTTAACTGATGCAAAACTGTATTTATTCGTTTATTGCAGCACATTGTTGTTGTCGTTGACCACAGGGCCTTTAGCTCCATTGTACCTTATCATCAGAATTTCTTATCAAACTTCATACTTTTTTTATCTATCCCTTGGATATTTATAGCTGAAAAGATGTTGAAGATGAAAAACGAATCCCCAATCCATGCAATGGTAAATAGTAGCCAAAACGAGAGCGTTATAGTGCTTATATATAGCTCATATAAGGAGCTGACACTTGGACATGTATTTTTAGGTTTAACCCAACTAAGTTTTTAGTTAAACTATATATTGTTATAAAGGATCTTAGCAATTCTAATGATATACAATTAATAAAATGTTTAAGGATAGTTTTAGATGGAGTTTGGTGTATCTTACCATCCTACAGGACATTTCATAATATTAAGCAATTTTTAGACATTGTTCCTATCACTAGGCATTCCACATAAACATTGCAAATTTCATTATTAATTATTAAAATAAACTAACCCTATATAGCTTACAAGGTTGAAAAATGTCTTACTTCCTGTTGGGGTCCTGATTAGCAGCATCAGGGATCCCCAAGAGATTGCCTATTTAAAAAGTATTTTTGGTGACAAAATTTGACATATTCACAGACAAGGCTTAAGCTAGTCTGACGTCACCTGTTGGAGTTTGGGTTCCTTGCCGCTGTCGCCTTTGGCTTGCTTAGTTGGGGACACTTGACATTTGATATTCAACAGTGTTTTGATCTGCCTGCATTGACACCATTGTATGCAAACTGAACTGAGCTGGATGATGACATCACTGTTTAATCCAGTGCTGATATAGATAAATTAACTAAATTAATAACTATTGATTCTTACAACGGAATGAATCAATACTGAATTTACTTAAGATGGATAATGACACCATTTTCTTTAAGAGCTGCTGTGCAGCCAAAATTATATACCAGTTATCACTGTAAAGCTGCTTTGACACAATCTGCATTGTTAAAAGCGCTATATAAATAAAGGTGACTTGACTAAAATGCATGTTTGAGCTGTTTTAACTGAAAGCAACTTGAAATATCTTTATAAGAAATATAAATAATATCTTTTATATCTTAAAATATGTCAGTGCCATTGTTTTGTCTCAAGATGCACAACAGTAATGTTTTTTTCTAGGGTATGTTTATAAAAGCTACTTAAATGAAATAAGGCCTTATCCTGGCTCAGCCTAAGCCCTGTCTGTGAAACCTGGCCTTAATGTGTAATATGAAATATAAGGTCAAATGAATGACCAGTCATTTTTGAAAATAGACCCCAATCAGATAATGCCAAAATATTTAAAAATTTAATACTTCTATCCACATTGTTCATCTTCATATGCTTATATATTTTACAGTTCATAAAATTAATAAATAAAATGAAAAACAATGAATCTTCTGTTTACACCAAGGTATAAAAAAGTAGATGGTATATTTACAGTGTAAATAGATACGGTTTGCACCAGATAGCATCATGTTTGCACTAGTGATAGATGATATTCACATAAAGTATAAACAGAAGTAACATGCTATTTAAGGTTACATTGTCTGAGCAATGGTTGGTGGAGTTTTTGAAAATAGCCTTTGCATAAGGTTTATTTGCAGTTAACACACTTTAAAGCCATGAGAATTTAAGCAATGGTCAGTCATGAACTGGAAACCTATTGTCAGGGCCTTTGACGCGTGAAGTGAGTTTGAAGCAATGCACTAAAATAACAATTTCCTCTGATGTGGAAAACACATCAACCACAACTTCAAAGGGTTAATTCTGTCATCATTTCTCACCCTCATGTCACTCCACACCCATAAGACAATTCATAAAGAGATCAAAAAAGAAATCCATATGAAACTAGCAGTTTAATCAAAGTCTTCTGAAGAAACACAATCACTTTGTATGATGAACAGATTTAATTTAGGCTTTTTTTCATATATAAACATTGATCAAAAAGCATACATAGCGCTCAAATTTGGTAAACAGAAGCTCAAGCATTAGAACCAATGATATTCATTCTCACATGTCATGCCAGCACGTTTGGGCTTCTCCAAGAACCAATAAGATTTGTTCTTGTGTGTCAAGCAAGGCTGAGCCTCCATTTATGTGGTTAATGAATGTTTATATGTGAATGAAAGCCTATTAATTTATGCCTCTTCAGAGGACCGCTCCAATCATATGGGTTTATTTTACAATTTTTTTCTGAACAATTTGAAGCGATTTTCATTGATTTTCAATGGAGGCACAGAATCCATTAAAAATATCTTCATTTGTGTTCCAAAGATCAACAAAAGCCTATGGGTTTTCATTCACAGAATTTTCATTTTCGGGTGAACTAACCCTTAAATTGTCATTTTAATAATTCAATAATCTCACTCTCTGCTTTTGCATGATGACATTAAATGACCATTTAAAAAGAGAATAAGCTGCCTCCCCAATGACTATGTCTTACTTTAGACCTAATTAACTTCTAACTATGCTATTCTTAGAAAATGTCTCTTACCACTAGTATCCCTCACACGTATTGTCCTCACTTCGATCAAACACTTGCACAAAACACTTGTGCACGCTTGCTAAATAACAGTGTAGACACAGAGGTGCAGCTGACATTCATAAGCGCACTATCTGGGCCAAGAGAAACACGCACATACTTATCTGGAAAGGGTTCAACTCCAGCACCAAAGTGCAAATAGACCACTTACAGTCTAAACTGGGTAATTAGATCCTTAATCAGGGATCAGAATCACAGAGTGGCTTCTACATAATGAAATTCCTCATTCTTCTGAACATAGGCTACTCATCTACCACCTGACCCAATCTACTTTCAAGAGCACTGCCTTGAACAGCTGTGACTGACACACTTCCTGTCACTCAAGCGTGTAAATAAACACTTGCTAACATACATAGATTATTTTCCATGATCTTGTCATCAAGCATTTCTAACATGCAACATATAAGATAAAAAGAAGTTAATTAGTGAAATTTAATAAATATACATATATATAGGTTAGGTGGAATTGTGTACAATATCTAGGCCTGTATTTGCACCTAATGAGTTTTGTAGGGTTTAATTAATGGTCAGTCAGGAACCGAAAACCTGTAGTCAGGGCCTTCTATTTATTTATGGACTGGTTGTCTCATGGGAATAAACCAAATTCGAAATCCCCAAGAGAGACGATTAATAATATGCATGTTTCCGCTCGGTCAGACTGATATTATCCTGTCAAAACAGCTCGTGAGACTGCAGACGCGTCTCGCGGCCTTGTCCTGGCGTCGTGGTCGGTGCTCGCGGGCTCAATAAGCGCACACTTGTTTGACGCAGCTGGCCGCACGCTGCGCTTTTCTGTGTTCAAGGGCTTTACTCGCGGTGTCGACTTACAAACTAGAGGCATCAAGATTTTCTTTGAGCGGTTTAACTCGATTTAGAATTTAATTATCCGCTAAACTGCGCGCGGAAGCATTTTGTGGGAACAAGCGGCACTTCACAACTTCTCGTGTCAATCATGAGCTAAAGAGGGAACACAAACAATCTCAACAAGCGATCACGTTACCACTAAACTTAAAATTATATCTATTATAAAACATAAAAATATTTTAACATTTAGACAGATTTTCTATTAATCGACTGTAAGATGGTTTGATTTAATGATTTAACTATTTAGAGCTAGCAACATGAACTAGCCTACCTAACACAAAATTCAGTATTGATAATAGTCCTACTTGTCAGTATTTTTTCCCTTCACTTTTAAAAATTCCACCTATTTCAACATAAACTTAAGTTTAGTTGCTGCTTTACATGTTTATAATCAGTTTGGCTGTACAAGTCATTTAAACTTAAATTATGTTAAACTGACTTAAAAGTTAGAGTTGAATCTTGTATAACTTATAAAAAAAAGTTGAAATTGCTTAATTTTTTTAATGATTAATGTAAAACATATGTTGCCATGACTTAAAAACTGAAAAGTGTTGTCACTCAAATTAATTTTTAGTGTAATTTATTTATATTGTTTATATTTATTTAATTAAAATAAAATAAGCAGCACAATTCAATAAATTTGTACCGCATGTAATCCACAATGGGAAGAATAAACTTCAAAGAGTAATTTTATGTGTTTTTGAGATGAGATGAGAAAAGAGTGAGACATTTTAGAGTTTAATGGTCTGTTGGGATTTAAAAGTTTCAACAATATACATTACATGTAGAAAATGTGTGCTTATTTCAGTTTGGTTTATGCTACACAAGGTTTTGAGTGAAGTTTACGCAGTAGAACACTTAACAAAACAAAACCAACAAAAAAACAGATCCATCCACATTTTCAATCATGTCCACATATGTATTCAGTTTAGCCAAATAATTATTTTTGAGTGCAGTAAAACAAGTGTACTGAGTTCTTCCACTAGAAATGTTAAAGCATGTTATTCAGTCACATTGCCCTCTACTGGTAGGTTTTCAAAACAAAAATGTGTTCTCATAAATGCCAGATCTGGTTCAGCAATAAAGCAGTACATTTTTAATTTTGAAACAATATTACATAACATGGACAATAGCTTTTATTTTATCGGCACTTTTTACAGCACTCAAGAACACCTTACAGCATAAAATAAACAAGGCAATTAGTTATATAAAGAATAAATAAATAGCAACTAGTTATATAAAGAATAAGATCATTTGAACATATGTTTTATTCAGAGATTTAAAAACATGAATTTAAACATGAAATGTAATATAGTTACAAGTTACAAAGTTGACCATGTTCATAAAGTCTCAGCATCATGTTCAAATGTAAAAACAATGTTAGACTATAAACACCAATAAAAGGAAGCAAGTAATGGCCTTTAATGTTGCGAATAAAATAAGAAGAAACAACAAGTGAGGCATATTTATGCACACTTTTCCGAGTATCTGTGTATCATTCTGTGATGACAGATGTCTCTTTTGAATATATCACTCAATTTCAAATCACAGAATGATCTTTTGAACAGAGAAAGAAAGATTACAGACTCAATTTGCTTTAGGTTTTTGAGCTAACTGTGGTGTGGCGTTTGAATGAGGGTCCGTGTTTGAATCATAATGGTCCAATCTGTCAGTGATCTTCAGTGTTTATCTAACAGCTTAGACAAGGCAAATAGACACTTGGGTTTGATCTTGAGGTCTATTGTGATTGGACACCACAATGAGCAGACACATTTGAGCAGGTTAGAGGTTACAGGTCAAAGGTCACAGGGTTTGTGGTCATGATCATGGGTGGCGTATCCCCACAAACATCATAAATTGAGATTCTCCGAGCCATCTGTGTGCATTTATGTGTAAGATGACTGAGTATAACAGGATAGAAACACAAAGCACACAAACCTTTCTCCTCGTCTCTGATTCAAGGTCTATTGCCATGATCACCGCAAGGTCAAGGGAGATGGATCTCAGCAGAAAATATTGATTATGAAACTGTTAAAGATTCTTTGCTCTTGAGCCAACACTCTTAGAAGAAAACGTTCTGTGTAGAACCTTAAAGGGTTCTGTCAGTCGCTTTATAAATATGGATTTAGTTTTAATTTTTTGTTTAAATTCAATTTTATGAATTAATATATATTTTTATTTATATAAATATATTATGTTTTTATGAATTAAACAGCTCATAAACATACTTTATCACTAGAAAAATTTAAATAACCAGTTAAACATGAAAGTATGCAATCATTTAAGACATTTCTCTTTATATTCTGGCATAAAGGGTTCTTTAAAATTGAGTCAAGAACCTCATTCAACACTTTTTTCAAAAAGTGCTGAATTTTTTTTTTTTAAATTAACTGTGATTTGAAGATATTTTCTAATAAATAACCAGCAATATAGCTTTAAGTCACGTCACCCAAAGTCAACATGTTAACCGATCAGGCATAACATTATGACCACCTTCCTAATATTGTGTTGGTCCCCCTTTTGCTGTCAAAACAGCCCTGACCCATCGAGACATGGGCTCCACTAGACCCCTGAAGGTGTGCTGTGGTATCTGGCACCAAGATGTTAGCAGCAGATCCTTTAAGTCCTGTAAGTTGCAAAGTGGGGCTTCCATGGATTGGACTTGTTTGTTCAGCACATCCCACAGATGCTCAATTGGATTGCGATCTGGGGAATTTGGAGGCCAAGTCAACACCTCAAACTCGTTGTTGTGCTCCTCAAACCATTCCTGAACCATTTTTGCTTTGTGGCAGGACGCATTATCCTGCTGAAAGAGGACACAGCCACCAGGGAATACCATTTCCATGAAAGGGTGTACATGGTCTGCAACAATGCTTAGGTAGGTGGTACGTGTCAAAATAACATCCACATGGATGGCAGGACCCAAGGTTTCCCAGCAGAACATTGCCCAAAGCATCACACTGCTTCCGCCGGCTTGCCTTCTTCCCATAGTGCATTCTGGTGCCATGTGTTCCCCAGGTAAGGGACGCACATGCACCCGGCCATCCACGTGATGTAAAAGAAAACGTGATTCATCAGACCAGGCCACCTTCTTCCATTGCTCCGTGGTCCAGTTCTGATGCTCACGTGCCCACTGTTGGCGTTTTCGGCGGTGGACAGGGGTCAGCATGGGCACCCTGACTGGTGTGCGGCTATGCAGCCCCATACGCAACAAACTGCGATGCACTGCGTATTCTGACACCTTTCTATCAGAACCAGCATTAACTTCTTGAGCAAATTGAGCTACAGTAGCTCGTCTGTTGGATCGGACCACACGAGCCAGCCTTCACTCCCCATGTGCCGCCCATGACCCTGTCGCCGGTTCACCACTGTTCCTTCCTTGAACTACTTTTGATAGATACTGACCACTGCAGACTGGGAACACCCCACAAGATCTGCAGTTTTGGAGATGCTCTGACCCAGTTGTCTAGCCATCACAATTTGGCCCTTGTCAAACTCTCTCAAATCCTTACGCTTGCCCATTTTTCCTGCTTCTAACACATCAACTTTGAGGACAAAATGTTCACTTGCTGCCTAATATATACCACCCACTAACAGGTGTTGTGATGAAGAGATAATCAGTGTTATTCGCTTCACCTGTTAGTGGTCATAATGTTATGCCTGATCAGTGTATATATATCTCCTACCTATAGCAAAAGGCCTTTTTTTTATCAAAAAGTATTCATCTGCATGATGTATCTTTTACCCATCCTTCTCATGTTCATATTGACCCGCACACATGCTTCACTTCTGTGTGACCCTGGATTAAAGGCGCACATACACTCTGGAGCTAATCAAACAGCGTCTGGAGGTTTAGGCGTGTCATTTGTTTATTTGTATAGTGGGAGGCCATCATCTTTGCCAGGCCACACGTTATGTCAAAGCCAAAGGCGAATATCTCTGTGCATTAATCAAAAGGATTTTAGTTCATTTATGAACATGCTCGCCCAGCACCACTGTTTTAAACTCCGCTGTCTTAATCTGAGTGAACTGTGCGTCTGCCGTTGTTTTGGTCTTTACCCTTGACCGCTGATTGATTTGTGCTCAAACAGGTCGGTAGTGATGCATCTGCTAGCAGTCTGAAAGACAAACGTCATTAACCTATCAAAGCATGGCCTTCGATTTTTAACTGAGCATAATCTGATGACCACAGAGAAAATGTTTCTGTTATTAAGACAGTCATTTCATTATGGTTGTTGTAGCGCTGTACTAGAATTTATTTATTTTTAAGGAAGTACCGTGTCTATTAATGGGTATAGCTACAGTAACATCATAATCACCTTGAGATCCTTTCCATCTAAACTGGTTATATCTCTTAAGCCTTGTAGTGAATGTTTTATGAGCAGTAGGATAACCTCCCTCTCTTTCTTAGTTATGAGAAAGAACCATATTCATCCACACAGTCACACAGAGCCAAAGCACAACTAAAACAATGTTCTTCCACAAAATGCTTGCAGTTTTATTTTAAACCGCTAGAGGGTCAAAAGTTACATAGTGTACCTTTAAACAAAAACAGGCAGTTATGTAGTACATTGTCCATAATATGTAGACAATATATTGGATAAAATATCTCACAATTAAGTGACCATAAAAGTAAATTCTAATTTTTTTCACTACTTTGGTTTGTATGGATTTTGACATGTCGTTGGGTGTTGTGTAACTTTAAAAAACATGAAAATCTGACAATATTAAGAAATGTTTTATCCAGTTTTCTAATCAAAAAGTTTCAAAAGAAACATTTTTCTTGGGAATTTTGTTTTAATTAGTACTTATTTTATTGGTCTTTCCTGTGTCTTTTATTTAACTTTCTAACTAAGTCTTTTTAAAAAACCATTTTAATAAACAAAAGCTAATTCCTCAGCAAATTATATATGGAAGTGAACAGACTCACTCTGAAAGCCAGAGCCCTTGAAATGGTAAGTGTAGAGAGAGCAGGGCAATTGTGTCTCATAATGTAGCTGTTTGGAACACATTTGGCGAATGGAGTAATGGAAAAACAACCGCATTTTCTCTTTATATGGAATGACCTTTCAAGTGACATCCAGGCCTTAGGGGTTAGTTCATCCAAAAATTAAATTTCTGTCATTAATTACTCACCCTCATGTTGTCCCAAACCCGTAAGACCTTCGTTTGTTCTCAGAACACAAATTAAGATATTTTTGATGAAATCCAAGGGTATCTGATCCACACATAAGCAGCAATGACAATGCGTCTTTTGAGGTTCAGAAGGGTATTAAAAGACATCGATAAAATGGTCAACGCGACTACAGTGGTTCAACCTTAATGTTATGAAGTGATGAGAATACTTTTTGTGCGCAAAAACAAAACAAAATAACTTTTTCAACAATATTTAGTGAAGGGCGATTTCAAAACACTGCTTCGTGAAGCTTCAAAGCTTTATGAATCTTTTGCTTCGATTCAGTGGTTCGGAGCGTGTATCAAACTGCCAAGGTCATGTGAACCATTGAAATTTCAAAAGACTTATGATGTAACGATGCCTCGTTTACTGAAATCACGTGACTTTGGCGCTCCGACATTTTTGTTAGGAAAACTACACAATCTAGTATTGTGATGTTTTGTTCTTAAAGTTTTGCCTCATTCTAAAACATTCCATGCCATTACATCAGAATTTCAAAAGCTATTTAAATAGAATTGCCACCCTGTAAACATGTGAACTCACTTTGCAATGGCGAACTTAGATCTAGGGGTGAATTCAGATTGAATGGGACACTGTTTGCCATTGAGATGACTGAAAAAGTGTCCCACCTGAATTCACCCTATATTTCTATCCTTTTAGGCAGCTGTTTGGCATCCTGCTCATTTTCTTGCATTGCGTAAATAAACACGCTATTATTGATAAAGTTTTAAGTGCTTGAGCTTTACTATAGAGTAGGCCTATATTTCTGAACGTCGACTCGAGCGTATTTTTTTTACAGAGAAGGAAAAATAAAATAGTAACAAATCGTAGTTACCACATATGGTGCCAATGGTTCACAGAAGAGCCTCGGTTTTTATATAGGGGACGTGTAAAGCAACAATCAGAGAATATTCAAAGAGTTTCAGGAAACGCTTGCAGAGCGCTTAAGGGCAGAAAGCAACAGGAGAGGATTAACACAACTGAGCGCAGGAAATGACATTTAACTTGTTAATATTTCTAGTTTTAGATTAATGATAAATTGTCTATTATTTTCCCGTAAAAGAAAGAGATAAAACTGGTGTTTGGCCGAGGCCCGAGCGCCGTTCGTATGCAAAGTGACAGCCAATTAATGCGCGCTGAGTTCGGCTAATGACGTCATGCCTTTCAGCGTCTAGTTTCGGGTAATGACTTTCCAATGAATCTACTGATTGAAATGTAACTTGCCTGGCCTCGGGCAAGAACCTACAAATAGCTAGAACAGAGGCAATCAGAAGATGGCTGAAGACAAAGGATACTCCCCTCCTTACAAATCAGTTTCTCCATATAGAGCTGCAGTCAGCCGATGTTGTGAACCTACGTGAGGAGATATGCATATATTGATGAAAAAATTATTACGCCATAGACTGCTTCCAGCAAACATGCATTAGCATATTCATAGTAAATATGAAGGCTATTTACGATAATAAGGTCGGATTATTCAATTCAATGAATGTTAAATAGATGAGCAAATAGTGCATGCGTTATCTACAATGACTTCTATTTATTCTTAATCTCTTCCCAATTGAACTCTTCATTTCATTTAACTTTTCTCTTTTTTAATTTCAGTCAATTTCTTTTTTTAGAAGTCTACCTAACGTCCGGGTTATGTGCTGAGTAGCTTATTTGAGGAGAAATCCCGCCCTGCGGCCAGCGCGCGGGAAAAGCGCTTTTTATTATACACCGCCACAGATAACCGTTGAGATTAGCGCGCGAATGCTATGCATAAATGTATATGCGTGTGGATCAAGATAAAATGATGCCATTTCCGCGCGTATGGCGTCCCACTTTGTGTCACAGTTACTCTGCAATTGTGTGAGAAAAGTTTTTAAAGCAGGGGTGTCAAACGCAGCTCCTGTGGGCCAAAGTCCTGCGGAATATAGCTTAATCCCCTTTAACCCGGTCAGAATTACTTGAAAACAATGTGGCATGTGGATTGGAGCAGGTTTGGAACAAGTTTTGCAAGAATGCGGGCTGTGTCCCTTTAGGAGTTGAGTTTGACACCCTTTTTTTTTAAAGTGTTCTTTAAGTAACTTGTTGTGAGGCCATGAGCTACTTCTGGGCTGAATATTATTGTTTGTGTGAAACAACTTGACTCAGAGCCATCATTCATTAAAAGCTAGGAATACCTGTCAGAAGACGATGACCCCCTCCATTTAGCTTTCATTTCATATGCAATATTAAAATATTAAGGTTTATAGTGTCTCTAATATTATTCTAATTACGTCATATTAGCCTACTTGTATAAACTTAGGCTACCTTTTTTTACGGTCATGGTATTTGGCTTTATGGACTCTGCTGCCCTCTTCAGGATAATTATATGTATTACAAATCTATTTTTTCATTCGAACTATTGAAAGCTGTGGAGATTTTAAACTTGCAAATTATTGAATGTTTTTGTGTAATTAAACTTGTTCTTAATGTACTTGTATTCATTTTGTGTAACTAGATAGGACTATTGTTGCAAAATTGTCAGAATTAGGCTACATAGAAAATAAGTTCAAATTGCTAAAAAATGTGTGGATTTATGTCATATATTTTATTTTGAATAGAATTATTTAAAGACAATTTATTTAATTGTTTATTTGTTTAGGCTAATTGTTCAGAACATTATGAAATATATTTAAGAATTACAAATAATAGTAATAATAATAATACACTTAATGGTTTAAATTATTGTTTAACTATAGGCCTATAGCATGGTTAACTTCCTGATTCTTCTTTAAAAAAAAAAAAAAAGGGAAAAAGTAATACTAACTATACTGTCCTAAATCTAATTTCCCAAGATTATTCCCTGTTTATATGGCACTTCAGATTTATTTTATGCAAACCTTGAATGTACTATTTTAGTTATTGTAAACATCACTACAGATTCAAGATGGCAGCATTCTATAATCACTAAACAAATGTACAAAATGGAGGTTCAATCCCTTATAGAGATCACCTGTTAAAGTGAGAAAAGTGCTTCTGAGAAATACAGTGAGTATGAGAATGCTACATGGGGATAATAGCCTACCTATAAATTATGAATGATTAATAAGTTTATAGCACTTCAGCGTTGCTCAGTTATGTATTATAATGTGTTTTGAATGAAAAATGTCAATAAAGGTCATGAAATTTAGCTAAGAGCCTCCATTATGTTTTTGGAAACAAGAAGCCAACAAACTATAGTCCTACCAGTGAGTGTTTTTTGTTTGTTTGTTTACATTACAAATTATATTTTATATTGAAAAAAAGAAAAGTTTATTTAAGCCCATTTTCCTGCCTATAAGACCCAATACTCTGGAACAGGATCCAGCATCGCCATGACCCTGCTGTACATAGGACAAGCAGTTTGGAGAATGGATGAATAAATGGGAAGTTTGTTTATCAGTTTGTCTCAATCAGAGATCATATTTTGCTGTTTTCCAAATACATAAGAAACCTCTCTCTGATCCCCTGCTGAATTTCACTCCATTGAATATCTTGCCCTGATTTTTCACATTGTTTGTCAAAGAGTGTTATTAAAAGATTTTTAATGCCCAAAGGGCGATCACATACATCTAAAAGCACTGACTGACAGCAGAGAGAAAAAGCAAGATTGTGTGTGTTTATAGAATCTTCTATAAAAGCTGGTCCCCCAAGTAAAAACATTACTTTGACACTCCATGAAATTCTCCAAGAGGAACAAAAATAACCTCTCCGGCTGTCCTGTGCACATTAAGCAAAGATTTTTCACTCTTTCTTTGTTGTCAGAAATTGCAAAAGTAAAGCCAAAGGCACTATGTCTAGAAGAAAGTACATACACACTGGCCCAGAATTCTAAAAGCAGGTCTGAAAGAGTGACTGCAGGGTCTCTGAGCCACAAGATGCTTGAATACAGCCAGAATAAACATATAAGTGTATGTACTAAGAAAATAAATATTATAAATGTATTCCCCCCAACTCCTAATATGTTTTCAGATTCCACTGTAAACCTCCATTTATTCATAATTCTTTAAGTGGTAAAGTTCACAATAAGAGATTTGATAACTATCTGAACGCTTAACTTACACATTTAAGTCATTTGCACCGTAGAAAAAACACAATTCACAAAAAGTAGACCTTTTGAGATTGTTTACTTAGTTCAAACTGCACTGGTGAGAAAAGGGGAACGCCATTAGTATGTTTCAAACGCACAATAGACAAATCTTTCCCTTTAGCTACGATGACGTTGATGCTTGACGACACTGAATGGCATCTCTTAAAATATCGCATCAGCAGCCAAGCGCGCGCACAGAAAGGTTCTTCCACAGCAGAGTAGTTCCTACTGGATTACATCTCGTGGAGTTGGACATGGCAGCAAACAGCACATTTGTGAGTTACGATGGTGGCATTCAGCAGTTAGAAGGTGAAGATACTAAAGTAATCATACCGGCTATTCTCAGCACAATCAGTGGGATTGGGATCGGCGGGAATGTTTTGGTGCTCGTGATACTAATCTACGTTTTTGCCAGCCGGAGTGCATCCGAGGCGTATGTATTGCTCGCCAACTTGAGCGTAACTGACTTGTTGATACTCTCTGTGTGCGCTCCCGCGCGCGCGTTCACATACTACATGCGCTCTTGGACACTCGGACTACTGGCTTGTAGAACTACAGAGTGGATCCAGCATAGCTGTCTGGCGGTCAAAGCTTTCACACTGTTAGCGACGAGTCAAGCACGCCATGACTTTTCCACCCATCCCGAGGACCAGTCGAATTTCCGTCAAAAGAACGTTGTGATAACCCTAGTGATCATATGGTTGGTTGCACTCGTGTTTCCGGTTCCCGATATTGTTTTTTCCAGGTTAAAGGAAGAGGGAAACATCAGTCTGTGTGTCTCTGAATTAACCTCTCACTCCCAAGATGCTATGCGAGTGTTCAGTAAGATGCTACCATTGGGTATCTTTGTTCTTCCCATCATCCTCTCTGCTGCGTGCCACATCAGGACCATCTTCCTCATCAAACCGAGTACCAACGAGGAGGTTTTTCTTTCACGCCAATATGAGAATTCCTTGATGTATTTAAGCGTCATCGCCGTGAACACGCTCATGATGCTTCCTGAATGGGCCTCTTGGGTGTGGATGCGTCATAGTTCTGGCGAAAGCTGCAGACCTTCAGCCGGTTTGCTGATTTTCGCTCAGGTGTGCGTTTACTTGAGCAGCGTGTTCTTTCCCGCCATCCTTCTCACCATGCATGTGCCGCTCAGAGAAAGTCTTAGCAATCTGTGTTCGCTGTTGACTTGTCGAGGTTCTAAACACAGACTGAAAATCGAGGGCAATGGAAATGAGATGCGCACAATGGTTATGAAGGTGTTGGATGAGCGGGGATGTGGGACTATAACAGAAAGGCACTCAGATGCATCCTGTCAAACTCTCCCAGAACTCGAGCATTTTTGGAGCGAACGGCGAAACACTACAGTCATGGAGGATAGTGACCCTTTACCATGGGAACGATTGAATCAAAGTAATGTTGAACTCTAACCCTTGACCTCTGTCGTTCAGTTTAAGATGATAGCTGTGTTTTGGATGATAGCTGAATCTAGCTTGACTAAGCTGGGCATTAGCTTGTCCAAGTTGGTAAACCATCAACAAACCAGCTGCTAACTGGTCATACCATCTTATGTTGGTTTTTGGAACATGGTAGCTGGTAGCATGGTAGCTCATGAATGATATAATTCTTTATAAAAAGTGATGAGAGAAGTCTAGTAATATTTTGTACATATTACACCTTGCAAAATAAACTGTGCAGTCATGTATCGACTAATGCATGTATTGACTATACACAAATCTTTTCTGCTTGCCCTGGTTAGTTACACAAGGCCAAAAAGGTTTAATTTTTTTTATTGTCACTAGTCTGCTTCTGTTTTGTCTGTTGTATATTTAATTAATATATGATATGTTCACTCAGAAATGTTTTAAGTATGTAAACAATAAAAATATGTTTTACAAATTATGATAATGTGTATCGTTTATTCCTGTTGGTTAATTTCAAATGCAATTTAAAGGACAATATGTAGTTTTTCACCACTAGAGGTCGCCTATTCAGAACAAAGGCGTAGCTTGATGATGCCAGGATTGAGCATGGAATCATGGGAGGTGTCGTCTTCACCTCACAGCTGGTGGAAAAGAATCGAGATGTACGAAGAAGAGTGCTGGACAGCGATCGTGTGTTTGGCTGACGCAGATTAATGTAAACACAGCCCACTGCGAACACCAATGTAACTCGCTTCAACCTTTTCGAACTTTATGAATGATTATTTTAGGTTTAAGTGGTGTGTGTAAAGAAACTGGAAGCAAGCATATTACAGGTGTTTCTAAAGCACGAAGTGCCATCTGCTGTTATAAACTAAGCTCACTGCAGTAAGCTATATCGATATTAGTCATGGTAAAACATGGTACTCACGGTAAATCAAGAAAACAAGATTCAAACAGTAAGACTAAATGTGCTGAGGTATATAACATGACTAGTTTTCTGTAATGTATCCAAACAGTTGTTTCCTTGTCTAATAAAACACGTAATATATTAAAGCGTCTTTGGTTTTACCATGGTTTCTACAAAATAAAAACGGCGGGAAAAAAGGGTAACGCGGGTATGATGTCATTGATAGGTGACGCACGGAAATGGTCCGTATCCTGGTTAAAATTGCTTATTTCTCTGGATTTAAACATTCTTGGAAACATCTGGGATAATGTAAGTACACAAGTCACCACAATATATAACACTGTTCTAGTGGTTTTTGGATATTTCAATCCACAAATCTTACATATTATGCCTTTAATATGTTGGCACTAACATTTCAGAACATTCAGCATGATTTACTGAAAAATGTTTCATAGAAATATTACATATTTACATGCAATAGCCTGAATTACATGTCTAGGCTGGTTTATGGTGGTAAGAGCTGGTATTGTGTTGGTTTAGCTGGTTCCGCAAGAACTCCAGCTTCCCATGCTGGAGACCAGCAAACCAGAAACCAGCATCCATACCATGCAAACATACCTTATGCCGGTGAGCAATGCTGGATTTTTTTTTTTTTTTGGACACTATATATTTAATATTGTAGGGCCTATATGTCTTTATTTGTATGTGGTTTCAAAAGATTAAAGAATGAAAGGAAAGACTGTGGCTCACAAAAACCACGTGAGCAAGCTATATTGTCGGTCAAGAGCTCAAAGTGGATGCTGTGTTAGTGTAGGCTCTATTAGTGCCGAATGGATGATTACCTTTAGGTGCTTTTAAAAGATGACGGTTCTTTCAACTAAAAGCCTCCTTGGCTAATACAAAATACATTCTGACATTTACTCTTCCAGGGGTGAACATACAGTGACATGCAATATATAGGCCAGCAATGAATGATCTCCACAAATGTGGAAAACACAAGAAAATGTGTTTACTTAGGAGCTCTTCAGTTAGATGTGACATTAACCAAGCTGAACTTTTAATCTATAACCTATTGCAGCTTGGCAGATTTTTGTTGGTGTATGCCAAGTCTCTATGTCTATTATATATACATATATTTCTTGAGAACATACTTTTGAAAATCTTGTATATAAATAATGTCTTTGTCAACAGTATTTTCAACAGTTTAATTTAGCCTACATGTCAATTCATTCAATATTAAGTATTTAGAGAGTATGAAAAGAAACCGTTATATAAAGTGAAGTAAGTATTTGCATTGATTGTTTGAGTTAAACATAAGGCCAGTGATTTGTTACACAACAGTATTCTGCCTTCAGTGTCCCATACACACACACAAACACAAATACTTGAACATAGACGCATTCTCATCGAGAGGTTGGAGATATGCTCATATTATTCATTCATTTTTCTATAATATAATAGCCATTACCAGTGAAGACAGTGAAAGAACCACTCAGCATGGGAATTCAGATGGATAGAGACAAGACAAGGTGAAAAAAACTGGGAGTAGAACAGCTCCACTCTACAAGGCCATCTACTGGCCTTCTGGAGAAATATACATGGAGGTGACTTGGCCAGTAAGCAAATACCAAACACCTGAATACCTTATAGCATAATGGAGGCTTTTGCACAGCCAAGCAGTTTCTTACAGATATATTATTATGCTGCTGCTGCCATGTCTTTCTGCTTTAGTTTTTCAGTTAAACATGACAAAATTAAGTTATATCTTAAGAATTCTGACAGTCTTTTTTCTTTATTCTGTCTATTTTGCAACATGGAAGTAAAGCTATATTTTCTGTGAATGTGTGAGACTTCCAGTTCATTAGCCATAAATAACTAGAAGAATAACAAAGTGCTGTAAACGTTAAAGCAATCTTGTGCTACAAATCAGTGTGTTTATATTTAAGACAATACATTAAAATAATATGATAAGAAATACAAGTTTGCAATATCAAGCAGCATAATGAGTTGGTTTTTGTATAGTTAAAAATAACTGGAAGTGATTGACAATGGAAGCCTTACACATTCAAGTAACAAATGGCCCCGCCCAATCTTGTGTTAACCTTCTGGTGTTTGTCAGTCACTTTTGAACAACAACAAAAGTTGTTTCTTTAAAAATTGTAACTTTATCAGAATGGTATGCAATTTGGTGACTTGTAGCACTTACTATGTGAACAAAAAGAAATCATGGACATGATTCGAAAAGGCTAAATCATCGTAAAAAATGGGAAATACAAAAATACAGAGAATCTTTGGGGTGTACAATCCACAAATAAAGCATGATAAAGCATTCCTGTTCATTTCGGTTACATTTTTATTATGTTGTGTAACAAAATGCTTTCTCTGTGTTCAGGTTTGACTGTAATAATAATGCCATTGCTTGACACTATAAATTAACATTTTAAATATTAAAAGTTTTGACAACAAATAGTCAAGTATCAACAAATTGATAATGTCTAAATACATATCCAAATATTAAAAGTAATTATGTCTGAAAACACTGATCCCAGCAAGAACAAATAAACAGGAATAACCTGTAAATATTTATATGGCTATAGAAGCATATATTGGCTACACAATGGTATTAAAGATTATATTCTTTATTTCTTTCCACCTGATGGCACCAATCTGCCTCCATTCGTTGGATTTTAAATAGTTTTGCTCTATTATTGTCTTCAATATACTGCATAATTTGAAAAAAAGTGTTTTTAATAGGCCTATTTGTATTGTTTTATATAGAAATAAATGGTGCATAATTTAGAGGTGAATATTCTTTAGTACCACAAAATACAAAATATTAAAGAAAAAATATTATTGAACCAAAATATAGTAGCCTACATATTTATTTCATTGCAAAAAAAAAAAAAAAAAAGTTGTTTGGTCTTTTGACTGTGAGGTGTGAGTGACCCTTAAAGGTTTAGTTCACCCAAAAATGAAAATTCTGTCATTTATTACTCACCCTCATGCCGTTCCACACTGTAATTCGTTAATCTTCGGAACACAAATTAAGATATTTTTGTTGAAATCCGATGACTCAGTGAGGCCTCCATAGCCAGCAATGGCATTTCCTCTCTCAAGATCCATAAAGGTACTAAAAACATATTTAAATCAGTTTATGTGAGTACAGTGGTTCAATATTAATATTATAAATCAACGAGAATATTTTTGGTGCGCCAAAAAAACAAAATAACGACTTATTTAGTGATGGCTGATTTCAAAACACTGCTTCATGAAGCTTCGGAGCATAATGAATCAGCGTATCGAATCATGATTCGGATCGCGTGTCAAACCGCCAAACTGCTGAAATCACCGACTTTGGCGCTCCGAACCGCTGATTCGACACGCTGATTTATTATGCTCCGAAGCTTCCTGAAGCAGTGTTTTGAAATCGGCCATCACTATATAAGTCGTTATTTTGTTTTTTTGGCACACCAAAAATATTCTTGTCGCTTTATAATATTAATATTGAACCACTGTACTCACATGAACTGATTTAAATAAGTTTTTATTACATTTATGGATCTTGAGAGAGGAAATGTCATTGTTCCCTATGCAGGCCTCACGGAGCCATCGGATTTCAACAAAAATATCTCAATTTGCGTTCCGAAGATTAACGAAGGTCTTACGGGTGTAGAACGACATGAGGGTGAGTAATAAATGACAGAATTTTCATTTTTGGGTGAACTAACCCTTTAAATGAGGTGCACCAGATGGTTAAAAATTTCAATTTAAAAATAAGGTGAACACCAGTGCTACTCAACTTTACAAGCTCATGGGCTTAAAACAGTGTCAAATAATAAAATAAAACAAATATTTGTGAGAAGCCCCTTTTTCTGTCAACTGTGCAGTGCAAGCATATAAACGCGCATGTCTGAGAACTCGCGTCTGCGCAGTGAGTGTACACACACTGTTCAACCCACGCGCAGCTTATTAGAATATTTGTACACATTTCATATGTGTTTTTGATGGTGACAGTCATTAAAACCGGGCCACAAAAACTGCGGCTCGAGGGACTTAGACAGAGCCTACCAATAACTGGAAGTATGGCACGTTCACTATGAAGCATTTATCTCATGTCCTTTCCCTCCCTCAAGTTTATCAGTTTATCAAATGGCGTCTTTATCAGATTTTACAGCTACCATACCTTTAACAGCTGTATAATTAAAATATGTAACCATTTATTTCAAAGTCTACCTGACTAGGCATAATTTTAGTCTACTTTCGACTTCACAGTTTGTCCTCTCCGATCGCTACACCTAGCCACCATAATGATACAAATAATAATGTTATGGTTTTTAAAGCTGTCCCATTCCAATAACATTCCAAAATTAGAGCACGGAAATACAGGAAATATGAGAATTTAGTGGCGCATCATTGTAACAAGTTGAAACAGTTCGGAGATCCAATGAAAAAGACAAACAGTGTGTGATGACAGGGGGAGGGTTGTGCTTTAAATGCCTGACGGAAGACGTGTTTATCGAAAGTGGCTCAATCTGCGAAAGACTTCATAGACTGACCTTCCTCCAGTCTAAAGGGTAAGTTCAAATACAGTTTACATTTATGGTATGTTAGTTGTTTTGTGCGTTAATTATACTGTACTTGTGTTTCGTGTATAACGTTAATGTGTTGTTGCATAAAGCTCGCGGAGCAGTTATGCTAAGGGTGACGATTTTACTTACAAACAGGCTATTGTGTCTTGTAAATACCCGTCACTTGAACTCACAATGTAATAATTTAACACGTTTATATGCGCGTTTTGTATATTTATGTATCCTGCGACTAGTTTTTTTTCTCGTAAAATCGACTATAAAAGCATGTTTTCTTCTGTGAACTCTTTGTAGTCACTTTTGCTTGGGATTCAAAGGTTCTTTGTCGCTAATATTCATCATTTACGTCAGGCACAATGTGTAGCATACTTAAACGTGTGGTATATACTGTGGTATGCTTTAAGGTGTGGTATACTGTATATCAAGACAAGTAGGTGCTTCCTGGTCAACTCAAAGTACTTGACAAGGCTTCTTCAAGATTTTATAGGGAAACGGCACGGTCGTTTAGAGGACATTCCGCATGAGAGTAGGTTTACCAGTTTCCTTGAAGTGAAGCCAATTAAGCAGTCCGTCATTGTGACCTGAACCTCGTGCTTTAAACCCTATAATAATTTATTAGAAACTGTGAATAGTCTTGAAACTGGTTGGCTGCACATTAGCTTGGAGGAAGGACAGCACTTGAATACCTGTCAAGTTTAGTGTTAAGAGTAGATGGACCTTCATGTACCTGTTATCATACAAGATGACAGATAATAACACATGGCTCTGTTCCAGTTAAACTATATTTCATTTTTGACCTTTGAGGGACATGAACTGTGGATTAACCTGCCATTGCCTTGGTTTAGAAGAGCAGTACTGTCATTGAATCTGACAACAGATTATAATTTCTGAGCTGTTTAAGTGCAAACAGACCAAAGTCTCTGATGGCCCGTTCCCTTGAACCCGTCTGCTTTTTGCCAGTTTGTCAAAAGTTTGGTTACACATGACTGAATACTCATGTAGCATCTGTGTTTTCAGTTGTTGACTTTAATTCTATTATACTTTTTATATTGTATATTATATAAAGTAGTATTACACTGTATACTTTTTATTCTATTTTACTATTTATATACTACTTTTATACTATTCTAACATGTGGAAAATAGTACTAATAATGAATGAATACAGTAGGTGTGTCCAGGTTGTTTATGTAGTTTATGCCCCAAAAAAAAGTTGTATGGACTGGAGTATATTGAATGGGAACATTTTATTTATTTATTTATTTTATTGTGAGTAAATAGCCAGACTGAACAGGTCAAATGGCATAGGTATCTGTTGAAGACCAGGGCATTGAGTTGTCACTTTACTCCATTGGCTTTTGGCATGCCAGTTTTGTACATGATTTCCTTCCTTCTATAGGTACAGCATATATATGACCCTGGACCACAAAACCAGTCATAAGGGTCAATTTTTTGAAATTGAGAGTTAAATATCATCTGAAAGCTGAATAAATAAGCTTTCCATTGACAATATTTGGCTGAGATACAACTATTTGTATCTAATCTGAGGGTGCAAAAAAAAAAAATCAAAATATTGAGAAAATCGCCTTTAAAGTTGTCCAAATGAAGTCCTGAGCAATGCATTTCCACTCAAAAAAATATTTTTTTATATATTTACGGTAGGAGATTTACAAAATATGTTCAAGGAACATGATCTTTACTTAATATCCTAATGATTTTGGCATAAAAGAAAAATCGAGAATTTTGACCCATACAATGTATTGTTGGCTATTGCTACAAATATACCCGTGCGACTTATGACTGATTTTGTGGTCCAGGTTACATATATTGTAACTCAACATTTTGAGGGAAAGAGGAGCAACAGTTACAGAACAGCAGTAGTTTTATGCTTTGATGTTTGGAGATCATTAATTTTTCCACTAGCAGGGTAATGTCCAAGTCACATCACGTTTTGTACTTACTGCCATACAGAAATACTAAAGTATTCATCCATGTCAAGGTCACTTTGGTGGTGTGTAGTTCTAGATAATATACCTACTATTGACCATTTTAAGTGCAAATTATTTAAATGTTTAAGACAAATGAAAATGATTTACAGATATACTGTATATGTACTCAGAAGCTTTGCACACATACTGATTAACTGGCATATTAAATGTGTCTGCAGGAGGTAGAGATCTGATTTGTCTGTCCTAAAATGACATAAAAAATATATGTCCTCTTTACATGATTGCATGATTTAGAAATACATTTAATAAGACATTCACAATAAAGAACATCAAATACTTTACATTAGCCAAATTACATTACTGCAGTTGTTCCCAAACTTTTTCTGCCGGCCCCCCTTTTGTAAAGAAAAAGCCCCCCACATAAAGACACTCTCAGACATGAACTTGCTTGCAAAATCCTATAGGATTTATTTGAAACACT
Organism: Hypophthalmichthys nobilis; assembly: GCA_037950665.1. Taxonomy (NCBI): domain Eukaryota; kingdom Metazoa; phylum Chordata; class Actinopteri; order Cypriniformes; family Xenocyprididae; genus Hypophthalmichthys; species Hypophthalmichthys nobilis. The sequence goes on along the minus strand of CM075477.1, from coordinate 28,369,953 downwards.
GCAATTAATACAGTACTACAATTTCTCAACTTCAACAGCTTCTTTTTGGTCACGTACACACTGCAGCTAAATTCGGTTGTTAGTTCACCTTTTAGTGCTTAATCCTGTTCTTTACGGGAGTAATTTACGGGAGTGACAACTGCATTCTATGCAGTGTGTAGTGTACGGGACATTTGTGTTCCTAATGTGAAGTCTTAACTTGTTCGGTTTCATACTGTCAAACAGCATCCTTCGTGTCAGAATTTGCGTGAGCGCAAACGGGGTTATCAGTTTACTGTCAGGGATTTGTCATGTCTTGCCGCATCCAGTGTAGACAGCATCACTGATTATAATTAATTCAACTCCGCTCTCATCTGGTGTAGACATGTTGTTTTGGTAGTTGTGAGTTTGAAGTAGATTCATTGTCTGCTTTACGTTTACCTGGCACTGGCAGTCCTTTCCTTGTCCATGCTTAGTGCAGAATCATGCATCATTTATTTATATATTTACACGGCTCCCTGCAATAATCAATTCTGATTCTTCAGTTGCGCCATTTAGCGGTCTGTTATTCCACGAAAACAACCTCTACAACTGATAACAGATCGCTCAAGCGGGTACTGTGAGACATCTTGAGCTAATATAATGTCAAATTAATAGTTTGTGATCAATTATTTACTTATGTGACAAGTAGCTGGATAATTTCACAGTGGTATCTTGTATCACCCCGAGGAGGTTTATTTTGCATAACAATCTGCTGACTGTACACTATCGCTTAGCCTTGCAGCGCCCCCCTTTTTTACAACTCCGTGCCCCCCAGTTTGAGAACCACTGCATTACTGACATATAGTCAGACTAAAAATGGGACAGAGCTCTGATAAACAATGCTTAATGTAGTATGCCTGTGAGTTTGGGAAAGTATGGGGGCATTCATTGACATCCACTGTACTGCAGTTGCAAAAATTATGCTTTACATTCGTCACATCCGCTCTACATTTCACAGACATTTATGGGGGCATTTGGGGACATCCCTTGTACTGATGAGTAAATGTTGCAAGATGATGTAAAATCTGATTACATTCGTCACATCTGCTCTGCATTTCACTTTCACAACATTTATTTCTGGTTTAAGATTGCAGTTATGTCAGATGCATTTTCATTTTTCTGTTATGTTTGAAACTCTTTTCCAATGAAGGCCAAATGGAAACTTAAGGATTTCCCTATTATTCTCTAAAACACCAGTTTTCACTTTCACTTTTAGTTGCTTTCCTCAGCCAGAAGTGCAATCCAGGATGTATTATGAGATGATGCAATCATATTTCTGGCATTGTCAGCAGACTGTACTCTGCCTAGCTGATGATAATTTAAGCCAATTCACAGTTTTCATTAAAAAATTTTAAGCTTTTAAGGGTTTCACAACAAAGATTTAAATAACAATTTGTAATTCTTTTCCCAGGGCTGATTTGGAGTCCAGATTCAGGGACACAAAGGAGAGTTGAATTTTACGGTTTAAAGCAGGTACTAATATTCATTTGAAAGTATGTGTTTTTATTTAGTGTAATTAATAACAATACTGTAAATCACTAAATAAAACTCTTTTTCTATCACTCTCTTTTGAAGCGCAAAAATGTCATTGACACGTGAACAATTTTATAACAAAGCGATCAGGCCAAATTTGGCTCGCTTTTCGTCAACGGTCAAAGTGAGAGATGTATTACCTCACCTGCCATGCCTCACAATCACTGATAGGGTAAGCTGGATCACATTAAACACAAATAACATCACAACTATAACCAGATATGCAGTTAAATTGTTTTTGTTTACTAATTAAAAATTTTAATTTTGCAGGAAGAGGTCGAAGCCAAGAGAGAAACTTCTGGAAACTTCACTGCTATGCAGACACTTCTGGACAATCTACGCAGACGAGAGAACTGGCCTGATGAGTTCATCACTGCACTAAAGAACTGTGAACATAGGGAACTGGCTGATGAGATGAGCGCTGCTTATGACAAGATCAGGGGAATCACAAGTAAGAGCTTTCTTCCTTGTGTTCACAGCTAATTATGAAAAGGAGGGACATTATTTATGAATGCCTTTTTTCTTTATGTTTTGTCTATAGATAATGCAGCTCCTCCTGCTCCTGTGCCCAGACCTGCACCTACTCCAGCTCCTTCTTTTTCTTCAGCTGGTGCCACAGCAACTGTAACCACAGCAACAGTTCATACTGTCCCAGTGACCACTTCTCCTTCGCTGAAACCACCCGCAGGGGATGTCCCAGCACATTCAACTCCCCCTTCCAACATTGCAGCCCCAGAACCATCTCCTGCTCCTGTTCCCAAAGTTCCAGAGACACAGCAGGTGCAGAACCTTCCTACTCCAGTTCCAGCACCTTCTCTTGAACCAGTATCCCAAGCTGAAATTGCACCTGTGGTTGTTGCTCCTTCCCAAGAACCTCCCTCCGCTGTAGTCTCAGTCTCCAAAGTCCCAACCCACACTGGGCCAGCTGAGAACAAAACACCTGTTTTAGATACTCCAGATGCCTTGGCTTTAACAGACCAAACCACCACCTCCTCATTATCTGGTGAAACTGTCCTCTCCACCTCAAGTGCTCAAGCATCCTCCTCAAACACCTCTCCAATTCAAATTACAAAGCCTTACACCACCTCCCAGAGTTCTCAGATGTCAGAGAAGATCCAGGTGCCAATCGCAGTCAAGGACACTGACACCTCTGAGAAGCTCCCTGTCCAAGACACTAATCCCCCATTGAGAGAGGAAAGGACAATTCAGGAGCCTGAAGAGATCTCTGACCCAACTGCAAACGAGGTAATGCTCAAACCAAAGCACTTCACTTTTGTTCTTAGGCAAAGCTATACTGTAGCTAGTTTGTTTTCAATTCAGTTCAATTCACGTTTATTTGCATCCACTTGTTGTGATGTAAGGAACGCCGTTTCTGGGTCCAAGCCTTGACTCGTTTCATTTGAGAATGCCTTCTCGACGGCTGTTTATGAGCGCTATTTATTCATTTTAAACGTTTAACGTTTTAAAAAGTTAAACATTTAAAATACTTACAGTCTACACAACAGTCTCCGTGCTCACAGCATCACTGGCCATCTGGAATTTTGGTATGGAGATAAAGGTTATGATTATAAGTTTTTGGTATTACACCACATCGTGTGTGTATATTAACACCGTTTGTTGTTTTCTTGTGGTATGAGCGTTTGGACCCGGAAGCGCTGCCACGTGGCGTCAGACTTAACAACCGTATAAAGCTTTTCACAATAAAAAAAGCAGCTTTACAGAAGATGTATGTTTCTACTAGGGCTGCCCCCTTCGACTAGAAGAGGCTTAGTCGACCAAAAATTTTATTAGTCTGTTAAGCCCTGGGTATACTTCGTTTTTTTTACACGCTAGTGTACGCACACAGTCAAACGCGCAGCCTTGGAAAGTATAGTTCATTTGACTCGTACACAGTCAATCTCTCACCACAACGAGTTACAACCCATGTAAACATCTTTGTATGCTTTCATGCTAGAGTTGTACAAATGAGGGTACTTTCTAACCTCTTTGCACAATCTCTCATCTGTGTAGGCCTCCATTGTCACTGTAGCTTGCATGCATTCTGGTCTGTTCTGTGTATGCATTTTGTCTTTGACTACCTTGTGAATCGACGTCCCCAGGGCACGTTTGCCACCTTGTGGATAAACAAATTACTGCAAAAAAATTAAATGCACACGGTTACAAAAATCCGGCGTGTACTCTTCTGATGACGAAATTCGTGTCACGCGCACTATATGCTGACCCTCGCGTACGCGTAATAAGTGAACTACACTTTGGGCTTTATTCGCAGAAAAAGAAACACTTGTGGCGAAATCACGCAGTCTGCGAGGGGCCGATCCTTGTGATTACTTACAGTATGTCGGGCAAGAAATCCAAACTTTTGCCTGTCATCCATCAACCTCAAAAATGGCTTATCATTTGAAACTTGTGAGCAATTTGGCTGCTCGCTCTAATGTTAACCTAGATAAATGTGTGCAATTATTAGGCACATACCAAGTGTTTTTGTGGAGTGTGAAAACGTATTAACATGCTTATTGCGTGACATGGAGGCGCCGATGCAATCACTTGCATTTTTTCTGATAACAGCAGAAACAACTTAAAATTCTCCATCATTTTTGGTCATACAGATAAGAGTAATGCATAATTCGAAACTGGCCTACTTTTATTTGTGTAACCCCACAATAACAAGAAAACATTGTGCCTTTCTAAAATAAAGAAAACAAACAGGATACGCTTTCTGCCGTCTCGGTCTCTGTGAATTTAAGCGCGTCAAAAAAACCAAAACAAAACAAACAAACAAAAACTCAGTGTATACTTGCCTCACAGACTTGAGAATTATATCTATAGAAAGCTTGAAATGTCAAGCGATTGTCAACCAATTCAAGTGGTAAACAAATATTCTCAGATTATGTAATCTGTATGAAACATGCATATACATCCATTATTGCTGAGATGACTAGTCAGCATCTTCGACCTAATTTCTGCAACCAAAAACACAGAAAACATTATCAATAAATTATTAAAATGTTTAGACAGTTCACATTCATAATCATTACTTTTGCTGGTACGTCGTGGCAAGCTTTATGCGTGAGTTTGAGTGCTGATTAGGCTATATATATATATATATATATAGGAACTTAAAGGCTCGTTTATTATGATTTATATAGCTTATTAATATACACTTGCGATTAGTCAACTAACTATTGGTCGGCTAGATCTTTAGTTGAGGGCAGCCCTAGTTTCTACATTACCATTTATTTTAGAGTAATCTGTTATCTGTTAGTAATGTTCATATGTCCAGAAATACATTTCTAAGTTAATACAAATCATGCAATTAGCAAAACACCATGTGTTCATTTAGGCAGAAACAATTAGCTCATAAAAGCAATTATTACAAGTTGTGATCATAATGATTACAATATACAGAATTTTTTTTTCCAGTTTTTCAACAATTAATCTGTTGTATTCTGTGACTTAATCTTCTGTTTTCTCTGCAGCTTGTTCAGAGGAACAACACTGTTGTATTACCAGTTTTTAATGGCCAAACAAATTCGACTAGAGCAGGTCAGGCAACATCATCTGCACCTACTGAGGTGGTTACGCACCCTCCCGCTTCCATCGAGCAGGAATATTTCAGCAAACCTGGCATCCTTCGGTATCCAGAACCCCAGCAGAACAGAGCAGAGGCTCTTCCTGTCTTGCCAGAAGAGCCCTGCTCAGTGGTTTCTGATGATTTGGAGATCAGCAGAGCAACAGAGTCTTCCACAGAAACTGGACAGTCTACTAGTCTTGCAGAGCAGACCTCCACTGCCATTGCTTCCCTTGACTCTGCCTCTTGGTGTGACCCTCCACACATTGCTGCTCCCTCGTCTCCTAACCAGCCTGAGGAAGACCACTACGAATCTTTCTGTGCGAGTCAGACACTGGTCAATGTAATCCGGTTTGCTGAGGAGCCACCTGCTGAAAATTTTAATGGTCAGCCGCCAAGCATGCTGCAACGTAGCAGAGTCATCTCTGAGAACCATACTGGCACAGAAAAAATAGTAGTTCCTCTCAGTGATCCATCTGGGCATGATTCAGAGGCATCAGACCGTAAGAAGTCAGCCTCCACCAACTTCCGAGAGGAAGAATCTAATGCTAGGCCAGCAACTATTCTACATCCAGAGCTGAGAGAAGAGGGCTATCGAGAGTTATTCAGGATAAACAACTACCAACTTGTTGCTGCTGCTGGGATTGCTCTGTCTGCTGTTATCTTGGCCTGGAAGCTCAAGCATTAACTGAAAAGGTCTTGAAAGGATACTTCACTCCCAAATGAAAATGTTGTCATTATGTACTCATGGAATCCATATAATTCTTACTTTTTGTTTAAGTGAATGTGCAGGTTGCTCCTTCCACTAGAACAACAGTGGATAGCAACTGCTGCTTTCACGTTTAGAAAAGGACAAATGTACCATAAAAGTACTTCCTATGATCTGTGCACTATATACCAAGTCTTTTAAAGCCACACAATAGCTTGCTGTGAGGAACAAACTGAAATTGAAGTTAATCACTGAAAATCTTGCCTTCTGTCCTACATAACCTCTGTCACTAAACTCTTTTGTGGTTTCATTCTTATGTATTTATTTTCATGTGTGTATATTTAGGCCTATACATAATCCTTGTTTGCCATGTGCCTTGTATGACAGGGCCGATAATGAATTTAACTGCCATTGCACTTATAAAATCAGATTCACTGCTAATAAATGGAGTGTCCTGTAACTTCTAAGTAATTTGGAAAACTTAGCTTGACAGGTATTACATTGTACAGCAATTGGTTGTGTTGTCAATTGTAAAACATTTGTGTGTGATAGACTATGAATATAAGGAGCCGTTGCATAACCTCTATTGGACATTTATAGAAAGCACTTGCTCGAGCATTATACAATTGCTCCAACCCTCTCCATTAGCCCCCTCAGAGAAGACTGCAGCAGTGTTTGTTTTCAAACTCATCTTGTTTCTCATGAATCCTCATTCACAGACACCTTAGTGAACTCTCTCTCTATCACTGTCCCGTATTATGAGGGCAGTTTGACCTCTGTGAGACTGTCCAACAGGCGCTTTCTATTCCATTGGAATATATTCAAATCATAAAAACATGCAAAAATGATGCATTCGACCATTGACAAAAATCTAGGTCCCCAACTAGGGTCCCCCCAGTAAATCTCACCCATTTCCACCACTGGCTGTAGAGATACTTATTGTGGAGTAACTGTTAAGATGGATAAAGCTAAATGCAAACATAGCCAAGTGCCTAATCCAAGTGTGGAGGGGGGGAAATCTGTTTATATTGCAGCCCTGATATATATATATAAGGGTTGTGTCTGCAAAAGTGTCTATGTCTAATTTGAAGTGTAGTTGAATAGGATAAATTTCATTTTTGCCAGATGCATTTATCTTAAATTGTATTCAATGTATATATTTTTCAGTTCACTCTCTCCATCATTTAAACTCAAGTTCTTTGGGTTGCTTGCAGCATTCACTACCTTTTGAGAATGTTATACGATTCATGCTATTAGCATCAAATTACCTGTGTAAGAGTAATTGCAAGTAAACATTATGAAAGACTCTGACTGAACCGAGTACACTTTAAATTTAATATTTAAATCAGCAGTTGCACTTGTGTCTACACATTTTGATTGAACATGATTTTAAAGTGTTAGTTCACCCAAAAATGAAAATAATGTCATTTATTACTCACCCTCATGTCATTCTACACCCGTAAGACCTTCGTTCATCTTCCGAACACAAATTAAGATATTGTTGATGAAATCCGATGGCTAAGTGAGGCCTCTATTGAGAGCAAAGTCATTCAAACTCTCAAGGTCCATAAAGGTACTAAAAACATATTTGAAACAGTTCATGTGAGTTAAGTGGTTCTACCTTAATATTATAAAGCAACAAGAATACTTACACTGCTTCGTAACGCTCAGAAGCTTCATGAAGCAGTGTTTTGAAATTGGCCCATCACTAGATATTTTTGAAGAGTCGTTATTTTGTTTTTTTGGCGCACAAAAAGTATTCTTCTCTCTTTATAATATTAAGATAGAACCACTGTAGTCATATGAACTGTTTGTTTCAAATATGTTTTTAATACCTTTATGGACCTTGAGAGTTTGAATGGCTTTGATCTCAATAGACGTCATGGGATTTCATCAATAATATCTTAATTTGTGTTCGGAAGATGTTCTACGGGTGTAGAACGACATGAGGGTGAGTAATAAATAACATTATTTTCATTTTTGGGTGAACTAACCCTTTAAGTGCATTGTATGTGGTAGCCTAATCGTTACTACTTATCTTTTTAAGTATTTTATCTGGGCCTTTATTTTTTAGATACTGTATTTCAGGGGAATACCATGCGCAGTCTTAGTGATTTCCAGTAATGTTTCTGAAATAAAATGTCCTACCTTGTGTCTTTCTGGTCAGTCATAGCATATAAGACTGGGTTGTGACCGGTGTGTTGTTATGTGAAGCGCGCCATCTGCTGGTGATGAAGACAATGTGATCGCCATTGAGGACAGAGAACTTGATTGGCTCTTTGCGATTTCAGTTGACAGGAGAAGCGCATTCATTGGTGACTCGAGTAACTGTGCTTGTGTTGTAAACACAGCGACGTAAACATTTTCTATAGATCTAAATAACAATAAGAAATACTGACAATGCATTTATATATGTTAACGGTGATTTTTCTGCTTGACAATCGATGTAGAGATTTTTGTTGAACGACATAATGGAGCTGAACGGCTTTCACTGTGACGGCGAGGGATGTGCGGAGGAGCAAGAGGAAGAATCGACAGCGCTCAGGCTGCCTCGATCAAAGACGGAGACGTCGTGTAGCATAATTGCTACACCGGGAGCAGACAGTGCTGCGGCCGGTGGCAGCGCACTCAGAGAGCAGCGAGTGTCAAAATCGACACCGACCATGATGAGGCTCGATTCGCTGAAAAAGAACAGGCCGCGTAGGTGAACCATCTTGTTATAGCGATAGGTAACGGGGTTAACGGAGCTCATGCTCACATCATAGTGATAAAAATGTCGAATATGAATAAATAAATAACCTGTAGTCTCATATTTTATAGCCATATTTGTCAATATTGTACGCTCACAATTAACAGTTGATAGAAAAAAAAAATGTAAATTGGAGGTTCCTGTTAATCTGCAAAAACATAATATGCACTAGTCCTGGAATTAAATATTATTTAAATGATAGATGAGGTGTAAATGGATTTAGCAATAAACGTAACACAATTCAGGATATTTGCATAAGGAATTAATACAGTCAAATTTCCAATTGATATATTTAGTGGAAATGGTTAACTAGATTTTTTCAGGAATTTTATGTTTTCACAATAAGTGGCATCCCAGCATTAAAGTGAAATTGTACAGAAATATAAATATAAAAAGTATATTCACTCATCGGCCACTTTATTAGGTACACATTGCTAGTACTGGTTTGGACCTCCTTTTGCCTTCAGAACTGCCTTGACTTGATAGCATCACACAGTTGCTGCAAATTTGTCGGCTGTACATCCATGATGCGAATCTCCTGTTCCACCACATCCCAAAGGTGCTCTATTGGACTGAGAGATGGTGACTGTAGAGGCCATTTGAGTATAGTGAACTCATTGTCATGTTCAAGAAACCAGTTTGAGATGATTTGAGCTTTGTGACATGGCGCGTTATTCTGCTGTGCTGTGGTCATAAATGGATGGACATGGTCAGCAACAATACTCAGGTTGGCTGTGGTGTTTAAGCGATGCTCAATTGGTACTAAGGGGCCCAAAGTGTGCCAGGAAAATCTCCCCCACACCCTTACACCAGCAGCAGCAGCCTGAACCATTGATACAAGGCACAATGGATTCATGCTTTCATGTTGTGTACACCAGATTCTAACCCTACCATCTGAATGTTGCAGCAGAAATTGAGACTCAGGCAACGTTTTTCCAATCTTCAATCTAATTTTGGTGAGCCCATGCAAATTGTAGCCTCAGTTTCCTGTTCGTAGCTCACAGGAGTAGCACCAGGTGTGGTCTTCTGCTGCTGGAGCCCAATTGCTTCAAGGTTTGACGTGTTGTGCGTTCAGAGATGCTCTTCTGCAGACCTTGGTTGTAACAAGTGGTTATTTGAGTTACTGTTGCCTTTTTATCAGCTCAAACCAATCTGGCCATTCCCTTCTGACCTCTGGCTTCACCAAGGCATTTTCACCCATAGAACTGCCACTTACTGGATATTTTCTCTTTTTCCTGACCATTTTCTGTGTAAACCCGTGAAAATCCCAGGCGATCAGCAGTTTCTCAAATACTCAGACTAGCCCATCTGGTGCCAGCAACCATGCCACTTTCAAAGTCCATTAAGTCACCATGTGATTGGCTGATTAGATATTTGCGTCAAACAGGTATACCTAATAAGGCCGGTGAGTGTGTGTGTATCTGTCATCTCCGACGTTTAAATATTCTTGATTATAATTACAATAATTTTGATAACCTATTAAACCAATATTTAATTCCATGCAGTAAAAATATTTTGAATTAGTCAGTTTTACTTAATAGTCAGTGTTGACATCATCAAGTGCAACTATTCAACCCTGCCCAAGTGATTGTGCGAAGAACATTTATGAAAAATTTAAGTTAATCATTAACTGCATTTCAATTTATTTAAAAACAAGCTTAAATAAGCTTTTATTTTTATTTTTGTTTACTTGTAGAAAATGTGTTTAGAATATGCACAAGATACTAAAGTGACTTACCTGTCATTTGTCCCCAGCTTTCCCATGGTTTGGCATGGACATTGGTGGCACATTGGTGAAGCTGGTCTACTTCGAGCCCAAAGACATTACAGCAGAGGAAGAACAGGAGGAGGTGGAGAGTCTGAAAAGCATCCGTCACTACCTCACCTCACACACCGCCTACGGCAAAACAGGTATTCGAGATGTCCACCTGGAGCTGACTGACCTCACCCTCTGGGGCCGCAAGGGCAGTCTGCACTTCATTCGCTTTCCCACGCACGAGCTGCCTGCCTTCCTGCAGATGGGCCGAGACAAGCACTTCTCCAGTCTGCACACGACCCTCTGTGCCACTGGAGGTGGTGCATTTAAATATGAGGCTAACTTCCGTACGGTATGTCCAAGATTACTTTGTTGCACTTATGTATCTTTTCTATGCAATCTGTTTAACTAAATGGCTCACTGTGCTGTCTCTCTTCTCTTAGATGGCCAATCTGCAGCTGTTGAAGCTGGATGAGCTGGAATGTCTGATAAAGGGGGTTCTGTACATTGACTCAGTGGTCTCAAGTGGTCTATCTGAATGTTACTATTTTGAGCACCCAACAGACCCTGAGCGTTGCGAGCAGAGGGCATACAACCTGGAGAACCCCTATCCTTTGTTGCTTGTCAACATTGGCTCTGGTGTCAGCATACTGGCTGTATACTCCAAAGACAACTACAAGCGTGTCACTGGAACCAGGTTGGTCATGGCTTTATAATATTGCATCCAATAACTCTTAAAGGGTTAGTTCACCCAAAAATGAAATTTCTGTCATTAATTACTCACCCTCATATCGTTGCACACCTGCAAGACCTTCGTTCATCTTTGGAATGCAAATTAAGATATTTTTGATGAAATCCAAGAGGTTTCTGATCCCCTTATACACAGCAATGTCATTCCAAATTTCAAGGCACCGAAAGATAGTAAAGGCATTGTTAAAATAGTCCATGTCACTACATGGACAGTGGAGTCAAGCAACGTGAATACTTTTTGTGCGCAAAAACAACACCGCGGTGTTCTGATGTAGAACCCGGACGCGCTACACTGTGTTTACTACGTCAACAGCGTATGAGAATGACAGGGAAGAGAAGAAATTGTTGAATAAGGGAAATTAAGTTATTTTTGTTTTGATTTTGCACACAAAAAGTATTCTCGTCATTTCATAACATTAAGGTTGAACCACTGTAGTCACATGGACTATTTTAACTATGTCTACCTGTCTGGGCCTTGAAATTTGGAATGACATTACTGTGTTTAGGGAGATCAGAAACCTGTCGGATTTCATAAAATATGTCTTAATTTGTGTTCCGAAGATGAACGAAGGTCTTACACCGTGTCTACACCAGACGCGACTTTTATTGTGTCGCATCGCACTGCAACAGCTGAAAGCCGTCTACGCTGAACGCGACAAGCCGACCGTTGCAAAGCACTTGGACTACGTCAGAAATAGAACGGGGAATCCGTTTACTGTCGGGAATTTGTCACGTCGCATCGCATCCAGTGTAGACATTATCACTGATTATAATGGGTTCTATTGTCTTTTGACGCGTTGCGCCACTCATGCCCGGTGTAGACAAGGTGTTTCGGGTTTGGAACGACATGAGGGTGAGTAATTAATGACAGAAATTTCATTTTTGGGTGAACTAACCCTTTAAACAGTTTAACAAAATAAACAGGGATTTTACTGTAAAGCTATGGTATTTTTTTCTCAATCTCCCTTCCAGTCTTGGTGGTGGTACATTCCTTGGGCTGTGTTGCCTGCTGACTGGATGCTCCACCTTTGAGGAGGCATTGGCAATGGCCACAGAAGGGGAAAGCACACGTGTAGATAAACTAGTCAAGGACATTTACGGTGGTGACTATGAGCGATTTGGCTTGCCAGGATGGGCTGTTGCCTCCAGGTACAGGCATATACACTACGGTTCAAACATTTGGAGGCTTTTTTATGTTAAAGGGTTATTTTAGACACACATAATCAATATAATGTATATATATTTTTTTTTTTCTGTAGCTTTGGGAACATGATGTGTAAGGAGAAGAGAGACTCTGTCTCAAAGGAGGATCTGGCTAGAGCAACACTTGTCACCATCACAAACAACATTGGCTCAATCACACGCATGTGTGCGCTTAACGAGGTACACATGTACACCCACACTATAAATCGCTATTATGTTGTCCTTGCCCTTGTCTGTCAGCCTCTTTACGGTGCTGCCTTGTGAAATCTGGATCAAGCAGCATTGTACAGGGCTATGAGAGACCAGGGGCCAATCAACTCCTGGGAAACTCCTCTTAAGTGAATTGCATTTTCATGATGAATGCTTATTATGAGTTTCTTCTGTTTAGAACATTGAAAGAGTGGTGTTTGTTGGAAACTTCCTGCGAGTGAACACATTATCCATGAAGTTGCTCGCTTATGCTTTGGACTACTGGAGCAAAGGGCAACTCAAAGCCCTATTCCTTCGACATGAGGTGTGTGTGAGTCTGTATAATACCTCCAAAGCTCAAACAATATCTAAACATCACTCATAACCATTTTATTTTTGTTTTTCAGGGATATTTTGGTGCGGTTGGTGCACTTTTGGAATTACCAAACCCATCCTGATCTACTAATCAATCTTAGTTCATGTCTTTTACCAAAAGACATATTTATGCAAACAGACCAAAGTTGCCTTCAAAATATCAGACATACCCTCAACTATAAAGCCCAAGCTATGCCATCTACCACATACCAAAAATATTATAGTCACTATAATAATAACTCTTATACATTCAGGTCACACCATCAGGATTAACCAAATTACAATAGTAGTTTTGGGAATTGCTGCAAGCTTCAAAAATATTTAGACCCAACATCTATTATGGCATGTTAAAATCAACAGCTGATATGAGAATAAACCGATAAGATCTGATCTATAGCTTATATCAGCGCTTTTTAGTCACAATGAAGTGATTAGATATCATTTATAATACTGAAATGTGTCCGCTTTCATCTTATATTGTCTGTACAACAGTTAATGGTTATGGATTGAATTTGCATCAAGCAGCAGTACAGTGATTGAAACTTGTATTGTTTGTGGTTGTAAGTGACAGTAATCATTACCCCGGTATACGGTACAGTTCACTATTTTTGAGGCACAATCATCATTTACTCAAAAGCAAGCAGATATCACTCAGGCACCTTTCTTTTTCATATTGCTTTATTCTTTATATAACTGATGCAATATATAATTGATGTAGACGTCTGGTGTATAAAAAGTTATTTTATGCTAAGTGAGAATCAGAATTTCAGAATGTAGCTCATATTATGTTTGCAGAAAAATCTTCTGTTGCTTGACAGCATTTTGCATTAAACAACTGTTAGAGAGAAAAGGACCAGGCAAAACTTTGACCTTTTATCAGGGAGGGGAACAAACACTTTTACACTATGGATAATTCTCCTCTTCAAAGCTGAGATTTTGTCTAATCGTTTTTTGTGCTCTGTTACTTTCTCCTCATAGTCTGTTGTATATTACTTGCTTGATTGCTCATGTCTGTAATAGGCAGTTTGTTCCTACACCAGCAAATATCATGCTTCCGCTTTGTTTGTTTAAAACAACACTGTGGTATTGTGTTCTTCAACAAAACGGCCTTTGTACCTTTTTAATCCAAATGATTGTCAGTTTTCTTTGTAATAAAATATGTAAATCACAATATAATTAAGCTTCTTGGTGCTTTTGACATGCAGAAACATTTAAATGTAATCTATTACAGGTAACACTTTGCAGTGAGCAATATTTGTTACCGTATTTATTCATTAACGTTAGTTAAAAATAACATGAACTGCACATGTTAGTTCAGGTCCATCAAATAATTGTGATTTGTATTTCTGGAACTGCCCTATCCTGGTTCACTTCCTACCTGTTCAGCGTTACATCTGGCTAAGTCCACTACTGCCCCTGTCTCTCACGGTGTTCCTCAGGGTTCTGTTCTTGGTCCTTTACTGTTCATCATCTACATGCTTCCATTAGGTACCATTATCCATCATCATGGCTTCAACTTCCATTGCTACACAGATGACACCCAACTCTATATCCGTTCTCAACACAGTGCTCCTTTTTCCCACCAATTCCATATCGGCTTGTATTAATGATACAAATTTGGATGACCAGTAACCAAACTCAACACTGATAAAACAGATCTACTTCTTGTTGGTTTACTAAAACTTTTATCTCTTGATAATTTGCTGAAGAAGCTTAAACAAAAATTGGGGTTCCTCTATCATCTAAAAAATTGCTTTCCCTATGAGGCTCGAAAGAAGCTGGTTGAGAGTACTTTTTAATCAATAATTGATAATGGTGATCTTGTTTACATGCATGCAGCTTCATCTTTATTAAGGAAATTGGACTCTGTCTATCATGCAGCGTTGCGTTTTGTATGTGGTGCGGAATTACGTACACATCACTGTATCCTTTATGAATCTTTAGCATGGTCCTCTTTGCAACATACGAGGAATTTGCCTATGTATATATTAATTTCCAAGGCGCTTCTTGGTAAATTACCATCTTATATTACAAAATTTTTAGCTTTTTATACTAATGGTTATGGTACTATATCGCAGCTGCATCTTCGACTAAAAGTCCCAAAGGTATCCTCAGAATTTGGTAAGCATGCTTTTTCTTTTCATGCCCCTAGGGCTTGGAACGACTTGCAAAATGTACTGAAACTAGAGTTTTTGCCTCCTTTGAGTACTTTTAAATGTATTTTGTATTCTGCTTTGAAAGAGTCTTGTAAGTGCTTCTCTTGACCTTTGGCCTATTTGATTTGTTGGATTATTGTTTTGTTTTTGTTATTTGTATGGAACTATGTGTGCTGCCGTTTTGGCCAGGTCTCCCTGGAGGAAGAGATTATGATATCTCAATGGGATCTTCCTGGTTAAATAAAGGATAAATAAATGAAAAAATCTCATTTCAGTTTTGACAATGTTAACATTGCTGGAGTCTTGGTTCGACCTTCCACCACTGTTGAAAACCTGGGTATAATCTTTGACTCTTCTCTCTCCTTCCTTCCTCACATTTCTTCACTCACTAAGTCTTGCCTTCTTTCATCTCCGTAATATTGGTAGTTTACGTCGCTTCTTAAAAATGATGGGTAGGTATTAATGATGCTGTTTCATGCCTTCATTATTTCTTGACTACTGTAATTCTCTTTTCTATGGCTTATTATTATTATATTCATTATATTTAATAATGTATTAGTAAAAGCTGAAATTAACTAAGATTAATGAATGCTTTAGAAGTGTTTTTCATTGTTAACAAATTTAATTTTTTTATTTAAAAACAATTAGCATTGATTAAAATTTCACTAAGATCAAAATTCCTCCATGTAGGCCTAGTTTTACAAACGTAAAACGTGTCTGACCAGAAGAACGTTCCGTTATGTGGACAGTACAGTAGGAAAATCTTTTCCTGAACTGTGAAAGGGTTATGTGTTTTCCTAAAACAAATCCTGCCCCTTTTCATTCGTGTGAAGTCGTCCACGAGTCAGCTCCACCTCTCCCTCCTGTTCCCCCAGTGTCCCGTCTTTCCCATCGCTCTCTCTCTCTCTCTCTCTCTCTCTCTCTCTCTCTCTCTCTCTCTCTCTCTCTCTCTCTCTCTCTCCCACCCGCACGACTGTCCAGCTGGCAATTCACTGCCATTACAGCCGTTTATCACTGCTCATTAGGTGCCTTTCTTTGCTTCGTACAAGGTCTCGGTCCTGAAGCAGGTATCCCATTCTTTTCTGGATGCTTTTCAGGTTCTGTGCATAAATACAAACTTCATGAAACTGTGCTAAGACTCTGTGGGGGAAACCGACTAACTTGAGGTAAGTGAAAAGTGAAAATAGTTTGTCTTTTTTATTCGTCTGTGAGTATATTATTGAATAGTTTACTCTTTTGTGAAAAAAGTGTCAAATAGCTACTGTTGAATAGCGTTTTCTGCTCCGAGATAATCTGAGGTAAAGCAGCTGGACGCCAAGTAGCCTACACTAGGTTTTATATTTCTCTCAGTTTTGTCAATAAAAGATGTCAATTAGCCTATATAGGCTATTTATACGTATATATGTTTTAGAGAATACTGATAATGGAAGTTTCTTTTCTCCTCCTCGGCTTGTAACGTATTTCTTAAGAATGAGCAGCAGTGTTCAACGGTCCTTTGCGCAGAGACGTTGTTTAAGACCTGAACTAGATTTGGAGTCGCTGTGAATAAACATATAAACATTTGCATTTCGCCTTCATATACTTAGGAACTTGATGTTAAGTAGTAATATTGGTCGGTCCACGACCCTTACAATCTCCACATACCTTATGGGATCCAGTCAGATCTGGCTGCGCCTCGCCGACCGTTACCTCAGCAGATTTGTTTATATAAGCATTTCAGCTTGATATAGTTTACATATGAGATTATTTAAAATTGTATACTTAATGGTGTTAGTTTGATATAAATATAATTACAGCTGAAATACCTTTATAATTTCATGTGCTTGTGAATCATGTGACCCTTGAGCTACCGAATATCTGTTTTCAATTGCGCGCCAGTCTCTTTACTACCTTGTATAATTGGATCCATCCATCCATGGGAGGAAAAGTCCTTTGTCTATTAAATTGAAGACGTTTGACATGTTTTAACACGTTTTACACATTTTTGAAATTACTAATAAGACTTATACAACTATATGTAGATTTAATAGGCCTATGTTGATCTGCTACTTTTTTTACAAAAAAGACATTTGATTGTAAAATGAAGGTAAATATCTCTTTTGAACAGAATAGTTTTATTTGTATGTGATCGAATCAAGTTATGCAAGTATGGAAATAATAGTGAGTGTATTATTTTACGATACATAAGTGCTAGCTATGAAATTCACTTAGCAAAACAAATTAGTTTGCCATTCTATACCCAAAAATGTTTAAAAATGCAATTTCCATCACTGTCATTTACATGTTAAAGATGTGGCGGAAATGACAATGTGGTGCAAATGTTCATAACAGAAATGAAAGATACATTTGTCCAACTGTGTGACATTGTTATGGATCACACTTTATATTAGGTGGCATTAACTACTATGTACTAACAATAAAGACCTACAAAACTGTGGATTTACAGTGTAACTACATGTTGTTTTGGAAAATTCCCACATTTACTTATAATGAGTTTGATGTGTGGTTAGATTTGGCAGTAAAGTTAGGGTTAGGATTATAGGGGTTAGAGTTAGATATTGGGGTAATGGTTGGGTTACAGCTACGGATAAAGTGTATCTACAAATGTTAATTAAATGCAAGTACTTTTAATGTAATTATAATGTATCAACATGCATGTACATAGTTGTATCAATTGGTGAAGTACATAGTACTTAAGGCCACCTAATATAAAGTGTAACCAAATTAAGTAAACTAACTGAAAAGTGAGTTTTAAGAGAGTCCACTGGACCACAAGTGGCCATGTTTAAAGGACATATTAGGGAATCACCCTTATATGGGGATCTGCATGTAAAGGCCAAACTTGTCTTGCAGTTCATAGAGTTAGTTTTTATATGGATTCAAGTTTGCTTATGCTTATTAAGTTATGCTTACTTGATATTCAAATGAAGGTAATGCAAAGATGCTGTCTAGTCCCAAGGCTGACAGTTGAAGGGCATGTGTTTGGGTAACGGGTCTGTACCCGCTCACAGTGCAGCAGTGCTCAAGATTTACATTCCTTTGTGCTCCACAGGCTCCAGAGTGATTTGTCTGTTAAGCTGTTGTTACATTAGTGAAATCCCATAGCTGCACCAGTGAGGGGCTTTTATATCATTATCATCATCATCATCATCACAATTTTCTGTGCAATATCGTACTATATACAGAGATTTTAATCTATTCTGTCCACTAACATTATGAGGCGAACCTCTCGTCAATCACACATGCAGTCAGTGAATTGCTCCGTTAAATGTTTTATTGCTTCCTTTAAGTCAGTATACAAGCTGGTAATAATGAATCAAGGGAGACAGCTGTAGACTGCTGTATTTTCCAACTCTGCTTTGAATCCAAGGAATTACATTCACAGCTTGTTCAAGTCAGATGTTTAATTCATGTAGCTTTTTTGTAAACCCTGAAACAGCTCACAGTGTTCAAAAATATCAAAATAGGTGCTTGCACATGAAAGTATTGAGTATGTGTTTATGTTGAATAGGATGTGTGTGTCAAATGCAGTTGTCAGTTTCCTACTCACCTACTCACGCACCTATTTTCTACAATACAGCGGGTACCCCAGGGTGTGTTGGGAATCCGGGATACATGCAGACCTTTGATCTGTGGGTGAATCTCAAGAAATCATGTCTGTGACACATTTTGCCACCTGGGGGGAAAAGAAAGATATATAAGATACACTGTAACATTGTAAACAAAAAAAAAAAAAAATAGTTATATTAGCAAATAGCAAAAGTTTTTTAAATAAAACAAAGATTAATGGAGTATATTTTACAAAAATGTACTTAGTCTTTCTGCTTCAAAATTTCATGTTTAATTCAGTGTGTTACTTGCCATTTCTTTGTATTTATTTGTGAAATTTACTAGCAGTTTCTGAGTGAAAATTGTTTTAAATCAACTTTTTTTCAGTGTACAGTCATTATTATTATTATTATTTTTTACATTACAGTGATTAGAAAGCATTTTACAGTAATGAGAATTTAGGGTGGGGTGTGCTTAATCATCTTGAAAATTGTTACATGGCAAAAAAACTTCATGGTATTAAAAACAGGCTTAATGTCGGCAGAAATCGGAAGTTGTGTGATAGTCTTTTCTTCTTATTGTGACGTATAACCGAATGTGAAACGGCTCTTTAAATAAGAAAAAATGTATGTCCATCAGGAATTGATTGGATGGTTGTGGTTTGCTATTGCTGTGATGTCATGTGAGTGACAGGTTGTCCCGCCCTTGCTCCGGTAAACATGTCATAAGAAGAGATGTCGCTGCAAGTGGAA
This sequence comes from Hypophthalmichthys nobilis, assembly GCA_037950665.1. NCBI lineage: Eukaryota > Metazoa > Chordata > Actinopteri > Cypriniformes > Xenocyprididae > Hypophthalmichthys > Hypophthalmichthys nobilis. The sequence goes on along the minus strand of CM075477.1, from coordinate 28,350,643 downwards.
GGGGAAGTTATTTTGATTAAAGATTACGAGGGCACATGAATTAAAAAATAATAATTATGTGCATGCATGGATAAATGATTTTATAAATACTGCACTATTCCATTGAAAAAAATAAGAATTGTCTATTTTGATTTCATGGTGTCTTAAATTGTCTTATATAGCAATATACAGTTTTGCTGTGAAATGTGACCCAGACATATTCCCAGGCTAGAACAACCAGAGTGACCAGCATGCAAGATAAATTTAACAGTGAGCTTAAACATGTTTTGTATGAGCAATATTGTGAACACGAAATCAAAACATACTCACACTTTGCACAACAGTAACCGTGTGTTTCCTTTCTTTTCTGTTCCCTGCTGCAGAGCCACACATGGAGCTGTGTCAGTGGTGGCTACACATTTTTGTCTTCTTATTTAATGCTTGGATTCCATCATGCTTTGCCCAAACCCCACCGCCAGTGCGCTCCAGCCCCACACCGACCCCTCAGACGAGTCAGACGGCAGAAGGGCCAGAGACTCTGAAGTTCCGCTTGTCTGGTTTCCCCAGGAAACACAATGAGGGACGAATTGAGGTGTTTTATAAAAACGAGTGGGGGACCATCTGTGATGATGACTTCTCACTGGCCAATGCTCATGTCCTCTGCCGCCAGCTTGGCTTTGTGTCTGCCACGGGCTGGACACACAGCGCCAAGTATGGCAAGGGCACAGGTAATGTGCCTGCACTCACTCGCACACTCACTCAGACCAGATATAAAGCTATTTCTGCATGCTGGGAATGTGCTCCTCAGAGAGTTTGTGTTTGTTTCAGGGAAGATTTGGCTTGACAATGTGCAGTGCAGTGGCAGTGAAAAGAGCGTGTCGGTGTGTAAGTCTCGCGGCTGGGGCAACAGTGACTGCACTCATGATGAGGACGCTGGAGTGATCTGTAAAGATGAGAGACTGCCGGGATACGTGGACTCCAACGTTATAGAGGTAAAAGACCCTACACCAGTGTTAGGGAAAGTTACTTTTAAAAGTAATGTTACAGTATTGCGTTACTCCCTAAAAAAAGTAAGTAATTGTGTTACGTTACTTTTTCTCGTCTGAGCTGGGCTTGCTTGTTTGTTTTTAATAACAACAAAAAAAGATTTTTGGCAAATGAAAAGGCCCTTTGAAACCAAAAGTGAAATGAATAAGCCTCAGGCTGAAGGAAATGCAAATTCATGCCTGTACAGTAGAGGGCGCAGCTCAAACAAACCTTTCAGCTGTGCTGCCATTCTGGATTAAAGAAGTACGGAGCCCTGCACATGACATGCAGGAAAAAAAAGTCAATCGTGTGCACGATTTACTATTTTGTTCCCTCGATTTGCTAAATCGTGCACATGATTTACTAATTTGTTCCCTTGATTTATAAATCCTGCGCATGATTTAGCAAATCAAGTGAACAAATTAGTAAATCGTGCGCACAATTTATAAATTGAGGGAATGAATAAGTAAATTATGCGCACGATTTAACAAATAAAGGGGACGAATTAGGCCACATCCACACAAGGCCAGAGCTCTCCCTATCCCATCTTTTTTTCCCTCGTTCAAAAAAAAAATCCGTAAACACGCCGTTGTCTCAAGAAATATCTGCGTAGACACAAAACCACTGAAACCGACTCAAAACGATGTAGAATACATGCCAGACCAGTATGTGGCCACGGAGATACACTAAAAACGGAGAAGAAGAGTTGGAGCACGCGCATAAACCTTGTAAAGTAAATCTAAAGTAAATCTTAGTAAATCTAATAGGCTCAGTAGCTTCTGTGGCACGAACACAAGCATGTAGTCCGCCATTGTTGTTGTTGTTGCTGTTACGTGACGTAGCGGTGTCTGGTCGAGGCGTGGGGTGATGACATCATAGTTTCACCAAATATACAGATTGGCTGTACACACGAAAACGCAAGGGTGTCGTTTTCAGATTTATCCACTCTGGGTCCCAGTTTAAAAAAATAGTGGTTTCAGCTTTTATTTATTTCTAGTTAGTAATTTTAGTGCTTCAACTTCAGCTTATTTCAGTTAGCTGCTCTCCTTTTTAGTTTAGTTGAAGTTTAATAGTCTAATAGTTAGACTATTAGTTAATAATTATATTTTATTTGATTTCAGCTTTATTTCAGTTAACAAAAATGTTTTTGATAGCTTTAGTTTTAGGTTTAGTTAACAATAATAACCCTGATCTAACATGCAGGATCTCCAAGCACCGCTTTCTTACATGCTTCTTCACTCTCTGTTCTTGTTTAACTGTAGACATAGTTTCTATTCTTTGCGTCATGCGTTTCTCTCAGGTGCAGGTGAATGAGAATAAAGTGGAAGAGGTCCGTTTGCGTCCTGTGTTCACCATTGCAACTAAGCGGATGCCGGTCACTGAGGGAGTGGTGGAAGTCAAGAATAAGGACGGGTGGGCTCAGATCTGCGATAATGGTTGGACACCCAAAAATTCTCGAGTGGTTTGTGGCATGATGGGATTCCCCCATGAGAAGAAGGTCAACAAGAACTTCTACAAGTGAGTATTCATGACATGTTGAAGACCTCTGACAGGATGTAGGGCAGGAATCAATTTTATCCATCAGGATTGTGATTGGCCAATTAAACATTGTTACAAAAAAACTGTTAAAACCAGTTTTACACAGATGAATGTTGCTCTATTTAGAGCGACATCTTGTGTGTTTGTGTGTGTGTGTGGGATCTCACTATACTGTGGCTGTTTAGCCAGTGTGAGAGGAAATTATGTTTACTTTCTCAGTCATCCGTGAAATGCAGTTTAGCTCAGCAACATACACACAGTTTAAACCACAGACAAACACCTAGACAAGGAAACTATTGCATAGATGTACAACGCTCATGCACACTAATTAGAAGAAAGTACACTGGGGTCTCATCCTTCAAATCCAGTGGAATGTTACAAGAATGTTCCAATTACAGGAATAAGACCTTTGTTAAACACATATGGCTTTACACACATACACCAGTGATGATTTGATAATGAGAAGAAGCTGAGAGGATGTCTGTGTGTCTCCATTGTACGTCTGTCTGCATTTATTTCCCATATGTTGTTTTATAGACTACATTAAGGTTTCATTTCTCAAGCCGTCTCTCTAAGGCACGTACGCACCATTACCTTCCCCACATTCTTGAATCAATGGCACACTGTGACTGATGATGTTTCCATAACCTCAGAAAATCAGAATCCGAAAAAATGTCATAGGCTCCATTAAAATATAAAAAAACTATAACAATATTTTAATGGAACTTTAAAGGAATTCTTTTTGAATTCCAGCATTGTAAAAAACAGCCTGATTTATGTTTTATTATTGATAAAAAAGAAAAGCAAGTTTCTTTCTTCAACACTATGACTTTATTAGAGTTGGTCAGGTCAAAATAACATACAAAATACAATCAAATTAAAATAACAAAATGTTAGAGTAAATATGGAAAAATATTATTTATATATATATATTCATTTTATATTCCCTTTTAACATACTTTTAAAAAGAGTACTTATTATGGAAATAATATACTTTAAAATAATGTACTCAAGTATGAATGTAAAGTTTTCGGACACATAACTGCATGTTAATTTTAATTAAATTAAAATGTATTATAGTTTAAAATTATATTAAATGAAGTTAGCTGAACTTTGTGGTTTTTTGACCATCTTAAGTAGGAATTAGGTACATCTTTATTTGTAATTTCATAATTACTTCTATTGTCTTTGAAATATGGTTAAAGTGTACAGCTCAATTTTTGGTAAACTAAAATATACTTTAATGTAAACTTGTGTCATGTATATGAATATATTTGTAATGATGAAGACACACACACACATACATTATATATTTACAAACTTATGTTAGATGCGCTTAATTGTGATTAATTGATTTGCCAGCACTATTTAAAATCTAACTATATAACTTTAAAATATAACATTAAATGTAATATTGAATAACACTACAGGTAAAATGAAAATGAAAAGTACTTTACTTGTGCTTTAATGTGTCACTCAACACATCACAATAAGTGTAAATCTTTAAAGCATGACAAAAGATTATTAAAACAATGATTTAGAATGTACTTTAAAGTAAAACTTTTAATTTGACATCATTACAAAGTGCAATTTTTAAAAGTGTGTCAAGTATACTCTCTTTAAGTTCACTTAAGTGGCCTTATTTCATTAATATTATATTATCTGCAAGTACATTACAAGGGCACATTCAATACAAATAAGCAAACTTCTTTTTCACAAGAGAACTTGACTATTACTATCAAGTAAGGGTTAACTTATGGTGATGCTATACAACCTTTCCCATATCAAACAGCCTGAAGTGGACAAAGAGAAAGAGAGATACGGTAGACCGTGTGTATGTGTGCTTGACCCCATTTCCCTGTTTTCAACAGGCATCTCAGAAAGAGATCTGCTGAGCCAAAAGTTAAAGTTAAAGTAACAGCGGCCAGGTACCATCTGAGGGAAAGAAACCAGTAGTGTTCTTTCCCTAGAAGACTGAAACACATAGCGTGGCTTTAGTAGTGATCTTAAACGCAGCACTATTAGTTTTTGTCATCCTCTAACTAACTTCAATCTAATGTGTGTTTTAGTCAATTATCCTATTTTGTGAATGAGTTGTGTTGATTTGCTCTCTCAGTGAGGTGTGTGTGTGTGTGTGTGAGTATATCTGAGAGAGTGGTGGACGAAACATTTCCCCATGAAGAACTTATTACCATCTGTTAGTTTTACTCACATAGTTTTGAGATGAGGCTGTGCTTGTGTAAGAGTAAAAGCTTTCAGAGGGAGATTTCTTGAAACAGACACCCTCATGATAATTCTAACACAAATCCCTTCTTCTGCTTACTGCATGTTCACCTAAGATATGTGCGCTTCTAATGTGCTTGTTTCAGTGTATATAACAGGCATGGGAAAGTGAAATCACCACTAACAATTTTTTTAATTGATGTGGTATTTTATAGTTCTCATTTTTTTTTTAAGTTTCTGTTACTGACACTTAATGTAATTATTATATACCAAATAATAATTAATTTAGTTGGTTTGTGCCTGACAGCATCTTGTTAAATCTTAAAAAAAAAAAAAAAAAAAAAAGACTTGCATTTCATTTCCCTCTTTCCCATGCAGCTGGTATGTATATGTGTGCACATGCATGCTAGATGTTGCAGTGGACATTTGAGTGTTTTGAATGCTTAATGGATGTTTGCATTACAGGCAGGGGCCCAAAGCTAAGACTATATCTAAAACTAGCTCTAAGCCTAAACCGGGCAAATCAGCTGCAGCTAAAAGGTAACATTGGTAAAAATGGGAAACATACAATGCCTTCTTGTCTCAGACCTTTCTAACCTTCTCTTTTGTTCTCTAAATCTAAATGTGTCGCCAGTCAGAATACAAAAACCTCTAACGAGTTATAGAAAGTGGTTAAAAGATGGAGAAGTCTTCTGAAATAAAAATATATAGAAATACACTGCCATTCAGAAGTTTGGAGTCAGTAAGATAATTGTTTTAAAGAAATGTGTACTTTTATTAAAAGTGACATATTTAAACATTTTTTTGCTGTGAAAAAATATGTATTCATGCCTCAAAATAGCCTAAATGTAACTCTACACCCTTGCTTTATTTAATATACATGGACCTATGAATATGCTAATTAGCTCCACTCACTCGCATGAGCTCAGAGATCCACTCGGTCAGCTTACTGAGGTAAACGCTGCACAATGGTATCACTTTTTACAATGTTGGACACATAACGGTAATTAATATGATTAGCCTTTTGCTTGACTACATTATCAAACAGCTGCTAATAATGTGTTGCTAATGTTAGAAAAACCATGTTCCCATTCGCCATCTGAGTCAGACAACTGCCTTCTAACAATCAGTATTCTTAGAAATGCTTTGAACAACTCAGAATGTCAGTGGAGAAAGGCATATATTCATCATAACATCGTAATATACATCATACACCCACTATATTGCTAAATCTACCCAATTTTTATATCAACAGAAAAATACACCAGGATATATTCTCTTGAGACTCCCCTGCTTCAGAGCGGTCATAGTTAATGATATGCTAAATCCCGCCCACACGCTGACGTGATTGGTTGCAAGGTAGTTTGTGATGTCACAAAAACCAGCGATTTCAAACCGCGTTTTTGAAACTGTCTTTAGATCACTGCAGTTTTAAAGAGAAAATACTCAGCAACAGTTTGTCTTAAAGCATGTTAAAAACACCACATAGACATATAGTGTATAGTATAATGTATAGTATAATGCAATGTAAGTCGCTTTGGATAAAAGCGTCTGCTAAATGCATAAATGTAAATGTAAATATAAACAACATTAAAAACTTGATTTTCACCACATGGGGACTTTAAGCAAGGACACATTAAAGGGGCTATATATATTAATTTTCATGTGTTAATCACTTTTTTATTGTGTGAACAGCTTGTAACGAAACTTAAAAATGAGAGCTTCCCCAACTTCCTAGGTTGTCTATAAAAGCCTGTAGACTGATTTTTATGTGAAGGACTCTGACATTTTTGCCGGGAAAATCAAAAGGCCGTGACATTTACGTGTCGCTCCGAGACACATGAAACGAATGCTTATACAATGTTCAGGATAACGCCAAAAGTGCCGTTCTGTACTGTTATGTCAATTTGTCATGCAAAGAAAAGAGATGAATTCAAACTATAGTCTCACATAGCCAGATCTATATAGTCTATAGTCTCAAATATAGGCCTACATTATAATCAAACTATCATAACAGTGTAACTTTAATTACCTCATCTGTCGACATGATGCGGAGGCAGAGCTGGTGCAAACATATCCACATCACTATGATCAGATGATTTATTAACTGCTATTTTCTCACCGCTGTCATTTTTGTTGTGTGTTTATTTTGTTATTGAGAGGAGAGCGCACAGCATATATTTATATTTATCTTAACGTCGCTTTCAGCAGTGTGGACGGCTACAGGATGTTTGTTAACAGTATGTCGCTGGTGAAAGGTATTTCCAACTTATTTTTACTTATAAGCAAAGAACGAAAAAGAACTTCGCCGTGTGAGTAGATCGCAGTGCACGAGCACAAGCAATAAGTTGCTGGCTGCAGTTCACTTAATTGCCAAGGGTGTCGCTAATATCAAGAGTTTCTGAATTCTACATAGAGAGCCCCTTATAATAATATTAAAAAATAAATGTTTCTTGAGCAGCAAATCAGCATATTAGAATGATTTCTGAAGGATCATGAGACAGTGAAGACTGGAGTCTGAAAATTCAGCTTTGCATCACAGGAATAAATTACATTTTAAAATATATTCAAATAGAAAAGGGTTATTTTAAATTGCAATAATATTTCAAAATATTACTGTTTTTACTGAACTATTTTGATCAAATAAATGCAGCCTTTAGCAGAAACTTCTTTCAAAAACATTAAAAAACTGTACTGACCCCAAACCTTTGAATGGTAGCGTACATTATGCAATTTTGTTGTATGTCATTGTTAATATTAAATTACTGTCCAAAATTAATATAATTCATCAAGCATCTCCAATATTTCCATGAACAAAATCAGAGAAAAGGAATGTGTGGCTTATAGAAATTATGCTGATTACATCTATACGAGAATATTGCAGCAGCTGTTGAGTGTGTAAACATCTTTCTCAGAATAAAGGCTTAACCTGAATATGGACCTTAATGTGAAAATGACATGCATGGAAACATGGTAAGTGTCTCTTTCACTTCTCTCTCAGGCTGTATGCTGAGCGGCAGAAGAATCACTTTCTGGTTCATTCAGTGGCATGCTTAGGCACAGAAGTGCACTTGGCTGCATGTCCTCTAGAGTTTAACTATGGCAATGCCACAGAGTCGTGTCCTGGAGGAATGCCTGCTGTGGTCAGCTGTGTACCTGGTCCTCTGTACGCACAGAGCGCTACCATGAGGAAGAAACTCAAGATGCCGGTAAAGTGTGTTCATGTGTATGATACATGCAACAAACTCACTTTTACATGTATTTACACTGCGGTCACCACTGTTTCTTCCTCTCTTTCTCATCAGTCTGCTATACGCCTGAAGGGTGGAGCGAAACATGGTGAGGGCCGTGTCGAGTTATTGAAGGGCAATGAATGGGGGACGGTTTGTGATGATCGCTGGAACCTGCTCTCTGCCAGCGTCGTATGCAGAGAATTGGGCTTCGGCTCTGCCAAAGAAGCCCTCACAGGTGCCCGCATGGGACAAGGTGAGAATGCAAAGGATAGACCAAAAAAGATTAGGAGAAAGATTTTTTTTTTTTTTTGCCTGCAGTGATGGAATGCATGGAATGCTTTATTACCTGACCAGTGACTTGGACTCTTATCTCTGAGGTCATCAGAGATAACAACCCATCACTGAATATATAAATGCCCTAATTTATAGCTGACTGCCTGGAATATTTCATTCTGACTGGTCAGTTGCTACAATCTGCAGCCCAATATAATAAACAGGAACTGTATAACTGACCTTTGTCCCTGGCAAACCAGTCTCCTATATAGCTATATGCTAGTTTTATATTGTGTAACTAAAGCATTGATTTCTTTAATCTGCCCTGCCATAACAGCTTAAAGGGTTATTTCACCCAAAAATGACAATTATCCCATAATTTACTCACCCTCATGCCATCCTAGGTGTATATGACTATCTTCTTTCAGTCAAACAAAATATATTAAAAAATATCCTGGCTCTTCCCAGCTTTATAATGGGAGTGAATAGTAACTGAGATTTTTAAGCCCAAAAAAAAAAACACATCCATCTATCATAAAACGAATCCATACGACTCCAGGGGGGTAATAAAGGCCTTCTGAAGCAAAGCGATGCGTTTTTGTAAGAAAAATATCCATAATTATTTAATATTTTTTTTCAATTATTTGTTAGTATGAATTTGCCATTTTACTATGCATATGCTTCTGTGTTTTCTCTCAGGGTTTGGGCCTATCCATATGAATGAGGTGCAGTGCACTGGTCATGAGCGCTCTCTATTAAACTGCCGCTATAAAAACATCACGGCTGAAGACTGCAAACACACTGAAGATGCTTCCGTCCGCTGTAATGTCCCATATATGGGCTATGAGAAGACGGTCAGAGCAACACATACATGCACTCATAACCTTTCTTCTTTTAGTTGTGTATTTGTTATAATATGTTTATATGCATTGTTTAAATGTGCAAAAGAATATTTACATGTGCTAATTTTATGTCATTTTAACACATAGATCATGCGTCTGTCATTCTGATGTTTTCAGAAACTCTGTTTTACATCCACTTGCATCTATTGCTTGTTTCTCAATTCAAGGAGTACACAGCAATGATCAAATGAATGAATGATGTTGTGCTCAATATTCATTTTGACTCAAAATGGATGACTGGAGTGGTATCATTGTCTGTATCAAGAGACAATTACTGGAATTAATCATCTGTTGCGATTTACAATGATTGATCTCAACAGATGCAACATACCTTAACCATTATGTACCTACTGCTAGAAAACCTCCTTTATGCATGTACGGGTCACCAAGGATAGTTGTCACACTATATATATATATATATATATATATACACTACCAGTCAAAAGTTTGGAATCGGTAAGATTTTTAATGTTTTTAAAAGAAGTTTCGTCTGCTCACCAAGGCTGCATTTATTTAATTAAAAATACAGTAAAAACAGTAATATTGTGAAATATTATTACAATTTAAAATAACTGTTTTCTGTTTGAATATATTTTATAAAGTCATTTATTCCTGTGATGGCAAAGCTGAATTTTCAGCATCATTACTCCAGTCTTCAGTGTCACATGATAATAATAATAAATGTTTCTTGAGCAGCAAATCAGCACATTAGAATAATTTCTGAAGGATCATGTGACCCTGAAGACTGGAGTAATGATGCTGAAAAATCTTTATATCTTTACTTTTAAAATAAAAAAACAAAAATGCAACCTGAGAAATATTCAATAGAGTAAAAAGTGTGACAATTAGCCCTAGTCTCCCCTAAAATCTAATTTAACTCTCTCTTACCCCTCGTCCACGGTTGTGCCCTGCTCAGGTGCGCATCTCAGGGGGCCGATCTCGCTATGAGGGCCGTGTGGAGGTGTTGCAAACTGAGGCCAATGGGACGTTGCGCTGGGGCCTGATCTGTGGAGAAGGCTGGGGCACTGAGGAGGCCATGGTTGTGTGCAGGCAGCTGGGCCTCGGGTACGCCAACCATGGTCTACAAGTAGGATGCTAACAGTAACAGCAATACACACTTGCATGCTAACAATGCCTTGAACTTTCTGCTACCATCGAAAAAAATTCAGATGGTGCTGGCTTACACACTCCCACATACATATTCAAAGCCGTGAACTTTGAAAACCACATGAAAACACAGAGTCAGTGCATGTTGTACAGGGACAGAAGGAAATAACCTTGCTGAAAAGATCAGTCAGCTCTAGTTTTGCTAATGAACAACTTGGTTATACTAGCTAGACCAGCACCAAACTAGTACTAACCAGTCATGCTGTTCTATATTAGGGCCTCTTTTTTAAAGACATGCATAGAATGATCCTAAATGTGAACGAACAACAATTTCCGAAATGTTCCTACGAACGATTTATGGAATAACATACACAGAGACACAAATAATTATCCTTAAAGGTGCAGCAAGCGATTTCTGAGAAACGCTGTTGAAAATTTAAAGGGGTCTTTAATTATGATTTCACTTTTTTAACTTTAGTTAGTGTAATGTTAGATGTAAGTTATGACGCTCAAAGTTCAATGCAAAGGGAGATATTTTCTTTTACAGGAATCGCTTTTTAGGGACTACAAAAAATGGCTGGTAGGGACTACAACAAGCTTCTTTCTGGATTGGTGACATCACAAACCCCAAAATTTACATAAACCCTGCCCTCGGGAACACACAACAAAGGGGGTGAGGCCATGTTGGGCTGCTTAGGAGAAGAGGAAGAGTTGTTGTAGTTGAGTGTTGTTACCATGCCGTCATTTTACACCGACTGCTTCACAAATGAGTTTTTGCTCACACCCAAATTTGACAAGCTATAATAAATGATCTGTGGGGTATTTTGAGCTGAAACTTCACAGACACATTCTGTGTTCATTATTTTGGGGGCGGAGCAATGAAAGGAGGGGTGTGTTTGTTTGGGTGTCTGAGTGTTTCTCAGAAATCGCTTACTTTAATGCATCCCACTTTATAAATCACAGTTTATCTTTAATTCAAGTGCATGTTCTTCATTTGGCATACAGTTTTTGCCTTTATGAATCCCAATTTGTTCCTCACATTTGACATGGGATAAAAACCATGAAATTTAGGATCAGATGAGATTGTATGTGCGTTTTATAAATGAGGTCTTTTCAGCAGGGACGTCTGTCTTTGTATGTGGGTAAGCATCAAATGGCAGGAGCCAGATTGCTGATCGTGGTAGGATATGAGTGTGTTTGACGTTGCGTAGGTTGTGATTTCAGGTGCGTCTGTCAGGTGGGCGCTCACAGTATGAAGGGCGAGTGGAGGTGCGGGTGGGGCAGCGTTGGGGCAGTGTATGCAGTGAGGGCTGGACCACCAAAGAGGCCATGGTGGCATGCAGGCAGCTAGGGCTGGGGTTCAGCATGCATGCTATTACAGTGAGTACATGACATACACACATACTGACGCAGATGCAGCTGTTTTCCTTCACCAGGAATGTTGTTTTTAGGCAACATGAATGATTAGGAATAAGATGTTTGTTTTTTTTTCAGGAAAATAAGTTGAACACTTATTGGCGGTTTGCCATTGACGGTTTGGATGCTTTGTCCTGTTTTTGTTTTGTGAAGTTTGGCCACGTCTGGGTCATATTTTACCCCAAAAGAAATGATAGAAATAAGAATTTAGGACCAAGATTTTTTGCATTGTAACTATTTTTATAACAACTGAGCACATTTCCATGATTCAAAAACATTAATTGGTCCTGAAAAAATAGTCACACTTGTATTGTTTGCAGTCAAAAATGAACACTTTGGAAATGAATGGGATGAAATTTCATCAAGTGGAAACATTTGGTACTGCGCCCAAGCAAAATCTTACTGAAGGCTGATTTTTTGAGATATCAACCTCCAATTTTAGAGTTTTAGAGTGAAACATGTTTTGGAAAATATATATTTCATATAAAATTTAAAAATAGTATTTTTGTGCATTTTTCATAATAATAAACTTAAACTTCTATAACTTTTTCTTAGTTTCACTTAACTTTTTTTCAAATTATTTTTCTTTCTTTTAATTTTTTATTTTAATTTTGAGATGAAATGTGACCTGCTCATGTTTTACCCTAAAAGAAAGAAATGATAAAAAATACATTTTTAGAACCAAGATTTTTTTAATTGTGACATTATTTTCATGATAATTAAGCACATTTTCATACATTATCATTAGCATTTTGCAAAAAAAAAAAAAAAAAAATTGTATCATTCTTTCAGTCATTTAGTTTTTTTTTATTTTGGGGTGAAGTGACTCATGTTTTCTTGAGATTCACACAATTGTTATTTTTTCTTGGGTATAAAAGGTGTCAAGATGAAAGGAGCATAAGAGCACAGTACAATCTTCTGATAGTTATGAAAATGGTATTTGCAAATGGCATGTTTACCATATACTAGCTCTGTGTTGGTTTAAGTCCAGTGAATTTATGTCCATTTCATTCTTTTCATAGAAAACTACTTATCACTGTCTGTCTGTGTTTGTTTGTTTTGATGCGTGCTTGCTAAGGAAACATGGTATTGGGATAGCAGTAACGTGACAGAGATGGTTATGAGTGGAGTTAAATGTACTGGAGATGAGATGTCTCTGAGCCAGTGCCAACACCACAGAACGGTCAACTGCCAGAAAGCAAACGCACGATTCTCAGCAGGAGTTATCTGCTCAGAAAGTGAGTAATCCTACATGCACACACGAATACAAAGGTCCTTGAATTTGATTGGCTGAGTAGCTGATATTAAGCTGGTATTTAGACCAACAGCTACGGGACTTTTCACTGATTGTAGTACTTCATCTGTGTTTGTGATTTCCAAACAGATTTTCAGTCTTTGTATTAATGGTACAGTATTTTTCAGTGACTCTTTCTGTAGGTTACATTATAAGTGAGTCATTGAATCATTTATTCAACTGATTTGTTCTATATATTCGTACTATATAGAACCGAGTAGAAAAAAGTAGTTTGTCCGAATTCATTGTATTCATAAAACAGTAGACGAAAAGTACCCGGATGACCTACTACTTTTGGCAAGATTCTGAAGTGCGCATCTTATACGATCCCATGAGGCCACAGGAGAGGATTTGTGAATGTCAGTGAAGCAACACAACAGATTCTGAAAGTCACATGACAAATGTAGTATGTCCAGAGTTCATTCATACTACACACATTCATAATACATAAAACATACTAATTTAACGGTTGCCAAGTAGGTTCTTAAATGGAGTACCTACTTAGTATGCAGTTTCGGACACAGTAACTGTCTTTATGAGTGAGTCAACCAATTTGTTTAAAACCCTGATTCATTATAGGATCAAAAATAGACAAAGTAGTTGTCAATATTGTGTCAAAAATGTAGGTTACTCAGTATTAACTTCTTGTTTCTAGAACTGTTGTATAAAAGCAATGTCATATTCCGAATCTAATACAGTGTCTTGTATATTCAGTCATTATATTCAAAATATTTTTCATGGATAACTGGAATTCTCACCTCTCAGATGGTCAGTCTGCTGCTGATGGTAAACCAAAAGCTGTGGTCAGTCTTGTTTATCTCTCTCTGAGCACTAGCCTGTAATTAGTGAACCTCACATGGCGAAGGCTTGACTTCAGATGACTTACACCTGTCTGGATTACGCATACAAATGAGACAACATATAATTTTCTTAACTGTTGTACGTTAAGCAAACTGTTTGTTCAGACAACAAAACCTCAGAAATCCAGTCCAGTGTCCAACATGCAATGGCATAAAAATAGAAACAAAACTCTAAATCAAATTCCTGGAACAAAAAGATATATAATTTTTTATCTTTGAACTTTCGTTTTAAATTGCCAGCATGCCATTTCAGAGTTTTCATGTTTTAGCTTGATCTTAATATGCACAAGTTTATTTCCCCAGCTGCATCAGATCTAGTGCTGAACGCACCATTAGTGCAGCAGACGACGTATATAGAGGACCGGCCGTTACACATGCTGTACTGTGCAGCAGAGGAGGACTGTCTGTCCAAGAGCGCTGCTAAAGCTAATTGGCCTTACGGCCATCGCCGCCTGCTCCGCTTCTCCTCACAGATACACAACATCGGACGAGCAGACTTCAGGCCCAAAGCTGGTCGTCACTCATGGGTCTGGCACGCATGTCACGGGTAACCATACTGATCAAATTTCTTCCTTCAATAGAGTAAAGTAATTAATATTATTCATGTTGCGTTGAATATCTGGGTACACCTTTTATGTTGCGAGTCAAACTGAGCCTTATTGGTTTCCGTGCAATTTGTATGGACTGCCACAGAATAAAAATGGTAATTGCTACTTTTAATTTCACAATTCTGATTTTTTTTTTGTTGGAATTGCAAGTTGATATCTCACAATTCATAATCTTTTTCTCAGAATTGTGAGTTCATATCTTGCAATTCAGACTTTATAACTTACAATTTCGAATTGATATCTCACAATTATGAGGGGAAAAAGTCAAAATTCCGGGATATTTTGCCTTTTTTTCCTTGAAATTGCAAGTTTTTTTCCTCAGAATTGCAAGAAATAAACTCGCAGTTCTAACTTTTCTCTCACAATTGTAAGGTTATATCTATATTATGAAATAAAAATTGCTATTACCTTTTCTAACTTTTATTCTGTGGCAGAAACAGGCTTCCATACATTTGGCAAAATCAACAGTACAAAAAAAAAGGAACTAAGGATTCATGGAAAAACAGAAAACCACTATTAACATGTCACAGATTAAAAAGATCAAATATGAGAAATTATGAACTCCTATTGTTAAAAAAAATTGTCCCTCCCTTTGTGTTTGTGAATTTTAGCTGCACAGACACAAAATGAAAACATTTCCTTGATGCTTTTTTTTTTTCTTGTGTTTACTTGTGGTGACTATTTGCACACTGAAGTATCTAACATTATTTGTACTTAGTGTAAATAGTATTTATCATTTTTATGTCTGGTTCTCAAACCTTTCTGAGAATAAAATGGTTTATCACACTGCTTTTAAGCACTGCAACAGACTAGTAATTGAGATTAAAAAAACAAAACTAAAAGCCAGAAATATCAGACTTTTTGACTATGAATCAAATAGATGAAGAAACAGTGAATTTACTGTTTGACTTTGACTTTGCATTTCAAGTTTCACTGAAATTAATTGTTTATTAAGTGTTTCAAGATGTTTAACAATCAAGTGTGGGTCACAACACAACATCCACTGCTCTTCTAGCTGGTTTCTTCTCAGTCAGTTCTGATGGGATAAGGTTATACAAGTTTAATATGTGTGTTTAATATGTGTGTATGTGACTCCACAGGCATTATCATAGTATGGACATCTTCACACACTATGACCTGATGTCTGCCAATGGCACTAAAGTGGCAGAAGGACACAAAGCCAGCTTCTGCCTGGAGGACACTGATTGTGAAGAGGGTAAACCACACTCATCCACACACACTAAACAATTACAGTCAGCTCTGCTTAGTTAGACACACTATCAGTGATTAAAAATCTGTGTTAATTCTAGGTGTTTCCAAGAGGTATGAGTGTGCTAACTTTGGTGAGCAGGGCATCACAGTGGGATGCTGGGATTTGTATCGCCATGACATTGATTGCCAGTGGATAGACATTACTGATGTCAAGCCAGGAAATTATATCCTTCAGGTCAGATAATGGGTGCAGATCATTGTCCCAATCAACAAAAACAAGTCTTTTATTGATAAAAGAGTATCTTGACTTGTTTTCTTTTTTTTTTTTTAGGTTGTCATAAATCCTAACTATGAGGTTGCTGAGAGTGATTTCACAAACAATGCCATGAAATGTAACTGCAAATATGATGGCCACAGGATCTGGGTGCATAATTGCCATATTGGTGAGACACGAATACAAAGCCTCAGAAGTACTAGAAAATGTCTATGTTTGGAGTAGAATACTGCTGTCGCTTACTACTTAATGAATTATCTGCAATATATATACACTTTTGAAAGTAGTATAAGAAACAGAATTATGCAATCATTTTAAAAAGTAGTGTGCTACATTCCTTTCACGTGACCTCACATGATGCAATAATATTGTATATAATTCAGAGAGTGGTGTCATATTGTCATCTTGGAATTAACACTGTTATTTTGCATTTAATCCAGTTTTGACACAAACTTTCTTGGCAGTCTGATCAAATAATGATTCAAGAAAAAAAATTGTGGTTGAAATCAATTCCAGTTCAAGTGTGTACTGTTGTTGCAATATGCATTATGCACTGAAGATAGTAAGAGTATATGGTAGTATGCTAAAAAGGGTAAAGTGTTCCCATAGAATGTCAAATACTGAAAGATTTATTTTTCCTATCTTCATTTCAGGTGATGCTTTCAGTGAGGAGGCTGAGAAGAAGTTTGAGAAATACCCTGGACAACTTAACAACCAGATCTCGTAATCATATCACCAGATTGAACAAATTAGCATATTGAGACAATCTAACATCTAGGTTAATCCAGAATAAAATATTTATTCATTCAAACCAGCCATAAACTAATTATCGTCACATTGCAAGTTGCAGAAACCCTAAAATCTACAATATCCAGTGTTTTAACAACAACAGTATAGTTGTATTGACATTACCTGTAATTTCCTACAAAAAAAAAAAAAAAAACAGAACTCCAAAAGACACTGTGGGCCACTGAGTCTGTCTTAAGTAGTGTGAAGATTAGATGCAAATGAACATTTGCCTCAGGCCGTGCAGTGGTACAGCCTGCTCTATGTGTTTACAGTGCAATCAGGTGCTTATTTTCTTAAAGGTTTAAAAAGCCTTGTTGATGCATCACACAGTCAATGTGCTGCTGTCTCTGTGAGTTAAAAGTACTTGAATGTTTCGTATTCCAGATGAGCATTCATGTTTAAAAGCTGTTGCAAAGTGTGAATGTATGTTATGCTTCAAAGCTCTGACTCAATGTAGGATCCTATTTTACTTTCAAATGGTCTTTTATGTATGACTTGTTAAAGCTTCAGTGACGTTTTTTTACACACTGTCCTGTTTATGCATTCATGTGTTCAGATACGGTAATATTAACATTTCATGTCACATGGAACTGTTAAAGACGAAAAATAAAGTATTTAAAGTTGTAATACAAATAATTTCAAGTTTCATGAGCCAGTAAACATAAATGGTCATAATTAAATTAATTATTAGTCATACCTTACTTTACAAACGTATGGAAGCTTGTAATTGTGACTTTATTTCTCGCAATTCCGAGTTTATATCTCTCCCACTACACGACTTTAAAAATGGTCAGATAGCTGTTCTTTTCACAGTACACAACTGTCTGTCATCGCCCATGTCAGTTCCAGTAAAAACAAATTTCATACTACAGGACTGGTATTGCAGACAGGTCTAGATTTTTAACCTGCGTGCTAAATATCTCACGTGTATAGGTGATGAATCAGAGCTTCGCTCAGAGAGCACAAACTGCACAATTTAGAGAAGAGGAAGAGTTGTTGTAGTAGAGTGTTGTTACCATGCCGTCATTTTCACCAGACTGCTTCACAAACGACTCCGGTTTGAACAATGTAAGGCTGAACACCGTTACTGACAATCCTCATTTTGGCTGCGTGAAATTCTCCAGCTTTGTTGTTGTTGAGCAACCGAAGCGCGAGCTGTTAAAGCTCCACCCTCTTCTGGAAAGGGGGCCGGGAGCAGCAGCTCATTTGCATTTAAAGGGACACACACAAAAACAGCGTGTTTTTGCTCACACCCAAAGAGGGGCAAATTTGACAAGCTATAATAAATGATCTGTGGGGTATTTTGAGCTGAAACTTCACAGACACATTCTGGGGCCAGAAACTTGTAAAAGGGGCATTATAGGTTCCCTTTAACTATCAGTAAGCAGAAAATCAAGGCTATCACTTAGTATGTTGGGCGCCATTAAAAATATCTAGACCTGTCTGCGATGAGACCTGTAGCGTGAAATGCATTTTGACTGGAACTGACATCGGCGATGACAGTTGTGTCGTAGACTGAAAAACAGCAACTGAGCTTTTTTACACACTGTGATGACACGTTTCCAGTTTTCAACATCCCAAATCTAGTAAAGTTTTCTATATTTTCATTAATATATATATATATATATATATATATACACATACACACACATTTATAATGCTATACTTTGTTACATTAGCAGTAAATTTACCTTGGCAGTGAATTAACACTGCTGTGAGGGTGTTTCTAATTCAACAGGGAATGATAGCAAATTTTACACTTTCTTCTCTCTTCTGACTGCTGTAATCGATCTCTCAATATTTTTCCCTCTTTAGGAAAGTCTTGGAAACGCTATAATGAATTTACCCCCCTTTTGCTATTGTTATTGTATCAAATGGGGATACAAAAATTATAATTATATTTGCTGTCATCTCCTCTTCATCATTTTAGAAGTTTACCCAAATATGACAATTTCCACTTCTGAGAAGACCGGAAATGTGAAAAGGGTCAACAACTTTGTGTGTGGGCGGATTAACATATTGATATTAATTTTCTGGATCAAGGTCTATTTGGTTACTTTCTCATGAGCTCTGCACGGTCAGAATGGAAATTCAGTAACTACAAACCAGGACGCCATTACCAGGGTAACAATTCTAAAGAACAGATTCTGAAACATCAAAATGAGTCAGTGGGAGTAGATTACTTTCTGAAGGTACTGTGAATATATAATGGAAATGAGCCAAATGCTTTGATATTCCAATGTTTTACTGCAAAATCACAGCGGTTTTAAAATGTATTAAAATACAAACGTTGTAACATGAGATTCAGTACAAAACATCTGCAATGTCGTAATAATAGCACCCACTTTTATTATAGCGGTCACATGTTCACTGATCTTTTGACAATCGTGTTTCCTAAACACGAATAATTTGTGGATTTCCTTGAAAAACAATACTGATACAGTGTAGTTTGCGAGGACCTTGATATTAATCCAGTGCAATTTTCAGAATCATCCACACTAATTCATATACTTCCAAAAACGTGCACAAACTGCACAATTAAAAGATTTCAACTACACAAATGTTCATCTTAGCAAAACAAACTAGACTGTTCAGACATTCACATCATTACCTTCTTAAAAATTTCCAACAATTATTTTTCCTCACAGTGATTCTCAAATTCTCTCTCGCTTCTCATTTCTTACCAGCTATCCTCAGCAAAACCATTTCTTACTCTCTCTTTTTTTAATGCATAAGCTTCACATGATGTCACTCTGTGGACTCTGGGGTCATGTGCAGCATGAGGAGGTCGGCACCCCGGCGGACCACCATGTTTAAGCTGTCGCTTGTCCTCACAGCATTATAGATCTCTTCTGACGTGTTCACCTTTGCCCCATTTATCTCAACAATAACATCCCCTGGTTTCATTCCGGCTCTGTGAAATAGAAAACAAGAAACAGCATCAACAATAGGAGGCCTCTATCAACAGACCACAGCACTGAGAAAAGCGCAGTGAGGTCAGACCATTGCTGCTTACCTACTGGCTGGAGATCCTATAATAACACGGTGGATAAGAACTCCATGAGAAACATCAGGAAAGGACATGTCACGCATCTTCAGCTCTTCGATTATACTGAGGGGGAGAAAAGACACCATTTAAAGTTTAAAAAAGTCACTTGACTCAGTGACCATTTCACACATTCTTAAGGACCCGATATACTTTAAGTGAAAACAAAGAACGAACTACTGTGATGTTGAACAAAATCAGACCAAAACGAAGTTTGTTTGGAGTTCAAAACAGCTTGCCAAAGCGAACTTGGTTTGTATAAACAATAGACTAAAAAAAGATGGACGACACACCTTCACTCTCTTCCATTGTAGCAACTGAAGCCGCCAGTGTGCCAATATGGCGCTGACATCTTGAGTCTGCACGTAGTTAACTTGCGCAGTAGTAAGCATGAAGTGGAGCCGTGATATCAATGTCCCGCCCAAACTCAGAACAACTCATTATGTCGGTGTGAAATAAACAGTTATGGAAATGTAGAAATAAAAGTTAAAGCTCCAATTACCTCCTGAAAATCCAGAAAAAAGTCTGTTGGCACCTCAGTGACTACTTCACTCGGTGAAGCTGTCAATCTCAGCTGTCAATCATGACGTCACACCCCCAGTTTTATAGCATCAAATAACTAACTAAAACCAAACTTTTTTAAAAGAACGAACACTTGAACTAGCACCAGGGTGATAAAAACTGCCTAAAATGACAGAAATTGTCTTTGGAAAAAAATATTTGAAGTGTAATTTAATTGTTTAGTTTGTCTCATGTCCCATTGGAATACATGGAGAGGGCAGGGTTTATGACCTATACTGCTTCCAGCCACCTGGGGGCGATTGAGACACTTTGGCTTCACTTTTCAGGACTCGTGTGGCACGCTTGGTATGAACACCTTCGAACTACCATTGGTCCTTGGCAATTACATAATAGGTAGGTGTGGTTCTGAGGCTCTGCCTTTTTTGACATAGAAATCTTTTCCGGTTCATTTCTTCTGTTTTAAATAATTTTGTACCGTTATTATGCTTCTTGTTTTCGTCTTTTGACGTTGTACAAGCAGAATGTGGCGGTTGGTCGGTGTTGTATTTGTCCCGCTCATCATCCACTGTGATTGGATGGCTGGGTAAAAAGTGACAGTGATGAGCGCTCCGTTTTTCCCAAAGTTGAACATTCTTCAACTCGACTGGTAAAAGACGCCGAGCGCCAAGTGCTTCAGCGTGAAACAGATGCTCAGTGCCTCGTTACGCTCCTGGCGTTTTAAAAACGCAGTGCTCCCATTGAAAACAATTGGAGAAATACGCTAGCCTCTGAAAAAATGCTTTGGTGGACACAAGGCCTAGTGCTGCTTGCTTTAAAGCAATCTGTTGTATAAAGTGCTATATATAAATGTGACGTAACTTAGCCGGAGTGTCAAATTGCAGAGCTGGTGCAAACATGTCCACATCACTATGATCAGATTGTGAGATTGTGAGAAAGAGATCGAGTTTATTACCTGCATTCAGATTTAGCATTTTCCTTCAGGTCAGTCCTATGTTCATACTTAAAAATCTTAAATGTTAAATGCTTAAATGTCCGATGTATTATCTTGTCCTTTTAACAGTTAAGGGGTTTTCCCGTGACTGACAGCACTAGTCAAAGCATTTGTCAGTTGCGTCTTGTTCCGTGTTCACAACAATTCAGTCTTTTAAATGTAAAAGTATTCGCTACTGACACACTCATAAAGACAGTTTTTGCCGCCATCTAATGGCGTAATAATGTAACTTCTGTTGCTGTTCACGGTCAGGGACTATTTTTTCCAGCAGAAGGAAGGCTTTTAGTGAAAGTTCACTTCATGAAAGTTGCATTGATACATATTTTTGGCTTTAATATTTGTATTGTGTGGTAACCGTTTTATAAAAGCAATAAGGTACTTGAGGCTGTGCTGTATCGTGAATAAGTCATGGCTGAAGGGGTTCCAGGCACTAACACTAACACTTGCACTGCCTTCCACAATGTTTCTGATCTGCCTGCATTGACACCATTGTATGCGAACTGAACTGAGCTGGACGATGACATCATTGTTTTCTCCAGAGCTGTTGTATAGATAAATTAATAACTAATGATTTTTTACAACGGAATGAATCAATACTGAACTTACTTAAACTGGACTATGACACCATGTTCTTTTAGAGCTGCTGTACAGCCAAAATTATGTTCCCTCTACCACTGTAAAGCTGCTTTGACACAATTTACATTGTACAAAGCTTTATTTAAATAAAGGTGACTCGACTTGTTATTGAGAGGAAAGTGCAGCACATATTTACATATTCATCTAAAAGCTGCTCTCAGCAGAGTCGGATGTTCGCTAATAGTATATCGCTGCAAAGGTGTTTTGAACTTCTTTTTTACCCCTAAGCAAAGAACGAAAAACAACTTCACTGTGAGTATATCGGGGCCTTTAGGGTCTGGTATCAAAAAACAGTTTGGCACCTGGGGGTCAAAGTCAGCATCATCACTCCAATGTAACGCCGTTTTGATCCCGATTCTCCAAACCAGGACTCTGGAAACAACCGATACACGTCAAAAACAGTCAATGAGCTCAAAACAAATGATAACAAGAACCAGTGAGGTCAAAGATCATGCTTACTCTTCTTGTCTGCAGCACGCTCAAGGAAGAGACGGACTCTGTCTGAGGGAATAGCGAAGGAAATCCCTGCGGTCACTTTCATGGTATTAATTCCGATGACATCCCCATCCTGAAGGTTACAAACATAAAACGTCAGTTCATTACATGAAGCTAACATGTGACCAATCATTAGGTTCTCAGATAGACTGATCAGATACTTGTTCTTCTTGTTGTTTATATTTGTTCTTCTATTATTAGCCAATGGGCTGTAAATGAACTTTGATGTGCGAAATGAAACACCTCAACTTCCTTGTTTCGAAAAACCAAAAGCCATAAGCAGTATATTACGTAAATGTCAGTGACTCACCAGGTTTATAAGGGGACCTCCTGAATTTCCAAACTGTAGAACAGAAATTA
Organism: Hypophthalmichthys nobilis; assembly: GCA_037950665.1. Taxonomy (NCBI): domain Eukaryota; kingdom Metazoa; phylum Chordata; class Actinopteri; order Cypriniformes; family Xenocyprididae; genus Hypophthalmichthys; species Hypophthalmichthys nobilis. Next base: position 28,327,858 of record CM075477.1, on the reverse strand, counting down.
ACTACTGAGTGATGCAATATATTTAATTATTAATGACACAAATATAGTGTTTACATGCAATTACACCCAAATTCTCCAATGTCATTTCCTGTGCACTTACATCTATGGTAGCATCAGTCTGGATGTAGTCCATGTTGGAGTTGGACAGGCCCAGTTCTCTACTGCCTCTCTGGACAGAGCTGATGATTCCAGATGTGATTGTGTTTTTAAGAGAAAAGGGGCTCCCCATGGCAACCACGAACTCACCCTGACGCACATCAGACGACTGACCGAGACGCAGCGTTGGGAGGGGATGCTGGGATGAGACAGAGAACACAATGAGACTGTGATATATATATATTGTGAGTTATGGCTCTTTGGATCTAGCATTCTGCCTGCTTTAAATCAGACACAGAGATATGGTAGTGTGGTAAGATTACATTTGTTTGGTTGAATTATAACATTTATTTGACTTAATTATCGAGAGATGAGAGATGCGTGTGTGAATTACCTGCGTCTGTGCAGTGTCTCTCTACTAACAATGAATCTGTGAGTTTAATTACTTAAAAAAAACAGCAATGTTACCCCCTTGTTGCTGAGTAATATAATATAGGAATTCAGTAGCAAAGCTATTTTATTTATAAAAGTCACAGGCCAGTGTTGCACAGTGCGATTTTCGATCTCTGTGTGCAAGTGGTGTGCGTTTCAGTGAAGGCAGTGTATTAATATAGAAAGGTAATTAAACTGACGGGAACTACCAGTGCATTACACAGTTTGAATGCACACCTTCCAGCCAATCAGAATCGAGTATTCAGACAGAGCATGGCATTATATATACACTGCTGTTAAGATTTTTAATGTTTTTTAAAAAAAGTCTCTTCTGCTCACCAAGGCTGCATTTATTTGATTAAAAATACAAAAAACAGAGTAATATTGTGAAATATTATTACCATTTTAAATAACTGTTTTCTATTTTAATATATTTTAAAATGTAATTTATTCCTGTGATGCAAAGCTGAATTTTCAGCATCATTACTCCAGTCTTCAGTGTCACATGATCCTTCAGAAATGATTCTAATATGCTGATTTGGTGCTCAAGAAACATTTATGATTATTATCAATGTTGAAAACAGTTGTGTACTTTTTTTTTTTTTCAGGATTCCTTGATGAATAGAAAGTTCAAAAGAACAGCATTTATCTGAAACACAAAGCTTTTGTAACATTATACACTACCGTTCAAAAGTTTGGGGTCAGTACGATTTTTTTTTTTTTTATAGAAATGAATACTCTTATTCAGCAAGGATGCATTAAATAGATCAAAAGTGACAGTAAAAAATAAATTTATAATGTTACAAAAGATTATATTTCAAATAAATGCTGTTCTTTTGTACTTTCTATTTATCAAGGAATCGTACACAACTGTTTAAACATTGATAATAATAAATGTTTCTTGAGTAGCAAACCTGCATATTTGAATGATTTCTGAAGGATCATGTGACACTGAAGACTGGAGTAATGATATATAATGACATATTCAATGGTATATATACCATTGAAAATGTTTTGAAAGAAATCTAGGCTTTCAAGTCTGCATTATTATTACAATTTAAAATAACTGTTTTCTATTTTCATATATTTCGAAATGTAATTTATTCTTTTGATGAGCTGAATGCTACCTTAGCATTGATTTTGATGGTGGCGATGTCTGCAGCCTGGTCTACATCCTGGACAGTGGCATTATAAGTCTCTCCATTGGTCAGTTTGACACGGACTCCACGCTTGTTAGCAACCACGTGGGCATTGGTCACTATCAGGCCATCACTACTTATGATGAAGCCGGAGCCATTCGAGATGGGCACCTCACGGCCAGAAAAAGGGTGCCTAAAAAACAGTATATAATACAAGACACAATCAGCACACACATGTTAACTGATTCAAAAGTTCACTGTTGAGAAAAACAACTCAAACCAGCCTAAACTAGTTTGCTCGACTCCAAGTCAAGTCGGGCTGTCTGGTTTGTTGGCTAGTTTAAGACAGGCTTGGGTAATTTTTTTTTAGCAGCTTGACCAGAGTAAGAGACCATATTAACCAGACTGCGAGAACCTTTTAAGCCAGCCAAGACCATTTTAGGCTAGTTTAAGATGTGTACACAGTATCTAGTACACAGTTTTCTTGTATTTTTGACAGACTCACCGCCCAACGATCTCGATGTAGACTACAGCAGGAGTGGACTTCTCAACCACATCCGCGATGAAATTGTACTTGTACCGCGGACTGTCAGGTTTAAACGGAGAGGCACATTGGACAGTAGGTAGTATGCTGTCAATCAGCAAATTCCTGACCGCGACTGTCCTCTGTAGGGCATCTTTATTGTTCTCGTCTCTTAATGAATATAATAAGGCTGCTGCTCCTCCGAGTCCCAGTCCAAAAGCGACTGCCAGGGGAGCGCTGCGACTGCTGCCTCCTGAACCCCCGTGTGAAACTACAGTTTGTACTTCTACATGTTCCTGCTTACCTGAAGAGGTGTTAGAAAAGTGTCCTAAAGGCCTTGCTGTCATAACATTTGGTTGCCGACGACTGTCCCGGAGACATCTCGTGATTGTCCTTATAAGACATCGATTGACATATGATGTTGCCATGTTGCATCAGATGTATCGTAGTAGAAAACACTCAATTCAGATGAAAACAGGACTTTGACATCGCTGTGTCTAACACATTATATTAGCAAAAGTTTCTTTGAAAATCATTAAAAAAAAAAAAAATCTTTATAATATTCTTCACATATGCTTGTAAAGGCGTGTGACTGTTAAATCCTCTGCTCTGACTGTAGAGTCTGTGACTTTACCGGAAGTGGAAGTTGCCCAACGCATCTGCGCATGTCTGGACATGTCTGATGAGAGAGGGGCTGAATTCGGAACCGCATACTACTCTTACTACTTCTGCTATAGAAAGATAGAGTAGTATGCTTGTATGTGGTTGAGAATACAGCATCGGAAACTCTTTCTACTCAAAGTAGAAAATCGATTATCTTTGATGCACCAAATTGTTTCCAACGCATCATCTCCCAGATGAGGCAAGAATGTGTTCTTTAAAATACTGTTAATGTGGCTATTATTTAAAAATTATATCTAGGGCACAGTAGTGATGGGAAAAACGAAGCTTTTCAAAACCACGAATCAAGATTCGCAAAATGATTCACTGTTTCGAAGCGGTCGAAAATCCACAGACTAGTATAAATGCAGCGAAAACTCAGCCCAAATAACTCTTCCTTTTCATTAAATTTATACAAATTTTGTAAAAAATTATATATAGAAACTGGTTCATGAACTATTGAAATTTCGAATCATTTCGTGTAACGAAGCCTCGTTTGCTGAAATGTGTTTCGAATCACTGGTTCGAAACAAATGATTCGCAAAGGTTTCGAAGCGTGTTTCAAAAGCGCCCATCACTACAGCACAGGGATGATCACTTATGAATGGAACTGAATGAAAAGTGTTCATGATGACTATATTTTTTGCCAAAACTTGATGATACAAAATTATCTTCTGTGGTAAGTTCCATTTTTTCTACATTTGAAGTAATTATGATTCACTACACACCACACCCCTTACTGGAACTCTCTTTTGTTATTTTTATATGCCAATTACGACGAAATTAGTTAGTGCATTTACTGTATGAACTGTTACCAAATCAGTTCCAAGAGACTTTAGTTGGCTATATTTGAGACATTTTGAAAATGGGTTCCTCACACAGTACACACACACACACACACACACACAAAGATATCACACTACATCCACTGACTCTCTCATAATACTTACAGAGAGTCAGAAGACAAAGAACTCATGTGAACCAATTTTGAGAATTTGGGTTTTTTTTTTTTGTTCAAACAAGCAGCTTAAACCATGACACTGACAGTATATATTTTATGTACATAGGTATTATTGTTCTTTAAATCGTGTCATCACTGAAACGCAGTCCGTTTGACAACACGTCCTTCTTTATCGATGGCAAAATTGTAGTTTTTCGGGTTGTCAAGAGCCTCTTCAATCCGCTGATCTAGATTATCCAGTGTGATGAAATCCTTTGCCTCTTCCTGAAACAGATGAATGCAAAGAGTTAAATCATAAAACCATAACCCCTCCCACCTTGTTCTGTTGCAACCGATCATTGCAAAATACTGAAAGATTCACCTGTAGTTGAAGAATTTGTCTTTCTTTCTCTTTAATGTAGTTCTCCAGCTCTTGCTGGCGTAAGAGGACTGATTCTCTCCTCTTCATTTCCGCTTCCTCAGCCTCCTTCTGCACACGCTGCTCTCTGGAAGACCAGATGATACACATACATTTCAATCAGCAATAAAATGCAGTCTATTCAACTGCGTCCTGCAGTACTACAAACGAATCAGAGAGGTAAAGACCCATTCACACCAAGAACGAGAGCTATAACGATAACGATAAAGTTCTAAAAGTCATTCTAAATATTAATGAATAGCAGTTATTATTGTTGTGGACTCTGCACAGAGAAACTATATACTTAGAAATCACTTTCAGGGCAATTTTTTTCCAGTTGATGAATGATAAATACACTGACAGCCAATTAGAATCCATCCTGCTTTAAAGAGCTCACACATTTAAAATGGCAGATGACAAAACTGCAGTGTGCACTTATAATAAACAGAACGATATCGTCCGCTGGTGTGGACGCTAATATAGTTATCATTCTTGGTTTGAACAGGCCTTAAAAGATAGTTCGCCCTATAATGAAAATTGAGTCATAAATTACTTACCATGGTGTTGTTCTAATTCTAATTTATGGACCACAAAAGTAATGTAACTGCTTGTAATGTATTATTTAACGAAATTCACTCAATCTTGCAGAGAAAATGCACACAAATTAAGAAAGAAAATGAGAATAACAAAAACAAGACATGAAATACAATGCCTAGAAATCCCAAAAAAGTATCCGTGTACTTTCTTCACAGAGTGAAATATCACCGGACCAGAACTCTGTCAAAATACAGTCATAATGACAGCCGACAGATGTGAACATGATACATTTTTGATTTTGATGAACACAACGGATATATATTCACCTCAGAAAAGAAGGTACATGGGTTGTATTTCATGTCACATGATAATCTTATTAATCTAATCAGATTGAACTGCAGAGCTAATAGAGTCTCATGAATGCGTACGTCATGCAGCGGTGGTCAAGAATTTCATTAAATTTCTGTGTTTTTCATCAAACCCCATTGTATACCCCCAGAATACTTGAAATATACTGCATGTGTCACATGGGATCATTCTGTAATAATTTTGTGCCTTTTTTAAAAAGCTTGATGCTGGTTGCTATTTACTGCCATTATATGGACGAGCTCGAGTTGGACTTATTTTAAATTCTCCTTTTGTGGTCCATAAAAGAAAGAAGGGCATACAGCATTAGAACAACACCAGGGTGAGTAAATTCATTTTAATTCAGGGTGAACTATCCATTTAAGCGTATCCCAACCAGAACTCATCCTGTTTTCCCCCCAGTTTTAAAGTATGAATCACTATATTTGTTATATTATTGAAGGGGTACAGATAGGGTTAGGTTTATGGATAGGTTTGTAGCTATAATTACCATACAACAGGTCTTTATTTGATTGTATGATTTATTTTATGTTCCATTAATACCAATTATAATATAAGTTAACCTTACAAACATTTCTTACATAAAACATGTACACAGCGTACAGCCGCGGTACGCAGACAGACCATTTTCACAAAATGCCCCTCATGTACAGATCTGTCTAAATGACTCACCGTATTTTACGTAATCTGAGGTTTTCAGCATCATTCCAGGCCATTAGTGACCGATGCTCTTCAGCCTCTCTTTTAGCTCTCTCCTCTGCCGCAGAACCAACCTCATCTTCATATTTCTTCCTCAACACCTGCTCCTTGAACTCAAGTCTACATGCATAAAATGTTTAAGTATGATTGTCAATCTTAATGGCAAAAGATAATAAAAGAGACAATTAAAGGGGTAGAGTGACCTTGGCAATCACAGATCTGAATTCACTGGACATAATAATCAGTCAGGAAATGATTTAATATCATGCAGTCTTACCGCAGGGCTCTTAGGATCAAATTGTACTCAGTGAAACGCTCCTTTAGTACAACCATTTCCACTGGATCCACGGGAGGGGGAGTCTTGATCCGGCCCAATTTTGACTTCGCTTTGGGGTCTGTGCGAGATTTCCTTCCCCTGACAGTTTCGACCAAAACAGTAGAGCGAGGAGCGAGAAGACGGACTACAGGATCATGACACCTCGATAAAGCCCGCAACATGTTGAAGATTATCTATAGTTATGATTAACGGTAAGCGTCTATACAGTTAAAACCTGAAGGAAGGAATGAATGAATAAAGCACAAGTAACAGATTCCAGCATGGCTAAATAACATTGAGCATCTAAACTTAGGCCGCCATGTTCTTGAACTTTAACCGCGGAAATGTTTCTTTCCTCGATGTACAGTCACTGCTGAGCCGAACGCAAAGCGCTCTCTACTGCCTCGCGCTGGAAGTAAACAGAACTGTCTGTGAACGCGTTCAATAACTACAGGGATGGAGATCGTGAGGTAATTAACGATTCTGGTTCACCTTATGATTTATGTTCCTTAACTGTTCCATTAAATGTTCTAGCATACTTCTGAGACATATCTGGGGGGAAAAGCGTTTGGATGCAGCATAAATTAGGTAACAATGTGGTTTTAACTGTTGGATAAAAATACTAAAAAAAAAACAAGCGTTTTGTAACATGTTTCATGACAAAAACGCATTGTCTTTACACAGTGTCTAATGAAAAACCACTAACTGCGAGACTGATTTATATTGAAGGCCATTTCCGCCACATAAGGGGAAAAATATGATAGGCTATAAAAATAATATACTAAGTCGTAATTATGAGCAGTGTAGGCTTTACAAGTAACGAGTTACGTAATCAGATTACTTTTCAAGTAACTACTAAAGTAACGCGTTACTTTTTCAAATAATGTTTGTTTTCCAATTTATTGACTGACAGCTCTCCTGTCCCTATGTTGAGAGAAATCGTCATTTCACTCGGCGGCCATCTTTGAAACGCCTCTCGGGCATTCAAGTGCATCTCTTTGAATGGGGAAACATAAAATTCTCCAAAGCTGTTTGCCATGCTTTCGATTAAATCATTTTTGAAATCACCAATGAAATCTGACAACTGTCTCATAAATTTTGTTTCTAAATGCTCGAATCATGACACAAAACGGTATTTTTCAAGCTGGATCAAGGTAATACGCATGCGCAGTCCTAAATGCGCGTCTCTTGTGTCTCATTTCGGAGGCGCGCGTCTGACTGTTTCTATAGGAACCGGAGCTTCTAAAGGCCGCTGCAGTGACTCAATGACTTTACCAATCGGTGATTGGCTCTTATTTAGAAGGCGGGACTTATTCCGCCATATTGCGCGCTGCACTTTCTCCCATTCAAAACAATACGAGTGATGTGTCTTGTGTTATTTTATAGTCTTTAGTTAAGTGCAGAGGTGTTGTTTGTTTGCACTGTGTAATCATGATGGTTATTATAGACTAGTTCTAGACTGAATGTGAGCATATTTACGTCCTATTCCTAGGTTTTAATGAGCAAACATCGGATTGGCTCTTATTGCATGTCTTACACAGGCTCACACTCAAACACACAGCAGAAGAGGTACTGTTGCTTTATTCAGCATGTATTCAGATACAAACATACAGCACCATTCACTTCAGAGACTGTCATGATAAACAGACTCGGTTTCTTGTTCATTTCCAAATTACTGATAATTGACTTACATTATAACTTAGATGAAACGACAAAAGCAGATGAGAGCATAGCTGTATTTTAACCACAAGTCTAAAATCTCCAGTTCTAGAGCTCTTATTATTTCTACTCTTGATTTTTCAGTCATGCTTTTATCATGTCAATCAATGTAAATTGCTAAAGCAAAATAATCAAATAAACTCAACAAAACAAACATATGAGAAGCAGAACACAGACGGATATCAGATAGTAAACTAAATGTTAGGCTACTACAACGTTCACTAAAAATAACACATTCTAACATAACTAAAACATAACTCTTGCACTAACTACATATAATCTAAAGAGCCAGAAATGGTGGACAGTGTCCTGTTGGCTGATTCTTGGTCTAATGTCAAATTAACAAATTGGCTTTAGTCTATTCCTAGCATCCAAAGCAAGCTGAGATTGAACAATGATTCACCTCAACAAACAATTGGTTAAAAGTTTGCATATTGGAGATCACTGGCTAATCAGATGCTCAATGGGTGCTGGGAATCAAACATAAATACATTACAATGGATTTATTTGCAGAACAGTATAGTGTTCTTCAATTGGAACCTTCTATGGTCCTCCATGAGAATCTGCCAACATGACACTGAGCTCTGGCTGAGTGAGTGCTGCCCCTAGCGATGTCTCAAAGGTGGTCATTTTTCCATTTCGAGTGTAAAGAAGAAGGGGGACCTCCTTATGTGTACCTCTTGTGTGACACAAGGGCTCGTCTGACTTTAAAGCAATGATATGCTGAGGCTTTGTTTCATGGCTGGATGATGGAATTTGGGTAACTAAAGAACTAGGATTGGAGGTAAATACAATGGTTATGGATGTGAAATGTTGGGTCCAGGGCTGTGTTTCTCAAAAGCATTGTGAGCTAAGTTTATCGTAGAGACCACTGGTGGCAATGGTTCTACGATCTACTTAAGTTTATGATGCTTTTAGGAAACAGCCCGGGTTAGTCAAGTTTTTGGGGGGAAAAAGTAAGTTTATTTTCCTATCAATGTTTGAATCTGGGGGGATGATGTTGTAGGTTAGTATTTTAGGATCTTAAGGTGGGTCTCTCCCTCAATAGTGTTCAAAATATGAATATGATGAATGTGAGTTATTGGGATTTTGTGTTTTAGGGGTTTAGGCAAGGGCTGGGAAGGTGGAATATGTAAATCGAAATTCTTCTCCCTCCAGGAGTTTCCTGTTAAGACAAAAATGAAGGTCAATTCTAAACAAACCACATCACATCAATACCCATTTGTGATCTACCATCCAAGTCTCACATATTTGTGATTCTTTTAAATGTGAATCTGTTTAAAGAAACTGCAAGTGTCATATTGTCAAGGATATTACCTGTAAGCTGCAATCTCAACATCCAAAGCCATCTTCACATTAAGCAGATCTTGATACTCCCGCAAATAGCGTGACATTTCCTCTTTCGCATCAGCAATGTCCCTCTCTAGGTCACTTATCCTCCCCTAGTTATTCAGAGAAAATCATAAGCATAAATTAATGCATTAATGATTAACTGACAGAAACATTCCTATACTGTATTTGTGCCAGAGTAGTAACTTCATAGACCTTACAGATTTTGCTCAGCAATACCTTTTCCTCTCAGCCTCATTTGTTCTACTCAGTTTGTCAGTCATGACTCAGCACTGATGGAATGAGTCAGCATCAGTAACATTACTGCAACTTTGGTATCACTTGGACATTATAATGACAAAAGCACAGCAGAAATAGTATTCCATCAATGCTGAGACTGTAGAACAGTAAAGGTCAGCACAATGACTTAGTCTCTGTGTCAAGTCTCTGTTTCATCATTTGTTGCCTCGTGAGGAAGCACAAAGACTTTAGACAAAGAAAATTGTACTTTTATGGGACAACAGCGTTTATGGGGTGAGATCTGCTTGGTTACAAACATTCTTCCAAATATCTTCCTTTGTGTTCAGCAGAACAAAGAAATTTATACAAGTCTGGAACAACTTGAGGGGGAGTAAATGATGACAGAATTTTCATTTTTGGGTGAACTATCCTTTTCAGGGTATGTATTACAGCTAATATTCATCTTTAATAGATATAGTCTCTTTAAAGGTATGGCCTTAGTGACAAGCTGTTGTGCCCCTAAAGGTACATTTTTAGCACATTTTGTCTGAGTATTATACAAATACGATACGAGTGTCTCTACAGAGGCATTTAATTGCTTTTATTGCACATGTGGTGCAATTATGATTGATTACTGCCAGTGATTTATACCTGGTACTTGGTGACCTCAGTGTTCTGCGTCTCCTCTAGTTCCCCTAGTTGTGCATTCAGTGAATCGATGACGTTCCTCAGTGCTTCGACCTCAGCTGAACGGGACTGCAGCAGCCGTCGGTACTCAGAGGTCTCCTCACGTACCAAGCGCACAGCCTCCTCCTGCTTATCTTTTAGCTCCACTACGCTCGCCACCTTCCCCTGGAACCAAGCCTCGGCGGTTTGCATGTTGCGTCCAGCCAGGCTCTCATACTGCGCTCGGATCTCTCTCAGAGCGGCCGACAGGTCCGGTCTGCTTGTGTCCAGCTCCACGCTGAGGCTGGCAACCTGTAGCTGGACCCTCAGCCCCTCCTGCTCCTCTGCGAACACTTGCTTTAGGAAGGCCATCTCCTGTGCCAGGGAGTCAACGCTGGCCTCCGCATCACAGCTGCACAGAGCGATTTGGCCTGCCTCCTCTCGCAACCGCTGCAGGTCCGTCTCTGCCCGGCTACGCCGCCGTGCCTCTTCCTCCCAGCGCTTGTGCAGCTGTGCATGCGCCTCCCGCAACGTCTCCCTCTGCGCCTCCATGCGAGCTTTAGTCTGGGCCTCTTGGTGCAGCTGCTCCCTGAGGCCCCGTACTTCCTGCAGGTAGAGCTGCTGCAAGCGGGACGGCTGACTCTGCCTGCGCCGTAGGGCCTCCAGCTGCAGGAGCAGAGCCCGGTTTTGCTGCTCGAGGTGTCGCACCTTCTCAATGTAGGATGCAAAGCGGTTGTTTAGACCCACCAGCTGCTCTCGTTCTTGGGCCCGCAGCTCCAACAGCTCCGCGTTCACTACACTCGCCTGAATCAGGTCGCTCTGCTCCCAGCGCTGCAGAGGCTCCAAACGCATCGGCCTCCTGGAGGAAGACAGGGGCCCCCGGGAGAGCCGATAGGTGGTGGTACTGGAGTGGGAATCTTCCCTTCTCCGTGAGAGGGAGGAGGAGATGAATGGGTCAAAGCTCATGATGCAGGATTTTTTGTTATTTTTTTGTTTGGTTTTCAAATGATGTTGATGTTTTGTTGGTTGGAGAAGTTTTTCTTTTTAAGTCCCCCTTGTTCTGCACACCATTAGTGGAGATGAACCGGCACTGCACCAGTTCAGAAATGCTGCAGAGCAGTGTGCTTTATACAGGACACACATTCACACTGTCTCCGCACACACACACAGATCCTCAGCCAATCAACAGCTCAGCAGTGTCATGATGCTGCCGATTGGTTTTGTGTTTCTTTTTTAGCTGGAGTAGCATATCAGGAGGAAGGGCAGATTTATATATTTTTATTATAGGGTCACTCTGCATGTTTTCAGTTTGAAATGTTATTCAAATGGCTATATGAATCTGTGTGTGAAACATTTTAAAGAAATCCATGCAGTTATAGTTAGAATATGGGAATAAACAATAACAGCCCCTTCAGACCCAATTTTTTTTCCACTGAGCAAAAAAAAAAGTATCCACTTGATATTTGCTATTCTTTAATGTATAAATGAGTCTAAAAACAATATTTGTGCAAACTCTTTTTTTTTTAGATTTTTTTCCATGTCCACTACAATGGACACCAGGACTGAAGCATCAAAAAATGAATCATATTTTAACCATACATTACTTATGAACTAGAATTTAAACAGCATGTGAACTAACATTGAAGATTTTAAAAAGAACACATACTGTAACAATAAGCAATGCAATAAGAATGTAGGAAAAAATGTAAGATGGTAGGATGAAGTCTCAAAAACTTGTTTGGTTCTTTTTGTTGGTTGCAGTGGGTGAATGGGAGCATGTGTGTATATGTCTGTGTGTGTTTGTGAGTGTGTTTGAGTGTACTTGCTGGTTTTGATATATGACATCAGTGCGTGTTTGTTGCTGTGTATGCACTCATTTCACATTCGCTGTTACTGTTTTTCACTAAAACTAATGAAAAACTGAACTGACAGTTTATGGTCACAACATTGAAGACATGAAATAATTTTATTAAAACATAATATCCATCGCAATGGACATCGATCTTTTTTTAAAAAAAATCCTGTGTTCTACAGCTCTGAAAGATCTTCAAATTAACTTTTGATTCTGATTGGCTGTTCAGCTACTGCCACCTGCTGGTATGGAAAGGCATTTCTTCTTAAGCAGGCGCAGAACGGATGTGCTACTTTGGCCGTCGGTTGTCGAGCGTCGGTTTGGTGTGTCAGGTTACTTTGGACTCAGACGCTGCAGACGTGAACCAACCCCGCAGTCTGCTTTCGTCGCCACTAGTTCGGCAGCGTCGCTTGGTGTGTTCCAGGCTTAAAAGGTAAAAAAAGGAGCTCCTCCTCCTCCTATTTGGTTAGCCATGCCTGTCTTTTGTGATACCTGAAGTTATGGGTCATACTTTCATTGTGATTGGTTGATCAGTGACCAATCAGTGACCAGGCAGTACTTATATTATAAAAACATAAAATCTTATTGGTTTAAACCAAAAACCATGTGATGTCCATTCAAATGGATGTAGGGTCTGAAGGGGTTAAACTAAGATTTTAAACCTTTTGTTCTCCCTCTTCCAGGAATGGCGCAGCCTCTGGCTGACATCCTTGAGTCTCAGGAAGGTGAGTCTCTGAGAAATTATCTGATTCAGCAATGTCTCCTCCCTGTAATGGTGAACACAGACAGTTATTTCAGGATTTATATGATAAATGTTAAGAACAATTTAAGTTTAGATCCCCATTGAGGAGTTTTTCCAATACACTCTGGCATCAGAGTATAAACATTAGGGTAACACATTACAGCAATGCAATAAGATGCATTTAAAAGTGTTTAACATTATTTTAGTTCCTTAATTTTAATTAACACTTGGTAAAGCAATTAAATAATGCAAAATAATACTAATAAATTTCAGCTGTGAAAAAGTTCCATTACTGGGTCATCATATACTTCAAATCATGTAGTTAAAATTCAAAACATTAATATTTTAAGGAAAAATGTATGTTTGTGTGTACTTGCTGTTTATGATTAAAGGGGTGGTATAATGCCACATTTACAAGATGTAAAATAAGTCTCTGATGTTCCCAGAGTGTGTAAGTGACGTTTTAGCTCATCATACAGATAATTTTTTATAGTATCTTAAATTTGTCACTTTTTGACGGTGAGCAAAAACGCTCTGTTTTTGTGTGTCTCTTTAAATGCAAATGAGCTGCTGCTCTCAAAAGGGGGTGGAGTTTCAGGAGCTTGTGTTAGCACTTAGCAGCTCCGATTAACGTTACCTCACACAGACTCATGGAAAATGTCAGAAATGTTCAGCCTTTTATGTTCAAATCGGAGTCGGACAACGATGGAGAGACTCAAGAAGAAGTGACAACGTAGAACGAACAGGACATTTCTGAATGGTTAGTTGATGAATGTCCGAAATCGCGTACTGTAGAGTAGGTACTACATTTGAATTTAAATTTACTTCACGACCGTTGAAAAAGTACGTTCTATATAGTACGAATGCATGTAGTATGAATCACATGACAGTCACATGACCTACTAGCGTCAGTTACGTCCCTTCAACTCCATTCACAAATCCTCTCCCGTGGCCTCATGGGATAGTAAAGTGTCCATCATATGCGCACTTCAGAATCTCACCGGAAGTAGTAAGTCATCCGGGTACTTTTCGCCTACTGTTTTTCGAATACTATGAATTCGGACATACTACTCTGTTCGCATACTGTTTTTCGCGTACTATATAGTAGAGTAGTATTCGATGTCGGATGCAGCTGAAAATGTCAGAAACTGTTCACCCTTTTATGTTCAAAACGGAGTCGGACAGTGATGGAGAGACTCAAGAAGAAGTGACGTCAAATGCAACAGGAGGTTTCTGAACGGTTATTTGATAAATTTATGTAGCTGATGTGGAGTTAACTATCTTAAAGTCATTAATTAGTATATTCTGTTATGATAATCTATAAATCGCTCATTTGGGAACTGTTGTAAGATGCTTACAGAGCCAGAGAATATGCTGCATGAAAATAGAACAGGTATAGTTTAGTTTAATTATGGTTATAACTTGTCATTTTGCCATCTTGCTTTTATGACATGCTATTGCATTTGTGTTACATACTGTAATGCAATAACATGGCCTCACCCCTTTGTTGCGTGTTCTCGGGGGCAGGGTTTATGTAAATTTTAGGGTTAGTGATGTCACCAACCCGGGAAGAAGCTCGTTGTAGTCCCTACCAGCCGTTTGTTGTAGTCCTTAAACAGAGAATTCTTTAAAAGACAATATCTCCATTTGCATTGAACTTTCAGCGCTGTATCTTTGCAGATGTTGTTTATGCTCAAACAGCAACATTACACACTAACTAAAGTTAAAAAAGTGAAATCGCAATGAACCACCCCTTTAATATATGATTGTGTGCATATAGCATCAAGGCATCAGTGTGTGTGTTGCTGTGTATGCACTCATTTCACATTCGCTGTTTCTGTTTTTCACTAAAACTAATGAAAAACTGAATGACAGTTAATGGTCACAACACTGAAGACATAAAATCAGATAAAAAATATTAATAATTAATTTTAATAAAACATATGTCCATTGTGCTGGACATCAAAGTTTTAAAAAAATCCTGTGTTCTACAGCTCTGAAAGATCTTCAAATTAAATTTGAATATTATCACTTGATATTGTTAAGATTATAATAGGTATAAGGTGATGATGCTACCATGAACATAACTCTGCATATAAAAGGGAAAAAAAGAGATCAGATTAAGCTATGGGTCATACTTTCATTGTGATTGGTTGATCAGTGACCAATCAGTGACCAGGAAGTACTCACATTATAAAAACATAAAATCTTATTGGTTTAAACCAAAAACCATGTGATGTCCATTCAAATGGATGTAGGGTCTGAAGGGGTTAAACTAAGATTTTAAACCTCTTGTTCTCCCTCTTCCAGGAATGGCGCAGCCTCTGGCTGACATCCTTGAGTCTCAGGAAGGTGAGTCTCTGAGAAATTATCTGATTCAGCAATGTCTCCTCCCTGTAATGGTGACAGTTATTATAGGATTTATATGATAAATGTTAAGAACAATATAAGTTTAGATCCCCGTTGAGGAGCTTTTCCACTACACTCATCAGAGCATAAACACATAACAGCAATGCATTTAAAAGTGTTCACCATTATTTTAGTTCCTTCATTTTGTTAAACAACAACTAAGTTGTAAACCAAACAACATAAACCTGTGACTTTACTCTTTGCCCTCAAATATTCAGCCTCTAAATCAAAGTTACCTGTGGTGTGCACTGTGCCGCAAAGTCCCTCAGCGCATAAAGTTCCTTCTGTACACTGAAAGACAATCAATCAACACTTGGTAAAGCAACTGAACAATGCAAAATAATACAAATAAACTTCAGCTGTGAAAAAGTTCCTTTACTGGATCATCATATACTGCTGACTTCAAATCATGTAGTTAAAATTCAAAAAAATATTATTTCAAGGAAAAATGTAAACTTACTCTCTCCCTGCAACTGCCCCTGTAAAACAAGAGTAAAGACAATGACAGTGAGCTGCATCATTAACAGCTCTTATACATGTGTCAAAACATACCAATGAAACTTACAGTATGTATAGATCTGTAAAACCAGCCACACACCAGACATAATGCTTTCAAACGGCAGCACTATTACACGCAGATCATCCACTGTTCTCTCCCCCTTGTCTTGTAAACAGAAGAATTTAATGTCCTCTTCAACAGAACCTTACAAAAATATTGTTTAAGTGTTAACACTTACAAACTTGTAGTATTAATTCTGTGGCAAGAGAAACAGAGTTGACCACTGGCAGACCTGCCACCCCATACATGAACAAAGTAGTGTAAATTACATCTGCAAAAGAGAAGAAGTTACACATTACACATTTTTAACCCCTACTGATTTTTTAAAAACATTTACAAATGCTTTTGCCACAAAGTAACTAAATCTGAATGTTTTCTTGACTTTCTTTCCTCATTTTTGGACTTTCAGTGTATTTTGTTACCAGGAACTGCTCTGGGGAATCGTGGTGGTTTAATCGCAGTCAAGATGTGGAGCAGAACTGTGACAAAGATCCATCCAAAACGCTCTAAGATCAATGACACATTATAATAGTCAGGTAACAATTGCTGAAAAAACACTTTTAGCACAAACCAAACAAAACATAAAAGTAACAATGCAAGCAACTTGTTTTTTTCTAAATGAATAGGGCAACTGATTTTGCTGACACTTACCGTTCGTATACTCCAGAATCTTGTTAAGATAATATAAAATAAATGCAGTATGCCCGATGAGCGTTACAACCATAACGTTTACCCAAACTAAATCTAGGACAAAGATAGTGAGACAGAAAGATCATCATTAATACGGCTAGCATGTTATTTCAACAAATATAATTTAACACATTCACATTCAATGGGGAAAAAAAGATTTCTGTCCAAATTTTCAAAGTCAGTCATTGATTTTGGAGTATTTGTCTGTAAGCTAATTTAAATTGCCTCACCAGCCAGAGGGAACATGACAAATAAACATTTTGATATGTGACATGTAAAATGAAACGCATTAAAAAACTACATTTGTTTGTGTACTTACAACATCTCCATATAAGTGCATAAAGTTGATTTTTGTCAAGTTTTGAACAAAGGTACTGTCGAATTGCTGGAATTGGAAGAACTATGAATGATATGGCAGCAGATATTCCCCCAAAAGCATATGTCATTATAATCATGGCTGAAAATTAAAACAGACACATTTTAATGACTGTAAATTATGACTGTGAAGTAAATAAATATCTAAAACAAGAAATATAATTCCTACTTACATTCATCAACACTTGATGATCTATAGAAGAGGAGACGCATTTGAAGAAAGTTGCTTGACTGCATGAGAACGTGTCCTAATGACTCTACATGACAGAAATCACACATATGACCATAGACCATTACACTTAACATGCAGCCTAGTGGTTAAAGATTGGAAACCTGGCCTTGATGTAACTGTAGACAATTTCTAAAGCATAAAGCATTTTTACATACCTGTTACAAATCGAAGGGAAAAATGAATATCAAAAAAATGTGTCAAGAAAATGTTGCTTAAAGCTTGAAGAGATGCCGGCATGGATGACAGCAGAATAACCCCAACACTGACAAGCACAGCTTCACTCCACTGAGATGCATTCCAAAGATCGTGAAGAACAGCTATAAAAGAAATATGGTACAAGAATTACATATATCCATAAGGCAGGCCCAGATGAATGTAATTCAATCACACCACCTGATCCACTCGGTCAACTGTAGTAAACGCTGCACAATGGCAAGTGGAAATACCGGTTTAATTCAGCCATATACTGTATGTTTGAACCAGAAGCTGATTCAGAGGAAGAGCGAATTATACAGGGATTTCTGCAAGTCAGTGTATTAGAATGGAAGAGTAATGCGTTTTATGTATCGCTCTCTAGTCTCTACAACGTCTGACACATAACGGTAATTGATATTAGACACTGATATTAATACTACGTTATCAAACAGCTAATAATGTGTTTCCGTTCATCATCTCAGAGTAAGACTACCATCTAAAAATCACCATCCTTAGAAACACTTTGAACATCATAGAAGGTCAGTGGAGAAAGGCATGTAGTTACATCGTAATATACATCATATACATAAATTACCCACTATATTGCTATATGTATGCGTTTTTTCTTGTCCCTTCTTAAAGGTGTTTTTGTGTTCAATGATAGGAAAAGCCCTGCCCCGCACGTTGACGGAATTGGTTACATGTTTGTAATGGTAGGAAACGGGCGGTTTCAGACCGCGTTTTTGAGTCTGTCTTTGGTTAGTTTTAAGGAGAAAATACTCAGCAGTGGTGCTGACTGATGAATTTGCACGTTTTGTCTTAAAGTATATTAAAAACATTATTTGAACATATTAAATGAATAAATTCTTTACATTACTGCCTCCTTACCTGAGCAAAATGCAGTGGAAATCAGAAGATATGCAATAGGAATACTTGTATATTCAATTACTCTGTGGATGAAACCTGGAAGATCAACTGGAAAAGAAAAAAAAAAAAAATTTTTTTTTTTTTTTAGAAGAATAAGACAATTATTTGTAAGGAAAGTTTAACATTTAAAAGAGACCTAGAATTTAAATATAGGCTAAACCATTTTTAAAAAATGAAACTATATTCATAGGTAAATTCACAAATTTAAATTATCTGTGATTCCATAATTACTGTAGAATTTACTGGCAAACTAAGACTTCTTTTTCCGACTTCAAATTTGTGGACTTATCACAGATCCCCAAAGCACTAAGTAAGATGCATTTATGTACAATGCTGTATGAAATGTATTATGGAATATATAATGCAATCAAACATTTTTTTTCATTAAAATACACATACATACCAGAAACTGTTGTATTCCAATTATAATAAGGAGCCATAAGAAACAATAAAATGATCCTTGTCAGATTAATTACTGCACACATCGTTACCTCAACTACAGACCCTGAGAAAAGCAGTAACAAAACAACAAAGTCATCAGAGGAATAAAAGATGGGTAAAAATACATTTGCTGACAATGCACGCAGACTTAAATCTTCATATCACATACCTTCAATTACACCCCACAGAACAAATGCAATAGATAAACAGATGTTGGGACAGACAACTTGCAAATAATTTATGTACATGGGCTTTTTCCCAGTATCTGCAGAAGAGCATAAACGTCATGTACAATCATTTAGTATAACTGTTTATTATTGTATTTTTTTAGAGCTGCTCTACAGTAGAATTGAATTCAGTTTGCATCAATGAATTATCTTCCTGTTTATCACTGTAAAGCTGCTTTGAAACAATCTGTATTGTATAAAGCACTATATAAATAAAGGTGGAAGTGGAAGAATAACAGAACAGCAGTTTAACATCTTATTAATATACATTTACTATACATTAATAATACAACACTTAAAAGCATACTTCGTAATGCTTAGATTATACCTACCTTTTCTGCTTATATAGATTGTGACTGGAATACTTAATACAAAAGTCACAAAGAGGGAAATAAAGCAAAGCATCAGTGTAATGATGTGCAGAGCAGACATTCCTACATGGGAGACACAATGATTTTACTGACATTAGATTAAGCTTGTGTTAAAAAGAACGATTTGACACAACATTTTTTTTTTTTTTTTTTTGAAATTGTACTAAAAAATAATAATGTACCATGTATTTCTCAGATGACTTACCCAGCCTCCCTATTTCCACAGTTGCAGAGCTCACTGAATATTCCACATGGACTTCACACATGTATTCTCCTTTGTCGGCAGTCTGAACATTTTTTAGTCTCAGTGAGAAGTTGCCTTTGGGAATTTCCTCTCTGAAGAACTCTGCTCTGTCTCTGTAATGCTCGTGAGATGATTCTGGGAATATCGTCCCATTTTGGAAAAGTAAGACAGGGACGATGTCTGACTTTTTGTCCACCTTCTTCCATGAGACCTCGTCAAAGTGTTGAGGAGGAATATGCGAGTCAACCATGCAATTTAGGACAACCTCTTCACCAACACGTCCAAACACTATTTGATCTTCTCCTGTTACAACTACACGCTCTGTCATAAATAAAAGACAAATGATCATTCTGACAAAAACAACAACAAAATAGGCATGTTTAAAGACTCTTTTAATAAATACTTACCCACATGTTGAATTGTAACCGGGATCTCTCCAACATCCTTGTCAAAGTAAACTACACATCTGTAGATACCAGTGTCCTTGACTGTTATATTTTCCAATAGGATTGAAAAGTTTCCTTTAAATATCTGCTCGGGAAAGAAATGTGCTCTGCCCCTGTAAGACCGAAACTGAGCCTCAGGTCTGTCCTCTCCATTCTGAAACAAGTGCACATATGCCTCTTCACCTGTCTTCTTCCATTCAACCTCCAGCTCCTCCACAGGTAAGGGGGTTTCCACAGAGCAGGGCAGGGTGATGGAACCTCCCAGTTGTGCGACCAGAGACTGAGCAGGTCCTTGAACCAAGAGCCCTTAAAAAACAAAACATGAAACAACAGCAATTCAGATGGGACTGTTAGTAAAGAACAGCACAAAAGCCATAAACACAAGTATGGAACAAAGCATATGATCCTTACCTTCAGTTGTGAGAAGAGCTGCTGCTGCTATCAAGACTCTAAACATGTTTAGGGACACACCAAACCGACGCCAAAGAACTAGCTCTAATGAAAGCCGACTGTGTTGTCACTTCGCGTCAGGGGAAAAAAATATGTGCCTGTCCTGAACACACCGACAGGACTACAGGCGAAACTAGCACGCGCGTTCTGCGCCTGCGTATAAAGGAGATAACTGTCTATTTAAGAAGATTTATTCGTCTATATTTGTCATTCAGAAAGGAAAACCGAAAGACTACATGTATACAAACCATGAACAAAGCAGCGCTTGCTTACCGTTATCAATCATGCTGAGCACGTTCTTTATTCCACTCAGCTTATGTTATTATGAAAATATTCGCGCACTGGAAAGCTCAGGTAAGATGACGTAATTAATTTGGAGAGGGAGCAATCATTCACAGATTACAGCTAAACATTATTACACATTATAACAATATTTTCCCTTTTATTTATAAGGGTTTTGAAGGTCCAATGATCCCCAATATAAGTTTTTATTTTAATGTTGCAGTAAAAAGTCAGTAACAAGAGAACATTTGTTTGTATTTTGTTTTGTGATTGCACTAGAATGGAAAATGAGCCAGAACAGTAGGTAACAGATATTACCGATTAAATCAAAACAAAACAAAACAAATACGAAAATTCAAGATTTTCCCATTTTTCAGGGCAACTTTTATTGTATTAGAGAGTCATTTTGCATTGCTTTACAGGTATATCACTGGTAATTAATTACAATTTAATGCAAACTTTTCCTCATCAAGATTTATGATATAATACTGTTTACGCCAAATAGTTTTTATAACAGACGTGGCGTGGAGAGATTTGAATTCAACTCATGACACATTTCAACTTTAACATTTCAACAGAAGCAGGTAAAAACCTGCAGGTTAGAATCTGTCCAAATAAAACCTCTCAGAGAGAGACAACACTTATGGTTTGAAACCCTCAGACAGGGTCATAATAAAGCAAATATTTTTTCCCAATAGTTAAAAAAAAAAGGAGATATTTGCAGTGACCATGTATTAAACTTTGGACAGCCTTAAAAATAACATAAAGCTTCACGCCACTGTCTTGCAAAACATTAAAACCAATAACTGACTTAAAAGTAAAAGGGAACATACTATTTTGTGGGACAAAATAAGTTGATTAAATCACAGCCATCATACCTGTTTGCCCAAACTCTCTTTAACTTGTGTATAGACTGATAGTAAGACTTGAACTATATGTAGACAAAAATGATGAAATATCCAGATAAATGACCAAACACAATAGCCCCACATTGTTGTATGCATGTGAAATTTTTACTGTATCCAACTAATTACACTGATTTTGAGAGGTTTAAATCCCTCCGTCAGTGTGCTGTGAATCAGGGGTGTGGTTTGGCTTTATGACGGTCAACGCCCTTGTTTTCTGGAATATGCTTGTAAGTGCAGCGGTCATTCTTTAAGCAGCCAGTTGTCCTCCAAAAATAACATTCATCAGGTTGTTTGCTGAGGAAAAAAGTAAAGACAAAAATGTCAAATTACCATGTAAACAATTATTAGGCAGAGGCTATTTGCACAAAGTGAAAATAGCAGTATTTTCTTTGCAGTAAGTATAAGTAGTGTTAGATGCTATTTATACTATTGTGCAAATACTATTTGCACCACCTCAGTGTATTGTAGTACATTGTAAAACAGCATGCAATAACATTCATTGTATATGACTACATTTCTTAAAATCATCAATGGATACTGCTTTATTAGGACATTACTTGTCCCTAAAGCCCTCCCGTACACTTAACCACACTGAACCTGCTGATCAGTAAAGATGTCATCGAAGGTTCAGTAAGAAAGCCACGGTTGTATGTGGAGTATACTTTGAAAGGCTTTGTGTTCAGCTGTACACATATGCTAGTAATCAAAAATTAATTATTCTTTGGGCTTAACAATATGAGCTGCATGCGTCATGTCCAATTAATCCAAGGACATCACATCAAATTTCAATGATATGCCTTTTAAATACCCTTCAGCCACCTTATTTTCACTTTTCGAAAATGTTCTTTTTTTTTTTGTCAAATAAACACCTCCGATATGCAATGGGAAAATGAAGAATGGGATCGGAAAAAGGCGGATTTGAATTGGGTTGGTTGTGACCACTATTCCTGTGAGCTTACAGGTTTCTTTCTTAAGTTTGTCTGGTTTAACCAGTCATTTGTAGGCGGAGCTAGTGTAAATAGCCTGCAACACAATTCAAAATCAGCAAGTTTACTCACTCGGTCTTCCCTGGGGACTCTGTAGATGCATCTCTGGACACTCCAAGACGTGTGTGAATCCTATCAGGATAGCGGACCACTAGAGTTGTCCCATCAATGGCATAACCCTGCAATACACACACACACACACACACAAAAAAAACTATATAAACTAATGTTTCCCCTCATTAAAAAGACAAAATGTATTTCATCCCCACTGCAAGATCTTCATTTGACCTCCAATATCACCTGACAAAGGTTAAACATATTATAAGCAGCTGTATTGTCCCTAGCATGTTTAACATTCAACTGAACAAAACAACAGAGCAAAAATACTTACATTGAAGTCTTGTATGGCTTTCTCACAGTCCTCTTTGTTGGTGTAGTTAACAAATGCACAGTGTCTCATTTGTAACACTCTTACACTATGGACTTGTCCAGCACTGTTACACAAAGATAAGTTATATTGCTTAAAATAAGCTCCATCACATCAATACACAATCAATTAAACATTTTACTGGTTTTGCCATTTTCAAAACCAATGGTCACTTACAAGCTGAATAACTTATAAAGTTTAGCCTCTGTTATAGAAGGCACCAGATCTCCGACCCAGATAGGGAATAGCTCTCTGTTTAAGGATGAAAGACACATGAAAGATTCAGGCAATTTTAACGTGAAAGGTTGTATCATGAAAGCCTGTACGTGTGCATCTTACGGGGCATGACGGCGAACTGGAGCAGCGGCTGGCATACTGGGTTGAGGCTGATTCTGAGGAAGAGGTCTAAGAGGGAATTTAGTTGGAGGTTGTGGGTGACGCTCTACAGTCATAAACTCACCTTCTCTGGGAACTAGGACAGGGGCTAAACCTGAAAAGAATAAGAGTTATCGATGCAAACTCAATTAATTACTCTTTTTCGACTTGGTCTGTCTATACATACATATATATATATATATATATATATATATATATATATATACATACATATACATATATATATATATATATATATATATACATATATATGTATGTATATGTATGTGTGTGTGTGTGTGTGTGTATATAGACAGTCCAAGTATATAATTATATATATATATATATATATATATATATATATATATATATATATATATATATATATATATATATATATTTATTTTTATTTTTATTTTTTTTTAATTACAAAATAAAAAAATAAAAAAATTGAAGTGAGAAATGTATCAGGGTTGGAAATAAACAGGGGCTTGAGGCATCAAAATGAACATAAATGCCCCCAAATTAAAGATACAGGGCAAAAAAATGCCCCTTCAGAAACAGATAAACTAAAAATAATGGTTCAAACCTTATTTTGTCTGTGTAGACTAAAATTATATACTGTTTCTCCACAAACAAAAATGTTTGTAAATGTACTCTGTTAATCATTTTTGAAATATCAAGGACAATAATCTACAATAATAATATAGCAACCATAACATGTAATGAGTTCCTGTTTTATAATTTTATAATTTATATACTTTATGAAGGCTATTTAAAATTACATTAATCTCAATGATGCAATGTTGTGTAAATACATTTATGCCACATTAAAGCAGCATTAAACAGTCTGTGTAAGTGTAAATAAAGATAACAGATTTTTGTTGATCAAATTTTATAATGTAAAAGACTATAGTCTTCTGAATGCGTGAATTAGTTTATTAAATTTTAAAGGTGCAGTGTGTAAATTTTAGCAGCATCTAGCTGTGAGGTTGCAAATTACAATATAGAGAAGCTACGGTGGCCAACACAGGACAAAAATGTTGTCGTCTGAGACAGTAGAGAGAAGCTAGTCAAGCAAACGCTCTCTGTAGAGCAGTTTGTCCATTTAGGGCTACTGTAGAAACATGCCAGCGCAAAATGGCGATTTAACATGTAAGGGGACCCGTGGTGTATGTAGATAAAAAATGGTTCATTCTAAGGTAATAAAAACATAACGATTCATTATATAAGGTCTTTATATACCACTGAAAACATAGTTATGTATATTATATTGCATTTCTGTCAATAGATCCTTCATCCTAAAAAAATGTATAGTATAATGCAATGTAAGTCGCTTTGGATAAAAGCGTCTGCCAAATGCATAAATGTAAATGTAATCCTTCTAAAACTTACACACTGCAACTTTAATATAAAAAAAATTAAATACTTATTAAAAGAGAATCATAAAAATAAATGCTCCAGGAAATCACTTTCAAATTTCACTTAATATAAAAATTACTTAATACCCAGGGGGCAAATATATCCCCTATCTAATTGCTATTTACACTGCGTGTACATAGCATCTATAATAATTGATTTCTGACCCTGATATGTATATGTATTATCATACCTGATAGCCCAGAGAGACTTTCTAAGGCTTTTTCTACAGTTCCATGAAGAATAAGGGCATTTGAACTCTGCTCTTTGGTGAATCCCATTTCCTGTTGAAGCAGCAAGCATATTTCGATATGCTCATTCAGGTGATTTATAATAAATGGGCAACTTAAATCCAGTATGTGGTCCATTAGTTACTCAAATCCACTCACCATAAGCTGCATGAGCTGAACCCTCATCATCTCCTCAGCTGCATCCTTACATGTGCTGTCCAGTTTTAACACTTCACCATATGTAAGTCTGGCTTCATAATATCTCTGACCAAAGTGAAAACAACAAGATTGTGTGAGGATAAAGTAGCAGAGGGGTATTCGCAGGTCAGTCCGTACTGATGGATGACACTTGTAAAAGGTTTTAGTACCTTCAGCCCAACCAGCGCTTTGCCTTTTCTGTAAAGCCCTTTAATCCATTTGGGGTTCATAGAAAGAGCAATATCAGCATCGGTTAAAGCTTTCTCATATTCCAACATCTTTTCATAGCAGTAAGAACGATTCCCAAACAACCTGCACCAAAGACAGACACACAAACACATTATAAATAAACTTCTTCAAAGACATGCTGTGCTTGATTTTTAACTAGTTTATTCATAACTTATGTTTTAGTTGAAACTGTTGGCATGGACTCTTACTTATATTCTTTAGGGTTGTTTTTTATAGCATCTGTAAAATATTTCACAGCCATCTCCAGGTTTCCTGAGGCGGCATATTGGTTACCTATAACTATAGAAAAGATGTGGGAATTAGGAGGACATTTCATGGCTAAACAATTTTAAAGAAAAACTAAACTCACCTGCCATCTCCACGCTTCTTGTAATAAAATAATTTGCATTGACAGTCTCCTCTGACTTCACCTCCTCCTTGTTATCAATCTATGAGAATGACAAATAATTTCATATTATGGAAATGCATAATATGTCAAGAATTGGCTGCTTAAAAAAAATTGCTCAAAAGGATTATGGTTATATAAAGATTCTTTTGCAAGCATATGGTAATTAAGCCTCTTATGCTCACCAAGGCTGCATATATTTGATCAAAAATACAGTAAAAAAAACAGTAATAGTGTGGAATATTGTTAAAGTTTAAAACAGCTTATCTATTTGGATATATTGTAAAACCATTTATTCCCGTGATAGCAAAGCTGAATTATCAGTGTCACATGATCCTTCAAAAAATATTTTAATATGCTGGTTTGGTGCTCAAGAAACTATTATTATTATCAAAGTTGAAAACAGTTGGGCTGCTTAATATTTTTGTGGAAACAGTGATAATTTTTTAGCATTCTTTAATGAATAGTAAGTCCAAAAGAATAGCATTTACTTGATTTTTTTTTTGTAACAATGTAAAAGTCTTCACTGTCAATTTTGATTGATTAAATGCATCCTTGCTGAATAAAAGTATTCATTTCGATTATAAACTCGGCAACAAATAAAAGTCCCTTTTCCAGGATTCTGTATTTTAAAGATAATTTTGTAAAATCTTGTGAAGTTTTACAGTTGAACAGCTTACATGTAGTAGACAATTAAAGGTCACAGTCACAATAACCTAAGACATTAAAGACATCTTTCTACTGACTCTGAAAAACACCTGAAGGAAGATGCCCAGGGTCCCTGATCACGTGCATGAACATGCTATAGTCCTGCTGCTGGAGGCATGAAGACTTCAGATGTGAACAGAGCAATAAACTGCAATGTCCATAATGTAAGACATTGCAAGTGTCTAGTTGGAAGAGTAGAGTAACATCTCACAGCAAAAACAAATCTGGTGTAGTCCATGAGGATGATGAGCTGTAGTGCTTAAAGCAGCTGGTGGATACACCTTTTGATATTGGCATGTTAGTATTTTCACCCCCCCCAAAAAAAGGTGTTAAGCCAGTTCTTTATCTTTTGCTTTAGTGTATCAGTAGGAAATATCATTTCCAAACATTCCTTTTCCCACTAATTGTAATAATCCAGTGAGATTTTTGTATGCACAAGGATTCTGACAACAGCCGGTATCTCATCGAGTCGGTCTGTGATTACATGAAGAAACGGAAAAAACTGAGACAGACTAAATCCAGAAGAACTGCGGCAACATCTCCAAGACGCTTGAAGAATATATCTATATGTATACAATGGGTATGTCTGAAACTTTGCTGCTTTGTCATGTGGTTTTTAGAGGTGGGAAGGCAACAAGGTGAAATCTAACGTGTGAATATCCTGTTTACTGACATGCTTCCATCTGGTCACCCAGCACATGATTGCTGGTATAGAGCTATTTAGTCATGAAATAAATAAACAGGCAACATTCCATGGGAATAATGCAGAAAATTCCCATACACAATTAATTTGCTTTAAAATACAAGTCAGAATTTGTACATTAATCAAAACAGAAGAGCAAGTTCTATTCCAATACAATTTCATCATCATCGTGTGAACATTTGTGCTACTGCATCCTGTTCTGCTATCGCTTATGTACACATTTTGTTAAACAGTAACTTTGAGAAGGAAGTTACTTCTACTCCTATCAGAGCTGCTTAGGGCTGCTTAAACAGCCTTCTTTATCCATATAGCACACCTGTTGCAATTTTTATCTCTCTCTGGTTTTCTTTCTGGAATATACATGTATTTTCATTGCCCTGTGTAGGCCTATCAACCAGTTTTCCTTTTAATCTGATCACGTTTATTGCATGCACATTTAGAGAGATTATGAACTACCTTCCTTCTCCATCAGGAATTGATTTGCTGCCATCTTTATTTTATACATTTTCTAAACTACCCACTTTAATATAATAATGACAACTATTAACTTGAAGACTTCAGATGCAAAAGCCTCTAAGTGCCATCTGAAATTTTCTTATAAAATGAGCATTTTTATCAAGCTTGTATGTTTATGTTCAGTTATTTCACTTTAACGGCAATGAAAAGGATCTATTCATTGCCATTAAAGTGAAATTACTGAACCTAAACATACGAGCTTGATAAAAATGCTCATGTGAGAAGAAAATTTCAGATGGCACTTAGAGGCTTTTGCATCTGAAGTCTTCACTTGTTCCCTAATCTCCTATTTCAGTAGTTGTTATAGGTCAGTTTTATGAGAAAGTATGCCAAGAACACTGCATCACGCCTATTTGTCTTTTTATATCTTCCCACCCATAAAAAAAATCTATTAAAAAAAATAAATCTATCCTTTGCTGCCTTTAACTCACAATCTTGTGTGAACAATTTGGCAGTTGATCAAAAAAATACTGTCTGACATAATGGATTAAATATTTCAGTTCGTTCATAAATTGTTCAGTTTCAACTTAAAACTAATTGTATTTCCACTAAGATGTAAGAACTGTAGTTACACATTCACCTGGTTGTCTCCAAAGCACATATGAGTTTGTATCTAGATCATTAAACATGACAACACTGAATCACTAGGCAGTAAATCAGCTGATTTCTATTTTAAACACACCCAAGAGCTATGTTTCCATCCAAAGTTGCAAATTTAACTTCTACACAAAATTAGAAGTGTGTTCAAGAGAACAAAATCATCACTTCCTGTGAAATTCGGGGAGAAAAACAGTAATAAAAATGGAAGTTGCTGCAATTGAGGAAACCACCGTGGCTCTTTTTTCCTACATCATAAATGACTCACTATCATTCCAAAAACCTTCCCCGAACAAAATATATCAAAGCGTGCTACACTAAGTGCAAATAGCGATAGATGCTATGTACACAAAGTGTAAATAGCAATTAGATAGCATAAAAGCATGAAATAGCATATTTTCTTAGCAATATATGTTATTTACACTAAGTGAAAACAGCGATATATTCTATTTACACTATATAAAAGTAGCAGTTCTTTGCAATAAGTGCAAATAGTTGTTAGATGCCATTTATATTTATAAATAGTGGCAGATACTATTTGCATCTCAGTATTGTTGTACATTAACAGGATACAATAATAGCAGAATGCAAATTATTATTTATTAAAATTATTGAATGGATGCCGTCTTATTGGGAAAATAAAGCCTTCCCTACACCTACCAGATAAATACTTTATTATTAAACACTTGTTAAGCACTTTATTTCCACTTTTAAAATATTTTCTTCATTTTTATTGAAAATAAATGCCTTTCCGATCCAAAAGCTACTTCCCCGACCCATACCCCCTACGCCACTGCAGATGCTGAGTAGCGCACGTCTTTTTTAAACTTGTGTGGCCCAACCAGACATTGGTGGGTGGAGTTAGCCTTTGGTGTAAATAGCCTTTGCCAACAAGACAGGCTATTCACATTCAGTGCAAATAGAAGAATATCAAAACCCTCACAATTTTCCTACATTTCATCCTTTCCAACCTGTTTTTGTGGTGTAGTGGTGCCTTTCTCCTCTGACCCACGCTGTTTTCTTGAGTTTGCTTGAGGTTTCTTGTCAGGTTTGGGTTTTTGTTCTAGTTTGCGCTTGGCGATAGCAGCTGCGTTTGACACGAAACAGCTATTCATATCAAGCTCCTAAGACACACATAAAGCACCATCATGAAAATCAGCATTTTCCACTGAGTGAAGAGCTCTAAAAACAAAAATCTCTCATGTAAAAAATATATAACTTTTGAAAATGACAAGGGACATTAAAGGATTAGTTCAAGGATTCAATTTCCTGATAATTTACTCACCCCCATGTTTATGTCTTTCTTTCTTCAGTCAAAAAGAAATTAAGGATTTTTCTCCATATAATGGACTTCAATGGCTACCAATGGTTTGAAGGTCCAAATTGCAGTTTCAGTGCAGCTTCAAAGGGCTCTACATGATCCCAGACAAGGAATAAGGGTCTTATCTAGTGAAATGATCGGTCATTTTCTAAAAAAACAAATTACATACTTTTTTTAACCACAAATGCTTGTCTTGCACTAGCTCTGCAATGCGATCATCACGTTGGAAAGGTCACACGTGACGTAGGCAGATGTACCGAGCAAGTGTTTACAAAGTGAGCATGTGAAAGCTAATTCAAGCAAAACAGAGTTTTTCGCCCTACCGCGGTACTTACGCCTACGTCATATGACCTTTCCAACATGATTATGTAATGCGTGGTGCATCGCAGAGCAGTGCAAGACGAGCATTTGTAGTTAAAAAGTGTATTTTTTTTTTTTTTTGGAAAATTACCGATCGTTTCGCTAGATAAGACCCTTATTCCTCTTCTGGGATCATGTAGAGCCCTTTGAAGCTGCGCTGAAACTGCAATTTGGACCTTCAACCCGTTGATAACTGTTGAAGTCCACTATATGGAGAAAAATCCTGGAATGTTTTCCTCAAAAACCTTAATTTCTTTTCGACTGAAGAAAGAAAGACAAACATCTTGGATGACATGGGGGCGAGTAAATTATCAAGAAATTTTAATTCTGAACTGAACTAATCCTTTAAGTCATATTGCCCACCTCTGGTTCTATAGTTGACTCTTCCTCTTCATCATCTTCCTCATCGCTACTGCTATCACTGCTCTGCACAGGTGCTGAGGTGCGTTGAGGACCAGAAGGCACAGATGAACAATTTTTGTTTTTAACTTTATTTTCATTTTCATCTTTATCTGCATGTTTAGTCTTTTCTGGTCCAGGGTCAACTTGTACCTTAAAACAAAGAAACACACCCCAAGATAAAATTAAGTCTGTCATTTCAGTGAGAGACTCAAAATGAAGGAGGTATGATGAGTGACCATAAACTGCAGCATAATTTTTACTAATACTTAAACATAACAGTCACAAACAATAACGTATTTTCTCTCACCGGTTTATTTTTTCCTTTATCTGCATTCTCCTTCTCTAATCTTTCCAGCCGACGTCTCTCTTTCTGTCTCTGTTATATTTCAGAAAAATGTAACTTAATATATTCCTGCTTATGATAATCAGACAAAAAGACTTTTTTTCATGTATGCCCTCACCATCTTTTTCTGTTTCTTCTTCTCTGCCTTTTTCTTAAGTTTTTCCTCTTCATCTACTAGCACTTTTGCATTTCTTTCTGCTTCCTAAAAAGAATGTACATAGTAATGTTAAATAAAAAGCTAAATAAAACAAAAAATAACGAGTGAATCACAGGTGTTTGACACAAACCTCAGCTGTTACGTGTTTGGATGGTTTTGGCAGGCCTCTATCAAGGAAGTTGCGAGAAAAGCCACAGTATCTGTTGTTTGTACGATTGCCATACTTATCGTTATCGTCATCATAATCATAATAATCCTCATCAGATGAATCTTCATACCCTGTGAACTGAGCTGCAAAGTGGTCCAGTTCTGGAACTTCAATACAAAAACAATTCACTTGAATGCCACAATTGCAACAATAGCCAAATTTGAATTTTAGACCAGCACTACTATATAGGATTTAAATAAGTGACCATGTATGACTATTAGGTCCTGTTTGAGTAAAATAAAGACATTTCTTACCAAATCCATAACCAAAACTTAAAGCATCTAAGAAGCTGCGGTTTTGCTGTCTATCATTGATGAAATCGACCATAGCCTCCTAAAAAAAAAGGCAGCACAGAAAAATAGAAATTACGGACTCAATCCTACCACCCCAAAATAATTAGAATTAAAATAACGCTGATGCATGTGAACAATTAATGCACAGAAACGTAATGACTCACGTGAGTCCGCTGGAGGCGCTCATCGTCACGCAGCCGGAAGTATTCTGAAAGAATCATTTGAAAATCATTTTTTAAAAGTTTGAACATGACTTACATAAACACAGATACACTAATAGTGTATTGTGTGTCTCAGTCCTGCTGTATGTGATCAAAACATGGCTTCTCTTTCGTATACTGTTAAAGCTTGAGATATACAAAAACCTAAAATGTACGAGATTACCAAAACCGCATGAATAAAAATAGAAATGGTTAACTCTTTCAGAGCCTCTGCACAAGTTCCAGGCCTGTATTGTTAAACAACACGTCTTCTCTATTGTTGTTAAAACTACATGTGTTTGCATGACGAAGTTTTGGTAGACGTCATGAAAAAAGCAGAGCGATTCTTACCAGGTCCTATGGTGTTCTTTCTTGACATTTTATCGAATATATTTATATATGTTACGTAATTCTAAATTATAAAATATTTAAGTAACTTCTAAATGTTTTTACATTCCTTCCAATCGTAGTGTTTTCTCAAGATTCGTCTCCACCTTTGCACACACAGTGCCTGCTCACACGCATGCGCACCTACTTCTAGACGGATGCGTACGACGCTCATGGTGCACCACGTGGTGCGGTGGGGAAGAGAGAAATAATTTTATAAATTTGAAATAAAATAAGATGACTGCATTTATAACATAGCGTGCAAATGATTAGTTTGTCTACTAAATATAATAGGCTATATTTTAATGTAAACACCTTTTCCCATTCTGTGTTTATTATGACGTTGCAAATTTAATGGAAACTATTTATTTACAAAATAAAACGCAAAAACTATGCCTTAATATCAGATCAATGTATTTAAATACTGAGGAAAAATGTAAATACTGGAATAATCTATAAGTACTGGTGTGTTGGAATGATATTTTAAGATAGTAGATTTTTATTAGAAATACAGTGTAGTTTTGTAGAATAGCTTTGGAGCACTATGAGCAGAACTAAGAAACTGCAAGTCTATGTAAGCTCACTATTTAGTTTATCAGTGAACATGTACTGATACCCTTCCACTGTACGGAGATATTACATCTGCATATATTCTTTTTGGCTTAATGTTTTCTGACAGTATTGGGAAACCTTTGAAGTAAAATCTTGTGGAGTGAGGTAATAATCATAAAATATATTTTAGGGGGTGGACTGGAGAGAAGCCAAGAGGATAATGAAATAATTGTGGCAAGAGTGTAGGGATGAGACAAAAAAGAAAGGGAGAACACCTGTGAATGAGGTCATTATGAGCTGTATAAAAGTGGAAACTGCGACTGGGATTGTTAGATGTTCTGCAGGCATCTTAAAGTCTAAAATTTGGCACCTGGAACTCCCTGACTTGAGATTTATTTTTATTTTTGAAAGAGAGAAGTATGAGTTTATCCCCTGGTTTGTTTTGATGGACCCCATGGGAAACAGCAGGATTTTTTTGCTGAATACATATTTGACATTTGAACCTTGCAAGAGCACTTTTGTGTTGTTACGACTTGAACAGTGCATCTCAACTGAATCACAAACTGATGATCTGAACAGATCTGTGGTCTAAACCTGTAAAAACTGGTGATTAGATGTTTTAAATCCTAAAAATAAATGCTTTTATGGTTTCAACTGTTTTGTTATTTACATTGTCTTTTCTTTCTTTACTCCTGTGTCCTCTCTAAAACTAAATTAGATGGTATATGTGTAGGCAATATACCATTTGCTGCTGTAACAATGGTGTTTGGTCACCAAAATGTTTATTAGCTAAAATAAAGAGCAAAATGTGATTGTTATCTTATTATATTAAACTAGGACTTCAGTTAAATAGTACTCTAGGAGCTACACGAATTACAGAACATTAAACACCTCCTTAGTTTAAGGTTATTTTGTTTATTTTGCTTGAATTTAAAAATTGGCCACTAAATTAGGCCTATTGTTCTCTAATATATATGTAGTTTTCTGAATCTGCAGCAAATCGTCAAGACAACGGCATCATGATAAAACTTGTTTTAAATTACAGTAAATGCACATTTTGATTTTGTATCGATAGTTCTCAATAAATTAATCTAAACACTACTTACACCACCAGTATTTCAGTACTATGTCAAGATAGAATCTTAGTATTTTCCGCACTTCCCGCGCAAAGCTGCGGGCTTTTCTTGTTGCCATAGCAACAGAGTCATTTCGCTTTTCTACTGAATGTCGTTTGTTGTCTGTTCAGCTAAACCGGTTTGGCTTATGGGGTGCTTGTATTTTAACTATTCTGATACAGAATAGTACATTTTGTTACTGGAACGTTTTATACTGTTACACATTCTATCTAACGTGCTTGTATTTCATTAGTTTCAGGGTTAATTCAAACTCCTGTAACTGCGCATGCGCGCTAACGTCTGCGTCCGTCACAACATGGATTTAGAGGAGGATGCTGCAAACGTAAACAATGTAAGTGTATAGAAATTGCTGTCAGACGTTGTACGACTAGAAATATTGTTGGTTACGTGTTTTTATGCTGGAATGTGCAAGCTTTCGATATAATTTCTACATGACTGGTTTTAACTAGCTAATCGAGACAACCTTGTTGCTACTATTACTGCATGGCAACAAGTGAGCCGTGCTCAAAGTTAGCGCTTATGACTGTACAGTGACTTGCTGGGACTCAACGTATGATTATTAATTTATATAGTCAACATTCAACCAAAGGCACAAGAACTGACTTGAATGAACGTGGAAAGCTTTGTAGTAATCGGCTAATCACTTGCTAGCTGCTTCAGGCTAAATGGTGGGTAGCAGACAGACACAGCATCAGAAAAACAAGAGTTTTTAGTAGTGTAAATCACTCTACTAAACTTAACTGATAAATAATAAATTATAAAATCTGCCATATGTAATTGATGGCTGAAGTTAACACACTGGCACTTGCACGATGCTTAGTTGTCTGTATTGCTAATGCAGTGTGATAATTCGTGTCGACTAGAAATGATGAGAAATCCAATTATACAAATAATAACGAAGAGGTAATGGTTATAAGTCTCATAATTATGATAATGTAGAAATAAAACGATAATTTCGAAATTTGAAACGAAATTCAACTATCAGTTGCAGTCTTTATTCACATGAAATAGTGTATTAAGTGAACAAAATAAAATTATTAATTGAAAATATGTGTATGGAAAAATAATCTTAAAAGATACAAGGAATATAATGAATATAGTTTTAAATATATATATATATATATATATATATATATATGTGTGTGTGTGTATATGTATATGTATATATATATGAAGAATGAAAAAGATTGGAAAAAAAGAAAAAAAAAATCTTGGATATACTAATTCCTTTTAATAGATAGGTATGTTTTTACCTTTCCAGACCCCTGCAGAGGCTTTCTGCCAGCAGCAAGGACAAAATGTGCATGGTTCAGAGGCTGGAAGACCATACACAGATCCTGACAATCATGGAAGACCATTTAGTAACACTCAGGATTTAAGCGTGGAACCACTGATAGACAGATCTGAGACTTTACACCTAGGTACAGAAAGCAGGTGTATTTATAAAGTGGGCTCCAGAGATCTGAGATTTAAACTAATTTAAATCTGGAAAATTGAAATATACACAGTTTTTGGACTAGGTAATAATATCCCTATGCTGTTAATAAAATAAGGAAATCTCTTTTGTACAAATGGTCAGATGTTCTTCCAGTGAAGTTCAAGATCATCTTTGTATCATCTCAAATCATACTGGACAACATAATCATCAGGGTTTCACACAAACTTGTGGAGTTCAAGCAGCTTGAATGATACTGTAATTAAAGCAAAAGGGGATTAACCAAATACTAAGATATTCTTGTAAATTTTTCAAATAGTCTTTTAACTCGGATGCTGACAAATTTGTAATGTTTTTTACATTTACAAAAATAACACCAAAAAAAAAAAAAAAACCTCAGACATTTGAATCCCACTGTACATTACTTCATACCTCTGTGAAAGTTACCTCCACATATGTTTCATTTGAATTTGCATAATAACATTTATAATCATCATTACATCAATTGATTTTCTTTTTCAGAGTTTCAAGATAGTCAGATGTCACCAGCACTTACCCTGCTTCCCTGCCTGGACAAATCTCACCTTCTTTCTGACTCCACGTTTTTTCAGCATACAGATGCAGAATTTGTCCCTCTCCGGTACTGTTTGTTTAGTCATATTCATGGTTTTGGCTTTCTTTACCTTTTTGTATTTTTTTTTTTTTTAGATAATATTTTCTCTATTGTATTTATGTACACAGGGGATTTCCTGATCTCTCAGTTGTCTCTGAGAGATGTCCCAGGATTTCACATGTAACTGATGTTTCCCACCTCCAGCATACTATTTATGAGCAGGCTACACTTTCTCAGCATCCTTTGGAGGTACCAGCAGCCCTGTCAGAGGGTGAAAAAAGCTGCTGTTCACTGTCCCAGCACAGCTTGTCACCTGGAGACCATTGCAAAGGACTTGAGGATCAAGGGAGTGTTTCATATGGTGCTGCAGACCAAATCAACAGACATATGGAAGGAGAAGAGCAGACAGCTGCTCAGCAGCTTAGTGAGGGAATGTCTGCTCAGGAGCCGACATTGGAAGAGGATGTTATTGTGGCTGTTAGCAGCAGTAGTGCCGTTCCCTCTGTCTCAAATACCCAAAACACTGACAAAAGCCAGTTAGATCATTCCCTGAATCTTCAAACAGGCCGAGAGCAGCCGCAAGGAGGCTCACTGTCATTATCATCTTCATTTCAGAAGGCTGCAGGTTCAGTTGTTGGCCCAGATGTGTCAAATATTACTTTTCGTGAGTCACAGATGCATGGCCATCTCCATGATCAGCTTCTGTCTGCAGGACAAAGAGGCTCAATATCTGCACCAGCAAGTAAGAATCATAGTGGGAACAAAAGTGGACTATGTGTCACACCAGCTGGTGAAGGTCTGATGCATGTACCAGGTCTGCAGAGAGCACTCTGGAGCTCCGGTCATCTAACAGCAACAGATGGTTCATTCTTGAGCTCGCAGCCTGTGTCTCAGTCCACACCTGCGGTACCTCTCATGAGACCCCAACTAGCATTGACCAAACTCTCACTCATACACTCCAAACAAGAGGCTGTTGCCTTTGAGGCTGCATCGGCCCAAAACAGTCTCTCCAAAACTGGCTTAATACCATCATTGAACCTAAGCGGTCAACATTCCTCTCCCATCTACTCTGAAACAACAGCTACAGCCTTTGTTGGACCTTCAGAGACTGCGCAATTGATGTCACATGCCCATCCCGTCTCAAACGAACAAGTCCCTCCTCCTGTTTTAAATTCACCGGCCTCTGATACACTTCACTCTGACATTCAGCCCTCTGGTACAGAGATGAAAGATCAGGTTCCTTGTTCGGCCCTTGGGAGAGTACAGTCTCTTCCCTGTCTGAGCTACTTACAAAAAGTAGATGCCTGGAAAGCCAATCAAAGTTCTAGCAGGTCGT
This sequence comes from Hypophthalmichthys nobilis, assembly GCA_037950665.1. Lineage (NCBI taxonomy): Eukaryota > Metazoa > Chordata > Actinopteri > Cypriniformes > Xenocyprididae > Hypophthalmichthys > Hypophthalmichthys nobilis. Next base: position 28,290,892 of record CM075477.1, on the reverse strand, counting down.
TTTATGATAATTTGGACCTACAGGGGTTTGATGGTGTGTTGCCCAAGAAAAAATCACAGGATGCAGTGTCTGAGGCACTTAAGCACATGCTTTCTCGAGACATGCGTCAGGCATTTTGTGCTAATGCCAGCTCACAGGTGACTCAGCCACTGTCCTCTTCTCATTCTGGAAGCGGCTCACCCCGTCGGGCGGATGTAGTTGGGGCGAGTGCATGTAGAGGACAAGCATCTGAGTCACCTGTCAATCGCTCACACTCTCACTCCTCCCTGAGCTCTGTGGTGACCTCTATTCAGAGAGACACTGGCACACACAGTCAGCAAGTTCCAGCTGCACAATCTGATGTTATCATTCCAGCTACTAGATCATTGGACAGTCGGTCATCCTTACTTTCAGGTGGAAGAGGTGAAGGAGGGAATAGTTCAGCTCCTCACATGGACAAAAGCTCCATCAAGATGTCTCCTCTCCTCAGTCTCGGTCACTTCAGCGATGTGCCATCAAGCCTCAACATGAGCAGCACTCTCTCCAGCTCTCAAGGCAGTTACCATGGTCAGCAGAGTATGAGGGTGTCAGTGGGTGCTGCCTCTTCTGTTGTGAGTCTTGAGGTAGATAATTATGCACCCTACTGGACCTCCAGACCTGCGTCTCCTCCTCACACTAAGGAGCTCAACATTGAAGACAGAATCCCTGTAAGTTTACATAGTGCTGTAGAAGAAATAGTAGGATGTACTTAAAGAGTTAGTTCACAAGAGTTAGAAATTATCTTTTGCTACTTCTGTTACATTGTGAAAGTCAGCATGAAATCAAAATTGACCTTATTTATTTTTAATGTGCTTTTCTGTTATTATAAAGCATGATTCATCAGTGCAGATTATCCAAAGAAAAAAATATATAATTGTCTTCATAATCTGTCATCAAAATGCTTGACCTCCTAAACACTTACCTTTTCATTGCCTAGGCTTTCCATCACCTGGGCTGCATGGGCTGTTGGTTAATGTCAACTAATAGCTAAATAGCTATTCAGATATTGTTTTAGGCTGCTGTTGTTGGTAACAGCATTTCTAAAATCTTGCTAGTAGTCAATTCAATGCAGTTTAATTAAAGTCGAGATGTTATTTACTGCAAACTCACATTCAGGTCTCTAATCTAGTATGGAATGCTTTACTTTTCACGATCACATGGATAAAATCAAATGCTATACGTTATAAATGTTGAGTTTAAATATGACATATTTAGTGTTCAGTTATGCTCAAGTAGGAGGAATATTGAAGGCAGCATTTCTCAACCTTTTTATCTAAAAGTCAAAGTCCCCATTGTCAAAGTCAATATTCAACAGGACCCTAAGATACTGTATTAATGATACTTCTGAAATACTAACAAAGCTACTCATTTTCAAACTTATAAAACTTGTCAAATTTGTCAATATGCAGTATATAAAGTAATAAAAAATGTGTAATTTTTATATATCATAATTAAAATAATTGTAGATAATTAAAATAATTATGTTCTGTAATTACAGAAGTTTCAGCACCTGAATGAATCCTCTTTTTTTTAAACTCACAAATAGCCATATCTGCCTAACAAATTATTTCGGAGCTTGGCATAACTAAAAAATTATATTCATTATAAAAAAATGTACATGACTTCTTAAGAAATATATACATTTGCATGAGTTTTCCATGTCTTTAAAAATTAGACTTCCAGGTTTTCCTGGTTTTTGAGGGGGTGAATTAAAATAAGAAATATCTTGATTTTTAGCTTTTATTTTAATGCTTGTTTTGTCTTATTTCAAATAATTTTAAGTAATCTTTAGGCCCCCTTAGAAATTTACTGAGGACCGTTGGGGTCCCCAGACCCCTGGTTGAAAACTGCTGATTTTTTTTTTCATTTGTTTATCTACCCTATTATATCAGCCTTTTAAAGTTATGATTCTGTTTTTATATCTCTATAGTTGTACCTCCTAAATTTGGGTATCGACCAATCACCTTCAACAATCCTAAATCCATTTACTCAACGAGGACCAATCAGAGAGCCTGAATTCTCTCCTACTGACTTATGTACCATCAAAGGCTCCATAGGAACACCAACTAAAAGCACACAGCCATCTGAAGGTGAGCCAAAGACATCTGACATCTTGTTCACTGTGAAAGTTTGATATTGGTTTTGTATGTTTAACCTGTATGTTTGTTTTTTTATGTGTAAGTTGACAGTCTTCAGAAGGAGACATTCTCCAGTTCCAGCCAGCTCTCAGCTGACTCCAGTGCTTCTGTCACACACCGCCAATCAGCGCATGAGCAAAGCCAGCCAACCAGTGACAGAAGTGTAAAGATGGTATTCACTGAGGCAGATACTCAACCACTTCATTCAACATTACATCCTTCATCAAGTCTACAACAGTCTGATGCTCCACAAAGTGAAGAAAGCTTTGGCCTCCCAGACCAGCTCAGCCCAGAATCTGTGCCTCCTCCAGGTCCCAGAGAAGTGATAAAGGAGGATGACGACTCTTTTGTGGGCTCTGGCACACTACATGAAATCAGGCGTTTGCTGGGCCGTGCAGAAAGCCTGGTTTCTGGTCGATCCTCTCTGTCTTCCTCCCCAGGCTCACACCGCCTCTCAGAGAGTGACCTTGTTTCACTAGGACGAAACACTCAAGGTTATCATAATGACACATCCCTGTCAGCTGGTGGGAACCTTTCTCTGCTGTTAACTCGCTCTTCATCAGATTCGGCTTTAAAAGGAAGCTTGTCGTCCTCCCAGGGGCCACAACAGACAGACCGCACAACCATAGAGTCTGCTGCTCTCTCTTTGAACAGAGAGGAAAGTTTGAAGTCACGTGACCTCTGTGTGACCCCAAGGCGGGCTGAGCCTGAGGGCTGCAGTGCTGCTGACCCAGACAAGGCAAAGCCACCTACAGCCACATCTGTAATGCAGATAAATGTCCCTTCGATACCAGGGAACCTTCAACAGAACCAAGGCAAGACTGAGGATGCTGCAATTGGCTCCTCCGAGAATAGTTTGTCTCATGTCTCAGCTGAGGTTGAAAGTTTGAGTGACAGTGGCAGTGAGAGTTCATTGGCTGCCAGAGTTGCCAAGCTCCTGCAGAGTGAGTCACCTGTTTCTATGGTTACAAGCCGGCCAAGCACCGCTGACCCAGAAGAGAGCCGTGCCCGAGGTAAACAAACTGGTTTGTCAAATAGAACATGTTGTATAGTCATATACATGTTTTGTCACTACCAGTGGTGATTTTCTTAAGTTGTCACTGGATTTTACATTGTGAATAAATGGAATTTTGCCTGTTTCTCTAGAATGGATCCTGATGAAGGTTTCTGGCCGCCGTTGTGAAAGTTTAGAACTAAATGCCGAGGACAGGGAGAGAATTGAAGACATCAAAAGAGAGCTTCTACTGAACACCAAAAACACCAAGGTAACATCCAGACAAAAACACAGTACACAGAAAGGTCTGCCAATTTTATTTCTGTGAATGTCAGCATTGATTGACTTGCTGTTATAGCCAGATCTGTTAAATACATAAAATAAATAAGTAAATAAAATAAATATTCCTAGCGATGCACCATACTGGTCATCGGCCAAATATTTTCAATAATTTTATTCAGTATTGGTAGATATTGGATATTTAATTGTGCATGCTCAGTTTCTCTATTTTTTGCACCATCTACCTACCAGTCACTTAAAGTTTACCTTTAAAAACACTAATAATTTAATAACACTGTTAAATGTAATCTTTTGCAAATCTCAAAATATCAGTTTTTCTTACTGGACATTATAATGTTGTGATGCCTAAATTCACTTGAAGCATTTAAAACGATTGTAGTTTTTTAAATTTATTTGGACAAAATAATTTATTTTTTTTAATATTGGCCACTTATCATAACAATTTCATATTATGGCCAATTAATTACTGATAATTATCGTCCTCAGCCAGAAATTTTAAATTTGAGTCTGAAATAATATGAGTTTTGTTTCTGGTGCGGCAGACTGCATTGTGGACAGTCCTGATAGAGAGGTAAAGCTGTTGTTTGCTCTCACGCTTGAAGTGTTTCTACTGACTCTCCCACTCATCACTATCTACTTCCCACAGTCCTCCCCAACCCTAGCTCTCATCAGTAATAACACTTTTTTTCGTTCTCTTGCTTTGTTTCTCAGTGGAGCTCAGATTCTGAGGGCAGTTCTCAGTCGAGTGTTGGTCCTGGATCTCAGAGTGCGAAGGGCTTTGGTGGACTGCGTAACATGGAGAATCATATCTCAGATCAGCTGCAGAAAGCTACTCCAAAACCTTTGGACACAGTTCCAATTTACACACCTTTACAACAGGATCCAGGGGCCAAAGTTCACCAGATCGCCCTCAGAGAACGGCTCAGCCCTCAGCCTTTTACTTCTATTACTATAGCAACCAATCGACGCACTCCATCTCCACAGTCACTGCCAAATTGCCCTATCACAGGTACTGCAGAATTGGATAATGTTGGTCCCGAGCATGAGACGTTAGAGCGAGAGATCCACCACAGAGTGGGAACACAACTGAGACATCAGCCTCTCAATATACCAAATGTATCTGACAGCGAAAAAGAGACAGAGAGAGAAGGACAACATAGAGAAGAGAAGGAAAGAGAAGAAATGACTGATGACAACAAAGAGAATGCAGTTACGAATGATTCCAAGAGTGTCCAAAGAATGCCTCAAATGGACTATCCTGTCACAGCCAGTAACCAAATATTATCCAGTGCAGTGTCTGTCTCAACCTTTGGCTATAAGTCACACCTCTCTCACATGCACGTCACCTTATCACCCAAACCCAAACATCCATCCAGTCCTGTGAAATACCACTCAAGCAGACCATCCAGTCAAAACACCAGTAAAGATGTCCCACTTCAAAGGCATTCACATATGGTGTCAAGTATGACCGATGAACATCTGCAGTCCATCCACCGAATCTCAAGATCAAATCACGCCAGTTCTTATGAACCCAGAGAGCCGGTTCAAGGCCAGAATGCAGGAACAGTCAGTGTACACTTACAGGCCAGATACCCACAAACCTTTGTTCCCTCTCAGAGGCTGGATGGGACATCCAGAACTCTCTCTGTCCAAGCGGCAAGTAAGACAGCATTGATGTAAACTTTTCAGTGCCATTTGAATAATGCTAATTCATGTTGGTAAATTAATCAATTGATTTGTTTTTCCCCCATGTACACTTCCTGTAGCTGTCCCTGCACTATTGCCATACAAACCTCATGGCAGCTCTGAGCTGTTCTATATCCAGCAGACAGATCCAGAGCTTTCTCCTGGTCGCTCTGATACAACTGTAGAAAGCTCTCACCCAGGTATATCACAGAGAACTGTACTCAGTTATTACATTACAGCATCCTAGATAAGATTTCCAGTTTATATGGAATGTGACCAGAGTTGCTGTTTTGGACAAATGATATGGCTACTTACCTAATAAATATATAAGTGGACATAAATATTGATTTGAGTCTAAAATGAAACTAGCACAGTTTTATAGGAAATTGTTTACTCGGGCTAATGGCCAATTATACCACAATGCTGCATTTAATAAAATGAAAGTCCTCCTGGGAGCTGTGTAATAATGATATTTAAAGTCGGCATGAAATGAAAATTCACTAAATGCATGTTGATATTACTGTGAACAATTATTTTGAATTAGCTTTAATTTTGATGTTATTTTATTTCAGATTTGTTTCAATCAATGGAAATGATTTTTAATAGTTTTAGTTAACAATAACAACAATAGGATTTCTCCTGTCATTTAGTCTGCATAAACCCTGCCCCTTTCTTGCAATCGACTGCAAGTTTGCATTCATATCTGCCTCCATCCAATCAACAATCAATAGATAGAACAAAGTCCCTGGCCTAAGAATTTTTTACTCTGATGTATGCCATAATATGGAAGAAAAGATCTGTCACTACTTCTGTTTAAAGCATGTTTTACTTCAGATTTATCTATCAATGATGTAAGGCAGAATGTAGATTTTTTTTTTTTTTTACTTCAACTATATTTCAAATAGCTTTTAAATTAAGATACAACATTATTTCATGAACTACTACAGTTTATTAAAAATATCCAAGCAACAGAGGATATTACCAATTTTACATATATTTTTCCATATATAACCTGCAATTGTGTTTATGCGTTGTTACTTGCACCTCTACTAGCCCCTCCTCCCGAGTCTTGCAGATGGTTCATGCTCTCACCCAGTCCTGCATTATTCATGGTCTTTGTCCATGGGAAAGGCAATCCAGGAACACAAGCCTCATTTGATCCACTTGCCAAACCCTTCTGGGGCCCTCCAGTGCTTCAGTGCTTTTTGAGTATCTGTTTGCCCTCTGTCTGATCCAGCTCTCTCCTTCTCTCTCGCTCCCTTTGCAGGTTCTGACGATGCTCTACCTCCACACTTTAATATAGATGTTTTAGGCTCTAGAGAGCTAGAAGACAATATAATTACACCAAAACACAAGGAAGGCATCTACAGTAAGAGGGCCAATATGAAGAGAGGTAAGATGTACATCAGTGTTTCTATTAGCTGTACAATATTTGCTGAATTTAATATTAAGAATGGTTCACTCAAATAATTTAAATTGTCATCATTTACTCACCCACATATTTTTGTAATAAATAAGATTTTAAAGAATTTCCTATAAAATGAAAGCATATAGTGGCTATCAAGCTCAGAAAAGCACAAGAAACAAACCATAAAAGTGGTCTATCCAACTCGAGCATAATATTTCAAGACTTCTGAAGCCATACAAGTGGAATTTATTTTTATGAACTACATATATGGTTGTTTTTTTTCTCTTTTGTTGAACTTGACAACCTCTGGAAATGCTTCAAAATGTCTAAGGGACCATTCACACTTTTAACTTCTTTCAACTTGAGCTCATCATTTTTAGAACAGTGTCATGCGTGAGACACTGCAAAATAGGGCTGTCACTAACGATTATTTTGGTAATTGAGTAATCAGTCGATTATTTTGACGATTAATCGAGTAATCAAAAATTGTTTATATGGTAATAAAAATAGACCTAAGCAAACAATAGCCTTTAAAATGACATATATAATAAATTATTGCCTCATTGTTATTATACATGTTTGGTTCAAATAAAGTTTCAAAAGGAAGTATCATATGGTTTTATAGGAAAACACTGTTAAAATACTTAATATAATATACATAATATAAACAATCAACTTATGTACATTAAGTATTAGAACAAATGCCTGCAGAGGGTGCCAACGGCCTGGTGATTGTTGTCCTACTTTACAGCAGATCAAATCCTTGTTTAATATTGGCCAAATGACATTTAATAAAAATGTTCACATAATCTTTAATATTTGGCCACTTCTTTGATAGAAATGCTACAGCCACTGTAATTTCTTGAACAAGAATATGTTGACATCAAAACATGCAAATTCAGAGAGAGAGTTTAAACTTGTAAAATTAAGGATGGTCCAAGGCCCTCGAATCATATTGAAATACTTTTTTTAAAAGCATTTATTTCATCTTGGCTAAAAATTAAAACAGGTGACACGAACACAGTCTGCACACCTATGCGTTGCAGCTGATTTTGCCAAAATGAAATAAAAGCTTTTAAAAAAAGTATTTCTATATGATTTGAGTGCCTTGGACCATCCTTAATTTTACAAGTTGAACTATCCTTTGCATCCAAAGAGCACAGAGACTGAACTCACACCCCGTGCAGCACTTCTTTGGCATTTATTTTGCTTTGAGGGTTTAAACTTCTTTTGTAATTGCGATGAACAACCGTTTGCATATTTAGATGTATTCTCCTGTTTTGGCATAGGTTTATAAATGATTTACCTAACCTAACAAATCTGATGAAATGGCGCAGATTGTGTTCCCAGAAGAACGTTATAAGCAACCCAAACTCACAGCATATGCAGAGATGGAGTTTGAGATTCGCTCCATGTATGTAAATGATAACAGTTCATGTGGAGCAGCTTTTACTGTGAACAGAGCCGCTCTGAGATGCATGTAACCTACACATGCAAATAATTAAAGTGCATATATATTAAACCCACAAGCCATATATTTATTTAATTGAATTGTTTAAAATCGAGTACTCAAATTTAATTGAGGAATCGTGACAGCCCTGCAAAAGACATGATTTCAATGGTCAAACACATCTGTCTACCTCATGTTTACATAGAAAAACAATAGAAAATTATTGCAGTGGAATTGAAAAATGTGTTCTGTGTGAATGAATCTTTATTTATGTTTCATGGAAGACAAAAGTCATGGATTTAAAATGAAATGGCGAATAAATGATGACAGAATTTTTAATGTTTGGGGTGAACTATTCCTTTATTTATTTATTTTTTGCTATTTCTTGCTATTACATATAAGACATCAATATATAAGCATCTTTGTCTCTCCCACTGTCAGTTTCAAGTGTGTCTGGAAAAGGTCTTCCAGAGTCAGTAGTCACTTTTGCTGACCAAAATGACAGGACTGCTCCTGAAGTTTCTTATGTCCCTGAGAAGAACATAGAGACTGTTGGTATAAATGAGCAGTATAAAGATGAGGAAGAAAATTTTGTCCCTCTTCACATGGAGGCAGACTACAGTACAGATGATGTGCATCTTCACTGCAATTCCATGCAGGAGCCTAAATTGCCACTAGAACCACTCCATTTACCTTCTCAGTCAATCAGAAAGTCCTACAGGGGGAGCAAGAAAAGAACGGACAGAACATCTCATGATGTTAACATGGAGATCAGCAGTTCTCTGGACCAGCTGTGGCGTCGCTTCAGTGAAAAATGGAGCATGGATGAAACACGACTCACCAATGAAGGAGAGATGTCTCTGCTTGATAGATTGGAGCGTCTGTCTCGTCTCATTCACAGTAGTACTCCAACAGACCAAACTATACTACAACCAGAAGGCAGGAATGGAGACTATGACAGGAGGAGTGATCAAGAGGATGGGACCACAGAGGGAGGAGAGCAGAGAGAAAGAGTCCAGTTAGAAGCGGCTCCACAACAAGCATGGCCTGAGCATGAAGAGAGTCAAGAGAGAGTGCATCGCTGTCCTGCCGAGAGAGATGAGTCTGCAAGTGTGTCCATGGAGACGAGCAGTAGCCTGTCCACCGTTGACACAGAGCGGCTGCTGCGAGCTTTTGGACCTCACCGGGTCTCCAGTAAAGGACTGAAAAGCAGTGACAGCTTGCTCAGACTTTACAACACCATCAATATGCAGAAGACGGACCGAAGGAAACCCAGTACTAAACATGTTGCCGTCTCTGTTGCTACCAATGATGTGAGCACGGATGACTCCACAGTAAGCCTATGCTTGATTTGAATTTTTCATACAGACTGTTAATTAGCTTTTTTTGTTCAAAGATAGTCAGCAAATTGAAAAGAAAGATGCTGTTAGATTATTTATATTGTTATATATTGTTAAAAGCGTCTCAGTATAAATCTCAGTATTTTTATCCTTTTAACCATATTAAATGGGTCTTTGACGAATAAGGTTTTTAACAGTGTAAAAAAACAATGGGGATATAATTAATTTTGAAGTTTTATTAAGTGTTATCAATGAGATTATGTGGTTTTTATAATCAATTAACACTGCTTTTGTCATTTATTACAAGATGGACAAAATTTGTCACCAAAATTTCGGTTTTACCGAATGACATTTTTAGTTATACCGAATGACGATATTTTCAAACAATGCTAACAAGCTGATATCTAGCTTGTTAGCTAGTTAGCTTGCTAGCTAGCTAGCAAAATGACAGTCAAACATTTTGTATTTAGTTCAAGTTTTTAAAATATTACATTTCCATGTTTTATAGCGGTTGTACCAAATGATGTTTTGAGCAAGTGAAAACATGAATTTTTCAAATAGTTAAAAGAGATTTAGCTAATTTGCTTCAAGACCATGTGATCCTTTGCAAGTGTCTGAATGATGGCACATCCTGTCACATGATACTGACCGCATGACTTGATCCAAAATGGTCCCTTTATATTGGTTACTCCGAATGACGTCAATGAAATAATTTTTCTGGACATTCTTTCTCACAACAAAGCAACGACTTCTACACATAATTTTAATACCATTTTGCACTATGTTAATATATGATGTTATAAAATCATGCCAGAATAAAAAATATATGCATTTATTACATTTTAAGATATTTTAATCACAAATGAATTGGCTGTATTGGCCTTTGGACGGTTAAACCGAATGACGTTTTGACTCTTCAGAATCTTTAAAATACATTTATATGTTGCAAAATATAATTGAAAGCTTTTGGATTTGATAAAATAGATCTAGCTGTACTACCTTACATACTTTAGATGTCATATCTTTGTTTTTTATTATCATTAAGGCCTTTGGACAAAAAAAATGACCCATCACGTCATTGACCCAAATATAAATGAATGTTTTTCTATATGCTCTTAGCTTTTAAAAATCACATAAAAGGCTTAGTTTGTTCAAATAAACAATCATTTCCACAAACACATTGTAGCTCAGTGTAATTTAAGAAGTAAAACAGAGTAAAAATATATGAATAATTTTCAGTTTTATTCACTGACATCATGATACATAGTAGTAAACAGCAGTATGTACTTGCATACTCTACTGTGTTTAAATTTTTGGGGTCTGTAAGGAAGTTTTAACGTGTTTGAATTTCATATATATATCTTTTGTTGTTCTTCCAGGTCTCTGCTGACTCTCTGTCATCTTCAAGCACTTTTTCCCATCATTCTCAAAGAGGTGTCTCCCACAACCTCAATTCCAAAAGGTCAAAGGTCAGACAGCTCAGCAAAGGTGTACAGGCAGGTCAGTAACACCACACTGGTCCACTTTTTAAACAAAACAACCTGTGTAATTTAGCCAGGGACTAATTTCAACAAAATATGTAATGTGGGATATTGCACCCTTTTTTGCAGGTGATTTGGAAATTGTGATAAACGCCACACGCAGACACACTCGGGACGTAGGAACCATCTTTCCCTCCCCAGGTGCTTTCAAAAATGTCCATTCACCAAACACATTTGGAAGAGGCATTCAGAGTGGCGTTCCCATCCCCACTGCTTCCACCGCTAAACCCACCCAAAGCCTGACCGCTCTGAAGAGAGACAACAAGAGTGTCCGGACCCATTACCCAAATGGTGCGTATTACATGTTCACAGATAAGGACGTTTTTCTGCAACTGATCTGTTTTCTTATTTTGTCTTACTGTATTATATATCACATTCTCTTTAAGGTGTGTCATGGTTTGTCTCAGCTGATGAGCTGAAGTGTGACGGTCGTAAGGAAAACCAGCCACAGAGTGAATCAGCACCTTACCTAAGCCAAGCCTGGTTTGAGCCTTACAGTAAAACCCGACCCTGGAGAGAACTGACCAGAGAACCTTTAAGAGAGAGACAGAACCAACAAGAGCATGAGAGGCCAACAGAGTCTAGAACAGATACCGAGACAGATATCAGCGACAAACCCTCGGCTCTTGTTCGCCTTTCACTGCAGGTGTGACAAGCCACTGACTTTAATGTGCTTGAGTTTTTAAAGCGGTACACAACATAAATTATTATATATAATAAACAGAACATTATTGTGCAAGGTGTGGATGCTAATATAGTTATTATCTGCCTTATTTTGCAACACTGACATCAGTCATTTTCTGTGAATGTGTAACACTTCCGATTCATTAGCTGCTCTATGTAAATAACTAGAAAATAACAAAAGTGCAGTAAACAGTAAAACTCTTTGTGCTACAAACCACTGTGTTTATAATTACTATAATAAATTGCAATAATATGATAAATACCAGTTTGGAATATCAAGCAACATAACAAACTGTTTTTGTACAGCTAAAAGAACTGGAAGCCTTGCACATTTAAAGGGTTAGTTCACACAAAAATGAAAATTCTGTCATTAATTACTCACCCTCATGTCGTTCCAAATGTGTAAGACTTTCGTTAATCTTCCGAACACAAATGAAAGTCTTTTTGATGAAATCTGAGAGCTTTCTGTCCCTCCATTGACAGCTTCCATTTACCACAACTGATGTGTGTGTTGATGAATGTTTATATGTGAATAAAAGCCTAAATTCAATCTGTTCATCATATAAAGCAATCAAGTCTCTTCAGAACATTTGGACTAAACCAATCAATTCATATCTCTTTATAAACTTTTTGAAGCGTCAAAGTGGTAGTTGCATAGACTGTCAATGGAGGGACAGAAATTGCTCAGATTTCATCAAAAAGTTAATTTGCATCTGAAGATGAACGAAGGTCTTACAGGTGTGGAACGACATGAGGGTGAGTAATTAATGACAATTTTCATTTTTGGGTGAACTAACCCTTTAAGTTACAAATGATTGCGCCCGCTCGTACGTTAAATATAAGGTGGATAGTTATCTTTATAGTTATCGTTCTTTGTGTCAATGGGCCTTTACTCTGATTTGGAGCTTGGACCTTATTTGGATCCAATGTTTATTTTGGACCCTGGCTGTGTGGTTTTAGAGAGTACATGGATGTTGATTGTTGAATTTAGTATAACATCAAACATTTGCATTGATGGTTTTCCTACAGGAATCTCTAGCGCTCCATCGGCCGGAGTTTGTGTCTCGTTCACGGGAGCGAATGAAGCGTCTGGGGTTGCTGGTTGAGGAGAGGAGGTTACAGGCAGTCTTCAGCAGAGAGAGAGAAGAGCTCTTCAACTGCCCTGGACCATCACGTCCACTCAGACCAGGTGACCTTATACCCTAAGATTACTTGGGTATTATTTAGGTAAGATTACTGACTGCTTAGTAGTCAGCTCAGTATATTTGATGTAAACTAAAACATGCCCCTTTCACCAGCTCCAGTACCCCGTAAACGAGTCGTTCCAAGAAGAGAGATGGTCCAACGATCCAAAGAGTAAGTATACTTTATCACCCAGACTATTTTCAAACCATCTAGATAGTTTATGCAGTGGTAACAGACAGACTACATAATACCTAAACATGCAAATATGGGTCATTTAACTGAGTTAAACAGCATTCCATGACTTTTAATGTTTAATGTACAAGTTGTCTTGTGCCTTCTACATGCTTTCAGTTGGGTAGAGAGGAAATCACACAGTCAGAGAATAGACAGGACAGACAGATTCATGAGGTAATAATATATGTCATAATGTGTGTGTGATTGTGTGTTCCTACTTAACCATGATTTGTATCCAGGCCAGACCTGAGCTGAATCTGACAAAATCTCCCAAAACATACTTTTTGGGATGTTCACATTTGTAAAAACAGTATTCAAATAAAGTTTTTATTTTAATTGTAAAAATACAGAAAGATTTCAGGTTAGGGTGTAGGTTAGGTTACAGTATTTATAATTAACTGTATATAAAAACAACTGAAGTCTATGTAATGTCCCCATTTTGATCGCCGTGTGTGTGTGTGTGTGCATCTATTTTTAATGTGGAATATATGATGTGATTCAAGTTAGGCCCAGTCAGAGGCACATGTACCCCACCTGTCTAGTTCATTTTATGTGGATTTTATTGACGTCGACTTTCAGGTAATTGTGCATTTTAAGTGTCAAAAAAATGTGTATTCCCTCAGGAAATATGCTCAACTTCCTGAAGTCCAGAAGAGAAAGGAGGAGGAAAGGAGACGGGTGGAGTACCGCTCCTATCGCCTCAACGCTCAACTCTTTAACAAGGTATACCGGCTGTTCTGGGCTAGCAGTTGTATACAATAGGCTAGTTTTTAAATTGATGTTGTTTCAAGAATTTCAGGAATACACATGACCGGTTTGATTAACAATTCTAATGCGCTGCATCTTTCTTCTGCAGAAAGTCACCAATCGTGTGTTGGGAAAGAGAGCTCCCTGGCAGTGAGGTCAACTAAAATATACTCAATGTGAATGTGACAGGTTTTTTTTTTATATGGGTTGATATTTTATAATGGTTGTGTGCATTCTGATTTTAGGTGTGAGATTTTATTTAAAATAGTTGTGAATGTGTATTATTTATGGAGTTGCAGTTATGGATTGTTTTATTATGACTATATTACAATTGCAAAATTAATTTTTATTATGTCTGTCTTTGCTATGTTTAGTAATATTTTTTTATGAAGCAAATAAACAGCTATTTGTAAGAGCTTGTGTGTGCTTTTTATGTGGCTAATCAACAACAAAAAAAAGATTGTTTTCAGTTTAGCATATAACATTCAAAGGGAGAATGAGGCCACAATATAATGGTCATGTTACTCTAGTAGTAGTAGTAGTTCATTACAATATGAAGTACATGTACGATACACTGTTGTACTCAGCCATCTGTACTATGTTATATGGAGGGCTGCATAATTAATATCAGTGAAGAGCTTTTTTCCATATTTTAGTTGTTCACACGCTTGATACAACATTTAAAAGTTTTTACATTTTTATTTTTGCAAATATTTAATTATTTTGACAAATATTTTATTTTTTTGGAAAAGAAAATGTTTGAACCGTGTGGAAAGTGTATGTGACGTGTGACAGTCTCTATGGCAACAGGTGTAAACAAACTAATCCTACACGAATAGATCGCATTGAACACTAAAGCACAGAGAGATGCCTAATAAAAAAGGAAAGAAGGGAAAGAAAGGAAAAGGGTGAGTAAAAAAAATTGCTATATTTTCTTGCGTTTGTTTGAAAAACTGCGATTCAGACCGGTCTTAAGAATTTGAAAAGTAACGTTATACCTGACAACAGTGTTTTACTTTGTGATGTAGAGGATGATTCGCCTTTCTCTTCATTTTTTTATATATAGAAAAGGAAAAAAAGATGGCACGCAAGAGTCAAAACGGGATAAGGAGTCTGATGTAGAGAAGGCTAAAGCAAACATGGCTCTGTGGGAGGCCAGGTGTGATATGACGGAGAGTTCTCGCGTGGAGTATTTTGAAGCCGCGCGACGACTGAGCAAAGCCAACCAGCAGCTCACTGATCTACAGTACAACACAGAGAAGAACAGCATCGAGATCATCGCTGTTCTGAGGAAGAAAGACCTGCAGAATGAAGAGAGGGTATTTTAAAGCGTTTGATCTGACACGTGACCAATGCAAATTACATTTTTTAAGTCGTAATCTCATTTTGTTTAATAGTTCACCCACAAACTAAAATTGTCATCATTTACTCACCCTCATGTCGAACTTTCGTTGATCTTCAAAACACCAATGAAGATATTTTAATGAAACCTTTGCGATTTCTGTCAATCCATTAAAAGTCCAAGCTTTGATGCTTCAAAAAGTTCATCAAGAGATAAAATTGAGCACTTCAGTCCAAATCTTCTGAAGATACACAATCACTTTATATGATGAACAGATTTAATTCCTTACAAACACTGATCAACACACATACATAGAGCACATCAAATATGGAAATTGAATGGGGTCATGTGTGAGAACCAATGAGTTTTGTTCTTATGCATTATAGGGTTAGTTCACCCAAAAATGAAATTTCTGTCATTAAGTACTCACCCTCATGTCATCCCAAACCCGCAAGACCTTCATTTATCTTCGGAACACAAATTAAGATGTTTTTGATGAAATCCGAGGGTTTCTGAACCACACATAGGCAGCAACGTGATTGCACCTTTTGAGGTCCAAAAAGGTATTAAAGACATTGTTAAAACAGTCCACAGTGGTTCAACCTTAATGTTATGAAGCAACGAGAATGCTTTTTGTGCGCAAAAACAAAACAAAAATAATGACTTAATTCAACAAATTCGTCTGTCCCCTGTCATACTTCTACGCTATTTTCGTTGCAGAGCTTCAGTGTTCATGTCTGAATGCCGACTCATTATTGGCCGGCTCCTGTGTCAGCATCACATGAATGCGTCGTGCTGCTCACATGACCAGATCTGGCCAATACTGAGCCACCGTTCGGACGAAACACATTCGGACAGATGAATTTGTTGAATAAGGTCTTTATTTTTGTTTTGTTTTTGCGCACAAAAAGTATTCTCATCGCTTCATAATATTAAGGTTGAACCACTGTAGTCACGTGGACTATTTTAACGATGTCAATAAAGAGTTAGTTCACCCAAAAATGAAAATAATGTCATTTATTAGTCACTTTCAAGGGCCATAAAGGTACTAAAAACATATTTGAAACAGTTCATGTGAGTTCAGTGGTTCTATCTTAATATTATAAAGCGACGAGAATACTTTTTGTGTGCCAAACAACCAGAACCAAACAAAATAAAGACTTTTCAACAATATCTATATGGGCCGATTTCAAAACACTGCTTCAGAGCTTTGCGAATCGAATCAGTGAATCGGAGCGCCAAAGTCACGTGATTTCAGCAGTTTAGCCGTTAGATAGGAGATCCGAATCACTGATTTGACTCAAAAGATTCATAAATCTCAGAAGCTTCATGAAGCAGTGTTTTGAAATCGGCCCATATAAATATTGTTGAAAAGTCATTATTTTGTTTTTTTTTTTGGCACACAAAAAGTATTCTTGTTGCTTTATAATATTAAGATAGAACCACTGTAGTCATATGAACTGTTTCAAATATGTTTTTAGTACCTTTATGGACCTTGAGAGTTTGAATGGCTTTGCTCTCAATAGAGGCCTCACTGAGCCATGGGATTTCATCAACAATATCTTAATTTGTGTTCCGAAGATGGACGAAGGTCTTACGGGTGTAGAACATAATTAATGACAGAATTTTCATTTTTGGGTGAACTAACCCTTTAATACCTTTGTGGACCTCAAAAGGTGCAACGACGTTGCTACCTATGTGTGAATCAGATACCCTCAGATTTCATCAAAAATATCTTAATTTGTGTTCCAAAGACAAACAAAGGTCTTACATTTTTGGGACGACATGAGGGTTAGTACCTAATGACAGAAATTTCATTTTTGGGTGAACTAACCCTTTAAGTGTGGTTGACCAATGTTTTTATATGTGAATAAAATCCTAAATTAAATCTGTTCATTATATAAAGTGATCGTGTCTCTTCAGAAGACTTGGATCAGAAGACTCTGATATCTTTATGAACTTATTGGATCTTCAAAGTTTAGGTTGAATGAACTATCAATATAGGCATAGAAATCTTTCAGGTTTCAGTAAAGTCTTGAAATGAAACAGAAGTTGCGGTAGTCTTTTCTTCCTTCTTTTCTGAAATTGATTGGTTGGTTATGGTTTGTTATTGCTGTGAAGTCATGTGAGTGACAGGTTGTCCCGCCCTCATGCCAGTAAACACATCATCAGAGAAGAGAAGAGATGTCACTGCAAGAGGGAGATTTCATGATGACTTTAAAAATATCTTCATTTGTGTTTTGAAGATGAACAAAAATCTTATGGGTTTGGAACGACATGAGGGACTTTTGAGTGAACTAACCCTTTAATGTGCTGTGTTCTCAGATCACTGCACTGGAACAACAAATACAGCTTGAGAAAACAAGGGCCTCTCAGGAAAAAGAGAATTTAGTAAGATGCCTTTCCTCATATGGGAAAATATTAAAAAAAAAAATATGAGTTTTATTTTGTCCCTTTAATCTGTTAGCAATAAAAAGATTGCAATATTACAGAAAATACATCAATAAAAATTTATAAAATCATGAAAAAAATGTTTTGAAGTCTTAAGAAATGAAATCCAGTCATCCAGTTTAATTACAAAAGAGTTTTAGTTTTATTTTTTTAGTTAACAATAACCATACTGATTGACATTACAGGTCACTGAATACATGCTGAAGATCAATGAGCTGGAGGAGAAATTTAAGAAGAGATGTAGCGAGTTCAGCATGATTCAGGAGGAGCTAAAGATCATCAATGAATTCCGTAGGAAGAAGCCCCAAATGGAGCAAGAACTCAAAAATGTATAATGCAATCTATTGATTTCATGTACACATTATACAGAAGTATTACATCTGTTTTAACCCTTGTGCTGAGTTGAAAATCCTTTACTTAATTTATTGTTCCCAGTCAAAACTGGCCGGGTTTTTAAATTGCTTGTAAATATCTCATTCTGCTATATTATCAGCAAATATTTGATTCAATCTTGTTGTCAGCTTGTTTTCTTTCAATTAGCACAGGTTTTGTATTTCATTTTGGAACTAATTGATCGTAGACCTCAGTGATCTGAGCTTATTCATCCAGTGTTTGAGTGAAAAAAGTTCATTCAAGTGTAATTACCTAAAAAAATGAGGTGCATAATCTCAGATCAGTGAGGCCTACGATCAATCACTTTCATAAAGAAATACAAAAACTGTCCTAATTGGAAAAAACAAGTTGATAAACAGATTGCATCCAATATTTGCCAATAACAAAATGACCGGAGCACAACGTAAGGGATAACGGCAACATTGTTTTGCACAGATGAAAGAAACTATGGACAACGCTGATCTAGAACACAAGAAAACACTTGCAAGAATGGAGCAAAAGTTCTTCAATAATAAGGTATATATACTAAAAAAAAATAAACATTTCAACAAAATCTTTCTTAGCCTCTCTCCTTCTACTCTCTCCTTAGGTTCACCTAGAGAAGGAAGCTGAGCAAAAGATTGCTGTACTGGCAGAAAAAGCTCACAATGAAGCCATCATGTAAGCATCTTCTCCATCTCTCCATCTCAACAACACCACTAAACATTTCTACCTGATGCCACTGTGTCTGTGAGATACATTTTACATGAGATAAATGAGTTGACATCCTCCATCTTGGCCTCATCAGACAGCTGGATGATGCATCGCGCTCGATGTTCAAGGAGAATGTGCGTTTAAATAAGGCATTGGGTTACCACATCAAAGAGGTGGAGGATCTGCGGAAGAGAAATGCAACGTTGGCAGAAGAGAACGACATCCTAAGTCTGCATAAGGTGGCAACACAACACCATACCATCTTTGCACTGTAGTTCACCTACACTACTGTTCAAAAGTTTGTGGTTAATAAGATTTTGGAAAGAAATTAATACTTTTATTCAGCAAGGATGCATAAAATTGGTCAAAAGTAAAGACTTTTACATTATTATAAAAAATTGTTCTCTTTCAAATAAATGCTGTTCTTTTAAACTTTCTATTCATCAAAGAATCCTGAGGGGGTAGTTAAAAATTCTCCTTAGTTAAAAATGTAATCACAGACCACTGGAAAAGCCATTAGGCATTAGGAAGAAACACAGAAATTAAAAATAATAATCCATTATTTAATTTTATTAAAGTATACTGTATTGATTATAATTGATGTATATTATATTCATTAATTTTTTTATTAATTAAAATTAAATTAATCAAAATTATTACATTTATTTTTACAACACTTGTGCACCCACACAAACACTCACATACATATACATGCATACAAATAAAATAAAATAAAAAATTTTCTTACTAGACCCTTTGGAAAACCAGTCTACTATAAAGCTTACCTATGAAGCAGCAGACAATTGATAATAAACCCACTGTTTCATTCACCCTGCAGGAGATGAGTCAGGACACCTCGAATGACATCATATCTAAGCTTACAGCCCAGCGGACCACAATTTCTGAGCTGAGAGCAAAGGTGTTGACACTGGAGCAGACCCTGACCAGCATGGTGGCTGAGTTTGAGAGGAAGAAGGCTGACATCAAGCAGTGTGCTGCGGTCAGAACTCAGGCCAGCGGTGTAGAGCTGGACAAACTGCAGAAGCTCCTGAGCGTACGGGACAGGGAGTTGAGCCGATTGAAGAGAGTAGCCCGCAGCGTCGTAGAGCAGTGCTCAGACACGGAGATCCTCTTCCATGAGGCTCTAAATCATGTGAAGCAGGAGATGTTAATGCACAGGTGCACTTCATTATTCATTATTGGTATCGATAAGATACCAGAAAATATAGAAATAAAATATTTTGTCAGTATCACCTCCACCCCCTATAATTCATTTTAGAAATAAAAGTTAACAAGCAAGAGTTCCAGGCTCCATTTCACTGCAGAAACTTCAAGCCATTTGTAGATACATTATGTTATAAGATACATTATGTAATCCAGACAGGAAGAAGTGGGGAATCGTAGCAGGCGGATGGATGAGTTCTTATCAGGGAAAAGGGATCATGTTCACACCATCAACAAAACTCCCCACAGTACCAACAGCATTTCAGATGGTATGGAAGAGGCTGAAAAAGGGTAAGAGTTTTAAACTTTTTTGTGTTTCTGGACTAGTTTTAAAATCCTGATGAAATGATAACTCAGAATGTTATTACCTGGAAGATGCTTTTTCCATAAGCAAATCTGTCTGTAATAACAGTGTTATTTCATCAGCAGTCTGAAGAAAGCCAAAATTCACATATCAGAGATGACCTGGGAGCAAAAAGAGAGAGTTCTCAGACTGCTCTTTGCCAAAATGAATGGCCTGAAATCAAAGTAAGCAGATACTGAACTGTATTTTGGATAATAAACAATTTAGCACAAATGTTCAAAAATATCTAACCTTTTAACCTTATTAGGCACATGAAACCACTTTAAGATAAATGGTAAATTAGTCATAATTAATTTAATTTGGTACAATTAACCTTAAAAAAAAAACAGTTGGTGAACAAAGAAAGTGATAATGGCCATAGTAAAAATAAATAAATAAAATATAAAATCCCAAGCTTATTTGTACTTTTCTGTTTAAGAATAGAAGTTTAAGGAATTGAAACTGACTCAAAGGAGTAATAAAGTATATTTTCATGGCACTTTTGTTTTCTACATTTCTGAAGGAAAGCAATTCATGCTCCGGCGCTGGCAGATTCTGAATGGAACCAGTGTAGCAGCAATCCAGGGTGAGACATGCCAACAGATGTATGGTTTTCTGGCTGATAAACAAGATATCAACTTATCAATGAAATCATTTTTCTATTGTAATTTTAAAGTGCTCCTATTATGCTATTTTAAAGGCTCTTCATTTTGTTTTGGGGGTCTCCTACAATGGGTTTATATGTATCCAAGGTCAAAAACACTAATTTTCTCACAATATACATTGCAGCATCACCTCTTTTCTCACTGTCTTTGAACCGGTTTGATAAAGGATTCAGTGTACCACTTACAGCGCGCCGGAAACAATGTCTTCTCAACATATCTCCCAGGCCTCAGCTACAACTACAGTGTTTGAGGGTGCGGCAAAGTAGACATTGTTCGTGGGCAGCCAATAAAGACCAGGCTGGCATTATGCAAATTTGATACAAACCTATTGAATTACTGACGATTAGTTTCAGGCAGTTCAGAATCAGTTCTTTCTTTTGGGACACAATAATTCCATTTATCTTTGGATCTTTGAAACCTTGCAGACTTTTTACATTCCCAAACAGCTATATAACACAATACATGAAAGCTAATATCCACAAAAGCATAATATGGGCACTTTAATATCATTCTAATTTTAATATAATTCATCATTCAGTACAAAAGTGCAAAAATATGTCAGTTCAACCTT
Source organism: Hypophthalmichthys nobilis (assembly GCA_037950665.1). Lineage (NCBI taxonomy): Eukaryota > Metazoa > Chordata > Actinopteri > Cypriniformes > Xenocyprididae > Hypophthalmichthys > Hypophthalmichthys nobilis. Next base: position 28,269,485 of record CM075477.1, on the reverse strand, counting down.
TCCATTTGACAGTAGCACATAAGAAAGAGAAATAAACTATGACGGAAAAGATTTCTGAACGCACTGTTTATGACCGTTTGTTGTTCTTTTCGATCTGCACCAATACACATATGGTGCATCACAATTCGTGTTCTCATGCACTATTCCATGCCATTTTGTAGTATAAATAGTGTGAGAAGTGTGTTCACACTGAAATTCCAAAAAGAAAAAGTGCACTTTTAATACCCGCATGATGCACTTAATCATCTAAAAAAAACGAAATGTGAATTGTTCAAGCACTTCATGCACTCAAACTGTCGCAGAAGGGGCTGTTAGACTCCGATTTTGAATGACTAACCTTATAAAATTCATACACTACACAGTTAAGTGTATAGTGCATCATTTGAGACACAACTATAGACTCATAATGCAGAGATCTGTCTGTCTTTTCTGCAGGAATGAAGAGGAGGAATCCCATGCGACCTTTTTAACCCAAGCAGTAGTTTCCAGTATGAGCTCCAGTGATAATTCCAGTGCTCTGCCTGACCCGTAGATCACCTGACCTCCTCACAGATAAGAGAGCTAAATAATGTCAAAGTATATGTTGGAGACTGCATATCAACTATGAAATACCAAGAAGTTTTCATGGATGTCTATACCTTTTTTTTTTTTTCTTTTTTTTTTTTCCTTATATAAACACTTAGAGATGCCCATGTACCAATACTGATAATACTGGAATTAAAGATTACACAAATTGCGGAAAATAAAGAACTGTATTCAGGAAAGACTTAAAAAGGATTGGCATGACACAACCCACAATTCTAAATGGCTATTTTTTATTGCAGTTTACTGAACATGGCCATTATTTTGACCTTGCTGATGATTTATATCTTCTGGTACAGTTTTTATAGTTGAACTGTTCCGTTTACAATGAATAACATACTAATTAAATGTAACTTAATAGTTTTTGAGGGAGGATGATACAATTGTTATCATGCAGTCTAATTTTCCTAAGTATTGATGTATTTTTGAAAATGTAAGAAATGCTGTACTACTTCATGTAGGTCACTCATATTAAAGTAGGCATTCAACGTGAAGTAGGAGGTTGCAATATTTTTTTCTTTTCTATTGTGATGTATATAAGAGTGAAACGGCTTCTTGAACAAAAAAAATGTTGGGCAGGAATGGATTTTGTCTATCAGGAATTGATTGGATGGTTGTGGTTTGCTATTGCTGTGATGTCATGTGAGTGACAGGTTGTCCCGCCCCCTCACGTCAGTAAACACGACATCAGAGAAGGGAGGGGGAGTTATTTTGATGAAAGATTATGAGAGCACAAGAATTAAAAAAAAAATGAAGTGCATTGATAAATAATTTATAATAAATACTGCAATATTCCATAAAAAATAAGAATAGTCAATTTCATGGTGACTGTAAAGAAGGGGAAATGTACTGTTTTTGTTCCTTTTCTCATATAAAAATATGAAGGTGAACATTATTTGCAGACATTTTTATTGTATTTGCAAACATTTAGCCAACACACTGTATTAGTTATAAAGCGTTATATATCATCTACAATGTTTGTCACTTTATTTTAAGTTTATCTTCAAATTTATTTATTTTTTTTGTCCTACCTATATTTCTGTAACCATTTTACAAGAATCATTTTCATGAACAGATACAGATTATATCATTTAATTGTACAGTAATTGTACTGAACAATGGGTGCTCAGCATGTTATCAGTCAGTAGATTGGTCGTATCTACAGATAATCAGGATGGCGTTACACCATGACCTCCCAGCACAGTGACAGTGCTGCTCAAGTAAATATAGACAACTATTAATAGGATCATATACACACATACAGCAAAACAGCTGCTCAGTGACCAAGCAAAGCCTCAGTTCAAACAAACCAAGATATTCAAATCAAAGCCAGACTGACTTCAAACAACATATAAAGGTAAGAACATAAATTCAGAACTGGCTCATATCACAACTGAACTTGTGTACACATGCCTCATTATTTTCAACAGAATGGGAGACTTTCAAAACTTTGAACAAGACTTCTATCAGTCTGGATATTATGTGGACGGTCAGCAGGAAGAGGAATATTGCTATGATCCAGCCTACGTTAATCCAGAATACCATGAAGTGTAAGTGTAACTTCGCTAACTGCATACATGTGTCTAATATACCATTTATTAATGAATATCAGCTAACTTGTTTCTGTGTGCAATTTAAGTGTTAGTTGTGATTCATTGTTTACCATCTGATTATCAGTGATAATTCCGCACACTTAGATGAATATACCACTACAGCATCTTATACTGGACAACTGTATCAGCCTGTAGCGCCACCCGAGCAAACAGAACACATAGACTCATATGATGAAGAACCGCCACTCTTGGAAGGTAATAAAAAATTATTTATAATAAAATATCTTTAAGCTGAAGCATGTAACTTCTGCACCACCAAATAGAAAGAAAAAAAATTCCAAAACAGATTTCCAAATATGCCCCCTAGTCATCCATTAAAGTCGGCATGAAATGGAAGTTGCCATTTTTTCCCCCCTATTTTGACGTATATGCAAGTGAAATGGATTTTTGGACAAGAAAACGTATGACAGGACTTGATTTTGCCCATCGGGAATTCATTGGATCATTGTGGTTTGCTATTGCTGTGATGTCATGTGAGTGACAGGATGTCCCGCCCTCATGTCACTAAACTCATCATTATAAAAGAGAAGAGATGTTGCTGCAAAAAGGAGGGGAAGATATTTTGATTAAAGATTACGAGAGCACATGAATTTAAAAAAAAAAAATTATGTTGTGCACGGATAAATCTTATAATCACTGGATATACACGGATAAACACTGCAATATTCCATTAAAATTAAGAACTGTCAATTTTGATTTCATAGTGACTTTAATTGAAAAAAAAAAACATATAGCGACTCATGCCATTGGTTGAGTCAGGAGGCAGTCACCTTTATCGTTTTTCAGCAAATTTTTGAGAGTGAGATTTTAATAGGAATCCCTATATCAGGAATTTCACATGGGTGAAAGAAACCCTTGCAGATTTCACAACAGTTTCAGGATGTTCACGCAGATTCACCGCGTTGACCAACAGAAAGCTGAATGGTTTGAAAGTGACTTCTGTGCTAGTGGCACCTTACAGGTTGCTCAAAACAAATAGGGGAATTTTTATAGTGACACAGAGATGCTTATCATTTTTGAGAAAAATAACCTATGGCTTAGGACAGAGGTTCTCAACCTCTGTCTGTAACTTTCTAGCAATTATGAAGACATTGATAAGCTTATTCAAGTGTGTTTGATTAGGGTTGGAGCTAAACTCTGCAGGAAAGTGGACCTCAAGGGCCAGAGTTCAGAACCCCTGGCTTAGGATAAACTGTTTTAGGACTTAAAACCTACATACTTCAGCTTTTAAAACATTATTTAATTTTTGCATTTTATGCATTAATGAAAATGAAAATATATGTGTTTTTTCTCAGAGTTGGGCATTAACTTTGACCATATCTGGCAGAAGACTCTGACTGTGTTAAATCCACTGAAGCCTGCTGATGGCAGTATTATGAACGAGACAGACCTCACTGGGCCTATTCTCTTCTGCATTGCTCTGGGAGCCACACTATTGATGGTACAAACTACACCTTGAACCTTTTGCGAAACCATATCTAGAGGTACACAGTGATTTATATTGCACAGAGGAAATAAAAACATATGTAATGTCCAGAGCACATACCTGTGTATTTGTGTGGATTCTCTCCGCAGGCAGGGAAAGCACACTTTGGATATGTGTATGGCATCAGTGCTCTGGGATGTGTTGGGATGCACATGCTGTTGAACCTGATGAGCAGTTACAGCATATCCTGTGGATGTGTGGCGAGTGTACTGGGATACTGTCTCCTGCCAATGGTTGCACTTTCTGCCTTTGCTGTTGTTTATTCACTTCAGTGAGTATCCATAACTCTACATTATTTATTTAAATTTGCCATACACTCTTAAAAATAGGTTCTTTATTGGTGAATATGTTTCCATGAAGAACCTTTAACATCCATGGAACCTTTCCATTGCACGAAAAAGGTTCATTATATTATTAAGATATCTAATTCAGTCATGAAACTCTAGATGGCAAAGGCTGATCAGTCCTTTACATGCAATCTGCAAGCTATCTCGCCATTAACACATGGCACAAGCTGATTGGCCTTTTCTGATTCTGCAGCCAATGAGATTGCTTGATCAACATTTAAATAGTCTGGTTGAGTGTTAGTTGTGTTAGTCCATCAGAGTTCCTCTGAAACCCTCCACCTCCCCAGCTCCACCTGCCTAGATCTGCTACATGATTTGAGTGTTTATTCATAAAGCGGCAGCATATCCTACATACTTAGAGCAGCGTGTCTGTCTATCTAGTAGCAAGTCAGCTAGGGAACCCAAAATGGCTCTATGGCATTCAATACGAGCACCCCCTTTTGGAAACTTTATTTTTAAGAGTGTATAATTTCAGGTACATTGCATTTGAATAACAAAAGGCTTTTGTTTTAATACAGAGGGCTCTTGGGAACGCTGTTGGCCATGTTTGTGGTTGGTTGGTGCAGTCTATCAGCTTCTAAGATCTTCAGTTCCACTCTTAACATGAGTGGGCAGCAGCTGCTGGTGGCCTATCCCTGTGCTCTTCTGTACGGGGTCTTCGCTCTCCTTACTGTCTTCTGATAACTAAGAAATTATCTCTCTAAGATCAGATGAAAATACAATTTTATGTGCACGTAATGCACATAGCCTGTCAAAGTGCTGTAAATCAAAGTTACTGTAAATCGGAAGAATAAAAACAAAACAGAACTTGATGAACTGGGTTAGCAGAATCATTATTGATATTGGAATGCACACATAATCAGATACTATGAACTCAGCCACACTAATATAATGCTAAGCTTGATCCCAGAGAGTGAAAGAAAGCAAATTGCTCTCACTCTCTGGGATCAAGCTGAATAATGCAAAGAAGGCTAAACTCAACCTTATTCATATTATATATTCTTGTATATTATTGAAATTTTTATGTGTGTGGAGGAAGCGGCTGTTTTTGTTTGACTTATAGGGATAGTTCAACCAAAAGTGAAAATTATCCCATAATTTACTTACACTTTTTTTCTTTTAGCCAAACACAATCGGAGTTACGTTAAAAATTACATTAAAAGCTAGTAATTACAGTTTATAAAGTTATAATTATGGATATTTTCTTACAAAAACGCATCTCTTCATTTCAGAAGGTCTTTATTAACCCCCTGGAGTCGTATGGATTACTTTTATGATGGATGGATGATCTTTTTTGGGCTTCAAAATCTTGGGCACCATTCACTCCCATTATAAAGTTTGGAAGAGCCTGGATATTTTTAAATATAACTGATTGTGTTTGACTGAAAGAAGAAAGTCATATTCACCTGGGATGGCTTGAGGGTGAATAAATTATGGGATAATTTTAATTTTTGGGTGAACTATCCCTTTAATTTATAACGCTCAAGTTAATTGCTTCTGCATAATTATTCAAAAATTCAAACATTCAAGAAAGTATTAAGAAAAATAAAAAGGTTGGTGTGACTTTTTTGTTTTTATTGCATTAAAAATTAACAGTGTGTGTATATATTTATAAAAACATCTTATTTTCTAAAAAAAAAAAAATCACAATAATTTTATCACAAACAATGAAAGGTCAAAATAAAGAAAAGGCACCCCAAACAGGCAAAAAGAACATTCTAAGCAACCAGTTGACTTTACAGATACTTTCAGTTCTTTAATTCAAAAATGCTTTTGCAAAAAGTTAATATAAAAATATATTTACAGAACTACAATATACACAAATATTGAAAAACACATAAAAGCAAAAACGTTGGCCGCTGTTCATCACTTTCACTCGCTTTAGCCTGTTGCACATCCACCCAGAGTGACGCCCTATTTTGTAACCCAGCATCCTCTGCTGCAAGCCATCTCATGGTCTTTTAGGCCGGTTCAAAATATGCGAGTCCTTTGAGAGACACATATTTATTAGATATTATAGATCAATCGTTTAACAGTCCTCAATAATATAACAACTGGCAAATAGTAACTTAGTCATAATTATAAATCTGAAATTTGCCTATGTTATAGAATTAGGAGGACAATTAGTACAAATTAATTTAAGATTTTTTTTTCAAGAGTAAATAATATAGGCCTTTTCATCTGAATGTGGTGATTATATGACCTTTGGGTACATTTCATGAAATCAACCCCAAATCAAATTCTGTAAATCAAATCAAATCAATTTGCATAAAAATGCCTCAAGCTTAATTATATAACACATTGCAGAAGTGACCTATGCAGGCTTTATTTTTCTAAGCACGTTATGATTTTTTATTTCTTGTAATTTTGGGGTGAAATATAACCTGGACATGTTCTTGAAATGTTATTCTAACATAGCCTCTTTCTTACAGCAATTAGTCAGTCATTAATCCTAAATCCCTTAATAAGGGTGATTGAATTCCTTTTTCCAGCTATAGAAACTCACACCTCCATTCTCCTTTTCTTCTCTTATTCATTAAAATCCGTTTACAGCTGTTTTAAACATCAATAAATGTATTAAGTAATTCTATTGCTCTAAATAAAACTTACCCCATACATTTTGGACAGGTTGTTAAACAACACCTGTCCCGCGCTCACTTTGTCTCTCACGCCCCGAATAGTTCCGTTCTTGCTGAAGATGTTCACGCGTTTTCCGGTGAAAAGCTTCTCCTTGGTTGCACTAGCGTACATGAGCAGCTCGTCCGGCTCGCTGCCGCTGTCGTCCGGTTCTGGTCCCACCAGGCCGCTCAGATGGCTGTTTGCCTCCGAGATGACGGGCGAGCTCGCGCGCTCCTGCTCTGGCTCTGAGCTCACAGTAGTGTCCGTGTCCGCGGAGTCTTCGAGCGCGTGCTCTCTGAACACCTCCTGCAGGACGCGACCGCTGTGCGCGGACGCGACGCGGAACCTCACTCTCCTCCTCTCTACTCGGTCCTCCTCAGCATTGGATGTGCGTCGCTCCATTCTGCCTTTAAAAAATCTACATTATACAAATTTTGTTTGCCTGAAATTAGAGTGTGCTCCTGGTAAAGTGCATTGCCATGACATTAAAGGTCTACCTTGATCTTCAGATAAAGGGTTTGTGGCATAAGGGTGTTAATTCGACACCACATTCTTTAATATTTAATAAACGTTATCCATGGAAACTGTGGAAGCCGACTTGTGTTCTCTTATGAATAAAAGATAACTCACGTGTGGGTCAAAGAACAAAGTGTGTATAACTAATAACAAAAGCACCTAACGTGTGAAATGGGTTTTTACCCACTTTTGGGAAAATTGTTAGGCTGGAGGACTCTTGAAATTCATCATTAGCTATGTTAATAATGGGAAGATCCATCTTGAAGTAGGCTATAATACCTTCCATACTGATGAAAAAAAAAAAAAAAAAAAAAAAAAAAATCCTGTGTTTTAAAAAAAATTATGTGCACTACCAGTCCTAGAAGTATAAAAACTGTGTGGTAGCCTATAGGAAAAGTGTGGCCCTAAAAATTATTTTGGGTACTTAAAAATAGAGTTCATTGCATTAGATGCAAAATATCAAACCATGTGGCATCTGCAAACAAATACTAGCTTTTCTCAGAACTATAACATCAATTTTTGTCAGTCAGAAAGTGTCTATTTTGTGCGGTATTTCCTTAAAATAAATGCCCCTATTTCATTTTTTTTCTATACAACAGGCCTACAAAAACATTTATACATGTTTGATTGTGGCTTAAATGTCCAATTGCCAACACTGTCTTCACTCTAAAAAAATCTTGGGTTATTTTTTCTACCCAAGTCCTGGGTTGAGACTTTTGGGTCATTTTTTTGGGGTTATTTTCCAGTGTTTGGGTAGTTTTTGTGTTACCCAGATCCTGGGTCAGATGTAATAACCCAGTGTTTGGGTAGTTTTGTGTTACACAGCTCCTGGGTCAGACGTAACAACCCAGTGTTTGGGTAGTTTTTGTGTTACCCAGCTCCTGGGTCAGACGTAACAACCCAGTGTTTGGGTAGTTTTTGTTTTACCCAGCTCCTGGGTCAGACGTAACAACCCAGTGTTTGGGTAGTTTTTGTGTTACCCAGCTCCTGGGTCAGATGTAACAACCCAGTGTTTGGGTAGTTTTTGTGTTACCCAGCTCCTGGGTCAGACGTAACAACCCAGTGTTTGGGTAGTTTTTGTGTTACCCAGCTCCTGGGTCAGACGTAACAACCCAGTGTTTGGGTAGTTTTTGTGTTACCCAGATCCTGGGTCAGACAAAACAACCCAGGGGTTCAGTTGTTTATCACAGGCTTTTTGCGACCTCTTCAGGAGAGAGCAGTGCAGCTCCGGCAAATTGGTGCATGTCTTTGGTAAAATACTGGTTTGTGTACGTTTTATTTTATCTAAAAATTCATTATTTTTCTGTATATCATTTAATTTTATGCAAAGCAACATACAGGGGCGTGATGTGAGCCACCTAGACGAGTGTCGCGTCAGTCTTTTCGCCTGATGCCTTGCATAAAATTTTTATAATTTTAAAAAAAATTACAGAATATAAATTCTTATGATGTTAAAATATGTTCTCAGAATTGTACACTGATTGTTTATGGACAGGTTATGGAGTCAGTCACAGCATATTTCAGCTATGAGTGAAACGCAGGGCGGCTGTCTAAAGTTAGCAGTTCCCCCGCCAAACGCGAGTCATCTCCGGCACGAGATCCAGCGGCGTTACAGTGGAAACAGGACAACACAGACTGGTCGATTACACTTGAATAACTTCTAAATGTTTAATTTTTTACTTCTAATATTTTTTAAACGAGCTTGAATGTATGCAATATGTATTAAAAGCTATATAAAATATGCTATACTATAAAATATGATCAAAAATAAAGCAATTTTCATGCAAATCAGTGGTTGTGTGTGGAGTATTTAATAAGTTTAGAGGATTTAAGTTAATCCGTAAACATTAATTCATGTATGGAGTAAAAAATAAATAAAAAAAAGCTAGTAAAAATGAATCAAACCATTATGCTGGGTTAAATAACCCAATTTGCTGGTTAAAATTAACCCAACATGTGTTCTGTCCTACATGTGTTCTGCCCTTGGGTCGTTTTAAACCCAGTGGGTTTTTTTTTTTTTTTTTAAGAATATTCCTTAGGTACTTTTTATATAGAATATCATTTAATCCATTTAACTCCAAGACTGTTTGACCTAAAGATGTCAAACCAAATACAACATATTATTTCAGTAGCCCATATTATTACTTTCTTTCTTTATTTATGCCTTTGAAAATGTTGAGGGGAGACCTGAAACAGAGGTCAGAAGTTCAAACCTAAATCTCAGCGGCACCCTTGGGAAGCATTTTGATTGTGCCAAGGGTTCCGCTCATACTGAAGTGCTACAAATTCTGCTGAAATTTGTTTTTGGAAACTTTTCTCTCTCTACATCAGGAGTTTTATCTTTTCGCCCTCAGGATTGGGCTCTGGATTGTGAGGTTGTTTCACCGCGATGGCGCTAGATGGCGATATGACTCCAGGGTCCAGTGCGCTGCTCTTATAATAATTCCATAGAGCGAGACAATCCGGAAAAACACAGCAGAGAAATTGGACAGTGTGGAATCTGAACCCCCAATTATTCAACGCTTGCACAGAAGAGAGGAATTGCAGTAGCATCGCATGAATTGAAGGACAGTGTCTGCGGTTGGTGAACCAGTACACTTATACTAATGCAAACTGGTGTGTTAAAGGCATTAATTCACAAAATCATATTAGACAAAAACTCTGTGCTAAATGTTTTTTCAGTGCTCAAATCACTAGTCCGTTTAAAAATGCAGCGTGAATTTAGACAACATGCATTATAACAGATGACACTCCAATATAAGGCACTTAAGCACTCCCAAAATCTCTCAAAAGAGCATTACAAAAAACTCTTTATAGGTGTCATCTGTTATGGTGTTATCTTCAAATAACCCAAACCTCTTATATATGTTCTCATTTTCCACTTAATAATTGTCTGAAATATCTTCATATGTTTCAATCGATAGGTTAAGATGTCATTATGGGTGGCACTGCTGTCTATGGCATCACTGGGGCGAGGTGTGGACTGCCCGCAGTTTTGCTTTGCCTGGCAGCTCTCCTTTGCGCCAATCTGCTCCTGTATTTCTACCTAGATGCCCTGTATCAGGACACTAACCCTCTCTCAGCACACACGCAGTGCCCACTTCGCCACTTTAAAGTGGGCACAATGAGCGCCTGTACTCCTTGGCTGCGGTGCCCGGAAATTCGCGCTGAGGTCCGCCGTGTGAAGCTCATCGGACAAGGAGCTGTAAAGAAGGTGAGAAGATGCACCCAGCGTTTGTTTTGATGATCAATTAATCTGTTGATTATTTTATTTAATCTATTAATCGAAAAATTATTATTACATTTATATAAACTTAATGAAGCCCGTTACTTACCATTAAATGTAAAAGTTAAAATTATTCAATTAAAAATGATAATAAAGAAAAACAAAAGCACAGTTAACTGGTACAAGGTAGGAAGAACACACATTTACTCATCTGACTGAACATTGTACAATTATACCCTATCAGCATCATGTTTAGGGGTGTGAAAATGTAAGGTCCCTGTAAAACTCAATAATACTGATACTTCACACACTGTAGTTTTGAAAATCCAGCTTTTAGTTGAACATAAGTGCTCCTTGTCATAGTTGTAAGCACGACAGCTTTCTTATTCCAAAATGGCTTTGTTTCCAGGTGGGTCATTAAAGAATGCGACACACACACATGTATCCCAGAAATCCTGTAGAATTCAACCAATCAGGTGGTGACTTTGAAACTCCTAAAGTGTTTCTCATTTTGTGTGCCTTATGCATCAAATGTTCAGCCGGCGATCCGTGAGACTAGATTTTTCCATTGACTTTTGGATTATTTCAGAAAATAAGCTCTGTGACCAACAAAAGTTTATGACTCGTACATGTTTTGTTGGACTGCTTCACAAACGAGGGTCTGGATTTCCACAAAAGATGAACATGATGGCACATGCTAGTCGATGAGTTGAATCAACTCCACAGCAACTACATAAATTTATCCGCTAACCGTTCAGAAACGTCCAGTTTCATTCTAAAAGTTGTAACTTCTTCCTGAGTCTCTCCATCAGTGTCGACTCCGGTTTGAACAATGTAAGGCTGAACACTGTTACTGACAATCCTCATTTTGGCTGCGTGAGATTCTCCAGCTTTGTTGTTGTTGAGCAACTAAAGCATGAGCTGTTAAAGCTCCACCCTCTTCTGGAAAGAGGGACGGGAGCAGCAGCTCATTTGCATTTAAAGGGACACACACAAAAATGGCGTGTTTTTGCTCACACTCAAATAGGGGCAAATTTGACAAGCTATAATAAATGATCTGTGGGGTATTTTGAGCTGAAACTTCACAGACACATTCTGGGGACACCAGAGACTTGTGAAAAGGGGCATAATAGGTTCGCTTTAATTGTTAACCCCGGGTAAATTATGAGAACTGTGAAACAAGATAACCCATGATTCCGTTAACCCAGGGTTAACTATTTCAAGTGTGAAAAGCCCTGTTGAGTTATTTGTTTTAATACATCCTTAGAGACTTACACTGATGCATAATTGTGTTTTCTAGGTGTATCTGTCGGAGTGGCGAGGGCAGAAGGTGGCGCTCTCTGTCTTGTCATCAGAGCAGTATAGAGATGATTTCCTCCACGGACTGTCAATGCTAAGTGCCTTGCAGAGCGCCCACGTCGTGACGCTTGTAGGGGCGTGTGAGGAGGATGGTGTGTTTGTCACGGAGTACCATCCACTTGGATCAGCACTCATGATCGATGCCACTCTTGCGCAAGACCGATATCAGTGGAGAAACTCTTGGCATACTCGACTACAGCTGGCAATAGACTACGTCGCCTTCCTGGCATACCTGCACAGCAGTCCAGTGGGCATCCGAGTCATGTGTGACTCCAACGACCTGCACAAAACTCTCAGTCAGTTTCTTCTTGCATCCGATATGCGTCTTTTGGCCAACGACCTGGATGCGTTGCCTGAGGTAAAGAGGGGAAGCCAAGGGGTGAAATGCGGTCACCATGAGCTCACTGGGGACTTTGTTGCCCCCGAGCAGTTGTGGCCTTATGGCGAGGATGTTCAGTTCTCAGATGAAGCCATGCCTGGTTACGATGAAAAGACAGACATCTGGAAGATTCCAGATGTGACACGTTTCCTTTTAGGGAATGTCCTGGGAAGTGATGTCATTCATTTCCACTTATTTCAGATCTACACAGAATGCAAGAGGAAGGAGCCTCACATGCGGCCCACGGCGCTCGAGGTCCTCAGTGTGTATCGCTCAGTCTACGATAGCATGATAGAGAGCCAATCCCAGAGAGTTAGAGATATGTTGTAGAGAGTTATGGTCCGTAAATGGAGTGTTCACTGAAAAAATTCTGTCATCATTTACTCAAAACCTGAATGACATTCTACTTTGGAACATAAAAGAAGATATTTTGAGAAATGTTCCATATAGTAGAAGTCAAAGGTCACCAACACTGTTCTAAATATTTTATTTTGTGTTTCACACAAGACAGACAGTCATATAGGTTTAGAACAAAATGTGGGTGATTGAATTATGACAGAATTTTCATTTTTGTGTATATTATCCCCTTGAGAGTTTAAGAAAGTAACGATACCAATGCAGTATAATGGGTTTTGTCATACTATTATGTGGCACGGAGAAGAATATGCAGAAAATGTATGACAACAACATCCAGCAGAGGATGAGATGCAGCATCTCAGGGTTTCAGATTTGAATTCAGCTACTTCTTACTATAGTATATACTAGTTACTATAGCTCTTACTTATGCTGACTAACACGTTTTGCATAACTATACCTCATAAAAGTTCCTTTCAGTTTAGCGAATAGAACTTACCTTACTGATGCAGTGACTGAAGTGATCTTATTTAAATTTTAACAAGATATTGATTATCATTCTAAACACAGAACCTGCTTTGTTGATATTTTTGTTCTCTCTCAGAATTTGGAAGCCTTTAATAAATCATTTTCTCAAGAACACGCTAGGATTGTGTTGTCAGTTGTACGCTGTCGAAACACTGCTTCATGAATCCTTTATTTCGAATCAGGGGTTCGGAGCTTGTTTAAAACTCCCCAAGTCACGTGATTTCAGAGTTTACGTCATACTGTTTTGAAACGCTTCAAAATATAATTATTTGTAAATTACATTTAAAACATTACACTTTCGGGAAAACATTTCCAACTGATTTGTAAAAGGTATTATCCATTTTTGGACTGAGCTGTCATTGCATTTACACCGTTTTGACCAGCAGGTGCCGCCAGCCTGTGATGTTTCGATTGAATCAAGCTTCGTTTCTTCACTAGTAATGTGAATCGAACATAAATGACTCTGGATTTTGTAGCGCTGTTTGATGACACTTGTCTTATTATCCTACTAGAAAATCAAATGTAAGTCAGTGAGTAAACTTTCACTCGGTGAATAAAGTAAATTAAAAGTCAATGAAAGCATTTCTGATGTAAAAGTAAACAAATGCTTATCACATATGGATATTTAAAGTTAACACAATCCCAAAGTTAAATAAAAACTTTTTTAATTTTTATATCAGAAAACGCGCGGTGTGCTTTCTTTGTATAAAAATCGTAAAAAAAAAAAAAAAAACATCTATGGATTTAATTTATGCAGAGAAGGAACCGGAAATACGTAGTCTGTTGTATTCCGCACACATCCGCAGTTCTCTAGTGTTTGTATTAATGGATGTTTAAGCAGTATCTGCCCACATTACGAGACGGCCTGGTTCGCAGATCCAGTGCCTGTCCCCCCACTGCAGGAGGGTGAGTTTGGAAGAGTCTCAAAACGGAGCCGCCAGCAACATTCGTGCAACAATGAGCTCGGATCAGCCGAGCGACAATGAGGAGCCCGAGGTGCCGCGCGCTGATCTGCTGCGCGAGGAGGACAAGGATGAGGAGGACAAGGATGAGGAGGACAGCGATGAAGACAAAGGCTCCACGAGACCATCATCACCGCAAGCAGGCCGTGAGAGTGCTGAGGTGCAGGGCAGCTCGAGGCTCGAGTTGGCCGCAGACGGCGGGACGGGCTCGGGATGCAGGGGCTCGAGCGCTTGCGACTCCCTGTTCTCGTGGATTTGCAGGAGGACAATCCGCAGGGGGCCGTTCGTAGACCCCGCGCGGGATCATTTCCGTACAATGACACGGCTTTATTCGTCCATGAGCCCGGCTACGGATTCGGTGAACCTCACTACACAAACTCACGGGGCTGTCTTCAACTTGGAGTACTCCCCGGACGGGTAAGCGCTGAGTCTGTGTTGCCCTTGTCATGAGTCCCGTACTCAATTTAGTTATGAGTGTCTCTTCAATTATGTGCACTTTTGACTAAACATTAAAACATCTTTTTTGTTAAATTAATCGTATGTTATCATATGTGCTGGAATACAAGCAATTTTTGGTATTGTGTGATGGTAACATTTTTCATTTCAACTTGCTTGATACCATTAACTAACAATCGTCATTTTTAATATATGAAAATAAAAATAAATTTGTTTTTGAATTAAAAATTTCGGTCCCACTTTATATTAGGTGGCCTTAACCACTATGTTCTTACATCAAAAAAATAAGTACAATGTACTTACTGTGTTCATAATGTATTGCAAAACACTTTTGCTGCTATTGAGGTGGGATACGGGTAAGGTACAGGTTTGGTGGTATGGGTGGGTTAGGGTCTAAGGGATGGGTCAACAGTGTAATTATAGATGTTATTACAGAAATTAATTACAGATGTAATTACATGCAGGTATTTTGTAAAAAGATGAATGTACAAAATAAGTGCATGGTATCAAATGATTAATTTTAAATGTAAGTACATAGTAGTTAAGGCCACCTAATATAAAGTGGGACCAAATTTTTAAATACTGATTGGTTTGATTATGACAACTACTGTAAAAGTAATGAACAAAAACAAATCAATGTCGCAGAGAAAAAACTGTGATGGTAATGCAAAGGTTTTTTATATTTATTTTAGTGTGGAAATTAAAATGTTTGGCTAGAAAAGAGTGTGCAAGGGAAAACTATAGAAAAAAAACATTGTAAAAATGAGTAATTAAATGTATTGAAATAACTAAAACATTAATTAAACTAAATAATACAAATTAGATTAATATAGATTAGTTGAATAAATAAGAATATTTAAAATGAATAAAAATTAGATTAAAGTAAGTGTTTTACACAGTATCATTCAGCTAGGCAAAACTGACATTCTTGTATAGTATAGGAAGCAGTGTCAACAAAAATGAAATTTGTATATTACAACAAATATTTCTAGAGTTGACTGCCATGGTGAAAAAGCAGAGCGGGGAAAAAAACAAACAAACAAAAAACAGTATGGCTCACATTGACAAAACATTTGGTGGCACTGGCCAGTGCCAGTTTACTTGCACAATAACTAGGTTTTAAACTAAAGCATCAATTAAATGTTTTAAGTGAGTTACTACATTTTGCAGACATGCAATAGAGCTGTGATGTCCCATAAAACAGCTGTCTAGTATTTAAACAGAATTTAGATACAAGACAATTAGAAATTTTCAGAGCAGAGAATGTTAAAGGGTTAGTTCACCCAAAAATGAAAATTCTGTCATTAATTACTCACCCTCATGTCGTTCTACACCCATAAGACCTTCACCTAATTAACACTTTCAAATGCCCAGAAAGCTACTAAAGACATATTTAAAACTGTTCATGTGACTACAGTGGTTCAACCTTAATGTTATGAAGCGACGAGAATACTTTTTGTGAGCCAAAAAAACAAAATAACGACTTTATTCAACAATATCTAGTGATGGGCAATTTCAAAACACTGCTTCATGAAGCTTCAAAGCTTTACAAATCTTTTGTTTTGAATCAGTGGATCGGAGCACCAAAGTCACGTGAACCATTGAAATTTCAAAACACTTATGATGTAACGAAGCCTCGTTTACTGAAATCACGTGACTTTGGCAGTTTGCCTTTCTGGGCGTTTGAAAGTGTTAATTATCTTGCTGGCAATTGAGGCTTCACTGAGCCATCAGATTTCATCAAAAATATCTTAGTTTGTGTTCCGAAGAGGAACGAAGGTCTTACGGGTGTGGAACGACATGAGGGTGAGTAATTAATGACTGAATTTTCATTTTTGCGTGAACTAACCCTTTAAGTCTGTTTCAAATAAATTAATTAAAGCAATGCAATATAATGTTTAACGTGTTTGCTATCTATTCTATATATTGAATTGATCCTTTTTTTGTTTTTTAGCAAAACCATTTTTTAAAATAGGGTACATCTATGGTACAGAAAATTGACACCCTTATGTTTTTTTTCTAGGTCAGTTTTGACGGTCGCTTGTGAGCAGACTGAAGTGCTTTTGTTTGACCCTGTTTCTTCCAGACATATTAAAACACTGGTGGAGGCTCATGAGGACTGTGTGAACAACATAAGGTACATGTGAACACATAGTCATTTGCAGTGTGGGGGAATGTCAGTTACGTGAGCAAAAGCTCTTTTAATAACAGCAGTGTTTAAAGTAAGAACTAATTCAAAACAGTTTGCATGTTGAATACTAGGATTTGCATAATGCAAATTATGTTTTGCCGTCTCTTACACACACAAACACACACACACACATATACTGTCTGGCACTATAATAAAGTTCATGAGGATAACCACCATGGAAAATTGTATGGTTGATGTTGTGTACTATTCAGGTTTCTCGACAACCGGCTGTTTGCGACCTGCTCTGATGACACCACCATTGCATTGTGGGATTTGCGAAAACTCAACTCGAAGGTGTGCACATTGCATGGCCATGCCAGCTGGGTCAAGAACATTGAGTATGATACACACACCCGCCTGCTTGTGACGTCAGGGTTTGACGGAAATGTCATCACCTGGGATACTAACAGGTACGTGTAGTGATATATGTGGTTAGGAGTGTTTACTAGCTGCCTTAATTAAGGGTGTGTTCACACTCGGCAGGTTTGGTTTGATAAAACGGACTTTGTAGTGCGGTTCTTTTAGAATAAGTGTGAACGCTGCATTTCATTTGTGTGACGGTGGAATTTCTGACACTGTTTTTAATCCTTTACACATTTTACAAGCTCTTTGTGAGTTCTCAGCTGGTAAAAATATCATGATATGAACAAGCACATTTATCCCAGCAGGCCAGCACACAGCTCTGTTTTGGATATTTGATAAGTTCTGTTGTAAAATGTATGTCATAAAAGCTGTCCAATCAGGTTGCTACCTTATCCTAATGCCTTTTGCTTTGTATCTTTACATTCAGAGTTAAAGGAATAATTAACCCAAAAATGAAAATTATCCCATAATTTACTTACCCTCAAGCCATCCTAGGTGTTTATGACTTTCTTCAGTCAGCTGAAAATACTGTCATCATTTACTCACCCTCATGTTGTTTCTTTCTTCTGCTGAACACAAAAGAAGATATTTTGAAGAATGTTGGTGAGCAGACAGTTGACGGTAGCTGTTGAAAGTCGCTATTGGAAGCCAGTGATTATAGTTTATAAAGTTTTATATATGGATCTTTTCTTACAAAAACCCATTGTTTCACTTCAGAAGGCATTTATTGACTCCCTGGAGTCGTATGGATTATTTTTATGATGGATGGATGGATGCGCTTTTTGGCGCTATTCAGTGATATTACAAAGATGGGACGCACCAGGATATTTTTTAATTATACTACGGGGCTGTTGAATCCTCGAATCTGATTGGTTGACCAACGTTCTAAGGTGTGCAATTATTTTCGGGGAAACGCACGGCTAAAGTAGTTCTAGCAGGTCTTGACGGCATTACAGTTCTATATCACTTCGCCAAATGATTTCAGTTATCTCAATAGGTCCTTACAGCCTACAACCGCAAAAGAACCAACACCCACAACGACACCGACCAAGCAAATAAATGTAGTAGACAACAGGATGAAAACGACAAATTATTGTCATGGTTTTTGCCACAAAATACATTTTATTGTGTTCTGAAAGCTCTTGCGCACTCTCTCTCTCTCTCTCTCTCTCTCTCTCTCTTTCAAACGTACACATGTACTGTATAGTACGGACACGCACTCGCACCAAAATGTTTGGTCAGCGCTGCTCTTATGAATTATTCAGTAAAATAGTTTAGCAACTTAAGATACATGACTGTATCAATGGTATTATTCTGCTATCAAGGCTCAAGCCTCCATTACTAGTTCTGAAATGACGTTTTGGAATTAACAACGGAGGCTTGGGATGAGATGCGTAAGAAATTAGTCCCACACACAAGTGTTTTAAGGACAAAAACCTGACAAACGTCTTGAAATACAACATCGGAAACAGTGTCTTGAGGTGTGGTAACCGTAGTATAAGCGGAATAATTTACTCCGCTTCGCGTGGCATTACCACCTCGGGTGTGCGTTATTTTCTAAGAATTCAACGGCCCGTCGTCAATTATTCCTTACATATAACTCAAGATTGTTTGGCTAAAAGAAGAAAGTCTTATACACCTAGGATGGCTTGAGGGTGAGTAAATTATAGGGTAATTTTTAGTTTTGTGTGATCTATTCCTTTAAAAAAGTGAATTGAATTGAACCAAACTACGAGTGTGAACACAACCTAAGATTGTGTGTGTTTCTTAGCCATCTTAATTAGGATTGCATGTATAATGACTGTGTGTCATTGTACTTTCTGTGCATTTAGGTTCACAGAAGATGGCTGTCCACATAAGAAGTTTTTCCACACACGCTATCTAATGCGGATGCGTCTGACTCCAGACTGCAGTAAGATGTTGATCTCCACATCCTCTGGTTACCTGCTCATCTTACATGACCTCGACCTCACCCAGAGCCTTGAGGTCGGGAGCTACCGCATCCTACGGGCCCGCAGGGCTCCACTCAGCACAGGTACATACATAAATCATAAACAATTAAGGTATATGTGAGTCGGAAGTGAAGAATCCAGAAATTAGAAATTAGGAGATAAGGGTTAATTGTGTGGTGAATCTTGTACCTATTTTTATTATTATCATCTCTTTTTTCTCTCAGAAGGTTCATCAGCAGGTTCCAGGTCAGGTGGTTCTCGTCACACCATTGACAGCAAAACCCATCCACACAGAGAGGGTAAAACCCAATTAGAATGAATTATGAAATTTGTACATGCATAAGTAGTTTAGTCTTTTTGTTGATTTTTATGATTGTATACTTTTATTTTAACCAACTACAGGTTTTTACTCCAGTGTTCACATTTTGTCTTTGCCCAGGTTTGTCACCCAGAAACAGTCTTGAGGTTTTAACCCCAGAGATCCCGGGTGAGCGGGACCGTGGGAACTGCATCACCTCCTTGCAACTGCATCCTAAGGGCTGGGCCACACTGTTACGCTGCTCCAGCAACATGGACGACCAGGAGGTCAGTGATGAAACCTAAACCAGTGTGGAATGTACAGGCTGACAGCAGAATAAATTTCAACTTATTTCTGTGTCTTTCTATGTTTCTCAGTGGACGTGCGTGTACGAGTTTCAAGAGGGAGCTCCACCTAGACCACCAGTGTCTCCTCGCTGCTCTCTGCGTCTCACGCACTACATCGAGGAGGCTAACGTCGGCCGCGGCTACATTAAAGAGCTGTGCTTCAGTCCTGACGGCCGCCTCATTTGCTCGCCGTACGGCTACGGCGTGCGCTTGCTGGCGTTCGATGAGCACTGCGCTGAGCTGACGGACTGCATGCCTGTGAGGACGGCTCTGCTGCGGGAGGTCC
Source organism: Hypophthalmichthys nobilis (assembly GCA_037950665.1). Lineage (NCBI taxonomy): Eukaryota > Metazoa > Chordata > Actinopteri > Cypriniformes > Xenocyprididae > Hypophthalmichthys > Hypophthalmichthys nobilis. The sequence continues at coordinate 28,249,621 of CM075477.1, read as the reverse complement.
GCTCCATCTACTCTCACAGCGACGTGGTGCTCACCTCAAAGTTCTCGCCCACTCACTGTCAGTTTGCATCAGGCTGCCTTAGTGGACGCGTAGCTCTGTATCAACCACACTTTTAACACATACAACTTCATTTGAATTTACACTGATCACTGAACTACATCCTGCGAAAAGGCAGAAGCTTTTGTTGTTGATGGCGGACAATGGGAGAACGAAACTACCTTAAAGGGAGTGTTCACCCAAAAATGAAAATTCTGTCATCATTTACTCCCCCTCAAGTTGTTCCAAACTTGTATAATTTCTTTGTTCTGCTGAACACAAAGGAAGTTATTTGGAAGAATGTTTGTAACCAAGCAGATCTCAACCCCCATTGACTACCATGGTAGGAAAAAAAATGCTGTGGTAGTCAATGAGGGGCGAGATCTGCTTGATTACAAACATTCTTCCATCTATATTCCTTTGTGTAAATGTCTACTACAGTAGGAAAAAAAAATACTATGGTAGTCAATGGGGAGTGAGATCTGCTTGGTTATAAACATTCTTCCAAATATCTTCCTTTGTCTGAACGTTTGTAGAATATTTGTAACCAAGCAGATCTCGCCCCCCCATGGACTACCATAACATTTTTTCCCCTACCATGGTAGTCAATGGGGGGCGAGATCTGCTTGGTTACAGACATTCTTCCAAATATCTTCCTTTGTGTTAATGTTTGTAACTAAGCAGATCTCGCCCCCCATTGACTACCATAGTAGGAAAAAAATACTATGGTAGTCAATGGGGGGCAAGATTTGCTTGGTTACAAACATTCTTCAAAATATCTTTCTTTGTGTGAACGTTTGTAGAATGTTTAAATCAGCAGATCTCGCTTTCATTGACTACCATAGTAGGAAAAAAATACTATGGTAGTCAATGGGGGGCGAGATCTGCTTGGTTACAAACATTCTTCCAAATATCTTTCTTTGTGTACAGCAGAACAAAGAAATTCATACAGGTTTGGAACAACTTGAGGGTGAGTAAATGATGACGGAATTTTCATTTTTGGGTGAACTATCCCTTTAAATGGAGTATTTGTGTGTGTGTGTGTGTGTGTGTGTGTGAGGTCACACTGCATGTGAATGACCTTTACGTTTTTGTCATTTTTAGATGTAATTGTTCTTTACACTGTGTAAACTCTGAACTTATCAATCTGTGCAAGAATGAAAGCAAAGAGCATTAGTTTTTCTCCGTGATGGAGGATGAAGAATGAGTCACGTGAGCGTTAGAGAATTGTGTGGAATGTTTTTTTGTTTGCTCATCCATGAAGCACTGCAGTAAATGCTTAAGCCAATCATTTTCATGTAACCGTACGCAGTTCAAGGCAACTTTTGCATTTTGCCAAACATTTTAGACTTTGCAATGCCATAATCGTTTTCAGAAACATTTTGTTCTGGAAATGTGTCACTTTTACCAATTGTATTTACTTTTGGACTGCTTGTTCAACACTAACTGAGGTCTGATTTGTAGATTGTCAATGCAGTATGTACCATGTACGTGTTGGGATGAATATGACTTCTGTCAGTGGTTGATTGAATTGACTGGGAATTTTGTAATATTCTGTTTTTCATATGCTTCTGGATTCTACAAGGACAATCAGCAGTTATGAAATGTTCTGATGCTCATGATGCACAGCGAGAGCTTTGAACTCTGGACAAAGACGATGGGAGATGGCAGTTTTGATGCAGGTTTAGCTGATGGATGAGAGTTTTATATGGCTGGACATGATGAGATTAGCCTTCTCAAGACTAAATAGAGGACACAATCTGAATGTTCAGCTTTTCTGGGACTAATATCAGTGGTTCCTCCGTAGCAGTTATTTAAATAGAGTGGCCGTTATTAAAAATTGAAATTTAAAAGCAGAGTAATAGTAAAAGTTAGCATAACTTTATTCATCCTTGATTCTCATTTGATTCACTCTATTCATGTTAACATTACTAAGGATGCAGTGCTACAGATATATTAAATAAAGATGTTTTTTTCCCCATAGCTTTTGTTTGGCTTGGGGAAGAAAAATTCTGTAAACTAAAGAGCTGTTTGAGATTTTTAAGAAGACTTTTATTAGCATTCCTGGAATCATGGTGAATAAGCATTGGCATCTGACTCACTTAAACAGATCAGGGGTGTCACTCAAAAGTCACCTTGTGTGGGCTGATTTTTTTGCGACACACTGGTGTAGATCTTTCATATAGAATAAAAAATATATGGGATTGGTTAGTTTCAAGAGAGTTTAAGATTATATACCATTCAAAAGTTTGGGGTCTGTAAGATATTTTTAATGAAGTCTTTAATGGCTCACCAAGGCTGGATTTATTTAGTCAAAAAATACAGTAAAAAACAGTAATATTGTGAAATATTATTACAATTTAGAATAAACATTTTTTTTTCTTATTCCTGTGTTGGCAAAGCTGAATTTCAGGCATCATTACTCCAGTCTTCAGTGTCACATGATCCTTCAGAAATCATTCTAATATTCTGATTTGCCACCCAAGAAACATTTCTAATCAATGTTGAAAAGTTGTGCTGCTTAATATCTTTGTGTAAACTGTGATTCATTTAAGTTCAAAGAACAGCATTTATTTAAAACTAACTTTATATTAATATTTTGTAACATTATTTACAAATGTCTTTACTGTCACTTTTGATCAATTTAATGCATTCTTGCTGAATAAAAGTATTAATTTCTTTATAAAAGAAAATCTTACTGACCCCAAACTTTTGAACAGTAGTGTATATAATTGATTGAAAGTAAAGGTGTGGAAAATAAACTGGTTTGTCCAGGAAATGTGTAACCCATATTATAAGTAATGCAAAATCTTAATGACTTTTTTTATATCAAGCATAAATGCAAAATTTTAAATCAAGATATCAAACTCGCACTGGTTTCCCTTTCTTCTTCAAGAACTGTCCAATTTCCATGTGTAATTGAAAGAAATGCCCTAATACTGGAACGTAGCTGGTTCTGAGGTGAGATAAAAAGTCACAATTATTCAGTGGCGGAAACAAGCTTCTATAGATCACTGAATTAACACAGCTGAAGAAACTAAGAGGTGCTTTCTGTAAAATATTTTATTAACATTATTTTGATATCATCATCAATATTCTGAGTGTAGAAAACCAGCTACAATCTCAGAGTCTTGCTCAAAAAATCTGTTAGTGGTTAAAAAAAACATTCAAATGTTAAACAGCAGACAATCTCAGTGTCTCTTAAATGTCAGTGTCCCTCAACCTGTGACAGACCGGCTTATTGTTTTATAAATGAGCTGCTCACTTCCGTTTAACTTTGTTAAGGCGCTGCTGTTCTCGACGGCGGTTCAGAATCTTGGTGCTGATGCGGAGTTTGCGCATTCGCATGGCTCGGGTCCGTACCTGACCATCACGGGGAATTTTTCTACCACTTGCCAGGATCTGTTTTAGGCGATCCTGTGATGTCTTGGTGAGGGTGAAGTCACAGATGGTTGCGTGGGGCTCTGACCCCACAGAGCAGTGGCGGATGCGGGGGAAATAGCCTTCTGCCCACACCATTATCTTGTACTCACCTGGGTTCAGTAAACGCCAGTAATCACCATCTAGAGCTGCAAACATGTGAATCAAACATTATTATATCCGGTATTGACAAAACTGAACTGTTTAAAGGGGGCCGACTGTATTATGCCCTTTTACAAAGTCTTGATTTTGTTTTTGGGGTCTACTAGAATCGGTTTTCATGCTGATTGGTCGGTTGGACCAGTGTGTTGTGATTGGTCAATTTCGGAAATGTCACACCCCTTACTAACAACTTAGTCAGGCCTCGCCCCTTTTTGGCGTATGTCTTGGGCATGAATTTAAATGAGTGATATTGTGACGTGTACATTCCCAGAAGAAAACTCAAGTCTACAATCGACTCATTTTAAAAGTAGTGCTTACTGAAATAGAGAATAACTCCCTTTGGAGTGGACTTTGTAACTTTGCAGACCTTTTTTTAATGCTCAAACGGCAACATTAAAGAAAGTTGAAAATGTAAAAAAGCATAATAGGTCCTCTTTAATGCAGTTTATTTGGCAAATTGATTTTTGAGGTATACCAGATCTTATGTCATGGTCCAGGCCGTCCACCTTAATGATAGCATTTGCAATGCCAGCTTTAGTGTCCTTATCCCTGATGACGCCCTTTATACCTCTGTGCACCTGCAGAAGAGCGAGAGAGCAGATAAAAATGGAAAAGGGTAGGATCCATTAGGATCATGTTTCCATACAGGACAAAGGAAAATGAACTGACCTGCTCCATGTACAGCAGGAGAGACTCTTTGTTGTTCTCCCACTCAACAGGAAGCTCACTGGCATGTGGGAATTTATCACAGGATAGTTCTACAGTTATTTCGAAACAATTCGTGTGGAGATAACTGAAGTCATTCATGCCTGTAAAGTAGAAATAATATATAAGAAAAAGAATATATGACATTGAAACTTCTCAGTACATAAAGCCTTTTATATAATGAGCATGAAACTAGGATTGCCTCTTAAAAATAAAATAAAGAATTATCAGTGTATTAATTCAAAAATAAAAATGTCAACAGATTAATCAATTTTCAAATGTAAAATTAATTTGTGGTTAAAACTGTAGTTAAATTTAACAATAAAATTTAATAACTAATTAAAAAAAACTTTTAAATCATTTGCTTTTTATATTCCGTTTACCAACTGCTTTTTAATCCTTTGTTAATCTATTTGTTGCTTGTGTGTGTGTGTTTATATATATATATATATATATATATATATATATTCTTAAACAATTTATCAAAGTATTTTATTTTAACTAATTTAACTATATTAAATAAAGCCAACTAAATTGAAAAAATTAACTTCAGTTTTCAGAGTAGAAGCATTAAACATTATGCATTTAGGCTTACAAATAAAATATATTTATTAACAAAACATTTATTTAATAAATCGTTCATTTATTTCAGTGGGGGAAAAACCTAAAATTTAATAAATCTTCAAAAAAAAAGAAAGAACTTGGTAAATGATAATAAATGAGGAAAGCAATGGCAAAATGATAAAGAAAAATATTTTGTGCAATTAAATTGTTCCATTTTAAAATGAGTTATTAATTTATTATTACTTACAGTTTCATTTAACATTTTAATACACAATTATTACATTAATAAACATTTTTTTTTCATTTTATTTTTACTTTTAGAAAATACCCTGTTGCTTGACATACTTTGCATTACACTCTATGTAATGAGTTTTTGTGTTTGTGTGTGTGTGTGTGTGTGTGTATGTGTTGTGTTCTTGTATATATGGTTTATGAGGACACAAATGTGTATAATAACATGGGTATTACAACTTCCTGTGTCCTCATAAACCAAATGGCTTAAAAAACATACTAAACGGTGCTTTTTTTAAATTCAAAAAATGCAAAAGAATGAAGTTACAGAAATGGATGAAGTTGCACACATTAGGCATGTCTGTGTGTTTCTGATGTTTACTCACTCCCTGGAACAGTGTGCCAGTCGGCTCCATTGATGATGTTGTTGTGCTGCTGGAAGTCTTCTGAGTGACAGATCCTCCGATCTGGGTTTGCCATCACCAGATTGGCTGAGGCATAGACGGTAGCCAACCAACGGAAGAAATCGTTGTCTGCAGTGGGTGTGTCCTCACGAGGGATCCAGTCACGTGTGCAGTCAAAAGGGTAAGTGACCACCAGCTCTCCCCCATGCAGATTAGCACTCAGTACAAACGGTATATCTTGCATCCAGCTGATTACAGCACGTGTCTCCGGGGCAACCTTAAACATGAATGTGCAAATATATAGTATAATATAAAAATATACAATAATATACACAATTGTGAGAAAAAGAGTCAGAACTGTGAGATAAAAAGTTGCAATTATCTTTTTTTAATTCCGTGGCAGAAACAAGCTTCCATGGAGACTCTTTAAAAACATTTAAAAATCTTAATTATTCCAAACATTTGACTGGTAGTGTATATAAAAATACATTTATATAATATGTAGCCTACTATACAAAAAGATAGATTAACTGTATGGACAAAACTGCTGTCATGTGGTTTAGACTGTATGTAAGAGGGTCTGGTTTCAGTGCAAGTCTGTCCCCCATTGCCCCTCCCCCCAGCCACAAAAGTGAATCTTTGCCTATAATAATAATCTCATAATCCACAGAAAAGATGATAATTTGTGTTCTTTTATTGCGTTTCTTCATATTTGATGTCTCCTTCCATCATCTTTTATGAGGAAGTGTGAATTTCATTTCTAATCTGTGTATTGTGGTGTGTTTTTCTATCGGAGGCCCAGCACAGGGAGTTTTAGCTGAGAGGAAGTGCTCACATTCTTCACAGATCTGCTTGACCCTGATCCGCCTGTGCATAGCGTGTCCTCCTCTGTAAGGCAAAGACTAAAAGTCTATTGAAAGGGTTAAAGTCACCCTCAAATCCAAACCGACAATTATAAATGGAATATTTATTATAAATGATTATTCTGTGCACATCATTACTTTTTTAAATTCACGTGCCCTCGTAATCTTTACCAAAATATCTTCCCCTCCCTCTTGCAGTGACATCTCTTCTCTGATGATGTGTTTACTGACGCGAGGAGGCGGGGCAAGCTGTCACTCACATGACATCACAGCAATAACAAACCACAACCATCTAACAATCCAATCAATTCCCAATGGACAAAAGTCAAGTCCAGCCCTACATTTTATCTCGTTCGAGAAGTTTTACTTAGATATAAATCGCATTAAGGAAACAAAGACTATTGCAACATACAGTACATTTTATGCCAACTTTAATGAATGTGACCCTTAAATCCAAATAAAACATTATGAGGATACACTGACAGAAACCACTGAAAGAGTTCAAGGCTCGGCTGTTTTCTTAGCCAAAAACTTTGACTCTTTTAACAAACAGTATACACTATTTTTGAAAAGTAATGAAACAACCAGGGACTCATTAAAGGTGCAATATGTAAGAATTTTGCAGTAAAATATCCAAAAACCACTAGGCCAGTGTTATATATTTTGTTCACTTCAGTACTTACAACATCCTAAATGTTTGCAATTATTTGTAAATCGTGAGAAAATTGCAATTTTAACCAAGGCTCCGGGACGTGTGAGGAGTCGCCTGTCAATTGCGTCATACCCGCATCACCCTCGGTTTCCTGTTTTATTTTGTAGAAACCATGGAAACCCAAGACGCTTAAATATTTACATGTTTTAATAGGCAGGGAAACAATTGTTTTGATATATTTATAGACAGAGAACGAATTGTTGTTATTTAGCTCAACACGTTTAGTCTTATTGTTTAAATCTAATTTTCTTGATTTTTTGCGAGTACCATGCTTTACCATGCCTCAGAGAAAAACACTATTTTGTGAAGTAGCTAACATAATAGCATAATCAGATGCAGCTTTATTTTTAGTAACAGTAATACAGCATTATCTCCATCATACAATACGTTTTAAAATTAATTGCATGCCATTTATCAACACAAGCCATCCTGCATTTAATATAATATTCTAAAATCGATCTATCTTACTGCAGTGTGCAACATGTGTCTCACAGTAGCCACCGAGCGAACGCACAGAGTAACGTTATAACATTTTTAACACTCTCAAATGTATCTAATATGATAAACAGATCTGTGTTACCTCATACTCATGACCGGAGAAGCGGAAGCGGCGCCGACGACTGTGTCAAAATAAAAGTTCTGCTGCTCGTGAGGCGTGTGTTGCGCAATCGCTCCAGCGGCCTCGTTCAGCTCCCACAACACTCGGTCCTGCTCTGCTTCATACTACAGTAACGTTAATAATCGCATCCATGAACATGATTTCTTCCAGAGTCCTATTTCAATTCTTTTCCACTGGCCATTGAGGTAAAGACCACATGTCCCAAGATTCCGTGCTCAAACTTGGCGTCATCAAGCTACGCTTTTGTTTTGAATAGGCCTCTAGCGGACAGAAAATATAACATAGTGCACCTTTAATGCACAGACTTACAGGACCAACTGGCTGCACGAAAATGATATATTTTGAAGGATTAGTTCACTTCAGAATTCAAATTTCCTGATAATTTACTCACCCCCATGTCATCCAAGAAGTTTATGTCTTTCTTTCTTCAGTTGCAAAGAAATGAAGGTTTTTGAGGAAAACATTCCAGAATTTTTCTCCATATAGTGGACTTCACTGGGGTTCAACAGGTTGAAGGTCCAAATTGCAGTTTCAGTGGAGCTTCAAAGAGCTCTACACAATCCCAGCCGAGGAATAAGGGTCTTATCTAATGAAACAATTGGTCGTTTTCTAAAAAAAATAAAAATTTTAACCACAAAATGCTCTGCGATGCCCCACGCATTACGTAATCATGTTGGAAATGTGACGTAGGCGGAAGTACCGATCCAATGTCTACAAAGCGAACGTGCAAAGACTAAGATAAACAGCCTTTACGAAAAAACGTAAAACAACGTTGTCAGACTTTTTCGCCCTACCGCAGTACTTCCGCCTACGTCATGCGTGACCTTTCCAACCTGATTACGTAATGTGTGGCGCATCGCAGAGCAGTGCAAGACAAGCATTTGTGGTTAAAAAGTATATAAATTTTATTTTCTTTTGAAAATGGCCGATTGTTTTGCTAGATAAGACCCTTATTCCTTGTCTGGGATCATGTAGAGCCCTTTGAAGCTGCAGTGAAACTGTAATTTGGATCTTCAACCCGTTGTACCCCGGTGAAGTCCACTATATGTAGAAAAATCTTGGAATGTTTTCCTCAAAATCCTTCATTTCTTTTCAAGTGAAGAAAGAAAGACAAACATCTTGGATGACATGGGGGTGAGTAAATAAGCAGGAAATTTGAATTCTGAAGTGAACTAATCCTTTAAATAATTATTCTTATATATGGAGATTCAGAGTAGTGACAACTGCATTCTATAACCAAACTTACACCCGTAAACTTTTAGGACTCAAAACCTCATTTTTGGCAAAGCCCTACTGTGTGAACGTAACTGGACCACTAGTTTTCTGTAACATCATACAGTGTGAGAGAGACTCACTTTGCTGAACGTGATAACTGTTCCCAAAGTTTTTTATAAGTAGACTACACATATTAAGCGTGTACCAAGCGATCATGACAATGCTTACGTACTAATGCTTCGGTTGAGGTGTAGTACTCTGGCATGGGAATGTAGTGGTTGCTCACTCTCCTCTTGTCCGTGGCCAACTCCTGAGCGTCCCACATGATGTTGTTGAGGTCAGGAAAGTTATGGTTCATGTCAATGCCCTCAAAGCTGTAGCGTCCAAGAGCCCAGCCAGAGAGTTCTGAGCCCTGTGGAAACAAACACAAATGCACAATAGAAGACGGTGATCACACTATAGTGAACTAGCTATACTACCGTATAACAGTGAAAACACGGAAAGCCAGAAAGTTCCGTCAGTGGCGGGGAAAGAGTTGACAATCTAAAGAACCTTTTGGTAACACTTTAGTTTAGGGTCCAATTCTCACTATTAACTAGTTGCTTATTAGCATGCATATTACTAGAATATTGGCTGTTTATTAGTACTTTTAAAGCACATATTAATGCCTTATTCTGCATGACCTTATTCTACATCCCTACTTTTTTCAACTACCTTACTAACTATTAATAAGCAGTAATTAGGAGTTTACTGAGGCAAGAAGTTGCAGTTAATAGTGAGAATTGGACCCTAATCTAAAGTGTGACCAACTTTTTTCCACTATAAATAATCTTTTGTGCAATGGAAAGGTTCCATGAATGTTAAAGGTTATTTGTGGGACAAAGATGCCAATAAAGAGCCTTTATTTTTAGGAGCGTGATGTTCATCTCACATCAGTTTTTCTGTTGTGGCTTACCTTCTCATAGGCTGTTTCATATCCGTCTGGGTTCATAGATGGCAGCAGATGGATGCGTGTGTCCTTTACCAGCTGTATGACACGCTGATTGCCTCGGTTGTATTCACGGCAGATGTACTGCATAAGATTTAGCAAGAGCTCCCGGCCCAAAACTTCATTCCCATGCATCCCCGCAACATAGCGAAACTCCGGCTCACCTATATGCAAACAGTAAAATCATAAACAATAAAATGTGTACAATTTGGAAAATGAATTCATTTAAAACCCCCATTTTATTTCCATTATGTGATGTATTTCACAGTAAAACAGCATGCAAGAAAAAATAAGGTCAGGATTATAGTCTTTATCCACCAGGATATTTTATGAAATTATATTTTATGAAAAAAATGAACATTTGAATGAACATTTGAAATTGGAACATCTTTATAAATGCTGACAATGTGTCTTTAGTAAAAGCATAACAGCATCTGATCAATGATGAAATGTTTATTCTGGCCAAATGAATGATGAAAAGCAGATGTGTGACCACAATATGTTACATAAAGGTATGATGAATGGGAAAAATAAAGCCTACAAGCAAAGAAAACATCTTCTTCTATCTGTGTTAAAAGGAAAATATTAGAAGGGAATGAACAATGAATTCTCTGCAAAAACATAACTGGTTATTGCACCAGAACATATGTGTGTGGTGTGTTCTATCAGATTCAGGGATCTGAATAACAAGCACCAGGGTCCTGAAGTGAACACTTACCAAGCTCATGTTTTCCTGGGTTATCAGATATTTCCATAACATAAAGCTTCAGTCCAGTGTAGCTCCTCCCAATAGTGTAGATCCGTGTGATATTTGGACACTCGTCATTGACAGACTTCATTAACTAGAGGGAGAGTGACTTGTGTTAGTTCGCTTACATGAATGAGCAGGAAGAATATGAAGGTCTAAAATCACTCTAACCTTCCTCATCTCATTATAATTATGGTGTCTGAAGTCGAGGTCATCTGTGGATCCGCTCTCAGTTTCAGAAAATTGCGGGCTGTCAGGATCTACACATACAGACAAGTTTTGTCAAACGGTTTAAAAGTCTTACTGCCCCTCCGTATGAAAGAAAATAGCTTAATGTATTTATATTCAAAATGCTGTATGCTTCAAATTTTTTATATATATATATATATTTATATATATATATATATATACACACACACACTACCAGTCAAAAGTTTGGAATCGGTAATATTTTTAATGTTTTTAAAAGAAGTTTTGTCTGCTCACCAAGGCTGCATTTATTTAACTAAAAATACAGTAAAAACAGTAATATTGTGAAATATTATTTTAAAATAATAAAATTTATTTTATTATATTTATTTTTAAAATTTATAATTTAAAATAAATGTTTTCTGTTTGAAAATATTTTATAAAGTAATTTATTCCTGTGATCAAAGCTGAATTTTCAGCATCATTACTCCAGTCTTCAGTGTCACATGATCCTTCAGAAATCATTCTAATATGCTGATCTGCTGCTCAAGAAACATTTATTGTGTACAATTGTACAAAATATTTGTGTACAATATTTTTTTTCAGGATTCTTTGACGAATAGAAAGTTCAAAAGAACAGCATTTATTTAAAAAATAAATGTCTTTATTGTCACTTTTGATAAATTTAATGCATCCTTGCCGAATAAAAGTATTAATTTCTTTAATTTCTTTTAAAAAAAATAAAAATAAAAATTCTTACTGACCCCAAACTGTTGAACGGTAGTGTATAATGTTACAAAAGCTTTGTATTTCAGATAAATGCTGTTCTTTTGAACTTTTTATTCATCAAGGAATCCTGAAAAAAAATATTGTACACAAATATTTTGTACAATTGTACACAATAAATGTTTCTTGAGCAGCAGATCAGCATATTAGAATGATTTCTGAAGGATCATGTGACACTGAAGACTGGAGTAATGATGCTGAAAATTCAGCTTTGATCACAGGAATAAATTACTTTATAAAATATATTCAAACAGAAAACATTTATTTTAAATTGTAATAATATTTCACAATATTACTGTTTTTACTGTATTTTTAATTAAATAAATGCAGCCTTGGTGAGCAGATGAAACTTCTATTAAAAACATTAAAAAACTTACTGTGTCCAAACTTTTGATTGGTAGTGTATATAGGCAACATGCCATGGTTTTGACCCAAATATTTCAAAGTACAGTAGTGTAATGCTGAACCTGGCACTGGGCAACCCAGCACTTCAGCCCGGAGGCAAATGGTGCCATTGCTAAACCAGGTCTGTGGGTTAATGCGAATGTACTGGGCCACCGAGGGCTCGGGAAACAGAGCCAAAACTGGCGTCTCCAAATCTTCATTCCCAATAAACACCTGCACAGAGATTCTGAGATCAGGAAAGACAGTACACATATAGAAAAGAAAAAAAAAATATGACACATGGATAAAATTCACTTTACAGATTATAGGCTTTAAAGATTTATATGCTTAACAAATTTCTTAGCCATGTCTTACAGGGAAATCTACAGGGAAGCTTCATGGTGCAGAGTTGACAAAAGTAGGTTAGCAGTACTTATAAAAGTCATAAACTTACAGCTTCCTCTGATCCATTCATGCAGGGCTGCCAGACCAATGAGTCATTACTGAACTGCACCTTATACGTGCGGACCCAGTTCAAGCTACACACACACACACACACACACACACACACAAATAAAGACTTTTGGCAAGACAAATATAATGAAAATAGGTTTCATTTGTAAACATCCTGTAAAAGCAGACACTTGTGAAAAAGAAGTACACTTTAGCATACTTTTAATAATGTACTTTAAAATAATATACTTAACTGAATATACATAACTGAATGCAATGTTTTCAGACACTTAAACGGACCATTATTGTTTGTTGGTTTGAACGCTAATATAGTTATCATTACGGTTATCTTTATAGTTATCATTCTTGGTGTGAATGGGCCTTAAAGTTGGCAAATGTGATAGTAAATATGGGTAAGAAACGAAATACCAACTGCAACTCATTATGCAAATATTAAAATTACATCATAATGGTTAGCACACCACATGGCTGAAAAAATCTACAAGACAAAGTTGTAATGGAGCGAGTCTGCATTTAACAGTTAGAGCTGATTAGCTGCAGAAAATCAGAGATGATACAAATAATTACAGTAATGTGCTGCTATCAAGCAAGAACTAATAAAAAAAGTGTGTATGACAACTATGATGATAATGATGATCAAAGACACACAATGACCTCCAGATAGAGTTTCTGCCCTGGAGGATGACGCCAGTAAAGAGTGTCAGTCTGAGAGCATCCAACTGCAACCACTGTTCCTGATCCTCCACCTCAGCACACCACGCTCCGTCATACTCATCATCATCCTCCAGACCAGACTACAAACACATGTATGCAAATTCATATCATACTACATTAAATCTACCTTCAAAATCTTTAAACAGACACACACAGTGGGCTGACCTGTATGTTAAGGCGTCCTCTGTGAGGACCGAGTCCGACACTCAAATACGAGGAAGACTCCAACTGATCATCAGAGACTTTCAGAGACTCCAAACCCAGTGGTGGACAATCTGATAGAGATTGAGACAAACAAATTTAACACTGATGAACAGTTACTTATTAAGGGAGAGGAGAGGAGCCTAAGAATGTTTGAATGAAAGATAACAGTGAATGTGCTCTAAAGAATCACATGACAGTACACTCTTAAAAATAAAATAAAGGTTCCAAAAAAGCATTTTCACAGCAAACCATTTTGAGTTCTGAAAAAGAATAAGCTTTTAGTGATCAGGTTCTAAAAGAACTTTTTTTTTAAAGTGTGAAGAGCATTTTAATAATCTAAAGAACCTTATTCCACTATAAAGAACCTTTCGTGCAGTGAAAAGGTTCTATTGATGTTCTTCATGGAACCATCAATGCCAATAAAGAACCTTTATTTTTAAAAGTGTAGGCAAAAATTTCTCTCTCTTCTCCAAGGGATTTCATTTGTTGCACTTTTGAAATTACTTTGAGAACTGGTGGGAACACAGGAATGCTGAGCAAACAAATATCACACTGATTCACTATTGTTTCTTAAAACAAAGTCTGGTGAATCACCATCATGTTTGTTGCTTAAGCATTTCTGTATTCCCACCAGTTCTTGAACTAATTTCCCCTTAAGTATACAGCCTGATATCAAACACGAGACCAGATGACAAATCCTGTTAAAAAGAAGTTTGTAACACATTGAAAAACGTTAAGCATTGTGCATAGTGACTATCATTAAAGGAATAATTGGAATAATGGAATAAAATAATTGGAATAAAAAGGAATAATGTGCTGAATAGATACTACTATTATGTGTTGAATAAATGCTAGTGAGCAGTGTTGGGGGTAACGCATTACAAGTAACTTGAGTTATGTAATCAGATTACTTTTTCAAGTAACTAGTAAAGTAACGCATTACTTTTTCAATTTACAACAAAATATATCTAAGTTTCTTTTTCAAATAAGTAACGCAAGTTACTTTTTCACATTAATTGACTGACAGCTCTCCTGTCCCCATGTTGAGAGAAATAAAGTGCAGAGGTGTTGTGTGAACATCATGATTATTGTAGTTCTACAATAAATGTGAACATGCGTTTACTCATCTCACTTGCACGAGAACATTTAGTATTCCTCAAAATTAATAAAAACAGTGAAATGCAATCTCAGAATTTTACGCAAACCTGTAATAATTAACTAGGCTATATTAAATAACACAAATATACTTTATGTATTTAATCTCACTTTATTAACCAATGTCTTTGCTGCTGACCTTCAATGATCTAATTCAACCATACTGATAAGCAAAATTACTTTAGATTAGATTTAGAAATAAGAGTGTTGAACTTCCTTCTCCTTTATCCTATTCTTCTTTAATCCAGAATGGCAGCACAGCTGCTGAAAGGTTTGTTTGAGCTGCGCCTTCTACTGTACAGGCGTGAATTTGCATTTCCTTCAGCCTGAGGCTTATTCATTTCGCTTTTGATGTGAAAGAGTCTTTACATTTACCAAAAATAGAACTTTTTTTGTTGTTGTTGTTGTTATTAAAAAACAAACAAGCAAGCCCAGCCCATATGAGAAAATTAACGCAAAAGTAACGTAACGCATTACTTTTCATAAAAAGTAACTAAGTAACGCAATTAGTAACTTTTTTTAGGAAGCAACGCAATATTGTAATGCATTACTTTTAAAAGTAACTTTCCCTAACACTGCTAGTGACTATTGGAATAAGAAGTAGTAGCCTATATAATGAACAGTGACTACTAGTGAAACTGCAAAATATAGCCTACTTAAAGGCGTAATTTACCCCAAAAACAAAAATTCTGTCATAATTTACTGACCCTCACATCACTCCAAACCTGTATGACTTTCTTTAGATCATTAAAGAAGATATTTTGAAGAATGTTGCATGGTAACCAATGGTTTTAAATACCATTGACTTCCATGGCATGGAAAATAAAATTTTTACATTTAAAGAAAACTGCTCTGAATTTACTTCCCTCAACTCTCAGATTGATCATGAACTCGCCTGGTTTTACTCGATGGGTCTCTTTGTTCATCTGTTCTCCATCTTCACTGGTATTCCTTTGCGCTTGAGTGTGGACCTCAGCAGGGTTTGCTTTGTCCAAACTTTTAGTAATATTTCCATCCAGATTAAATATTGACTTTAAATCGTTAGACTCAGATTTAGTAACATTATTACTGACAGTCTGATTTTCAGATGAAAGACAGTGGTGTGTAATGCAAAGTATTATTGCACCACAAATATGTACGCTTTGAATAAGCATTTTCCTTCTTCAATAACCTATATTCGTGTCCAAGACTCCAAGCAGAATTAAAAAAAAATGATATTGGAAGAACGCCCCGTAACATTATACCAGACTGCCGCCACTACCGTATATAGTAGAATAGACGCCGAGCGGACCGTGATTTGTTGTCAATCGAAGTTTTAACCCTATAAAGCCCATCATATTTGATACATCAATTTCAGAGGCCTCTAAATAATCAACACGATCAAAAACTTTCAAATAAATAACAACATGGACTAAATTTTGCTCAGTTTGCGCCTCTGAGGTGTTTTTCATCCTCCATGTGATATTCTCATGTAACATATATGGACAATAAAAGTCTGATGTAGCCAATCAAATATGATACGAAACATAAAAGGCATAGGCTCTGCTATTTTTTATAATAGGCCAATTTGTCTAAAAGTTCAATAAATTGTTCCATTTGAACTTTTTCTGACTGTTATTTTAGGCTATATGCCAGGCTTTACAGGGTTAACACAGAATGCTAATGTTTGTTTACATGTTTATGCTACTAGTGAGGTGTTAAATGACTCCATGAAGCTACATGTCACATGATTTTTGCTATATTCACATTTTGCTATATAGGCATGTTGAACACTATTAACACTTTTTGGGAACAGCTGGTTTTGCAGTTGGTGGTCACATTATGAAAACATATGGGACAGGTTTTTGCATAACCACCACTTTTCTTGAAAGCGTATATTATCAGTAAAACAGCGAATTTGCCAAGCAAGAAGAAGAAGAAGAAGAAGAAGTCGTCGCCTAATAATTAATCAAAAGACTATATATTAAATAATTTCCAGTGGTGTTTTGGGACATATTTATGAGTAAATGTTTTATTTTTTCATATAGACCTATGACAAATATATATTTTAACATAAAATAATTTTTTTTGCTGCTGAAATAAAGCTAACGTTACTGTATGCTGCTGTGGGCGCTCCGTCTTTTTAATTTTGGCGGCGCTAGATCTTAATGCCCTCTAGTGGCCGTTTCCGTGAACTACGTCATCCATCGCTCCTCCTACCGACAGAATGGCGGCTACAGACGTACACAACATCGCTTTCATCATGGTCTTGGAGTGTATCAAATAAACTTCCAAAATGGCTGGTAACGCCTCGCAAACAATTTATGTTGTAAGGTTTTTACATACATTTTATTCTTTTTCATAACTGAACTGCGTTGTGCGGTAAAGTCAGCACCACTCACGGGGTTTGACAGCTAGTATATTCTGGTTTACTAGTGTACTTGCAAAATTGACATGGTATATGTAACATTTTGTTAGATTTATTCAACTAAACGCTGTTTTGTAAAGTGTTTTATCGAACAATTGTTTTCGTTTGCCTGTGTGTTCGGTAAAGCGTCGTGCTTTAAGAGCATCTAATGGTAGGTAGCGTCTTCCAACCGACGGTTTCCTCTCGGTGAAACTGTTTGTTTATGGTTTTGTCATTTAAAAAAAAAAAAAATCAAACACTTCGGTTAAAACAACCTAGGTCGATGACTTGAAGTGACGTTGAACTGTTGCCAGTACTTTCATTTCTTAAGACTAGCATACTAGCTGCTCTGTTCCCGCCCATACACATTTCAGTTACAAAGTGCAAATACTGAAAGTAAACACAAGTGAAAGGGATGCGCTGAATGTATTTCTTTTTTTCTCCAGGACCAGCGGCTTAAGTTTTCTTCTTTGTCTTCCTTTTTGCAGACACACGCCCACCTGACCTGACAAAACTGGAAGCATGTAGCACAGGTCTGTTAAATGTAAACTCTTACATCTATTACTGTCTATTAGTCTGTTAAATGTAAACTCTTTCATCTATTACTATCCATCTATTACTATTACTCTTTCATCGATTAACTGTGGTGTAATGGCACAGACTTCACAAAACAAGATTTGGGTTGTCTAAACCAGGGGTTTAGACTGCACTGCACATTTTGTATGTCTCCCTCATTTAACACACCTGTTTCAACTCATCAATTCATTAATACAGTCTGCAAGATCTGAAGTGGGTGTGTCAGATAAGGAAGATATACAAAATGTGCTGTGTTTAGAATCCTCCAAGACATGTTTGAAAACCCCTGGTTTAAAAATGATAGTTTTTGCATGCACACATATAAGTTCACTTGTTTTAACACTTAATACATGCATCTCACTTTGTACAGATCACTCAGAAGACTTTTAAAGACCTCTGTCTGTGTTTCATCAGTATAAAATGTCAAGCTTCCTCAAGCAGCATATGTCCTCTATGGGTGAGATATAGATCGCAAGTGTTCAGGGATGCTTGGTGTGTTGGGCTGCTGTTGATCTGCATTGTTGGTCTGCTTGTGGGCTTACTGCTGTGGCTACAATGGTAATGTTGAATTGATTGGCTTGCTGATTTTTTTCCACTATTTTGTAGTTATAACCCTGGAATACACTACACGATTATTGGAACTGATTTGAAAGTGCCCCTGTATGCTATTTTAAAAATTCCTACAATAGACTTACATGCATCCAAGGTCAATTTTCTCATAATATACATTGCGGCTTCACCTCTTTTCTCACATTGTCTGAAATGGTTCGATCAAGGTCTCTTTAAATCTACTCTAGCATAGCCAGACCTTCAGACTCACAGCCGGAGCGTTTGGACTCCATCGCAGCTTTCATTGGCCGGGGACCGCTCAAGAGTATGTCTCACCGATATGTAAAGCAACCAATCACAGTTCGTTTTGCTCCGCACCATGTTTAGGGGCGTGACATCTGAGGCAAAGACCACTCTAAAACCCTCCTTTTTGAGGATCAGTTAGATGGCCAGTCTGGTCCAATTGGTCAGATGACCCAGTCTGTTGTGATCGATCTACTGCTTATAGTGCGTGCTAGAAATGAAACTTCCATTACCATATCTGAATTTTGGCTCCGGAGGCTTCCTCAGCATTTCTGCACACAGTGAAACAAACTAGTATTGTCAAAAGTACCAACATCGATACCAAGTTGGTACTGAAATTTTAAAAATGTGATTCTTTGAGCGCTGTTGAGCGGATTCGTAAACACTTCTGATTGGCCATTGTGTTCTGTTTTGCTCTTCACAGTATCTGGAGTGACTGTAGTGAACCGGCTGCTCGCATAAACAGCCGGTACTCTCACCCGTCCTTTTCGGAGATAAACTGAAACCATTGATTCACTCGCTCTCTCGCTCTCAGCGTCTCTCTCACGTGCATAGTTTTATATATTTAGATATAAATAACAATGTAGTGCAATGTTATTACATTGCTCAATGAGACAGCAACAGCATTTCTCCGCCCACTCTCCCCTGCTCTGTTTGGAGGTATCGAAATTTGGTACCAAATGACAAGACACTTTTCGATACTCGAGAGTATCGAGGCAATTCGGTCGGTACCTAAAAAGTATCAAATACGATACCCAGCCCTAAACCTATGTAGGTTGGAGCAGGAAGTAAGGCTGGAATTACTGAAGACTCGTTATTTTGTTTGGGAGACAACACATTTGATGAGCACTTTAATCTTTGAAACACTGCAGACCTTTTACATTCACAAATGGCTGTATTACAAAATGAAAGGTAATGTCAAAAAGGCATAATAGGGGCACTTAAAAACACTAGGCATCATAAACTTTCAGACTTTGTAATCGGGCATCATACACTGACGGAACGAAGGGCAATCACACTCACACAGATACCTTGCTAGGAGACGTATGTGACAAATGAAAACAAAATATGTTCTTAAATTGGCTCAAAACATTAAACATGTTTGATATCAACTCCGACTACCCAAAATCTGCAGACTGACTTTGTCTACTTTGATTTTCGGCAACTAGCGCCGGTTCCACCAGACTGCAAATCCAGGACAAAAATTTGTAGAAAAGGTTGTGTAGTGTATTCCAGCCAACTGTAATGATTATAATGCTCTTTAATATTTGCCTGTCCGTCTGATTTGTGCCAGCTAACAATCTTAATAAACATGCGCTAACATCTAATACAGGTTTGTGAGGTGATTCAGCTTCCCTGGTGATATGAGGGGGTTGCTTTTGCACTTTTTGTATGAATATCTGACAGTGCTTTTTATTTATTTATTTATTTATTTATTTTTTTTTTTATAAATAGTGAAAGAAATAATTCCACTTGGTATTCCACGACACAGCAGTTTAGATGCCACGTCTCGTCCTGTGTCAAGTAGTCCATGTCTTGAGTCTTCTGAGAAGACTCCAAAACTCTTAAGTTCAGTGCCTAAATGCATCCCACCCACCAAAAACCCTGAGCTGGAGCAGAGGGACAAATCCACTTCAGCCGCACTCAAAGCCTCCAACAAGAGGACAGAACTGGATAGTTTTCAGAATTGCAAAGTTGTTATGAAAAAACTACAGCCAAACCATGGCAACCTTTACCTCAGTAAAAATGGCTCTCTTAATCCGACGGTTAAAAAGGACAATCTGCGAAGGAACAGCTCTTACAACAGAGACAGAGAAATTTCTCTTGCTCTCAGTAAGGAGCTGAATGAAAACTTGAGGGTAAATGCAACTATTATTTTCTTCTTAATGCATTTTAAAGTTATCTACATTTCTAACAATATTCTAAGACTGGGATTCCCAAACTTTTTTGTCAGCTGAACACTTTTGACGTAATTGGATCTTTTGACAAAGCAAGCTATTTTAGGGCTGAGCATAACTTGTATTAATTTCCATCACTTTCACATCCTGGAAAACCCAATAATTAAAAAAAAAAAAAAAAATGTAAAATTAAAATTAATAATCAATTGAAGTACCTCCAGTTGATATTTAAATAATTTAACAACATATTTGCATGTTCATGGTTCTCTATACTATTGAATACTCTTTTGAATTATACATATGGAAATATATGGGGATGGACTATAAATATGGGGTGGAAATATTATGGAATTTTAAAATTGGGTTTTCCAGGATGTAAAAGTCATGGAAATGAATAAATCCTAATAGTCATGGCTGTTTTTTTTTTTCTGTTTTTTTTTTTGCAGTGAATTGTTTTTTTTTTTTCTAAAATATTGTTATTGTGATGTCCGATTTGTGAGCAAATTGTTCTTTTTCAAGACAGTTATTTTCAGTGAATGTCAAAATGGCTCTCAAATCAATCTGAATAATTCATTAGACCATCTGTCATGAATTAGAATGATGTCTTTTCTAGTCATCACAATTTACTGTAAAGGCCAATGAACTGGAAATTTGTCTCAAATGGATTTGGTTATTATAGTCATAATTGTTATAGCTTGTGGTTGGTGTCTACTTACTGGATTCTAACTTCATGACCATTAATGCTCTGATGTTCTGTGTTGAGGTTGGAGGAGGTTTGTTTCAGTCAGCATTGAAGGATCGAAGATATACAC
Organism: Hypophthalmichthys nobilis; assembly: GCA_037950665.1. Classification (NCBI taxonomy): domain Eukaryota; kingdom Metazoa; phylum Chordata; class Actinopteri; order Cypriniformes; family Xenocyprididae; genus Hypophthalmichthys; species Hypophthalmichthys nobilis. The sequence goes on along the minus strand of CM075477.1, from coordinate 28,228,524 downwards.
TTCCTCAGTCATCTAACTACAGGCGTAATCCTGAGAGACATAATTCCTACTCATTCCAGCATAGACCCAAAACCTCAGTTAACACTTTGGAGCAAATCATCCACCATCCTGATCAGAAAAAAGATAGATTGGAGAAGAGAGACCACAAAACCTCCCACTGTAGCAACATGTCCTTACAGAAGGTACAGTTCAAGCTCCTCATTTGCATTGAAAAATGTTATATAATGATGTATCACCTTTGTCGGAGTGACTAGTGCATGTTAAACATGTTTTCCCCTGTTTTCATTGGCTGGGTTACAGGAATTAAGCAGCTCTCACCAAAAGACTAGTCCAGGTAAGGATAATTACACTTTTTTGTATTACTGATACTGCACTGCTGTTTATTTGATAACTTTTCAAACGAAACTGGTTCACTTTCTATGTCAATTACCCTTTTTGCCAACAGAGGGCAGGCTGTCCTTAGCTGCAAAGAGAAAAAGGGATGATAGTACAGACAGTGAGAAGGAAATTAAACGGACTTGTGTTGATTTACAACCCACCCCCAGCTCTTCGATTATGAACTCTCCTTTAAAGTACATCAAACGTGCTTTTGTGAATTCCAGCAATGAGTCTGTGATAACTATAAAAGATAAACAGTCCCCTACAAAGCTTCCTTCCTCATCAAACACCAACAACAAACCGAAACCTTCATCCTCCCTCCCCAGGCAGCTTTTTAAACCATGTAAGGACTCAAACACGGGGAGCGACAAACCTCACTCATTTCAACTTACTAAATCAGCCACAACTGCAGAGCCTAAAGATGCTATGGTGGCACGTGCCAACAAAAATCCCAAAGCTCCACCCAGCCAGCCGCATTTGCGCAAAGTCTCTCCAAAGTCAAGCACGACGTTCGATAATATCGACACCCTCTTTACTCCAGACTACTGCTTATCATTGCCCAAAACACATAACAAAAAAACAAACGGTGAGAGTGAAACTTATATAGTCTCCACACACACAAGCTCCTCATCCAGCCATAAGGAGGGTGTTAACATTCGCTCATCCCCCCATCAGACTGATCTAAGATCACCCAGCTTTGCGGAGCAAGCCAGTTCATGTAAGATGGAACCGGATGAAAGAACACCGTTGAAAGTGGAGCAGTCACGCAGCCCCAAGGCTATCATGCCTGGCCCAGCTGTGTCAGTGAAAGTAGAAGGATCAAGAGAACAGAAGTGCTGCCCCCAGTGGAAAGATCCCTTAGATATTGAGCTGGGAGACGACTCAGGCGATGAGCTGAGAGAAGGCTGCGCTATCAGCCTGAGCAGCAGTAGCAGTAGTCATGAAGATGAGCAGCTGCCATCCCTAAGGGACATCCTGGATTGGAGTGTCCGTGTGCCGGTAACTCCCGAAAAAGATGCTTTCTCAGAGCCCAACACACCGGTCCCAAAAGCAGCAGTAAGTCTAAGAATGTTCAGAAAAAAAACATGATTTCATGTGTCATTAATCAAACCTTGACATTTCTGATATTCTTTTTGCAAGCACAAATGCCAAATTTTCTATTTTTTCTTCTCCATCTGTATTAGCCAGAGGCAGTGAAAACCAAAGCTGTTAGTTATAGAAATACACTGGAGCAGATGCTGCAAGAGAAGGAACAATATCAGAGGTTGGTTTGAAAACCTGATTTGTCCCCCCACCCCAACTTCATTCCCAGTGTGTCTCATTTTGTGCTTGGATTGCTGTAGTGCTTTGGATATCAATGATTGAGAGGTCAAACTGTTTAAAACACAACTTTTATTGGTGTTTAATATGACAAGTATTGATTTTAACCCTTTCGTGCATGAATTATTTAATCACAAAGTAATTTTTTGTTTGTTTGTTTTTACTTTTAAACAAGTGAAAAATCATGCCGATAACTTTTTCCCCAATATATTTTATTTTGAGGGAGTTAGTACACTGTAGTGGACACCATGCATCAAAGGTATAAAAAGTGATTCAATAGAATTCATGCTTGGTCTGAAAAAAAACATGTTTTTAAAACATTTACTAAGAGCAAATGTATGAATACACATAAGAAGACTTCAGATGCAAAAGCCTCTAAGTCATCTCTCATGTCTTTCCAAACCCAAAGACTTACATTCATCTTCAGAACACAAATGAAGATACTTTAGTGAAGCTCTATTGAAAGTCCATTCCACCAAAAAGCTGATGCTTCAAAAAGTTCATAAAGACATTGTTAAAGAAATCCATATCAATCGAGCAGTTTAATAAAAATCTTCTGAAGAGACGTTGATCAGCACACTGAGGCTCTGTTTACACTTAGTATTAAGATGCATTTTGGTCGATCGGATCATAAGTAGACGAGGCGGACATACCTGCTTACATTTCTTAATGAGGAGACGACAGAAAACCATATGGAGCAGCAGCTTTCGTTTCTCCTCTGATAGCCACAAGACCATGCACCAAGGGCATGTTAGAAATCAGGAATGGTGTGCTTGGTACATTTTTTTGTCTTCAAACCAAACTTGGATCTTCAGCCTACAAAGTTTAAATCCCATCTGGCCAGCACGCTTCCCATAATGTTTACGTGTTAGGTCAGTAGGCGGAGAGTAGGCAGTCTTTTGTGGTTGTTTGAACAGATTCAACCATGTGAGTGTTTACACTACGAAAGCAATCCGGTCGAATGCGTTTTCGACTACCTCTGGAAGTCGTCGAAAGTGGACAAGCTCAAAATGTTTTAGACCCTGTTTACACCTGTATTTAACGTCGCCACTTGTGATCGGATTGACGAAAATGCTTCTTCATACCAGGTGTAAACAGAGCCTTACATAGAGCACATCAAATATGGTAAACGGAAGCTGTACTTGCATGATACACAAGAACAAACCTCAAGTAAGCTTATTTACCAAATTTAATGGTAAATGGTGGTAAATGGTTAATGGTAAATAATGTGCTGAAAACTACCCAAAACACCAGTCACAACATTTGTTTTCTTCTGAAATGTAAAGTTGTAATTGTAATTCACTTATTTTTCTAAGCACTCTTGCTGTATTGATGTCAGGCATTCTGGCTATAGTAACACTTTAGGTGTGTAAAATTGACAGATGATTTTTATTCATACATCAGCCTCACAGACCTGTAATTATGCCATGACAGAATTTGTCAAGACAAATTGACAGGTTGGCTGCATTTAGCCTACAGACTCAGCCTAATAAATGTATAATTACTTGACTTACTTTTTGTTTTTTTAATACACAGGTCAAAAGAGTTGGAGAGACGGTTACTTGAGTCATGTGAAGAGGATCTGCTAAATTTAGATGAGGATGTGAACAGTGAAAGTAAAGAGGAAGACATCTCACTTGAGCAAAGGTATTTTGTTAATGGCTGACTTCATTCACACCATTTGTTTGTTTTTCAAATCCAGTGTTAAGTAATGACTCCACACCAAAAAGGTTATTTTCTTTGAATCTTTTTTTGATGTTTTAGAGTAGATTAAGGCAGTTAATTTAAAGGAATTAGTTCGGAGTTTAAATATATGCAGATTAATATAGTTTGAATATATATACACTACCGTTCAAAAGTTTGGGATCGGTAAGCTTTTTAATGTTTTTAAAAGAAGTTTCGTCTGCTCACCAAGGCTTCATTTATTTAATTAAAAATACAGTAAAAACAGTAATATTGTGAAAGACAAATATATATGTATATGCTATTTGGTGCTATGTAGAATATTGTATTTATCATCAATCTGTGAATAATGTTTGTTTAATTTTTAGGGAATTTTTGCAAAGGTTCTCGGTCGCCTCATGTGCCATCAGGGACATCCACCCGGGAGAGGAAGTATTCATACCTGCTAAGTTTGGTCGACTCTTCAACCACCAGACGCTGGACCTGAGGAAGATTAGCGTGACTCCGCACAACAGATCACAACAAATCCTCCTTCAGTAAGACTGGCAATAATGTGACACTCTGTACCCGAACACAAGTCATATCCAGTTTTCTCTTGCTTGTATGATACCATTTAAAAAGGTGTTAAAAAATGTCAAAACGTGCAATTTTTTGAAATGCCGAAAATTTGTAAATTGATTTATTCTTTCTGTTGAGATATTATTTTAGTAATAGAAGAGATCTGTCTGTAATTTGCCATTGTTACTAATCAGATTTGTGTTCACTTTTCAAAGAATGACAATTTGTTATTGATATTCATGTGAGAAAGGAATGAAATAAAACACAGCCTTATGTGCTGCTTGCTATATGAATGTTTGATTCTTTTTCTATAGGGCCCGTACTGAACATGTGTTGTCTCTGATCAGTGCTGGCTTGTTGAGGAAAGCCTATTTTTCTTTCCCTTGTCAGCCTGAGGTTACACGCTGGCTTTTCCAGGTAAAATCATCCTCTTTCCTCATATTTTCTGTCTTACAAAACACTGCATGCTTAGTCAGTAACATCTGGAAGTATGTATAGTGGCCCCAAAAAACTTAAACTACACTTAAAAATATATGAATGCTACTCAGTATTTTGTAATTTAATGCAATGCTCTTTTTGGGGACACTATGTTTTGTCTCATGCATATTGTGTAAATGTTTTTGACCTGTTTTTGATCTGTTGATTAGTTTTTTTTATGAGCTGTATTGGGTAATATATTTATTTTTAGCTTTCATTTTGTATTGTTAAATGAATTTATTGCACTTTTAGTTCTGACTTAAGTTATAAAATGTGCCTTGTTTCATGTTTTGTTCAAGCCTGCTTACATTCTCTCATGGGAAACCTGCATAACCTTAGGACGTTTATGTTTAAACCTGTCAAAACCTATACATTACAGTCAGGTTAATTTCCTGAGAGCTTATGCTTGTAGCACTCCAACATGCATTCAACTTTGCAGACTCAACTTGTATGTTACAAAAGATAAAATCAATTCAATTTATTCAATATAATTTTCACAATTAATAACAACAGGCACTTTATCAGGCAATTATCTGCCGGAAATGTATGTACAGTTTTATGTACAGCTAATAAGAATAACGCTTTTTCAGATGATGTCCGTTCACCCAAACCCCATCATTTCCTCACTGATCATGCAGTCCCTGCAAACCATCGCTCTGTCTGCTGCTCAACACATTGGTATGCTCAAAATACCTCATAATGGCCAACTGTGCTGTTCCTGTCCAACTGATAAAGAACTAAAATTGACCGTTGTGTTGTAGTTGAACACCAGAGCCGAAGTTTTAAAGTGTGGAAACCCTCTATACGGGACATCACTCTGGTTTTCCTGAACATGGGGGCGTCGTTCATCAGTCTCTTCCCTCTGGAGGCCCTGCAACCCCCTTTTACTGAAGGCGACCTTTTGTGAGTTTTTTTTTTTTTTTTTTAACCTTTCTATCTGCAGCATTATATTTTTTGTAGTACTATTATGTTTTGGCCTTTCAAATATTTGACATAAGCCATGATTATAGCAACAGCTTCATAATAATGCACAAGTCTGCATTTTTCATGCATTTGTATGTTTTGGCAGAGAGGCCTTTCAGCCAGAAGAAACTGTCCAAGACAGAGTGATATCTGACATGAAAGACAGTGGCACTTTACCAATGCATAATTTAGAGAGTGTTCTCAAGGTAAGCTTAATATTTGAAGAAATGTTTTATCATGTATAAGTTGTTTGTTTAATGCTAAATTAGCTTTAAATGTAATAAGTTATTGTCGATTTTCTTTGTCCCTGTGTTTTTATTTTATTAATTTAGTACCTCTCTCTGTGTACTGCGCTGTGTCCGAGAGCATACACTGACGAGGAGCTGCTGTTGCTTCTGGCGGTGGTGTGTAGAATTGGACTGGAGACTCATTTTCAGCTGCTACCGACTGGAAACTTCAGCCTCCTGCTCCAGAATCTGCTCAGAAACATCACAGACTGGGATGTACAGGTCAGAAACAGTTTGTTTAATATTCACCATAGTTCTCCTAAAAATAAACATTCTGTCATTTACTCACCCTCATGCCATTCCAAACAATTGTCATTTTGGAGCCGGAAATTCATTGTCATTATATAATGAATAAAACGTCAGTACGTTCTTCTCATGTGTTCCAAATATTAAAAGTTAAAACAGAACACAATGACAGAATTTTAAAAGTGTCAGTTCATCATTTTCTCACATCTAACACAGCTGTCTCTCTTTTTTTATATGTGTAGATATCTAAAGCTTGCCAGATCCTCACTGATTTGTCAGAAGATCATCACAACCTCAGGAGACTCGTTTATCTTCTGCCAGATAGCAGTCGTGGAAAGTGAGTGAAAACCTGTAATGCAAAATAAATATTTATTCTACTTGTAGACTTCTTAATGTAAACATAGAGATAAGTAGGTGAATCAACCTTTGCTGTACGAGCTTTCTGTATTTATTCATCTAATGTTTCATCAACAGGCAATTAAAACGACACCTAAGTGTATCTATCATCTCAAAGCTTTTGAATCACACCTGCACTTACACACCTTCAGGCACAGAGTTTAAGGTGAGAATAATCCAAAGACAATTTAGCTCTATAGACCATTTGGGAGCAGATTCATCACTTGCAGTTGGGCATGCTTTGTGGTGACAAAAAAACAGTGGTAACAAGTGGAGGAAAACGGGCAAAATCCATGAAATAAGAGAAAAAATGTCTTGTGCCTTTGGATGTCAGAATCGGAACGCAAAAAAGATACATTCATTTTTATAGAATACTGTCGTCGAAGATACACTTTGAAGATCAACGCAGACGTTTATGGTTGTAAGACTGGACTGATAAAACCGGCGATGATTAGTCTACTATTAAAGCATGAACATGATGTAAACAATAGATGTACATAAACTACATATGCAGTAGTTCTACATATTATACATAGTAGATCTACGTATGCAGTTCATAGGGGACATAATGTATTAGCCCTACAGTTACAGCATGAAATATTTAAACGTGTAACATTTTACATAGAAAACATTTAAACCTATTACATATTTTTGGACAATTTTGAGTTTATATCTCCCAATTCGGACTTTATAACTTAGAATTGCAAGTTTATAATCATAATTCAGAGGGGAAAAAAAGTCAGAGTTGCATGATATGAACTCGAGTTCATTTGCAAACACCCAAATGGTCTATAGATGCTTTATGATTTGTAATGGGTGCAATTATGCTGATGTATCATTCACTGACTACACTTGGCAGGCCATGCTTTTGTCAAACCACTTTCTTTTTTGAAGTTATGAGATATATATACTGGATGTAGATATGAGTTAATCTTTGTTTCTGACATTGTATTTTTCCAGCTCTCTGAGCTAAAACCTTTCCTACCTCAAATGCGCCCCTCGTCCCTGCTGAAAGGCCTCAGGTCTGCAAGGAGAGAAGAGGATTGTGATGCCACTTTAGACCAGCAAGTAAGCAGAAAGTTGTCTGAAGGCTGAGATCATATTGGATCATTACTTTTTTAATATCCCAGAGTGATATAGTAAAAACCACTTAGTTTAATAAGCTGATAAATGATCTTCTTTCATACAGGCATATTACCTCTGCTATAGCCTTTTGACTTTGACAAATGAAGCCTCCAATTTTGAGTTTTTACCTTCAAACCAGAGAGTAAGTGTCTGTTTTTATACCATTTTATAGTAAGGTAAACAATTCTCCATGTATCTTAATTTTCATTGTTGTGCCGCTTTTCTACAAATGCTTTTTCATTTAACAGAATTATTAATAATGGGTTTAGAAATCAGATTATGATTTTTGTGCATCGATCTAGAAGAATCGTGATGCGTCTGTGAATAGATTACCCCCCCCCCCCAACCCTATTTTACATTGCAGTCATAAAGGAGCAGTGTAAATGAATCAGTCACAGAAAGACCCTGTCAGTGGACACAGCCCCACTCTGTCTTCTGGTACCACTCTAACCCTCAGGGACCAATTATGAATATAACTTATTTTACTCTCTAAAGAGAAAGCAGTTTTGTGAATTGAAGTGAGGGGTGATTTTACTGACTATAATGGTGATGTATGGGGGGATTTGGTTCAGTATGCGTGAATGTATTAACTGCTTTTCTTTCCAGGTTTTTTTTTAATATCATTTTTTCATTAATCTTGAATAAGATCAGTGTCATTTATTAATTTTTCAGACTTTTGACAATAGTCAATACTGTGGAAGCTTGTTTCTGCCACTGAATAAAAAACAAAAAAGGGTCATTGTGACTTTTTATCTTTTATCTCACAATTGTGAGTTATAAAGCCAGAATTGTGAGTTATGAAGTCAGAATTGTGAGAAACTTGCAAGTTTATATCTCACAATTCTGAGATAAGAAGTCAGCATTGTAAGATAAAAAGTCGCAATTACCTTTATTTAGTGGCGGAAACAAACTTCCATGCAATATAGTATATGATGGTATTTGTGTATTTTCTCTGAAATGGCTGAACTAGATGAACTAGATTTTTTTTTTTAAAAACAGAGGAACCAACATTTTAAAACAGTCATTGTTGCTAATTAGAGATAAACAAGTTGCACTTTTTTACAGTACATACACTTGTATGTACAGTAAAATACAGTGTACTTACCTAAGAAAGTACTGGTAATATGAGGTATCAACATGGGATAAGGTAAAGTTTAGAGGAAGGTTTAGGGTTAATATGTAGCTATTACCCAGTTATTATAATAAGTACAGAGTATGTACAAACAGATCAGGACTGTAAAATAAAGTGCTACCGATTAAATGTTTAAAATACAGTAAAAATTGTTAAATAATATCAAGGTTGTATTTCACTACATGAACACAAGGAATAATGATGCATAATTTTCATTTATAAATGCACTAATATTATTAAATGAGGTAGTCAGATGGCCATTATGGTAAAATAAACATGACAGGGTGAGCAGAAGATTCTGTCGTCATTTACTCACCCTCAAGTTGTTCCAAACCTGTATGAATTTCTCTCTTCTGCTGAACACAGTAGAAGATATTTTAGAAGAATATGGGTAACCAAACCGTTGATGGACCCCATTGACTTTGATAGTATGGAAAAAAAAAAATACTATGGAAGTCAATGGGGTCCATCAACCATTTGGTTACATATATTCTTCAAAATATCATCTTTTGTGTTCATCAGAAGAAACTCATACAGGTTTGGAACAACTTGAGGGTGAGTAAATGATGACAGAATCTTCATTTTTGGGTGAACTATCCCTTTAACAGGCTGACTGTCCATTATCTTACTTATTACACTACTGCATGCTTACCAAAATAATATAATGTATATATCCATGAAGTATTGATTTCATTTGAAACAGTCTGATTTTGTAAGATGAGATGGAGTGCTACGGGCGACATGGGACTGAAAATGTAGGAAAGTGGTTGTCAGGGTTATTACACAAATGTCAGTATACAAAAATATTTGACTATAGAATGTCAAGAGTTGAATATTTAGGAGAGCCTTGTAATAACCAGCAATATTGTCACCACACACATAGTTTTTACTCTTTAACTTACCAATTCCTAATGGTGTTTTTGCTTCTGATTCAGATGCACAACAAAAGCTCACTACATCTGGGGTCTAATTTATTCTCTCAGTATTGTTTAAATGAAGTAAAGCACATCTGACTGTGCCTTAGTCTTTGTCTTGTCTGTTTTGTTTTATATCACAAGTTTATTACTTAACTGGACTAACTTTAGCCCTCTTACACTGCCAGAATGATCTGCGGAGTCTTTCTTCTCAGCTGGAGAAGCACATTAAGTGTGACATAAGGGAGAGCGAGAAAATGCTGTACAGAAGCAAGGTGAACAGCTGCTTCATTCTGTTCTCTGAGAATCCCTCATTCTGCTGATATCAAAGGGATTCAGATTTTTAGTGTTTTTGTCTTTTCTTTTGTAGGTAAAAGACTTTGTGGCAAGAATATACACCAAGTGGCAGGTGCTTCTCACACGAACAAGGCCTCAAGAGGTAATGTGAAAGAATACAGTCGGCTGATGCAGATGAAAGCTGTTATTACTTTTAGCTGGCTGCGAAGGCCACATTTTGCTTAAATGTGTTTTCACAATTCAAGCAACGGGAGTCTTACATTCATAATAGTGTATCTTCAGCTAAAAAGAAAGCATTGTCATTGAAAGCTCACAGGTAGTCAGTCTAGAAGAATCTGTGACATTGTTTGAAGATTAAAGAATTTGTTGTGTCAATAGCTGTTTCCATTACCCTTCAAATTACGCAAATTGAAATTGTGAATTGAAAATACACCCAATGGAAACACGTCAATTTAGCAAAAACTCCCTTGCTCGCATGAGGTGGTTTTTCAGGATTTACAGGTCATCTGGCATATGTAAAAGTTGATAATTCTTTATAAGACAAGACAGAGATCTTTATTAAACTCATAAAAGACAAAAGAAATACTGGATTCTAAACAACAAAAAATGCCACAATTTATCAAGACCTCGAAGTAGATAGAAGGGAGAAACCCCCAGAAACACCTCACAAGTGGCTGCTCCCAAGTATAAGGGGCTTTCCTTCAATGCTCGGATAACACGCCTACGTCTCCTTCGAGTAAAAATAATGGTTAGTGCAGTGGCTGCGATATACTTAAACCTACTTACATCCGTTGGCATGATTTTTGGGACGACTTACAAAATTACGTTTTAGTCGCATAACATCAGTTAATGGAAATGCTGTCATTTTGCAATAGTTTTTTATCGACATTTAGAAAATATTGCAAAAAGTTTTGGGCAAATCTGTAATGGAAACCTGGCTAATGATGTGTCTTTTTTTTTTTTTTATCAGTCATGCATTACCAAGAATAGTTAACTTAAAATGAAAATCCTGTCATTGACTCACGCTTATGTTTTTACTAAACCTGATCACTATATTTTTTTCTATAACACAAAAGGAGATTTTTTTAAGAATGTCCTGGTCGTTCTTCAAGCTTGGAAAAAAAACTAGCAAAAGCACCATAAAAGTGGTCCATATGACTTTTGTACTATTTTCTTACAATATAATAGCTTTGTGTGAGGAACAGAGTTCACTGAAAATCTGCGTTCAATAAATCAGCTGATCGCAAACCCGGTATAAGCTATTTATTCACTGCATCTGGTCAAGATATTCAGTGAAAATCAGACAAAGCTATCATATTACTTTGAAGACTTAGCTGTTCACACAGAACGTGTTTTTGAATTTCACTGCTTTGCTTTGCTTTTTGTTTGTTTTTTTTCTATACAAACATGAGCTAGACAGATATGTTTGTTTGACTTTGTTGGCGTATTTTGCAGTGTCTCATTCATGAAAGAAGCATAAAAGAAGTTCAGCTTTTAAAAACGTCTCTAAACCTTGTTTTTCATTCCACTACTTTGTGTCTTTCTTTTTAAATGCAAAAACGTTTTGTGTGAATGGCCACTAAGAATATAGTTTTCGTATACACTACTTTTATCATACTGTTAAAGGATTAGTTCACTTCAGAATTCAAATTTCCTGAAAATTTACTCACCCCCATGTCATCCAAGATGTTTTTGTCTGTCTTTCTTTAGTCGAAAAGAAATTAAGGTTTTTGAGGAAAACATTCCAGGATTTTTCTCCATATAGTGGACTTCAACAGCTACCAATGGTTTGAAGGTCCAAATTGCAGTTTTAGTGCAGCTTCAAAGGGCTCTACATGATCCCAGACGAGGAATAAGGGTCTTATCTTCCGCCTATGTCACGCATGACCTTTCCAACGTGATTATGTAATGTGTGGCGCATCGCAGAGCAGTGCAAGACGAGCATTTGAGGTTAAAAAGTATATATTTTTTTATTTAATTGTTTCGAAAATGACCGATCGTTTTGCTAGATAAGACCCTTATTCCTCGTCTGGGATCGTGTAGAGCTCTTTGAAGCTCCACTGAAACTGCAAATTGGACCTTTAACCTGTTGGTAACTATTGAAGTCCACTATATGGAGAAAAATCCTGGAATGTTTTCCTCAAAAACCTTAATTTCTTTTAGACTGAAGAAAGAAAGTTATAAACATCTTGGATGACATGGGGGTGAGTAAATTATCAGGAAATTTGAATTCTGAAGTGAACTAATCCTTTAATTGCATGGGGGAAAAAACAGCCAGCATGTTCTACCAAATTTTTCCTTTTGTGTTCCATGGAAGAAAGAAAGTCCTACAGTTTTGGGTGAGTAAATGACTGCATTTTCATTTTTGTGTGAATTATCTCTCTTGTGTAATTCACAGGGAAAGCTGTATGATTACTGGAAGCCCCCACCTGAGGATGAGGTGCCCAGCAGTCCACTGGTCCCGTCCCGCATCAAAGCACAAGACACTTCAGAGAGTGCAGAAGAAACTCTGGCCGCAGAATGGAGCAGTACAGAGTCAGACGAAGAAGCTGAGAGCAAAGAGGAAGAGGAGAAGATGGAACGAAGCAATGAAATTTGTGTGGAGGACATCAGTGATGTAGAGGAGAAAAGTGACGAGCCAAAGCAACAGCTGATGGAGATATGTGATCATGCAAAGTTGGAAGAAATATCTGACGAAGAGCTGTTTGAAAGTCACGAAGACTTAGAGAATGAGGACGATGATGACGACGATCTCATGAAGAGAGAGGACGAGCTTCTTAAAGATGAAGAGCCCCATGAAGAAGACAAAAAGCACATACCTGTAGAAGAAAACACTGACGCATTAGAGGAGCTTGAGGACTTGTTAGAGAAAGATAAGGAGCTGTTAGAGATGAAAGAGGAAGGGATTTGAGAGGGGATGTATTTGGATTGGGAGGAGTCTGAGAAAGAATAGTTGAAACTTTCTCAGGTCATTTTGAGAGAATTTTACACCACACCTTTGTTGCTATCCATTCATATTCACATTATGTAAGGATTTTTGCATTTATTAATAGTTATAAAGTCTTTCAGTAACACACATGTGATGCATGTAGTTGTTTACATCTTTATAATATATGTTCTGCATTCACCAGTTGTTTTTATAAGTTTCCTCTCTTTTAAGAGACAAGATCTGTTATTAAATGTTTGGCCCCTGTTTCTCTGAAAACAAGACCTTAAACATTTTTATGTACATATATTTAATTTGTTAAAACTTAACATCTATTTGGTAAATGTGCACACTGATGGTTTCAGGATCTGCTCTTTATGCTGCTGTTAAATCTATTCCATTTATTTTTTTTATTGTCAGCCAAAAACCTAGACTATCTTTATTCAGACAATATGACTATAGCAGCAAAAGCAAGGGCTTAAATCATTGTCAACTTTTTCTCTAGGTTTCATGGATGTTTAAGTAGGTTTGAGTACCTAGTGGATATAGTGTATTTTTTTATTATTATTTTGTTGTTGTTAGCAATCCTGTCTTCCTAAAAAAAAAATAAAAAAAAAATCACAGTGATGTTTTTCATAAAGATTAATTATTTAAAAAATGCTGCATTTCTTAAAAAGATATAAAATCCTTTGGTTGTTTTTTTATGAAATTAAATACTTGTTCTGATAAAATGGTCTGTGTGTCTCCATTCGCACTCGAGAAGACCAGCCTGGTCTTACAAATGTTTACATCATAATCTTGTACTGTTCATCTCCTCCAAATGGTGGTGGTAACGGAGCAACACGTGTGATTTTAAAAAAGAAGACATGCTTCTTACATGGATATTCACAAGTGTGTGTTTTGTAGTGAGCATCAGTCTATCCTGCTCTTTGATCTATGTTTTGCAACATCATATTCAACACAGTAAATAGATTGCATGTTTAACAGTGGCCTTTGTTTATTATAATTGTGTAAGTGTGCTTTTTCCCAATAGATAGCGAAGGAATGCGGTAGCTCAAATGTTTTTGGTGTTTTTTTTGTTTTTTTTCCCCCTTTTTCCAATAATGCCGTCCGTCAGGAGCGTGTTTGTTGTGAGATGCAGAAGTGGCGCAGGAGGGCGTACAGTAGCTACCTGTGACGAGACGAGGCTCGCGCCGCGGGCACGCACTGCACAGCACAGCGACTATCACAGCTGAGTTCATTCCGCGCCTCTGCTCTTTCTCACGTTACTTGGCTTTACAGTAACTACTAGCCGATTTTCCTTCGTTTTTGGACGGTTTGTGACAAAAGCTATTTCAGTAAGTAGACTACTTTGATACTGTACACGTTTTCTTATTCTTTTTGTGATATTCGTTGTCGGTAATGCATGTACCTTAATAGTGAGCATCGCACGAAAGTGAAGTTCTTTCCGACAGATCAGTATGAACAAGTCTCATACATAATTGTTGAGTGAAGACAACATCATATAGACGACACGAAAAAGCTGAAATTTATAATTTCGCACAGGCGAAACATCAACGTATATGGCAAGCCGCTTTAACATTTAGTCCTTAAAAAGAACTGTTTTACTGGTGCTTCAATATTATAAAGAAATCCAATAGAATCTTCTTCTGTTTTACTAGTATCTATTAAAATAGTCACGAATACTTATTTTTTTTAATACCAATCGCTAATCCCAGTAGTGACAAGTAACTATTCCATTTTTACTGATAACAAATGTTCCATTAGGATATTTTGTAACTACTTAAATAGTTACTAGTATCTATTCTAGTCTTCCTAATACTAATTGGATAAACACTAATAACTATTTATTAGACAATACTTTGTTGTACTAAATTGTTATTATTGATATTTTATTTTTGCTAGTTAGATTTTTGATCGAACTACCATTCTGACTAGTAATTTTTATATAACAAGTAAAACAATTAACTAGTAAGAATAAAAAAAATGTTACTGATAACAATCAGGATATATACTAATTTCTACGGAGCCCCGCACATGACATGCAAGAGGAAAAAAAAGTAAATTGTGCGAACGATTTACTAATTTGTTCCTTCGATTTACTAAATCGTATACATGATTTACTATTTCGTTCCTTTGATTTGCTAAATCGTGTGCATGATTTACTATTCGTTCCCTCGATTTGTTCAATCGTGTGCACGATTTACTATTCCGTTCCCTTGATTAGCTAATCGAGGGAACAAATGAGTCAATTGTGCGCACAATTTAGCTTACTACTTTTTTCATGCATGTAATGTGCGGGGCTCCGTCAATTTCTCATAAATACAGACTAATAAAGTTCTAATAAATCTACTAGAAACTATTGGGATAGATATCGGTAACTATAAGAAATAAGTAATGGTACATAAATATTTTCTACTAGTAAAACTACAATATGTGTCAACAACAATTAGAAAAGTCAATATCTGAACCACAAATCCCCACAGAATTTGCAATTTGTTACCAGAAAAAATTGAATACTCGTAAGTATTGGGATAGCAACTAGTGGCAAAGTATTAAGAGCTAGCAAACAGTTACAAATAACTAAAGAATATGTACTATAAGAGAAAGCAGAATAGGTACCAGCAACATTTGGAACACATACTAGTAGGAAGTGAATAGTTACACTAGTAACATAATAATAGATGCTAGTTTATTTCAGGGAATACATGTGAGAATGGCTTGCCATACAATGTAAAATATTTCAAAGAGCAGTTAATTAAAAGTTAACCATTAAACTGTGTTAAAGGGCATATAACTGATAGGCTACTTCGGGCTATTGGTACGTGATGTGAAAGAGAGTCAGGAAGACTGTGGACAAGTCTGCGTTTTATCTGATTAATGCACTAAGTATTAGTCACCTGACAGTGAGACTTTTCTGGGCAATTTTTCCTGGCACAAACATATTTAACGGTCCATGTAAGATGGCATCTGGGAGAAGAAAGACTTTTAGTGACATAACAGTAATAGAATGTACCTGTTAAGAATATAACTATACTGAAATGTCTAATAATTGCTTCATAAATATGTGAACACATTATTGACGCATCATTCTGAAAGTCTTTAGGTTTTAATTCTGAATCTTATGCTGAAGCGTTGCCGATCTTATGCTGTCTTTATATAAAATATAACAATTTTAAATTACAAAATAAATGCTCTCTCATGGCATCAAAGTTTAAAGCTCCTCAAATGCTGCATAATTTTACACAGCAGCATCAGAGCCGTCACTGATATAGAGGCAGATGTGGTTCAAAGCTGCATTTTTACTATGACATTTATGCGGTATTGTTTCAATAATCAGAATTTGGAGCAGATACAGAGCTGCTCAGATCTTCTATAACTCAGCTGTGTGAGGGATTTGTTGCATACTGCCATATGATTTTTTTTTCTCTATTATGCTCTTATAGTTAAACAGAATCACATTTTTATTCTCAACTGAAAAGGAGACAGTCGCGCATGTGATTCAGCATCCGGTCAATGACCCAGTGTACAATCGGGCACTATCATTGCTTATCCTCAAGGTCCCATGCATGCAAGAATAACATTTTTGTAAAAGACTGCTTTCATAATTTTGCGATTCTCATTCATATGTCAAACATTGATTTAGTTGTTATGCGAATATCTTAAGCTAGCTTTATTGGTCCACCATCTTCTATGAAAAGTTCATTTATTTACTTTCTTTGTTCATGAATATTAATGGATCATGTTTCAGTGATGATGAACTTGATGGTGGATGTGCTGTTGAATTTCTGTGGAAGATTATTAGGAAGATTTGTCTAGATACTCAAAAGGCCTTGAACTGATCTGTTGTTCTAGATTGCTATTTAATTTGAAATGCCGTGTTAAAATATCAAGATTTTAGTTATGCTCCTCCTTCATTCACAAAGACTCTGCAGGTCATTAATGCATGGAATATAGCATGTCACCATCATTCGATTACATTCATGAAATCATGAATTTAGTGTGCTTGTCGGTGCTGCTCTCTCTTTAGAGGGGACTCGGATGTAAATGTGCTCGACGTGATTGACAGCTGGTTAAAGATGCATGAAGGGTCTCATGCAGTCACTGTTGAGCTGAGCTGCTTGCAGAAACAGAGCTGTCGTTTTCTCTCTGCAGCTGCTCGATTCTTGTCACTTGATTCGGTCCATCCTAAAGCCTGATACCATGTACCCTGTTGTACAACTCAGCACTTTATTTTTAAATGAACTTGCAGCTGATCTTCTATTGTCTGGAATTGGCTTTGGCCCATCTCTACTGCTAGCAGAATAAGAAATAACTGAGTGTTTGACTGATCTCTTTCTGTCTGATGTGACCACGCAGCATAAGACCACTGTGCTGATCTGGAGTTGTTGCTGTGGGCTACTGTGAGCGCCAAGTGATATGCTTTCATTTGCTTTTTTTATGGCATTAGTGCTAAGAGATTTTACACTGGGAAGACTTTGCTCCTTATGTGTCTGACCTATTCTTTCTTTCTTTCTTTTTGTGTCTGACCTATTCTTTCTTTCTTACTTTCTTTCTTTCTAGTTCTCATTCTCTCTAGGACATCTGAATAATAATGTTGCTGATGGTTGTGTAGTTCTAATCCTGTAATGGATTTCATTCATAAACCTCTTACACTTTAACTGGATTCTAGTTTTGGACCAAACTATTATTCAGTCCACACTGTTCTCTGAGCAGTTGTTTAATTCCCGAAACTTTTAGTGATATTTAATACCACATACTGTCATATCTGCTAAAGCTTTGTTCACATAAATCAACCCCTGAAGAAATTTTTGCACAGACCTTTCAAAGCATATTTTTGTGATTAAAAATCGTTCCCTTATTAAAATCGATAAGGTTTTTCGTCTGTGATTAAGTTTTTTCTAAATGATTTGAGCAAATTATGGATATGGCCTAAACTGTACTAGTTATGACATTTTAATGAATTTATAAATTATATTACAATATTTATACTATATATATTATTTTTTATAATATAATATAATATAAAATAATACCATTGAAAAATTTGGCATTTTTTTAAGAAATCACTTATTCAGCAAAGATGCATTAAATTAATCAGAAGTGACAGTAAATACTTTTAAATTTTATATATATTGATTTGGTACCAAAAATTATTCAGACACTTTGAACTGACCATGTTTTGCTTAAGTGTTATCTGACATAATTAAGATTATTTTTTTCTGATACAGTTTAACTCTGAGATCTTGTCATATTTTATTACTTTTTTTTTAAACTATAGTGAATAAACTATATTAATGAATGAAATGTTCAAGGTGTCTGAATACATTTTGGTTTGACTATATATATATATATATATATATATATACAGTTCAAATTCAAATAAATGCTGTTCTTTTGATCTTTCATCAAAGAATCCTGAGAAAAAATCTATAACAGTTGCCACAAAAATATTAAACAGCACAACTGTTTAAACATGTTAATAATAAGAAAAAGCAAATCGGCATATTAGAATGATTTCTGAAGGATCATGTGACACTGAAGACTGGAGTAATGATGCTGAAAATTAAATTTTAAAATTTATTAAAAAAGAGAACCGCTATTTAAAATTATATTAATATTTCACATTATTTAATGTGTTTTTGATCAAATACATGCTGAGACGTCTTCTAAAAACATAAAAAAAATCAAAGCATCTTTCTCATTGTGTGACTTTTCAGCTTTGCTCTTTGACGTTGTTTCTGTTGTTGGTAGAGAACTGTATTGAGAGCAGAACGAGGGATGCTGATCCGATGAAGTTCTCTGGCACAGTACTGCTGATTCCTGTGCTATAGCAGGTGTGAATTCAAGCACATCTGTGCAGTTATGTTTAAGAGAGTTTGTTTTGTGTATTTCATTTAAACAGAGAGGAAAGGAGTGAAATAGTTTTGAATGAACAAGAATATGGAGGCCTAGAGAGCCACTGGGAATGTTCTTTCTGAAGGGGAGATAGAGGGAAAAGAAAACAGTGCTCATCTGGTGCGTAAGCTTGTTTAATGGAATGAGGGAGAGAGAGTGTGTTTATCTGAGAGAGGGGGAGAAGTCTGGAGTGTTTACAGAAGAGAGGGACTGAGTGTGTTGGAGCCGTGGATGAAGGGAGGCGAACAGTTGGATGCTCAGGCCACTGTCCTCCTAAATCACATCAGACTGTGAGTGTGCTGGAGCGTGTTTGTGTGTGTGTGTGTGTGTGAGTCTGTGACACAATGACCCTTCCTTTTTAAGTAACAACCATTCTCTTACAGGTCAGTAACGACCAAACGAACCAACAGTAGTAAGCAGGGCTTGACGATAACTTTTTTTGCTAACAAGTCACTGTGGCTAAAGGTTTTCAAAATTTACTAGCCACTCAGCATTTTCACTGGCTACAATTTTGACATGGATACCATGGGGAAAACTGCCATATAGATATTTTTGATATTATCTCATAATTTGGCAGCAGGTATATTAGGCTGCTGTCACTTTCAGACCTGACACACAAATCCATTATACTGTTACACATGCATTTTCTTTCTGTTTACGTTCATTTAAAATATTACTAAGTTTACATGAATACTCAACAAGACTGGCATTTTGACATTATTTTGTGTGTATTTGACTGTTTAAGCGCAATAAGCAGCGAAAAAAATCTCAATTTAGTACTGAGATGCGGCTTTATGTGTGCGCACTTTGGGTGTGGGAACAAAATCTGCGGGAATGAGTAAATATATGCACACTCCGCATAATCCCACGCTGAAATTCAAACCCTGTAACACCAACAATATTCATCCGGAGCAAATGAAATGAGTGAGTGAGGGGAGGCGGGTTTGTGTGTGTGTTTATGTGTCGGAGAGATGAGACAGTGCAGCTGGTAATGTGTATCTATTCTGCGGAAAATGAGTTTTGGAAGCATTTCAGATATTTCAGTATTGATGTCGAAAAATCAATATTTTTGACAACACTATATTGCACTTAGTTTATTATTTCAGATGCCTTTTTAAAAGACTACAATTTAAAAAAAAAAGGTATATTATATATAAAATTCAACCCACCAAAGTGGCTTGTAAGAGTGACTGCGTTACTGCTGAAATCCACCCGCATTTGGCGGGTGTTAATGTCAAGCCCTGTTAGTAAGGATATATAACAGTGTCAATATGGAGAAAAATGTTTTAGAACTAAAGAGGTGATTAGTAGTTTTAATAGATATGTTTATTAAATTGATCAGGTGAATAGTATTTTTGATAGATATGTTTATTAAATTAAATGTTTGCACAGTAGATGAAAACTCCAGTGGTCTTCATAAAATTGTTTTATTCTATTCTATGTAGAGCCACATTTAATACTACTCACATCATCTCAATGACCCCTAATTCTGGCTGCTTACGGCACTTCATAATTTACTGATGTTAACTTGGATAATTCCTTGTTTAAATAAACAAAATGGTAAACGTCAGATAAGTATGATCTAAACCATCTTAATCACTGTCCCTGAATACCAGTGTAATTTTGTAATCCATCTAAGAGTATGTCATGATCTATAGCATTGAACACAGCACTAAGATCAAGTAAAAAGTATTGAGATGCAGCCTTGATCAGAAGCTAAAGGTAAGTCATTTGTAATTTTAACAAGCACAGTTGATGGGGCCTGAATCAACTCAATTCATAAATTTAAATTGTTTTTTGCAAGAAGGAGCACAATTGAGCGAACACAACTTTTTCCAGTATTTTAGACATAAATAGAAGGTTTGAAATGTGTCTGTAATTTAACAATTCATTCGGATCTAGTTGTGGTTTCTTAATGAGAGGCTAGATTAAATGGTCTTGGGACATGACCCAGAGATAGAGACGAGTTAATAATATTGAGAAGAGGCTCTTCTGCTACATTTAACAACTCTTTGCCGGGACACACCAAGCCGACGTTACAGAACTAGCGGCGACGAATGCTGACTGTGTTGTTGCCTCTCACCGGCTGTGCTTTACACACCAAAAGGACTAAAGGCGACTGTCAACTATCACCTGCATTCTGTGCCTGCGTGTAAGTAAATATCTGTCTATATCAGCAGATATCAATAGTCTATTTTCATCATTCAAAAAGGGAAACTGAAACTAGGACTGCAGATATACAAACTGTAAACTAAAGCCAGGGACACACTTAATGACTAGCTAAAACATTCTAAGACTGAGCTCAACACACAAAGACGGTTTCCTTCGACTGAAGCCGATTTAAATGCTTACACATGGAATTTAAACAAACAGGTGTGGGGGAGAGGTTAGGATTAGGGATGGGGTTAGGATTGGGCAATCAGGTAGCGACTTCAACGAGGGGGGTAGTAATCTGGCAGGGGGTTAAATTCGGCACAACAGCAGCCCCCAAAAGACCCCGCCGGCATCCAACTAGAGCCAATGGTGCGGAACACACTGAAAAAACTCAGCCGACTGACGCTCAAAAACCATCGGCTTGGCTTGTCCTGTTGGCGTGGATCAAATAAACATGTTGTTGGTTTAGATGTAATTATAAGTTTATTTAGCTCTTCCTGTCATTGTAAATGCACTGCAAATGTTCTTGAGGGGCGATAATTGAGGCTGAATCATAAAACGCCGCCAAAGGTTGTACATCTACAACTGTGTTTGTGATGCTTTTGTTTTTTTCAATGAAGAAATTCATAAAGTCATTGCTACTAAACCAAGCTGTGTTGGAATATTCAGTTCAGGTGACTTGTTTATTTGTTAACATATCATTTAGTTGGCTCCTAATTTCTCCTGAGCACACAGTTTATTCCACCGTTCTCATGAACACTGAACATGAAAACTCCAGACTAAGACACCCTGCTTTTGATGCAAGGTGAGAGAAGTCAGAGATGAGCTCTGGTTGAGTTTGTGATATTTGCGTAAAGTCCTGGCTCTTTTGGATTAGGACTCACACTATTCAGTTGTCATACATCATAATCACCGGCTTATTATTCAACGCAGTCACCTCAGACAGAGCTCAGGATTAAAGGCCTGAAAGGTCGGTGTCATTGGACGCGGCGCTGCATCCAATAAAGCCTTTGATCTTCACTTGATGTATCTCTGGGTGTCCATGTGCTTTGTGCATGTGTCACTCAGACTTTTTTATATTTGAAAAGAAGACTTCATTTCTATTAAGGTAACTTTTTAGTGCCACAGGGTGCACTGGTTTCCTTTTAACGTGCCCACGTTCCTTTGTTCCGTGCAAACATGAGAATCTTGATAGTAAGTTGTCCTTAGGCGATATGGGCAGAGAACCACAGTTAAATTGTGTTATTTGAGAAACCTGATTTAGCTACAGCATCAGTACACGCTTCACCTGATCACCTGTCAGCTTAACTATGACATCAGCACTGACTAGTCATATCTGTACCTGTTTTAACCATCTTGCTTTTTCTTGTTTTGCAGGGTGAACCACTTGAGGTTCACTTTTTAGTGAAGAAGAGTAAAACAACAGCATTTGTGCACACCAGAGGAAAGAGTCTTAAGAGACGGCCTGAGTGACTTCCTGCTCCCTTAAGAGGGGGGGTGAGCGGCGGTCTTGTGGTACTCACTCACCCCTCCTAGTAAGACTGAAAATGATGACCCATAGTGCATGGCTGCTGTTCCTGCTGTTGCTGTGTATTGTGTCCACTCTGTGGGGTTACCCCTTCAGACCCCCGCTAGACCTGGATGTGACCCCCAGAACTACGGTCTTCTCCAACGGTATGATACAAATTATGTTTTTTATCATGATACAAATTATGTTTTCTATTCTACTGCGTTGCGCTTATATTCTGGGTTTATCTGCTTGCATGTACATAGTATGCATCATCAATAATTTGTGTATTGAATTTACTCTTTTAATACCACTGTCTTTCTATATTAGTACAAACCTAGTAAAAATTACTGGAGGAAAGCCTTGTTTTGCCCTTCAGGTGGGTGTTCCTATAAGGGTGTGAAGTCATGTGAAAACTATGAATTAAAGACCCATGAAAATTATCCCATAATTTATTCACCCTCAAGCCATCCTAGGTGTATATGACTTTCTTCTTTCAACCAAACACAATCAGAGTTATATTAAAAAATATCCTGGCTATTCCAAGCTTTATAATGGGAGGGGAGTGAATGGTGCCATTTTTTTGAACCCCAAAAAGCGCATCCATCATAAAAGTAATCCATACGCTCCAGGGGGTTAATAAAGGCCTTCTGAAGAAAATCTCTATTTTTCAGTAACGGCCGTCGATACGTGTCGACTCTCTCGCGAACGCATGGACGGCCATTACCGGAAGCCAGAGATTTTAGTCTATAAAGTAATAAATATGGATATTTTTCTTACAATAATGCATAGCTTCGCTTCAGAAGGCCTTTATTAACCCCCTGTAGCCATATGGATTTCTCTTTACTTTTTCAAGCCATCCTAGGTGTATATGACTTTCTTCTTTCAACCAAACACAATCGGAGTTAGATTAAAAAATATCCTGACTCTCCCAAGCTTTATAATGGGAGTAAATGGTGCCTTTTTTTAACCCCAAAAAAGCGCATCCATCTATCATAAAAATTATCCATATGGCTACAGGGGTTAATAAAGGCCTTCTGAAGAAAATCTCTGGTTTCCGGTAATGGCCTTTACTGGAAGGAAGAGATTTTAGTCTATAAAGTTATAAATATGGATATTTTTCTTACAATAACTCATCGCTTCACTTCAGAAGGCCTTTATTAACCCCCTGTAGCCATATGAATTACTTTTATGATGGATGGATGCACTTTTTTGGGCTTCAAAAAATGGCACCATTCACCAAAGCTTGGAAGAGCCAGGATATTTTTTAATATAACTCAGATTGTGTTTGGTTGAAAGAAGAAAGTCATAAATACCTGGGATGGCTTGAGGGTGAGTAAATTATGGGACAATTTTCATTTTTGGGTGAACTATCCCTTTAAGTGTTGTGATGTATTTCCAAGTGAAACGGAATATTGAATAGAGGGCAGGGTTTTATTTAGCGCACCTCCTCTCTATCCCTCGCTTATAGCAGACTGACGGTTGGACGGGAGTGTTTAAGGAAATTTAACCCAAGCCGTCAAACTGATGTAATCAGAGAAGGAACGCCAGAGCGGAAGCAAGTTTTCAGATTTTGGATTAACACGACAAACATTAACTTGCATGGATTAATTTTTCACCACAAGACTAGTAATGTGCGCTAACAAAGTAAATAGGGTTCATTTTGATTTCATGACGACTTTAAATATGATAATGATTCAGGACCATAGTAAATATCAATGTGTAATCATTCATGTGTCCATTAGCATCACTACTGTGGCACTACACACTACCCTTTAAAGTTCCAGCAGAACACAGAGGCCATTATTAAGAAAGTGAATCAAAGAATGTGTTCTTAGGAAATTGAACACTTTCTGTGTACAAAAAAACATACTGAGAACTTTTTATACCACCTTTATTGAGAGTATCTTGAGTTTTTCTTTTTTATGCTGGTACTCATCACTCTCTCTTAGGAACAGGAATTGTTTACAGACCTTAGTTAGGACTTGCTCAAAAATTATTGGTGTGCCTTTGCGGAGTCTAGCAGAATTTTATGAGCAGCAAATGCTAAAGAAAACTCGGAGTATCACGAGAGATGACTCTCATCCCTTGAAGGTTTACTTTGAAGCACTGCCCTCTGGAAGAAGATTTAGAAGCATTAAATGTTCATCTAATAGATATAAATTTACCTTTGTTCCAGAGGCTATGCGTTTTTGCAATTTTAAAGTTTTAATTAGGGTTTTTTTTTTTTTAATGAATTTATTTATTAAGCATTTTGGGTTATGTTTTTACTTCTTTATTCTTTGTACTGTCTATGTGATATTTTGTTGTCTGCTATATGATGCTACTACCCTACTTGAATTGCCCTTGTGGGATTAATAAAGTTCTTAACTAACTAACTAACTAACTAACTACAGTACTTTTCTGTAGGGATCTCAATGGTTAATTTTCAAGTAAATAAAAATGGGTGCTCAGGCAGAGGCAGAGAATCGGCTATGTGGATACATGAGGGGGAGTGGGTTCATGGACTGTTTATAACTATGTACTTAATCATTCAGATGTAAGCAAGGGCTCTATCACAGCCGTTTAGATGACTCGCTGCTTGCCAGCTTGAATTTTGTATCTCTCTTCACTGTTGAACAATAAAACCGCTTTCTCTCACATCTGTGAAGCAGAAATGCTGGAGAGAAGGCACAATAAGTCAACCCAAGGTTTCCTTTATCGCCAGTGTTTCGTTACACAATCACAGAAAGGTCAGAAAGCTAAGAGACTTCAGGCCTGTGTTGAGTGTAAAAACACTGAGAGAGCAGCAGGTTCACTCTCCAAGAGTCATCCTACCTTTCCCTGCCAGGTCAATGACCTAGAGAAGGAGCATTGCAGCAGATTTTAAATGCAGAAGATAATCATAAACAGTGTTACTTGCATTAAATAACTAATTATGTTAAATTTGTGGAAAGTAACATATTATTTACTATCTGTTACTTTTTCTGACCTTCAGATGATTGAAACTCCCAGTAACTTACAGTACAATCATGCTTTGCTTGGTCTGCAGTTTTTTTTCTTCAAAATTGTGTTATTTGTTGTGAATAAGTTAATTGCTTAAAAAAATTCTTGAGTTCAAAACATACCATGTTACTCATTCATTACTTCCAAATGACTCAATTATGCATTCATAATCAGCAGTTGTTGTATGTTATTTTAGTAACGAATTAAAGAACACAGACGGATCATTTTCATAATGACCAACGCTATCTACCAAGAGCAGCACAAATTAGCGTCTGGTTTAAGTCATGCTTCTTTGGGGCGGTAAATAATGGGGCAAATACCATTACATTGACTAGCGCAAACCTTAGTAAATCACCTTAAATGATTCATTTAAATACTATCCTCCCATAAATTTTGCGTCTGAAAAGGGAAACTCATACAAATGCATATGCAATAAGGTCAGCCGCAAAAATAACCCTGTCCACACCTTTTCAGTGTTTTTTTTTTTCACTGCATGTCTTTAGTAAAACCTGCAGTAGTTTTTTAACGCCCAAAGAGGGTTTGTGCTGGCGCAAGCTGTTAGTAAATCTGGCCCAGTATGTTCTGATTGGTTGTGGTTGTGTTGTCTCAAGCAGTGTGCAACTTCAGTGTGTATACATTTATTATATTTTTATTGAAATACATTTTTATGGTACTCATAAACATGATACATGGTACATGGTACTTATAAATCTTTTCTGGGGGTAAAATTTGCATTTTTGGCGGGGTTACCCTGGTAAAACTCGCATTCCAGGGGCTAAATATCCCCTGGATATATTTGGGGTTGCTTCAACCTGCAACAACAGTGTTAAAGTAGCCCAATTCTGTGGGAAAACCGCGGACTTGGCAACACTGCCCATTACCTTGCATATAGTGCACAAGCTGAGAAACAGAGAGGGAAGTGTAGCTGGAGCTGCTAAGAAAAAACCAAGTGGCTAGAGACTCGCAAGTCCATAATCCATCCCTCCATACATCAGACAGCTCTTTTCATCAAGTTACTTCTACTGCACTTACAAAAACCAATCAGTTCATCTAGCATCCCTGTGCAGGCATGAGCTCAGATTATCACTGTGAGTGGAAAATGAGATGTCAGTTAATCAGAGTTAATATCAAACCCCTGCTCAGCAACAGGCAAGAGACGAAAGTGTGTAAAAAGGAATACATTAAACTTTAGTTTTCATGGCTCACTTGATGCTCTAAGTGAGATAAGACATGACCAAAAGAAAAAAGAAACCTTTTAAACCTTAATAAAGCGAGTCAAATTGACCCGACAGGCTGTTTTTAAAAATGTTTTATCAATGAAATTATTTATTTATTTTATATTTGGTGCATTCCTCAAAAAACTTGTTTCTGACACTCTTCAATGTCATTTTCATATTTTTTTTGGTCATAGGATGGAAAGAAATTAAATTTGTGTATCACTACCCTAAGACTGTGTAAAGGTGGTCAAAATGACCTGTATTAATTTTTTCTTTTTTGATGTTTTTGTCAATAATAATATTTATTTTTTTTAAAAATAGAAAAGAAAATGGCTTGGTCTGAGCCAAGAATTTTAGTAACACATCTATATATGTCTGTGTGTGTGTGTGTGTGTGTGATATACTGTATATTGCGTAAAATATTTTTTTTCAATCAAAAATCTCAAAAATGTCTTAGTCAAATATTTGTATATAATGACTGCTAAATTGTATAATTGGCTATATAAAAGTTTATAATTGATATAAAAATAGCCATGTGTCGCATAACAATCCATGCTCTCTTTCTCCTTACATAAAATCATTCAATATTTTTATTTTATACAGTTTATCTTGAGGAAAATATAAAAATCTTTTTATCAAAAATCAAACTGAAAGATGTTCTATAACTGTTATAATTATTATTGTTGTTGTTATTGTTATATTTATTTTTTATTGTTTTGTTTATAAAGATAATATTTTTTTATTATTTTAAATTTTATTACCTTTGAGTTTGCAGTAAATATTCTGTTGATGCTAATATAGTGTAAATAATAATAATAAATATTTTATAGCTATTTATTTATTAAGCACTATGTACAGCTATTCTGTCATTATTGCAAATTAAACCCTGTAGGCTATGTAGACCCTTCCCCAGGAGTTTGATTGACAGACGATCTAACCAATCATAACGCCGCTGTTATGTTCGACAAAGCAGTCAGGGGATTTAGTAGATTAAAGTCCCCCTGAAATCAAAAAACATTTTTTAGCTTTTATTATGAATATGTTAGCCTTAAGTTTGTGAATAAGCTGGTGTGTTCCAAAGCAATGACAAAATTCACATTTAAGAGATATAAGCATTCAAAACTTAGTCTCTCACTTCCATTAAAATGGATCACGGATTTTCATGACATCACATCACACTTCAGTTTCTCGTCAAATCTTCTATCCAATCAAATGCTCTCTAGAATCTGAAGTCCCGCCTCCTCCTACACTCTTACAGAAGCTAAAGCTGTGGTTGAAATCGGTCATTTGTTCACACATTTACTAGTTTCTACATTGTGAATGGCACATAGTGCACTATATAGAGAATAGGGAACGATTCAGACAGTGTAAATATGCTTTCCTCTGACGCGAATGAAGTCTGTTTTCGCGTTAGTGTCACATGAACCGCCGCAGCGCGAGCACAGTCTGCTCTGGCCCAGAGACACGAGAGCACAGAGCGGATCATATGCGCGAGTTGGCACAGACCACAAAAGGTATCGGACCCATTTGAATTCTGCACAGAATGCTGTATATAAACGATATAAAGGACATTATGAGGAGAAACAGTTAGAGATTAGAAGGAAACTGATGTTTTACAGAGTCTAACGGCTCTAGCCGAGCTGTAACATAAACGAAACGCCATTGGCTATTTTAAAAAAGGGGCGGGGCTGTTTGATATATCGCCCTGTCTTCCTGTTTCAGTTGAAATTACGTCAACACATTGAAAAAAATGCTGCGCGTGCCAACCCTCTTCAGTGGGCCTTTAACGTCGGTAGACTTGAAATTGAAAAATGGTGTACTGCTTACGTCTTTCCGCGGTTTAAACAACATTCCTTCTGGTGTTCATTCATGTTTATTTGATGCTATAAATTACTAGTAGGAAGAGATGATCGGTTCACGAGCCGATTGAACTGAGGCGCTGCAGCGATCTGTCACGACACATTAAAGAGCCACAAAACGGTATTTGTTTAAATTTCTTTAAAAATTACAATTTGAAATTTTGTTTCATATCAAAAGTAAACTGCTCTGCTTCGCAATGTATTTCTCACTGCGTGAGAACATGATGTGTGGCATGAGAGCGGCTTGTTGTACAAAGCAACAGTAACTACAGGGGGCGGGTCTTTGCGAACCTTCAGTTGTTGTTAATAATTAAGTTTTTAATACAGATGTATGGTTTTGCAGAATCTTGCTGAAAAACCATTGTCTTGTACATAATTACCCATCAGTATCCATTTAATTTGGACTGTATGTCTCAGGAACCCCAAAGCAGATACAGAGTCAGTATCCTGCACCTCTAAAAACAATGATTACCTCTCTCTGAGGCTGCTTAATCATTAATAAGTTCATAGAGCTCTGTACTTTACACCCTAGTAACCCTCAGAGACGTGAGATAGTGACAGGCTACCTGAGGGAGGACAGTGTAAATTATATTTGCACTGTATGTTTTGTACTCCTCAAAGACACTCATTATGCTTCTGTCAAATCAAAGCTCACACTGATGTGAAACTGCATGAAGTGACTGGTTGAAACATGACGGTGAACGCCGAGTTCCTCGCTGGTTCTCGGGAGACCTTCACTTGTTTATTTAGCAAAGTCTCTCTCTCACAACACATGCACAAGGCCACTGGGACGACAGACTGAATCATGTTGTGCATGTCATATTGATTTGTTAATTAGTTTATCTTTTCTGTTCAGGAGACAGAGGAAGGTGTGTGTGTGTGTGTGTGTGTGTGTGTGCAGACTGGATGGGAGTGTCTTGAGTAAATGTACTACTGTAATGTCAGTAGTTTATGTCTGATGTTAGTCATTCTGCTTTTAGCGTTCAATTGCATATTCACTGCATGGCTAACTGCATGTTGACATATCCTTCTAACTGAAAGGTTTGGTTAGGCCCTTAATTCCAGTGAAGACAGATTTTAATGTTACAGATTACAGTGATATTTTAGAGAATTTTGAGCTTCCAACTTTGTGGCCAGAGTTTGGTGAGAGCCCGTTTCTGTTTTAGTTTGAATAGGATCTTATCTCTGAATCCATGTTACATCAGAGATTTTAGAGTGGATCAACCCTCTATTAATACTAATGGTTTTGAAATTAAATGTTTGAGAAATTTAGATACTTTTGACCATATAGGATATTTGCATATTGCATACTTGAAGCGGATAACTATACACAACCGTTCAAAACTTTGGGGTCAGTATGATTTTTTGAAAGATGTTTTTGAAAGAAGTCTTTTATGCTCTCCAAGGCTGTATTTGTTTGCTAAAAAATACAGTAAAAATAGTAATATTGTGAAATATTATTACAAATTAAAGGATTAGTTCACTTATGAATGTTCTGAAAATTCCCAGATAATTTACTCACCCCTGTGTCGAAAAGAAATTAAGGTTTTTGAGGAAAACATTCCAGGATTTTTGTCCATATAGTGCACTTCACTGGGGTTCAACGGGTTGAAGGTCCAAATTGCAGTTTCAGTGCAGCTTCAAAGGGCTCTACACGATCCCAAACAAGGAATAAGGGTTTTATTTCTAAAAAAAAAAAATAATAATAATTTTTTTAATACTTTTAACCACAAATGCTCATCTTGCACTGCTCTGCGATGTGCCTCACATTACTTCCCATCACTTTGGAAAGGTCACGCATGATGTAGGCAGAAGTACAGAGCAAGTGTTTACAAAGAGAATGTGCAAAGATTATGTCAAATGCCCTTTACAAAACAACGATGTTGGACAATTTTAAAGTTGGAGGAGAAAATGAGAAGTTTTTCGCCCTACCGCGGTACTTCCACTTATGTCACGTGCGACCTTTCTAACGTGATTACGTAATGCGTGCCGCATAACAGAGCAGTGCAAGATGAGCATTAGTGGTTAAAAAGTATATACTTTATACTATATATATATATATATATAGAATTTTTTTTTTTTTTTGAGAAAGTGACGATCGTTTTGCTAGATAAGACCTGTACTTCTCATCTTGGATCGTAGAGCCCTTTGAAGCTGCATTGAAACTGCAATTTGGACCTTCAACCCGTTGAACCCCTGTGAAGTCCACTATATGGACAAAAATCCTGGAGTGTTTTTCTCAAAAACCTTAATTTCTTTTCGACTGAAGAAAGAAAGACATAAGTGAACTAATCCTTTGAGATAGATGTTTTCTATTGTATACGTGTGTGTATATATATATATATATATATATATATATACATATATAGTAGTGTATACTATATCAGACAAGAAAACATATATATATATAAAATAATAAAAGTAATTTATTCCTGTGATGCAAAGCTGAATTTTCAGCATCATTACTCCAGTCTTCAGTGTCACATGATCCTTCAGAAATCATTCTAATATGCTGATTTGAGAAATATTTCTTATTATTATTAATGTTGAAAACAGTTGTACTGCTTATTTTTGTGGAAACGATAATGCATTTTTTCAGGATTGTTAGATGAACAGCATTTACCTTTGTCATCTTTTGATCAGTTTAATGAATCTTTGCTGAATAAGTATTAGTTTCTTTATAAAAATCTTACTGATCTCAAACTTTTTGAACACTAAGTGTATATTGTGAGTTTCTTGTAAGCAGTGTTGTGTATTGCAGTGTATGACAAACAAATTATGCTACAGTCAGATGGTGTTTCTTATAGAGGGTGAGTCATTTTGGTGGGCTGCTGCCTCACCTTCCTCACCTTACCTGTCTCAATGGTTGGATTATACTTCATCCAGAGAACAGGACATGCTAGTATTGTTTTGTTGCTTCATTGTTACACCACAATGGATCTTATACTAGACTGAAATACATGAATCTGTGGTAAAAGAAGCAGGAGAGCGTATCAGCTGTCTTTGTTCCGAGATGTTTTTTTAGGGTCATCACTTTTTTGGATGTTTGAAAAATGCCTGTTTACACCATTTTTTTTTTTTTATTCCCAGAAAGTTTAGATATAACATTCTTTAAAAATTGTTATGGAGGTTGCATTGAACAATAATGTCAGAAGGTTATACCATGGTAACTAATGATTACATATACCAGTGTATTTAAATGTAAGGGAGTTGTAACATCATCTGTTTCACCACATCAAACAGACTCTTTTATGTTTTTAGAGTTGTTAGCCTGTTTGATGTATTTAGTCTATTCAATTTTTTTTTTTTTTGTTTGTTTATTTATTTTGAATTTATCTATGTATCTATGGGAATGGCATAACAATTCTCATGTTGTTCCACACCCGTAAGACCTTTGTTCATCTTCAGAACACAAATTAAGATATTTTTGATGAAATCCAATGGCTCAGTGAGGCCTGCATTGACAGCAAGTTAATTTACACTTTCAAACGCCCAGAAAGCTACTAAAGACATTTTTAAAACAGTTCATGGGACTACAGTGGTTCAACCTTAATGTTATGAAGCAACAAGAATACTTTTTGTGTGCCAAAAAAACTAAATAATGACTTTATTCAACAATATCTAGTGATGAGTGATTTCAAAACACTGCTTTATGAAGCTTCGAAGCTTTACAGATCTTTTGTTTCAAATCAGTGGTTTGGAGTGCCAAAGTCACGTGATTTCAGTAAACGAGGCTTCGTTACGTCAAAAGTGTTACGTCGAAATTTCAATGGTTCATGTGACTTTGGCAGTTTGATACACGCTCAAAACCACTGATTCGAAACAAAAGATCTGTAAAGCTTCGAAGCTTCATGAAGCAGTGTTTTGAAATCGCCCATCACTAGATATTATTGAATGAAGTCGTTATTTTGTTTCTTTGGCTCACAAAAACTATTCTCATCACTTCTTAACATTAAGGTTGAACAACTGTAGTCACATGAACGGTTTTAAATATGTCTTTAGTACCTTTCTGGACATTTGAAAGTGTACATTATCTTGCTGGCAATGGAGGCCTCACTGAGCCATCGAATTTCATCAAAAATATCTTAATTTGTGTTCCAAAGATGAACGAAGGTCTTACGGGTGTGGAATGACATGAGGGTTTTTTAACTTTAGTCAGTGTGTAATGTTGCTGTTAGAGCATAATCAACATCTGCAAAGTTACGACACTCAAAGTTCAAAGCAAAGGGAGATATTGTCTTTTAAAGAATTCTCTGTTTAAGGACTACAACAAACGGCTGGTAGGGACTACAACGAGCTTCTTCCCAGGTTAGTGACATCACTAACCCTAAAATTTACATAAACCCTGCCCCCGAGAACACGCAATAAAGGGGGTGAGGCCATGTTATTGAAATACAGTACGTAACACAAATGCCATAGCATGTCATGAAAAAAGATGACAACATGACAAGTTATAACTGTAATTAAACTAAAATATACCTGTTCTGTCTTCATGCAGCATATATTCTCTGACTCTGTAGAATCTTACAACAGTTCGCACACGAGCGATTTATAGATTATCATGACAGATTATGCTAATCAATGACTTTAGGATATCCCACATCAGATACATAAATTAAGCAACTAACCATTCAGAAACGTCCTGTTGCATTCTACATGTTGTCACTTTTTCTTGAGTCTTTCCATCATTGTCCGACTCAGGTTTGAACAATAAAGGCTGAACAGTTTCTGACATTTTCAGTGAGTCTGCATGAGGTAATCGGCGCTGCTAACAGTACTATTTGCTAAAAGGAGCCCTTGAGACTCCGCCCTCTTCTTGAAAGCAGCAGTTCATTTGCATTTAAAGGGACACACACCAAAACGGAGCGTTTTTGCTCATCCTCAAAAAGTAACAAATTTAACATGCTATAATAAATGATCTGTGGGGTATTTTGAGCTAAAACTTCACATACACACTCTGGGGATATCAGAGACTTATTTTACATCTTGTAAAATTGCCATTATATGACCCCTTTAAACATTATTACAGCCAGCATTTTCTATTAGTGTTAATGGGGTAGGTTGGAACAACAGCACTCTTTGTTCTTAGCATTTAGTTACACAGTTTAGCGATAAATTGTAGATTTCTGAACTGAGTTGTAGAACAATATGGGGATATTATACCAAAATTTAAGGCCCAAAACATTACCATTGTATTTCGATATAAAACAATAGTATTAGCATTGTATCATGTCCAAAAAGATGGTAAAAAAAAAAACTGGTTTATAAGCAGAGTTACTAGTTTCTAATTATATCTTCAACAATATAATTACTGTACTAATTACTTCCTCCAAAAGGTATTGCATGACTTGTTACTAATTACTTTCTAAATCTCATATCAACCTCAACCAGTTGAACAACACAAGGATAGTCATGAAACTGCTCTTTTAGTTCTTTCAAATAAATAATATAAAATTGCATAAATTATTACTGAACTGAGCAAAGTATTTAAAGGTTACATCAAAAACATATGTTAAATCCATTATTGTTTATATAGAATTGTTCTATACAGTATTTAATTTAATTACATCAGAAGTAACTGTAATTAAATTACAGAAAAGTTAAGAGTAATCCCTTATTTAAAGTAATTAAATTTCAGTAATTACACCCAACACTGTTTATAAGTGCAGCTGCACTGATAATCCCAAACTTTATGTTGGAAGAACGTTATGGAGGTTGAAGCCAAACTCATTCCCACCGAATAAACTCATTGTCTCTCTGTTTAGTTTGCCAGTTTTCAATGATCTCCATCAGTTACTTGTAAGATCCCATGACCAGGTTGAACAGACAACCATTTGTACAGCTTTAAAATCTTGAGAAGCTCTATTTGAGCAATCAGGAAAACAAGTAATTCCGGTTTTGGGAAATAATAGCGTTCCTCCAAGTCAGTCAGGTTGCTGGTCTGGTTGGGATGGACGTTGCTTCATGCTGGGCCGGTGCCATTTTTACACATCTCTTGACATTTGTTTGAAGTTCAAAGCTGCTCTGCTCACCCCAACGCGGGAATATTGTGGAGGTCTCTGTGCTGTGCTCACGTAAACCTTGGTTATGTTTGAGTAACCTTGGCTTGTTATTTGTTTACTGTTTTAAACTTCTGTTTGTGTTGAATCTGATGCCTAGTGGCAAAGTACAACCAACATGTGAAGTGTCAGTATATGTGTAATGTCTTCTGTGACCAGACATCTTTTACAGTGGTACACTAATAATTTGTGCAAGTCTCAGCCCAATTGGGCTCTATGGGTTTTAGGTTGCCCTTATGCTTCTCCGGGATAACACTGCCCACTGAAAAGTGACGACTGAATGATATCTGGAGGACTGTGGGAAACACATTTTGTCATCTGGTAGTGAATCAATCTGTTCTGTTAACATTGTTGGGTTTGTTCTGGGGGGTGGAGGGTGATGATATTAAGAAGAGAGATGACAGCAATTGGAAAAGAGCACAGAGTGGATCATTCTGCTATTTAACTTTGAGCCAGCGGATTAGACTCACGGCTTTTCTTAAGGTTCAAGAAATTGGTTTGATAAATTAAATCTTCCAGTCTCATGACCTCTTGCCCACTAATTATTATTTGATGATTCTATGACTGTTCAGCAGAAGCAGAGTATTGAAAGACCATAAGCACCAGACATTGAAGGGAACAATATTCAGAGTAATGGTTGAGTGATAGCTTATGTTTTTTTTTCCTTTTCAATTGTTGATTTTTAAATTATGTCATTCAGCCCAAAAGGTCAAATTTTGGCTGGTTAGCACTGTCAAAATCCCTGTATGGCAAGTCAGTTGGTGGCTATATTCATAATGCTATTTGCAGCCATCCATGTACTGCCCGTGAATTAGGAAAGCCCGAAATCTATATATTGTGAATTAAATTTCAATTTTAAATCAGGAATACAATCTGATAACAATCAATTTTATCTCAACCCATGAGTCTGCGTAATCGGCGCTGCTAACAGTACTATTTGCTAAAAGGAGCTCTTGAGACTCCGCCCTCTTCTTGAAAGCAGCAGCTCATTTGCATTTAAAGGGACACACACCAAAACAGAGCTTTTTTGCTCACCCTCAAAAAGTAACAAATTTAACATGCTATAATAAATGATCTGTGGGGTATTTTGAGCTAAAACTTCACAGACACACTCTGGGGATATCAGAGACTTATTTTACATCTTGTAAAAGTGCCATTATATGACCCCTTTAAACATTATTACAGCCAGCGTTTTCTATTAGTGTTAATGGGGTAGGTTGGAACAACAGCACTCTTTGTTCTTAGCATTTAGTTACACAGTTTAGCGATAAATTGTAGATTTCTGAACTGAGTTGTAGAACAATATGGGGATATTATACCAAAATTTAAGGCCCAAAACAATACCATTGTAAAACAATAGTATTAGCATTGTATCATGTCCAAAAAGATGGGAAAAAAATGGTTTATAAGCAGTGTTACTAGTTTCTAATTATATCTTCAACAATATAATTACTGTACTAATTACTCTCTCCATGTACTGCCAGTGAATTAGGAAAGCCCGAAATCTATATATTGTGAAATTAAATTTCAATTTTAAATCAGGAATACAATCTGACAACAATCAATTTTATCTCAACCTATGAAAACAAACAAACAAAAATCTAGGTGCATCCCAATTTGCACTATTCTATGATGTTTTTAAGTATAAATAGTGAAAGTAGTGCGTTAACACTGAAAATTCCCCCCCAAAAAAAGTACACTTTAAATACCCGGATGATGCACTAAATTAACGGAAAAAACAAAGTGTGGAATGTTGGAAACTTCATGCACTCAGCTGTCGCATCTTTATTTACGTAGTGGAGGGGGAGGGGCTATCAGACTCTGATGTTAAATGACAAAGTAACATTCACACACTACACGGATGAGTACATAGTGCATAAGTACATAGTGTATAAGTGCATTGTGTATAGTGCGTCATTTGGGATGCAACTTCTGTATTTTTTGGGCTGTTTCAGCTAATGCTAATGCGCATTCAAAAGTAAACAAACTGGCGAATGGCTCTCTTAACTATAAAGGCCAGTTGAGACCCAAAAAGAACATGAACTATATAAACAATAACTAAATTAGCATCCAAAATCAAAATCAAAATCAGGTGAATTCTGTTTTATCGTTCATCAGCTGGAAAAAAATCATTCTGATTCTGATTCCTATAATATCGTTCTTCTGTGTCATTATCGCTGTGGTGTGGACTTCCCAGTTCTCACAAAATAGAGTTGTACAGTATGACGTCACTTTGTAGGCCAGTCGGCAGTTTGCATCACACTAGTTCCCTATATAGGCTATAAATGAACTACAGCACGGTCCCACGACTTCAACGTCACCATCACTAACTCTTTCATTTTTTATCTAAAAACATTTTCCCAGGTCGGCGCCGATAGCCTCGTGGTTAGTGCGCCGACATATAGCGCAACTGTGCTTCTGGCGACCCGTGTTTGATTCCTAACTCGAGGTCCTTGAGGTTGAGGTTCCTTCCCAGAACTTTGAGTTAGAACAGTTTATAAGACCACAATTATGAGCATAATGAGGCTGTAAAAGTGGACTGAGCTTACCTGTTCGACGTGATGCCGTTTAATGTCCGCGACAGTCTCTGTAGTCCCATTTAACCCCCTGTTAGCAACTGCCTTTTTCAAGACAGCTTCAAAAAAATCACAAGTGGGATAATACTGATACATTTTATGTCAGAATAAAACGTGAAAGTGTCTTCAACTTGTGTTCACCACAGACCTTATTTCAGCCATTTAACCAAAATCCCATTCAAAAAAATCATTAACTTCAGGACTATAGAGTGCTAAAACTCCTTTCTGCGTTTTGGCCAACAAAGCGATGTCATACCTGCACCACTCTATTAGAATGATTATTAATGTTATAGTATAGTTATCATTATCCTTGGTGTGAAGATGTTTGTCAAGAATTGAGTTGGTGAGGGTTTGAATGTATTTGATGAAGTTTTGGTCGTTAATAATATAATTTGTTTGTTTGGTGTTAAGACGTAAAATCCCAGAGTAGGTCATCATTTCTACCACAATCAACTTACACAGTCAGACACAAAAACACAGGAGTGAATGAATGGGACTGCTTAAGCATTAGAGAGAGGTTTAATCAATTGCATGTGTGTGTGAGCAGGAAGCATTAAGGAAATGCAGACGATTCTGCATGTTTGCGAAACACAGCAGTGCTGTATCAGCAGGGAGTCACAGGGCACCTTAATTAGCCTCTCTTTTT
The DNA here is from genome assembly GCA_037950665.1 of Hypophthalmichthys nobilis. Lineage (NCBI taxonomy): Eukaryota > Metazoa > Chordata > Actinopteri > Cypriniformes > Xenocyprididae > Hypophthalmichthys > Hypophthalmichthys nobilis. The sequence goes on along the minus strand of CM075477.1, from coordinate 28,190,921 downwards.
CTGTTCATCTCTGCTTCCGTCTGTCTCTCTTACACTCTGCCTGTGTCCGGCTCCCCTCTTTCTCTCCATAGCAGTTTTTGTCAGCTCCACTGTCATTGTAATGCTCTGGGTCGTCAGCCTACCTGCATAACCTGTCTTGTCCCTGCATGCAGTGCTGCCTACACACGACTGAGACATGTGTCCTGTGGGCTACGTGTGTTGATGCTCTAAAGCACGTGGTGTTATTTTTGCAGTGCACATACCAAACACCACGTGAACACGTCATCACTGTAGTGCGATACACAACAAGCAGTTGTGCAAACAAGGAACAAGAAATGTGTGTGTCTGTGTGTTTATCAGCTCACCTTTGTGTTAAAAGGGCGTTCCACCTCCTACACTTATGGAATGAGTGATTGTCTTTTACTACTTAGAGTCTTTTTTTTACTGCATGGATTTTACTACTTTAGTTACATTTGTTTGCAAATCAGTTAAACTATAATGGCTCTGTTTCTCAAATGGGGGGGTTCTGCCAATCTCATGTTAATCTTGAGTACATATAGAGTAACAAAGCATCCTTCATATCTCAGAAAAGATCCCTCACAACCAAAAACACACTCCTTTGTTGACAGGAGCTGCGTCTCATTTCGGAGCCTGCGTCCTCCAGAGGTCGCATTTGAAGGCTGAATACTTCATCAAGGATGTCATATTTAAGTAACAGTAATAAAATTGACTGATATTCATTGTGAGGTGTAAAATACTGTAATTTCTTTCTTTCGTTGCAATCTAATGGTTATTTTTCTTAAATGACACTGCCTCGATGATGTATGCAGCCTTCAAAGGGTGCAGCCCCTGAATTGGGACACAGCCATTGTTGAAAAATCTCTCGGCTTGCGTGTGTGCACGCTTATCAGGGAAAAGTGCCTATACAAGGAATTCCGCTCTCTTTTGACGTCAAAACTCTCCGAATCCTGTACTGAAACCGGAAGTAGTGGATTTGGCACAGAAATACTCTGCCATACGTCCAACTCGTGTTTTGAAACTTTGGCCATGTTTAGCATGAGAATGCAACTCTTTAACAGTGTAAATAAGTGTTTTTGAAAGAAGTCTCTTATGCTCACCAAGGCTGTATTATTTGATCAGTAAAATGGTAATATTGTAGAATATTGTTACAATTTAAAACAACTCTTATCTGTTCTAATATGCTTTAAAATGTAATTTATTTCTGTAATGGCAAAGCTGAATTTTCAGCATCATTACTCCAGTCTTCAGTATCACATGATCCTTCAGAAATCATTCTAACATGCTAATTTGCTGCTCAAGAAACATTTATTATTATTTATCAATTTTGAAAACAGTTGTGCTGCTTAATATTTGTGTGGAAACCATGATACATTTTTTTCAGGATTCTTTGATGAAAAGAAAGCACAGAACAGCATTTATTTGAAATTATAAATACATTATAAATATCTTTACTGTCACTTTTGATCAATTTAATGCATCCTTGCTGAAAAAAATAATTATTTTCTTTAAAAAAAAGTCTTACTGAACCCAAAATCTTGAACGGTACTGAACATCAAAAGGTTCATCATGACCAAACCTTTGATATTTTGGATAAACTGAAATTATTCTACAGTAAATAAGAGGCCACAAATGATTCATTAAAGGGTTAGTTCACCCAAAAATGAAATTTCTGTCATTAATTACTTACCCTTGTATCATTCCACATCGGTAAGACCTTCGTTCATCTTCAGAACACAAATTAAGATATTTTTGATGAAATCCGAGAGGTTTTTTTTTAATCTCCCATAGAAAGCAACATAATTGCCACATTCAAGGTCCAGAAAAGTAGTAAAGACATAATTAAAATAGCCCATGTGACTACAGTGGTTCAACCTTAATGTTATGAAGTGACGAGAATACTTTTTGTGATAAAAAACAAAAGAAAAATAACGACTTTATTGAACAATTTTGTCTCTTCCCTATGAGTGTCCTACGCTGCTTACGTTGTATAGACAGTGAAGGCTTCCAGGTTCTACGCCAGAATGCCAACTCATTATTGGCCGATGCTGTTTAAGTGAGCACAATGACGCAGGCATGTGATGCTGACGCAGGAGCCGGCCAATAATGAGTCGGTGTTCTGATAGGGTAGAGACGAAATTGTTGAATAAAGTCGTTATTTTTCTTTTGTTTTTTTGCACAAAATGTATTCTCATTAAGGTTGTAGTCACGTGGACTATTTTAACGATGTCTTTACTACTTTTCTGGACCTTGAATGTGGTAATTATGTTGCTTTCTATGGGGAATAAAAAACCAAAAATATCAAAAAATATCTTCATTTGTGTTTTCTGAAGATAAACAAAGCTCTTACAGGTTTGGAACAACATGAGGGAGAGTAATTAGTGACAGAATTTTTATTTTTGGGTGAACTAACCCTTTAAGGTTATCCATAAAGGAGTAATATCAGCATGAGGTGTGTTGCCGTGCCTCCTCTGCAGGATGCCTTAGACATGGAAACATAAAAAACAACAATAAGCCCTGTCCCCTTGGTTACTGTTGCTAGGCCTAACATGATTACTAGTTCTACTAGTTCTGATGCTGCAAACATAAAGAGAGAAGCATGTCATTAAGTCAGTTACCTCAAGAATTAATAAATAACACCTGGATGAAGCATGGATTTATATCTAGTAATTATTTTCAAAAAGATTTCCAGTATATGCCATGGAAGGCTACTGAAATGTAAAAACATGCCAAGAAGTACTTGCATGCATCTACAGCACTACAGTATGCATCTATCAAAATTAATTTAAAGATTTGGAAAAGGGAAGCTGAAGTTGGATGTCAATAATTTAAACACTGACTCACTGCCACAGGAAACAGCACATCTTCACAACACTAAGCACCCACAGATCTTACTGAGGTGTTTACGAATCCCTTTTATGGATAAAATATTTCTTTAACTGTTATGTCCTGTGTGTTTCAGGGCTGTTGGGCTGCAGGCGCTTCAGAGGCTTGACTCTGAACTACAGTTTATTGCTTCTGGAGGAGGAGGCAGGCGTGCTGTATGTGGGAGCTAGAGGGGCTTTATATGCCCTGCAGGCTAGTGACATCTCCAGCAGCTCTCCGCAGACCGTACGTACTGACAAACACATCAGCACTTAATTACAGAGCTTGCCAGGCAGAAGTGTATTGATATTCCTGAAATATCCTATTTTTTATTCTTCTTCCTCTGTACAATTTTCTGCAATTATTTCAGCAAAAACTGCTTAAGATGCAGACTGCATTCAAACATTATGTGAATAATTTCAGTGTAAGGTGGTGTCTATTTTTGGTTTATGCAAACTTTACACTTTTTGAGAAATGTGGAAATTTGAAATTTGTGTTTTTTTCTTACATAATATTGATGCATGAACACTGCAAAGGAGAACAGAAGTCAAATTATGTGTTGCAGTATCCTCAAACTTAAACTTAAAGGGATAGTTATTTACCCTTGTGTTGTTTCTAACCTGTATGACTTTCTTTCTTCTTTGTAACACAAAAGAAGATATTTTTAAGAATGTTGTTGACCAAACAGTTTTGGCAACCATTGACTTCCATTGTATTTTTTCACAATGTAAGTCAATGGGAACCGAAATGGTATAGTTAACAACATTTTCATTTTTGGGTGGACTATCTCTGTAAAACGTACGAATATTTTTTAAAGAAATACAAATCTAGTGTATTTTGTTTTTAAAGATCACTTTTTTTATCATTTGTAAATTCTTTCCTCATTTTGCTTCACTGTGTTCCAACTAGTGCATAGTAGGGTAATGTGAGAGTTGTTACAAACATTTTTATACATTTTCTTGACAGTTCAAGAATTCTTGTTAATCTTGTACTTGGACAGATTGACTGGGAGGCATCAGACGATCAGAAGCAACAATGCTTGAACAAAGGGAAAGATAACAAGGTTAGTCAAGATCTCCATGTATTGTGTTATCATCTCTAGTACACATACTGATGTACACTTCCTCATCCTAACAGACGGAGTGTTACAACCACATACGATTCCTGCAGAGGTTCAACAGCACACACTTGTACACTTGTGGTACACATGCTTTCAGCCCTCTATGTGCATACATTGTAAGTAACTGTTATGGATACTTTTTAAGACTCTTAAAATGAGAGCCTTCATTTTTCATTTCATTTTTAGGATTGTCTAAATAATTTAGTTGTGTTTTTCAGGATGCAAGGGAGTTTAAAATCTCATCAGCCTTCGAAGAGGGTCGAGAGAAATGTCCATATGACCCTACCAAAGGCTACACTGGCCTGCTAATTGGTATGGCATCAATATATCAATTAGCAATATAAATTTTGTCCTTGGTTCCTTTTATTAAAAACAATCGTATAATAATATTAAAATCTTAAAGATATTAAACGGAACATTCTTGAACTATATTTTGTCCCTCTGTTTTCCTTAGATCAGCAGATGTACACAGCATCTCAGTATGAGTTCCGGAGCTTTCCAGATATCCGACGCAACTCTCCGAATCCCACATTGAAAACAGAAGAGGCTCCAACTCAGTGGCTACAGGGTCAGTCTACTGCAGCACATTTTATTAGTAAAATATTTCATCCCTCACCATCAACATTACCATATGTTTGGATCTCTCAAGTCATAGTAGGTTAATAATATTTGGACATTTAACACTTCAGTGGCATCCACAACTCTGACCACAATTTAAACTTGGAAATAAAACAAAAAAAATTTAAAAATATTTAAAATTCTAGATTATTTCAGGTCAAATGTAAGCAAATGGTTCTTCACTGTATGTTTACAAATCAAAAATGAAATTTTAAATGTAATTATAATGTAACCATATTATTTATAAACTAACATTCAAAAGTTTTTATTTGAAAGGAATTAATTATTTTCTTCAGCAAGGATGCATTAAATTGATCAAAAGTGACAGTAAATACATTTATAATGTTACAAAAGATTTGTATTTCAAATAAATGTTTGTAAAAAAAAAAGATCCAAAATCAAATTTTTTAGCAAGTACAAAAAACAACCAGTGTTCAAAACTATCTCCTTACCTCAGCCCAATTTATTGTAATGCTTTTTTTCTCAGTTAGTCAGAACAAAAGTGGCAGACATGTTACTTACTTGTTCAGATGACATTTTCCAGTGAAAATTCTTATTTTGGTCATACTTCCAAGACAGAATCTGTGATTCCCAAACATTAGATTCATCTGTGCTTTGAGGAGCCCTGCCGATGCACAACCCACGTAAAGATGATAATTCCGCAAATATCTGCAATTGCAGGTTTCAAACAGAGATGGCGACAAAGAGGCAAAACTTACGGACTGCAGCTTTAATCATAATAAATGTTTCTTGAGCAGCAAATCAGCATATTAGAATGATTTCTGTAGGATCATGTGACACTGAAGACTGGAGTAATGATGCTGAAAATTCAGTTTTGCATCATAGGAATAAATTTTACATTTTAGAACAGAAAACTGTTATTTTAAAATCTTAATAATATTTAACAATATTACTGTTTATACTGTATTTTTGATCATATAAATGCAGCATTGGTGAGCATAAGAGACTTATTTGAAAACATTAAAAAGAAGTTGAATGGTAGTCTAGTTAATTTATTATAATAAAAAATATATTTATTTTTAATTAAGCATTTTAATGTGCAGCATTGCATTATATATTTATTTTACTTGTCACAATTGTGGAGTGATGCACTAACAGCAGTCTACTGTCTTGTCCCACATAGAAGCTGATTTTGTGGGCTCAGCGCTGGTGAAGGAGAGCGTGAACAGCTCAGTGGGAGACGACGATAAGATTTACTTCTTCTTCACCGAGAAGAGCCAAGAGCTCAGTCCATACTTCAGTCACAGCAGAGTAGCACGGGTCGCACGTGTGTGCAAGGTATGAGGCTACAGATCATCTCTTCACCGTTACTGCACCTTTCCTTTGTCATGTGCTTCTTAATTAAGTGGTTTAATTGAAGTGTTAAAAATAGGTATAAATCCAAAGCGTGGTAAATATGCTTTGCATAGTAAAGTGGAACAAAGGTGGTTGAGAATTTAATCTCTTCCACAGGGGATGAAACAAATGTTTTATTCTCACCACAAAATAATGATACAGATGACAAGACATGGTCCTCACATTTGATTTGTTCAGAGACATCCATTGCCCTGCCCTGGAAAGTAACATACAGTTTTTCACGAATGTGTTTTTAAGCGCTAAACTGTTTCATTCACAGCACTGTAAGGGCTCTGCCCTCAAAAACTCCTTTATTTGAAGTGTGGCTTTCTACAGGTTTTCTAATAGGGCTTTGCAGCATTGTGTTTGCCAGGCATCTTTCCCTCTCTAACGGCTCCCTTCCCACGAGACTCGCCTCTCTGTCTCGCTTCTCAACCCATCAGTCTAGCTCTACACACTCAGATCAAAGTGCCAATTGAACATGTCTGCAATTGCACATCTTTTCTAGACTGCTACTCTACAGTGTTTATCTGATCTAGCTGTCTATGAACTAGCATACGAGATGTAAATTATGAGTGTATTTGGGTTCATCTGACATTATTGTGAAATTAGACATTATCACACAGAATTACGTTGCATTTTTGCATGGGGATGCATGTGAATTCCACTTTTTTTTCTCAGAGTTGCGTGATATAAAGTCACAATTGCGAGTTAAAGGGCTAGTTCACCCAAAGATGAAAATGATGTCATTTGTTACTCACCCTCATGTCGTTCCACACCCATTAGACCTTCGTTCATCTTCAGAACACAAATTAATGTATTTTTGATGAAATACGATGGCTCAGTGAGGCCTGTATTGACAGAAAGATAATTAACACTTTCAATGCCCAGAAAGCTATTAAAGACATATTTAAATCAGCTCATGTGACTACAGTGGTTCAACCTTAATATTATAAAGCGACGAGAATACTTTTTGTGCGCCAAAAAAAAAAAAAAGGACTTTTCGACAATGTCTAGTAATGGCCAATTTCAAAACACTGCTTCATGAAGCTTTACAAATCTTTTGTTTCGAATCAGTGGTTTGCATAACATATCAAACTGCCAAAGTCACGTGAACTATTGAAATTGCAAAACACTTATGACGTAACAAAGCCTTGTTTACTGAAATCACGTGACTTTGTGCTCCGAACCACTAATTTGAAACAAAAGATTTGTAAAGCTTAGAAGCAGTGTTTTGAAATTGGCCATAAACTAGACATTGTTGAATAAAGTCGTTATTTTGTTTTTTTGGCGAACAAAAAGTATTCTCGTCGCTTCATAACATTAAGGTTGAACCACTGTAGTCACATGAACTGTTTTAAATACGTCTTTAGTAGCTTTCTTGGCATTGAAAGTGTTAATTATCTTCCTGGCAATAGAGGCCTCACTGAGCCATCGGATTTCATCAAAAATATCTTAATTTGTGTTCTGAAGATGAAAAAGGTCTTACGGTGGTGAGTAATAAATGAAAATTTTTGTTTTTGGGTGAACTTACCCTTTAAAGTCAGAATTGCGAGATATAAAATGGCAATTGCGAGTTGTAAAGTCAGAATTGTGTAATATAAACTTGAAATTGCGAAAAATAAAGTCAGAATTGCGTGATATAAAGTCACAATTGCGAGTTACAGTCAGAATTGCGGGTTATAAAGTCAGAATTGCGAGATATAAACTCTCAATTGCGAGAAAAAAAGTCAGAATTGCGAGTTTATATTTCACAATTTTTAATAATTGTGTTTATTTAATTGTGTGATATAAACATGCAATTGCGAGTTGTAAAGTCAGAATTCAGCAAAATCACTAGAAATCATCTCAATTTCTAAATCTCCAAAAAGATCTGCAGTGAATCATTGTGTAAGTGCCAGTGTTTTGTGCTCTGGTTTAATCAATTAATAATTGTGTTTATTTAATTGTGTGATATAAACATGCAATTGCGAGTTGTAAAGTCAGAATTGCGAGATATAAACTTGCAATTCTGCCGTTTTTTCTCAGAATTGTTTATATTTTGCAATTCTGACTTTATAACAGGCAATTGTGACTTAATATCACACAGTTCTGAGAAAAGTCAGAATTGTGAGATGTAAACTCGCAATTGTGAGGAAAAAAGTAAAAATTTATGAGATATGTTGCAATTATCCTTTTTTTATTATTATTCCTTGGCGGAAACAAGCTTCCATAGTTAACATTTTTGTGGAAAATGCTTTTTTCAGGATTCTTTGATTAACAGAAAGAACAGCATTTATTTAAAATAAAAATCTTTTTTAACATTATAAATATCACATACTGTCACTTTCGACCAATTTAATGAGTCCTTGGTAATTAATTTATTTAAAAATAAAAAATATGTAAATGAAATCATACTGACTTTTGAACAGTAGTTTACATAATAGTAGGTTAGATAACACAGACTGAATTCAAGTGGATTGAGGCCGGGGCTGGTGAAGTGTGTTAAGAAGGCTGTGAGGACTGAGGGTAAAATCAGCTTCTCTGTGGCAGTTCACACAGCAGGGTCACATTAATGAGTAGATTATTGTTCATTATCCACATGCTAGTGAGACTGAATGCTGTTAATACACACTAACTGACACTGAGCTGGGGGGAAAGCCATAATTAAGGATAGCAACTCAGTTGTTGTCAGTAACTGTCTGTATGAAGTCTCAATAAAAGCTTTCAGTTTCTTCATACTGGTGTAGGCTAGGCACATACTTATTTTGCTGAGCCATATTTTGTTGATCCTGGAACAACATTTCTATCTGAAAATTTAGTCCTAACCCTAACCCTAGCTCTAAACCTTACCCTACCCATAAGTTATCCCTAAAATCAGAGGGAAATGATTGGTGATTAACACCTAACCCTGGTTGTAAGCCTAAACTTGACATAAACTGTAAACTTGTCCCTCAAATCTGATTGGTTGAATGGAATGTTGTTCCAGGATCAACAAAGATGTTGATCCAGGAACATGTTGTACTTAGCAAAATCACTAGAAATCATCTCAATTTCTAAATCTCCAAAAAGATCTGCAGTGAATCATTGTGTAAGTGCCAGTGTTTTGTGCTCTGGTTTCATATCACCATACATCTGCTTCTGAATATCACCAGCTGAGATGATGACATCATAAATCAACATTCAAAAGCCTTTTTTCTCACAGTGAATTAAAGGTTGTTGCATTATATTTTCAGTGTTATTACTGGAAACTAAGTCCTGGAGAAACCAAGAATTGCTAAGAAGCTTTGGGGTCCTGTCAAAGTCATGCCTCCATGAAGATTTATTTATCCTCTTTGGAGGCAGCATGGAAAATTCACTTTATCCCACTGACATGATGGGGTATTCCTTTACATGCAAAACCCCCCATCCAATTTAGTGCATTTCCCTTTCCCACAGTCACACTGACAATAATGTTTGCTGCCAACAGCCATGCCAGTAACCAGTGATCCATGTTAAAAAAAAAAAAGTTATAAGCTTTCTTCTGCTGTTTTTGCAATACTCTTGAGCTTTTCTAATGGTTAAATTGATATAATTTTTTTAATGTTTCTATGTCACTAGGTGCGCCTAATATAAATTATTTACATTGTGTTTATGTTTACTTTTATTTTTAGGTGTAATTTCAAATGCTTCATAAATACATGTTAAATGTAGACTACCTTTCAAAAGTTTGGGGTTGGTAAATTTTTTAATGTTTTTGAAAGAAGTCACATTTAGAAGGCTGCATTTATATGATCAAAAACACAGTAAAACAATAATATTTAAAATGACTGTTTTCTATTTTAATACAGTATATTTTATAATGTAATTTATTCCTGTGATGGCAAAGCTGAATTTTCAGCATCATTACTCCAGTCTTCAGTGTCAATCTTTTGAGCGGTAGTGTTAGTACACCTTCTGGAATCTGCTGTTGCATCTTATAATTATCTTTCAGCTGTTTTCTGTCCTTTATCTTGTAGAGAGACAGAGGAGGTCTTCTCACGCTACAGAAGAAGTGGACCTCCTTCCTGAAGGCACGTCTGGCGTGTTCTTTACCGGACTATGAATTTCACTTCAACGTGTTGCGGAGTGTGTTTTTTCTGGAGGGCTCCAGCTCTCAAGACTCTGTTTTCTACGGCATCTTTGGCCTGGAATGGTAAGGTGTTTTTTGTACAATCCTTCAGTATCCATTTTTGCATAACGGGCTATTTATTTACTTGCAATTGTGTTTTGATGTCCATTACATTTGTTATCTGTCATGATGAACATCACTTCTTCTGGTTCTCCTTCTTAGAAAGAAGGTTGTGTATGGAAGCTTAAAGGGTTAGTTCACCTAAAAATGAAAATTCTCTCATTAATCACTCACCCTCATGTCATTCCGTATCCATAAGATCTTGAGTATAAACCACTGGAGTCACATGGAGTATTTTAATGATGTCTTTCCTATCTTTCTGGACCTTGAAAGTGGTAGTTGCATTGGATCTCTGTGGAAGGAACAGAATCCTCTTGGACTACATTAAAAGTATCTTCATTTGTGTTTCGAAGATGAACGAAGGTCTTACGGATGTGGAACGACACGAGGATGAGTAATTAATTAGTGTTGTGCTGCCGTACATGCAGGGTGGCATGCAAATGACACCTCAGTCAATAGTGATTAAAGGATTCTGTGAGGTAGCTTTGTGTCATTTTGTTGTGACTGGCGGGTTTGTTGAAATAGATTTTGTCTATTAGTAAGTTCATCTGTCAGCCTGGACACACTCCTTGCTTAGGCTCATTCTGGCCGTATACATTAAATGAGGCGACAGCATTTACAGTCCACCAGAATCATCAGAATGAAAATCGCTGACACGTCCTCTGGCTGCCTGCAGCACAAAGCATGTTTTATTCATAAGCAGGTCACATTCTCTCAGGAGATCAGAGATTTTGCTCTGGACACGTATATCCAGGCTCATTGATAAAACTGTAAAAACCAAAATGTTGTACTTTGAAGCTTGAGGGCCACATTTCTGTTTTGGTCAGCATGACAGTTAAGCATTTTATTTTTATTCAATTGTTTCCTTTCACACATATTTTCAGAGCTAAACTGGTTATAGCACACGCGCTTTACGTCTGCCGTTTTGACTGACATGACAGTCTTGATGCCCTGCTGAAAGCAGAGGGGAGGTTCTGATGAGCTGCCAGGCAATCAGTCTGTGGGTTGCGGCTGCCTGAGGTGCAAACCGCAAACATATGAGTAACAGTGATGAATGACAGGACAGGCAGGACCATAATGTCTGCTACGTTAGAAGATAATTTAGAGGCAGAAGGAGAGCAAGCGAGACAAGGAGAGAAAAATAAAAAGAGAGTGAGTGCGTCAGCTGAGCTCTGATGACCTGATCACACTGACCTCTAGCAGGGTAAGGTTGAACGACTGTTGTGTCACCATGTCATCAGTTTGGGTGTAAAGTTTACATTGACGTGGGTGTTTGTTTTCCTGAGTATTAGGCAAGTCTAAATCAGACATGGAATATCCAGTAAAATACCTTTTCTCTTAAAGGGACAATTCACCCAAAAATGAAAATTGTGTCATTGTTTACATCAGGGGTGACAATGCTTTTCCTGGAGATATACCTACCTGCAGAGTTCAGATCCAGCCCTGATCCAACACATCTGTCTGTAATTATCAAGTGCTCCTGAAGATCTCCATTAGCTGGTTCAATTGTGTTTGATCAGGGTTGGAGCTGAACTTTGCAGGAAGGTAGATCTCCAGGAACAGGTTTGGGCAACCCTGGTTTACATCATTTGATCATGTTGTTTTTTTTATTTGTTTGTTTTGTTTTAACGGAGACTCAGGCTCCATAATGATAGTTTTTATGTGTTTTACAGTTTTATAGACATTGGGCCATACTTTTGAATGGGTCTCAACAATAAAAATATTTTACAAATCTAATAAATTATCTATTGCAACATTATTATCGTTGTTGTTGTTTAGAGCCTAAAAATATAAGTCACATCAGATCATAAACAAACATCATAAACACCATTTCTGTTTATGCTTGATTTTGTTTAATTTTAATGTTTAGCATTTTGGTTACTTTTAAAACCTATTAAAACTAAGCAATCATGTCTCTTTTCCACAACTTGGGAATACACGGCCCTGAATATATATATATGTAAAGGGCTATTCAGACATCTAGTGGCTACAGTATGGTATTACAGATTATTTTTTAGTCCTTTGATAAAGAAAGTGTTTTCGTAGCTGGAAGGCAGAGTTTGCAGTGTACAACCATGTTGTTTGCATTTTCTTCTTTGAAAACAAAATAGCAGTGAAATTTCCATGAATTGAAAGCGTTTTTCCTCGCGGGCAGCATCGTTTCAACTAGCAGCTGTGTGTCTGAGGAGATTGTAGACGGGTGTTATTTGCGCATGCACCAGCGGGTGGCTGCGTAATTGTATCCTGATTACATAACGGCGTTACATGTATTCCGTTACTCCCCAACCCTGCTTATTGCATATGCCTTTGTAGGAGTTTCCCTTTCAGACACAAAAGTTATGGGAGGAGACTATTTAAATGAATAAAGGTGATTTACTAAGGTTTACGCTAGTCAATTTACTGGTATTTGCGCCATTATTTACCGCCCAAAAAAGCATGTCTTAAACCACACGCTAATTTGCGCTGCTCTTGGTAGATTGCGTTGGTCATTATGGAAATTATCCGGCTGTATCTGTGTTCTTTAATTTGCACGTCGTCAGTAAATCACGCACATAACTTTTCACTCCCATCAGCGCTTTTTGAAATTGCGCTCTCACACTAATTTCCTCTTTTTTTAGTTCATATAAATCATATATAAAAATAAACAAATAAACCCATTGATTTCTCAAGTCAGTCTTGCAATTTCGCTAAAAATTGCAAAGTAACGTTACCCTGATGACACATTCATAATCAGAAGAATTTGCAACAACTAGACATATTTCAAGGCATAATGACACATACCATGGCAAGCCATTTTTACATTTAATCCTTAAAATGTACTAGTATCTATTTTCATGCCACTAATACTTATTTTTTTAGACACTAGTATCTATTCCATTAGGTACTAGTACTTATTAATTTTCTTGCGTATTCTTTAGGTACTAGTACCTTTTTAAAGATACTAGTACTTATTTATTAGATACTAGTTCTTACTTGTTAAGAAAAATTAGAACTAGTACTTTTTTAGTTACTAGTAACTTTTTAGAGCAAAGATATCCTGAACTTAATAGGTACCAGTGTTAATGAGCACCAGATATATTGGATTACGCCTTTCCACTATCTCCGACATTTGTGTACGATTGTCACATTTCTCCCCCCAGAGCCAGTTACACAGAACTTTCAAATTGTTTATGAAACAGGTGTTATCCTCTGCTTATTCACCAAGGTAAAATTAATGAATAATGAATGAACTGCATGATTTTATCCACACAAAACTGTCAATACCGATAATACTTTTTTGGGGGTCACTTTTGAGACTTTCTGTTACAATCTACTGTCATTGAATGGAGAAGAGCAGCTTGGACATTCTGCTAAATTTCTCCTTTTGCGTTCCATGAACAAAGAAAAATCATACTGTTTTCAAATGACACTGGGTGAGTAGATGTTGACAGAATTGTTATTTCTAGATGAACTATTCCATTAAGCTACTATTGGAAACACTCTTTTCCCTCCAGTGCTGGTTTTTTAACCTACAGTCACTTCTACTAAGTGCCCCTTCCTCTTTTTTTTTTCACTAGGTTGTACTGATCACTTGAGGAGCTTTGTCTATGTTCCTGTCTTGCCCCCTTCACCCACTCACTGTCATCCTTCACCTCTCTCTCACACTTTTTAATAAATTTATAATCTATTTTTCGTGTTTCCATGGTTACACAGTGGGCTTATGAGGGTTCTATGCCGGCATGCCAAGACCTTGAGAAACAATGAGCGCAGCACAGGCTGACAGGCTCTTCGGTTAATAAACCCAAACGTACCAACTGGAAACTGGATCAGCTACAAAGCGCTCACACCTAGGCTGATTCACCACTTTCATGAATGCAGCTTCTATTCACAAATTTTCTTTGTGCTCCCTTGAAATATATCCTAAAGAAATGGCTGAGCGTGGGTGTTCATAGTCCCAGCATTGGTTCAGGGTTTTACCTGACATCATGTAGTGTTGGATTTCTCTCCTTTGTGCTACTTTGAAAGAATACTCACCAGAGCTTCTTTTTCAGGAAAAATGTAAAAGCATCTGCTATCTGCCAGTACTCCATTTCGGATATCCAGTGGGCCTTCGAGGGGCCTTACATGGAGAGCAAAGAAGACTCCAGCTCCAAATGGACAGAGTACACAGGGAAGGTGCCAGAACCTCGACCCGGCTCGGTAAGACCAGCAGTAGCTATACAGGATTACAGCTATACTGATCCCCTGTTTCGTCTTACACTGGCCTGATTATCCCCATCCCTGAAACTCTGCCTGCCTGCTGACTCTGATGGGGAAGCACAAGCCAGCACTTCACAGGTGGAGCTACTACAGTTCTCTAACCGCTGTGCAAGGCACAGGTTGAGTGTCGATCTGGTTTCATCCAGAAATCAGATGCTGATGAGCAATTTTATAGAGTGCACATGGAGAAAAGGGGCTTATTTCATCAAAGCTCTTGCCATGGAGATTAGCAGCAGGCAGAAAATCTCTGCTGATTGGCTGCATTATGAATTTGAATCTGTGATGATATTTCTAATGAGTGAGTCTGTATGCGAGTGAGGGTTGATGTTGTTCTCAGAAATGTAAAGGAAAGCAATTTTGGTTTTCCCTGGCCTATTTTAGGTTTTCAAAAAGAAACCTTTCCTGTAAGATTTTCTTCTCGAAAGCTTGAACTATTTCTGTCAGATAATTAAAAAATTGTCAATTTTCAGTCAAGAGACTGAGAATAACTCAGTGTCCTACATTCTCGATGGGTTCTTGGAAATTAGTGGGTAATCCCACTGTGCAAGAAGAAGGGAGAATTTCAGACCTTGCATTGTTTGTGTATGCTAGCCTTTCAAGGCTGTGAAAATATGGCAGCATGTACAGTAATGGCTAGAAGTGATGTCGGGAGAGGATATTTGTTTTTAATGACCCTACAAGTTTGAATCATCAGAATATTAGGATTATATATATATATATATATATATATATATATATTTTTTTTTTTTTTTTTTTATTTAATATGAGGGACGAATAAAACACTAAACTTGGTTAAAGGGGTGGTTGATTATGATTTCACTTTTTTTTAGCTTTAGTTAGTGTGTAATGTTGCTGTTTGAGCATAAACAACTTCTGCAAAGTTACGACGCTGAAAGTTCAATGCAAAGGGAGCTATTTTCTTATAAAGAATTCTCTGTTTAAGGACGACAACAAATGGCTGGTAGGGACTACAACAAGCTTCTTCCAGGGTGGCATCACTAACCCTAAAATTTACACAAACCCTGCCCCTGGGAACACAAAACAAAGGGGGTGAGGTCATGTTGGGCTGCTTTAGAGAAGAGGAAGAGTTGTTGTTGTAGAGTGTTGTTACCATGCCGTCATTTTACGCTGGACTGCTTCACAAACGAGTGTTAATTCAACGCTGGATTTGCACAAAAGATTAACATGACGGCACATGCTAGTAGATGAGATGAATCAACCCCACAGCAACTACATACATTTATCCACTAACCGTTAAACATCCAGATGCATTCTATAAGTTGTAACTTCTTCCTGAGTCTCTCTATCAGTGTCTGACTCCGGTTTGAACAATGTAAGGCTGAACACCGTTACTGACAATCTTCATTTTGGCTGCGTGAGATTCTCCAGATTTGTTGTTGTTGAGCAACCGAAGCGCGAGCTGTTAAAGCTCCACCCTCTTCTGGAAAGAGGGACGGGAGCAGCAGCTCATTTGCATTTAAAGGGACACACACAAAACGGACTCACAGGAAAAAGCATACATCAGCTGCAACATAATCAGTTATTAATATTTTGTTAGTTCTCTCGTTTTTGCATGTGTTCATAATTTCTTTGTATGACAGCCTGGGCAAAAATTATGTCCGCACAATTTGATTTCATTGCGTTATCACAAATACAACAAGTGACTCCAAGCACAACTATGCAATATTCTTAAAAAAATCTTTTTGACAATACTTTTTGGACATCACTTTTGGCCACTAATTTATGTGTTGTTGGAAGGTTACTTTACCTTGCTTTCCATTTCTCTTCAGTGCATCACAGATCAACTTAGAGCAAGAAGCATCAACTCTTCCACCAACCTGCCAGATGACGTACTTCATTTTGTCCGTCGCCACCCGCTCATGTACAGGCAGATCCTTCCTCAAGGACAACGCCCCCTGCTGTTTAGGAGGAATGTGGACTACACTAAAATTGCCGTACACAGAGTGACTGGTCTAGATGGTCAGATATACCACATACTCTTCATTGGGACAGGTACTGCATTGACCTCATCTATCAAAAAATGGCAGTTTATTTGAGGTTTTTTGATCAGCAGGGTTGTGCAGGTCTAAATAAAACATATACTATATATTCAGTGACTCAGTGACCCCAAAGGTACTTGGATACTTAAGTCAAAAACAACATATGAACTTCTTTGCTTTCTATAACAATTTCTATTAAAGTATTAAATTATTTATCTGAAATAAAATAAAGTGGTGTGACACTGGAATGTATTTCATCTGGTTTCGATGTTCCTCCAGATGAAGGTTGGCTACAGCGGGCTGTAAAGCTTAATGGTCAGCTGCACATCATTGAGGAGCTGCAGCTGTTTGAGGAGCCCCAGCCAGTGGACAGTATAGTCATCTCTGAGAAACAGGTGTGAAATGAGTGTGTCTACATTCTGGAAGTTGTAAATACATTATTATTTTTCATTATAGTGTTTGCAAAACCATTAAATTCTGTTTGAATTTTTATGAGTGTAATTTGATTTTATGTACTGCCCTCAATGTGAATCTTACTAACCATTTGAACCTTTCTTTGTCAGATGAGTGTGTATGTGGGTTCGGCCAGCTCAGTGGTGCAATTGCCCTTGTCCACATGCAGCAGATACTCCTCGTGCTTCGACTGCGTGATGGCACGTGATCCTTTCTGTGCCTGGGATGGACTGGAGTGTGTGGACATCACATCACACAACAGCAGGTATGAATGCATGGTCATGGATACTAGTACCTTTGCTGTCCTTATGCACTTTTTAATTAACTGAATGAAAATGTGTGATGGTGATTGACATCATATCTCAATGCAAGTACTCTGTTAATAAGGACATAGCTTGATTTTGTTTATGCATGTCATGGATCTTAATGTGTACTGGATAAGACCAGAGTTGGTGAACTCTGAATATTTAAACATTAGTAATGCACAATATATATGCGATATTGGTTGTCAGACAATTTTAGATTTTTAAAAAATTTTTTGCATCAGAATAATTATATTTTATATTTGAATATTTAATTGTGCATGCTCATTTCCCCTATTTTTACATGTACATTACCACTGCCGTCATCTAACGCGCATTTAAATGTTAAAATTTTTTCATACTGTACATTATAATGATGTGATGTCTAGATTCACTTGTAGCATTAAAATCTAGTTTTTAATGTTTTAGATAATCAGACATTTATCAGTTATCGGCTATTATATGAAAATAATTATCGGTACCGGTCATAATTCTAATGTCTGTGTGTCCCTATTAATAACCTCTCTCTATCTACAGAGCTAATCTGACACAGGATATTCTGAATGGAAACAAGGGCTGCGAGGAATCCACAGCAGATGGTATGAAACACATTTGTTGTAATAGTCTGTGTTAATGTGATGATTCAGTGTTATTTTTGTATTATTTATATGCTATTATTTATTAATATTTTGAATTAACATTTATTTTTATATTTACAGTTTTCATTTTAATTTTGCTTGTCATTTTTATTGGTTTTTGTTTTTAAAAATTTCTATTTAGCTTTAATTGATTTTTATGTCACTTTTAGTTTTAGTAATTTTAGTATTTTTAACTTCTCATTTTATAACTTATTTTAGTTCTGTTAGCAACATTTGTAATAATTCATTTAAGTTTTTTTTCAATATTTATGTTTTATTTCAGGTTTATTTCAATTACTTTTTTAATTAGTTTTAGTTAACAATAACAACACTGTGATTGTTGCTTTCTAAATCGGTAGGTGGGTTTACATGGACCCTAATAATCCAAATGTAATCGGATTAATAGCACAGTTGTAATAAAAAAGTCACATGTAACCACGTCAATTGGAATTATTTGGCCAAATCAGCTTAATTTTATTAGGGGCCTTTCACATGTCTTGTCTAACAATGCGTGGAAAGCGTGGCTGTGCTGCTTTCTCCTTCTTTCCAAAGCTCCTGCGCTCCCGTGGCATCTGTCGTTGCACTGCAACCATGAACTGCGCTCTCCAGCACGACGAGGAAGTTTCAGCAAAGGATTAATTGATTTCTAGCCCTTGCATTTAGCTTTTCTACTAGATACATTTATGGAGATGAGAAATAAAAACCCGCCCTGTACAGCTGTTCGGCTGAGCTTTCGATGTTGTTATGGAAAGGCCGAAGTTCTTGTCACATGACCTGCGGTGTGCTTGAGGCATTCTGAAAAGTTGAGATGTTTTCATCTTGCCGCGGCATGGGCTGAATCCCAAATGGCACCCTAAACCCTCACGAGTCCGCACTTTCGTGACGTAATGCCACGTTGACTGCCGGGTAAAGTCCTCTGTGTAGTTCGCAAACTTGCGGGCTTAGCTGAAGTGCGCGTCGAGGGCACATAGCAGCTGCAAAGGGGGTGCTCGCGAGCACTCTTCTGAAACCTAAAATGATGAATGGGACACCCTACAGTCTCGTGGACTTGTTGGACATGCGCACGTGGCAGCCATTGTAAGTCCACAAGACCGAAAGTGCATAGTGTGCCATTTGGGATTCAGCCATAGACGCGTCTACAAAAAACGAGCGTGCCTCACATGCGCATCGCGACCGCGTTGCTTCTATCATGAGCGCGCTTGCCGGCCTCTAATTGCAAGGGGTGGTTTAAACATTTTCTAATCCGAACGAGAGGGCATGTAAACAATTAATCGGATTCAAACACAAAACTGGAAAGTACTGCACATGTGCAATGATGTAGAAATGGCGTAATGATGTATGGCGCGTGGAAGGTGCTGCAGTTGTTGTTGAATGATTCTAAAATTCTCCCTCCACTCATCGTCTTTGAAATAACGCAGGACAACCAGTTCATGTTTCGGACTGTCATCCACAGATGCCTTGTTTTGAGCGTGGGAAGGGGAGCTTTTACTGCTTGATAAATATAAGCAGCACAGCACAACAGTTCATGTGCTCGTCGTCTCCTGATTAGGCCCTGAAATAGATAAATATTAAGTCTGCTCTTTAAAACAAAGAAAAGAAGCAATATAGGAGAGTGGTTAGTATGCGCAAACAGTGGGAAACTATATTCGTGCAGTGTGCACGTGTCAAAAAATCAATTCCCATTTGAAGCTAGTGACATATAAACACACATCAACCCTATCATTTAGCTTTCAAGTAAACACTACGTTTGGATTCATCAGTCAGAATGAATTGATTCCAGTTGAAACAAAAAGGTGTCCATGTAAACGTAGCTAATGTAGTCTCCTTATTCCTCAATTAGTCAGCACATGGTATATGTCAGATAAGGTGGGATGGGGATGAAGTGGATATTAGCCAATATCTAAGGTTACAGGTTATTTCTCATTAGAAGTGTCCAATGAATTACCTTTATTGCAGTGATATAATCAAGCTAATTAACCCTAAAGGACTCCAAGGTCCCTGTAACTGATGTGTATGTGTGTCATCACTCTTTCATAGACCAAGTGTTACACCGCTCTCGCTCTGTGATGGCGGGCGATGACGTGCTGCTTCAGTGTGAGCTCAGCTCCAATCTGGCAACCCCTGAGTGGACGCTGAATCGAAAGAAACTGCAGGGTTACGGACTGGACTCTGGCTACCGCGTCGGCACTGATGGTCTCCTAGTCATCGAAGCACGGTCTCATCAGAGTGGCAACTACTGCTGCTTCGCCCTGGAAAATGGTGTCCATGTTCCTGTGGTGATCTACAGCTTGACAGTTCGCCAGGAGCATCCTGCACCTCCTCCTGTGGAGCCAACGCAGTCACGCTTGACCACAGCAATCTACTGGACCTTTCAGACTTCCCAAAGTGACTCCTCAGAGGACTTCCATCCCACCCCAGTGTCTCCTCATTTCGAGTTCCTGTCCGTGAGGAACATGGAGGCCATGTACCTATCCCTGATCACAATCCTAGGAGGCCTTTGTTTTGTTCTAACAGTCGTCCTTCTTTACGTGGGATTCTGTTTGCAAGGGCGAAGAGGTAAATACTCTTTGCGGGCTGCTGCTCATGCCGAAAGGAAGCGAGGTGCCCACATGGAGCTCAAGACCATCTCCAGCCACTGCAATGGGAAAGCTGACGCTCATGACGGCCTGCTGCAGATTGTTCCCGGAGAAGCAGCAACGTCACCCAACAAAGAGCTTCCTCCCGCTCCACCTCTCCCACCGCCTCCAGATTCAGAGTACATCAACGGACTCTCTGCCACCTTACCTAGCGTCTTACGCAAGATGAATGGAAACAGCTATGTGTTACTGAGACAGACCGATGGAGATACCACGTCTCCGCTCTGTTACTCCTTCACGGAGGAGCTCAACAGGATCCTGGAGAAGAGGAAGCACACGCAACTGTGTAGTAAACCTGATGAGAGCTCGGTGTGAACCTTACCTACCCTGTGGAGATGTTTTTCAACTGCTGGTGTCCTCTAAACTGTTCAAGGGCAGTATCATTGTCTAATATCCCCTTTTCACCCAGACTAACTTTAATGGGATGCTAATAAGTAGCCGCAACAGCAGCTTTTATTGGAAAATAAACAAAACATTGGTGTTCCTCTAAAAGGACAAACTGCCTCTCCGTTTACATTTCAAATGTAGAGCTTTTGACTTTCAACAGACTGAGGAATGCCCACTGGTTACAAAATAGCAAAGAACGAACACATGGAAATTCTACCTCAGCAAATTATATCACACAGCTCTCAGCTTATTTCAGCATGCTTGTGTTAAAATTCGGGTTGGATTTGGGGATGTATAGTTAGGGACACTCAGCACGGGAATCTTCAAAGCAAACGAGCCCATCTGGGAGAATCAAGTAAATGATTCCGTTACAAACTGGTTGGAAGAGACGTTTACAAGGCAGCATTGTAAAAAAGCTACAAGATGAACTGAGATGGAGGTTTGCGCTTGGACGAAGCAAGTCGTGTGAAAACTCTAGTGCTGTCAAGCACTGAATGTCTTTGCATATGTCCTTTATTTTAAAATTTTCTAATTTATGCCAACACTGACCATATCAGTAACAGCTTGTAATACTAATCATGATTAAGAACAGCAGGGATATCAGACTTTAAATACAATAAGAAATGCACTTGATGGTACTAATTGTGTAAATAAGGCTTTTATTAATAGTTTCACAGGGGTGGGAACTTGGGAAGATGACAGTATTAACCACTGAGATGCACTTTATGGACCGGTAGCATTTGTTTTTTCCATGAGGTGCTGCTAATTCTGACAGATCTGGAGAGGATGGAATGGATCACAAGGACGGGAAGATTGCGAATGATTATGAAAGTGACAATATGATAAAACTGTGTTGTACTCTGAATTGAAAATGCTGCGAAAGGGAACACTACAGTGTGTGGACAGAATGAGTACCTGTATAACCCTGAGAAATGGACCACTAAACACGCTAAGTCGGGATTTGTCTGATTCGGATCTGTATGTTTCTTGCTTATGCACAAGAACTGACATGATTCCTCATTGGATTCCTTCATCAGAATTCCAGAGCCATTGGCTGCTAGGTTTCAAGGGCAACCACAAAGCAGAGGTAAAGCTGATGCTGACCTTTTTAGATTATCCTTTTGACATGACCAATTATTACAGCACCTCTTACAGTCAGGTCTCACAGTCTTAACAGGGATTAGCGAATTAGCTGATCGTCATGAAATTGGGTTTCTGCTGCCAGTAAATAAACTAAATTCAATTCTAGTTGGGACATAATGAACAATGAGTATTGTAACATGGTGATATCGGGAGGTTTAATTACCCTTTCTCTTCCAGTAAGTCCATTAAACTGTTGTGTAAATGTTCTTCCTGGAACTGGTCCAGCCTCAGCTGCCCACACTTGCGTGCAAGAGCGTTTTGGCGTATCTCCCACTACTTAAGGAGAGCGTAGCACCTGGTTCTGTCTGTTTAGATCAGAATATGCAGATTGCAGTGGAGCCGAGTGGAGAACATTAAGGCCACATGTTCAGAACAGGGCTAAGATGAGCACTGCTGATAGTGTAGTTAGCTTTCTCCCTTATACTTTGTGTTCAGTCCCATTGTTTTTATCTTGTTAAATGATTCTGTCTTGTTTAGTAGAGTTGGGCTTATTTTTTTTTTACTTTCTTTTTTATTCTAAAGTGCTTTGTTTAAGGCATAATGCACCCAATATTAAAACAATGTCATTGTTTAATTATTAGCTTATCTTCATGTCCTGTACAGTATGTTGTTAGGCTGTGTGTCCACCAAAGTTTTTTTTTTTCCAGTGGCTAGCGTATTTTTTTAATGGGAGCGGCAGGAGCGTAACTAGGCATTGAGCGTCTTTTTCACACTCAAGCGCTGTGGGCTCTGAGTTTTTTACCGGTCTCCTCGAGTTAATGAACGTTCAACTTCATCACTGTCACTTTTTAGCCAGCCGTCCAATCAGAGTGGAGAAGGGGCGGGACAAATACAACACCGACCAACCACCACATTCTGCTTGTAGAACGTAAACAGATGACAACAAGCATTATAATGAAACAAAATAATTTAAAACAAGAGCCAGAGCTAATAAATTATTTTTACATTGTATCAACATTTTTATATAGAAACAGTACAGAAACAAACTATCTGTGAAATGAGATACTAGTAACACTTCCGTGGATTCTGTATCATAGCAAGCAAAGCGTCTCAACTGAAAAAAAAACAAAACAAAACGCTGCTCTGCCTAAAGCCCAAAGTATACTTCACTTTTTACGCGTACGCGATAGTCAGCGTACAGTGTGCGTGATGCCGATAAATGCATATGTGTAAAAAAACGAAGTATACCCAGGGCGGAAGCGCTCACAGCTAGGCATTTTCAGCTGACTAAAAACGCTTTGGTGGACACGCAGCCTTACTTTTTCATGGGACACAAAAGAAGACATTTTGACAATATCTTCTCTAACTTCTTTTCATACAGTGACAGTTCATAGTGACCAAAAAGGATAGACTAAAATAAAAAATACAATAAATATTTCAAATCTTCTGAAGCCAGATTCAAAATGCATCACCTTTGATGCTAAAACGATATTGCTTCTCTTTTGGATCAAAATATTCTCATTTTAAAGCAATGAGAAATGCACTTGATTAATAGTTAGTGACTTCAAATGTGAATATAGCGCATAAGACGTGCACCGCTTTTATGATACCTTTTTGGTACTTTGTGATTTTTGGAGCTTGACAGATTGTTTCCTGCCATTAATATTTCATTTTTTACTCAATCAGCTCTCCCTCTCTGAATCCCCCACAATTTCCTTTTGACAAATAGCAGTCATGTCCATGCATACACCTCCATCATAGTCTCTAATGAGAGCAGAATAGATCTGCATCCACGTCTGACCTCCACTCTCCCAGAGGGTCACGCGCTGTGATTAGATGCTTGTCGTCATGCAGCTCATATGGTCTGTGCTTGCAATGTTTACATCCTGTGAGACTTATATTCCTGCGAGAGAGGCACTCCTGCAGAATCTTTAAACATGCCAGGACAGGTTTGTGGATGAGAAACATCTTGACTACTGCCCGCATTCAAAGTGAATTTAGAGTCCACTAGAGAGAGAACGAGATTGACAGAGAAAGATCAAAAGAGAGTCTGGAGATTGCACTGAAATAGATTGGGAAATGGTCATTAAGCCCTTTTATCCTCATTTAGGGCAACTACACAAAGCACTCAGCAGTGCTCGTTTCTGCTTCCAGATTCAAAATGGCATGTTAATGTTGCTAAAATGCCATTGGCTCTCCTGGGTGTAGTAACTGAACAAGACATGCTACTTTTGAATTCTAGACATGAGCAGTTTTGGTCTGTTCATCGCATATTGCATGGCTTCAGAAGAGTTGATATAGCACATGAGCCATATCGACCACTTTTATGATGATTTTGTTTGGTCTTTTTTCATTATATAGCTACTGTTGTTTAATGGCAAGAGCTACATAATAATTACAACTTTAGCAAATAATAGCAGTATACGTGTTTGGAATTTGGATTTAAGGAGAGTTAATAATAACCAAATTCTTGTTTCTGGGTAAAATTAAAGTCCCACTTGGCGGCCATCTTTGAAACGCCTCTCGGGCACTCAAGCGCAGCTCCTATCTCTTTGAATGGGGAAACATCAAATTCTGTTTGCCAAGCTTTCGATTAAATTTTATATTTGAAATCACCAATGAAATCTGACAACAACTGTCTGATAAATTTTGTTTCTAAATGCTCGAATCATGACAAAACAAAAACTATTTTTCAGGCTAGCTCAAGCTAATGCGCATGCGCAGTCCAAAATGCGTGTCTCATTTCGGAGGTGCGCGTATGACTGTTTCTATAGAAACCAGAGCTTCTAACGGAGCTTTTAAGGCGTGACTTATTCCGCCATATTACGCATTGCACTTTCTCCCATTCAAAACAATAAGAGTTCTTGTGTTATTCTATAGTCTTTGGTAAAATATCCCTTTAAAGAAAACAGAACCTTTAGGCTCTTAAACATTTTGGGTTTTTTTTTTTGACAGATGTCAAGAGAGCAGGACCAGCTTCTGTTTGATGCACAGTCCCAAGAAGTGAAATGAACAAAACAAGACAACAAGAAAAAATGACATTTCAGTCCTTCTAAAACAATAGATCTCTTTGCCGCGTAATCCATAAAGCATAATGGAGTCACCGCTGAGGTATATGGGAGAATTGTTATTGATCGAGTATATTATTTTGTTATTGTACCATTTTAGCCATTTTCAATATGAACTAAATACTTAGTAAATAAATAAAGAGGTTTGTGCCCTGAATAGATGACCAGAAAATACTTATATTGAGTTTAATTTGTCCCTTTTCAGTCATGCATACTTTTTTCCAGTACATACAATATAATTAAAAAAAGTGTCAATGGAAATATTTATTTTATAGCTTTGTACAGTTTTGTGTATATTTATTTCATTAATGTTTCAAACTGGGATTTTCTAAATTGTGGTTGTTTAATGGTGCATGGCTATGCATTTTTGCAAACATTATTTACAATTTTTGAAAAAAAAACAAAACAAACAACTATAATGATGCTAATGATGATGATAATAATAATGATATAAATGAAATACCCTAATAATTCTAATAAAGCATGTTAAAATTCCTATTATTACAGTATTTTCCAAAATTGTAAAAACTGTTTCCACTTGTATATGTGCTAAAATGATGCACAACATTCCAACTAAGATTGTATGCTTCCTATTTCTTGTGTTTGGAAAATATTGTTAAATCTCCTGCAGAGCAGACCATGTCTCCGAGTCACTTCAGTACACAGTTGTATGCCTCTTCAGTCGTGGGTAGGTTTGTGTGGGCTGCCTCTGGAACTGCATTTAATGAAGCTGGTTAGACCTATGCCTGTCACCATGGTGAAAAGACCATAGAATTATTATGGATTTGCTTAGTGTTTAATTCTTTACTGCTCTCTCCATGCAAGAAACATTCTCGACTATCTTGCCCCGTGTTTGTTCAGACAGTCAAAGCCCAAGGTATACATTTAATGAGTGTATCTTTCTCTTTGTCCAAGGGCAAATTATGTTTTGTGTTTAATTAACAGTAATCCTACAGGGACATGCTTGCAGGGGAAGAGGCTGAGAAGTGTGAATCCATTATGTTCAACATTGGAAACTTGTAAGTCTGACATTTGATTTGTTTACATAGTAAATTCTTTTAATAAACAGTATTAAAGTTTCTGTTTGTCTTTTTGCATTGGTATTAGACATGTGCCGGTATACGGTAATAGCCTACGATATATCACGATGATTAATAAGCGTGATATTGTTATCGTGGGCACTTGAAAATACCGTGAATAATAATTTATTACAAATTATTCCGATTTTTAGAATGCATTTTAAGAATACCCATCAATCGTTTAAAATGCACAACACTGCTGTATGCTTTGTCAAAGAGTCACGCGCACTGATGTAAACAAGCCCAATGTGCATGAGCGAGACATATCCAGCTGCAGACCGGCAGCACCAGTTTCAGAATAGCCAGAGAACGGAAGTGAGGGGCGGGGCTTAACAGTCATATTTGCGCTACCCATACATGTCATTTTCTTTTGTTAAATATAAGTTGTTTTTACATGGATTTTGATCGGATCGATGTCTACAATATTTAACAATACTTTTTTAATAAAGTCACTTTTCTGTTCATATATGTGTAAGATATCATGATGTACAATGAGGATTTTTAATTATAATACCATAAGGCATGAACTAATGAGTGCATGATATTTCTGTCATGATGTGGTGAACGAATTTATATTTATATATTTATATTAAGTGTTTATCTGCTATAGGCTATTGAATCTGTTCACGTCTTTCACATTTTATCATTAAAGATTTTTTTTTTTTTTTTTGCATTTGTCAAATATATTTATCGTGTTAATATTAAATATTAATTAATAAAACTTATTAATTTCTGCAGAAATGCTATGATATGGGCTTATAATTTTTAAGTGTTTTACGATGATTATTTATTGTTTGCTTGTTTTTATTTTATTATGAGCAGTTTAAATATGTTTTAAACCTATTATTTTAGAAATGTTTTTTAAATACACTATTTGTTTTCATACAGAGAAACACACGTTTCACTTGTTCAAGGCTTTTTTTAAAAATGGTTATTTTTATTTGACATTTAATAGCCTACGTTACATAATCTAAGTATTTGTGAAGGAAATAATATGATCAAATATACAGTCAAATGGGAAACACTTTACAAGTTACACATTTATGTTTGAATTCATACAAAAAAACTTGTATAGTTGTAGTATCGTTGAAGTAAACAATTAACTAAAGTGTATCCATTAACATTAAATCTTCTCAAACTCTGTGTCGTTAAGTATTATTTGGAACGTGGAGGAAATAATACTATCACATATAGTCAAATGGGAAACACTTTACAACGCACATTAATTATTATTATTATTTTTTTTTAAATAAAAACGGCATATAGTTGTAGCCTCTATCCTCGAAGTATAAACTACTGTGTTTGTATCCATTCATTGACATTAAGCATGACCAATAGGCTGTTTTAAAATTTTGCTCTTTGTACAATATGATATCTTATGCATATTATATGATCAGAAAAGTGACTTTATTTAAAAGTATTGTTGTTAAATATTGTAGACATCGATCTGATCAAAATCCATGTAAAAACAACTTATATTTAACAAAAGAAAATGACATGTACGGGTAGCGCAAATATGACTGTTTAAGCCCCGCCCCTCACTTCCGTTCTGTGGCTGCGGGTCTGCAGCTGGATACTATTGGCATGAGCAGTGCATGGCGGAACGAGTGAAGGAGACGCGGTGAATGAAATTGCACTTTCACACTCTGACAGCAGATGGCGCTGATGGAACAGCAGACATTCAGTGGTTACCCCGGTTAGTTAACATAAACTGACAATGAAAAATACTTCTAAAGAATTTATTAATCTTAATTTCAACATTTAATAACACTTCAGAATCAAAAGTTGTAACTGTATTATCTAATAGACCTGAGCTAAAATGAAAAGTTGTATTTTTAAACTAACTTTAACAAAGAATAATAACTTCTGTAACAAATTTAGCTATTGCTAATTGTTAATGTTAGTTAATGCGTTAACTAACGCTAACTAATGAGACCTTATTGTAAAGTGATACCTATAATTCTTTTCCACTTGAATCTGTTTGAAACATTTGTTGACTTTATAATTTTTTGTATTACTTTATTGTATTTATATGTTCAGGGAAAAAAAGTTATTAAACCTGTTATATTACAAACAGTCAGTCTGCTTTCATGAGTCAGTAATAGGCTATTCAAAATGAGGTTAGCATACCTCCTGTGTTGACGGGTAGGTGTTTTAACACAACAGGTTATTACCACTTGATGGATTAAATACAGCAGGAACAGGTTCTATGGTCAAGTGATATTCAATATGACAGAATGGTTTCTGTTTCCTATTGACTTCAAATCTGCTGCAGAGAATTAATTAAAACAAAGCACTCAAAAACAAAACACATATGAAAGGGTTTGAGAGGTGCTTCATTGATGAGGGTAGCCACAAATCACCAGTTCATCCATTCAAAAAAAGAGTAGGATATTTATTGTCTTATTAATAATGATTAGTGTGATATAATCTAATATAGTCTACACATCCTGATCCTGCATAATTAATGTCACCACCATCCATATATTCAAAATGTTTTATTGCTCGAGCAACAGTCAGGCTTGTACCCAGAGCCGAGGAGGGTTATACATACTGTAACTGTAACCTCTAAAAGAGCAATCATATGAATCTTCAGACATTCAAACACCTACAGCATCATAGTAAACCATGACGTCACATGACAACAAAAGGGTGCGGAGTTATGCTGGTCATTATGTTGGTTATCGCCCAGTGGAATGATACAGGATAAAAGAAAGGGAGATAAGCAGTGTTTGTACGTGAGGAGGAGTGTGGTTTTGTGTTGCTGGAGTCTCTATTGAAAGTGTGTAAGTCTAAATTGTTCTGTACTGTACCCTACAAAAATGTCCCAGCGAAAGCATTCTAGATGGAGACATCCGGTTTTACCTGTAGGGCGAATTGAATTTTGAAGAAACAAACAAAATTGGGTTGTCTTAAAAGTAGTCTACCTGTTATCAGCACAGCAGCCTACTTGTTACGTTTCAGCTGGATTTTCAAACGTTTCGGTAACCTCAAAGTTTAGGTTCGGTTAATTTAGGAGGCAAAAAAAAAAAAAAAAAACCTTGCGAAAAGCGAAACCTGCATGGAGACATCTTTCGCGTGGATTCCTGTAGAATTGACTATGTTTTCCCGCGTACATTCAACGGTTAAGACGAAACAACGCCAAACAACGGTAAATCTGACCAAGTTTTGTCAGGGCTCAAATTATTGGCGGTAAATACGCAAACGGAAATCGCGTTCGTTTGCAGGGGTAGCTGTAGATCTCTCGAACATTTATCGCTGTCGGACAGACCAGAGATTGTATTATTATAGGGAGATGAGAGGGTCTGTATCTCTTACCATTGGAGAAAGCGTAACGGCTAACTTAATCACGTGTGGCACCTCTCAGCCTATCGTGTAATGGCCTCTGGTCTCCTTCCCTGCGTACCTCCAGAGCAGGAGCGTTAGCATTAGCCGTTACACTTTTTTGGCTAAAGGTTTCAGGTTTCCCTTTCAGTGGCTTTGGACAGACGGACAATACAAAAATAGCCTACTCTCATTATACAAGGTCGCTACATAGCATACTCTTTACTAGATACTAGTAATAGCCCTAGATTCTATAAATATATACAAAACATTGTTAGACCATCTTAAAGGGTTAGTTCACCCAAAAACGAAAAAATTCTATTATTAATTATAATGTCGTTCCACACCCGTAAGACCTTGTTCATCTTTGTAACAAATTAAGATATTTTTGATGAAATCCGATACGTCTGACTCCTCAGTAGACAGCAACCACCACTTTCAAGGTCCAGAAAGGTACTAAAGACATCGTTAAAATAGCTGACGTGACTGCAGTGGTTCCACCTTAATGTTATGAAGCAACGAGAATACTTTTTGTGCACAAAAACAAAACAAAAATAACGACTTTATTCAACAATATCTTCTGTTCTGTGCCATTCTGCCAGGCTGTTTACGTTCAGCTCTTCCAGGTTCTACGTCTGAACGTTGGCTCAGTATTAGCTCAAGCTGATCACGTGTGATGCTGACGCAGGAGCCGGCCAATAATGAGTCGCCGTTCAGACGTAGAACCTGGAAGCGCTGGACGTAAACAGCGTAGCAGAGTGACAGAAAATTAAGGTTGAACCACATTTTAACAATATCTTTAGTACTTTTCTGGACCTTGAAAGTGGTGGTTAAATTGCTGTCTACTGAGGAGTCAAGACAGCTATCGGATTTCATCAAAAATATCTTAATTTGTGTCCCGAAGATGAGCAAAGGTCGTACGGGTGTGGAACGACATGAGGGTGAGTAATTAATGATAGAACTTTTATTTTTGGGTGAACTAATCCTTTAATAAATAACCCTAAATTTGACTTAATCTCTGACAAACTGAGTGAGTCACTGCCTCTGGAGATTCTGGACAAAAAAACACCAGATAGCTTACCTGCATTTCTGCGCAGTCACACTGATATATAATCTATCCATACTGATTTATGATAAAGCAAGCTAAACGCGTCAAAACAACGTCACTCGTGACTCATGCCCTTCTGCACTCTTTTCTTTATTTGCTTTATTATTTTTATCTATTATGTCACTTCCTTATTGTTTATGACTCACTGTAGTGATCCGCAGCTGTGCATAATCTTGTATTTGTCGAGTAAGGCTGAGTGAGTAAACCTCATGTGCATGTGTGTGTGTTAAAGGTTAAAGTAAATGATCCGTGGTAGAGACTCGAGAACTTTATTCTGCACTTACCACACCCGCTCAGCGCTAGAATTACCCGTTCAGCTGCACTTCAGGTATCACTGACTAATAAGGTGTTTGAAGGTTCAAGCTGTGCAGGAGAATTCAGGTAACCTCACTGAGACAGGCAAAACATAGGAGGGAACCCAACGTACTTTGCTACACTAGTTACCAAGCAACAAAGGATTGTTTTTAGATTTGTACCCACCGTACACCTTCAGGTACTGCTGTGAACTGTGAGTGGAGAATTGCAGGGAAATACTTTTATGTAGCCTACTCTATGCTGGTACTGGTAGCTATAGGGGAAAATTAGTTTATAAAGTTTCCTATATCATAACTTTAGGATTTAACTCACCTATTCCTTTCTTTTCATGTCTGGTGGTCTGTAAAGGTATTCCTTTTCTGTTACCATAGGCAATAAAGTGACAATAAGAAACTAGAAGATACAGTTCGTAAACAAACTTTGATGTTGGCTTGGGAAAGCCTTGATGGGCAGCCCGAGTCAAAAGAGCCAACGCACATATCTGTTCCGTATTCTGGAGGTGGCCCCGCCACAAATAAATAAAGAAAGAAATAAAGGACTTCTTGTATTTAGAGCTGTAACAAACGATCTATAAATTTTTCTATCTATTATTTTTTGGCCCCATTTTATATTAGGTGTCTTAAACTACTAATAAGAAATTATAGACATATTGTCCTTTACAACATGTTCTTTCCTTCTGTCTCAGATGTGTTTGTTTGTTTTTGGAGGCAACACCCTGAACCAGAGAAACAGGCTATTCACATTGCAGTATACCTATAATTTTTCACCACATGATTTTTTATACCATCATTTAACGTCATGTGCTTGTTTTTCTTTTTTCATAAAGTTTGTTTTGACACTGCATGGTGCTTGATAAGAATCTGTTAATCCTCAGAATATGATAGACATGCTATTGCAGTAGCCTTTTAGATGATGCCTGATAATATAAAGCGAAAGTATGAAGGTCTAAATTATTTCAGTAATGTATCTTTACATTCAGATCTCAAAACATCAAAACTCTCATATACATTTGGTAATGCAAAATCTTTCTCTTATAGTCTATTCTCGCTCTCTGATCGTTTGTTGGTCGTATAGCGCCACCTAGTGATCAACCATGTAAAATACAAGCACTGCACTACACGAGCTCAGAGGAGGCATCATATCCGAGTAGGCTATACGAGTTTGACATGTGTTTGATTTTATTGACAACAACGAACAGATTATATAACATTATAATTGGAAAAATATTAATAACCCAGTGCATTTGTCTTTTAAAACATGTTTTTCTGCTATGGTTGAAGGTTAGTGCAAAAATAAATATTGCATTAGCTAGCAAATATCATTATACCATAGTAAATTATTACAGTATTCTTGTGCTTTGTGCCAACAACTTTGTTTGTGCCAACAAATTTTTCTTCCATAATCAATCTGAACTAGTGAGCTTGCGAGGCCAGTATGAGCATAAACATAATGAAATAACAAAAACCATATGGTCTCGCACTCAAATATGATATCAGAAAGATCAAATCATGAAATGATGAAACTATCAAAAAATAAAACAGTATAACAGGGCTAAACAGAAACTGCATGAACAAAGACTGCATAATCCCAAAATGCACAAAGCATTTTAGAAAAATGACAAACAGTAAAAATAGAATTCTGTCAAATGCGAAAGTGAAAAATTGATTTGATCGTTGAATCAATGTAGTTTACTATTGCTGTGATGTCATGTGAGTGACAGGTCGTCCCGCCCGTGCGCCAGTAAACACATCATCAGAGAATAGATAGGCAAAAGGGAGAAGTTATTTTGAATAAAGATTACAAGGGCACATGAATTTAAAAAAAGTGCATGGATAAATAATTTATAATAAGTGCTGCAATATTACATTAAAAAATATTATATAAATATATAAAAATTGTCCATTTTTATTTCATGGTGAATTTAAATACTTAAGTATTTATAAGTTGCAATTTATGAGTGATTTGTCTCAGAAAATCTGATTATTCAGCTCCCTAGGGCTTATTTAAATTAGATGGACAAATTTTACATCCATTTGTGTGACTCAATACCCTGAGGCTGAATCCTTGCCTAGACAGCTGAGCAGTTTTCTTGACAAAGCGAGTGACTTATTTTCTTTGGACTCACTTGCTGTGTGAATTCAATCAAGCATCATAAACAGGAGAGAAAGGAGATTTCAAGTGGACGGTGATCTTTTTGCTTTTTTTTGACACCAAACACAGTGAGGTAAACATTGAAATCTCTTTTTTTTTTCAGTATGCCATGTATTCCAGATGTGTGCAACACTCTCCTCCTCGCTTTACATCCCTGTGATCTATTCAGTGTCATTCTCTTCAGAGAGATCAAACACAGCAGCTTACTCTTTGAGTTCTGACCGTAAATGAAGTTAACTTTAATTGAGTTAGATGATCCTGCTGCAAAAAATCCCGGATTAGAGATTATCTCACAGGGCGTTTATCTCTCAGAGGATGTTCCAGAGGGAATTAACCCAGTTAACAATACAGGCGCACTCAGTGTGTACAGTGCCAGTGGAAGCAGATGGCAGTGTGTCGCAAACTCTGCTGTATCAACCTGTATCAACAGTGCTGTCCTCAAATAAAGTTCACGCAGGATAGCTAGAGACCAGGTCAGAGTAAAATATACTGACACCTGCTGGTGGAGCTTGTATTTAGGTGCTTGACTGCTATACCTGCTGTGAAACCTGTGTAAATGTGTACACCATTGTTCAAAAGTTGAGATCAGTAATTCTTTCTTTTTTCTTTTTTCTTTTTTTTTAAAGAAATTAATATTTTTATTAAGCAAGGATGCATTCATTTGATCAAAAGTGACAGTAGACATTTATAATGTTACAAAAGATTTATGTTTCAAACAAATGCGGTTCTTTTGAACTTTCTATTAAAGGTGCAGTATGTAGGATGTCTGTCCGCTAGAGGCCTATTCAAAACAAAGGCCTAGCTTGATGATGCCAAGTTTGAGCGTGGAATCTTGGGACATGTGGTCTTCACCTCAACGGACGGTGCAAAAGAATAGGGATAGGACTCGGGAAGAAATCATGTTCATGGATGCGATTATTAACGTTACTGTAGTGTGAAGCAGAACAGGACCGAGTGTTGTGGGAGCTGAACGAGGCCGCTGGAGCGATTGCGCAACACACGCCGCGAGCAGCGGAACTTTTATTTTGACACAGTCGCCGGCGCCGCTTCCGCTTTTCCGGTCATGAGTATGAGGTAACGCAGCTCTGTTTATTATATTAGATACATTTGAGAGTGTTGAAAATGATGTTATAACGTTACTCTGTGCGTTCGCTCGGCAGCTGTTATGAGACATTTGTTGCACACTGCAGTAAGATAGATCGATTTTAGAATATCATATTGAGGGTTAGTTCACCCAAAAATGAAAATTCTGTCATCATTTACTCACCCCCAGATTGTTCCAAACCTGTATGAATTTCTTTGTTCTGTTGAACACAAAGGAAGATATCTGGAAGAATGTTTGTAACCAGGCTGCTTTGCGGCACCATTGACTTCCATAGTAGAAAAAAAAAAATACTATGGAAGTCAATGGTTTCCCACATTCTTCAAAATATCTTCTTTTGTGTTCAACAGAACAAAGAAATTTATACAGGTTTGGAACAACCTGAGGGTGAGTAAATGACAGAATTTTCATTTTTGGGTGAACTATCCCTTTAATAGGCCCACATGCAACTAAATATACATATAGTTGAATGTACACTGGGTTACATTCATTGCTCCAGTCCCAGATCAGATAAACTGGCTGTTGTTATGCACTTTATTCTGTTTCCTTCTGTCCACTCACTGAACCATGTTATCTTAAACATCAGCAGTTTTCAGTAAACAGAGAAACGGTGCTTTGAACATACTAATTTAAAGGTGCAATTAGAAACTATTGCAGCGATGACCTTTGTAAAATGGTAAAGACACACTGACTCTCTGGATGTTTTATTTTAATGTAAATGTCTGATCTGTGTCTATATCCTTAAGAAATTTGAGAAACTTGTTTTATTTTCTGAGACACATGATCTGTGTCTCCAGCAGAGAGGTTTTCTTTTCTTTGTGTGTCATTCTGAACTGAAGCAGGGCCTCAATAATGACAGTGAGGAATCTGAACCCCACATCTGCTGGAAGCTCAGGCAAAAGACTGAGGCATTGTGAAGAATAGACAGAATGACTGCATGTTTTGTGTTTGCTCATGGACTGTCAGCAAGACAAAATAGGTTCTTACTCATGATTTTGGGTCTTGTATATCATGATTTGGGTCCATATATCAGAAGATAAATACTGATACACATTGTCTAACTCAATATTCAAAGCCCCCTCCTTATATACCCGCCCTATAAGATATTTAGTTTTTAATCTGCTGGAATTATGATAAAACAGATTGTTTTCAAACTGAATTGTGGGTTTCATTCACTGGCATTGCTCGCAGCAGAAGTTGAAAAATTTTCAACATTTCAAGAGTCAATGCAGGCGTCAGCCAATCAGATCACCTTATGCAAATGCTCTAGTGCAGACGCTAACCAATTGCATTCATGCAACACAGGAAAGTAATGTGATTGACTGTTATCAATATGACAGCACCTCGGTTCAGACACGGCCTCCGTCAAGTGTTGGTGCAGCGTAAGACATGAATACCTGTAGCAGATCTATACAGGTGGAGCTGGGAAAGGTGGAGGGTTTCTGAAAGCGTGCTGCAAACTTCTACGCAGACGCGGACCAGGTATTTGAAGATCGAGCAACGAGCTCATTGACTGCTGATACAGAAGGAACCAATCAGCTGCGCTCTGTAGAGAATGATGTGATTGCAAGCAGATTGTATTTAGGACCTAACAGCCTGTGCCAACTAGAGTTTCATGACAGAACTTTGTATTTATTGAGAACTTTGTATTTATTGATTAAATGAAAAGAAACATGATTTTAGTTGATTTTATGTTTTTTTAGCATTTTAATTTAGATGAGACAACTGAGATGTTAAAATGATCGACTTTTTTCGTACGGGAAAGTAGCATAAAGTGAAAACAGCAAAGTGCAATGATGTATTTTTAATGCAGCAGTTAAGATCCAGCATGAAGATGTTTACAGCTCAGTATTTCCACATGTCTTGTATCAACTCAGTATTGCGAATTAAAGCTTTTAAGCGAGTGAAGGGAAGGGTTTGTTTTTGTTCCTGATGAAAGCCCACTGGAGAGAAATGAAGGGGGTGGATAGGAAGAAAAAGACAGAGTGAACAGCTGCATGTGCCGAAGTGTTCTTGGAGTTTTCTTCCCATGTGGATGTACAAATGCCAGGGATGACAAACCACAGCTGTTGAGGTGGTTAAACTCAGTTCTCATCCCTGCAGTGAATATATGAATGTGAGCGCAGTCACGCATATGTAAACTCATAAACACATAAATAACTATGTTAACACATAAGATCCGGTTGTGTTTTCGGTTCACTGTACATTCCTCTTCAGAAACAGCCCACCCCTCCACATACTCAGGTATAGACAGGAAACAAATGCAACCGAGCTAAAAGCTGGCTCCGACTATTCCACTGAGATAGGAGCTAAATCAGGAACATAAGAACATTTTGAGTTAACCACGCTGACATTGCTTAACTTTTAATGCTTTTCCCTTTGTAGATCCCCTATTACATAAGGATCTAGTGAGAGAAAAGTCACTGAAATTGAGTGCGAGTTGTGTAAATGCCTGTGTGTGTCACGGTATGTGACCACAGGTGGAAGGAAGCAGAAGAAGTAGGTTTTCAAAATACTCAAAAGGTTTAATAATAACTCAAAAAGGCAGGTAATACACATCCACAACAAAACAGTGACAGGACAAAGAGTGAACAAACCAAGGAGTACTTATACAGGAACTAATGAGGGAACTGATGAGATAATAATCAAGACACACCTGAAACAAGGACACTAATCAAATGAGTAACCAAGGCAACAAACTAAAGGTAGGAAACTGAACAAAGGAAAACGTGACAAACAGAACATGATGCAAAAACAGGCAGACATGTGACAGTGTGTGATTTGGGTGAATTTTTTTTGTAGTTCAGAATGTACAAAATTTAAATAATAAGTAAATAGCCTACATCATCAGTCCTTCTTCCAAAATGTATATTCGTCTTAACCTGATCCCATATTATAAGTGTTTATATTTACACCTGTCGGGATGGTTTTCGCGGGATGCATACATACTGTACGTCACTCACCCGTGTGTGTCTCATCCGGTTTCATCATATTCGTAAATAGAGAAAAGTTGCTTCGGCTTCTTTTACGAGTGTGAGTGGCATAGGTTAGTTGTGACAACGAGAACGAGAAAGGTTGAAATGGAGCAGCTAAATCTCGAACCTCCTGGGAATTACCCATTTAAAAAAAACGCTGAATAGAGGAGAGTCTGCTGGCAAAAAAAAAAAAAAAAACACGACAGAGTTCATAATAAAACGACAATCAATATTGGTTTGGCTTCTCTGAGATGGAGATCTGAAAGATTTGAAATGTTGTAAAGGCCATGCGGAGATGACGTTTTTATTTCTCAACAGGTGAGTAAGGTATTGAACAGATAAATTGCTATATGTAGCTCTCTAACAGAGTTCATTGTAAAGTGTGATCTATTGTAAAGAGTCATTTCATTTTGGTTGATGTAGAGCTGTGCTGAAATTTATTTTCAAGTAAGTACCGTGTCTATTAATGGGTAAAGCTACCATCTATACTGGTTGTACCTCTGGTTATAACCATCCATACGGTCACGCAGAGCCGAAGCACAACCAAAACAATGTTCTTCCACAAAAAGCATGCAGTTTGTTTTTTTTTTTTTTTTTAACCAGAAGGACAAAAGTTACATAGTGCACCTTTAACGTTAACTATCATTAACTAACATTAACAATGAGCCGCAATACAGTTGTTACAGTATTTAACGTTAATAAAAATACAACTGTTTATTGTTCTCAGAACCATTACATAGATTAACAGATGCAACTTTTGGTTTTAATCATGTATTAGTACATATTGAAATTAAATTAATCTAAGATTAAGAATTAGGAACAAGATTTCATTGTTAGTTCATGTTAATGTAGTTAACTAACATTAACAAATGGAACCTTATTTTAAAGTGTTAACATATAAGAATTATATTTTGTCTTCTATTTAACTTTTGTCATTGAACTTCCTAGATGAACTTTTATACATTCTGTCATTTTCTCAAGACATTCATTCATTTTGCTTCACAAGGCAATGCTCAAGGAAGGGTCAGTAAGATGGGGAATTAGCTTCAGTTTCTCCATACTCCATTTACACCAATTCTGTTCTTTTTCATCCTTATTAACTTTCATGCTGAATTAATTCTGTAGAATGTCCTATGTACAATTTGAAAATATGAGTGTTCTGTGCTGATGTGTCTGGACAGTGCTTACAGATTAAAGATTGAAATGTGCTCCATAATTTTGTGATTCTACCACAAAGAGTGTAACATGCTGTACTTCTACAATACAATCATTTAATCAACATGTCTTGCAATTATTTTAATTAATCTTAAAAGGGATAGTTCACCCAAAAATGAAAATTGTCCCATGATAGTTTGCCAGAAGCTAGTTATTATATTTGATGAAGTTTTAAATATGGTTATTTTTCTTTCAAAAGCAAAAATGCATCGCTTCACTTCAGAAGGCTTTTATTAACCCCCTGGAGGCGTATGGATTACTTTTATGATGGATGGATGCGTTTTTTCTGGTTCAAAATTATGAGAACCATTCACTAAAACATGGAAGAGCCAGGAAATTTTTTAAATATAACTCCACTTTTGTTCATCTGAAAGAAGAACCTAACCTAGGACGGCTTGAAGGTGAGTAAAACATGGGATACTTTTCATTTTTGGGTGAAAAATCCCTTTAAGTTGATTGGCAGACCTATAAACAACAAATGATGCAAATGAAATTGGAAAGCAAAGTCTTTGTTAAATTTGCTGATAATTGTAAATAGTAGCTTGAAAACAGCACATCAGTATATTTAAAGTTGTGCTTGATGTGTGTGTGTTGTGTCTAATGAGCATATGCGGCCGTTTTGCAGTTAAGCAATGTTTCTTTAAATGCATAGTGCCTAAAATAGTCTGCATTTTTTGTTGCTGGATATAGCACACGTGGATGTCCTCCATGGGAGTTTTGGCCGTTCCACATTAAGAGTAGCCCTTCACTTCTATTCCTGTCTTTTGATCATTTGCCATTCTGAAAACTTTCTAAGCAAGTCCAAGCTCATTCTTTATTCATTCATCCATACACCCTTTAGTTACAGAAGAACTGCTTCCCAATTACACTACACATATGATGATTGTAAAATGTTCATCTGAAATATTTAATAATATCCACTGTAAATAGGCTATATATTAAGCAGTGTAGATGGTTTCTAGTACATACATCATGGACATGTATTGTGTATTATGCAATTTGGTTGTGGAAACAGCATATAAATACTGTACAATACAATTATATACTATTATAATCATTAATTTTGATGTATAACACAAGTACCATAGACATTGTAACGTGAAGTATTAACACCTCTTATACATGACTGATAATATCTAATCAGTATCTAACCAAAAACATACTTTGAGTAAGTTTTCACTTTTAATTGTACTATTGAAGCATAAAAAATGAACTTTTTGCTTTGCTTCGGAAATAGCCTGATGAAATCAAGAGACAATTTCTCATTAACTAGTAAGTAACTTAAAATTACATCTCATTAAAATAAAATTAGTTTAATTAGATGTAATTCATCTCTAGGACACACCAGATGTCCAGCTGAAACCTACATTCTGACACGTGAAATTTGTCAGCTGGTTTTTCACTTGTATATTGTTGTTAATAGTCTGATCATTAACCATGTTCACATTGACCAGGTACATCCATCTGCAGCAATGGTTATACTGTATCTTACAATTAAAATGTTTTGCTTTAGCTCAAAGATTGTCCTAAGGTGACTGTCGAGAATGTATGAGCATAACAAATTACATTTTCGATAAACGTAAAATAAACTAATTTAAATTGACCCGTTAGCTTAGTAAAACTGTCAGAAGTATATATTTTATGCTTTTACATATGTCTAAATGGTTGTTTTTCCTTGGAAATGTAATTAATATAGTATTCTTTAAGTATTCTGTTCTATACTGAAGTATACAGCAGTACTTTACCGCACTACAAAATACAGAACTCCTGCTGTTGTTGATACTGTCTGTCCTGAAGTGACTTACAAACTTACTTTAAAACTGTATGTGAGACAGCTTGGGATGGGCCTTCGCTGGTCTAAGTACTAAAGTGGAAGGACATGGAGGTGAAACAGAGGGGGGAAACACTAAAAACAGATGCTCCCATGCCTCTAACCCGTCTCCTCTCATCAGTGCATTGAACGATCAGAGCACTTACTCCAGTGCTGCTGTAGGCACTGCACTATCATTTGAAGCTTATATCCTTGAATGAATGACAACCTCCCTTGAGTCTTCCTAGCATCCTTAAATGGCTTCAATTTACCCTTTACCCTCAGTCTCACCCCTGTCTCTGTATTCATGCACTTTATAATTCATTCACTGTTCCTGCTTTTAATACAAGTGAACAGTGCATCTTTGTCAGTTTGCTGCGATCTGCCAGTCATAGCATTATATGTAATTTATTATACATAATATATGTTATTTACAGATGTAACACTATTCAGAATATGTATTTGTGCACCTTTAAAGGGGACCTATAATGCCCCTTTTACAAGATGTAATATAAGTCTCTGGTGTCCCCAGAATGTGTCTGTAAAGTTTCAGCTCAAAATACCCCACGGATCATTTATTAAAGCTTGTCAAATTTGCCCCTATTTGTATGTGAGCAAAAACACGCTGTTTTTGTGTGTGTCCCTTTAAATGCAAATGAGCTGCTGCTCCCAAACTGCTTTCAAGAAGAGGGCGGAGCTTTACAACTCGAGCTTTGGTTGCTCAACAACAACAAAGCTGGAGAATCTCACGCAGCAAAAATGATAATTGTCAGTAACGGTGTTCAGCCTTACATTGTTCAAACAATGAACAAAGAAGTTACAGTTTTTAGAACGCAACTGGTCATTTCTGAAGGCTTAGTGGATAAATGTATGTAGTTGATTCAACTCATCGACTAGCATGTGCCGTCATGTTAATCGTTCAAAATGCTGATTCATGCAGGAACTACACACCTTCTACTGTGTGTTCAATTGAGACGAACGTCAGTTATTGTGGCTTTGTTTGGAATTATTTTTGTTGGTGGAGCAAAACAGAGTAACACAAAGCAAAATTTTATTTAAAATAGAATACAATACAACACAATACAATAAAATACTTTGTCATTGCACAAATGTACAACGAAATTTAGTGCTTGTAAGGATGAGGCTGAGGCGGCGTTAGAATCCATTTGCGGAGTTTATTAGAATGAGTGTAAAAGGCAGGAACGTAAGGCCAGGCGATAGGTCACAACCAGGAAAGCAGTCCAAACGAGCAACAAAACACAAGGGTAATTCAAAAGGCAGAGGTGAGTAAACAGGCAAAAGGTCCAAACACTATAATCAGTCCAAAACAGGCTACCAGAGGAAGGGGAAAATCCAACAGACGTAATCAGGGAAAACAGGCAGAATCATACACAGGCAAACAGGCAGAAATAAAGTAAACGCTCTGTAAGGCAGGTAAACTGGCAATACTTCGCAAAGGGCAAGTGCACAACCACACCCTGAAATACTGTATAAACAGGAAGTGAGTGTAGAAGCAGAGGGAGTGAGACAGTCAATACTCAGGCGAGGGCTCCCTCTGCTGGTGAGGCGTTACAGTGCTTCTCCTCAGTGTTACATTCACATGAAATATACATGCAGACAAAAATGGACAGAGCATAAAAAGTAGAAAATTATAAACAGTAAAATATAGTAAAAAAAAAAAAAAAAAAAAATATATATATATATATATATATACACACACTATATTGCCAAAAGTACTGGGACACCCCTCCAAATCATTGATTTCAAGTGTTCCAATCACTTCCATGGCCACAGGTGTATAAAATCAAGCACCTAGACATGCAGACTGCTTCTACAAACATTGGTCGCTCTCAAGAGCTCAGTGAATTCAAGCGTGGTGCCGTGATAGGTTGCCACCTGTGCAATAAGCCCATTTGTTAAATTTACTCACTACTAAATATTCCATGGTCAACTATTAGTGGTATCATAACAAAGTGGAAGCAATTGGGAACAACAGCAACTCAGCCACAAAGTGTGGTAGGCCACGTAAAATCACAGAGCGTGGTCAGCGCATGCTGAGGCGTACAGTGCGCAAAAGTCGCCAACTTTCTGCAGAGTCAATAGCTATAGACCTCCAAACTTTGTGTGGCCTTCAGATTAGCTCAAGAACAGTGTATAGAGAGCTTCATGGAATGGGTTTCCATGGCCGAGCAGCTGCATCCAAGCCTTACATCACCAAGTGCAATGGAAAGCGTCGGATGTAGTGGTGTAAAGCACGCCGCCACTGGACTCTAGAGCAGTTGAGACGTGTTCTCTGGAGTGACGAATCATGCTTCTCTGTCTGGCAATCCGATGTACAAGTCTGGGTTTGATGGTTGCCAGGAGAACGGTACTTGCCTGACTGCATTGTGCCAAGTGTAAAGTTTGGTGGAGGGGGGATTATGGTGTGGGGTTGTTTTTCAGGGGTTGGGCTTGGCCCCTTAGTTCCAGTGAAAGGAACTCTTAATGCTTCAGCATACCAAGACATTTTGGACAATTTCATGCTCCCAACAACCAATCCCCAACAGTTTGGGGATGATCCCTTCCTGTTCCAACATGACTGCGCACCAGGGCACAAAGCAAGGTCCATAAAGACATGGATGAGCGAGTTTGATGTGGAAGAACCTGAGTCCTGACCTCAACCCCATAGAACACTTTTGGGATGAATTAGAGCGGAGACTGCGAGCCAGGCCTTCTCGCCAACATCACTGCCTGACCTCACATATGCACGAAGAATGAAGAATGGTCATGAAGAATGGTCAAAAATTCCCATAAACACACTCCTAAACCTTGTGGAAAGCCTTCCCAGAAGAGTTGAGGCTGTTATAGCTGCAAAGGGTTGGCCAACCCCATATTAAACCCTATGGATTAAGAATGGGATGTCATTAAAGTTCATTTGCACATACAGGTAGGCGTCCCAAAACTTATATACACATTATAGCATTATAGTGTATATACACACACACACATAAACATATATATATATACATGTATACACACATACATACACACATACAGACACACACACATATATATAATGTGTGTACTTATAATGTAAAGTCTTCCCAGTTTTTCAGTTCACTTCAGTTCAGTTCCTTGATGGCGCATAGGTAAAAACTGTTCAGGAGTCTGGATGTGCTCATCTTATCTTACCGATAGCGTCTGGATTCCAGAGTGAAGAGATAATTGCCAGGGTGAGGGGAATCTTTTATTATATTTCTGGCCCACCGTAAACATCTGGTTCTATAAATGCTCTCTTGTGAAGGCAGCTGTAAGCCAATGATTGTCTGTGTTGAGTTAATGATTCTCTGCAGTGCTTTTTTTCTGCCACAGTACATCCAGCACGCCACACCAAGATGCCGTAGGTTAGTATACTT
Source organism: Hypophthalmichthys nobilis (assembly GCA_037950665.1). Lineage (NCBI taxonomy): Eukaryota > Metazoa > Chordata > Actinopteri > Cypriniformes > Xenocyprididae > Hypophthalmichthys > Hypophthalmichthys nobilis. The sequence goes on along the minus strand of CM075477.1, from coordinate 28,147,496 downwards.
TCAACAGAGCAATAGTAAAAGGACACAAGCAGCTGCTGGGACAAGTTGGTTTTCCTCCTCAGAAAGTACAACCACTGCTGTGCCTTCTTCACCAGAGAAGTTGTTTACAAACCATGCAAGGTCCTGAGAAATGTATATTCTGAGAAATTTAAAGGTGGTTAAATGTAAGTTACTAAATGTTAACTTCTTGTTATTGTATAAAAGCAATGTTACATTCACAATCATGGTACTTTTCGAATACAAACACTGCTGTGATTGATTAGTGGTGGCCTCGTGGCTACAGAACAATGACAGACGTGGTGATAATCGGTACCTGCAGCACAAGTTATGTTATATTGTTTAAGTATTATGATTAAGCGTCACCAGTCCAAATATGTTGTTAACACAGCAGCAAAATGCTATCCTCAATTGTCCCCTTTAGTGGCCACACAAAACCCTGAATCATTTCTCAGTGATTGATGGCACTAGAGAATCTGCCCCATTTAGCTCGATTCTATCACTCCAGATAATGACAGTGCTTTACAGGTCACTCGCCAAAATGCCACTGAGCATTAACTACTCTCTCTCTCTCTCTTTCTGTGTGTGTGTGTGTGTCAGGTTTTACCTAGATTAAACCAAATGTTCCCAAAAGGATAGTAAACCCTGAAATCACCTACACTGTGAAGCCAGCCAGCAGTCCCCATGAGGAAATGACCTGATAAAAATATTAAAGAACTCTCAGACTGTCACACAAAAGATTAATATAATTTGGAAAATATAATTTGCTCAGTATAAAAACAAAAGCAGTTCAAAGTTTCCACCATGATAGAAAAAGTCTCAATATGTGGGTGGTGTGAAAAAAAACACCCTCCTATGCAATTCCCAACACAAAAATGAACCAAAAATGTATAAATGTGTGAAAATATACCCACCACTCCTGTAGCTTAAAGTTAACGCACCAAAGAAGTGGAAAGCCCATTTTGGTGAACAAAGCCAGTGTTTTAGCAGACATCAATGCATCATCTATGGGAACTTTTGGCTGTTGGTGCTTGTCTTAGCCAAGCATAACATTTCCACAGCTGCTGTGGCAGCTCAGGATCCAGCGTTCATTATTTCCCCTGTTGAGTTTAGGGAGGCCGTGTTCAGCCACTGGCACACTACAGGCCTGCAGATCACAGGATGGAAGAGGCCAATGCTTAACCCACTTTAGTCCAAGTGTTACATCACTTATTGATGAATCCACCCATGTAATTTAAGCAAAGCTTTCTGTAATGCTGCCAAATGAGCAAAAGAGGAAAAATCCACTGAACTCCCCCATCCCATCCTCTTTATTTGTGTGTGAAAGAGAGATTCATATCACTCATTTCATCATCCAAGTCAATCAGTCTGTAAATCAGAGCTCTCATCCTGCTAACTGAAACAGCTCTAATTTGTCTTGTAATCATACAGTCCAAAATCATACAAGACGCTGCAATAATGACTCAACACTAGCACTGTGAGGCAGTAAGCTGCTCATTCCAGTCATAATTTTCAAGTATGAGGTGAGGAAATTACATATCCTGAATGTAGCATCAAGTAAGTGTAAATTACCTCAGCGAATTCAGTATTACCGGTAATATTACTCTAGTTTGTCTATGTTCATCTTGTTACTAGGCTGATTGTTTTTGTACATTTTAGACTATTATTGTCATAGTGGAAGCTTATAGATAATATACATTAAATAAAAATAATTACTTATTCAAAATAAGTACCTACTCAAGAGAGTATGTGACAATGCGCAGTATGCGCAGCCATGGTTAAACAGTTAACTGAAACAATGATAACAAGGAACACCTGGAACTAATTACAAAGAGCAAAAGAACTACAAAGACCATGGACAGAACTACAAATAAACATGAATACATGAATGACAAATTTCAAAATAAAAGACATTACACAGATCACAGGATCCTGACAGATATTTTCCCTTATGACTGACTAACTTACATTACGTTATCGTTTACACAATGACCACTAAACTATGACTGATGTCCTTGGCAGTGTTCGGGAAAGTTACTTTTAAAAGTAATGCATTACAATATTGCGGTACTTAGTTACTTTTTATGGAAAGTAATGGGCTGGGCTTGTTTTTTTTGTTTTGTTTTTTTTAATAACAACAACAAAAAAGTTCTATTTTTGGCAAATGTAAAAGCCCTTTCACATCAAAGGTGAAATAAATAAGCCTCAGGCTGAAGGAAATGCAAATTCATAGGGCACAGCTCAAACAAACCTTTCAGCTGTGCTTTTATTCTGGATTGCAGATGAATAGAGCGCGGGAGAAGAAAGTTAACACTCCTACTTCAGAAAAAAAAAAAGGAATACAAATGTGATGTTTATCTAAAGTAATTTTTGCTTATTAGTATGGATCATCGAAGGTTAGCAGCAAAGACATTGGTTAATAAAGTGAGATTAAATACATAAAGTATATTTGTGTTATTTAACATATTTAATTAATCCCGGTTTTATTAATATTCTGAGTTTGCATTTCACTGTTTTTATTCCGCTTGGTGAATACTGAATCTGTTCTCATGCAAGTGAGATGAGTAAATGCATGTTCACATTTAGTCTAGAACTATAGTAACCATCATGTTTACACAGCGCACACAACACCTCGGCACTTACTCCCGATTTCTCTCAACATGGGGACAGAAGAGGTGTCAGTCAATAAATTTGAAAAAGTAACTCAGATTTTTTTGTTGTAAATTTAAAATTAATGCGTTACTTTACTAGTTACTTAATAAAAGTAATCTGATTACTAGGGATCTAACGATTTTAAAATCTCATGATACAATAATATCTCGATATAAAGTCCACGATACGATATTTTTTGCGATATTTAAAAAAAAAAAAAAAAAAGATAAATGAAGACTTTGTCAGTTTGAAACAGGAACTTCCAGTGTAGTGTTTAAAGGGTTAGTTCACCCAAAAATGAAAATAATGTCATTAATTACTCACCCTCATGCCGTTCCACACCCGTAAGACCTTCGTTAATCTTCGGAGCACAAATTAAGATATTTTTGTTGAAATCCAATGGCTCAGTGAGGCCTCCATTGCCAGTGTCGAACCGCTGATTCGACACAAAAGATTCATAACACTCCGAAGCTTATTTATTTTTGTCAAAGGTATAATATAGCCTACACGGGCGAATCATTGTCATTTAGGAATTAGATCGTATGGGTGATTAAATCGAGAACGCGATCTTTTAAAGACTAAAAGATTTTACCAAGTACGTCATGTTCCTGGATCAACATCTTTGTTGATCCTGGAACAACATTCAGATTTGAGGGACAAGTTTACCATTTATGTCAAGTTTAGGCTTACAACCAGGATTAGGTGCTTCTACATCAGTGTTATTCACATATCTTTCCCCTCTGATTTTAAGTTATGGGTAGGATTAGGTTTAGGGGTAGGAATAGGGTTAAGACTAAATTTTCGGACAGGAATGTTGTTCCAGGATCAACAAAATATGTTGATCCAGGAACATGTCTTACTTGGCAAAATCACGGTGACCTATAATATTAATGAGGTATTAAAGGATACAATCCTCGCACTTCGTTCTGGATAAGAACCGGTTCTCGGTTCCCAACCCTAGTTACCAATTCCCTCCATTCCGCTCCACTGGGCAGAAAAAAACTACACTTTTTGCCTGGAAGACATACAGTTTCATACAGTCGTGTGACTACAATGATATCGAGACAATTTTGAACTATTGTTAATACCGTTACATCCCTACTTATTATGTAACTTATAATGCGTTTCCCACAACACTGGTCCTTGGCAACTGATTTCCTACACATTCTATTTTAAATTTCTTAATAAATATTTCATCACATTTTACCATGTTTAAATCTGCAGAATTTAATAGATTACACCTTAAAATCAGCTTATAAATCTGTAGATTCCATCTGGGCCTCAATAAGAGTAACGTAAGAGTAAATGCTGTAATGTGAAGTGTTAACACCTCTTATTATGGTAATATTATGACAACAAACACCATCACCTGTTTCTCTACAGCCCACATCATGCCATTCTAAATCCATCGACAGAAAATAAATGACAAATGATAACAAAGTTTGAAATGGCTTGAGTTTTCCCTGTGGCGGGTTCAAAATATCACCATAGTCACACAAACAGTTGAAAGTGTGTGTTTACACTCACTTAACAGCTGTCGGTGCCTGTATGTCCTTGCATTTGTTTGGAGGGTGCTAGCTTAATGTTATCATGGCTAATGCTGACACCTACTCTATTAAGAGCATCACAAGCAGGAAAAGTGTGTGTGTGTGTAGTGGCAGTGTTATGTGAGATGCAGATAGATTGTGCCTCATTCTTTGATAAAGCTCAGTTTTATCTCTGTCTGCCCCATGGATTTCAATAACATCACAGAGACGACTCTTTGTGCCCCACTTCCTCAATTTAGATCCTATCACCTTCACTGCAGACGAACATAAACTAGCCTTCCCACTGCGCCATATCTTTATCTCCCCTTTATATGCTTCTTCATTATATGCCCTGCCAATTTCCTGCAGGTTCCACTGAGAATCCTTCTATCAGCATTTTAAGAAAGACAATGAGAGCGTTTTGCCACTGTCTCACCTCAGGTATTTCCTCATCAGCTTTGTGGTGTTTATAGAATTGAAGATGATTTAGTTGATTCACTTGCTGCAGTCTGCAGACACTAAGCGCACTGTTTTGAGATAATCTGATATAACAGGAGCTGAAGAAATTGTAGTGGTCCAATCCCACAGAGAAAATTCCTATATAGTACTAAGACAACCTGTCCTTGACCAGCAGCTTGAATGAAAAATGAGTGCATCATGTCTGGAGGAAACCAGGCAGCAGTCATCCCCTGCACAATACCATCCCAACGGTAAAGCATGGTGGAGGCAGCTTCATGTTGTGGGGTAGTTTTTTAGAAGCAGGGACTGAGGGACTCGTCAGGGCAGAAAGAAAGCTCAATACAGCAAAATATAGACATATCCTTAATGAAACCTGGTCCAGAGCACTCAGATCCTGGGCAAAATGTTCACTTTCCAACAGGACAATGACCCTAACAGCTAACGCCTGTTTCACACTGGATGCACAAGCAGTGCAGAAGCAACACGCGTCCATTGTGCTTTCATACTGGCAGTGTTTGTCACGCACAGCTGAACCGCTTGTGTACTACAAATACAGATCAGTATTGTCCATTGTGCCACATTTTTCAGGTGTTCTCCGGCGATCACTGTCTGTAACATGATTTGATTCATCATGAGCAGCATACTCTGCTGTGATGAGAGCATGTTCCCCTCATACACAGACTTTATATGCATTTAACATGCTGTAGTATATGTGTGGTTTATATGATAAAAGTAGCCTTATCTTAAAGTCAAGATATACCTCTAGTTTTAATCATTTAAACAGGCCTTTGAAATTTGGCCCAAAACTCCTGACAATGATGTGTTTTTGTGTATTTTATTTATTTTTTCACAGGTCTGAAGGTCATATGTTGACTGTGAAATACAGAACATTTCACTTATATGATTTTATGGTGAAATTTGTTATTTTTCATGTTAATTTTGACCAAGCACAATGCACTGTGGCTTTAATTCAGTGTGAGCAGTGCAGCAAAAATGTCATTGAGTGGCCCAGCCAGAGCCCGGACCTGAACCCAATCTAACATCTCTGGAGAAACCTGAAAACGGCTGTTCACCGACGGTTTCCATCTAACCTGATAGAGCTTGAGAGGATCTGCAGAGATGAATGGCATAATATTCTCAAATGCAGAAGTACAAAGCTTGTCGCACTCGCATCATACCCAAAAAGACTTGAGGCTCTAAAAGATGCTTCAGCTAACTGCTGCGTTAAGGGTGTGAATACTTATGCAATGTAATTATTTCAGTTTTTCTGTTTTAATAAATTTACACAAATTTTTATCTCACAATTCTCACTTTTTATCTCACAATTCTGTCTTTTTTTTCCTCACAATTGCGAGTTCACATCTCGCAATTCTTCTTTTCTCAGAATTGCGAGATATAAACTTGCGAGAAATAAAGTCAAATGTGTGAGTTATAGGCCCGGATTCACAGACAGGGCTTAGATTAAGACAGGATTTTGGTTTTATTTCAATTAGGGTATGTAAGTAGCTTTTATAAATGTACCCTTGAAAAAAACATTACTGGTGTGCAACAATGGCTCTGGCATCTTTTAAGATATGTCATTGCAAGTTACTTTCAGTTAAAACAGCTCAAACATGCATTTTAGTCTGGGACTAGCTTAAGCCTTGTCTGTGAAACCGGGGGTATATGTCAGAATTGTGAGATTTAAACTCACAATTACGAGAAATAAAGTCAGAATTATGAGTTATAAACTCACAATTGCAAGAAATAAAGTCAGAATTGCAAGATATAAACACAACTACGAGAAATAAAGTCAGAATTGTGAGTTATACACTCACAATTATGCGTTATAAACTCACAATTTGCGAGTAATAAAGTCAGAATTGCATGTTATAAACACAATTTCATGTTATAAACTCACAATTGCAAGAAATAAAGTCAGATTAGCAAGATATAAACTTGCATTTGCGAGTTATAAAGTCCAATTCTGAGGGGAAAAAAGATTTTTTCTCTCAGAATTGCCAGTTTATATCTTACAGTTGCGATTTTATATAATGCAATTCTGACTGAATTCTGACATGCAATTCTGACGCAATTCTGATTGTGAAAAAAAGTAATTTAAAGCAGAAGGGGTATGAATACTTTCACAAGGCACTGTACATGTATGAAATTGTGACCAAATTTATTTTAGACAAAACAAGACACAATCATGCAACAAATCCACTTGGCTCAAAAATCTGTGGGGACAACATCCTTGCTCCGCCTAGCACATTTTTACCATCTTTAAATCTGTTCCTGCAGAATTTCCCTTAAAATCAGCGCAGAAAAAGTCTTGTTTAACAGACGTTTCATACAGCGAGCTGCAGCTCTTGGTTTCCACTCCCCTCAGGACAGCAGTGAGCACTTATATAATGGTGACACACACACAGCACACACATGTGCACACACAAATGTTTTCTCACATTAAAAAACCCCATGTAGATCCACTATGCCACATCCTGTTTTACTTGCACAAACACACAGATCCAGGACACTGCAGCGCACACCATTGACAGTAATGGAACACTGCGCTTACAGCTTTAGCACCTAAACAAAGCAGGATTCAGCTGCTTAACACTGCACTCATTCCACATCTACAACTCTGCAAAGTAGTGAAACAAAGTACAAATGGAGCCTTAGTGTCTGAAATTCTTTCACTGCTGATCTGAGGCTCCACTTGTCCCTCAAATGAAGGCAATTGGACAGCAATGGCATAATCAAGTAGTTCACCATACCATGAAAAGGGACAGATACTCTTAACTATACGCACAAAGCTCCTCTGTAAGCAAAGACACTTTTGTGGTGCTACTTAGTGGGTCGTTGGGGCTTGGGTGAGGGTTACAGACTGGGTCTCTGAATTGAAAGGGTGCTTAATTTAGCCACACAATGGCTTTGCTTCACAATGAGCGACTCTGAACTAGTCTACTTTAACTAAAACTGCTCACTGTCAAGTTGCTCTGCAGTGCCCAACTGAAGCAAACCCTACTGGGAAACCATCCATTTAAATAAATGTATAATCCTATTTTGTGGCCATGTACAATCACAGGAATGGCAAGAATGTAGGCTATTGGTAAAAGTTCTCCAGAAGAGCTGAAGTAATTAAAGTCCGGCACAGACTCTAGTGTTATTCTGCACTTATTATGCTTGGATTTTCTTTGAAGTCTCTTGATAGAGTAATTATGATCTCGCTCGGATATGTACAGTATGCTGCCCAGTATTGGTGCTTGCAATCTTCTCACGTATAGATCAATTTAACTTTATTCTCCATAATTAAATCTTTGACCTCTTATGTACCTCAGTCTGCAAAGCATTACTGAGATTTTCCATCTGGAAAATCTGTAATAAATTATAAATTAGTACAAGCATGATTCTGTTTATTCCTGGTACTTGTTTGACGAAAGTCATGATGGCATTCTTTGTTCTGGTTCATTATTGAAGCATTTGTGAAATGGGCAATTGACCAGAAAATATGGCAGGCATTATAAAATGTGGCAATGCTTTTCATCCTCAGAAATGTTAAGGGATTTCTGTAAGCTCTCTCCAACAAAATGACTAAAGATCCCATCTTTATCAATCAGATCTGATTACGGTCTATTCACATTATTGCATGTGATTGATTATGATGGCCACTTTGTTTACATTTGTTTTGTTTCTGCTCTTTCATTTAAGGGTGGAGTGATGTTTCTGAGAAAATGACTGGCTTAAAAAATGGTAAACATTTAGTGTTCAGGCCGTTGTGTCCAAAAAGTGTGTGTATGGTCCGAAAACCAGTCAGTATCTGGTGTGACCACCATTTGCCTCACGCAGTGCAACACATCTCCTTCGCATAGAGTTGATCAGGTTGTTGATTGTGGCCTGTGGAATGTTGGTCCACTCCTCTTCAATGGCTGTGCGAAGTTACTGGAAATTGGAATACGCTGTCATATACGCCGATCCAGAGCATCCCAAACATGCTCAATGGGTGACATGTCCGGTGAGTATGCTGGCCATGCAAGAACTGGGATGTTTTCAGCTTCCAGGAATTGTGTACAGATCCTTGCAACATGAGGTGATGGTCGTGGATGAATGGCACAACAATGGGCCTCAGGATCTCGTCACGGTATCTCTGTGCATTCAAAATGCCATCAATAAAATGCACCTGCCCATACCATAACCCCACCGCCACCATGGGCCACTCAATCTACAACGTTGACATCAGCAAACCACTCACCCACTGTCTGCCATCTGCCCTGTACAGTGAAAACCGGGATTCATGCATGAAGAGAACACCTCTCCAAAATGCCAGACGCCATCAAATGTGAGCATTTGCCCACTCAAGTCGGTTACGATGACAAACTGCAGTCAGGTTGAGACACCGATGAGGACGACGAGCATGCAGATGAGCTTCCCTGAGACAGTTTCTGACAGTTTGTGCAGAAATTCTTTGGTTATGCAAACCGATTGTTGCAGCAGCTGTCTGGGTGGCTGGTCTCAGACGATCTTGGAGGTGAAGATGCTGGATGTGGAGGTCCTGGGCTGATGTGGTTACATGTGGTCTGCGGTTGTGAGGCCGGTTGGATGTACTGCCAAATTCTCTGAAACGCCTTTGGAGACGGCTTATGGTAGAGAAATGAACATTCAATTCAGGGGCAACAGCTCTGGTGGACATTCCTGCAGTCAGCATGCCAATTGCACGCTCCCTCAAAACTTGCGACATCTGTGGCATTGTGCTGTGTGATAAAACTGCACATTTTAGTGTGGCCTTTTATTGTGGCCAGTTTAAGGCACACTTGTGCAATAATCATGAGGTGGATGGATTATCTCGGCAAAGGAGAAGTGCTCACTAACACAGATTTAGACAGATTTGTGAACAATATTTGAGAGAAATAGGCCTTTTGTGTACATAGAAAAAGTCTTAGATCTTTGAGTTCAGCTCATGAAAAATGGGGGCAAAAACAAAAGTGTTGCATTTATAATTTTGTTCAGTATAAATTTGCCATTCTATCAATGCTAGTTTTTAGTATTCTGTTCTGTTTTAATAAAATGTGACCCTGGACCACAAAACCAGTCATAAGTTGCAAGGGTATATTTGTAGCAATAGCCAACAAAGTAATATGCATTGCTAAGGACTTCATCTGGACAACTTTCTCAATATTTTTATTTTTTTTTATTTATTTTTTTTGCACCCTCAGATTCCAGATTTTCAAATAGTTATATCTTGGCCAATTATTGTCCTATAAAAACCATACATCAATGGAAAGCTTATTTATTCATCTTTCAGATGATGTATAGATCTTAATTTTTTAAAAAGATTGACCCTTAATGACTGGTTTTGTGGTCCAGGGTCACAAATTAATTTTTTTTTACTTTGACTGATTACCATCTTTTCCCCCAGCTGTATCACAACTGCAAAATATGCCCATCTTTATGTATCAAACATTGAACCTGAAAGACTTCGATAAGTTAACTGAAGCCAGGAAACAAGGTAAGCAGCTCATTATCTCTTTCTGTCTATCTATCTTTGTCTTCAATGTTGTAATGATTGAGAAAATGGCTGGAAAAATGAGATGCCCCGGCTGTCGTTAATAGAATATTTGGAACGAGTCCACAGATTACATTTACACTTTTTGTTACTTTTTAAGACTAAAAATGGATTGCAGAAGAGATTCTCAAAGTTTCTGTGATGGAAAATAAATTTTCGACTATTACACAATATGTTAGTGTGAGGAGTAAGGTATGTCCTATGATGTCCAGACAGTGTTGTGTCTGCCATGTTATTGTCCATAACACATATTGAAAGGCTTGAAACTGATTTAAATAATCTTCAATGTGGAGACTACAGTGGACAATTATCTCAAAGCACTTTTGCTGCTGTATAATCTGTGTGACAGTTCTGGAGAGTCTACAGGGTATAATAATAATTCACAGTGATGGTCATCCTCTTTCAACAGCCTGGATCCAATGCGATTTTCCCAAGCATAAGGGGACAAAAAGCAGCTTCAATTATTATTAATTCACTTCTGGTAAAAATAATGTACAAATACTGATTTCTCATGTCTAAGAAAGCCAGAATATTTACTGTAATTATAACTCATTTCAATTATTCAGCAATTTTTAATGTGTGAAATAATTGACTTTGTTACTCATATTTAGCAAACAAGTCTTAAATAATAAAATGACAACACAACAATTAACAGAGCTTCAAACAAGCCAAAGGGGAAAAAATAGACTGTTATTGGCCTAGTTTTGTCTTTTGTCTACACAGTTATGGGGAAGCTGGACAAAGAGATGAGCTTTGTATGAGAGGTCGTACAGTAAGAGTGTACAGCACATGTGAGATTGTTTATGCTGCAGTGCGCTCCGCTGATTTAACAGGTTTTGAATTATGCAAATGTTTCCCTTTAGGCTTGCTATGTTGCTCTGAAACTGAATGTCTAATTGAGCCCCATGACATTTTAGTTTAATGAACTCATATGAACTAAGAGCATTTATTTTTGTTGGCTCTAAACCAGAACTGCAGTTGCATTTTATGAAACTGCAAACGGTAAATAACTTTTTTCATATTTGGAGCAGTCAATCACGATATATTGTGCATTACTTCAATGAGGCTGCATTTGAATAAATGCATGAGAATCCACAGAATACATGCAATGAAATGCATCAGAGATAAATGTACATTGGACCCATCTGCTCTCACACTCCCTTCACAGTGCATCATTACACCACTTAACAATATGACCAGATGAGGTTATGGGGACAACAAAGAAAACTTCTAAAGTGACTGAAAAATTAGAGTCCCGACAACTCGCACAATGAAGTGTTGGCTAGTCACAATTAATATGAACTTGATGTATGTAGACATACTGTATATTTTCTATAATCTTTAAAATACTTTTCTGGAATTCACAGATATGTGCAATTTATGATCTGTAGAGTAGGCATATAGTAAAAAAGTTGACCTACAGTAACAGTGTTTTTGATCTTAATTTTTTAAGATCAAATACAAAGACTGCTTATTCACATGTCATTTGACCTGCTGTCCTCTTTCAATTTTGGTTTTGGTTGTTTAGCATTATTGTTGCCTTCAGTCATGGATTCTTTAGCAATGTTATTGCCACTGAAGTCAGGTTATAAACAATGAATGATGGTACTTTTGTTGTCTTCCTGAGAACACCTGTGAGCCCCTTACGGCCTTTCTTTTTACTACTTTTACTGTTTTACTACTGTGTTTATTTACAACATATTTAGACATTTATATATAAAGTCTATTTTTGATTAACGGAATGGTTGTGACGTGTGCTGAGCAGAGTCTTTCTTTGATGACGTGCTGTTAGATATTTGTAAATATGTGAAAGATCAGTCAATTAATGTGTTATAAAAATATATGTTTTGCCCTGAGCAAAGTTACTGGACAAGAACATGTTGTACTTTGATGATATAACAAATACCACTCCTTTGCTCTTTGTGTCTCACCCTCTATTTAGTCCTTTACCTCAAACAATAACGAATCAGATTTCAAAGACCCTTCCTGGCCAGGGAACTTTTACAGACATTTAGACTGTTACAGAAATCGATAAGCAACATGTGGGAAGATGGTTATGCGTCTTGTTGTAAAGGGAAGTCTGGGGCTAGTTGTCGCACTTTGTAGTCTAGTAAATATTCTTCAGGGTGGATTTGTATTTAATCAAGACATATACCTTAAAGGGTTAGTTTACCCCAAAATGAAATTTCTTTTAATTACTCACCCATCACTAATTACTCACACCATGTCGTTCCACACCCGTAAGTCCTCCATTCATCTTCAGAACACAAATTAAGATATTTTTGATGAAATCCGAAAGGTATATGTCTCGTCCACAGACAGCAATATAATCACCACTTTCAACCTTAATTTTATGAAGTGACAAGAATACTTTTTGTGCGCTAAAACAAAACAAAAATGACGACTTTATTCAACAATCTCTTCTCTTCCCTGTCATTATCCTTACGCTGGTGACACATGTAAGCACAATGAAGGCTTCCGTGTTTACGTCCGAATGCCGGAGAATGTAATGAGTCGGTGTTCTGACGTACAACCTGGAAGCGCTGGACGTAAACAATGTATGAGAATAACACAGAACAGAAGATATTGTTGAATAAAGTCGTTATTTTTGTTTTGTTTTTGCGCACAATAAGTATTCTCGTCGCTTCATAACATTAAGGTTGAACCAAGTCGACTGTTTTAACGACGTCTTTAGCACCTTTCTGGACCTTAAAAGTGGTGATTATATTGCTGTCTATGGACGAGTCATATCTCTCGGATTTAATCAAAAAATATCTTAATTTGTGTTCCGAAGATGAACGAAGGTCTTACGGGTGTAGAACGACATGAGGGTGAGTAATTAATGACAGAATTTTCATTTTTGGGTGAACTAACCCTTTAAATTCTTGATTACAAAAAAGATAGTAATCAATTATTGTGGAGCATGCTGTCATAGGCTACTATATGACCTTGCCAAAACCTTATAGTTATAAAGATAAAACAATTCTGACAAAGTGGATACCAGGACTCTATTTTCAGTTTATCATGACTCATATTTTTATAAATCCTACGAAATGATTATAGTCGACTCGACATATTTTAACGTCAGCATTAAATGTGTCCAAAACACACTCTGCAGTCCCTGTTTACGGTTGGTTCGACATTCACCACTAATTACAATACAGTTCAAGTTGCTTCGTGAACTTGAACGTGTCGTCCGTCGCGAGCTCCCGCACGTGGCCACTCTGTCGCTCCAGATCAGCGGTCGGGACCGAATGTGAGGCATGTTCACTCTCGCGCTCCTGCCAGCGGCGGTCCAGTGCGGAGCGAGGGGGGCAGGGAGGAGCGCGACTCAGCAGCGGGATTCAAAGCAGTTTGCAGCAGTCACTTCCAGGAGGATGGACGCAGAGATATGCAGTAGCTTCGTATATTAACCTTCAGCAACGGGAGTTTGTATTGCTTCAGAGAGGAGTAGTGAAACGGCGGCTCAGATCTGCGCGAACTTCACCAGCCTTTGGAAGCATTGAAAATACCAGAACGTTGTTTCTTCAGAAACGTTGGTTCTCTGGACGGTTTTGCTCAAGCGCTCTTCACGTAGTCAACGGTGAGTGACTTAAATCTGTTTTGAAAAGTTTGAGCGTTTCAGATGCTTTGTCTATTTTTAAAGTTTTGTTTTAACATGCATTGCTTATAACTAATTATCATCACTATATTTTTTATCTTACTGTAGTTTCATTAGTCCGTAGTAGCCTACTTACTGCATAGTGACTTAACAGTGGCAATTGACTATTGCATTATTGCTGTTTTTTTGGTAATATTTTATTTGGCATTGAATTATAATGGGAATCTGTTGTTTAGAGATTACCTATTAATTTAAACTACTATTTTTGTCACTTGTTCTTATTGTTCTTACTACACCTATTACCAAATCTCACTAGATACATTTTTTTAAATTTTGTTTTTAAATTGTACTATAGTAAGATTAAAAGTTACACTTCATTATTAACTTTTTCAGTTTTCTTCAAAGTATAAAATGTTGCATTGATTTGTCCTCTTACTGATTTCTAGATTATAAAGTTCATTTCAGTTCATTTTCATTTGTGCGTTGTTTTTGTTGTTTGTTTGGCTGTGAGAGTAGTAAAGTGACTGAGTGCTTTATCTTACAAAGGTCATAATTATGTTAAATGTAGGCAGACACCAATTTATCCCAGCAAAAGTAATTATGGCATCCCAGTGTCTTTTGTAATTACAGCATATGGAGCGTCCCTCCTGGAGACACATTGTCTGAATAGCTTTTGTTATTTAACACATTCTCACAAATCCCTATAGTTTATTCTCAGTAGGTTCAGATCCCACCTTTGACTAGTGTTATATACTGTATGATAATTGCAACTTGTTAATTACCCTTAATGTTATCTGAGAATGAATGCAGTGTGTGTTTTTCACAAAACAGTTTGCTTTCAAAGGTTTTGCTGGTGTTAAGGGTCTTTATCTGTAACACTTTCCAATTATTCTCAATTAGATTTGTTAGATTCTCAGTGATATTCTAGAAAGTTTTGTGACATTCACCCACTTACTGTAATGCTGCTTCAGTATGCTAGTTACCACTTCTCACAGTCAGCTGTTGTTGTTTAAAACAGCCTTTGTTTTATGTGCTGTATGACAAGAGTTATGGTACATGTTGTGTTCATTGTAAAGCAATGTTTTTATTCTTAGTCAAATTGTAAATCATTAAAACATTCCATTTTGCAAATCATTGGAACAACTTAAAAGTGAAGACAAGGCATAAAACACTCAAACATTTTAATGTAACGATCCAAGGATTGTCATGTTGGGAGACACCGAAGTGCCTAAACAGTCATATTTTTCCTCTTCTTTAAAAGAATCAGGCTTAACCCTGACCGACTTACCTGTTGTGTTCAACACACTCAGCAAAGAAGTTCTGTTTCTTCTATCAACATAAATTAGATGTTCTGTGAGATTTTATTAACTGAAAACACAACGTCCCTTAATGTAAGATTCTAGGAACCTACATGTGCCCCCCTCTCCTCCCTTCAGTGGAAGATTAAATATTAGACCCAGAATGATTCTGCTGTTATAAAGACATTCTTCACCCTGTCAGCAAAGCCTCTCTCTGGACTTCTAGTCTTATTATGAGTCATATTTAGCAGTTTATCTCTATTTTTGAGGGCTTTAACTTAAAGTTGCCGTATGTGAAACAGGAAATGCTGCATTCATGCACCGTTACTACTTGTACTTATAGCCATTTTTGTGATTTGGAGAGTCTTAAAGAGTTAGTTCACCCAAAAATGAAAATTATGTAATTTATTGTGCACCCTCATGTTGTTCCACACCTGTAAGACCCGTTCATCTTCGGAACACAAATTAAGATATTTTTGATGAAATCCAATGGCTCAGTGAGGCCTGCATTGCCAGCAATGTCACCGAACTTCTCAAGATCCAGAAAGGTACGCAAAACATATTTAAAACAGTTCATGTGACTACAGTGGTTCTACCTTAATATTATAAAGCGACGAGAATACTTTTTTTGCGCCAAAAAAACAAAATAACGACTTTTCAACAATATCTAGTGATGGGCGATTTCAAAACACTGCTTCATGAAGCTTTGAAGCTTTACAAATCTTTTGTTGCAAATCAGTGGTTCGGAGCGCCAAAGTCACGTGATTTCAGCAGTTTGATACACGATCTGAATCACTGATTCGAAACAAAAGATTCGTAAAGCTTTGAAGCAGTGTTTTGAAATTGGCCATAGATATTGTTGAAAAGTCATTATTTTGTTTGTTTGCTGCACAAAAAGTATTCTTGTTGCTTTATAATATTAAGGTTGAACCACTGTACTCATTTGAACTGTTTTAAATATGCTTTTAGTACCTTTCTGGATCTTGAGAGGTTCGGTGACATTGCTGGCAATGGAGGCCTCACTGAGCCATCGGATTTCATCAAAAATATCTTAATTTGTGTTCAGAAGATGAATGAAGGTCTTACGGGTGTAGAACAACATGAGGGTGAGTAATAAATGACATTATTTTTATTTTTGGGTGAACTAACCATTTAACTGCTCAACTGGCAATGCCTACATACTGACACTCTGAATCCTGGCACTGTACATGGTCTGCCATACCCAGCTGCTTCCAGGCATCCCACTGGAAATATTTAGGATGGAAGTGGGTGGGGGAAGAAGTTATAACCGTTTCACCCACCCAGTTCCATCCTAAATATTTCACATAATTATATATCTTTTCAGCTACTCACTGTGCCATATATTTGTATGAAAATGCACACTGGTTTGTTCTATGGGAAACCATTTATTTATTTACGTTTATCATGTATATCTTACACTTGATACACTGTAAAGCAATATGTCTGAAATTTGACAAACTATCGTGGCAGCTGTATTTAATTTTGGGCCTTGAAGTTAAAGGCTTTTAAGTAGAATATATAGCTTTCAAGGGTCAATTTAAAAGTTATTTTTGGATAATATATACACTTTCCACAGAAAAAAGATGAAGTATAAATTGGCAGTATTTGAGATTTCTTTAATCTCTCTGCCAAAATTGTTTTCTTCCCAAGAGAAAACAGTTATGCATGCAGTACATTTCTGTAGTTGTATTGTATGTAGTTTTCTAATTTCAAAAGTGCAGGCAGTTTAATATAAACAGACTGCTCTTAAGAGTCAAGCTGAGGGGAATCACTCACATGAGCTGTCAGAGTGTTTATGGTGTGAAGAGAGGCAAGTCAGTGTGCTGGAAGGCTGGTTACACCATGAATGCCCAGCTGTTGCTGACAGTGTGTGGGAATATGAGGTGAGCGCTCATTGATCACTAGGTCAAATGATATACATTCCATGTAGCTCATAAAACTTTTACCCAACTGCATTGATAGCCTCACTGAATCAAGCACTTGAACGTCTTTTCAGTTTAACTCCTAGTATGGTATTTGATTTGACAAATATAGAGACTGATAAAATGAACAAAGCTCCTGTTTTAATGAATTTGGCATCATACTGTATCAATGGAGATAGAGGTTGTAATTTCATAGGACGTTGGATGGCTTTGGCAGGCATTGCTCCATAACCTTGCCTGCTGTTTTTGTCTTGATTGGAAGTGCACGTCAATAAACCAACACGCTAGCACCAAATTTACGAGGTTATCTCTGATATGTTCAGTGTGTGTGAAAAATTCAGTCCTGGCTCAGAGAAAACCATAAATCTTTGATTTAGTTGCTCTAACATAGCCATTTATTAAATTCACCAAGACTTTACTGTCTATATTTTCAATGAAAAATTGTATTTTTATGTGATTGGAGTCCTGACAGTAGATCTAGTGTTCTTAAGGCTGCCCGCTTGCAGACTGATTTGCTGAGATATGCAAAAGTGTATGTGTTTATTTATGGGTCTGTGTGGAAGCAGTTGATCTGTATCATGTTGGGGGAGGAGCCATCCATTAATATTCCTGAGAGAAAATCAATGTATTCAGCTCTGTTTTCTTGGTTTCGTCTTTCAATTTCTACTAAAATGTCACATGGATAAAGTTTTTTCTGCATTGCTCTGGTCGATTGGCCTCTCTGTGGCTGTTGATTGGATCTCTCATTTTCAATCTATCACAGAGAGCACTGACCAATTTTAGTTCAGGCAGAAACGATGTTCATACAGATTAATTTACACAGAATAAGTGAATCAAATGCAGTGATTGAATGGGTTGTGATAGTGAGAGCTGCGAGGAGCCATTATTCTGCTAAATCCATAGTCAAGATGTCAGTGTAGTGCTGGCCGCTGTGATGTTGAGGACAAGCAAACCCGAGCTTCAAGTCAGCACAATGATTGTGACAGTCTGTTAGCTCCTCCCACAGAGATGCCCCCTTCACTTCCTGTGGAGGTCTTTTGAGCAGCAAGACGTGATGTGTCCAGTGTGATGTAGCGTACTTTGGCCGTTTGCGTGATGAAAGAAATAGGGATGCACTGCAATTTTAGGGCCAATAGTGATCCTATGATCAGTAGCTTTTTTGTGGCAGATACAATAACTGATAGTTTTACTTTTTGTATTTTAACACTTTCAATTGGAATGGCTATATATAATTTATAATGTTGCTAATTTACATTTGTAATCCACATATTTGTTAGTGAAATCTGTGTATAAACATTTTCATAAATAATTCATGATTGTCCTATAACTTTCATACTAAAATTTATTCTAAATTTAAAAAAAATTCAATTGTAGAAACAAGCAAAACCACACGAAAATCACATACTCTGTGTGGCCTTAAATGTGTTAAGATTTTATACATATCTATATTTAATCAAATATGGCTAATGAACTGGTTAATGTGAGGTCTATAATCTCTGTCTGCTTAAAACTATACAATCTGTTTTTGTGTTTGAACTAGTTTTGAGAATGAACTCCATTGCTTCAAGGATCTTGCTGCGTGTGCGCAAAGTTTGCTGAGAGTGATTACGAAAGGCTAAAAAAAGAAACGTTGTGCAGAAAGTCCTTATATATAACTGGTTTAGGTGTATTTTATGCAAATTCGAAACCTTGGCAACATGATCGCTCATTTAGAATAATCCAAATTCATTAGAACAAGTTTTAGAACAAATTCATGTTCATACACATTGTTGTGAATTAGGCAGAATTTTCTGTGAGAAGTTCGGCCACATGTATAAATAAGAATAACCCATGCAATTATTTGTGAATGAGACCCAATGACTTAATTCATTGAAATGACACAGCACTATTTTGGGGGATTTATTACCTGGTTAAAATATGTAGTTCAGTCATGAGGGTGCAAGCTGAGAGGTCCTTTACATGCAATCTGCAAGCAGTCACAATATTACTGCATGGCACAAGCTGATTGGCCTCTGCTGCTCCTGCAGCCAATGAGATTGCTTGCTCAACATTTAAATAGTCAGTTTGCTGCACTGTAAATCCTAACGCTCAAAATAATTGGTTTGAATTGGACAAACTTAAATTAAACAAATTAGTTCAGTTAAATTAACTTATGGGTATAACTTTTTCTTTTGAGTTCACAGCACTGATGTATTTCAAGTAAACTGAACTGTTTCATTGTTTTGAGTTGTATGAACTAATTTCTTTTAATTTAGACTAACTTAAGTTCAACTGAAACTGGGCTGGGATTTCTATTTCCCAGCATGCTTTACCATGGCACTCAAAAAGGTGAGTAAATGCTAAAATTAAGTGTTATATAATGTTTTTTGTGCAAGATTAATGGTAAGGGAGAATTAGTACTGATTAATGTTTTATGCTAATTTAGAAGAGTTTATGTTAATGTGGGTTTTTGGAGAGTTACCATCATGGTGACAAGTGGTGCAAAATTGCTTGGTTTCAGAGCAGGTAAGTTACTGTACTTATCCAGTAAGTGCTATACCAGGCTATTGTTAACATGTTAGAACATTAGCAAGTTGGCATTTTCTGAATTTTCCTATTAGGGTTTACAGTGAAGTAAATAACGTCATAAATAAAAATAGTTAATTAACTAAATATTTTATGTTAATTGCTATCAAAATGTATGAGTTGGCTAACTCAGTTATTAAAGTTAGGAGCAATTAACATGCATGAGTACTACAAAACTTGATAGTTTTGCATACTTAAAATTGAGAACATCATAACTCAAAAAAATATGATGAACTGATTACCTCAATTTTTTTTTTGAGTTAGCCCAACTTATTCAGGTTTACAGTGTGTAAGCTGGTCCTGCAACGCACTGCAACGCATCAGAGCTCCTCTGAAACCCTCCACCTCCCCCAGCATTCATGCTGCAGCAGCATATCTTACACAGTCACAGCGGTGTGTCTGTGTATCTATTAGCAGTAGCAAGTCCATATACTTGCACATTCAAGTTACAAATGGCTGCACCCGCTCTTATGTTAAAAATAAGGTGGATACCATACCAGGAAAAATTAATGGAATTGTTAATAAAAAAATCCCAGTTATAGAGAATAATATTTTGGCCACTGATATATGGTGCACCAATGGCTTACTGAAGTAGTTCAGCATCATGTGCTTGAGCTGCTTTCTATTAGTCAGGAATCTGCCCTGTCAAAGGGCTCTGCAAATCTGTACACCCCCACACTGAGAGAGAAACATTATGAAAACACTGTCCTTTTTGTACGTCCCCTGATTTATGATGTTTGGCCTGCGAGAGATGTAAAGCATGCAGCACTTTCTCTCCATCTAAGTCTCCAAGCTGATGCAACGCAGGGGTCCTCGGCTCACAACTGTTTTCACTGCACGGTGTGTCCCATAGTGATGTGAGTTATTATAGGAGACAAGCCGCTCGCTCTGCCTGAGGCACGCTCTGACTCTCACCTCTTTCTGCTGTGCTCCTGGCTTGTCCAGTGCATCTCCCACTGACTACAAACAAGCAGACTGTGTGACATGCCAGAGTTTCCTGCTTTACAACTGTTGACCTTGCCTGCATTTTAACCTCTGATCTGTCATTAGGTGTGTAAACATTAGTTCAAGAGCGGAATATGGCAGAGGAATGCAATCATGTTTAAGCAGTGAAGAGAGGCTGAGATTTGTGTTTGGAGGCACTAAAGCTGTTTAACCAGTATGTCATCAATGTTTATACAGACTGACCTTTTAATTCCTCTCTTGTATGTGTGTGGTCAACACCCACCTCGCACAAGACCAATCCAGCAGGGAGGGGATGAGACTAAATGTACGTAATGGGACACATTTAGTTAGCATTCAACATTAATCACAACTGTAGTCATTCATTCATTTTAGTCACATGTATTTTGTATATAAGTCTCTATAATACATCTGCTCAATAGAGTTAATTAATATAACCAAAGTAAAACTGATTTGATGGGTGGATCAGAGATGTGATGCTAATTTTTATGTCCTCTATTAATTCATAAAGTAATACGTTTTTTTTTTCAGTATGTCCCTATAATGAACATGATTTCAGTTCCTAAACTGAAATTTATTGTCATACTTTTGTGTAAAATTAAGTAAAATGTAACCATCTGAAAGTGTAATGTAGTCGATTTTCAGCCCGCTTTGTATTGATACAATGTCAGGAGTATATGTAAATTAACAATGTTTACTTCTCCTTTGTGCTACCTGGACCAAGAAATTCATGTTTATTTGTCGCCGGATGATGCAAAACGGCTTTTGACAGCACCAGGGCTTTCGTGAAAACTACAGGTTATACTTCCGCATTTTTGACTGTAAAAACCCGCTGGATCCTTCACTGGAAACCGAAAGTAACTCACTCCCGCTAAATGCTTACTCTTTGAATTCTTGAACTCGGAGACAATAAGTCGCCACCATTATAACTAAAAGTTTGCTAAGAAGTATTTCCTACTATAGCAAGGCGGTATTTGATTCTGGTAAGCGTATACATAACAGACTGGTGGGAGTGGCCTTGGACGGTAACATGGCCAGTGCATTATGGGTGTTGAAGTTTTCCTACCTATTAAGCAAAAGGGAAGACAACAGCCTTTTTTCATTTGCAAATCCATTATAGAGATGATGAAATCCTTTATTGATGCCTCCTCTCTGAAGGTTTGTACCGGCTATGTAAGATAATCCTGAAATCAATCTTTAGTGGAATTTGTCAGATAAAAATTGATGGATGAATTGGAATCCTCTGGTTAAAAAAGTGCAGATAGTTTGAAATAATGCATCTCTTTGGCACAGCATGCTACATAAACCAGAGGGCTTATGCTCAGTTCAGTCATGCTGAACCATGACAGCAGTCTCTCAGGCATGTCTAAAAAACCGTGTGGGCTTAGATTGCCCCGTTTTGAGGGGATTATGTCCACACTGCATAGCACAGCAATTTAAACAGCCCTCATTTTGTGTCCTTAACCACCCCCATCTCACATGGTGGACAGACAGACTTATTAGCGTCTGCATTAGAGACCCGAATCTAGTTGTCGCAGCTTTGTGGATCGCCGTGAAACTTCAGCATGTGTTCACACTTAATCTCCAAAAGCTCTGAGTGACTGTAGCAAGGTTGTTGACCTCTCTGAATAGCCTTGTTAACCTCTCTACTGTTCCCATGTTGAGAGGTATCTGTGAAGTATACGTGAAGGTAATGAGATGAGGTCAGAGTGTCAGGAGATGGTCCAGCAGACACAATAATGTTTCAGTGCTGTCCATTACGGCCACTTTGTCCAGACAGCTTACACATTGAGCCAGCAGCATCCATAACAGGGCCAGTAGTCAGCTTGGAATGTGTTGACCGATGGAGCAAACATTTGGCAGGATTGCAGTGTTTAAGAGTAACGAGCAGAACTGAATGCAGAGGTCCCATTAAATGAAGTATACATTTTCTGACATTCCATTGGCTTTGCAATAATGCAATAGAATGCTCCTAAAATCTGGAAACAAGTTTTTGAATTTTTGAATCGTCCTGAAATCAGTGGGTTTTCTGAATGGGTATTTGGTTAAATTCCTGAAATAAAGTCTGTAGATAACACTAGCCCAAGATGTTTTCACATTTTATTCTACAACGTATAGGGCCATCACAATGATGAACTCATCTTTACACTCCCTCTCTTGCAAACTATTCAAATTCAAACTTGAGATGTCAGAAGTCATGTGACTGTGGTGTAGTTCCTTTAGCTTTTTGCTTCTGTGGTTTGCATTTAGGTATCAAAATTCATAAAAGTTTATTTGTAAAGATCATCTAGAGTAATATAGTAGTTATGGTGTTCTGGCTGAGTTGTTTCTAGGGTGTTGTTATGTGGTTGCTATGGTGTTTTGGGTTGTTTCTAGGGTGTTGTTATGTAGTTGCTATGGTTCTGGGTTGTTCCTATGGTGTTGCTATTTGGTTTTTTTCTAGGGATGCTCTGAGTTGTAAAACGTGCAAGGATCATAAACCTTATCACAGAGCTTATTTTCTGCAATTACCCCAAAGCCAATGTAAAAGTCCTGTTGGGTTTTTGTTGAAGGAACCAGGGTGATGCTAACTTCTGGATTGGTCTACAAAATGACATCATCCCTGTGGCACTCTATACACCACTATCTTTAGTCCTAAAAAGCAGCAAATTCAGGACCTTGTAGTTCATAGGATCCATTTCCCAAAGGTTCCTCATAGCCTGTAAAATCAAATGAACTTAAACAGCATCGCCATATAAAGAATTTATGTGTGTGTGTGTGTATGTGTATGTATGTGTGTGTGTGTGTGTGTGTGAAATTTTGCACTTATTGTAATTGTGGGAAGTGGAGTTAGCTCCATGTGGATGGAGTTTAGTGAATGACTCTGCCAGATCGCCCGTGGTGCTGTTCCCTCTTCAGCCCACTCCATCAGCTGACTCTCGTGTGTTTTCCAATTCCAAAATGAAAAGAAAGTAGGGGTGTACCATAAATTGCCCCTATGAATGCTGCCGCTATTAACATTTTACCATAAGTGCAGACAGTTGGAAAAAGAAGAGAAATAGTTGTTTTTCCTCTCTCTGTGGTGTGGCGTCCACCCTCTGGCTCTGTCTTCCCACCCCTTCACTGGAGCCAGGAGATGAGGAATGGTCTCTTTGGCTGCTGATGTTTTCGCAGCTCCGCCTGTGAGCTCTGGGGTTCAGTTCAAGCCCCACAGTAATTTTATTACCCCTCTCCTCAACAACACAAACACTAAACCTCTCCTCCCACCACATAACTCTTGATTTATGTCACTACAACCACCTTGTCCAAAAACTTCCCTGACATTTCCAGGGTACTTTCTGAATCACAGCATTCATGGCTGAGACGAGCTGTCATATAAAGCTGTGATGGGGGCAGACAGATTTCCACTGAATGCTCTTGATTTAAATGCATGGTTGATATATATATATATATTTCCCTCATGCTGTTTGGGTGCTCTGTCGTCTTCTTAACTTATTTTTAGGAACTTATTTAACTTATTATGCTGCTGCTCTGTTAATGGAGGAATCAGTAATGTGTGTGGATTTGTATTAGAGACAAACAGTCTCTCGTTAATACTCAAATTCACAAGAAAACATATATAGCAGTAGTAGTATATAATTCAATGACCAGTAATGATAATTAGTGGGGTTTGATATATTAAAAAAGTTTCGAAAACGTCTCTTATGCTCACCAAGGCTGCATTTAATTGATCAAAATAGAATAAAAACATAATATTGTGAAATATTATTACAACTTAAAACAGATTTTTTAAATGTCAAATCACATATTATTTTATGTAATTTATACCATATTTTAAAATGTAATTTATTCATGTGATGGCAAAGCTGAAATTCCAGCAGCCATTACTCCAGTCTTCAGTGTCACATGATCTTTCAGAAATCATTCTCAAATGCTGATTTGCTGCTCAAGAAACAAGAAGATTTGTGGCCTGAAAAGTCTGAAAAGTGAGTTTATGAAGTTATAAGATATTGTTTATCTGAATAGGACAATTTGAGTAATCTGACTGTGTGAGTAGTTTATTTTACATCCATCAACATTTTTTTGGGACTGTTGTGCACTTATTATATGTCCTAATAGAGCAGTATGGATTTCCTGTTGTCCATAGAAAGAAATAGGAGTCTACCTTATGGATTACATAAATATTTTGAGACATTTAATTTTCTCTACAGTCAGCTAACACTTCAGTGTTGTACTACAACTATTTATCAGTGTCATGATCACATTGGGCAGATAAATGCAAGGTTTTTTTTCTCATTTTGGTAGTGACACCTAATAAACAAAACCCCACAAAAGGTGAGGTGATATCTGTTCATCATATAAAGGGATTGTGTCTGTTCAAAATGCTTGGACTAAAGCACTCGGTTCATGTGGGTTTCTTTTATAATTACTTTTTTTTTAAACTTTTTGAAGCATTACATTTTAGTGGTATGCACTTTCATTGGAGGAACAGAAATCTCTCAGGTTTCATTAAAATAAATCTTTATTTGTGATGAACAAAGGTCTTCTAGGTTTGGAACGACAAGAGGGTCAATAAATAATGACAGAATTTTAATTTTTGGGTGAATTATCCCTTCAAATAGCTGTTTTGCATTCGACCATTATCAGCATTCATTGAAAAATTATCAGAACCTAATGATAGTCAAAGCGATAAATTCGTTGACCTTTGAGTATGACCTCCTTTTCATTTAGGTCAGATGCCTAAAGCAGAAGTCTGTCCTGAATGTGTGAACTTTAACCTGTCTGAACCTCTCGGTGGGGAATTGTGAGAAAGTGAGTCGGGTTTAATTGAGCATCACATCGCTTGTCATGGAGGCAGCAGCATGGAGAGGTGAACAAAACCAGGACAGCACAGCTGGGAGACCAGCCAGTGAGAATGTGCTTTATGTTCACCAGCCACTACAGGCCACTTTGTGAATTGCTGCCAGATTAGTGTAGAATACTGAAGCTGTGTGTCAGTATTGATTTGAGAGGTCTTCAGTTTATTTGGTGACTCAGCATTTCCCTTCTGAACCTAAGCACAAAAAGAATATAGATCCCGATATCGCAGTACTGAGATCATCTCATTTGCTTGACATTTTAGTCTTATGTAGGTTTATTTCTGATTCTTTATAATTTATTTGGTAAATAAGAATATATTACTCAAAACATCATGTTGTATATTTTTCAGAGCTATTGAAGAAAAATAAATAAAAAAAGTAATCTTACAATTCTGACTTTTTTTTCTAGCAATTGTGAGTTTATCTTTTTTATCTTTACATTTTTTCACACAACTGCGAGTTTATATTTCACAATTCTGACTTTTTTTCTCAGAATTGTGAGTTTATATCTTACAATTTTGGCTTTTTTTTTGCAATTGCGAGTTTATATTTCACAATTCTGACTTTTTTTCAGAATTGGGAGTTTATATCTTTCAATTCTGGCTTTTTTCTCACAATTGCGAGTTTATATCTTACAATTCTGAGAGAAACAGTCAGAAAGTCAGAATTGCAAGATATAGACTCGTAATTGCAAGTAAAAAAAAAGTCAGAATATAAGGGGAATATAAGCGTGATATAAACTTGCAATTCTGAGGAAAAAAGTCAGAATTGTGAGATATAAACTTGCAATTACCCTTTTATTTTAATGGAAACAAGCTTCCATACAGAGATGTACAATTCTGAACAAAAATAATAAAACAGTTTTGTTAGGCTACCTATCATTAACATTTTATCTGTATTAATCAAAATGTTATAAATGCAGTTTTCGAGCAGTAATTTGAGATGGATAGAAGCTGTCCTGACTCTTTTAATGGTGAAGCCGCTTCTTCTGTTTTTGTGCCACATAGCAAAAAGGATTAGAGTCAGTTACATAACTCCCCCCAGAGCCTCTCCTCATGCATGGCCGTCTGGAACAGAATCTCTAAATAATGATTTTGAGGTTTTATTTATGCTTAATTTGCACAATCCCTTTTGTTTATTAATGCATCTGCCTTCTTTTCATGTTTGATGAGCTAAAATGAGAGAAGACTCAGAGAAAGAGGGAGTGATGGGGTATTTATAGAGTGTCCTGCTGTGGGGCTGGCTGGTCTGTCTCTCTGAAGCATTGCGTCCTGTCAGACCCCATCAGATCTCCATATGGACTCGAGCTCACGCACACACAGAATACTACAACTATATCACTCCCAATTAGACATTTAGCATTTTTACAATCAAAAAACCTGTTTTGAACGTTATTCTGTTTGGATGTACTACTGTAGATTTTTGTTGTTGTTGTTCCAAAAGATAATGTCAAGGGGGATCAGGCAAAAACAAGAAGGGGAGATGATTTAGCATTTTATTTTAAACAAAGAAGATAATCCAAAATGAAGAAGATCACAGGAAAAACGTGTGGCAGCAGCATAAACAACACAAGAAAAAGAACTGAACAAACTGAGGGTACGTTTACATGACAACGATGTACTAAGATTTCCTTTGCGTTTTTGTTGTCAGAGCGACTAAAAACGCTGTATTATGCTTCCAGGCCAGTAGTTGGCGATGTCACCTCTGCATGATGTCACCGTTTTCTCAAATTTGTGTTTTTGTAGTTTACACAAAGACAATAACGATATTGTATTCAAAAACTTTGAGGCCCTCAAAACGCTGTTGTTGTGTAAATGAACGCCCAAAATGCATAAAAAGTTTTCCATCTTTAATTGAAAATTGTGTAGTGTAAACGCCCCCTCAGGGCCATATACAAAGGAAAACACTAGGCGAGAAACGAGGTAACTAATTAAACACAGGTGTGACGAGGGAAATCAAAAACCACTAATGAACACAGACAAAGAACTGATCCAGAAACAGTGCAAACCAGCTAACAGGATAACAACTCAAACAATAAACAATGACAGAGACGAACCAACTCAGAAACAGACCAAACAAAACGTAATTTAAACTAAACATTTAATAGTTTTAGTTAACAATAGCAAGATTGTTCTCAAGTTGATTGATCTTGCTTTAAGGATTTTTACTGAAAAACAAAATAGTAAATACTGAATAAGACAATTTTTGCAAGGTTGTGTGTCTGCACTGTATATTGGGTAAAATGTAAATACAAACAAATGTTGTTGCCTGAGGTTCATACACACATACAAACACTTCCTTATTGAATACAACAAGCTTCCTTGTGTTATGAATGTGGATGATATCATGAAACAAAAGCTCTTTATCACAAACTCATCCTTCTATAAATGACACTAAACACACATGTGTAATCCATCTATCTTGTCTGAGTTAACAAATTCTTATCATGCAACCTTGCACAGGGTCCCAGAGGGATTAGATAGCAATATATGCTCTTTGGCCCATCTATTTCTCCAGGTCGTCCCTTTCTCACCACATTTAAAGCTTTCTGAAGGGATTTACCTGTGCTTTTGCTTCATTTCAGTTGTTTTTTCCTAAGATCTTCTCATATGTAAGTCAAGAAGCCATAACACTCGAGTCTGTGACCATTTCAGATGGCTGCACATCGTTGCATGTTTATACATATGTCAGATCCTGTGTTTGACAGCAGTAACATAGCAATGTCATCATAGCTTTGATCTCGCACATCTGTTACAGAGATTATGCGCTGAGGGAGAAAAAGCTGACATCAATGTTTCATGCCTTCAGCTGAGCTGCATCACACATCCTGTATGTCTCTGAAGTTTCACCAGTGGTGCTCCTACATTCATGTAGTTAAGACACGGACTCTTGTCCTGTAATGCTTACTAGAGCAGTCTGTTTTAGCCTTTGGCCCTTGAGTGGCTCACTCTCTCAAACACACATACAGAACAACGCACGTGTTCCTGCTGCCCTGCTCTGTCAGGGAAACTGAAGGCCTCCCTTAGGGCACTCAGGCTGATGACTTCATTGGCCTTGTTTGTTTTCTGCCCTTGGGGCTGGAGCGGAGAGGGAAGAGAGAGAGCGCTGGCTCATCCTGACACTCCAGCACAGGAAACGGTCTAGTCCGGGCTGGAAACAGACGCTGAAAGAACCCGTTGGAAGCGGCATTCAAACATCTGGTTTCATGTGGGTAAGCATACTGTCACCCTCTGTGCCATCATAACACTGGAAGTGTAGATGCCTCTTATGTGGAAGTGAAAATAAGGTTCTCAAAAACATGACAAATAAGGCCCCTTCACACAAGTGAAACGAAACATCTTTAGTGCAAGATAGCTGCAATGTCAAGTCAAATGTATTTTTATAATACATATTTTTATATCTTAATATCTTAATGCTCTATAGTCGCATTTAGCAGGTTATAGCTGGGCAAAAATATAGTTTACATTTTGAGTAATCAAGCAGTTGAGATATGCTATCCACCTTATTTTTTAATGTAAAAGCAGGTACAGCCATTTGTAACTTGGTTTGAGAGCCTAACCATTTGTAATGGTTAGAGAGTCGGATTTGTAACCCGAAGGTTGTGGGTTTGAGTCTCAGTACCGGCAGGAAAATGTAGGTGGGATGTGAATGAACAGCGCTTCCACTCGCATTATCCACAACTGAGGTGCCCTTGAGTAGGAATGGGCATTTCAAGCAAAAATAATATTCGATGATTGCTGGGAATTATTCAAATATTATTCAAAAATTGCACCCCTCCCCCACATGCACTCATGTATAGGCTCATGTACACACACATAAACAGAGAGCGAGGGAGAGAGAGCATTCACGCTTTCAATCTTTATGATAACCAGCTGTTTAATTCATTAGGGAATAGGCTATCTAAATTTTAGGAAGATCATTTTTATTCCATGTCTGCAAGACAGACTTTTCAGGATAGGAGATGGACTAAAAATGAACTTCCATACCTTACTGCCAGATTCTGGAAGATAAATTCTTCAAACAGTTGGACACGAGGATGTGGTACTGGTCCTTCACGAGTCACTTTCAATCTGTCTGTCTATAAAGCCTATAAAAACAAAACAGTCTTCATGTATTTTACAATACTTCAGCTTGTGATTCTTATTAAGTGTGGGTCATATTTCAGGATTTTTTACCATAGCAAAGTCTCTGAGATCCTGACACCTTGCACTTCTGGAGAATCCAGGTAGGTTGGAGTTCTGGAAAAGGGTGGTGCTGGAGACTAAAGGGTTCCTGATGGTTTCACACACCTAATTCTTCACCTTATTTCTTAATTCTTTTGCAGTTAAAATGTGTCTTTTCTTCTCCACCTGTTTTTGTCTGACCCTGCTGACCCAGTGAGCGTTTTTCTGTCCAGTGGTCATGCTTTAACTTTGCAATTTCTAGGATTGCATTAGTATTGCATTGTTCTCATGGCCATTTAATAATTTTTGACTTTTCAGTCTGAGTTAAATCTCTTTTTGGCTCATTTTATCTGTAAAAGAAAACCTGCCTAATAATTATGCACACCTGAATATAAGGCGTTTTTTTTTTTACTTCCAGCCTTCATGAACAATTATATATCACTTATAAATGATTAAATACAAAATTAATAGTAGTTATTAAGATTGATGTGGTTTGGAATTGGTAAAATTTGCTTAAAAAAAAAAAAGATCAGAAATATGATCATGATGCACGCAGTGTATATTCAGAGGAATGTGTTGTTTTGAATATTCACAGCATATTTTTGTTAATAAACAATATATTTTAATGAAAGCTAATACATGTTTTTGTTTTAATTTCTTTTTTATTTTTGTTTACCTTAAACATGTTTGAGAAATGAGTGTTAATAACATGCACTCATGCTGTTTGTGTCTTTGTGTTTACGGACTGAATGTTTGGATCCCATTGTTTTTCTACATTGTCTGCACAGTGTTTCATCATAGTCCAATGGCATTCATTTTTCAGGAGTACGCCCACAGGGACTCAGTTGAGGATTTACTGAGGTTATGTGTTATATATTGCTTTTACAATTATTTGAAAAAGCTTATATTTTCCTCCCCATTGAGTTTGTGGGATAAAATCTCTGTAATGTACTGTAATCTTGTTTCAGTTTTGGCTTCTGTGTGGTTCCGCTTTCTGGTAGGAGGATGTGATGCTTATTTGGCTCTTAGAGGCACTTGGATCTAGAATGTGTTATTCAAACGAAGACTAAGGTCACTAAGCGAGAGGTCTGATAGACTGCATTTTAAATAAAATGTCTAATTATAAGATACTTGGCTGCCAAAGCTGCCAAATTGTGGTCACTCCAATCAAATGTACATTAATACTGTGAACTGAGTCAGTTGGGCGGTTATGAAGTCTTGGACTTTTAAAGTGAAAGTTGATTATATTGTACAAGGCTATGATTGTTCAGTTTTGGAAGGCAAAGCCTTCCAAAGGCAAAGCCCAGTTAAAATCTGCAGTCCTGTCTGTTCTTCCACTTTGTGACTAGACAAATACAGTACTTCTCATTTTCTGCTCCAGATGAGAAATCAAGACTAATGCTAATTCCTGCTCTTAATGTCCTCTCTGGTGTGATCTCAGTGGAAGCTGCACGATTAATCGTTAAAAGATCGCAATCTCAATTGAAACATACACGCCATCGTATTCCTAAATGACAACGATTCAGATATGTTTATTAAACCTTTGACAAGTACGATCATAGGAAACATTCAAATCTGCATTGGCGCCGCTAATCCAGAGAGAGCAGTTGTCATGTATAGGTATGAAACAGCTTCACAAAAAGACTTTTCAACCACACAGTATCATTATTTCTGTTACAATATTTCAGAATAACTGAGAAAAAAGTTTATAGTTCAGATATAAACACTGATGTCTATGGTAATGACCAAATGGAGCAGATCACCTTTTGAAAGTAAATTGACGCTTCAAGTAAAGATATCATTTACATCGTTACGCCAATAGGTGGCGACAAGCAACTGTTTAAATGTATTTGTCATTGAATCATTCAAGAGATTCCTTCAAAAACACTGGTTCATCCAATACATTTAAACTGGTTCATCCAATACATTCAAACCGATTTTAAAAAAAAATTCTAATTAATTAAATTCTTTATAAAGAATGCAGCATTTTACATTTTGTCAGAACCTCTAGTAAATTAAACTTTTTTGTTGTTGTTGTTTTTAGTTGTCTATTCAGAATCGTGGGAGAATTGTGATGTCTATTTTATGTGATTGTCAGTTTATCCAGAATCATGCAGCTCTAATGGAAACCAAGGGTGATCCAGAAAGAGAATATGAATACAAGTGTTTTACTATTACTATTACTGTGAATATAAAGTATAGAGTTTGTACGCTTAAAGAGTGAAAAACAATTTGATGTAGGATTTACTTTTCCCTAAAAATGCTAGTAAATTTCATAATTACAAAAAATGGTAAGTAACACATTGAATTAGATGTGAAATTTTGAAGTAGAAAGACTCAAATAGCGTTTTCTTTGAAAGTGTACTCCAACAATCTTTGTTTTATTTGCAACTTTGAAAAAGCTTTTAATCTAATTAGAAATTGACTGTTTTACCTAATATGTGTGCTTGCCTTATATTTTTTGCTTATTACGCTACCATGTTGTGAGCGATGGCAAGTTGAAATCAACTGTGGGTCGAGTTTCCTGTGAGTTTCGTGGGAGTACTAGTCTAATAATTTAGCATTTTAAACCCAATTTTAATGGGCCAACTCAAGAATGAGATGCTAAAAAGTGTGGCTGATTTGACTTCTGGTTCACATGTCACATTTGGCAATATAAGGTCATGTTGAGCATTATGGGATATACAGTATTCTGTTGTATAATGCTCATTTTGGCAAAAAGTAGAAGACCATCCAGGTATTCAGTGCATACAGAGAATGTGGGAACTGTTTACATATGTACTGCAGGCTGTCCTCACCTGTCCCCCTTTGTTTCTGTGACTCAGCAAATTGTATTCCAGACTTTGTTTCTAGCAAACTATTAAATGGCTGTGCAAATATCAAATAAAAGATAACTGTGATGGGTTTTGGTCCACTCTCTCTGCCTTTCAGCAAAATCAGTTGAGAAAAAGAAGGAATTTGAGAGTGCTGGATGGAGAGAGTAAGAATGGGGAGGCAGATGGAATTTGTGGGAAATTCATCCTAGGGTTATGCGACAGTCAGAGATGCTATGAGAAGCTCTTTTGAGTATTTTTTTTTTTTTTTTAACGCAAAGTTTTTCTGCCTCATCAAGAATGATGTTGAAGGCTAACTGAAGAATTTCTGGAGTAGTGTAGAGGGAAAAAATCCTCCTAGACCCTTTATACTTTTTCCACACAGTTGTTTTAAAACTTTATTTGCTTTCTCATGTCCTTCGTTTAGACCTGTCAGGAGAAACCTTCTTACAATGGAGTTAGCCCTTATTTGGCCTTTTGTCACATGATGGTATGATGCAGCTAGTTATTATTAATTAAACTTTACTACCTCTAATAAAACCAATCTGTACTGAGATCCCTCTACAGTTATAGTCTCTCATTCCCAGCTGTGCTCCCTCTGGTGGTCTGAGGCTGAACTGCTATTTTTACTACTACTTCAGAATCTGAATCCTTTGGAAGATTTAGAGGTGCTGACTGAGTAATTGTAAAAATACTATTTGTGGGAATTTGTACTTACCTGAATAATTATATATTTACTATCTTATATTTTCAAATAAACCCTTTGCAGGGATTGTGCATTTAATTAACTTTATAATGAGCAAAGTCTTTGCTTGATTTCACCAGTTTATTAAGCTTCTTTTTAGTACAATTAAATGTGATAATAAGCCAGGGTTATTATATAAATATAAAAAAAAAACTTTTTTGTTATGTAAAATAAAATAAAACAACTGAAATAAAATAAAATATAAAAAAGCAACAAAAAAGCAAGGCAACATTTCACATTTTAATTTAGTTTAACTTGATTTACTGAAACAACAAAAAATAAAATTGAAATAAAAATAATAAAAACTATATAGACCAAAAAATTAAATTAGTTAATTAACCTAAATTAGTTAAACTTTAACAAATTAAAATGAAAAAACAAAAAATAATAATATTAATAAAAACTATTTTATCTCAATGGTACTAAAATAATGGCTAAATGCTTTGATTTGTAACTAAAATTTTGACACTGTACAAATACATAAAACAAATATTGTTTGCATATTGCATATTTATACTCTATAGTATGATTATATAATATTTGACAATATAATATATATATAAACACTTTTTTTTATCAATAATACTAATGTTTTCTGTTCTTTTGTGTCCTGTTCTCTTGTCTGGGTATTTGCCTTTTGCTGTTTGTAAAAATGAGCACTTCAAGATGCATAAAACAATCACTTAGCGTTTTTTGTTGCTGTTACATATTTAATCTGTACCGTCCTTTCACAGAGTCTCTTAAAATTCACGTTGCGAATGCTGAACCGTGTCCTCTCTGGGGTTGCTCTAGCTCGGGTGTTGTCTGCCACGAAATCAAACTGAAAAAGGCATAAATTGAAGCAGCAAATCATCTTTTATGTATGTGTGCTTGCACAATGAACATAGTGAAAACTGGGACAGTCAGCAGAGCATTAGAACAACAAAGCTGCTTTTACTTTCCTGGAAAACAATGCTAGTACTGACAGAAAGTGGAGAGATTTACTGCTTTTACTTATCAGACAGGATAAAGGGTTAGAATTGCATTACGAATTATTGAGATATTTTTATTCTAGTTGTTTTGAGACCACAAATAGTTCTGAGTGAACAGGACTGACATGAGAAATCTCTCGGTTGGTGTTATAAGACTCTGTTATGTAACTCTCTCTCAGGCAGCTGCGTCCTTCATGCTTAAATCGCAGTTGTCTTGGGACTTAATGTGAGGCGTCTCTGCAGTGATGATGTTGAATATGAAAGGACAGAGAGAGTTATGCTGGTGGATGCAATGCTTCCATGGTCACAATACTACACCCAGTCCATTAGGAAGGGTAACAGCAGATGTACAGCAGTGAGAAAAAGTGATCCTGACATTGAGAGTCATATTGGAGGTTTGTAAGCATCTTAAACATAGAAACGGCAGATGTGTGCTTGAGCGATGAGCATCACTCACATCAGAGCTGAGCTCTTGTGTCCTTGAGTTGTCTCTGAGATGATTGAAGACGCCGTGTGACTTTGACATCACTGCGCTGCTGTTAGACCATTACACCCGCCTAATGACACCGTCGTGGAGATTAACGACATTAATCAGCTGCTGAGGGGCGTTCGGTTACTGACACTGACGATCTAAAGTACGTCTGTGGAAAAGAGTACAGCTTGCTGCTGTCATACTCCAGAGTTTCAGTTGAGAAATGTAATTTTTTTTTTTACCCTTTAAAACAGCTTGAAAGGGTTAGTTTACCCAAAAATGAAATTACTCACCCTCATGTCGTTCCAAACCCGTAAGACCTTCGTTCATCTTCGGAACACAATGATGAAATCCGAGATGTTATTTTATCCCCCAAAGAAAGCAACATAATTACCACATTCAAGGTCCAGAAAAGTAGTAAAGACATTGTTAAAATAGTCCACATGACTACAGTGGTTCAACCTTAATGTTATTAAGTGACGAGAATACTTTTTTGTGCGCAAAAACAAATATAACAACTTTTTTTAACCATTTCGTCTCTTCTGTCATTCTCCTTTTTACGTTGTATAGACAGTGCAGCGCTTCCGTGTTCTACGTCAGAACGCCGACTCAGTAATCATTCTCGATTAGTTGGGTCTTTGCTCTTACATTTACACTACTGTCCAGAGGTTTTTAATGTTTTTGAAAGACGTCTTTCTTTCTAACACTGTGTCCTAACCAGACACGCTGCGACACCGCGACAAGCGATAAAAGGTAACTTTTCCATGTTAATCGGAGTTTTTGTCCTAACCAGCCGCGACGGCGACGCGAATATTCTATTTTAGAAACGGTTTATATTTCTCCTGCGACGTCGCGGCTGGAACAGCAACACAAAGTATGGCAATGACAATATCAGGTACTGTTTATGTGCTTTATTTAATGTTAAAAGCGTCTAACGTGAGTTTGAATATCGTTCTGTGTTCCCAGCTTTTTAGCTGTAATGAAAACAACACTAGCTAATTCACCTCAGATCTTGAAAATAAATAAATGGGCACAAGAACGTTCAAACTGTCAACTCAATGTGAACAAACAAGTGTATTCTATGACAAAGATTGGTTCAGTTACTCTGTATGTACTTTAAGTAATGTTTAAATTGTGTAATATTTATGAATTTTACTATGTACTTGCCCATTTCATTGTGTCTGCTGTGCTCTTGCCGAGAGAGCCCGCCCACACTCTCTTCTGATTGGCTGTGGTTTTTGATTGATTTGATTGCTTCACATTTTCGCGTCGCGTCTAGTGTGGACAGTCAAATTGCTCGTCGCTGGAATCTTATCGCATCGCGACTGGTTAGGACACGGTGTAAGGGTATGTTTACATGACAATGATGTACTAAAAACTGAAAAGTTATTCCTTTGTGGTTTTTACGTATAGACAAATGATCTCCGTTCACATGGATCCGCAAAAAAACGACTGAAAACGCTGTATTCTGCTGCGAGGCCAGTAGATGGCGATGTCACTTTGTACAGAAACTACGCGCCTATAGAATGAACATGCAATACAAATGACGTCACCGTTTTCACAAATTCGTGTTTTTGTAGTTTACACGGACATGATAACAGTATTGTTTTCAAAAACAAAACTTTGAAACCATTTTTCAAAAGTTTGTATTTTCAGGCTCCCAAAACTTTTTTTTTAGTACTACTGATACACTGAACCTCAGAATGCCCTGTGTTCAGATCAGTAGAGGGTTCTTATGAAAGGACTTTAAGATGAGGTCTTGATTAGAGAAAATAGGACGATACAGACAGGAAGCAAAGCAGGTGAATTATGATGAGTTCAGGCTCTTTTAAGCCCATAAGAGTATCCTGTCTCTGAACCGAATCGCAAGCCTGCAGTCAAAGGTCAGCAAATGTGGCTCAGTTGTTAGTTTTATCAAAATTAAAATGCTAATGCAATCCCAAATCTCAGAAGCAGTGCGAGTTGGATGGTAATCCGATTCTCCATGACAGAAATAAATAACAGCATAAATCCACAGTCCAGTTTTTCCTAATACCTGAAACAGGTTCTGGTCAGACTTTCTATAAACATTTTACCACCCACATTTCTTTCAGTATCTATCACATAGTTGCGTCCAAAAGTCTAAAAACCCTAGTAAAAATGCTTGTTTTGCATTCTTTTCCAATTCAATACAAAATTATGAATTATAAAATTATATAATAAGCATAACAATTTCATAAAATGTCACCAGGAAGGTACATGTTCGGTTTACTTAATTTTTTTGTGCCCACGACATATTAGTTCATAGGAATGTCATAGCATGTTGAGGCCACAATATTTTAACCTGTGGCAACATGATAATATTTTGTGGCCACAAGTTAATTTTGTCAAGGTAATGGCATTATCTGACATAATGACATAAGGATGTCATTACCTCAACAAAATGATCATGTTCTCACAAGTTATTAATACCTCGCAGTATATCATGTTTTTCTATACTCTATATATCAGTTTTTCCTGTTTTTATATCCTATAACTAAAGACCTAGATTTTAAAGTTAAAACTAGTAGCAGTCTGGACTCATTAAAGTTCAAAACCCTCAGTTCACCATTAATTTAGGCCAGTCTGTGACCCCGCAGGCCGCTTCTCTCCATGTGTGGGTGCCTCAAAACTCCCAGTCCATGTATTACAAGTTCAGAGGGAGTCAATCAGCGTCTGTATTGTGGTGCACGGCTGGTGTTGTATTGTCCTGCTGTGTATCCATACGCGTGGTTCTCAGGGATGGGCAAATGATGAGAGACATTGAGCTGCGTCCCTGTCTGGAAGGAGGGATGATGGGGTCAGAGAGGAGGTGGAGGTGGAGGAGAGAAGTGTATTGATGCTGCTCTGTCCTCGAGTCCCTGACGCTTGGCCCTCACCATCTGCCACCCTGCAGGCTCTCTCTTTTTCTTGCTGAGCCCAGAATGGGTCAGATACACATTTACCTCATATAACAGTACTGCTGCCTACGTGAGCAGGTGAGGAACAGGAAGACACTGTAAGGTTAATGGGGAGAATGTGGAGTCTTTACAGGATAGTTTGAGTACAAGTGAAAATTGTCATCATTTACTCACCTCATAGTGAAACATTTATTTGCATAGAACTCACAAATTCTCTACAGTAGCAAAATTTCCACCCTTTTACATATAATGAAAGTGGATGGTGACCAGTAGCTGTCAAGCTCCAAAAAGGACAAAAATGCCCCATTCAAATGTACCATCTGCTATAGCACTTCTGGTGCATTTGCTATATGTTAACAGTATTTGCATAAAGCAAGCAGTGTAGAACACTTAATATTCAGTACTGAAGAAAATGGAGATCTGCATCTTGAATGTGCTAGAAGAACTAGGGCAGAAGGCAAGATTGTTAGTAAATAATATCCAAAATTCTTTTCATGGCATAGGAAAATATATCAAATCATATGTATTCAGAAGTGTTAGAATTTAGTTGTTTTACTTCTATATTTTTCGTCCTTTTTGGAGCCTGACAGCTTTATTGAAAAGAACACCTTAGCATACTTTTTAGAGTTTTTATCATGGAAATATATTTATATAGTGTGAAATGAATATGAATGTACAGTTTTCGGACAAATTATTGCATGGTAATTACAATTAAATAATGTCTTGTTGTTTAAATCTATATTAGCTGAACTTTAGAGTGCTTTTTGACCCTCGTAAGTACATTTTTATATGTAATTTAATAATTAATTATATTGTCTTTGAATTATATATAAAGTGTGCCGAATGTACTGACATGCATTTATGGTCATCTAAAATATACTT
The DNA here is from genome assembly GCA_037950665.1 of Hypophthalmichthys nobilis. Taxonomy (NCBI): domain Eukaryota; kingdom Metazoa; phylum Chordata; class Actinopteri; order Cypriniformes; family Xenocyprididae; genus Hypophthalmichthys; species Hypophthalmichthys nobilis. Next base: position 28,109,151 of record CM075477.1, on the reverse strand, counting down.
TAATGTTATTTTTATTGAACCTTGTATGTCATGTATTTGAGTATATTTGTAATTACAGATTTGTAATTTGCACTTTAGTACATTAATATATTAACTTTAAATGTAATAACGAATAACACACTAGAGTTAAAATTATAATCAAGTACTTTATATGCGGTTTAGTATGTTAGTCAACACATGAAAATAAGTGTTCTTCTTTAAAATATGACAAAATTGTACTTAAATGGATAGTTCACCCAAAAATGAAAATTGTGTCATCATATACACACTCTCATGTTGTTCCAAACCTGTATGAATCTCTTATGTTGAACACAAAGGAAGCTATTTTGAAGAATGTTGGTATCCAAACAGTTGTTGGACCCCATTGACCTCTATAGTAGGAAAAATAATACTATGGAAGTCAATGGGGTCCAACTACTTTTTTCGATACCAACATTCTTTGAAATATCTTCCCCATTGACTTCCATAGTATTATTTTTCCTACTATAGAGGTCAATGGGGTCCAACAACTGTTTGGATACCAACATTCTTTAAAATATCTTCCCCATTGACTTTCATAGTATTATTTTTCCTACTATAGAAGTCAACATGGTCCAACAAATGTTCTTCAAAATATCTTCCTTTGTGTTCAACAGAACAAAGAAACTCATACAGGTTTGGAACAACTTAAGGGTAAATGATGACTGAAATTTGATTTTTAGGTGAACTATCCCTTTAAGTATGTTAAGGAACAGTCATGAAGCTATACTCTCGTCCTACACTTCAGTGCCTTTTATTTCATTAATATTGTATTATTTGCAAGTACAGCTTTTTTAAAATACACTTTTATTTGAAGTACACTACAAGTGCACATTCACTATAATCAAACACACTTTTTTTTCACAAGGGTTGAACATCATGGCACATTGTAACAGTCGCACCACAGCTCTGATGAGAGTTTGACCTCTTAAACTGTCTCCAGTCCAGTCAGGCAGATGTCTGATCCTCTGTATCTTGTATCAAATGTCATTGAGTTCAGGAAGTAATCAGCACTTTTATTGTCAAGAACTAGAGACTGTTTTTCAGACAGAAATGAAAGATATATCAGCTTGAATGGTAGTACAGCAACTTGAAACCAAAGAGCTGTGCCAATTAACAGGCTTACGTTTATCTCCGACAGGCCAGTTGAGGTCATGGCAAAATCAATGGGCCATATTGTATCAGTTTGCAGACAGTGGCTCAGTGATTAATTACTGCACAACGTGTTTATGTTTCTGTGTGGCCGATAAGGGAGAGGAGGAGCATATGAGTCAGAATGAAACTTATTATTAATTTATTGTACATACGAGTGTGCTGCTGTACAGTGTTGGCTAGTAACTAAATAGAAGTAATGGCACTACTAAATTTTCATTGTGAATTTCACTCATTTTGTTGTGCACAAATAATCATACACACTTTCCTGAACTGTTCTATCTCTCATAGTAGGGGTGTGCTAAGGTCTTCTTTTTTATAGTAAAATATTTAGTTATATGTTGCTATTCATTAATATTTTTAAAATAATTATATAACTTATAGGTATACACTACTGTTTGAAAAGTTTGGGGAGTTTTTTTTTTTTTTTTTTTTTAAACTTTCTGTTCATCAAAGAATCCTGAAAAAAAAGTATGACTTTTCCGACAAAAATATTAACTGTTTTCTGTGGAAGCTTGTTTTAGCCACTGAATAAAAAATAAAAAATGTATAATTGTGACTTTTTATCTCGCAATTCTGACTTTTTTTCTCAGAATTGCATGATATAAACTCACAATTGTGAGTTATAAAGTCAGAATTGTGAGATATAATCTTGCAATTCTGAGAAAAAATCTTTTCCCCTCACAATTCTGACTTTATAACTCACAATTGCGACTTTATCACGCAATTTTGACTTTATAACTTGCAATTCTGACTTTATAACTCGCAATTCTGACTATTTCTCGCAATTGTAAGTTTATATCTTGCAATTGTGAGAAAAAAGTCAGAATTGTGAGATAGAAAGTTGCAATTACCTTATTAATTTTTTATTTTGTATCGGAAACAAGCTTCCATAGTTTTAAACATTAATAATAATAATAATAAATGTTTCTTGCACAGCAAATGAGCATATTAGAATGATTTCTGAAGGATCATGTGACACTGAAGACTGAGTAATGATGCTAAAAATTCAGCTTTGCCATCACAGGAATAAATTACATTTTAAGTTATTTTTAATTGTAATCATATTTCACGTTTATATTTCATATTTATCACTATTTACTAAATGCAGGCTCACTAAGCATTAGACACATTAAAAAATCTTACCAACAATTTTTTTTTTTTTTTTTTTAAGTATGTAATACGGCCATTCCAAATACATTTCATGTAGTTATTATAAAGATATTGCCCTCGTCAGTAGCTTAATATAGCTACTTTTGTTAGTAACTTGTACTTTCTCAAATTATGAGAAACATGTAGCTCAGAAAGAGTTTCCACAACAACACTAGTGGTGTGTGCATTATGCTTAACTGTCTTAGACCTCCATTCACCCCCTTTATTTTCCCAGTTGCTCCCCCTTTCTGTGAAGCAGACAAGATCAGGCACGTGTGAACCTCCGTTTCCCCTCTCCTCTCCACGTGTTTGTGTGTGTGTGTGTATGTGTGTGTGGCTGGCAGGCAGCCCATGTAGATGTGACCCAATTTAGAATTGGTAGCACACACTAGATGAGACTGATAACTGAAGAGAACAGATAACCACATTCCTCTCTAATCTCCTCTTCATTCTTCACTGGTTTTATTAAAAGCAGAGTAAATAGTAACTATAGCATTCCTGACTGTGTATAAGGTGTATGGATTCAATTCAGATTCAACCATATGGACGACGGTATTTCATGTCCCTGTGAATCATAAGCAGGTCTTGCTGTTTTAACTGGTTTTGTTTATTTGTACTTGAGTGCACAACAGGTTTGAGGAGCTTTTCTCACCATGTATTGAGTTTTTAAACTGCCATAAAAAAGTTTGGGGTTGGTAAGATCTTTTGTTTTTTTAATGAAATCGCTTATGCTCACTAAAGCTGCATTTATTTGATCAAAATACAGTAAAAACAGTAATATTGTGAAACATTATTACAATTTTAATTTAAATATATTTTAAAATGTAATTTATTCTTGTGATGCCAGTACTCTAGTCTTCAGTGTCACATGATCCTTCAGAAATCATTCTAATATGCTGATTTGCTGCTCAAGAAACATTTCTTATTATTATCAGTTTTGCTTAATATTTTTGTATAAACTGTGGTACATTTTTTCAGTATTCTTTGATGAATTTTAAACGGCAGTCTACCATGGTCTTTCAGATTTTGCACACTTTAAAAAGGTTACATTAAACTTTGTGTTTCATTCATGCACTTGAATGAACATGGCAGAGTGGAAACGTAAGGATATGCATATTGTCACATATGATACACACAGACACTGAAACTGACTTATTCATTTACTTCCAAATTCAGGATATGTAATGGCTGTTAAGTTTTATATTTGTTTTTTATGGTTACTCACACAGAGGTAATGTTGGTTAGTATCCAGTAGGGGGCAGTGTGCTCTTTCACTTATCTCAGAAATGACATGTGCTGAGCAGATATTTGAATTATGATGTACCTGACAAAATGTGATCTTTCTTGCCCTATGTCCATCGAGACAAATGTGATCTCACTGTCTGAGGGCCAAAAAGAAAGAAAGAAAAACTTCTGGCCCCTCAGAAAGCCATGACCTTATCATGCTTCCATGGTAACATAATAACAGGCTTTTCACCTTGACACCCTGCAACTAATACTCCATAGCAGGTGTGTGACGTACAGTATGCATACTTGAACCCTTTCTTCTCGACTTTTGAGATGGTAGAGGCTCTCTAGTCATTCTCTTGTTGTTTTTAACAGACGTTTGGAACTTTTTAACAGTAATTGTGAATTTTTCATCAGTTTTCCTCTGTTAAATTTGTTTTGCATGTTTCCGAACTTCTTGTAACCCCAGTGCGTGTGGCTATCCCTGCAGGTGTGTGTGAGAGCGGAGCTGGATGCTGCGGCGGGACTCTGGGGATGTGTAAAGTCTTCATCAGTCCTGGATCTCTCAGCTTTTAGGAGCTGCTCTCTGGGCCTCTGTGCAAGGTAAGACATGTGATGAGTCCCTGTACATCTCTCTATCCTCCCTGTCAGCACTGGAGAAACAGACATGACATATGGAATTGATTTCCATCATTCATTTAGCCTAGGCATACAGAACAAGCAGGCTTTAATGGACTGTGCCATCAGTGTCATAACTTTTACCCCTCACTGTGTTAGTTTTAATTAGGCTCAGTTAATTAAAGACACTAAAAGCTAATGATCTGTAAAGCATGATGAAAATGCACTCAGGTTTTCTTAATCAAGGCTGAAGGATCTGAAAAGTAAAAGGAATGCATTGTAAATCGTATCAGCCTTGCTCATGAATATTAATTAGGCGATGTAGCATTTGACAGTAGTCATACTAGGTAACCCCGCCCACACATAATTCTCCTCCTCATGTATATTAAATACCACTCATGTTCATTCCTTTCTTAATTTGTTCCCTTGTTTTGGTTAAATTGTGGCCATGTTAAAACAAGGAAATGAATTAGTACAATGTAGCCCACAATGTGTTCTCTTGTTTTAGTTAAGCTGTGGCCTCGATTTAACTACATTAATATGGAGGAACGAATTAGTACAATCTAACGAATTATTCGCCTACCATTTGTTACCTTGTTTTAGTTAAATCATGGCCATGATTTAAAGTGTAACTTCGATTTTCAAACCTCTTTGTATTGTTACAATGTCGGTACTCTGTAGCATATGTAATTGATGTTTATGTTTTATCAATGTTTACTCATTGTCTGTGTTACCTGGACTGAGTAATTCACGCTTATTTGTAAAAAAGCAAAACGCGTCATCCATAGCATAGCATGTGTATCCATAGAAGAATGGTGGGAGTGGCCTTGGACGGCAAAATGCCCAGTGCATTATGGGTGTTGAAGTTTTCCTACCTATTTGGTAAAAAGGAAGACAGTGGTCTTTATTTCTGTTTTCTCTTGCCAGGTGGCACTGATTTCATTTTTTCCCCGCTTTTCTACTGTATAGGCAGCCATGTTTTGTTGAAAGCCCATTTTGCCAGCTATGAAGTACCATTTACGAAACAATATGTAAGGAAGCCTCGTTTGCTGAAATGACTCTGAATCACTAATTCGAAACAAGGGATTTGTAAAGGTGTCAAAGCTTCGCAAAGTTGTGTTTCGAACACACTCGTCATTAGCGTTTTGTGAAGGATGGTTCTCAAAGCTTTTCAATGTGTACAGAAAAATTGCTGCTTGTTGGGATCTTGTCAGAAACAGCAAATCTGCAGTATGGAAAAATGAGTGACTGCTTTAAATCTGGTGAATGCAACTAAGATAAACATAATAAAAACTTGCAATTGTGTTGGTGAAAATGTATAAGCATCAGCAGAGTTATACTCGGTGGGAACAAGCATTTCCTCGCTGTCACAGCTGATTATCATTTCTGCAGGAGTCTGGACATTGATTAATGGTGTGAATATGTGTCTGGCTGAGTTTTTACCCCACAGGGAAATTTCAATAAAGGTCCCATCCAGCACTTTGAAGTGTATTTTGTAAGGGGGTCAGGTTCATGATGGATGACAAATGCGGAGTGTGACAGTGGCATGGATACTGGCCGACCTGAGTCTAGATGGGAGGGGCTGTTAGGGTCAGAGGACAGGGTTTATAGGACGGGAATTATGGAAAAACTGAACTTAATGAACACCTTAACAAAAATGACCATCTTTTTAAAACATGGTACTATGGTTAATACCATGTTTTTGACATGGTACCATGGTAGTGGTGGTTAAAATTGTTAAAATCTGATTACCCTTCACATACTTGACAGCATTTTTGGTTATTTTGCCAGTATTTTCCAGGAGGGTGCTGTTCATTTGATTACAGATTTGGGCCCTTTGGCTCAACTCCTCTGGTTAGTTTGCAGTTAGAGCTAGAGCACATGACTGGCAGTTCTTCAAGACTTTGTTTCGTGTATGTGTGTGGTCTAAGCAGCTGCTCCGACCCTGCAGCTCTCAATCTATGCTCACACTCATCTTAGCAGCTGTCTGTTTCCTTCAGGAGATCAACCCCAGCTCTGTCTCTTCCTCTCTGTGGTGAAATGGCATCTGAGGCCTAGTTAATGAACAGATTTTGTGTTTTTACTGTATCTTTATATTTTGTAAGGGTAATATCCAGAGACATAACAAGGGTTTCTTATTGGCATAGAGGTGGTTGATTCTAACGATAAAAAAGAGAAAAGATAAGATTTTTTGTTTTGTATTATGACATGATTTCCATGTCAGTAAGATATAGAAGCTTGTTTACGACATGAAATCAAAAATAAAAAAGGTAATGGAAACTTTTCATCTCACAATTCTGACTTTTTTTCTTGAATTGCGAGTTTATATCTCACAATTCTGACTTTTTTTTCTCAGAATTGCGAGATATAAAGTCAGAATTCCAAGATATAAAGTCAGAATTGCAAGTTATAAAGTCAGAATTAAGTTATAAAGTCAGAATTGCAAGTTATAAAGTCAGAATTCCGAGATATAAAGTCAGAATTCCGAGATATAAAGTCAGAATTCCGAGATATAAAGTCAGAATTGCAAGTTATAAAGTCAGAATTAAGTTATAAAGTCAGAATTGCAAGTTATAAAGTCAGAATTCCAAGATATAGTCAGAATTCCGAGATATAAAGTCAGAATTACAAGTTATAAAGTCAGAATTAAGTTATAAAGTCAGAATTCCGAGATATAAAGTCAGAATTACAAGTTATAAAGTCAGAATTAAGTTATAAAGTCAGAATTTCAAGTTATAAAGTCAGAATTCCAAGATATAAAGTCAGAATTGCAAGTTATAAAGTCAGAATTAAGTTATAAAGTCAGAATTGCAAGTTATAAAGTCAGAATTCCGAGATATAAAGTCAGAATTCCGAGATATAAAGTCAGAATTGCAAGTTATAAAGTCAGAATTAAGTTATAAAGTCAGAATTGCAAGTTATAAAGTCAGAATTCCGAGATATAAAGTCAGAATTCCGAGATATAAAGTCAGAATTACAAGTTATAAAGTCAGAATTAAGTTATAAAGTCAGAATTCCGAGATATAAAGTCAGAATTCCGAGATATAAATCAGAATTACAAGTTATAAAGTCAGAATTGCAAGTTATAAAGTCAGAATTAAGTTATAAAGTCAGAATTTCAAGTTATAAAGTCAGAATTCCGAGATATAAAGTCAGAATTACAAGTTATAAAGTCAGAATTGTGAGGGTTTATATCTCACAATTCTGACTTCAAAAGACGTAATTCCAAGTTTATATCATGCAATTCTGACTTTATATCTCGCATTTTTGAGAAAAAAAGTCTGTACTGTAAAAACAGTAATATTCTGAAATATTATTACAATTTATGATAACTGTTTTCTATTTGAATATATTTCCAAATGTAATTTATTCCTTTGATGCCAATATTCATCAGCCATTACTCTAGTCTTCAGTGTCACATGATCCTTTAGAAATCATTCTAATATGCTGATTTGCTGCTCAATACACATTTCTTATTATTATCAATGTTGAAAACAGTTGTTCTGCTTCATATTTAAGTGGAAACTATCTATAAAACATCACTATAAATTTAGCAAAATATTCTCAGTAATGAGAATTTGCGAAGGGAAAGTACTTTTCTGTCAATAATGTTTAATGAAAATAAACTAAATGGTCCATATTTGTAAGTTATTTAATTACATTTTTTGGGTGAAATGTTACATGGACATATTCCCTAAAGGTTTTCTCAGACAAGCTGTTATTTGTGTTCATGAGTCTCATCAAACCATGTCGTTCTCATGGCATTCACATGGTTGTGTAGGCAGAGGGAACTGATCTGACCCTCTCTTCATGCCAGTGGAACATAAACAGTGAGCATGCTGGGAGTTAATGGGAAATGAATGAGAAGACAGGCAGAGTAAAGAGTCTCTGACACATTGCCGGCTCCCACCTCTCTCCTGCTAAGATTTACTGTGGAAGATAGGGCAGCCCTGAGATTTGTGTGTTCACAGTTTAACAGACGCCACACGTTACCCCCTTTTCCTCTGTCCTATTAAACCAGAGCAGTGATTGTGTCCCTCTGTGATTTGTAACCTTTTTTTTCCTAAATGGCGCGAAGAATTCTTCAGATGTCTCTCTGCCCTCTGACCCCCGCTCCCCCTTCTCTCTCTCCATAGACTGATGAATCACTTTTGTTTAGTTATGGGAAATAACTATCTGTGTAAAACATCTTTCAATGCTTATGTTAGCAATTCTCCCATAGCAAAGGCAACTAACGCTGTTATATTCTTTTATAGAAATCTATTATTCTTTCCATTATCTGTTGAAATGTGCTGAGGCATGTCTAACCTCATGATAACATGGACTCTCACAGCACTGATCATCAGATCAAAGCTTATGACACTCTGTAAAAATGTTTTCATTTGGCTATGGCCACTGATTTGAAGACATTATCTTTTGTCCATGTGATCTTTGCTAATTGCGATGTTAAATTTGGTGTTTCCACCTGAGTTCACGTCGTGACTGAGACCACAAACCCTGTGCTATTTTAAAACACTGGTCTTTCGACCTTTAACCTCACTCGACCCTTTACGCTCATAAAACACCATTAATAGCTCTTGTGTTTCACGGCTGGTGTTGGGAACAGCAGGTGTGTTTCAGATATCTCTCTTTTATCTTATTATTTAATTTTCTTTGATGCCAGTGCCCAAAATATTTTTTTTCTTTTTCTTTTTTTTTTTGAGCCACTCTGAGGTTGCTCTTTCATAGCTAAGGAAACTTAATGGAGTTCTCAGTTATGTATCATTTACAAATCAAATTTGTGTAATATTAAAAAAGTAATGATAATATTAAAGATAATATTGCATTAACTTTAATAATAATAATAATAATAAAAACAATAATAAAACAATAATAATTCTTATTGTTATTGAAGTATTATTGAAACAACATTATTGTTGTTTTATTATTATTATTATTATTATTATTTGATCTTCCAGAACATTTTGATGAGAAATATTTGAGTTCATATTGAAATCTTTGAAAAATAAAATAAATAATAAAATAAAGTAAAATAATAATAATAATAATATTAATAATAATTAAGTTTAAATAAATTAAAAATGTTTTATTTAAATAATAGTAGTAGTTGTAGTAGTAATAATAATAATAATTATTATTATTATAAAGTTTAAATAAAATAATACATACATGTTTTATTTAAATAATAATTGTATTTAAATAGTAGAAGTAGTAGTAATAATATAATAATAATAATTATTATTATTATTATTTATTATTATTATACATTTTAAATAAAATAAAAAAAATAAATAATTGTATTTAACTAATATTAATGATGATGATGATGATGATGGATAACCAGGTATTTTAGATATAATCAAATGCTTTTATTAGCCGGAGATTTGGCCATTCAATGGAGTGATTCCAAGAATGGAAACTCTCTGAAATCGAAAGAGTAGTCAATGTTCCAAATAGCCTGGAAACTCTCAGTACATTTTTCATTTTCAGCACGTTGCACAGAAGAGTAGAGGTGCATCATGCCCATATGTCCTCCACTCTATGCCCAAGCTTTTTTTTTTTTTTTTTTTTTTTTTACATGAAGCTGTCTGCAATCCCACTCAACAGAGCACAAAAAGGACACAGAAGAGATGAGAAACTCCCTCAGTTTCTCATCCTTCTCCCCTCCCCACATCACCTCAATGCTCTTATTGCTTTTCCATGGCAGGGAGCAGAGCAGTAAAAGTAGATTGGTTTGCAATGCTCAAACCTGCTGGCAGCTTCACACATACAGTTTCATAACACACCATTCATTACAGTGCTCAGGCCAGGGCTCTGTATATGTTTATGAAGTCTCTTTGTGTGTCTATGATGCTACATTTGTGGCACTGTAAGTGTTGATCCTGTAGTGTAAACTTGGCATTAGGGTCTTTAAGCACATGTGTAAAAAGGTATCTCATATATTTGCAAGTGAGTGTTTTGTCATTTAAAAACCTACATCATGATCTTGATCTTAATCTATAATGTGAGATGGGCGCTGCCTTGTTTGTTTGCGCTTTAGTTCAGAGAGTCCTGTCAGTCTGATTTATAGGCTACAGCACGTGAATTAATCCATTTGAACCGAAATACATGTGGCCGGTGAACTAGGAGAAGAATAGAGTGAGCTTTATAGTTACTTACACAATGTGTTTCTGATATGAATAAATGTTGGCAAATTATAGGCTATTTGAATGGATTATTATTGCTGCTTCCATAGACATCAGTGTATATTTCATTGGCTGTTGCATCGCGACACGTGACACCACAGGATATCGAGTCGGCCGACAGCTTCAGATATTTAGCATGCTAGATATTTGTCTGGCGTCAGTGAGATGTCGGCGACGTGCCAGCGAGCCTCTTTGGTGCGCCGTTGAGTAGTTCACACATAAAGACTGGCGAGCGCCGATCACCCGCTGATTTTCCCCCGATCACAGCCCGACCTGCTCATTAACCTGCAAATGGGGCAAAATCCTGTAGTGTAAACTTGGCATTAGGGTCTTTAAGCACATGTGTAAAAAGGTATTACATTTAATTTAACAAGCCTGTAACCATCTCAAAAATAGATGGAAAAGACCATTTACAGCCAATACAGGCAGTTTACCATAGGAAATATATGTTTTTTAAAGCTTTTTAACAGTTATAGTGCCACCTGTGGTCTGATCTCCATAAAAGTTGTCATGCTTCTTAAGAGTCATATGCTGCATGTGCTCACCAATTTTTGTAAAGTTCTGAGTTTTCGTTTTCGGAGCTATAGGCTTTTGCAAGCACTTGACCACGCCCATTTTCTAAATGACCCTGTTACAGCTATGCAAAGGGTGAAGTTCAACATTTTTTGATAACCATTGACCTAGTTATAGCCGTTTTAGTAAAAGTGGCTCCACCCACCTCATACCTTTTGGCGGCCCTTAGGGATCATGAATCGGAATTTCAACTTTTTTTTGACTCCAGAGAATCTCGCTGCACTGGTTTGGTTCCGATCGGGTCAAAAACCTAGGACTAGTTCCCAAAAGTTTTTTTTTTCAAAAAATCCAAAATACCTGAAAATTTCTGTCAAAATTTACTTTTGACCGCTGTAGCGCCCCCGTCAGGCCGATCAGGGCGAGCCTTGGTGAGGTTGTAGGCAGTGTGAGTACTACCAGCCCTCAAAGCCCTCAGCCCGATCACTTTTAGGGAAAAATGCTGATCCTTGGAAAATCTAACAATTACTATAGGGCTTAAAAAGATATGCACTTGAACCCCTAAAAAACTTTTTGAAAATTTGTCATCAACAAAATGCATTAAACATTATATTACGTCAGGGTTTCCCAAACTGTGGTTTGCGAAGGAACTGCAGGGGGTTTGATGAAAAGGTAATAATTAATTAAACCAAAAAAATGTAACATTTTAAAATAGAAACTATTAATGCAAAACACAAATAAGATGAAATACTATTTGAAATACTGACTTGTGTAATTCCACAAAACTAAAAGACTTTCTGTACATACATAAGCAATAGAAAAGACAATTTAAAAGATAAAAAAATAAGAATTAGTGAGAATAAATAAATAATGAGTATTTTAATGAGTAATGTTATCTAATTACAAGTATAAAATGTTTGGTATCTGATTACGTAATCCAGATTACATATGATCCGTTACTACCCAGCACTGAATATGAATGTGTTTCTGTCACTGATGGTGTGTGCGTGTGCTGTTATGGTGAGTGTATGGGATGTGTTATGACAGCAGATCCTGGGGGGTCTGAGTTCAGAGCTGGAGGTCTGTATACACAATCCCAGATTTGATGTAATTCTCTGAACCCATGATTTTCTTATGTAATCTGCCTCCAGCAGCAGGTTAATCAAAGATTAGTGTGCATTCCACACCGCAATCTTTAAACATTTACATGGTAAAACACATTTTGCCTCTACTTAAAAGAGTTGATGGTGTCAGCATACTCCTCTCATGCCATCAGAGTCTTAGGCCTCATCAGGAGGAGCAAAGATTCATGGGCATTTTGTGATTTGTTCCTCATTAGGAGGCCCAGATGCAGTCTGAAATGCAACATTTTTATGCTGATTTTCAAAAATCTGTAGGATTATGAACGTGAAACTGCATTGGAAACCCGATTTGCTTCCAAAAGTAACACATATTAGATAAAATATGCAGACCTCACTGTAGCTTGATAATAAACAAACTTACTGTTACTCTTCTGCTCCTACTCTGGAAATTTGATAGGGTTGTGAAACATGATTTAAATGAGACAAACAGGAGTGGTCGGGTTTAAAAACTAATGCCAACTATGGTTTAGAGGCGAAGAATGTTATTACATCATGATCAAAGATTACAAAGACAGACTTTTTTTTAGGAATAAAGTGCACTAACTGATGAATCATGCCCAATAAATGCATTTGGAAAGTAAACAGGTTCAAGCTGACTTTAAACATTGTAAATGTGTTAAACAGAGCAGTATTATCACACCTGAAAACAATTAAAAATTGAACTATTTATTAAATTAACATGAAAAGGGTGACAGTACCTGAATCTACAGATATCAGTGGAGTTCTACTTATTTTAGCAATGAAACTCTCACAGAGCCCCCACCACAAAGCCCATGTCTGGCACTCAACAGTTGTTTTGCGTTTTTGCCCCTTCTTTCCTCTATGTCTCTCCCTCTCTTAGTAGATGAGGGGTCAAGTGTTTTGTTGGAGGTTTTGAGGACCTCTCATTTTGTGTGTCCATCTGCGTGTGTGTGTGTGCATGCTTGATCAAATCAATGTGTGTGTGTGTGTGTATGTGGGGGATGGAAAGGGGATTAGGTTCATGTTCAGTCTTTTGTCCTTCACTATCATTAATTTTCTCTCCCTTTCCTAACCAACTCCATTCCGTTCCAGTTCTTCCCCTCTGAATTGAAAAGAGACAGCGGGACTGGGAAGTTTGGGGGATTGAGAATTCCCCTCGCTCCCATTCATACTTAATCAAGGCTGTTCATTACCCTGCTAACAACAGCTTTAACCAGTACAGTACTGGAAGAAACAAAGTTTACTGCCTATAGTTCATGTCCAGTGTGTTTTGTAAGCAGTGCTGGGTAGATTACTTACAAATTGTAGTCCAAACTTCATGATGATAATTTTAGTTTGTAACAATCTTTCACATTTCAGCTAATATACTGTAATCAGACTACTTTTAGATTACTTTTAGATTACATTTTCCATAATTTTTATCACATTGATTTGAATAGGATAATTGATATAATAATACAAATAATAATGTGTGGCCTCTCAGTCTTTTTTCTCAAACTATCGGCTGGTCTGTGTGTGCAATTCCTTTCCAAACATATATAAGCAATAGGCTTTTTTTTAGAAAGAAATATGTACAATTAGAATTAGTGAGAACCATTTTGTGAATATTAAGTATGTAATAAATAAAAAAGTAACTGTAGTCTGATTATGAGAATTTAAAACAATATAATCTAATTACAAGTATGTAATTTTTTTGGAATCTAATTACGTAATCCAGATTACATATCGTCACTGTACGATGGAAAACCACTACTTTTCAGGAAATGGAAAAAATAGTTTTTAAATAATTAACACTGTGTTGTCAAAGTTTATATTGTGGCTTTATGTATGGTCAAACACTTGATGTGTCATTATATTATTAAAATTCCCTTCGAAAGGGAACTCGCACTGCCTCCCCTAGGGGTCGCTATGCCGGAGGCATTCCCCTAGGGGACGCAGTGCGAGTTCCCTATTCTCAGGGAACCATGGTTACATGCATAACCTGAGATGTTTTGTTTTACTTGAATATTTCAGATGTGTTTTGTCCGTCATCAGAACCCAACTGAGGCAATAAGTGCATTGCATTACATTTTCATCAGCTTACAGGTTATAAAGTTTATTGTAGTTATCTGGGCATTCAGTTCTTTCTGTAAAATTGGGCCTAATCTCATGTTATAAAAGATGAAGTGCTATCTCACTATTAGGCATGTGACAGTATCAAATTTTCATGTTGCGATAATTGCTGAAGCTTTTATCACGGTATATGGTATTATCATGATATTGAAATAAGTTGCACAAATATTGTTGTCATAGGTTTAAAAACTCTTTCTCTTATAACAAAACAAACTCTGAACATTTAAATACAATAACGCAATACACAAAAAAATATAAAGTAAAATGTTTTAAACAGATTAAAGTGCAAAAGAATTATAAAGAACAACAGGTAACACTTTACAATAAGGTCTCATTATTTAACGTTAGTTAATGCATTAACTAAGGTTAAGAATGAGCAATAGCTACATTTGTTACAGAAGGTATTATTTTTTGTTTATGTTAGTTAAAAAATACAGCTGATCATTTTTAGTTTTAGCTCAGGTCCATTAAATAATAGTTACAACTTTTGATTTTAGTAATGTTATTAATCATATATATTAAAGGAGAGAGAACGAGCAAGAGGGAGATTTGAAAATAAGAAAAAAAAACTGCAGAACGAGAAATGGGACACAATACAAAACAGCTCAAAAGAATATCACTGGAATGAAGGTTTATGCCTGGGCAAGCGCTTTAGGACCCGGTTTATATTAGAAAAGCTTTCCAGCGCTGGAGAGAGCTAAGAGGGAAGGCCTGAAACTGCTTTGATCCAGCTTATCATGTGAGTACACTGGGTTTTGATTGTCTGGAGCTGCTGTGCTGTTTACGAACACTTTGTATTTACTCGTGTGTACTGTATGTTCATTTTTTGTGCTTCCTTGTCGTTCGTTCATCAACTGCGCTTTATTTTTCGTGAAGCATTTTGTTGCGCGTCAGCTGTGATAAACAGACATTGTGTGTAACAGTGGCCAGATAGTGAGAGTTGAGCAGGTAAACCACTGCATACTGACAATTGCTAGAGAATGTGGTGCGTAGCGTCATTGGTAGTGCATTCGCCTCGCATGCTAGCAGCGATCGGGCAGCTGTTCGAGTCCGACTTGGAGCATGGTGGTTAGAATAGGAGTGTGAGTTTTGGAGGCGGAGCAATGAAGAGAGGGGTGGGTTTGTTTGGGTTGATTTCAAATGTCAACAATGTCCAACAGCATAGTTCAAATACCAATTACTGCACCTTTAACTAAGATTAATAAATGCTTTATAAGTATTTTAATTGTCAGTTTGGTAATAATGAATTAACATGTTAACTAATGAAGCCTTATGTGTTACTGGACAATAACAAATAATCAGAACATTTTCAATCAGTCCATCTTAAAATATAAAAATGTTTAAGT
This sequence comes from Hypophthalmichthys nobilis, assembly GCA_037950665.1. Classification (NCBI taxonomy): domain Eukaryota; kingdom Metazoa; phylum Chordata; class Actinopteri; order Cypriniformes; family Xenocyprididae; genus Hypophthalmichthys; species Hypophthalmichthys nobilis. The sequence goes on along the minus strand of CM075477.1, from coordinate 28,093,728 downwards.
TTGAAAATAAATAGTCTATTAAGTTTTTAAGTATTAATTATTTGATGCCGTGATGAACAACATTGTGAAAACAAAAAACTGAATGTCAGTTTGAAGCATTATAAATAGCCTACTGTTTAGTAGCGCAGCTGCTTTGTTTACAGGGTTTCCGGGGTAACCGCTGCATTTCTGCTGTTCCATCAGCGCCCTCTGCTGTTAGAGAGTTGAACGTGCACTTTTATTCAATGCGTCTCCTTCACTCGTTCCGCCATGTGCTTGTTGTGCACGTTGGGCTTGTTTACATCTAAGTGTGCGTGTCCCTTTGACGCAGCATACAGCGGTGTTGTGCATTTTATATGGTTGATAGGGAAAGTATTCTTAAAATGTATTATTAAAATTTGAACAATTCGTAATAAATAATTAGTCACGGCATTTTGAAGTGCCCATGATAACAACATTGTGCATATTCATTATCGTGATATATCGCATTACCGAATATTGGCTCGTCTACTCATTATTCTCTGCTCCTTAGATACATAAAACATTAGCCTATAGTGTTTCTTGAGTAGAGAAAATGCTGTACATATTCAAACAACCAGTTCTTTATTTACTCTTGCATTGCAAACGAGCAGCGATGGTCCAAACTGCGTGCACTACTTCATTCATGATTGAGGCGGGGTGGATTTATGAGGTTTTACCAACAGTTTGAGGGTCCAATGGAGTTACGAGGTTTAGTCACAAGCTCTTTTTAATACATTTCATTGGTTAAATATTTGCAAGACCCACAGACAGATGTAAAGTGTGACCAAATTATTTATATATATATAAAAAAGGACAAAATATAGAGATACGAGATTTCCGTCTGACACCGACAAAATAATCAGTTACTACAAAGCAAGGTCTGTAAGCATTCGTGCATATGCTGTCGCTCCAGTAAGGAGAATACAGTTGACCGGATGTACTTTGAGATATGTGTGTGCACTGTGGTTGGGAGTATCATGTTAAGCCTCCCCAGTGAGTATACGTGGAGTGTATGTTCACATGATAACTCCCCTGGAGGGCAAGTGTCCATTAATCACTTGGATGCTCATCTGTTCCTAACGCTTCATTAGCTCTCCTTCCTCCCTGCATGCCTCTCTCTGTCTTTTTCTCTCCCTCTCTCATTCCCCCTTTTCTCCTTTTCACTTCAATTGGAGTCCCACACTACTCTTTGTCCCTGTATTTACTGTTCTTTGCGCATGCAGGTTAGGAGTAACACGTCATGCTTCCTTGCTTTTGTTTGGGAATGGCCAGTAAATGAGGGAGTGAAGTGGTAAACGATTGAAAGGGAAGAACAAGTGAATAGGTTTTGTTGAAAGGCAACCCTTCAGACAAATGGCTGATTCTTCAAATACAGCACTTCTGTGTCCCAGGGATTGATTTGCATTAAAATGTCTTTATTTTTTGTTATATGAAGGTCACATTTAAACTATTTTTGGATATTTTTGCTACTTTTCAGATGTCTTTTATGTAGAGTATATTTACACTACAGTAAATGTTTGGGGTTGTTAAGATTTTTTAATGTTTTTGAAAGTATTTAATGCTTACCAAGGCTAAAATAATACAGTAAAACAATAATATTGTGAAATATTATTACAATTTACTGCTTTCTATTTTAATATATTTTATTCCTGTGATGGAAAACCAAACCATCAAAGCAACAACAAGAACGGACAACCAAGAACTGAAATACAGGGCTATAAACACACATGCAAAATGAGGGCTAAAAACAGGGAACAGGTGATACTAATTAATGAACCAATGAGTAACCGAGGTAACAAATGAACTGGGACTAAACAAGCATGTTGTTTCCATCACTGTCATTTGGTTCGTACATTTTTTTAATAAAAGTTCTTAAAAAATGTTAAAAAGTGAAGCATGTTTGACCACCGATGGACATCAATAGACAAATTAAAGTAGTAAAAATGTGAAAAGTACATTTATATAAAAGTCCACAGGGCCAAACATGCCCACAAAACATCCAAATGTGGTTTTCTGTTCATGTCCTCTTTACAAAGTTTTCCTTGGATCACTTTGCATGAAGGTGTCATTGTGATGTTATATTGCACAACAGACCCTTTGTGGTGCTCTTGATGTGTGTATTTGTGGTGACGGAGTGTATTTACTATGCTCTTTCGTATGTTAAAGCATTAACAAGGCATGTGGGCATGTCAGTGTTTAGAGTGAGTCATGCATTGAAGTCCCAGCATGCCTTGAGATTAACGTATATCCCAGGAAAAAAAAAAAGAGTTTGACTTGATTGGAGAGGTTTTACTCTAATCCAGTTAGTGAACAACAAACTCTTCACACACAGCATATACCTGCGTGCGTGCATGCATGTGTGTGTGTGTGGGGGGGGGGTGTGGTTCAGGTACACACTACGTTATGTGAACAAATTGTCCCCACAAAGATGGCAATATCCGAAATCTGTGTTGAATGTGGACTTTTTTTTTTTTTTTTTGGTCCCCATGAGGAAAACAACTTATAAATCATACTAAATTATGTTTTTTGAAAATGTAAAAATGCAGAAAGTTTTCTGTTATGGGTAGGTTTAGGGTTAGGGGATAGAATATACAGTTTGTACAGTATAAAAATCATTATGTCTATGGAATGTCCCCATAAAACATGAAAACCCAATGTGTGTGTGTGTCAGTCACATTAACCCTGTAAAGCCTAACATACTGTATGAAACAGTTGTCAGAAAAATTAACTTTTTGAAAAATAATAATAACAAATCTTTTTGCTGAGTATCATATTTGATACGTCAGGCTTTTATGGCTCATATAGGAGAATATGGAGCGATTTGTTGCAGTTTCTGATATGTACATGGCCAAAATGTAAGTTAAGATTCTGATTGCTTGTAATATAAATCAATGAGATCTGTATAACAATAAAACAAACTACATAAAATGCCTGTAAATATCAGTTGTCACTCTGTATCTCCCAATACTATGTCTTAGTAAGATAATATTTAAATGCTTAGTTTATGATCACAGCTCTGTAGTTTTCATTGTGGGGGCAAAATATATATAATTCAATTCAATACTAAGAAGATTGAGAGATATACAAACAAATGTTTCTCAAAAACCTGATGTATCATATTTGATACTCACTTTTTAAAGGATTAGTTCACCCAAAAATGAAATTTCTGTCATTAATTACTCACCCTCATGTTGTTCTACACTCGTAAGACCTTCATTTATCTTCAGAACACAAATTAAGATATTTTTGATGAAATCCAATGGCTCAGTGAGGCCTGCTTTGCCAGCAAGATCATTAACACTTTCAGATGCCCAGAAACTACTAAAGACATATTTAAAACAGTTTATGTGACTACAGTGGTTTAACTTTAATGTTATGAAGCGACGAGAATACTTTATGTGCGCCAAAACCTCTGATTCGAAACAAAAGATTCGTAAAGCTTCGAAGCTTCATGAAGCAGTGTGTTGAAATCGCCCATCACTAGATATTGTTGAATAAAGTCATTATTTTGTTTTTTTGGCTCACAAAAAGTATTCTCGTCGCTTCATAACATTAAGGATGATCCACTGTAGTCACATGAACTGTTTTAAATATGTCTTTAGTAGCTTTCTGGGTATCTGAAAGTGTTAATGATCTTGCTGGCAAAGCAGGCCTCACTGAGCCATCGGATTTCATCAAAAATATCTTAATTTGTGTTCTGAAGATGAACAAATGTCTTATGAGTGTGGAATGACATGAGGGTGAGTAATTAATGACAGAATTTTCATTTTTGGGTGAACTAATCCTTTAACATGATTACATAAGGTTTTAGAAAAATCAACTAAACCTAAGTGGCTTCAGTCTGGTAAGTGTCCATCTTGAAATATTACTAACAATATATTCTTATGTTATATTAGCAATATATTCTATATACTATGACATATTCTATAAATAAACAATATACTCTTAGTCATTCTTACGTTTACTTCATAAAAATCATTTAAGATTTTACAGCAAAAGATGTGTATTACAACGTGAAGGGGGGCTTTTTAGAATTACTAAAAGGCTTTTTACCTACTAAAAGAGTGAAGTATCAATCAGATGCCAGAAGGCATGCAGGAGATTGTGTACAAGTGGTTTTTCAGCAAAGTTTTGATCATGTTGATAATTTAGAGGCCTTAGAAATTTGCTTATCAAATATGATACAGTAGGCTTCATAGGGTTAAAGCAGCTGCTGAGGGTCAGATTTAAAAACAAATTTACAATCCTTCCATTTTCCACAGATATAGTTGACAGATGAAGAAAAGGAAAAGGTAGAGGAAAGACAAGGAAAAAGAGAGGGAGTGAGCATGAGGAGGGATTAAATGTGTGTGAGGATGGGGGTGGTGGAGGAGGAAGGGGCCACAGACAAAGTGAGGGAGGGAGGAGGGTTGCAGGAGAAGGGGGCGGTGCTGTGGCGGCAAACAGCAGGGAAAGAGAGGACAGGACAGGACAGAGAAAAAGGGGGTTTCTACCAGAGAAAAGAGAGGAAACTTTGGCATGAGGTGGAGGAGCAGAGAGAAAGAAAGACAGAGAGAGACAAGAAGCAACTAAAGTACTGTGAGCAGACTGGGATTGTACCTCCAGGATAGATTGGGGAGACGCGAGGAGGCAGCCATGCAGAGCACTATGGGTATGTTAGCAACTCGACTGTATTTATTACACCCTCTGAATGCACGAGAGTTCAGATTACCACTGCAGCTCACAAGAGCTTTGAAGTGATGTGAAATGAATGATTAACTTTCTTAAAGCTGATCACACTGGGGTGAGAATAAGCTCTTTGAAGTTTAGGAGCAGTGTTAGCGCTTCCCTCTGAAGAGAGATCAGTGTGAAAACGACTGCATGGCACAAAGTTAATGATAATGTGTTGTTTTGAGGATAGAGCAAGTTGGCTCTACTATTTGAAAGGATTTTTATTGTTCTATCAGAGTTCAAAAGGCACAATAGAGATCTCAGTTATGTTTCATTTAACTATGAACTTTTTCTATGTATGTTTCTCCTGAAATTCCTACTCTTTGGAGAATAAAAATAAACAAAATGAAATGATTGTTGAAATACAGTAAAGAGTAAAGAGCTATAAGTTGTGGACAACAGAAGCTTACATCATTTGATTCTGGAAGAATTAGATGACAAATGTTTGAGTTTATATTGAGATTTCTAACTATTGCAGACTTTGGTATCTTTTCGAATTAGATTTCTTAATGAGATCTTTTCTGGCACTTAAGAGGAGACATGTGAGATTACTCAGGGCTTTTCCCACAGGAGAAAGCATGAGGCTTAAACAAAAGTCTCCATTTGCTCTCATTTTAATGTCATTCTTGTCTAGGAGACATAAGTAAGTTATTTTTTTGTGGTTTTTGTTTCCTATAGGTATTTATATCCGTTGTAAAGAGTGTTTGTTGAGCTGTTTTGTAGCTGGTTTGTGTGTGTGAGAGAGAGAGAGGGAGAGAGCAGGGCCTTGTGGATTGATTGATTTACAGAACTTAGTTAAGCTGTTTTATTTTTGTTTTGTGGAGACCACACCATTTAAAAGCAGTGTTTTGGAAGTGCACCCTTAAACATAAAGGTTCTTCATTAGCATATATTGTTCCATGAAGAACCATCAATTGCACAAAAGGGTCTTTAGTGAGAAAAAGTGCAAAAAGGTTCTTTACACTAAGAAAAAATGGTTCTTTTAACCCTTAAACGCATACCTCAGGTCTTTAGTGACCCGGGACGTCATTCACTACCCTCCTCCTTATTCATTTTTTTAAAGTTAGACATCAACCTTCTTAGTATTCCTCAATCAATTCATTATAAACAATATAACAAGAAAAAAATAATAAAATTGTAAAAGAGTGCCTGTTTTTCCATTCATTTTTGTAAAATTGTATAGGGTCGCTAACGACTGAGGTGTGTAACAGTGTAAGTGTATATATATATATATATATATATATATATATATATATATATATATATAATATATTTTTTTTTTTTTTTTTTTTGGCACAACAATAATTGAACATTTGATGACTGAATAAGTGCAATTCACCTTTATTCCACAAGGTGGCAATGTCTGATACACAATGATGAAGTGATGTTTTACTCATAGTCACCGCAGGCAGAAAACAAAAGAATAGGAAGTATCATCAGCAAAACTTGAAATGGCTCAGGGTTTTACTGCAGAGCAAGTGCTGAATGCAATCAAATATTAGTGTCACTGTCACTCGATGGTGGATCTGGTGAAGAAGCTGTCAGCAAATGTTGAAAACGCTAGTTTTGAGAATATGTTTGAGATCGCGAATATGCGCCAGATGCTGAATGTACTGGGAAATGAGCTCTGACGAGGACAGTGATGATGGTATAAAACATCTGCTCAAACTGAACCCTTCCAAGCTCCAAAAGTTAACAAATATTCCTCTGTAATTGTTACTCTAATATCAGGAGAGTTTTATATTATCGCAACAGTTAGACATCCATCTGTGTTAGATATAGATCCGGGTCGCTAAAGACCCGAATATGTAATAATGATTGGCAAAACATTTATGCATTTAAGGGTTAAGAACTGTGCACTGAAAGGTTATTTGAGGAACCCACAATGGTTCTTCTGTAGAATAATGGTTGTTTGCTTTATTGTGAATGTAAAGTAAAAAGTTGGTAACACTTTAGTATAGGGAACACATATAAACTATTAACTATGACTTTTCCCTTAATAAACTCCTAATTTACTGCTTATTAATAGTCAGTAAAGGTAGTTGTTAAGTTTAGGTATTGGGTAGGATTAAGAATGTAGATTAAGGTCATGTAGACAAAGGCATTAATATGTGCTTAATAAGTACTAATAAATATCCAATATTCTAGTAATATGCATGCTTATAAGCAACTAGTTAAAAGACCCGTAAATAAAGTGTTACCAAAAAGTTGATGTATGAACAACTCGCCTAGATTGGAACGTCCGGACACACACACACTCTCCAATCACTCCTCGCCGAGTGCTTACACAAAGCTTCTTCAAACTAGTCAAACACCACTAAGCTTCTTGCACAGCATGCGGCCTGATCTATTGACATTTCGTTTTCGAATGGGATGAAGTTTAGATTGAAGCGCCCCCAAGTATATTGAGATTGCCGTTTGTGTTTAAAATGGATGTGACTCAGCTCGTGGCACATTCTTATACAGTAAAAGCCTGAAATAGAGGCCCGTTCCTGCGTGTCAGCAGCGTCCATGACTCCGCTCCAGATGAGATCACCTAGGGGGGTGGAAAGGTGCTTGCGTCAGTGAGTCGGAAAATAATAGATGAGTTAAATCACTCTCATATGTTACAAGGCTCTGAAATACAGCCTTAGTAAATGCGGTCAGCTCACTGTCTCTGTAAGGACAGAATGTGCCTCACTGTCTAGCTATGCCTCACAGGTTTAGGTTCTCCAAAACACCTCGTACCATCTCCTCTCATCACTTTACTGTTTCCATTTATGAGATGGTTTTATGTGCCAAGTATTTATGTAAGGCTGTAGCTTCCTGCAGACGTATATACAGAGGGAGAGCTCATTAACGTCGAGTCAGTCTCAGCTGACTGCACTGAATCACAACTTTCCATGCCACTCTTTTCCTCTCCGTCTGAGCTTGGCTGGAATCTGTTGGGACAGTGTCTGTATGTCCACATCCTCTTGTGGCTGGCCTCGCTGTGGCGTGTTTGCAAGTTTCACGACCAGCTCCAAGGGTGTTTTTTTTTGTTTGCGGCTCCTGCGTGGTTCACCATCTCTGCACTTTTGAGATGAATTACATATTCATGCTGGCATAGTTTGTCTGAGGCCACGCTGGTTATGTAAGCGCTGGTGTGGAATTAATTTACCGGTATGTGCGCTGCGCCACTTTTCCCTCCGACTGCAGTGCATATCTGCGCTGTGATTTCAGTTTGATCATGAGACTGATGATTATGGCTTGTCAGAAACACCACAAGATTGTTTATTTGCCTCTTTCTGCTGATGTTTGGTTCAAAGAGCTTTGAGAGGAGGCAGAGAAGCCATTTTGAAAAGATCAATGGCCACAGTCAGTAAAGAAATACTTTGATTTGAAGAACTCTGAGATCATTCCTTTATGAAACAGGGGGAAAACACAACTTTCTATCTCTAACATTGTTCATTTTAATTTATTTTCCTTCACTGTAAGAAATGTCTTGTTAAATTTATGGTAAAAAGTGGCAGCTATGATTGACTCACTGTAAAATATACTGTATTAGTATTTCTGGTATTACAGGATGGCATATTGGTGCCTGTACATTTTACAGGTTATACCTGAAAAATTCATTAAGCAATATAATGCTAATTTTGAAGTACATTTTACCTCAAAATGAACTGATAGCCACCATAATAATATAGGTGGTAAAAATGCCACAACATGAATCAGACTTCATCGTAAGTTTTCTGTTCATAAAAACATGGTTGTACAGGTTCACATACAAAAAGATGACCAACACCACCAAGGTAAAAACACATGACACTAAAATAATGCAATAAAAATTCATTACATACTAGAAAATGTAACACAAAGCACCCTAATGTATACTAATAACAAAACTGAAAACAAAACTATTTAATATAAATAATATAATGTAAAAATATAACTGTTTTTTATCAAAATTATATGGTATAAAACCCTATAAATCTGACAGTGTTTTATAGTAAAATTACATTTAATGTGATGTTAAATCTTTTATATTTTTTCTGTATGGTAAGGTATTGTACAGTTATTTAACAGGATTTTTTTACTGTAGCATTTTTACAGTCTTTTCTTGTAAAATAATACAATTTTACAGTGTATGCTTTGTTTTCAACATTATCAGATATCATCAAAAAGGTACCATGGTATTTCCATCGATTTTTTTTGAACACTGATTTATTTGGAAGTACCATGTAAAAAAAATATGGCAATGATAAAGGGTTAGTTTCACCCCAAAAATGAAAATTCTGTCATTTATTACTCACCCTCATGTCATTCCACATCCGTAAGACTCTCGTTCATCTTCAGAACACAAATGAAGAACTTTTTGATGACAGAATGCTGTCAGATTTCGCAACTTTGACGCTTTAAAAAGTTCATAAAGAGATCTGAAAGCTAATCCATATGAATTGAGTGGTTTGGTCCAAATTTTCTGAAGAGATTTGATCGCTTGTTGTGATGAACAGATTTATTTATTTTACTCGCATATATTTACTTGCATATTTCAGTTGCGAAGACAGTCTATGGAAGGAATTCTGACAGCATTCTGTCATCAAAAAGATCTATATTTGTGTTCTGAAGATGAACAAACGTCTTATGAGTTTGGAACGACATGAGGATGAGTAATTAATGACAGATTTTTCATTTTGGGGTGAACTAACCCTATAAGTGCTTTTTGTAAGGGATTTACACTAAAAGTTTTATTTTTACGCTTTGTAAAACACAAATGGACTACAATATATACTGTGATTATTTGACTAATCTGGATAAGTATTTGAGATCATATTTATATATCAAAAACTTTTGAATTTGAAGAAACATTAGCTCACACTCACAGTCATTTCTGCTGGGCAGTAGCTTGTCCTTATGTGCTCTTCAATAAAAACCGAATTGTATGTCCTCTCTCCTGTTCATAACTGAAGGTCTGGATTTCCTATTGTTTCAGACCGCATTTTGAAAACTCCATCACTTTATTACCATCCTATCAGTGGCATCTCCTCAAAATGGCCACTCTCAGAGTAATAACAGTGAGGTGGAGCCACAGCTCCTCTCCATTCTGCTGTTATTCCAAGTGTCTGTTTCTGACCACTGGATTGAACTGAATAATCATTAGTGGTTGGAAATTCCTACCGTGGCAAAGAGCAGCTGACTCAGAAACAACTGGCTCCTGGATGTTACATGGCCATTCCCACGCTGGACGCTTTTCTACTGCTTGCAAATGCCCAGAATTTCAATGGGTCAGATTGACCAAGTATTGTTGACCACAGAGCGGTAGTCTGACTAGTTTCACATAACAGCATAACGCCTGATCCATTCTGCTGCTCATTTTGCATACTTACAGAGAAAGAAGCTTTGACTGCCATGTAAAGTAGCTAGTCACAGTTCATATTTGTTTTCATCTTCAGTTCAGGGGTCAGGTTTATCTGAACTGATATCACTATACAAAAACCAGCTTAGAAACATTTGGCACAATGCTGTAAGACCATAAATGGCGGTACAGGACACACCAAAAAACAGTGCAAAATGTGTGTACATCAGAATCTAAAAAGTAATAAGTGCTTATTACCTCACAGATTCAAAGTAGAATATACAGTTTTGCTTGTGGTTATCTAGTTTACCTTCTACAAAGAGCCTCAGCTTTGAGAAGATTTTGTGTCTCTAACATGGCAAGTCCAGTGATTAGTTCTTCTTGTTGTATGTATCACAACCCTGTTAACCTGCACTCGTAGCCTGAATTATTTGGCTTTACTAGTAAATTGCCTTAAAGTGCCCCAATTATGCTATTTTAAACATTTTTAATTTTGTTTTGGAGGTCTTCTACAGTGGGTTTACATATGTCAAAAATATACATTGCAGCATTACCACTTTTCTCACATTGCTTGAAATGGTTCGATAAAAGATTCGGCTTTCTCTAAACCCCTCCTTTTTGAGAGCCTGCTCTGCTCTGATTGGTCTCCTCATCCTTTGGAAGTGCATGCAAAGTGGATTTACTTTCGCAACACAGAAAACGGCGCCTTCTCAACATGTCGACAACTCAAACCAAACCGTTCCAGGCCTCAGCTACAACTACAGTGTTTGAGGACGGGGCAAAGTAGACGTTGTTCACAGGCAGCCAATGAAGGAAATGGATGGGCGTTATGCAAATTTATCACAAACCTAGGTAGGTTTGTGCAGGAAGTTAGACTGGAATTACTGACGACTCATTTCAGGCAGTTCAGATTTGGTTCTTTCTTTTGGGAGACAACAACTCTATTTGTTGTGCATTTTGATCTTTTAAACTTTGTAGACCTTTTACATTCACAAACAGCTATATTACACACTATGCCAAAGGTAACATCCGAAAAAGCATAATGGGGCACTTTAAATAATTTAAGTGATTAAAGAAGTAATTAAAGAGGAGTAACATAGAACCTTATTTAGATGCAGTGGAGTAGACAAATCAAGTTATACTGCACTTGGAACCATAAATAACTATTAATAACTTGAAATACTTTCATATTTACATCATATTGCATATTCTGTGTGAACTTGGTGTAATAATGAAGGTGATTTTTAATTTATTTAAAAAAAAAAAAATTACTTTGTATAGATTACTTGTCTCCTGAGGTGCTTGCACTCAATCTACTTTATACCAGTCAGGCCATGGGAGGTTGTTCCCGCTGGCAGATGCTTAGTAATGGGCACCACGGCTGGCGTCTGGGCCTGTGCCAGTGAGTCTAGCACTGCACACTGGGTGAAACAAAATGTCCACTGTTGATTGGCAGGTAGTGTCAGTCCAGATGGCAGCAGCTCCTGTGTGGTATTGTGCAAATAACGTCGCCTGCTGCATCTCATTCTGGAGTTTGAGGCAGCCGGCTTTTTTCTGAAAGGCTCGCTGGATGGGATGCCCAGGGAGGCTCGGACAGTGAGACAGGAGAGATTGTCTTCAGGAGGTTTGTGAGGCGGCTCGGGCCCCTGTTCAAGGGGGCCTTTAATAGAGCCCATATGCTTTGAGATGCTAAAGAGCCGACCAGCCCCCTATCTTAAACTTTGAGTTTCCCTCTCTCACTCATTCTTTTATGAATTCCTCTACTTCACTCAGGCCTTCCCCTTCATGCAACTTATTTATGCATGTTCACTAACACTCCACCTGCTCAGGTTTTAATTTGTCTTTCTTTTATGGTCTATCTATCATTCATTGTCTCTCTTTCCTCTCTTCTCTGTGGAGTTCTCCCTTTGTTTTTGTTACAAACTTTGGCTCCCTCCCCCTCTCGCTCTCTTTCACCCCAGGCAGTGCACATGTAGGCCTCAAGTGTCATGGCAACAGCCCCAAACAGAGCCAAAAGCCAAAAGCCTGTAACAGCAACAGGTTGGCAGTGAAACTAGCAGGGCCAATAATGCTTGTTCTTCAGGCAGTGTTTCCCTTCCGCTTTTAATTCGATCCAGCATTTCAACAAAGAAACATACCATTAATTGATTCGAGAAGGAGAGCTACAGTGATTTAACATGAAAAAATGAGTTGCTTTACACAGAATTTAACAGCAGCCATGTGGTCTCTGGGAATCGTTGTTGTCATTATATAAGAGATTTGAAATTTGAGTGAATTCACTAGTGCCAAAATACATTTTGAATCTCTTAAGGCCCGTTCACACCAAGAACGATAAATATAACTGTTACGATAACTATATTAGTGTTACGATATTTTTCTGTTTATTATAATGCTGCTTTAAATGTTCAAACTCTTTAAAGCAGGATGGATTCTGATTGGCTGTCAGTGTTTTTAATCGTTCATCAGCTAGAAAAAATTGTTCTGGAAGTGATTCCAACTACATCGTTTCTCTGTGCAGTTATCAATATAGTTGTTGTGTGGACTCTGCTTTTCTTTAAAGGTGGACCTATTATGCCCCTTTTACAAGATGTAATATAAGTCTCTGGTGTCCCCAGAATGTGTCTGTGAACTTTCAGCTCAAAATACCCCACAGATCATTTATTATAGCTTGTCAAGTTTGGTCCTATTTGGGAGTGAGCAAAAACACGCCGTTTTTGTGTGTCCCTTAAAAATGCAAATGAGCTGCTGCTCTCGGCCCCCTTTCCAGAAGAGGGCGGAGCTTTAACAGCTCATGCTTTGTTGCTCAACGGTGTTCAGCCTTACATTGTTCAAACCGGAGTCGGACACTGATGGAGAGACTCAGGAAGAAGTTACAACTTTTAGAATGCATCTGGACGTTTCTGAATGGTTAGTGGATAAATTTATGTAGTTGCTGTGGAGTTAATTCAACTCATCGACTAGCATGTGCCGTCATCTTAATCTTTTGTGCAAATCCAGTGTTGAATTGACACTCATTTGTGAAGCAGTTCGGTGTAAAATGACGGCATGGTAAACAACACTCTACTACAACAACTCTTCCTCTTCTCTAAAGCAGCAGAACATGGCCTCGCCCCCTTTGTTGCGTGTTCTCGGGGTCATGGTTTGTGTTAATTTTAGGGTTAGTGATGTCACTAACCCGGGAAGAAGCTTGTTGTAGTCCCTACCAGCCGTTTGTTGTAGTCCTTAAACAGAGAATTCTTTAAAAGAAAATATCTCCATTTACATTGAACTTTGAGCGTTGTAACTTTGCAGATGTTTATGCTCTAACAGCAACAATGCACACTAACTAAAGTTAAAAAAGTGAAATCATAATCAACCACCCCTTTAATATTGAGAACAAATTTTAGAACTGTAGCTTGATCATTATAGTTATCGTCCTTGGTGTTATCGGCCTTTAATATGTTGTGTTTTGTTTTATCAATTATTTTAAAAAATCCATAAATAGATAATGGCTTGCCTTATTTTTTTTACTGTTCCTTCTATAAAACTAAAACTTTATGCTTCGGTAGTTGATAAATAAAATGGGCATGAACCTTTTGTGAGTTTGCATATAGCGTGAGACTTGAAGATTGGATTTATATTTGTTTTGTGGAGACACATTTATGTGGCCAAGTGTAAATGGAACAGTTTTAACAAATCGGACAGCTATCTGATCAGTAAAACGCATGAAGTGACCAGTTGTATCTTTATTTCTATTACCATGAGAACCCTGACACAACCAAACAAGTCTTGTAAAGACATCATAAAGAAGTTAAGAAGACTCTCATCTTCCTTATCAATAAATCATACACACACTCCCTGTGTTCTCATTCTGCTTTGTTTTCCTGACACAGAGAATTTTACACACATAATTAATGACAACACACTCAGACCTTTTGTATGTGTGCCAGAAAGAATAATCCTTATTCGCAGACAGCAAGGCTGTGAAAGTGTGATCAGTGACTCATTGTCATCTTTCAGAACAAAACTCCTGACTGAGAAATGAAGGGATGAAAGAAGATACTGCATCTGTTTATTTCAATCCATCAGAGCATTTTAGTACACACTGAGGAGGATATTTGGGTCCTCTGATGGTAATGACTCCCTCTCTCTTGCTCCATTGACTCTATTGTTGCAAATGCGTCATTCATGACTAAACTCTGTTTCTCCAGACTTGGGCGCCAGTGGACTTTTCAGACTGGCCAACAGCGTAATTCAATTTATCATGTCTTTAGCTAATTCATTTGAGCTAGTCTTGCACATTAGCTGATAAGGACAATGAAGGATTTATGTAAAAAGTGACTGACATCCACATTCCTGAAGCGGTATCTTATATTGTGTACTTCTACTATCCACTAAAAGTTTGTACTTTGCTGGAGATGGGAAAGTACATACTTTTGAGTATTCAGAAACACTGCACGCCAGTATTGTGTAGACAAGCATGTGCATTTAAGTGTTCATTTTAGTCACACATTTTTCTGTAATTGTGATTAATACAACAATGTGATTTTCACACAGAATCTCCAAATTAATGTAGAATGTATTTTTAAAATGTTTGTTTAAAGGCACAATATGTAAGATTTTTGGATTAAAATATCCAAAAACCACTAGAACGAGGTTATATATTTTGTTGGACTTGTGTACTTACATTATCCCAAATGTTTTCAAGAATGTTTAAATCCAGAGAAATAAGCAATTTTAACCAGGCAGGCTGTGTCCGTGCATCACATAATTAAAATCATACCCACATTACCTTTTTGTGTTTTATTAGACAGGTGAGCAACTGTTTGAATACATTCATTGACAGAAAACTAATCATGTTATATAGCTAAACACAGTAAGTCTTATTGTTTGAATCTCATTTTCTTGATTTACAGCAATGTTTTACCATAACTAATACTACTTTAGAAAATATAACAACTTTTAATTTAAGTAATCTTAAAACAATCTTCACATAAACTATGAACTGAATATGCATAAACTGTAAATTGAATATAGATTAATATAGATTTTCCCACAACTTATTATGTTCATTTAAGACGCTTTAACTCATTTAAGACTGTGCTTATGAGGATACTCGTCAAAAATTTAGATACTGGCACGCTGTCTAAAGTGGCTTTCTGTGAACGCATTTAGGGTGAGTGAACACTATGGGTATTCGATTCCAGGTTTTTCGGAGTCGACTCTGACACTAGACTCCCACAATAGGAGTCAAATGAAATAACGCTACGACTCCATTTACTGTTCTTAATAACTGAATAACAAGATTGCAGTCGTTATTACACACTAAAATTATTTTTTCCCTTGACACAAAGCCTTAAATTGCCCTTATTAAAACAATACATATTTAACATGACTATCCAAATTATTCTAATTTAGCGCTGACTTACCTTGAAATGATGAGTAGCTATCAACATCAGTACCTAGTTGTTGCCGCTGCCTAATTTTACAGAGGTAAAACTCATGAGAAACAGCCATGGTCAAATATTGTCAGAATTAAATAAACGAGAAGGAAGGTAATGTATTCTTTAATGAATTCCTCACTTCATTCCGTTCACTCCTTGCTGATATAGTGAACTAAACTGCCATGCTCTATATAGGAAATTCAGAGAATGAGTGAACAAGTGAGCGATTTCAGACACAGAAAGTCAACAACGAGGGTCGTTTCCTGTGCTGGAGTCAACCCCAACTGTATGGCTATTCAGAATTGAGGAATCGACTCTTTTGGAGTAGGCTCCCCATCACTAGTAAACACAGACAGCTGCTTCATAGACGGCATGCCAGTACTGAATTGAGTTCTCTTTTGCATCTTAAGGCCGTGACACACCAAGCCGACATCAGAGAACTAGCGGTGATAAAAGCCGACTGTGTTGTCGCCTCGCGTTGGCTATGTCTGGGCCAAAAAGCTGCACTTGAACACACCGCAAAGACTACAGGTGACTGCCAACTAGCATGTGCGTTCTGTGCCTGTGTATAAGGAAATAACAGTCTATATTAGCAGGTATCAATAGTCTATTTTTGTCATTCAAAAAGGGAAACCGAAACTAGGACTGCAGGTATACAATCCCTAAATATAGCAGTGCTTGCTTACCATTTTGAAAATCAATCATGTTCATCAGTTTCTTCATTCCTGGCATCTCATTTTGTTATGAAAACATTTGTGTATTGGAATGCTCATTCACACGGAACACGTTTTTCCATTCCACTGCGCTACTTTGCCATTATTTTTCTATGTAAACACACGCTAGACACGTGTTTGACCGTTGCACTCGCGCCTTGTGTCTTTTACATCTTTTTTCAGCGTTAAACTGAAAAAAAAGAGCAAAATTGACGTGTTAATTTTGACAGCCCTAGTTCATTTAGCCATTTGTCATTTTCACATCTGTTCCCTACAGCTGAAAATGTAAGAGAGATCTGTAACAAACTCTTCAGTGGGGTTGTGGATGTTAAAAGCATGGATCCACACTTCAAAAATACACCGTAAAAGAAATGCCATCCATGGTCCTTTGACATACTGTTTCATTTTTACTACACTTTGGGACACACTGATCCTAATCCAGAAAACTGTATAGGATGAATAGTATGCAAATTGAGATTAAGCGTTAGTAACACTATACTAGCATAAAGAGCAATGGAATTTATAAACTTCTGAATTCCTATAATCTTCAGCTCAAAACAAAATCCACTAACTTAACACCATATGACAAAAATGCTAAATTTCACCCTTTTAATCATTTGTAGTTGTAGTGGCATTCAGTACTAAACTAATTTAGAGCAGTCTAATTAATTGTGTTGTTTGGCTTTCTGTAGTAACTGTAAATTGCTCATTTCCTCATCCTAAATAACAAAGACTATGTTAATTAAGTTTAATTACTGCTACAATTACTCTCCATGGCATATATAAATAATTCATGAGCACAGGCACACCTTGTAATTGCAGCAACCTAATTAGAGCTGTTTTGTGTTTTTCAAAGTAGGTCCTTCAGATCACTAACAGTATGTTTAGTTTTCTCATGTGGTCATGTGACCATGATCTTTTTTCGGTGTGTTTGTGAATGTAACTGCGCGTGTTTTTGTATCATTGTGTATGTTATCTGATGGAGGGGACAATAACAGTGCAGCTGGCAGGAAGTCTCGGAGCGGAGCCGCAGGTTGCAGAGCGGCCGTTCAGTGCTCTCTTGGGGGGTTTGGACGTGTGACTGAAGCAGGACACTGATTCATATCTATAACTCACACTGATATACATGTAACACATGTTTAAATGTGGGATAAATGCAAGAGATCTTCCTTCCCATTCACCTTCCTTTTTCTTAGTATCCCTGCAGAGACATTGTGCGAAGTTAACAGGTTTACAAGTAACATTATGCAACGAATGCTGTAGATAAGTTGCAATAAGTTACATTCCTTTAAGGAATGAAACTGAGTGACTCCAAGGAGAGTAGGAAGAAGAGTGATTAAACGAAACTAAAGGAATGGATAGAGTGACTAATGAGAAAGACTAGAAGGTCATCAGGGCATAGAGATACTTTAAGAATGTAAATAAGCACAGATGACCGCTTCAGTCCTCACATGCTTCTCCTCCGCCGGAAGCTTCATAATCGTTAAACACAGTATCATAAGTTTCACTGATCACTTTATCGTTCTCACTTGAGCGCACTGAGACTATGCAGCTCTCACTTTTCCCTGTTAAGTGCACAAGGAGTCATTCTTGTGGATTAATTGTCTGCTTTCCACGGGCCACATTTATCCAAGCATGTACTTTTGTCCTCTCTATTTTTAGGGAACACGCACACTGTGTTAATGAGGATGTGTGGTTGCATTTGCAACAGTCAGATGAGGTAGTAGATGAGGTCAGCATTTCCTTTGTGCTGCCTCCACTTCTCTCTAGTTTCCTGTGTTTCTGTTTGTGCCTGTGAGGGTTGTGTGATGTAATGCAAATTTATTGTCTGGGGTATTTGAAATTTGTCTTGTTTTGACAGATTTGAATGACCTAAAATCTTAAATTAGTTGATTTATTTGATGTCTTATGGTCAGTGTTAGGGAAAGTTACTTTTAAATGTAATGCATTGAGTAACTCCCTAAAAAAGTAACTAATTGCATTAACTAGTTACTTTTTATGGAAAGTAATGCATTACATTACTTTTGCGTTACTTTTTCTTACCTGGGCTTGCTTGTTTTTTTTTTTTTTTATAACAACAAAAGTTATATTTTTGGCAAATGTAAAGGAAGGTATGGAGCCCCGGACATGACATGCAGGAAAAAAATAGGCTAAATCGTGCGCACGATTTATTAATTTTTTCCCTCGATTTACTATTTCGTTCCCTCGATTTAGTAAATCGATGGAACGAATTAGTAAGTAGTGCGCACAATTTAGTAAATCGATGGAACGAATTAGTAAGTAGTGTGCACGATTTAGTAAATCGAGGGAACGAATTAATAAATCATGCGCACAATTAAATTGTTTTTCTTGCATGTCATGTGCAGGGCTCCATAGAAAGGCCCTTTCACACCAAAAGTAAAATGAATAAGCCTGAAAGAAATGCAAATTCACACCTGTACAGTAGAGGGTGCAGCTCAAACAAACCTTTCAGCTGTGCTGCCATTCTGGATTGAAGAAAAAACACTGCAAAAACTGCTTTTCTTACTTTTTGTCTTGTTTCCAGTCCAAATATCTAAAAATTCTTAAATCAAGAAGCATTTTCTAGACAAGTAAAAAATTATTGTCTTGTTTTCAGAAAAAGTAAGTCAAAATTAATTAGTTTTTCCCTTAAAACAAGCAAAATAATCTGCCAATGAGGTAAGCAAAATAATCTTGTTTCCGATTTGAAATAAGATTATTTTGCTTACCCCACTGGCAGATTATTTTGATTTAAGAATTTTCAGATATTTGGACTGGAAACAAGACAAAAAATCTAAGTAAGAACAACAGTTTTTGCAGTGTAGGATGCAGGAGAAGAAAGTTCAACACACTTACTTCAGATAAATAAAGTGAGATTAAATACTTAAAGTATATTTGTTTAATTTAATATAATTATTGCAGGTTTGTGCAATATTCTGAGATTGCATTTCACTGTTTTTATTCATTTTGAGGAATACTGACTCTGTTTTTGTGCAAGTGAGATGAGTAAATGCCTGCTCACATTTAGTTTAGAGCTACAAAAACCATCGTTCACACAGCGCACACAACACCTCGGCACAATTATTCTCAACATGGGGAGTCAGTCAATACATGGGAAAACAAACTTGCGTTATTTAATTGAAAAAGTAACTTAGATATTTTGTTATAAATTTAAAAGGAATGCATTACTTTACTAGTTGCTTGAAAAAAAGTAATCTGATTACATAACTCAAGTTACATATAATGCGTTACCCCCGACACTGCTTATGGTGAAGTGAGGAGGATACTATAATGAGGAATGCACAGTTAAGGGAAAAAGCTTGCCTTTATCAGAACAAAGGCTTTGTTGTTGCATGCCACAATGTCATGTCTAATGTCTCCATGGGAAGAGGCTTTGATCGGGATCATCACACACATCAAATATCCTGCCTCTGCAACTGCACTTGAACCAAACAGAGACCAAATGTGATTAAGGGTTTAGGGATTTCTGCCCGGAGATTTGGAGCTCTGCTGGGTTCCAGGCTCCCATGCTGGCATTCCATCCTATTCTGCTCGAGACTCCACAGAGAAGCTCCGTGATTCCCGGGGGATTCACACCTCGCCGCTAATCCTTTCCGGCGGCAGTGGCGCTATTAAGACTTATCATAACGAGATTTTAGCCACCAGCTACCTCGCTGTGGAATTTGATTAGAAACACCTGCAGCAGAGAGATGCACTATTCTCTCAGTCAAGACTGACGAGATCAAAGACTGACTGCTGGTGTTTGTCAATTTAACCATCAGTTAGTGCAGGACAGTAAAGTGTGACATATGTAAAATGTGTAATACAGAGACTTTTAAACTAGAGGCTGCAAGGGAGTGCTAGGGGTTCTGTGGAAAGGTTAACAAATAATGGGGAAAAAATAAAAATATATATAATATATTGTAAATGTAAAAATGTCAACAAAAATTAGAACTAACTAAAATAAGTTTGAAACTAAAATAAAAATGAATTAAAGCTATATAAAATATATATTTTTTAAAAAACAAAATGACAAAAGCACAATAGTACTTTTTTATTTTTCACTACCTACTGTAATAGTATATAAATAGCGCTCAAATAATACTGTCTGCACGATGTCTGGTTAAAAAAAACATAATACATAATATAATAAATATATTTTAAATTATATTCTATTGACAGCTTCTTAACAGTACTTTGTATTATTTCTTCCCACAATTGCTGTCAACTAAATTGAAACTAAATATTTTCCAGTTAATATTCAACACACACTATTTTTTCACAGTATAAATTTTGTATAGCTGCCTATATATATTTTAGAAAGGAGTTATGTGGTAAATTAAATTAGTCATTGAAATGCATAACAAAATATCGAACAATGGTATCACGTTCTGTAATCGAACTGTTTAACAAAAAGATGTTTACAAAAAAGAATTATGTTTTTTTTTTTATCTCATCGGAATGGTATGAAACTTGGTAAAGGTTTTGGCACTTGCTACGTGAACACACACACACAAAAAATCATGGACATGATTCGAAAAGGTTAAATGGTCCTGAAAAAAAATAGTCACACTTGTGCTCCTCCTGGTAAATATGACCGCATTGTAAATGAATGGGAGACGAATTTTGGTACTGCAGCCAAACAAAATCTTACTGAAAGCTCATTTTTTGAGATATCAACCTCTAATTTGGAGCACAGCTTGTTTAGGTTTATGGCTTTACTTGCAGTTTTAGAATAAAACGTGTTTTTGAAAATATATATTTTACATAAAAATTGAAAATAGTATTTTATATAAAAATTGAAAATAGCATTTTTTAGAATTTAAGATTTAAGAAATTAAGTCTGTGCTCTGAAGCATTCAAAATTTATGACAGTTTAAGTTGGAAATTTTCTCAAAAAGTGAATAAATGGGTTATAACTGCAGTGTAAATATAATTTAGTACCATAAAATCCCCTAAGTAAAAAACATTATCAAACTAAAATATAGTACATTCATTTAACTGAAATAAAAAAATCGTCATTTTTGATTGACATGCGAAGAGCACCAGAGGGTTTTAAGTTTCAAATGATCAAATAATATATATAATAGGGCCTAACATTGTACATAACATTTCAGGGTATTAAGATCTATTCACTTCTAAAACACAGCAAAACAAAACCAAAGTGAATACATTTGAGATCTCCGACTGCAGAACAGTGGAGGAACAGAGGAGTGAGATCTGGAGGTCATTTCAGCAGAGGACGGGTCTCTGACCGGCAGGTTTGAAGTTCACAGGGTTAAGCGGGGCCGATCCTGAGGAGGTCTTCTCATTATATTATCACAGCTATGGGAGAACTTTCAGGGTTATGATTCGGTTAGTTCGTTTGTATGAGGTGCAGAATGCACTGAGGCTCTGTGAGTGGTTTGGAGGCCATGCAGTTCATTTTAGGGTAACTTTAGGGTAACAGTTGGAATCTGGTTGGGAACGGTGTAGGTTGGGTTTAACAAAGGGTGAGGACTGGCTTTGAGGAGGGGGTGGAATTAGTTGACGCGAGTTCAGAAAGAGTGAAGTGATCCATGATGATCCCAGCACGATTTGACATTGTCTTTTTCTGGTCTTGGACTTTCTCCAGAATCTGATTAGGGGCAAATCGTTTTCCCCTCACATGTGACAGATTTATTTTTGTGTGAACAGCTAAAAACACAGAGTGAATTCAGATTAAATCTGACATTTCCAACTTTGAAAATATTTATTTATTTGCAGTGTGCCTTCAGTTTGAGTCAGGTTAAAATTTAGGCAGTTTTGTGTCCATCTTACTTGACATATAGTAATTGCAGTTTAACTGAGCCTGAATGTCTTCACACACTTCATGATGCACCTTGTCCTGTATAAACTCTTTTGCAAGTTTTTTAAAAATGTATTATTATTATTTTGTCGTAGTTGGTGTTTATTTGCATTTAAGGACTGATTGTTGTGCATTGCAGCAGAGCCACACAGCAGTTAGCTGGACTGGCTGCGGGAACATACTTCATAAGAAGCGCTGAAGCAGAAATACCTGATAGCCACGTTAGTGGAACCATGTGCGTAAGCACTCGCAGAGAACTGCCCTGGAAACTGTTACTCTCAGCGAGTCACGCTATCCCTCTTTCTCCTCTCTCTCAAACTTTCTGTTTCATCTCCTTCACAAGTATTCTGCTATTAATATCCACATTCTCAGCTGTGACAGAAAGATTCCCAGTGCCATGTCAATATGCACCTGGAGTTATTTAGGAGACATAGAGGAATAGAGCAGAATCTCCCCTCCAACCTTGTGACAATAGGTGTTTTATCATCTAGAGCCATGGGTACTCCAAGGGGGTCCATGTTGAATATACAGTACGTAACAGAAAATAAAAATTCTTACTTTTTAGATCAATTTAAAATTATTGGCACATTTTTTTCTTCATAACTTAATAATAAATGATCTGATGGAAATTTGGTATGCTAGCACTACTTGTACTGATGTCTGCCTTGGATTATTTGCTTTTGCTTGTATTGTTCCCATTAAAGGTGCAAGATTTTTGCAGTAAAATATCCAAAAACCACTAGGCCAGTGTTATATGTTTTGTTCACTTGAGTAGTTACAATATCCCAAATGTTTCCAACTATTTGTAAATCGTGAGAAAATTGCAATTTTAACCAAGGCTCCAGGATGTATGAGGAGTCATACCCGCGTTAACCCTCAGTCTGCCTCGGGTTCCGGTTTTATAGAAACCATGGAAACACCAAAGACGCTTTAATATATTACACGTTTTAATAGACAAGGGAACAACTGTTTTGATATATTTATAGACAGAAAACTAATTGTTGTTATATAGCTCAACACATTTAGTCTTATTGTTTAAATCTAATTTTCTTGATTTTTTGCAAGTACCATGCTTTACCATGCCTCAGAGAAAAACACTATTTTGTGAAGTAGCTAACATAGAATAATCAGATGCAGCTTTATTTTTAGTAACAGTAATACAGAATTTTCTCCATCATACAATATGTTTTAAAATGAATTGCATGCCATTTATCAACACAAGCCATCCATTATTTAATATGTTATTCTAAAATCTTACTGCGGTGTGCAACATGTGTCTCACAGCAGCCGCTGAGCGAACGCACAGAGTAACGTTATAACATCATTTTCAACACTCTCAAATGTATCTAATATGACAAACAGAGCTGCGTTACCTCATACTCATGACCGGAAAAGCGGAAGCGGCGCAGGCGACTGTGTCATAATAAAAGTTCCGCTGCTCGTGAGGCGTGTGTTGCGCAATCGCTCCAGCGGCCTCGTTCAGCTCCCACAACACTCGGTCCTGCTCTGCTTCATACTACAGTAACGTTAATAATCGCATCCATGAATATGATTTCCGAGTCCTATCCCTATTCTTTTGCTACGTCCGTTGAAGTGAAGACCACATGTCCGAAGATTCCGCACTCAAACTTGGCGTCATCAAGCCTTTGTTTTGAATAGACCTCTAGCGACCTCTAGCGGACAGAAATCCTACATACTGCACCTTTAATAAATCAGGTTGGTTAAGAACATATGTCAAATATTTGGGCATACTTGGCTGAATTTACTGATGTTTTGCTTTATAAGTCTAACATTATATTATATTATATTGTTCATTTTATAATGTATTATGTCTTATTATAATTTTTTTTTTTTTATTTGGGTTAATTACTAAAGGAAAAGCTGCTAACAAGTGTCCAGCAAACAAGTGAATCCCAAGCTGTACCATATGAAGTTGGTTGAGTGAATATATAAAGAGTGAATAAAGGGTGGTGATTTTTGAAGAAGCTCAAATTTAAGATTTAAGGGTCGTCCTTAGGGCGGTGCAACTGGTAAAAAAGATGATCGCACACAGACCAAGGGGACCCAACCCCCTGAAGGACGATCACGAATGGACCGACCAAGGGGGGCCCAACTTCCTCTAACCTGACCCATGCTTGGTATGGCCCTAAGATACCCATACATTTTGATGATTATTGTTCTAAAATGTGGAAACATTTGACTGGTAGTTAATATAAGAAGACAATAATGCCTTTAGACCGTCAGGTATTCACTCAAAAATGAAATCTTCCTGACAGAGGGAAACTTGTCTATGCCCAAGGACATTGTGACGGACGGGATGGGAAGGTAAGGACAACAGAAACGTTGTCCTCCCGTGCTGAAGTCTGCTACTTTGACTTCATCAGAATTCAAAGCTCAGCTAAAATGCCATGTGGGGGGCTGCATGTGGATGAGGGAACAGAACAGGGAATGTCTTATGAGAAGTTTGAGTCAGACTGGCGCTGGCTTTCTCTTTGCCTGTCCCTGTGGTAGAGAGGTTATTGGGATGCCAGTGCAGTCGGGGCAGTCTGATCTCATGTTCCTCCTGCATGTGGCTCTTTGAAGTGCATTGGGAGTGTTTTCTGAAGTGCACTGGGGGTGTGTGTAATTGATTGGACTGGCAGGCTTTTTGCAGATTATTCCACATGGTGAGATTGCTCTTAGCACACAGCAGCTGGCGCTATATATATACTCCTCAATGCCCATCCACAAATTAAATCCTGACACACTGATTCACAGACACATAACCAATAGCTGCTAACGCTTGCTTATCTGTATTTAATTGACCACCACAATTGTGCCTGTTTTTTCCATTATGATTATTATATATTTTTTTAAATTCATGTATTATTTTTTTAATACCACACATAAAATGAAGACAGATATCTTAAGATGCAGATCACTGAAGGTGAGCATTAGTGTTGACAAACGAGTAACCCCATGTACTGACCACGATACAGCCATTTCTTTTTTCAAATTCTGTGCGACGATCTTTTAAAGCAAGTTGTTTAAAAAAAAGTCGCACAAACTAATGATACTGTGGTGGCTGTTACTGACTATTTAAATCTAGCGGGTTTGGTGTCTCGTGTTTCAAATCCAGTGACGCTGGTAGTGACGATTCTCTCTGACCAATCAGTGATCTGCAGTGTTTACACATCACATTTAGTATCAGTTCTGCTCACTTGGAACCAGTGTTGCCAAGTCTGCGGTTTTCCCGCGGAATTGGGCTACTTTTACACTGTTGCCACTGGTTGTTTTTCATGTCCGCGGGTTGAATCGACCCAAAAATAACGTGATATTTAGTCCCTGGGATGCGAATTTTAACAGGAGAGCCCCGCCAAAAAAGCAAATTTTTTACCATGGGACCCCCCTGAAATGTGATTGGGCTAGTTTTGAGGAGCAATTGGGTGGGTTTTGTTGGTGTGAAAACCTGGCAACCCTGCTTAGAACCTCCACTGAGGTGGTACTATTAAAGCGAGCCGTACCGTACCGTTCCGTACTGAGCCGTCCCATGCAGTGGAAAATCACCAAAAAGTGAACCGTACTGAGCCGTACCAAACCGTACCATGCAGTGGAAAAGCGCCAATAGATAGCCACAAAGCTAATG
Organism: Hypophthalmichthys nobilis; assembly: GCA_037950665.1. Taxonomy (NCBI): domain Eukaryota; kingdom Metazoa; phylum Chordata; class Actinopteri; order Cypriniformes; family Xenocyprididae; genus Hypophthalmichthys; species Hypophthalmichthys nobilis. The sequence goes on along the minus strand of CM075477.1, from coordinate 28,068,116 downwards.
GACTAAATGACACAAAAGTTGCATTTTGACCCCAGATTGCTGTAATAACTTGAGGCACTTAATCTTAACAACCTTTAATAAGACCATGATCTCATTCTGTGGCAACATTGTGTAAAAGTTACACACTCTCAGAAAAAAGGTACAAAAGCTGGGGTGGTACCCTTACAAAAGGTATTTCTATGTACACTTTAGGTAGTAACATGTACTCTTTCCCCACCAGTGTTTTTTTTTTTTTTTTAAGTTGCCAGCCACCGCTAGCATTTTTGATAATTTTCACAAAATTTTCATGGCCCCCAGAATATTTTGTTTTATGAATATCCAAACATGCAATATATCAAAAGAAGGAACAGAGTCTCTGCTTTTAAACAAAATAAAACCTGTTTTATTCTAGCTTCATGCATTCTTTTTTATCAACACTTGAAGGTGGTTGAGTTTTATAAAAAAAAAAGAAAAAAAAGGCAACATTTTGAACAAAATGCTGAAAAAAATTGTGTTTTTGTCAAAGACTACGTCCGGATCAGATTCAGAATGATGATCAAAACATAGATGAAGTAGATCACTTCCATCAACACCCCTAAAGCTTACACAGTCCTATACCACTTCCTCGACATTTCATTCGGTAACATTAGGTAGTTTTGATATGCTGTTTAATGTTTGATGATCTCATTATTTTACATGTGCATAAGCAATGCTTTTATCGCTCGTTTCTGCTTCTTTTTTCACCTGTGTTTTGATCCGTACTCTTTGATCTGATTTCTGTACTCTTTCAGAAGATGTGTAATAGCACCCCTCTACAGAATAACAGTGAAAACATGGATTGTTGGAAATTTACGGCGAAGCGTTGTGTCATAATATATGACGGAAAATTACATTAATGGCGGGCAAAGAGTACTAATATGCACCCTTTAGGGGTAAAAAAGGTACATATGTGTACCTTTTGAAAAAATAGCCCCCAGTGACAGCTTTTATACCTTTTATTCTGAAAGTACAAGGAGAAATTTTACCATTTTTATTTGTGTGGCAACGTCTAAAGATTTGTGATTCTTTTGTGTTAAAAATCAAGATCTATTTTATAGGTTACATGACAATCAGGTCATTTAGACAATAATATTTTTTCCTTGTCTTCCTTCTTTTCTCTCCACAGAGTGTGTATCCTGGGCGTGTGTTCGCCATGGCTCTAGTTCAGGCACTGCCTGTGCCCACTGATCACCCAAAGCCCAGCGCTGACATCCAGCAGTGCTGTTCAGTGTCTCACTCCCCCTCTGTAGCTGTGGCAGGCACCATGGGTTCCGTCAGCAGCCTGATCTCTGGACGTACCTACCAAGAGCGCCACTGCCGAGCCGCCAGCGACTTTGGTGCCAAGTATCGCAAACCCACACCAGCTATAAGCTGTTTCCGACAGCAAGATGGCACACTGCGCAGCGCCAGCTCACAGGAGCAGCTTCTTGCCAGCCAGCCTCCTCTACCTGCTAAGAACAAGCCCTCTGCCCTCATCTCTGCTGGCAATGGCAACTATGGCTATTTGAGTGACGAGCCAGTAGGCGACTGGAATGATAATCATGTGACCACGTGCAGCCCATCAAGTGATACTGAAGAGCCTCCTGATAACAGAGGCATGAATGGTAATATTGGTGGCCCTCCACCCAAACTCGTCCCAGTGTCAGGCAGACTGGAAAAGGTGAGTCTGGAGGTGCTTGGGAGGTAAATATTTTTAAAAAGTACAATAAATAGTAGTGAGACATTTTTTTTTTAATATTTATAATAAATGTAAACTTGTGCATTAAGAGGGATTTATTCTATCTAACAGAAAACACTGCTCCAGACCTGCTTAAAACGCCTTGATTGAAGTCCAGATATTACTTCCTCAAACATCTACGTCACAATGTGAAATATTAGCATAATGTCCGTCTAAAGGCATATGAAAAGACGAGGCTTCAGTGAATTGTAGTGTTGCGTCATGTCATGGAGACACTGTGTTTTTGGATGCGAAAGCAAAACCACTTTGTTTGGCCTTCCGAAAACACATAAAATTAGGAATCAGAGGTTAAGATTTATTAATAAAGCTGTTCTTGAGCAGTACAACCCAAAAGTTTGCACATTTTACAGAGGACAGCTTTCTGAACCTGGGAAAGTACAACGCTAGCAATATACAAAGACTACTTACCACTGAGAAACCACTGAGACTCCGGCACAAACTGATACGCTAAAACCGACCACATTATTAACAGTGTTTACAATTGCTTAAAGCCTTGGAAGCCAAAGCTCGCAATTATGGTAATGGGCCTTACTTTTCCGACACATGCTGGGTACCATATAGGTGTCCATTAAAAGTGCATTCATGTAAATACAACAGTTTTTGAACCATTTTTTCCTTCAAAACACTGTCCATTTCATTGTCAAGGTCTCATTAATTTGTTTAAGAAGAAATGAAAGAATGGTGGTTTTGCTGATGCTCATTACACACAGTGGGTAGTATATCTAACTGGCTATTCATTTCTATTGATCGAGGAGAGCCTTTAATCACTGCAATACATCCATATGCCATCACTCACTGTACACATTTAATCAATGACAACTCAGTTACACTAACAGATGTTGGTGGCTTCACGCTTTAGCTATTTATTGTGCAGATACCATTCAAAAGTTTAAACAAATGAATAATTATTATAACAAAGACATTAAATTGATCAAAAGTGACAGTAAAGACATTTCTAATGTTACAAAAGAATTCTGTTCTTTTGAACTTTCTATTCATCAAAGAATTCTAAAAAGAATTCATCACTGTTTCCACAAAAATATTAAGCACCACAATTGTTTTCAGCATTGATAATAATAATAATAATAGATGTTTCTTGAGAACCAAATCAGCTTATTAGAATCATTTCTGAAGGATCATGTGAGAAGAGAGAGGAATGGCTGCTGAAAATTCAGCTTTGCTATCACAGGAATAAATTATAAATTATATATACACTGCCCGGCCAAAAAAAAAAAAAAAGCTGTTTGGATTTTCATTTTAATACCAAAAATTGATGCACCTCTGGATGGAAATAATATCACTACATTTATTTCCATCAAGAGGTGCATCAATTTTTGGTCAAGTACAGGTCAAGTATATCTAGTATTGACAATGCAAGAGGTGAGCACTCTGTAAGGTCTACTCCAGCACATCCCAAAGACTTTCAATGAAATTAAGGTCAGGACTTTCTTGCCAATTCTTGTGTGAAAATGTTCTTCATACACTTTCTCCCAAACATTCTTTCACAATTTGAACCTGATGAATCTTGACATTGTCATCCTGGAATATCGCCATGATGTGTCTTCCTACATGGTTGTTTAAGAAATCAAAAGGTACACACTCCATCTTTTAGGGTTAAATGAACCGGTGCCAAGCATATAACATGCTAGAAACATAATAATCACTGTAATATTGATTCATCCATAGACTCTTAAGTATTTGCCTATTAAAATCCAAACAGCGACTTTTTTTGGCCGGGCAGTGTATCAAATAAATAAGTGATCAAATAAATGGTTTTAAATAGTAGTCACATTAACCATTTACTTTTAATTACAGAGTATGGAGAAGATACTGATCCGTCCCACTGCCTTTAAGCCTGTCATGCCCAAGAATCGCAACTCTGTGCAGTACCTGTCTCCACGGTCAGGGGGCAGTCTGTCTGAAAGCCAGGGCAGCCTCAACCTCTTACTTCCTGGCAATGGAGCAGGGTTGGGCTGTCAGGAAAAGCGCAACTCTTACAGTGGGGGACGCAATGCACGGAGTAGCCAATCCTGCACTATGTCCGACTCAGGCCGCAACTCCCTCTCTAGCCTACCCACTTACAGCAGCACAGGGTACAGCCTGGCACAGAGTGAAGTACCCACTGGGCACATGGAAACCACACGCTCTGGTGGTGGCCACGGACACTCTAACTCTGACAGCGGTCGGTCATCATCCAGTAAGAGTACAGGGTCTTTAAGTGGGCGTGGCCAGCCCCTCTCAGACAACGGATCGTGTGGCCGCTCCCCGGCTCCAGGAGAAGGTTATGAAGGCGTAATTCGGGAACTTGAGGAGAAGCTGAGGGAAAGAGACCTGGAACTGCAGCAACTTAGGGACAACCTGGATGAGAACGAGGCAGCCATCTGTCAGGTGACAATCGCTGATTTCTACCAGTTATTAGTGTCATTTGACAGGGAATTGTTAGATACAGTACTTTACAACGTAAGTCAAATCATGTGTCTTCTCCATGCAGGTGTATGAGGAGAAACAGAAGCGCTGCGAGCAAGAGTTGGAGGACCTTCGGCAGAGCTGTGCATCGAAGATGAAGCAGGTGCAGCTGAAGGCACAAAGGGCGCAACAGGTTCTGCAGTTGCAGGTGTTTCAGCTGCAACAGGAGAAGAAGAAATTACAGGAGGACTTCTCCCAACTGCTACAAGAACGGGAGGCATTGGAGAAAAGATGTGCCTCTTTTGAGAGGGAGCAGACTCAACTTGGTCCTCGTCTAGAAGAGACAAAGTGGGAGGTGAGACCATTTTAGCCATGTGGAACTAGCAATGAGTAATCACTACATTCAATGATATTTGAATGTTTCTGTCTTGCAGGTGTGTCAGAAGTCAGGTGAGATCTCTCTGCTGAAGCAGCAGCTGAAGGACTTGCAGTCAGATCTTGGTCAGAAGGCCAGCGAGATTGTTGCTTTGAAGGCCCAGTTGAGAGAGGCTCGTTCTGAGCTTCAAGCTAGCCAGGTTTGCTCGCAGGAAGCCCACGCCACAGCTCGCACTCGCACACTTGAACTGGAGGTTTGCGAGAATGAGCTGCAGCGCCGTAAGAGCGAAGCGGAGCTCCTGCGGGAGAAGGTGGGCCGTTTGGAGGAAGAGTCTATCCGTCTTAAAGAGGCTTTGGCGGTGCCCACGTCCCAAGCTCTACCTTCTAAAGGCCAATGCATGAGCTTGCCCCTACCCCAAAGCCGTGGGGGGATCACTCATGGGATCAGCCCTGCTTTCCGGGACAACAGCAGCGAAGAGCAGCTTCTAGTATACGAGAGTGATGAGGCGAAGGTGCAGCGCCAGAGCGTGGACGTGCTTCACGGTCTTCGTCAGCAGGTGGACCGACTGCGGGCAGAGCTGATGTACGAGAGGAGGCGGAGCGAGGACCAGCTGGAGGGCTTTGACGAGGAACGCAGGGTGTGGCAAGAGGAGAAAGACAAGGTGATCCGTTACCAGAAGCAGCTGCAGCAGAACTACATCCAGATGTACCGCAGAAACCGTGACCTTGAGCGTGTGATGAGGGAACTTAGTCTGGAGCTGGAGAACAGGGACATGGAAGAGTTTGACATGCGTAGCAACGAGATCCATTTCGAGGAGATCACTGCCACTGAAATCTAACCCACATCTTACTCTGCCCTCCCAAAATGCATCTCCACTGTGCTTGTGTGAGGAGCAGTCTTTCTGCCTTGTCATTTGGCATGCTTCTCTACACTATTTCAAAAAGACTTCAAAGCAAGTTATTGTTTGCTTTGTTCAAAGCAAGTTATTGTTGTGATATCTACAGAGGCCAATAAAACATGGAATGTTTGTATTTAGACATCTTTATGATCACTTCCTGCCTCGGAAACCTGTGAGGGACTTCAGATGAATGTAAAATGACTGTGAACAGCAGTTAATTGGTGCCAATGATGAAGGGAAGGTTGTCCTCAAAGATGGTGCTTTGTTGCTGACAAACCCTTAAATCATAAAACTAGGGCTGCCATTCAGTTCAATTAATTAAACAAGAAAGAAACGTAAATTTTTCACATAGGAAGTTCACAAAAGATGCGTTTTTCTGTTGAAAAACATACGAAATGTAGTTGAACTACTTTGAACTACAAGATGTTGAAATAAACAGCAAGATGAGACGTAACAGCCAAAGACGTAGAGAGAACACTAGAATGCGTCCTTTGTGAACTACCTTGGATAGACTGACAAACCCAATTGCTAAACAGGTTGTTGTGAACCATAGACCAATTATGGGCTTATGTTCAATTATATGAAAAAAGCAATCAAACAAGGTTTGAAACTGTCTATTCAATACTTTACTCGCCTGCTACAATAATGTAACTTATTTCATTTGGAATTTTTTCTCAGCAAACATTGATGTATGCAGTTATTTGAGATTCATTTGCACAGCAAAATCACCAGTTAAATAATCTCTGCTCAGAGTACATATGGTCCCTCTCTAAATAGTGTTAAAGTAACACTGAGGCAGAGTTAGTTAATGAGATAATTAAGTCATTAATTAAGTGATGATTGAGTGTTAGTGATGAACACCTGCTGTTAACAAGCAGAATCAATGAAGAAAAGAGAAACACAAGAACTACAACTGACTTCAGCCACAGTCTTAGATGAAATCACCTGAAGATAAAAGACATATCTCTCAAGATCTCAGCAGAGGAGGATTATCTTTTCCTCAGTGATTCCACTTGTTAACAGCAGGTGTTCATCACTAATGCTCATTCATATTTAGAGAGGAACCATATGTACTCCGAGCAGAGTTGATTTAACTCTGGTAATTTTGCTATGTGATTAATTAAATTTGATTGGCACTTGGCAGCCTTAATTACAATCTTTTCATTAGTTCAACTAAATACCTTACACACAATCAGAGAAGACCGTCTCAGCAAAGAAATATACTGAAATGGCTATGAGATAGAAGAACTGATGGGAAGAAATACAGCATGTAGGCTAAGTGTTTCATGGCGTTTATCATATCCTATAATGGAAAGAGCACAATACTTGCCTCGCCCATTGTACCAGCATTAACACTGATGGGAAGAGACTTGGAGGCACTCTATTGAGCATCTCATGTTAGGCCACTGAAGCTGCAGGTTTGTTGCATTCATTCTTGGTGTTCTAGCTGTGCTGGTGTTAAGTCCTCAGTAACATTGTGTCATTTCTTCTCAGCCATTTACGGCACTATGCAGCAAGAACTGTCACCTCTCATCTCACAGCCCCGCTGCTTACACTACATTTGATACTAATTACTGATGTAGAAGTGTTATTTTTATAATTAGATGATATATTGGCAGATATAACTAGCAAATATAGAGGAAAATATATTTTTTCTTTTCTTTTGAGTATTGCCTTGCACACTGTACAGAGTGAATAGCATGTGTGCATGACACCGTAGCATTTCTGTGGCCAGACAGTCTGGAGTCGAGTCACGTTATGGCTTTACACAGGTCAGTGGGTTGGTTTTTCCAACCAATTCTGCAAAGTAATGACATAGTTGATGAATGCATAGATATCATAATAGATTTGCATACAATCTAAGAAATACTAATCAAATGTTTGTTTGTTAAAGGGATATATACAATATAAACTTTGTTGTTTTTACAGAACAGATCCTTTAAAACAAAAAAGACAGGAAGAATTAAATATATATGTGATGTATATTTTTATATATAGCACCTCAAGCTATTTTGTGGTAACACAGGTAACTTTGTGGGTTTAATACATATGAATTGCATATTTCACACACTGTTGTCCAGAGGGATCATTTGCCATCAGATGTAATAGTATTTCATACAGTAGTTGGTGCTTTTATATTCTCATGCAGTCTACCGCACATGTATTTACCGTGTCCTTCTCTGTTAATAATATCCAGCATTATCACATAAGGATTTTTGAGCATGTTGTAGAAAATTGGCAAGAACATTGCCTGACAACAAGGCAATGTTTGGGACACTAACTTTTTGACATCAGGGAAGACCAATAAAATCTAATGACAAAAAAAAAAAAAAAAATATGAAATGAGGAACTCACAAAATCAAATTTTAGCCATCTCAACCAAAGATAATCTGCTACATAATTTCCAGATTCTTTTAAACAGCCTATAATACATTTACACATTCTTTACTCAGTGCTTCCTTTTTTATAAATATAAAACAATGTGTTATACTCTTCATGACTCTACAGTAAAACAGACACTTTATATTTGTGATAATCATTTTTGTATTTTTTTCATTCAAGGCCAAAATAATTAATTTCAGTATTGGTCAGAATGGATTACTGTTTGTGACTGGTCTGGTCTTGTATCGCTTCTGGTCATTTTTAACTACCTGAGAATCAAAAATATGAATTGGCAATTTTTCTCACCTTGCTCAGATTATCATCCCTCTTGTTGTCATCATCTCTGTAGCACAGATATGTTATGAGTGTAAGAATAAAACTCTTTCACCCCTAGACATTGTCCTGTGCATCCCTCTCTCATGTCAATCACGCCCCTGATAATAATACATGTAAATATTCCTCATATTGTAATTATTATTGACATATTCAATACATTTGTTTTTACACACGCAAAATATCTATTTTGAAGTTGTAACCACTGTGAATAGACCAAAGCAAATTAACGTAATCTTTTTGCCCTCATGTATGTGCTTGTTTCCTTTGTCAATCTGTAGTCATGTATGTATATTTTCATGTTGTATATTTCTTGTAAAAAATGTGTTTTTGATTAAAGAAAGTCACCTCATGCTAAGTCTGTTGTTTTTGAAAATGTACCTACAGTTTTAACTATCAATTTTATTTTACAAGACATCATTTTCACGGCTTTCTTTAAATATTATATTGATATCCTGATTATAAAATATTTTAGAAATGTATTATGAAGTAGATAATGACGCAAGAGCGCAAAATTACTATGGTAAGGCTATAATAATTTATATTTTAGAGTTGTCGGGGCGGATTTCGCGGGAAACTGCATGCTTCTGTCATTCTTCCATGCGTGTTTGCGTCATATCCATAAATAAAGGAAAGCAGGCCATGACTACTAGCCTATTATGTGCAGAAGGTGTCACAGTAGCTTAAAGCCACAACAAACCTTGAACCGAAAAGTTTGCAAACAAAAAGGAAAGCGACAGTGCTCATAATAAAACACAAATCCACACCGGTTCGGCTTTTCAGAAATACGTTTGCAAAGCATCACATTTGCTGGGCATTGGCTGGGTTCACGAAACATTTCGTTGGTAACAATGCCAGCCTCTAAACCAGTTACTACATTGGTCTATTTGCCTATAAATAGTCTACTAGCGAAGTAATAATAGTATCCACTGTTTTACCTTGTCTGATATGAATAATTGTTTGTTCTAACGATTAGTGAGCATTGCCAAGCGTTTGTACTATTTTAAAACAATTGATTTCAACAAGTCAAGCAACAGCGGCATATTACCTGCTCATTAGTCATTTTTCATATCCGTCTTTCTTTCGTTATTTCAACTCAATCACCAAAACAATGTTCCTTCGCAAGTAAATTGTAGTTTTATGCTTCAACCGCTAGAGGGCCAAAAGTTGCACAGTTAGTAGCTTTAGTCATTTGTATTCGAGGTCAGAATCAGTCGAAAGAGCTTACACAATGGAAACATTCATTATTTATTTTTTTATTTATAATCACACAATGCCTTTTGTAATAAAACGAATTGCAAAAATGCAGACCAGATGCTTTTTATATGCTTTCTTTAGATGCTTACAGAGTAAAACGTTCAGTATATAACACTGATCCTACAATCATCACGTTTATATCTTAATTGCACAGTCCATATGCGCAGCATTAAGGCACAAATATAAAAAAAATGTAAGTGTATGCATTAATTGCCAAAAATTGACATTAAATTAGAGCACAGGATGTAAAGTGAGACAGGGATCATCATTTGTAATAATCCCCCAGATGTTCACTAAACCAAACCAGCAATTTAAAAGAAAAAGAAAAAAAGACCTATAATCTCAATCTCAATCCATACTGTGGTCATGTGTAATCTCTATCAGGCATGACTGTGGAGACTAGCCAGGATGGGAGGTGATATGATTTATGATTATCAGCATGTCATGCCAGTGCGCTCTTATCTTGCCCTAGGCTTAAACCGCAACCAAAAATAGAAACCCACAATTATGTTTATACAGGGTTTCGGATCCTTTAAATGTGGAAGTGACATGTTATGACTGTTTTATTTGTATTCTTGTAAACAGAATAGATCTGAATTTGAAAAAGAACAGATTCAAAAGTGAATAACTTTCAACAGAGGAGGGAAAAGGTCAGTATCTGTGAATGGCCAATAGCACTCTGTGGAAGCCCATTTTTAAAGGGTTAGTTCACCCAAAGATGAAAATTCTGTCATTAATTACTCACCCTCATGTCGCTCCACGCTCGTAAGACCTTCGTTCATTTTCAGAACACAAATTAAGATATTTTTGATGAAATCCGATGGCTCAGTGAGGCCTCCATTTCCAGCAAGATAGTTAACACTTTCAAATGCCCAGAAAGCTACTAAAGACATATTTAAAACAGTTCATGTGACTACAGTGGTTCAACTTAAGTGATATGAAGTGAGGAGAATACTTTTTTTGTGCCAAAAAATCCAAAATAACCACTTTCATTCAACGATATCTAGTGATGGGCAATTTGAAAACACTGCTTCATGAAGTTTTTGAATCTTTTGTTTCGAATTAGTGGTTCGGAGCGTTATCAAACTGCCAAAGTCACGCCCCCCAGTGGTGAACCATTGAAATTTCGAAAGACTTATGACGTAACAAAGCCTCGATTACTGAAATCACGTGACTTTGGCAGTTTGATACATGCTCCAAACCACTGATTCGAAACAAAAGATTCGTAAAGCTTTGAAGCTTCATGAAGCAGTGTTTTGAAATCGCCCATCACTAGATATTGTTGAATAAAGTCATTATTTTGTTTTTTTTTTTGGCACACAAAAAGTATTCTCATCACTTCATAACATTAAGGTTGAACCACTGTAGTCACATGAACTGTTTTAAATATGTCTTTAGTAGCTTTCTGGGCATTTGAAAGTGTTAATTGTCTTGCTGTCAATGGAGGCCTCACTGAGCCATCGGATTTTATCAAAAATATCTTAATTTGTGTTCCGAAGATGAACGAAGGTTTTACGGGTGTAGAACAACATGAGGGTGAGTAATTAATGACAGAATTTTCATTTTTGGGTGAACTACCCCTTTAAATTCTTGCTCAGGGGTCTGGACATGATGGCATTATTTCTCTTCCAAATCAAGCATGTACCCTCTGTTTATACCCAGCAGCATCAAGGCCCCAATATACTTCTAGCAAAATCAAAGAACAAACTGATGTGACAATTTCAAAGAAAATCAGGCTGAAAACGAAGTTTGTTTGGAATTTGTTCTGGGGTTTGAAACAGCTTGCCAAAGTGAACTTTCCTAAAAAGTTTGCTTTGGCCTTCAAACTACCATTGGTCCGTGGTGATTACAGAATAGGTAGGTGTGGCTCTGTGGCTCCGCCTTCTTTGACATGGAAATCTTCTCTGCTTCATTTCTTCTGTTCAGTGACAGTCCATCATGAACACACTGAAGAGTGGCTTCATAGTAGAAACTGAAGTTGTAATTCAAATTGAAAGTAACACTTTTCCGTGTTTAATACTGTAAAGCTGCTTGCTTTAAAGCAATCTATTGTATAAAGTGCTATAAATGAACGTGAAGTGACTTGACTGGAGTGCCGAATTGCAGAGCTCGTGCAAACATGTCCACTTCGCTATGATCTGTCATTTTGTTGTGTTTATTTTGTTATTGTGAGGAAAGCGCACAGCTTATTCATCTAACATCTTAATATGTTCATCTAAAAGCTGTTTCCATCAGCGTCAGGATGTTCGCTAACAGTATACCGCTACAAAATTATTTTTCCCACTGAGTGAAGAATGAAAAAGAACTTTGCCGTGAGTATATCAGGGCCTTTAGCGCAAACACCTTTGGTATCAGGCTGATTTCAGTCAGTCTCTTGGGTTCTTGGGAACTTTGACGATGAACTCCATGGGGTCTTTGGCCTTGTTACTGAAAGCCCTCCGAATGGCGTCCACCGCATGCTGATGTGTGACACCTTGGAGGGACTCTCCATCTACTGACACCAGCTCGAATCCAGCCTGCACACACAAATAAAAAGAGAGAGATTTCTAGAAAAGTTCAGATGTCATACTTGATCTTTGATGCAGATGTCTGTTTTTCTGACACATCCCTGAGTATTCCTGGCAGAGTGCAGACAGAACGCTGTCTGAATGGCAGGAAAAAGCAGATGCTGCAGGCACAGGATGCCTCTCATTTCCTTTGTTCTCCTTCGTTAATACCTGTGAATGATCTCATCTGCTCTGCTTCAGACACTGTATATGTGTGTGTGTCAAAGCCCTGCCAGTGAATGACATCAGCTTATTATACTTCAGAAATGGATGCTTTTTTCTCTGATTGTAACCACTGGCAGACCAGAAGCACAGATGTTCGGGTCTTTCAGGTCAAAAACACACGACATACCCATTAGCTCTCTTCTAAACTCATATCTCTGACACCACCAACAGCATAAACAAAGTTACAAATTAGGGGGAACGGTCAACTCAGAGTGAGCAGGACCAAATTATATACACCATTCTCTAGGTGTGCATAACCCAAAAGTTAAACACTCTCACAGATGCAGGAGTGTGTCTTTGGAATTATGTCTTTCCTGCCAGGAAAAAAGTACAAAGTGCAGCTGAGCTCACAAACGCACGTTTAGTTCAAAGTAGGCACATTTCCTCAGTCACGATCTCTTACCAGGATGCACCTGTTTACTGAACTCTCTACACCCATCCTTCGTGGGTCTGTTTTCATGCTCTCCATCAGTCAGAACAAACACTATTGTCCCCTTATAGAGACATTATATTTCTCTGTGCATTCTAACAAAAATAAAAACGGAAAACAGTTCCTGTTGAAATAAACAGTTCTTAAAGGGATAGTTCATCCAAAAATGTAAATTCTGTCATTTACTCACAATCATGTTGCTCTAACCCTGTATGACTTTCTTTCTTCTGTGAAACAAAGAAGACTGAAAGAAGATTGAATGTTGGTGACCACTGACTTCCAATGCATGGATTCACAGAAGTCATACAGGTTTGGAATGACATGAAGGTGAGTAAATGATGACAGAATTTTCATTTTTATTCCTTTAAACATTGCATTTGGTCTTGCTTTGTTCTAGTATGTAATGCCCAGATATATAACATGTTATAAAATATCACGTTTCACTCATTAAGGATGTAAATTGGGTTGATAACATCATTAACACTAACATTAAAGTTACTTACACAAGTATGCTTACAATATAACACACAATTTTACACAATGATTATTCCAGTTATGGTGAGTGAACACAAAATAGAACAAAACTGCTTAAGAGGCATTATGAAGAGTATTTCAAAACATTATACTTAGTCTGTTTTCGTCCCATTATGGCCGTTTAGAGGCCTAAGATTTGTTTAAGCTGTCATTCCCCTTCAAATAGCACTTATATTAAGGAGACCGCAGGGACATCATTAGTCTTTTCTGTATGCCATCTGCCTTTTTGACTAAAAAACAAATTACCAAAGCATTCTATGGTTACAGAGGACAAGCGGAGTCATTCATCAGTGGATAGCAGTGTAATTCACTGTGTGTGTGAAGAGAGAGAGAGAGAGAAAGAAGATGACTCAGGGATGAGAAGAAATCAATGTGTTTAGCACTCCTACAGCTGAATAGAAACAGACTTTCAAATATTTTCAGATTTTGCCAAATTCGCAAATTTGGGTCAGCCAGTGCTGGTCAAAAGAGCTGTTTTTTTTTGACAACGACAATAAAAATCAAATAATCAATCAAAAGTTACATGCAAATGTATGATATAACTAATCATTTGCGTAAAAACACATAAATCTGACAGTGAGGACGCTGAATTCTTGTAATGCTATAGCTTTTGAAAATTGTAGCCAAAAATAATAAAACTGACTGTTGATCTTTCGATTCAGCCAAATTGCCCATTGGCCATTTTGAATTTTGATGCAAAATACTGTAACCACCCAGAACCCTCTACCCATGCTTTAGCAAATACTGGGAAAGTTGTCAAACTACCACATGGTGGCAAGTTTTGCATAGCCAAAACGGCCCGATTTTCTTCAGAAAATGTTGAAATGTAGTTAAATCTGTTATTAAACTGTCCTCTGTATTTATAAGCTGAAGAATGACTGTTAAGATGAAGACAACAGACTATAATCAAGAAGAAAAAGTGCTGGACTAATTACACATGAGCTGAATGAGCAGACTCTGTGGAGCCCCAACACATACACAACACATGCGCTCTGTCTGCCATGCGTGTCAACAACGTTTGATAAGAGGGACGTGACTGCAGACAATGTGTGATAGAAACCTGACCTCCATGCCACTGGAGCATACTTGCTGCTCAGATAATGCAGTTATCCACAGGAACAGGAAGTATGTCAACAGGGTGCTCCACACTTTCTTCTGCAGGCCTGATAATCTGCAGAGCTCAGTGAAGATAGTCGCTCAGAAGAGCCTCTCGCGGCTTCAGGGTGTGACAACAAGTGAATTGAATGGAATGATAATTAGCCAGTCTTTGGTATGAATGGAAATACCCACTAGTCTTTCACACCAAGCCCAGGTGGAGGCCAGAGATGAGCGGATGTTCTTGGCAACTGAAGGGTTTTGAGCCTGACACCAGATCTCCTGAGTGTGGCAACACAAGCCTCACAGAGCAGGCCAGGGAAGTGCTGTCACCTGATAGGCTGTAATCGACAAGGATACGTCTTCTCTTGACAAATACACATACATAGACACACATGGGATTCCAGGGTTTTAACCTTGCATGCGAGGTCACAGAGGTGCCACTGGTATTGTGCCCTCTCCTGCTTTGACCTTTATCCCTTATTCTGCCTCACTTTGTAGAGATGCAATGCAACCTGGATGTTGTTTAGTAGGGATGTGCCAGAAGGCTAATTCTGAATTCGGAAAGGCACAGAAAATGAATAACGCATTTAGCTCTTAAAGGGACATGGTAAGGCTTGGTAGTCGGTTACATTACAGTAAATCAGATTTCACTTATCACGTGAAGATAGTAAGGAGAGATGACTTAGGAGGATTTGGTGTGCAACAGATCCTGAGCGTCACTGACAAATATCTTATCTTGTAAAATGTGTGGTCAGTACCGCCGCTCCATATACACAGAGTACATGTGATCGCAAATTGGAAAGTGAAAAGCGAGTGCGCATTCAAAAGCGATTTCAATACCCCGCATATCGATAGCAGCAAAAGAAGTGAAATATATTTTTCATCCCATCTTATTTTTTTACATCATCATGTCCCTTTAGGGGCACCGTAGAATGCGTCATTTCCTTTCCGAACATAGTATTCGGCTTCGGGCACATCCCTATTGTTTAGACATATGAAAAGACAACCAGCTTCATGCTTAATCAACCAGCTTCATCAAGAAAAAAAAAAAGTGTTGATCTACCAACAAGACCAGAACCAAACTAGAAATAACCAGACTAAACCAGCCTGGACCAAGCTGGTCTCTTCAGCATAGACGTAAAGCATGTGTTCTTATGTAGAGAAAGCTAACTTAAAAAGAAAAGTATCTGACTCAAATATTACATTTTCTGACCTGGCTGATGTAATTCATCAAAGATGAATGATTTGCGCCACTTAAGCATATAAAAATAACTCTGCGCTCTGCTAACGTAACCAAAACAGAAATCATCAACAGAAGAAATTACGAGGCAAACCGCTGATCATTACCAGACCCTCCTAATAATGATCGGGAGTCAAACACACTATTCATCAAATAATAATGCTGCCAGCAATATCCTTATACATTATTCGCAGCAATGGCTTAGAAAAATATTCAGTTTAGTTTGAGACACTTAGTTGCAAGTAAACAAGATACTGACCAAAATGGGAAATTTCATATTTATACAGTACATTGTGACTTTTTTTTTTACAGTGTACACTTGAGCGCACCTCCACTTGGGAACATTTTCCTCTTTGTTTATCTGATTTCAGATCTACCTGCTTTTTTTTTTTTTTTTTTTTGGTTGGTCACATTACATGTTGGTCACATGATCTCTTCATGTCTACAGTAAGTAGCCATTATAAGCTGCAGAATATACCAGACTTTCAACTAATAGTCAAAAGTCTGGCTATGAGTGATGAATTTTGATCAAATGTACACTATATGTATTAATAAAGCATATACTAAATGACTAACAACAAAATAAAAAAGGAAGAAAACACAAAATCATTGTTGCCATTCTTTTATCACTCGAAATGGACAAGGAGAGACATTCTCACTAACACCCGAACATGCACAGAAACATCACTGATACAGTGCTGAGGTAAAATTCCAAATGAATCTACACAGAATCAAGCAGATGGTATCATAAGGGTCTGTGCTATATCAAGTTTTGGACATGTGTCATTAAGCGAAGCACACAATACATGACTGAAGATTGACGTCTTTTGCACACTAAGCATCCATGTTGTAGACGATACCCTCTCATTCAAGTCCAAGTCAAGACCAGTGACAAGAAGAGGGTCGAGTCCGAATCAAGACACAGTCCATGTGCTCCTGAGTCCATGACCAGTTTCATAGTCATGGTCTTGTAAAGGACTTGGAAATGTGAACTTGACCCTCTTCTGGTCTTGGCCTTAAGTCAGACTCAACCCTCTTCTTGTCTCGGACTCAAATAAGCTGGTCTCGACTACTGCAGCTGTGTCTATATGAGGAGGATCAGTTACCTTCAGAACATCACTGGTAGAGGCTGCTCCTCCTGGAAAGATCTTCTCTATCTTCACCATTGGCTGCACCTTTGACTCAATGCCACCTGAGATGCTTATTCCTGCACGAAGAAGAGTAGAACTCACCTAGCCATACTATAACCAATAACTTCTGATTAATGTAAAAAACTGAGATCTTGATTGTTTCATAAAAGTAACAGATTCTGATTCAAGTTCAAACTAAACATATGTCCACCAGCTGAGCAACTGTCATTGAGATAAATGGATATTATAAAGTTTAGCTTTCCATTATGGCATTTAGCTATAAAGTTTAGCATTTGCATTTCCAGCAGTCCATTATAGACCTTCTTAAAAGGGAGCGTACTCTATTACTTTTAGGTTACTGTTTATTTTTGGGCAATTCACTGCCATGTTCTGGTGAGGAGAGAAGAGGAACTAAGGGAGAATCTCTTCTTTAATACTAATTTATCAGTGATTATAAAGTCTTCTTTATTTCCACAATGAATTTTTAATTCTGTCAGTGTAAACTAGGGCATTGTGTGTCCAGAATGAATCACATGCTTTGCAAATCTGCTGTATTAATAGGCTTTAGTCATACTATTACTCAGAATTAGAGATCAGAACAAACCCCTAACCCTAAGTATTAAACTTATACACAACTCATCCAGCACTGTTTATGTTACCGACATAAATGACATCTCAAATTGGCCTTCTGGGAAAGGAAATACTTTTCTAAGTAATCAAACTTATAATTTTTGCCTGATGAATGATAAAAATGTCATGACTCACAATGAAGAAGGAACTCAAGCCATGTCTATAGATCAGAATATAACAAAGACTTGAGTCTGGGAACTTGGACCAGTAAGAAACCACCTAGCAACCACCCAGAACACCATATAAACCACATAGCAACAAGATAAAAAAAAAAGTACAACCTGGCAACTACCAAAACACCCTAGCACTGTTGCAAAAAATATATATAAATCTAGTTATTTTAGTCAGACAGATGTCTGTCATTTGAGAAACATTTCCATATATAGCGAGGACACAGTGTCTCCAAGTAACTCACCCAGGGACTGTTTGGTCTTAGAGATAGAAACCGTTGTTAGTTCATACTCCTGCTCTGGTGGGCTTCCTTGGCTTTCTGAGTGTCCATTCACTGGTTCTTTCCATTCCTGATCTGAGCTGGGAGTAAACACCTGGGTCAATGGTGTCCTGCTCCGGTGACGTGCACTCATTACGGTATATTTGACCTCTTTACCATTCTGAGATTTGTCCGTTTTCATTCTATGTCCATTCCTATAAGGGGATCTCCCTCGCTCTGGGACAGAATCCCCCCTACTGGATAAAGAGTCATGGTGTGATGTCTGGGGGAAACCGTTGTCTCTTCTCTGGGGGGAGCGTCCGTGGCGTTCTGTGCTGTGTGGGGACTCTGAGTGCGGCCATGCGGACCGAGCAGGACTCAAGGAGCGATTACGGAGCGAGTCTGTGATGTATGTGTCCACCGGTACATCCAAGAGAGGTGTGAAAGCCCGAGGAGGAGGAAGTCGTCCAGTCGGTAAACCTGCCAAACGCAGTCGTTCCATATCTTCAATGAGCTGCCGTTCTCTCTCTAGATCCTGCACCGGCTGAAGGTGGAATCCACCCCTGTAATCTATGAGAAGATACAAGAGGATATTAAAACCATTTCTTGGTTGTTTGGACATATTAATATAATTAATTTAATTTAATTATTATTTCTATTTTTTATATCTATTTCATACTTTATTTTGTGATATAACAATTACATTTATACATTTTTAATGTGGCTAAAATGTCTAAGTATGTTTGGGGGCTGACAGATACCAAGGTACATGGTACTGCCATCTGATATCATCATTGTACCATGGTACCACCAGAATAGGTTTATATAATAATTCCTTACATTTATATAGAGCTTTTCTGGGTACTCAAAGCGCTTTACATATGGAAGGGGGAATCTCCTCAACCACCACCAATGTGCAGCATCCACCTGGATGATGCGACGGCAGCCATATTGTGCCAGAACGGCCACCACACACCAGCTTATTGGTGGAGAGGAGACAGAGTGATGAAGCCAATCAGTATATGGGGATGATTAGGAGGCCATGATGGACAGAGGCCAATGGGCAAATGTGGCCAGGACGTCAGGGTTACACCCCTACTCTTTTCAAAGGACATCCTGGGATTTTTAACGACCACAGAGAGTCAGAACCTTGGTTTAACGTCTCATCCAAAAGATGGTGCTTTTTGACAGTATAGTGCCCCCACACAGACCACAGGGTGAGCACCGCCTGCTGGCCTCACTAACACCTCTTCCAGCAGCAACCTAGTTTTCCCAGAAGGTCTCCCATCCAGGTACTAACCAGGCTCAGCCCTGCTTAGCTTCAGTGGGCAACCAGTCTTGGACTACAGGGTGATATGGCTGCTGGCATTTGGTTATCATTTTAATTTTAGCGATTCTGATCATGATTCCAATTCTGCATATTTATACCGTTTCTTATCGATTCCAAGTTTCGATTCCAATAAGGCAAAAAAAATCAAATATTTAGATATCAAACATATTTATTCTGTCTTTTTGCAAAACATTCTGTTGCAGCTGAATACTGGCTCCTGCATTAGCATCACACGCATGCATCGTGCTGCTCACGTGAACAGCGTCAGTTAATACTGAGCCGCCGTTCGGACGTAAACAAGGAAGCGCTGCACTGTGTTTAATACGTCAATAGCATAGGAGACTGACAGGAAAGAGAAGAGATTGTTGAATAAAGTAGTTATTTTTGTTTTGTTTTTGCGCACAAAAAGCATTCTCGTCGCTTCATAACATTAAGGTTGAACCATTGTACTCATGTTAACTATCTATTTTAACGATGTCTTTAATATCTTTCTGGACCTCAAAAGGTGCAATGCCTATATGTGGTTCAGAAATAGTTAATTTGTGTTCCAAAGATGAACGAAGGTCTTACGGGTTTGGGATGACATGAAGGTGAGTACTTAATGACAGAAATTTCATTTTTGGGTGAACTAACCCTTTAATGACAGACTGCAACAGTTTTATTAGGCTGCTGTCACTTTAAGACCGAATGCATGGATCCAATATACTGATACACATGCATTTTTTCCTCAGCTGTTCATGTTCACTTAAGACAAAACCGACTGTGTTTACGAGGATATTTTGACATAACTTTGTGTATGTGTCCGTTCAAGCTCAAGAAGTTGTGAAAGACAAGTTCAGTATTCAGCACATGAGAGGATGCTTTCTGTGCGTGCTTGAGATGTGTGCGCAGTGCCAAAACCACCGTGCTAGTGCTGAATTGTGTTCTCTTTCGCATTTTTTTTCGCTTGAAATGTTAAAATCACATTAAAATGTGAACACAGGAATCGTTAAATGGAATCGAAATGCACCTGTCTTATTGAATCCCCGGTTCTTGGAAATTTGGAACTGGTTCTAAAATGGAACCGATACGCAACCCTACATCACAGACACAGGCAAATTAGTAACACTTTAGAATGGGGAACATATTCACTATTAACTACAACTTTTGCCTCAATAAACTCCTAATTTACTGCTTATTCAGTAAAGTAGTTTTTGTAGCATTTAAGTTTAGGTATCGGGTAGGATTAAAGGATGTAGAATAAGGTCATGCAGAATAAGGCATTAATATGTGATTTATACGTACTAATAAACAGCTAATATCCTAGTAATATGCAAGGTAATAAGCAACTAGTTAAAAGTGAGAACTGAACCCTGAAATAAAGTGTTACCAGCAAATTTATAGATATATAAATACAAGAGAATTCAAAATCAAAGAATTCATCACATTCACACACAAGCTCCTCCTCCCACAAACATATGTACTGGTTCAACAGCATTCAAATTCATTTACATCTCCTTAAATCAGTGCAGATGTTACAAAACCTCACACACACACTTTCCCTTTCATCCAGAAATGTGAGCGACAATCACACATTCATATCCATTGAGTAATCAGCGGTGTGGCATTTCAGGGGCCTCTAGCGCAGTGAGTTTTGAATTACTCCTCTGTGGACATACAAAGGGGCTGCATTAAGCCTCAGACCTGCGTGGGTGGACGCTTGAAGGTTAAACAATGCAAGGAGCCTTTCTTGCATTTCAGAAATGACTTCCATTCAAAAGTCAGAGGCACATGCAGCCCGACACTGTGCACAATCATAGCCGGTACTGTGCGCTCTTAGGTTAGAGGTCGGGAGGTCATGTGGTGTCAGCAGCAGCAAAAAGAAACAGGCAGGCTATTTGACAATAAGAGACAGATTATCTTCTTTTGGGACTGATGCATGTTGATGACACAAAAGATGCATTTGTGTCCCAAATGGCAGCTTGCAATGATCAAAACTTCACAGACTCATTATCAAAAAGTGATGTTAGCCTAGGGTACAGTAACAAGGGCTGAGAGGGATTGTGTGTGTGGATTAAAGATCAGCAACAGGAAATTTGTAGTGTGTATATGTGTTTAAGTATATGGTCAGACATTCATTTCAGGATATGAAATGGCTGGTACAGAGGAGAGTTTGTGTCTTCTGGTTATATAATTTCCTATTTGGATCAATGTAGGGACATGACTCAGCACTGAAAACAGTGAAAACAAGAGAGAGAAGAAAGAATGGGAAATTCTAGTTCAAATGTTACCTGGGATGGGCGTTATTAGATGGCGACGGGGTGTTCCACCATGACGAGGAGAACGCAGGACAGGAGACCTCACTGAAAAAGCATTAACAGTTCGCATTCACCACACTGGATTCAGATTGAATATATAAATGTGGCAGCTAAAATTTAGTTTACCGGAGCGGCTTTTTAGTATGTCATATGCTTCAAGCTCAAAGGGCAAAACCATACTGTCAAAACGGCCCAGATCTGTGGGAGGGATGATTATTCTACATAAAAGAAAGTTAGATGTTAGATGCAAACATTGCACACAAAGTAAGTGCCTGCATGAATGGTGTAAACACATGCAGGAGTTATATGAGTGAAGTAGGCTGGCATTGTAACACTCCTCACCTGATCTCCCTCAGCAGCAGAAGCTTCTCAGGCTTGTCCAAGATGGCCAGCAGGGGGCGCACCAGATCCTCAACCACACGCTCAACCAGAAACTAAAGAACAGGTAGAGGAGATGCCCTAGTTACATTGTGAACTTTTGGAGTCAGCGATTTAGTCCAGATAATGTGTACTAATCGCAAGCACAGTTTAAATCTCACCAAATTTGTCTAAAGCATGAAGCATTCTTGCAATTTAAGGCTGTCAATAAAGTACTACACAGCAGTTTTGAACCTCAACTAATGTCTGCTGGTATTTCAAGAGCGTTATAAGCATAACTCCTGAATTGATCTCTGTGTTGTGTCAAAGTGTGAAACTGTTAATTGTAGAGCTTGGATGATCTGGACCATTTGATCTCAATCTTAATTGGCAAGGCAAATTCATATTTTATAAGCATGACCGGCAGCCAGGAACATTTGGAATATGGATAAAGTATCTGTATAAAGTCATAAATGAGTCATTTTCCACCTCAGCAGACTTTTAGCTGACTCACCCTTTTACAGTGTCTCATGACAGCGGCCACCTCATCCTCATTGAGCAGCTTGCGAGCCATGTCCTCCAACATGGCCATGGTCTCCGGGCTGGGGATGGCGCTGTGCTCCCTCATACCAGCACGAGTCTCTCTGGGAGAACTCAGCAGGTTAATTATGGGTCGACCTCGCTCTTTACCTGAGGACAGAAGTGCTAGAGTCAGTCTACAAGCTCTGTCTGCAATTAAAGGTCTTGTTTGCATAATAAAAATTAATAATTCTATTTGATCTTATTAGCTGCATTCGTAAACATAACAGTAGTTAAAATATCCATTTTATGTAACTAACTGCAAATATGTCCACTATATTGTAGTGTTACAACCAGGGCTTGATTTTAGATTTTTTGCTCACCCACAATTTTGACTGGCCACAATTTTGACATCAATACCATGGGGAAAAAAACTGCCATATAGATATTTTTAATATTATCTCATAATTTGGCAGCAGGTATATAGGCTGCTGTTACTTTAAGACCTGACGCACGGATCCATTATAGACCTACTGTTAAACGTGTTTTCTTTCTCAACTGTTTACGTCCACAGAAACATAACTGACTGTGTTTACGTGAATACTTGCTATGACCGGCATTTTGACATTATTTTGTGTGTATTTGACTGTTTAAGTGCAATAAGCAGTGAAAAGGAACTCAATTTAATACCGAGAGGTGGCTTTATGTGCGTGTACTTTGGGTGCGAGAACAAAATCTGCAGAAATGAGTAAAATTATGCACAATACATGCAATCCCACACTGAAATTCAAGTCCTGTAACAACAACAATACAGAGAAAATGAAACAAGTGAGTGAGGGAAGGTGGGTCTGGTGTGTCACTATCGGAGAGATAGTGAAGAGCAGCTGGTATCGTGCATCTATTCTGCGGAAAATGAG
This sequence comes from Hypophthalmichthys nobilis, assembly GCA_037950665.1. Taxonomy (NCBI): domain Eukaryota; kingdom Metazoa; phylum Chordata; class Actinopteri; order Cypriniformes; family Xenocyprididae; genus Hypophthalmichthys; species Hypophthalmichthys nobilis. Next base: position 28,045,025 of record CM075477.1, on the reverse strand, counting down.
TATTGGAAGCGTTTCAGACATTTCAGTATCAATATGTATCGAAAAATCAATATTTTTGACAACACTATATTGTTTATTATTTCAAATGCCTTTTTAAAAGACTACAATTGAAAATTGTATGTTATATGTAAAATTTAACCCACCAAAGTAGCTAGTAGGAGTGACTGCGTTACACGCCACGTGAAATCCACCCGCATTTGGTGGGTTGGTGGGTGTTAATGTCAAGCCCTGGTTACAACATTACAAAAAGACCACTATGCTTTGTTAATATGCGTTTTGAATTGGCAAATCTGACTGGCTGACAAGCTGCGATTAGCTTTGAGTTTTCAATGCGTTTCTAAGTCTGTCTCTGTGTGTTGCACTGTATAGAAGACAGCAATCATTAGCTGAGGAAAACCACAGGGGTCAGACTCAAGGCCACTCCAAGGGAATTACTGCAGATCCATGTACAGTAAAGCAGCTCTCTGATTTAGCCTCTTTAAAAACTCATTATACTGCTTTCTGGCTTTTCAAATGCAAATATCCGTCTCTGCCTTTGGTCTCAGCTATTCCTCAGCTATGGACTCACCCGGTTCGTTATCTAAATGTTTTGGGGATTTGGATCTTCCTCTGTGTCCGTCCCCTGTCCCGGTGTCCTTCCTGTCTCTAGAAGATGACCTTTCCCTCCTGCGTCCACTTTTAAAGAGCAGGCTGACAAAGGTTTTGGAGCGCTGAAGGGTGCTTCCCTCCTTGTCTACCTTGTCCTTCTGATGTTTGCTTTTCTTCTGCTTGTCCTCTGATTAACATTCAAACAGAAACAAGAAAAAAAAATGACCTCCAGGCAAAGGAGTTAAATTAGCAAATTTAGCTATATTGAATAGATAAATATTACAAGGAAAGTGCCAAAGTGATAAAATACATGTATTATAGGTGGCAAAATTTGCAAGTTCAGTCCTAAGCAATGGTGGCCCATGCAGAAACCGGAGAGTTCATGAGATCACAATCTTGCTTCATTGCTACTGTGCCCTCGAACAGGGCATTTAACCCCAGGTCACTCCAGGGCAAGAGCGCTAGAAATGTTTTAGTTGAAAAATACCTGCTGAATACTCACAAAGCCTGTCAAGGACATATTGGTGTCATTTTTCATAAAATATTTGAAATATTGATTCATTTTTCATTAGAAAAATATATATTTTGCATAAAGAATTGTATATTTTAAGGCCATTTCTTATTGCTGCCATGTGACTTGTTTCAATTGTATAGTATTTATACATCAAGGTAGTAATAAAGATTTTTTTTTTTCTGGTTACACTTTATATCAATAGTCTACTTTAGACATTCTACCAACTAGAAGTAACTTTGCAACTACATGTCAACTTACAAACTGGGAGTTGACATGTAGTAGCAAAGTTATTTATAGTTAGTATAATGTCTAAAGTGGACTATTGAAATAAAGTTTATTTTAATTTGTTACATTTTTAATCTGGAAACATTAATGAACATTGGGGGAAACGTACAGAGACCAAAACATCACATGTGGGGGAAAAACAAGATATAAGAATTCATTCAGTTGGCCGGAAGTGATGGTTCATAATTTAAAAAGTTTAAAATAATAGTATTTTTCTCACAGACCTATTGTTTCACTTTGAAAGACATCAACTGGGGTTGTATGGATTAACATCATATTCACTTTGTGTGGTTTTTGAAGAGTCAACTTTGGAGGTCCCATACACTTGCATTATATGGACTCAAAGATGGATTATTCATCTGAAGAAATAAAGTCTGGGACGGTATAAGGGTGAGTAAATGATTAGAGAATTTTCATTTTTGGATAGAGTTTCCCTTTAATAAGTCGTAGGAACAAATTCTTAAACTGCGGCAACGTTTTTTTTTTTTTCACGTGTTACCGGGTTTAACCAGGTTCCGTAAAAATGTGCATAAAGTCACGCAAGAAAAGTTAATGGTGCTAAAATAGGCTTTAGTTCTTATTTTTCTACTTTTGATTTGGGGTAAAATACGACCTGGACGTATCCCAAGAAGAGCCTGTTATGCTAAGTTGTGATTGAATGTATTTGTTAAAGGCCACAAACCCTCCAGTCATTTATCTCAGTGTGAGGTATTAAGCCTGGCAAATAAAACAGGATGATATACACTTTGCTGTGTGGATTTTGAGGGTACATTTCTCATGGCATCAGATTCTCCAGTCCGAACTGTTGCAGTAATGCTGATGCATTATGCATTCCACCAAGTTCATTTAAATGCAGATACAATGGCAGCACACTGCTATATATTTGACAAACAGACGCAGGAGTGTGGCTCTAAAGGTCAATTGCTGGTTTTCGACAATGCATTTTCTATTCTGAGCAGAGCTTCCACAGCATGGTGTGTGTATCAAATAACCCAAGATCCTCATCACTGATCTGGTTGTGACCTTGGGCCTGGGCTCTACAACTGAGATATGAGTTACATCAGTAACACAGAGAGAGGACGGCCTTGTGTAGCTCACCTCATTTTGATTCACAGCCTTCTGACTCATTTTTTATCACTTCAAAGCAGCCTTATTGTACCTGACACAGTGATGTGACTCTGGGATCGGCGAATGGGTTTCCGAGGCTTGCTGAGAGCCATCAGGACTGCTGTTTTAGGGGATTCCAGAGTCTCTTTATCCCCAGCAGAGAAGGTCCTTGTCCGAGAGTGGCTGGTTGCGCTCCGGATCGCGGTGTCTTTCAACAGGACAGTTTCGCCAACTGTTCGGCTGGTTTCTGTGGTTATGACCCTACTGGATCTTGATGTGGTGTCAAGCTCCTGTGGGTCAGTCTGGATGGCGGTCTCTATCCGTTCAGAGCTGGGCCGGCGTGAGCGGTCCTCGGTGGAGATACAGACATCCACCATCTCTGAGCCGAATGCAGGAGGGAACATGACCTGCGAGAGGCCGCTGAGAGAACTGACTGGCGTTCCGGAAGAGAGAGAGGAAGTGGAGGAGTAGGAGTCTGAACCCTGGGATGAAGAGGGCTGACCTCCATTAGCCACTGAGAGGAAAAAAGAGACACCTTCATGTAATGTTTTTAGAGACTGGAGGTCTGTGGTGCATGTCATTAAACTTGAGAACTTGGGAACTGATATATAGTACAGCACCAGTCATACCCAATTTTCTTTAGGTCAAGGTTAATCTCATCCTACACTGAAAACAACTGGTAACAAAAATATTATTTAATCACTGAATCCACCTAAATACATTGATTTATACCAACAAAACAAATTTTATGTTAAAACAGGCCGAAATTTATGTTAAAACAGGTAGAAATAGATATTTAAGGTAACAATTGCAATCACTTTTAACAGTGAAAGGCACCAAATAAGCCAGGATTGCCACTGGTATAAAATAAAAAAAATAATAAAATAAAATAATCATAGATAAAATAACAAAATATAAAATAAAATATAAAAAAATAAAATAAATAAAATAAAATAAAATCGGTAACACTTTAGTATAGTGAACACATATAAACTATTAACTATGACTTTTCCCTCAATAAACTCCTAATTTACTGCTTATTAATAGTTAGTTAGTTGTTAAGTTTAGGTTTTAGGTAGGATTAAGAATGTAGAATAAGGTCATGCAGAATAAGGCATTAATATGTGCTTAATAAGTACTAATAAATAGCCAATATCCTAGTAATATGCATGCTAATAAGCAACTAGTTAAAAGACCCTAAAATAAAGTGTTACCATAAAATCATAGATAAAATAACAAAATATAAAAAAAAATAAAAAAAAAAAATAAAATCATAGATAAAATAACAAAATATAAAATAAAATAATAAAATAAAATCATAACAAATAAAGCAACAGACATGGAGTCTAAAATCCTCATAAATATTAAAGAAAGCCCTGATGCACTTTTGCATCTGAATGAACATATTAATGTCACTAGTGTTAAATATGGAGCAGAATTACATGAGCTTCTGTCCTGCAACCTAAATACCCCTGAATCACCCTGATGCTACAAACATGCACAATCCCGGACGACTTATCCAAATGTGAACATTATGGTCTAATCCGTAGCTATTTTCATACACCGCCATCCATATTAAATGGAAAACAGAGAATCAGAGGGCAATGAAAAATCTGGCTTGACATGTGGTCGGTTGGTGTTCAGCTTTAATCTGGAGATGGACCGTCCCAGTGCACACCATCAATTTAATTGTTCTAACGCAAGATACAAGTGCAAATGAGTGGGTCACACAAAGCACGCAACATATCCTTTAATATATTTACAGTAATTAACAAATTAAATATTAAATAGTGAGGTTTGCAGGTAATGTTTACATACATTTATTAAGCCAACTGTACTCCGCCACCATCTCCTTGTAAGCGGGATATCGGCCAGCCTCCTAGGACAGGATATTACATAAGAAATAATCACAGTCAGAAAAGGATATACAGCCTTAATTACATTGTATACAAGTTCAAATGTCCTGTGTTGGATATAATTCATTGTGCAAATCAGCCTAACAGCCTAAAATGACTAAAAAACTGCATTTTTCACTAGACAAGTCAGGAGGATATGACCTAATTTTTAATGCCCAAGGTGTATGCTGACCTCACTATGGGCTCTCATGAGGTCTCAGTAAGTTTGTTCCTCTATAAACATAAACAAACTTGAACACCATTAAGATGATGGTAGGTGGCAGCTTTATATGCCTTGTAGGAAAATAAGTCACTGTGAGGACAGATATCATACAGGAACTGGATTCAAACAGACTGCAGCAGAATTCCTTTTCTTCTTTTGTGTTGATCCTTGTCTGACATTTTCTCACATTGTCACTTCATTTATCACCAGCAGAGCTCACACTTACCACCACGAAGTGGCATCAATAGCTAACAAAGCAGGCATTTAGCAGCCCTATGTACTTATAGCGCTGCTGCAGGTTTGATAGAGCCTTACCATGGGGGCAATGAGAAAAGGCCATAAAACGAAGCTTTCTGCTGATTATAACTTGATCCCTAAGGCCTGGTGAATAATGCACACCCGCTGGCTGTTTTTCACAGGTGGAACCTGAGCTCTGCCTGAGTAAAGCGAGCAACCAGGAATGTGACGGCTAAATGCCAGCTGTCTGCTTTGCTATGCTTTCTCACTCCCAGACGCAATAAGAGGCTGTGTTGTTTAACATGCTGTAGTGGCAATTAATATGCCACAGCACTTTGGAAATCATTTGTCTTGATAAACTAACATGTTTTATAAGTTTTCCACAGATAGAACATCAGAAGATGCTGCATCACTGAAATATGACATTACATTATTTCTCCATTTTATCTATCTATATATCTAGCTATAAAGCAAAATTATGGTGTCAGTAAGATTTTTTAATGTATTTAAAATAGGTCTCTTTTGGTTTTATTTGATGGAAACTACAGTAAATACAGTAATATTCTGAAATATTATTACAATTTAAAATAATGGATTTCTATTTTAACATATTTTAAAATCTAATTTATTCCTGTGATGACCAAGCTGAATTTTCAGCATCATTACTCTAGTCTTCAGTGTCACATGATCCTTCAGAAATCATTCTAACATGTTGATTTGGTGCTCAAAAGACATTTATTATTATTATCAATGTTGAAAACTGCTTAATATGTTGTAGAATGTTCAGGATTACTGGATGAATAGAAAGTCAAATCAACAACATTTATTTGAAATAAATATATTTTGTAACAATGTTGTAAAAGTTTTTACTGTCACTTTCGATCATTTCAATGCATTCTCATTTAAAGTATTAATAAAAAAACAACTGCCAGAACTTTTGAACAGTAGCACACCCACAGACATATATATATAGACAGATTCTCACCTTGATGGTCAGCATCACGTGGGTGTGACTCTTTAGCACTTCTACTGCATTGCTGTGTGTGATGTCTTCAAAACTCACTCCATTGGCTGCCAGAATCTGATCGCCCATTTTAATTCCATTTTGCTCTGCCAGGCCACCAGGGTCCAGCCTCATCACAAAATCAAACAAAATCATCACATGAATAAAGTTAAACAATTAGCCACAACATCTAGGCAACAGTTTTCAGACATGGAAATTTATCCTCCAAACGCCTGGTCATTACGTCTTACTTTGAAACATATATGCCCAGGCCAAACTCTTTGCCTCCACGGATGTTGAAGCCTAGGCAGTAGTCATCTGAGGTTGTGTAAAGGTGCACTATTCTGCGCAGGGCTCCGTCTGAACTGGCCTCTGAAGGTGTGCGACCACTTTCTTCCACTACCATCCTTCGGTGGATCAGATCTACCCTGCATACAGTACATGCATTCATATATATGTTTAATAAACAAATAAAGTTACACAATAATATCAGTCATACTACAAAATAACAACCATTCAAATAAGGTTTGGGGTCAGTAAGATTTTCTTTTTTCGTTTTAATTTTTTTTTTTTGAAAGAAATTAAAGGGTTAGTTAACCCAAAAAATTAAAATTCTGTCATTAATTACACACCCTCATGTCGTTCCACACCCTTACGACTTTAATTCATCTTCGGAACACAAATTAAGATATTTTTGGTAAAATCCGATGGCTCAGTGAGGCCTCCATTGACAGCAAGATAATTAACACTTTCAGATGCACAGAAAGCTACTAAAGACATATTTAAAACAGTTCACGTGACTACAGTGGTTCAACCTTGATGTTATGAAGTGACTAGAATACTTTTTGTGCGCCAAAAAAACAAAATAACGACTTTATTCAACAATATCTAGTGATGAGCGATCTCAAAACTGCTTCATAAAGCTTTGAAGCTTTACGAATCTTTTGTTTCGAATCAGTGGTTCGGAGTGTGTATCAAACTGCCAAAGTCACGCCCCCCAGTGGTGAACCATTGAAATTTTGAAAGACTTATGATGTAATGAAGCCTCGTTTACTGAAATCATGTGACTTTGGCAGTTTGATACACGCTCCGAACCACTGATTCAAAACAAAAGATTCGTAAAGTCACTGAAGATGAACGAAGGTCTTACAGGTGTGGAACGACATGAGGGTGAGTAATTAATGACAGAATTTTCATTTTTGGGTGGACTAACCCTTTAATTCTTGTATTTACCAAGGATGCATTAAATGTATCAAAAGTGACAGAAAAGACATTTAAGTTGTTACAAAAGATTTCTATTTCAAATAAATGTTGTTCTTGAACGTTCTATCCATTAAAAAATCATATTTTCCACAAAAATATTAAAGGTGAAACGTGTACATTTTAGGAGGATCTATTGACAGAAATGCAATATAATATACATAACTATGTTTACAGTGGTGTATAAAGACCTTATATAATGAATCGTTATGTTTTTATTACCTTAGATTGAGCCATTTCTATCTACATACACCACGGGTCCCCTTACATGTTAAGACGCCGTTTTGCGCCGGCATGTTTCTACAGTAGCCCTAAACGGACAAACTGCTCTACAGAGAGAGTTTGCTTGACTGGCTACTCTCTGCTGTCTCAGACATCTTTGTCCTGTGTCGGTCACCATAGCTTCTCTCTATTGCAATTCGCAACCTCACTGCTAGATGCCGCTAAAATTTACACACTGATAATAATAACAAATGTTTCTTGAGCACCAAATCAGCATATTAGAATGATTTCTGAAGGATCATGTGACACTGAACACTGGAATAAATTACATTTATTTTTCTACGATATATAATTTAAAATTTATGCACAACTAGCGTGACCAAACAGAATTGTCCCACTCTTTCATTGGTCAGATAAACAGATAAACCCCGCCCAAAACTATCAAACAAACGCCGTTGGTTCCATGTTGCTGTATTCAAACGTTGAGGAAATCATCATACAAATGGTTTACTTATAGTTGTCTCTGCATATTAAGTTAAGATAGAAGAAAGTATTTTAATATAAAAAATTACAAACATCACCATTAATATGCTATACACAAGCACAAACACAAACTTTCAGGTGGACACACATATACTTCTGTAATAAACTTGCTCGTTCAACTATCAGTTAATGAAATGGATGAGAAGACCACTGAGGTAACTCTACCACCGCTGTATGTTGAAACAGAACCTCAAGGAAAAGATAACAAGCAAAGGCCAAGAGTCACAGGGTTTCCACCCCGTTAGTCAAGGCAGGGGGGCGGCAGCCCATCCCTACACTCTCCTTATCTTCTCAGTTCAGTCATTCTAATTAAACCCCATCATTCAGCACATCTGCAACAAATAAATACCTAAAGTACTAGTATTAAGAACAGTCCACCAAAAGAAAATCTAAATGTTCCAGGACAAAACACACTCTTTTGTAATGAGCTGTCAAAGGGTATTTGAAAACCTCAAACCTTCTCTTACACGCTTGAATGGACAAAAACTCAGACAAGTATGCCGAAATGCCCGCTTTGTTGAGTATCCTCGTACGCACAGTTTTAAATGAGTTAAAATAAAGTCTTAAATGAGCGTAAAGAGTTGAGAGGACATGCCATGTGCGTCAGATCTTAAAGTGACAGCAGCCTAATTGTCCTCAGTGTGAAAAGATGGATCTCAAAATTACACAATCACTGCTGGAAAGGGTTCAAATATGTAAAAGATGCAGGAAATCTGAAGAATTTTCAGGACCTGGAGGATTTTTCTGAAGAATATTGGCTGAGAAGACCACTGAGGTAACTCTATACAAACCTAATAAACCTGATGCTGTGATGTGTGTCATTAATGTTAATCAAAGAACAAAATACAAAGAGAAAATCACTCACTGCTCTTGTCTGAATAACTTTAGTAGCTTTAATAAAGATTAATGTATAATTTATGCAGTGAAGACTGTTATAACAAATTATAGCAGAAAAAGCAGAGGAAATATCTTGGCCAATATGGGGGGCTTTGAATAAATGTGTTGGACAATGGGAGGCATTGAGAACCACTGGTGCATTGGAAACATTACTTACAACGTTCAGCCTGATAGAATGCGTTTAGCCTTATATAAAACATACAAAATAGCAAATCAAGTTCAAACAATGACATAAAAATTTTTAACCACTTACCATGTAGTCTTCTCTTTTGAATAGCGGATCCCAGGCACCTTCCCCACACGTCTTACCACCATGCGCAGACGATTGTTTCCCGTCAGGACTTTTACAGCACTGCTCATGGTGATGCTCTCCAGACTTATGCCATTCACCTCGACCAGCTTATCCCCAACACACAAGCCTGCCAACTCTGAAGTGTGGAATGAGGAAACAAAATGATGGATATGAAACTTATTGATAGCCTATACATATATACCTTGATGTAACATATTTTGGTATAAGAATTTTGGATGGAAATCTCAGTCTTGTGTCATCATGCATTATTCTGCTGTCAGGGGTACAGTACCTGCAGTGCTGTCATCCTCCACCTTGCTGACAAAGATTCCAAGGCCGTGTTCAGAGCCTCCCCGCACACTGAAGCCCAGCCTGCCATCCTCACTTTTGTCTACAGTAATTGTGTGAATGTCTTCACTGTCATCCCCGCCTACAGTGCACGACATCAAACACAAATACAAGGAAGAGGTGAAAACAAATTCTTAATTCAAAGTTCTTTCATGGATTCCATTTTTACTCCTTAGCAAAGAGTTTCATATAATATAACATATCATGACAGCTCACGGAAGATTTTTAGCATGGTAATGGATATGACAATGTTAATGTATTTGGTCTTGCTACGCTGCTGCTGTTGATTATTGCTGCTGCAGTGCAAGTACAGGAATTTTCTACTGCCAATACATACGCTGATACACTGCTGTGCGTATGTAAGACATACTGCTGCTGCACAAATAGCATATATATAATTACCCATAGCAGATCTATACAGGTGGAGCTGGGGAAGGTGGAGGGTTTCGGAGAAACTTTTAAAGCACACTGCAAACTGTAGTGAATGCTAACCAGCCATTTAAATGTTGTGAGCAGCAAGCTCATTGGCTGCAGATGCATGCATGAACCAATCAGCTTGTGTCAAGTAGTTAACGTTGTGAATATCATCAGTTTGCGTTAAGGACCCATCAGCCTGCGCCATCTAGAGTTTCATGACAGAACTAGACATAAAATGTGATGATACCAGCATTTCCCCCTCTGATTGGCCATTGTGTTCATGTGCTCAACAGATATGTCTGTGATTAGCTACAATGATTCACAATGACAATTCACAAAGCGCTTACAGATACACACGGGAGCGTTTGAAAGCAGGCGTCTATCAGCAGATCCCTAATATATCCGCTGATAGACATCTGCTTTCAAACTCTCCCGTGTGTATCTGTGTAAGCGCTCGGTGAAGAGCATCAAAGATGTCTATTTACAACATGTTTTTGAAGCGTTGATCATTGTAGCCATCACAGACATATCTGTTGAGCATGTGAACACAATGGCCAGTCAGAGAACGCTCTCAACAGCACTCAAAATGCTAAGGAGAAATGCTGGTGTCGCCACATTTTTGGTACTGAAGTCGGTACTTTTGACAACCTAATACCAAATAATACCAATTTGACCCCAATTCGCCAAAACGTAAAAAAAATATATGAATCACTTGATATGATCACTGCCATGAGAGTGTGTTGGTTACCTGTATCTATATCATGTGAAGGTGCAAATTCTTGTTGGAAACTCACCATCGACAGGCGAGTTGATGATGATGACCCTGCCCATAGGGGAGGAAGATCTCACTCCTCTCTGGCGCTGCTGCTTCTTGTGCAGGTAGCGTGGTAGAGTAGAGGTGCCCGAGGGCCCTGGCTGGGCACTGGGATGAGCCCCATTCGTCATGTCTTTGCGTGCCGCGTCAGACGAATGAGCCATGGCAAAGTGCCGACCTCCCCTCTGACCCTCATCCAGGGCCTGAGCACTTAAAGGAAAGACGGGTGGAGTGGGAAAACTAGAGGTCCAGTGGGTCGATACCAGTCACAAGGATTACAGTCCACAGGATTAGTTCCACAAAAGGAAACTCTGCTGCAATGGTGCAGGAAGAAACTGCAATGGATCCAGCATTGTTCACTTTAGATTACAAGCCATTAAGTGATGCATAGAGTGAATTGATCCAAAGGAATCCAATGTAATTATAATCATTTCATAAAACAGCTGATAAACAAATTCTATTATCCAAGCAGTGGCAAAGCAAAGTGTATCCTTATGTGCATTGTTCGGAAGAGAGGAGGATGTATAACAGTGGCTCAGGTCTTTTTGTTGAGTTGTAAGTCTGCCGGTTAGACTGGGGCATTGGGCTGGAGTCCCTCCTCACTGCCAGTGGAGCTTTGCTTGGCAGGAGTCAGTCATCTGGTCCTCCCAGGCCTCAGTGTCTCACCTTTACCTGCCAGTGATCCAAGACGACAGAGAAAGATCTGTGAGAACCCAGCCGCGCAATGAGTAATTTCCCATGGGAGGTAAAGTGATATCAGCAATTATTGCATTCTGGAAAGCTAAGGGTTGCACTGTTTCCACAGCAAGAGATACTGAGCTGACGTGGAACACTAATATGTTAGGACCTGTTTTTTTAGCCTAAGAATGCGTAAAGGGTGTTGCCTCAGCAATGTAATTTACATATTTTTGGTAATTGGTTTAAAAAAATAAATAAATAAATAAATAAATAAATATATATATATATATATATATATACAGTGCTGCTTGAAAGTTTATGAACCACTTGCAGAATCTGTGAAAATGTGAACAAAATAAGAGGGATCATACAAAATGCATGTCATTTTTTATTTAGTACTGTCCTGAGTAAGTTATTTTACATAAACGACGTTTAAAAAAATTAAAAATAGCTGAATTTATATTTGAACCCTTTCCAGCAGTGATTGTGTGATTTTGAAATCTATATTTTCACACTGAGGACAACTGAGGGACTCAAACACAACTATTAAAAAAGGTTCAAACATTCACTGATGCTCCAGAAGGAAACATGATGCATTAAGAGCCGGGGGGTGAAAACTTTTGGAATTTGAAGATCAAGGTAAATTGTACTTAATTTGTTTTCTGGCAAACATTTAAGTGTCTTCTGTTGCTTCCGAAGGGCAGTACTAAATGAAAAAAAAAAAAAAAAAAGACATTTAAACAAAATAAGAAAAATTTGGACATCTTTATCCTGTTCAAAAGTTTTCACCCCCGGCTCTTAATGCATCGTGTTTCTTTCTGGAGCATCAGTGAATGTTTGAACCTTTTTAAATAGTTGTGTTTGAGTCCCTCAATTGTCCTCAGTGTGAAAAGATGGATCTCGAAATCACACAATCACTGCTGGAAAGGGTTCATTTCTATATGACTGAAAGTGTTTACATCACATAGGCTTCTTTCATACATTATTCCAGACTATTTTTTAAATTGTGCCTATGTGTACTGAACAGTGAACAGTGAAAGAAAAGCATCCAAGTGCCCAGCATATATGAGTACTTTGATAAGCATCCCAGGTCAGGTAACACCTCATAAAGTTGATTGAAAGCATGTCTGGTGTGTGAAAAAAAAAAAAAAAAAAAAAAAAGATTCGGTAACACCTTATTTTAAGGTATTTTAACTGCATATTACTAGAATATCGGCTGTTTATTAGTACTTATTAAGCACATATTTATGTCTTATTCTGCATGACCTTATTCTCCATTCTTAATCCTACCCAATACCTAAACCTAACAACTACCTTACTGACTATTAATAAGCAGTAAATTATGAGTTTATTGAGGGAAAAGTCGTAGTTAATAGTGAATATGTTCACCAGAAGAAATGTTACCAAAGATTCTTATTAACAAGATATTGTTTACGTTTAAGAATATTTTTTAGGATTATAAAATGTGGAAAATACCAATAATAAAGAGTCAGTAGGCTAGGTGTGTCCAGGTGACCAGTATGAAAATATCTTCCCTCAGAACATTAGAAAACAGTGTAGAATCTCCCCCAAATGACAGTTCAGACATTTTGAGTGAGATCTGCTGCTTTCTGCCAGGATCATAGTTATATAATCTGCAAAAATAGCCAGCACATTGAAATTTCTCAAGTTAGTTATAGTTATCAATATTAAATTCATTTGACTGTATTTGAAAGTGAACAAATGAAAATAACTATGAAAATCGAAATTTATAATTAGGGTGAATTCAGATTGATTGGGACACTTTTCCCCACTTATCTCAATGGCAAAAAGTGTCCCAATCAGGTTGAATTCACACCTAATCCATTACCCTTAAAGTAACGATAAAAACAGGATTGATTCATTTTCCTTAAAGACATCCACTTAATCCAGAACGCGTTATCTTGATCCCCTATATAAGCGTTTATGTAAGTTTTTTGGGTCAGGCATTTTATGTTTAAGACAAGAAACTGATGTTGTCATTTTGTTATTCTTAACAGGAAGTTGGCGCTGTCGACTGACTGTGTCATCATCAGCACCTCGGACAGCGCACAGCAACAGGTTTTGAAACGCTTCAGTGAACAATATAAGACAACATTCACAGAGATAAAGTGTTGCTCTTCGAGAGTAAATAGCCTAGCATGAATGATTTTAGGTCAGAAGATCTCACAACTATACAAAGATCATCCTATGAAATCCTCAAGCAAAAGATCTGCAGTCTACAGGTTAGCATGGAATTATTTGCATTACTAGTAAGATTCATTCTGAATAAAAACTAATTTACTTTATTTACTTATTTCACTTAGTCTGTTGTTAATATGATCCTTAAATGCAATAAAAACAAAGTTTGATGAAGTTAAACGCCGTTACCTGTCTCCATGTTGTGCTGCATGACCTCACCTGAGACAAAGACAATATTAGCCTCCTTTAAGCCCGCCTCTCAGGGCAGGTGATTGGATTATGGAGCTGCTCAGAAGGACACTGCACTAACTCATTTGGACCAGTGGTTGATAATCGTCACTCATAGCATAAGAGTATTATATGAACAGTGGTCTTGTGGAACAAGATCCAATTAAGTCTCACGTTGGTCTGCAGTTTAGCGTCAGTCATAAAATGAAGCACATTTTAACAAGTTGTATGCTTCTCTTCTTTTTTTTTATCTATTATGGTTAAATGGTTGCAATTGTGAGTGTTTGATCTACTTCCAGGGAATTGTCTTTTGATCAAACTGTGAAAGTGGATTTGTCTTAAGGATAAACTGTAAAACTGTAATTGATCCCCTTCATAGCATCAAGGCAGATTGGAGCATCTTTCATGACACTATACTGCCATATAGTGGTCATTTAACAACATTGCTTTAATGTTTTGCTTTAATTTGGTTTGTAAGAGGGTATGAACTCCTACAGAATTTATTGCAGAGTAAACTGAATTTGGCAAAAACAAAACAAAAACACTGAATTCGTCATGGAAATAGAGAATTAGGTAGCTTACAGTAAAGTGAAGCAATTCTGATGAATAGCCTAGGCTATTCATCGTATATGTAAAGTCAATATTTCTGTTTTATCCATATTTTCACCAAATATACCTGCAGCTCTTTATTCAAAATGTAAACAAGGACAACATTTGTTATTGTTTGCAACATCCCAAACTGCAACTTGAATTCACTGTTGCTAATCTGTTTATTTTGATACCATAGGTACAAATGTGATACGATACCACATTACTGAAACAGGTTAATTGAGATAGCTATTACATTTATCTGTGATAAACATTCAAATGATCTGTATCTTTAATTAAACAGAGTCAGCAGACCGCCCTTGTTTAGCCAATCAGAAACGCTCTTTGCAATTCAATTGCTGAATACGGAATCGCATACTAGCATACTACTATAACTATTCCTACCATAGAAAGATATGGTTAAAAAAAAATAGTAAGAGCAGTATGCTAGTATGGGGGGTTTTGAAGCAAGTGCCCTCACTGCGGGCTGTAGTGCGTTGGTTGAAGGAATAATGAAGTCGCTTACAGCACCTTTAACACTTTTTCCCCAAAAAAAGCTTTAAAAAATCTCCCAATGAATGGCCTGTCTCAGGAAATCACGAAGCAGATAACCAATCATAACGCAGCTCTTATCTACACCCCGCTTTAGAACCAACTACCAATCATAACGCAGTTCTCGTCCACGCCCAGTCTCTCGAGCCAACTGCAGATCTCTCTGCTCCAAACACCGCCTTTTCACACAAAAAACCCAAGTTCATCATTTCAACCATCTCGCGCAGATTTTCAAGGCAAGCTAGTCAGACCGGAAGTGCGGGCAGAATACTGTCATCACGCAGAGGAAAGCAGTCATCGCTGAGGTCATCTGCTTCAAGGTGTACCTGAACGTTACCTGTGTTCTTTTAGCAAGGTCTGTATCACATATTTGACTGAATAATTATTTGAATATAAATGCACGTTTGTCTTTCGATATTGTTGTTGTGTTCATTTACGTGGGAGTATGTTGTAGCTAGCTAACGTTATCTTAGCAGGTTAAAGGGGATATGGGTATGCTTATAATTACATTGCTTATTTCACAAGCGAAAATAGCACATACTGAACAGCATAACAATTCACAGCTTCAAAAAAATAAAATAAATAAAAATAAATGAATCTCGTGTCATAAGAAATGTCTTTATTTTATATGTCTTTGATAGTTTACAACCCACCAGCATAGCAGCTAGCATTAGCTACAAAAGCTGTAAATATGCGGTTTATCGCTCGCTTTTCAATGGTAGTTAAACGATACAAATTTCTTTCGTTGTTAAGCAGTTACATATTTCTCAAATAAACATCTTTTGTAAGTTCAACAGCCCGGCTAGTCCTTGCTCTTTTGGCATGTATTGCTAATGTCACATGTTAACTGTCAGACAGTATTGTTTATAGGCGTGCATGACAATAAGTGTGTTAAAAAGCAAGGATTTAAAGAGACAGATTCTATCATGTTTAATAATACAGGGTATAAAAGATTTTTTTTTTTTTTTTTCCCTGATATCCTCAGTCGTTTATTTTCTTAGTTTTACTTTCACCTTGGAAACTACTTTCTGTCACAAGCCTGACCACTGACATTTTGGCATAACACCAGTTCAACATTCTTCATGACAGAGTGAGAGATGTGATGAATTAACACAAGAGATAACTATTTAATAACACAAATCAGATTTGACCGCTTCTGATCCATATTTTGTTTCTCAGCAGTTTGAGTGAGTGAGTTTCTTCACAGAACGCGAATAGGATGTCTGGAGATTTGCCACTAAATATCAACATTAAAGAACCACGATGGGACCAGGGCACATTTATGGGCCGGGCTCAGCACTTCTTCATGGTGACAGACCCCAGAAACGTGCTTCTGTCCAGTGAGGTTTTAGAAGATGCCAGAGTTACTGTGGAGAACTACAGGTGTGTGATTCCAAAGAGCTGACTTGTTTGTAGTCTATGTACGTTTGGAGTGAAATCCTGTCCTTTGTGATCATGTAGAAACTGTAGCCGTACCAATCATAACATTATTGGAAATGTTTTAGGGAGCGATATATAATAAATGTTCATTTTTCTGAACTGACTCTTAAAATATTGTAGCATGGATTTGTTGTTTGAACTCAGTACTAATCACACCTCACATCTGTGCAACCAGGGTTGCCACGTCTGTGGTTTTACCCCAGAATTGGGCTACTTGTAAGTCGCTTTGGATAAAAACGTCTGCCAGATGAATAAATGTAAATGTAAATGTACTTTTAAATTGTTGCTGCGGGTTGATTTTTATAATGGTAGTGTAGGCAATTTGTTTTATAAACACTTTTTGTTATACTGGTTGAAACTCTCTTCACATCCTGATCGCAATCAATAATAGAAGTGGTCTAAATATTAAAAATGTACAAATATATCTTGTGTCGAAGTCTCAGGACCAAAAAATGTTCGTCCAGTCTTTGCATTTGATGTCCTACCCGCCTGTCAACATATGTATTTCCATACCTCCGCGCACCACGCTTGCGCAGACATCACACGTCATCAGCGTGTTCAGTAAGGCTATGCAGAGCTGTAGACAGACAGTCGCTGAGCACCACAAACAAACAGCAGTCGCCTTTTACAGTTCCTCCTGAACCAAAACAACGATCTTATGCTGCGTTCACACCACGTCGTAACCGTAATTACGAGATGGCAACCCGTGACGTTCTATCCAGAGCTGTTCACGTCCTCAGACTCGGATTTATGTGTTTCTATGTCTATGCTATCAATGCTGAAATGAATCTGCAGCAGTCAGATGGTACAAGTCAGAGCTCTGTAAGTTATGTTCATTATTATT
The DNA here is from genome assembly GCA_037950665.1 of Hypophthalmichthys nobilis. NCBI lineage: Eukaryota > Metazoa > Chordata > Actinopteri > Cypriniformes > Xenocyprididae > Hypophthalmichthys > Hypophthalmichthys nobilis. The sequence continues at coordinate 28,027,851 of CM075477.1, read as the reverse complement.
GTAATGTTGTGTTCTTTGAGACATGAAGGTAATTTAACTTTCATGACGCTTTGCAGACTCTGCTGTGTGCGTTCATGTGTTTTGGAGGCGTGGCTTTGAAGAGCACTATGAAGGGAGGGTGGGATCTCATGCTTTCAAAGCTAACTTGCTATTGCTAGCCTCTCTGCAATTGCCTACCCTACCTTTTAAAGGTTTGACATATTGCATAAATTGCATTTGACTGAAATCCTTGTAACATTTTACTCATTTTATATTCTACAAATGATAAAACTGCTAGATGATGTTGATGGGAGGAGAACTGTCTTTGAGCTCCTTTGTGGTGAGCTCCTTTATGAATATATTTTGATTTTGAATACATTATGATATTTATGATTACTACTATATAGTGATTTTAAAGTGACAGTGGCTGTAAATGTGTTTTTTTTAATACTTTTTATTCAGCAAGAACATTAAATTGATCAAAAGTGACAGTAAAGACATATATGTGATGTAACAAGATTTCTATTTCAAATAAATGCTGTTCTTATTCACTTTATTCATCAAAGAATCCTGAAAAGGCAATATCACTGTTTTCACAAAAAATTAAGCAGCACAACTGTTTTCAACATTGATAATAATCATAAATGTTTATTAAGCACCAAATCAGCATATTACAATGATTTCTGATGGACCATGTGACACTGAAGACTGGAGTAATGATGCTGAAAATTCAGCTTTACAATCACAGGAATAAAAAACATTTTAAAATACATTCAAATAAAAAAACTGTTATTTTAAATTGTAATAGTATTTTACAATATATTACTGTTTTTACTGTATTTTTGACCACATAAATGCAGCCTTGATGAGAATAAGAGATTTCTTTCAAAAATTTAAAAGAAAAATCTTAATGACCCCAAACTTTTGAATGGTAGTTTGTGTGTGTGTTTTTTTTAACTAGCTCTGATGCCCTGTGAAGTCATTTTATTGGCTGTTTTCAAACACTCCCCTCTCTCCCATTGGTCAGACAAACAGATCCCAGTCCCACCCCAAATGCCATTGGCCAGTGTTGCTGGTTGATATGCTCAAACAAAAATAGCAATGTTTTGAAAACAAACAAGCCACAGAGCTTTTCATAGGAATTAACATATGAATGACTTGCTTGTATATGTTTCTGCATATTAAGCAGGGATAGGAGACAATAACACTTCAACTTTTAAATATTGTTTCAGCTCTCTATGCTGTTGTCAGTTTATCATAGGATCAATCTATGTTACATTATTGTTTTAATGTGTTACTATACATGTTGAATAAAATATCTTTCTGCTGTGCCCTCCTTCACAGGTTGGGAGTTGTGAAGCCTGGGCTAACAGAAGATCAACTATGGAGGGCCAAATACATCTACGACTCCGCTTTCCACCCAGACACAGGAGAGAAAATGCTGCTAGTTGGACGCATGTCTGCACAAGTGCCCATGAACATGACCATTACGGGCTGCATGCTCACCTTTTACAGGTAAGAACGGCACTGTCACTCTTGATCATTCATCCTTCTGGACACCATATGGACAGGAAGTGTATGTAGACCTGAAAATGTTATACATTAGAGCCAGAAAAGGAAAGGGAGTAAATCTTTCCATGGCTGGGATAAACATCCCTGCTCAGTTCAGGGAATATTTCCTAAGTGAGTCATCATGGAAAAGGCTGCAGACCTACTGAATGGCTAAGTTTGGTGGTATGATTCAAATATGATTCAGGGTTAGAAGGTTTACTGTAGTATTTTGTGCTCTTAAAATGTCAACCAAGAGTAAAAGAATACTTTGACTAAGATTAAAAAAAAAGTGCAGTTCTTTTTCCCGGTTTTGTTGACATATTATTACTTGGATAAGTCAGTCATCTACAAATGAGTCATTTTGAGGAAGATCAACATGTGACTCAAATTAAAGGCTTGTGTGGGAGATTATGACTGCAGCATTGTCAAAGGAGTCTCATAATGAATGTCTTCTATATATATATATATTTATATATATTTATATTTTCATACAGGTCGCATTTTTCATTGAATTCAAGTTTCTCTCTATTTTCAGGACAACCCCAGCAGTGGTGTTTTGGCAGTGGGTTAACCAGTCCTTCAACGCTATTGTCAACTACACTAACCGCAGTGGAGATGCGCCACTCACCATGAAGTATGACGGCTAAGATCACTACTAGAAACAGTCTAGCTGCAGGTTTCTATATGAGGCCTCATGGCAACCCACCTTTTGATGGTGTGATGTGTTTCGCCCACACCTTGTTGGTATATTGCACCATTTAGTGTCCTGAAAGTTGTTGCATGAGCCTTATGACACAAATGATGGAGTCTATTCCACTTGCACTTCATGAACTTCCCATGGAGCAGCAGAGATCATCATTACACATGCTGAACACATGCAGATTCAGATAGCATGCTCATTTATTTATGTTTCCATTCTGATCATGTGTTTATTAGCAGTTTATCATCTAACAATATAATTGCCTGTATCATTCTTTCACCAAGCATTAGTTGTTGGATTATGAAGTTACGCAGCGAGGCTTGTATTGTTTTAATATTGTTTGTATACATACTTTAGGGATGAACCCACTACTCAGCATCATTGCTCTTCTAAACTCTAGTCTTGGTAAAGGAGCGCTGTGCATTCTGTAATGTCAGTGTGGCAATTATGAGCTTCATGAGAAATATTTTTATACTGATCTACTCAGTAACGCATAATAATACATAATACTTAATGCAAATTATTTTCATCCTCTGCAGTCAGCTTGGTGCGGCCTACGTCAGTGCAACCACTGGAGCTGTAATAACAGCCCTTGGCCTGAAGTCTCTGACCAAGGTTTGTCCTTTCCTTAAACTCAGTCTCAATATTTATATTTTATTACAGAGTGACTTTTTTTATATATATATATACATTTCTTTAAAATCTTTAACATTTTTGAAGATATTGGTTTAGTATCATTATTGTTTCCATTTATATTTTTTTAATATATTCCATCTATACATGTTTTTGAAAAAAGTCTCTTATGCTCATCAAGACTGCATATACTTGATCAAAATTACAATAAAAATATTACAGTGAAATATTATAGAATTTAAAATGACTTTTTTTTTTTATTTGAATGTATTTCAGTACCTTTTGTATGACTTTTAAATGCTGGTTTATGTTTTGTGACAATTTTTGGCAGTTGTCACTCAAGTTGTCTTATCTCTCTCCAGCACTTGCCTGCTATTATGGGGCGTTTTGTTCCATTTGCTGCTGTTGCAGCGGCAAACTGTATCAACATACCCTTCATGAGACAAAGGTGAGTGGAAAAAAGACTGTATTCCAGTATTTTAATTACTTAAAATTGAACATAATTTAAAGGTGCAGTGAGTGGTTTTTGAGAAACGCTGTTGAAAGTGGATCGGACCGAGCACCACAACACACTTGTAGCCAATCAGCAGTAGGGGGTGTAAACCCTTATGATGGGGAGGAGGAGAGAGTGAGAGCAAGAGGGTGATTTAAAGAAAGACTGTAGAAAGAGAGATGGCTGAGAGACATTACAAAAGAGAAAAGATCAGGGGAAAATCTGAAAATGAAGGGTTATGATCAGGCAGCGCTTTAGAACCCGCATTAATATTAGAAAAGCTTTCCAGCACTGGAGAGACTTAAGTGGGAAGGCCTGAAAACGGATGCTGAGGTTGCGTTGTTTCTGCTCCATATGCGAGTCACATTGGTTTTGCCGTTTCACAGAACCAAGATATGCTGTTGTTGTAAAATTAGCTATAGTAACAGGACAGTTTTGAGTGATGGTGTGCTGCTGGCGACTAACAAACCAACTCTTGCTTGTATATACTCTTGTGTACTGTGTTCATTTTTTGTTCTTTCTTGTCATTCGTTCATAATTTTTTTTTCGTGAAGCATTATTTTGCTTCGCTTCAGCTATGATACAGAAACATCAACTTTTGCAGTGCATTTTGGGGATGAAGCAATAAAGGGAGGGGTGTGTTTGTTTGGCTTGATTTCAAATATCAACAGTGTTTCTCAGAAATCACTTACTGTACCTTTTTATTTGGCTTTAAAACATGTTGAATCAACCATTGAATGAGTTCTCTCTTTTCTTAATACTTGTACAGAGAGCTGAAGTATGGTATTCCTATTACTGATGCTGAGGGTAAACGTCTCGGAGAATCAACTAAAGCTGCTCAGCAAGCCATCGTACAGGTGGTGGTGTCTCGTATTGGCATGGCAGTGCCAGCCATGGGTATGCTTTTGTAGATTTTTTGTAATGTAAAAAAAATGTTTTTGTTTTTTGTTTTGAATAACCTCTCATTCACAACAACATAAAGTGGTAAAATATGAAATTAAGAGAGTGTTCTCCTTGTATTTTATTTTTATGCATTTGTTTTCTCAAACAGCTATTCCTCCAGTTATTATGAATGCCTTAGAGAAGAAAGCCTTCATGAAGGTAAGGAATCACAGACTTTCAACCATTTCTCTAAATCTGTCAGCGTTATGCATGTTTTTAAATGGCATTGCAAAATTTCTGTCCATTTTTCAGCGGTTCCCGGTTCTCAATGCCCCTGTACAAGTTGGACTTGTTGGATTATGGTGAGGTTTTTTAGGCAGTGTTTGTTTGCTACACACAGCAATCCTGGTTTAAATCAATGACTTATTTTAAATATCCATCCCCACAGTCTGGTGTTTGCCACTCCGCTGTGCTGTGCCCTGTTCCCACAGAAGAGGTGAGTGCTACTAATATAGATCTGTTATTCCACTGGTTTGTTTTATGTGCTGAATTGGGATGTTTTTCTGTCTATGTGAAGTTCTATGAAGGTGAGCAGCCTGGAGCCGGAGGTTCAAGAGAGGATACGACAAAGCAATCCTCATGCAACCACTGTTTATTTCAACAAGGGTCTGTAGAGCAGTCTAGGTTGCAGCCCATTCTGTGGTCCTCCATTGGGCACAACTTGAAGGGTAGAACTGTTTTCTTTTTGCTGTTCTGAGTTATATATTTTTGTCAATTTTACCCATGCTATTGCACAATCCTAAATGACTATATGTACAATGAAATCCAGAACTTTCTGCTGGATTTAGTTAAAGATGCTTGAATGTTAACAGCTGCATTGATATTTTACACCCCATCAGTTGACAGCACACACATGTAGATTTATTTACCAGTACATTCATTACTTTGATTTATTCTAGATAAATATGGCTCAGAATTTAAGTTTTCCAGTTTTGTGGCTCAAACATTTTTCTCACATGCACGTTCTTACTGAACACAGTTACAGAAGTGGGGTTTTCAACTTTATTCTGCCAGGAGTATTTCCACCTTGCATGCTCCATTATGTGCCCATTAAGTGCACTTATGCAGCAAATGCAGTGTGCTTTACTCTCTATACTGCAAAAGAAGCCCTAAGATGTACTAACACTCCTTCATGAGCACATCAAATGCTAATTTTTAAGTGACTATCTCTGATTTCTGCAGGCCATACTTCATTATTTCAGTTTAAGCCTTACAGCCCTGTGTGGTTTGAAGTCATTGCAAAAGTCTCCAAGATGTTTGGTTGTGTGGATTGTAGTTTGTGTATTATTGAAGAATTGTGAATAGGTCAAAACAATATCTATTTGAATATTTAATACTTATTATTATCAGTTGTGTGATTGTATAAATAATTCCCCCTAATGGGACTGAACGTGTCTGGGCTTAAAGACAGAAGCACTACATGTATACAAAATATGCTCATTCGGAGCATGGAGAAAGAGTTGCTTCATATGCCCTGCTTTGATCATGTCATCTCAGACATTAACAGTTATGGGAACAACAACTAGATTTATTTATTGTTGTCATGGGGGAATCTATGATGTGTTGTATCAATATATACAGGTATATATATGATAATGTCAGTCATAGTGTCTTTAGTGTGATATATATCCTTTTGTAAGTTCTTTAATAGCCTCCTGTAATCTGAGCGAATAAGATCAAACTTGTTTTCCCTGACATATTGTGGTAATAATACAGTGTGTAGTTTTTGTTGTGTGGTTTCTATTGTTTTTGTGGATGAAGTTAACAAACCTTTACAGTGTTTCTTTGCCATCAGACTCACAACTCTATCCTTTTTGGTATGAAAAGGCACATTGATTTGTTGTTGTTATTCTCATCATGTCCTCTGAGAGGCAACAGAGATCTGTTTGGTTTTGATTTGAGCACTCCATGTAGGCAAATATTGTTTAGCCTAATATCTAAACACATTATATGTTACGCAAGTATGCTGTTGAAAAAAGTAGCCCAGTGGAAAGCAGTCAGGGATTGATGCTTTCTCTTTTATTTAATGCACAATTTCCTTACTATGATGATAGGATTGATAGAGAACTGTTGGATATGTTATGCAAATAAGACTCTTTGATTGTGATTTATACAAAACTGTCTGATTTCCTTTTGGAATATCCTGTTACACTAAATCTTACAGACCAGATCAACCAACATGCTGTCAAGATTCATTCTTCCTATAATAATGCACAGTGTACCTGCACAAATTCATTCGGACGTGTAATGATAATCGTTACATAATATGCTCAATATAATAGATAGAGTTCCAAACTTAAACCAGGGTGTTGTTGTCTGTCTCAACAGACATTATACTGTCAGGACTCATTTCCTCCTCAATCACTAAACTGTTTGTAAGATATTACTAGAAGTACACCAGAGTATTCAGCAAGTTCTTTCAGATGTTTTATGATTATAAATTGCACTAGTCCACTGACAATATTTATTGGAGATTGTTTTATTGTGTACAAATCATTTAGTGAACCTAATGGATGGAAAACCATGTTATAATTGTACACACAAGATTGTTAATGAACATACAGTGGTTAATTAATGTTATTTTCTATTTACAGTTATAACCTTATGATTGTCCGTCAATTAGTTATGTCAATCATAAGAGTAAAATAAAAATAAAGATTGTCACACCAAATAAATTTGGCATGTTAGAAAAATGAGACCTTACCAAAGAAAATAATTCTTTGTTTCACTGCACAGGTTTGATGCTTAGAGCACATATTTATTGATAGGTCTCCCATATTGTGGAAAGTGCAGACAAATTCAAGCAATAAATGACGCAATGTATCTTGCTATATCTCTGTTACACCAGGAACACCCACTTTAGCACAATTATTATAGTTATTATTGGTGCTCATTGTGTTTTATTTTTCCAGCATTTTATATTGTTTTGTTACATCCTTGTGTGTATTTTATCTGGAACAATGTAATAAAGATATTAAACTAACTGTCTGAGACAATATTTTGTTTGTCAGCATTTGCTGTAGAGGTGCCTCGGCTCGTACTTATAAGCCAAATATTTAGATTCTAACAGTTTATCAGTTAATCACATGTTTTCTGAACCTGATGGCTTCCCCAGATAAAACCCAGACTTAAATGTGATTAAACAAAAGCTAAATTATTTTGAGGGCAGTTTCCAAGTCTCTGCCTTTAAAATAAGCATAACAAGTAAGCATAAACAGTAGATGGGCTGAGAAAGGAACTCTGTTTCATATGTATATAAAGTTGTATGTATCAAAAGTTTGGAATCGGTAAGATTTTTTATGTTTTTAAAAGAAGTTTCGTCTGCTCACCAAGGCTGCATTTATTTAATTAAAAATACAGTAAAAACAGTAATATTGTGAAATATTACAATTTAAAATAACTTTTTGAATATATTTTATAAAGTAATTTATTCCTGTGATCAAAGCTGAATTTTCAGCATCATTACTCCAGTCTTCAGTGTCACATGATCCTTCAGAAATCATTCTAATATGCTGATTGGCTGCTCAAGAAACATTTCTTATTATCTTTGCTGAAAACAATTGTGATGCCTAATATTTCTGTTATACTTTTTTTGATGAATAGAAAGTAAAAAAAAAAACATTTGAAATAGAAATTTTTTGTAATTTTTTGTAACTTGATGTAACTTGTTACTTGATCAATTTAATGCATTCTTGCTGAATTAAAGTTTTTTTTGTTGTTTTTTTTTTTTACTTGCTGATCCCAAACTTTTGAACAATAGTATATAGACAAACATGTGTAAATGTCATTCATTTACCCCAAAAGTAAATGAATGACAATTCAAACGTCATTTTTTGAAAGCATGACAAATACAGACAAACTGAATATTTGGAGGTGACATGTTTATTGTTCATTGTGTCCAGCCCCAGCTGAACCTTTGGCTGCTCACTGACCTAAAACCAGCGGGTATGTAGGCATGTGTTGGCATCAAATCTGCTCTTTCAACATGGAGTTTGGAGTCAGACTATCATTAAAACACATACCACCAAAAACCACAAGTGTGGCAGCAGTCAACCAAAGGAACGCAATAAGGTGAAAAACAAAAATACAATTGTTCATGACAAACAATTTCTAAAGTGCAAAAGCAATATTACTTAATTACACAACATTACTCTCATTTGTAAGTACTAAAGTGTAATAGTGCCAACAATTTAACAACCTGAGCTTTTCTCTAGTCACAGCATTAGTATGACAATGAAGTGTGATGAGGTGGACTACGTCAAGGGAGAACTTTCCTTGATCTCTATTTTGAGCAAACTTGGCAGTTTGCTGCAAATGACAAACTTTATACAACATTTACTTTTCTACTACAATTTTCTTAGCGGCTTCCAGAACAGACTCTAAGCTGACTTTATCCCCAAACTCCTTTTCTCTGTGCTCTAGAAGAACCCCCTGAAAGTGAAAAGAAAAAGAAAAGAGGATGTATGAGGAAAATCAAGTTGCTAAATCTCTGAATTTGTTTGTAATGATTTAATGAAATATCTAATAGATTACCTGTTCACCAGATCCGATGACAAACACCCCTCCCAGGATGAAACCTTCTCCATTTATGTTGCCCTGGTATCCCGACTTCCAGGCCCTTATAAAATTTTGCCAAACTCCCAAGCGAATGAAACCAAGTCCACCCATCTTCCTCTGTTGTGGCCCATAAAATGCTTGCTGTGTACAAACAGACACCCATGCAAAATAATTAATTAATGAATAATTAATTATTAGTAGATTTGTGCATTATTCAGTAAAACGTTTCATGCAAGCACGGTTGAGTTTCCATTTACCATATTTGATGTGCTCTATGTGTGTGCGCTGATCAATGCTTATACAGGTGCTGGTCATATAATTAGAATATCATCAAAAAGTTGATTTATTTCACTAATTCCATTCAAAAAGTGAAACTTGTATATTACATTCATTCATTACACACAGACTGATATATTTCAAATGTTTATTTCTTTTAATTTTGATGATTATAACTGACAACTAAGGAAAATCCCAAATTCAGTATCTCAGAAAATTAGAATATTGTGAAAAGGTTCAATATTGAAGACACCTGGTGCCACACTTTAATCAGCTAATTAAGTTAAAACACCTGCAAAGGCTTTTAAATGGTCTCTCAGTCTAGTTCTGTAGGCTACACAATCATGGGGAAGACTGCTGACTTGACAGTTGTCCAAAAGACGACCATTGACACCTTGCACAAGGAGGGCAAGACACAATAGGTCATTGCAAAAGAGGCTGGCTGTTCACAGAGCTCTGTGTCCAAGCACATTAATAGAGAGGCGAAGGGAAGGAAAAGATGTGGTAGAAAAAGGTGTACAAGCAATAGGGATAACCGCACCCTGGAGAGGATTGTGAAACAAAACCCATTCAAAAATGCGGGGGAGATTCACAAAGAGTGGACTGCAGCTGGAGTCAGTGCTTCAAGAACCACTACGCACAGACGTATGCAAGACATGGGTTTCAGCTGTCGTATTCCTTGTGTCAAGCCACTCTTGAACAACAGACAGCGCCAGAAGCGCCTCGCCTGGGCTAAAGACAAAAAGGACTGGACTGCTGCTGAGTGGTCCAAAGTTATGTTCTCTGATAAAAGTAAATTTTGCATTTCCTTTGGAAATCAGGGTCCCAGAGTCTGGAGGAAGAGAGGAGAGGCACACAATCCACGTTGCTTGAGGTCCAGTGTAAAGTTTCCACAGTCAGTGATGGTTTGGGGTGCCATGTCATCTGCTGGTGTTGGTCCACTGTGTTTTCTGAGGTCCAAGGTCAACGCAGCCGTATACCAGGAAGTTTTAGAGCACTTCATGCTTCCTGCTGCTGACCAACTTTATGGAGATGCAGATTTCATTTTCCAACAGGACTTGGCACCTGCACACAGTGCCAAAGCTACCAGTACCTGGTTTAAGGACCATGGTATCCCTGTTCTTAATTGGCCAGCAAACTCGCCTTGACCTTAACCCCATAGAAAATCTATGGGGTATTGTGAAGAGGAAGATGCGATATGCCAGACCCAACAATGCAGAAGAGCTGAAGGCCAATATCAGAGCAACCTGGGCTCTTATAACACCTGAGCAGTGCCACAGACTGATCGACTCCATGCCACGCCACATTGCTGCAGTAATTCAGGCAAAAGGAGCCCCAACTAAGTATTGAGTGCTGTACATGCTCATGCTTTTCATGTTCATACTTTTCAGTTGGCCAAGATTTCTAAAAATCCTTTCTTTGTATTGGTCTTAAGTAATATTCTAATTTTCTGAGATACTGAATTTGGGATTTTCCTTAGTTGTCAGTTATAATCATCAAGATTAAAAGAAATAAACATTTGAAATATATCAGTCTGTGTGTAATGAATGAATATAATATACAAGTTTCACTTTTTGAATGGAATTAGTGAAATAAATCAACTTTTTGATGATATTCTAATTATATGACCAGCACCTGTATATGAATAAAAGCATAAATTAAATCTGTTCGTCATATAAAGTGATCATGTCTCAGAAGACTTGGATTTAACTGCTTGATTTATATGGATCCTTTTATGATCTCTTTATGAACACTGTAAAAACAACAAAATTTTGGCTGCATGGACTTTCAATAGAAGCACAGAAATCTCTCAGGTTTCATTAAAAATGTCTTCATTTGAGTGAAAGTCTTAGGAACGACATCATAAATGATGACAGAATTTTAAATTTTGGGTGTACTAACCTTTTAAAGTTTACTAACCTTTTCATCCAAGAAAATCTCCCCTGCAAAGTGAGGCTTGAAGTCCTGAATCTCTGTACCTACATTCTCCTTCACAACAGCATACAGAGGGACCCCGAGCTCATCCAGCTGGGGCTTCAGAGAGGACAGCTCAGAGGCCTCCTGCAGATACACAATAACATCATCAGCAGTTTCCTCAGTGTTTCCCATTAATTTCCTGCCACAGTTTTATAATGAACTGAAAATATTTTTACACTTCTCATAACATAGGTCTCTGACATTGTATTTTGCACCATTGCTTTGGCAACCCTGCTGAAAAATCCAGCATTGCTGGTAACCAGCATAAGGTATGTTTGCTGGCTGTGACCAGCATGGGATGCTGGTTTCTGGTAGTGATGTGACATTTGACACCGAAGCTTCGAAGCTTGTATCAAAAAAACGAAACATCTCACAGTGAAGCACTGTACCAGAGCTTGATTTGTTTTGCCATAGCAGTCACGTGACTGCTTCGTATTCTGATTCAAATAACGCGAAACCTTGCGCAGGTGTCAAGCGTCTGATAAGAATAAATCATAACGTGAATAAATATTTACATGTGTAGTTTTGTGCATGTTCAGTTTGTATTTATTCCCAGTTCATAAGTACTTCAACTGACCATTCTATGATAATCTTTGTTTATCAGCTTGCCTATTTTTCCCCCAGAAATTTATTCTCAGACTTAAATTGTGTAAGTAAAATGACATGAAAGATGTGTATTTTTTATATACAGCTTTTTCCACCTTTTGACCACAAGATGTCGTTAGTGAGCACCGTTTTGAAAAGCTTTGAGGGATGATGAACCTTTTTATGATGCACTTGAGGGGAAAGCCTCTGTGCTTTGCAAAGCTTCATATCGCCATCACTAGTTTCTAGTTTGCTGGTCTCCAGCATGGGACCCAGAAGTGATGGTGGACCAGCTACACCAGCTCAGTTTTGCTTAGCAACATCTTGACTATGCTGGTCCACCAGCTAGACCAGCACTATACCAGCTCTAACCAGCCTGGACCAACATGGAATAATTAAAGGGATAATTCACCCAAAAATCATTTACTCACCCTCAAGTTGTTCCAAAATTGTATGAATTTCTTTCTTCTGCTGAACACAGATGAAGATATTTTGAAGAATGTTGGTAACCAAACAGCTGACAGTGTTTTTTCTATACCACAGTTGGCTACCGTCAACAGTTTGGTAACCCACATTTTTCATAATATCTTCTTTTGTGTTCAGCAGAAAAAATAAATTCATACAGGTTTGGAACATCTTCAGAATGAGTAAATGATGGCAGAATTATCATTTTTGGGTGAACTATCTCTTTAAATAAGTATATAGTCTGTTGCGTTGCATGTTTCAAAGCGAAGCTAGTGCTTTGCTAATGGCATCAACTAGTGATCCAGTGTTTTCAGTGGCTCAGAGCGGCTCAGTACACACAGCGAACTCCATCTCTGCATGTGCCGTGAGTTTAACAAGCATTTGGGAATGCAACGGTCACCAGTTACACATTATTTTCACATTCCCATCATTTCCAATATTTCTGTGGACAGATGATTACAGCATTTCACTAGGCTAGTAATATATATCTTAGGGATAAAAATAGTAATAATATAAACTATTATATTCTACTTGTTTGGCTTCCTATAACACCAGTGTGAATGTAATGTGTGAAATGTCTGAAACAGTATATCACAACTAAAAAGAGGTTTGAGTTTTGCAAAGTCAATGCAAAAATGTTTTACTATGTTCAGTTCTGACACTGAAAGCTTTTAACTGTAAACTCTTAAAGTGCATCAGACTGATGCATTGAACTTTAAAATGTACAACATTTTCTTTCGGGAGACTTTCTTTCTGTGGGAATCACTAAGACTAATGTGAATTCAGCCAAAATTAGTGCATAAAATGCAAAAAGAGCTCAGATTTAATGAATGCAATGAATGAGAGCCCTTGACTAAACTTTATTATGAACTTTACCTCTCTGCACAAAAATCATCCAGGTCGCCGGACAGCAATGATCACTGCACCAGATTTCTCCCAGAGAATTTTTGCTTTTAAATTCCTCTCATCTGAATGAACACAGATGGAAAAACATTACAACAAACATAGTGACTTCTTTTCTTAATTCAAAATTAAAAAAAAAAAAAATTCAGTTAATTTCCTACCACTGTCGATGGTTTTGAGGTCAGCATTCCCAAGATACTCTACAGTAGCAGGTGGCGATTTAGTCAGCAGTAAGTCAGTGTTTGCAAGTATTAAGCCGGCGATTGCGGCCCCCACAGCACCAAGGCCTAGTGACCACATGCCCATGGCAAGCGTCTCACCCTCCAGGATAGATGACGACACTGTATATATAAATATATATAGTATGGTAGGTTACATTATACATTGTTTCAATAATAAAAAGTAATTTGAGGAAGCTGTATGATAACATCTGGGCATGGGCGACCCAAATGAAAAGCGTTCTTTGCACACAATGAACTCTCACATTTTTGTACTAAAGGCAAGCATGTAATTGCTATAAAACACCACTATACCAAGACATGCTGGAGCAGGAACAATACCTTTTGTCTTACTAAAGGAAGACTGGCCATTCTGGTTTTCCTTTGAGAAGTGCCGGTTTGTTGAAACAGCATGAAAGCTATTGACAGAAGTGGGAAACACTAATGTCTTGAATGGTGGTCGACATGTAGAGATGTTCAGTGGGAGATGCTTTTGAGGGAGGTTATGCGTTACTACTGTCTTATCAATGGCTAGATGCCACGGAGGTTGAGATACAGAAACTCTGTACTTCACATCGCTAAGAGAAATTCTTCCTCTTGGCAACAAATGGGTTAAACACATGGGCCGTAGTCGCATGAGGGCCATTGCAACATCTAGGATGGGTTTAGCCAACCTTTCCCAATTGGGTAAAAGTGAAGTTCAGTGGAAAGCTCTGGAGAGGAAAGGAAAACAATGCTTTACCTCTCAATGTAGGCTTTTTTTTATTTGGAATAAGCCTCAAAACAAAGTGTGCACACTTGTGAAATGGAAGTACACTTTGCCATACTTTTAAAAAGAGAGCATAATATGGAAATAATATATAATATAATGTATTATATTAAATGCAATTAGCTGAACTTTTACCCACTTAAGTCTTTTTAAACTATACTTAAGGATTTGAAGTACACTAACACTACAAGTACACATTCAATACAATTACGCGCACTTCATTTTCACAAGGGTCTCTCCGCAGCTTGTGTCAAATTCGGGAATGTCAAATTCACAGTCTAGGCTACTTAAAAAATGATCCATGTTTAAATTATGTTTAGGCTGACATAACTGTCAGACTTCACATGTTGTAACCTGTCTACATTTGGCGTGGAAGTGTAGAAGATTAAAATTTCTACTCTTTACATCAATAAGTTATAACTTATTGCTTAAGGATAATTAATACAGAAATGCGGTAAGCAATGCCGAGCCAGCATAGAGATTTTTTTAATATTTTGCACTGCTTACACAGGAGGCTAAAGTTCATCAAGCTAACACTTGCTGGTTAGCTTGTTTGCCTAGCTAGTGAGGTGCTACAATCCAAAATACAAGCACTGACCATTTAAGAATATTAACAATCATAAACATTAATATCTGCATTAAAGCTCTACTTTCAAGGGTTGACAACACAACAAAGCGATTAATACTCACAGCTTGCAGTTCTACGGCTCTCTGTCAGTTGGCTGTCAAACTACGCGTTCAGTTAGAAGAGGATTAGCCTGTGCCTGTCTAACCTCTTAAAGAGACAGGTAGCAATAAATATGTACTGCGTTTGCGCAAATGTTTTACCAATCCTTCGTTCATGTAGTTTAATATACTAGTAAAAAGGCATATGCTATAAAAAGGATTAAATATAGTTATTATTTTGAGTGATTTTCACGTACCTCATATGAGACATTCTTATGATTAACAGTGTTAGCCTCAAGCCTGGTTTTCTCAAAGAGTTTGAACACAAGCATTTAAACACATTCAGCCACAGAAACATAATATGGCTGCAGAAAGGCTCTATACTTTTGAAGTATTTTGAAATTGAAAAAAATGTATAGTCTTTATTTAAACTAAGGCTTATTAGCACTGGATTATTCAACTGGGTACACTCTAAAAAAAGATGTGTTAATTAATAACACATTTTTTGTGTTATTTTTTGTGACACATTTTGTGTCATTTTGTGTACATAATTGACACAAATTGTGTAAATATAACACATTAGTGTGTAGAAAATGAGCAGGAATAACACGTTTGAGTTAAAAGTAACACAAAATGTGTTGTCCTTAACTAGACACACGGGTGTGTTAAGATCTAACACAGGATGTGTTGTTTTTAACACATCTGTTTTAAGAGTGTAAGAATTTGCAGAGCAACATAAAAAAAATAATGTGTTTTATTTCCTCGTATACAACGTCTGTATGTATTTGTGTTTTTATAGCATAGGAAATACCAATATATATATCTATATTAACATCATATCAAGTTTGATCAAAACTTTAAATTACAGGCACCACACTGTTGTCTCTTAATGACTAAAAGTTTGTAACTGCATTTTTAATTCATAAATTTAACAGGATTTTTTTTTTAAACTATTATTATTTTTCTATTATCAGGCAGTCATCTCTTAATGACCGAAAAGTTGTCACTGCATATTTATAGTATGGTAAATTTCAGGCAAGCAATGCTTTTTTAAACTGTGCTACTTTATCCCTTTAATGGGAATATTATTTTATTATAAATACATGAAATGTTTTTTTATTTAGAATTGTAATTAGAATTGCAAAATAATATTTTCACCTGTTCTAACATAAAAACTTATAGCTGAAACCCAGTTTTTCAAATTGTGTTTATCAGAGTCTGACATTAATATATATTTTGTACTTCTTCAGGCCATATTCTTGATATATTTTTACCGTGCAAAAAATGTTATTTACAGTTTACATAACTGTGTATCATAACTGCAAACTGAATGGACACCATTTCACAGCTGATGTTACATCTGACCACTGATTCCATGCAGTATCATTGTGCACTTAATTGACTGTTACTAGTTTGTCATATGGGAACTAATATTAGTATAACAGAACTAATACGAGTTTGTGAGTGAAAGTTCAAAGCTTGTTGTATTTAAAAACACAAAAAGACAACCGCCATTCTGCAATATATATGTTTAATTGTCAATACCACTTAACACTAGATGGAAAATACAAAAGTCTTTCAGTAACGTGGTCTCCTCTGCTCTATATTTGGACTATAATAAGCCTCAGTATAATATTTGGTGCATTTGCACTCTCTCTCCAACTGAGAAGCAGGTGAGACACTGTCATTGCTGTTTAGAGGAGATCTGGAACGGGAACGTTTTCTTCTCACATCTCGACCTCTGTTTGATGAGGATTCCGGAATGGGTGACCGGGATCGACGGCTGTGGTTTGGACTTCGGCAGAATTGCAAAGATCTGGTTTCATTGCTAAAACGATTCACCTCCTGTGTGAGAAAGAATCATAAAATACTAAGACGTGAACTATACAGAAGATGAACAAGAAACAGGGTTTAAAGTCTTACTTGACGCAAAACAGTGTTTGCTGCCAAAGCATCAGGAGAAACATCTGATTGTCTGCAGGTAGGACAAACATGTCCATCAGACTCCAGCAAACACATTCTGATACCTGAGACCGAAAGATTGTATTGGATTTTGTCACAAAAACAGCCTGTTTATTTCTGACTGATGTTTGCTTGAACTGACTCACATTCATCACAGTAGCTGCTCCTGCAGCAGGGAATCATCACAGCATCAGTCAGCAGATCCTTACAGATCAGACACAGCAGTGCGTCAGGCACTGGATCTGATGAAGATGAGGATGAAGGCTCATTCTGGACAGAGAAGGGCGGCTTCTCTTTCTTTCCAATAGCATAGGCCTCACTGAACAGATCGAGCACAAACAGACGTGATGGCAACTGAGATAGCATGCATTAATGCCAAGTACAGTTTACTCACGCATCCATAATGGGAATGACATATTTCCCTCTGCGGTCCATCATGACTCCCCTTCTGTGAGGATCATCCACCTCCACCAGGAAACTACGAGGAATCCCTGCGCATTTCCATATGCGTTTACGAGGAACAAAACCTTCGTCCTGTGAATTCACGAGTGACATTCGAACGCTGACCAAACAAGCAGATTCATGGGCAAAAGAGCTCAAGTTCACAGCTGTGATCTTTGAAAGCTTAGTTACCCCATAGGTTGGGCAGTTTTTAATGTGATGTCCAGGGATCCCACAGCGGAAACAGATGTAGTTTGGTGGAAGCAGTCTAAGCAGCTTCATTGCATCACTGATAAATGTCAGAATCATGAGCATTTCTCAAATATCTCAACTTCAAACCCTGTCAATGTCTGAACACTCACCTGCTGGAATAATAGCACAGACTGGACTGGTACATGACAGCTTTTATTTTGTCCTCCTCTGATGCATTTGCCTCAGCCAGATTCTCAGTCTGTTTCACAGGCATTTGCATGTTTTAATGTTTATCACTGATATACTGAAACCTCCTGCTTGTGTGGCATTGTGTGATTTCTGCTCAGTTTGACTTTGCACAAGCAACTTTGCTGTACATTTTGTTTTGATATTCTGCATAAACACTTTTATTGTCTTCTTTATGACAGTTAAATCCAAACACTGAAGTTCAATACAGTGCAGCAGAGAGTATTTCTCACTTAATTCAATACCTTTAAAAGGTGATCCAGTGAAACGGGTGAAGAATCACCAATCTGCTGCTGAAATAAACATTAACAGAAAGAGTTTACCTCTATGACGAGATACAAGGCTTATTTAGGACAACAGTGAGGTCAGTCAGTCTAGAGGTTTGAGACATGAATGAGACACACAGAGACATGAACGAGACGCTTGTCCACAAGAACCCAATCAAAATGAATCGCTTTGAACGCCAGGGACTTCATTTAATTTTATTTTATAACATGGCAATTATTATACAACAAATGTGGTTTATCCATACAGAAAATGTCATTTAAAATCATACAATAGTGCATGAAAACAGAATGAAATATTATTTAAAACTGAATTGGTCCTACCTTCATCTCGCAACAAGCAAAAGGCTTTTTTCTGACAGTTTGATCAAAAATAGTGTAACATTATAAAACATACAGTAGTGAACATTGATCTCATGAACTGGAGGAGCCAGTCGTTGTACATTACAAATAATAATGGAAAACGAGCAAAAGTGAAAAAACTAACTATAAGAATTAAATATTCAATTAAAAACTTTTCCAAAGGGACTTATTAGACACATTAAACATAAAAACCAATTCAACAGCTTTTCTACATACTGTTTTTGAAGATCCACTTGATGATTCAGTCCGATTACTGCAAAACAAAACACCAAAGAGTTCAAATGACTAAACACTAATGACAGACTGACGATTCTTCATGTTACATCTAAATGATTGAAATTCTGTTTGTGTCACGTGACTTACTTGATAAATCTTCTGTTTGTAGATTTCAGCCCAGCAGCAGGGATTCGTCTGATGATGACTGATGTGTTGTTGGGGATGATGGCTTCATCATCAGTGTATTCTGACAGCAAAAACACCATTAGTTTCTCTCACATAATCACTTCTAATCAAGTCAATATGAAAATACCAAGATCTGACATTGTCATAATAACACTACAGTACTAGCACTACTAATGGATAACGTTTGGTTTAGTTTGTCTGATCTCTGGCTCAACTCACCTTCATTAGTTTGAGCGCTGCTGATCTGCAGGTCACAGAGCTTCAGTCTCTCGCGCTTCATAATTTTTCGTTTCAACTCTCTCAGAGTGATGTGAAGTCCTTCAAACGGGACCGTGTCGTGGGTAAGTTTACTTCGAAACTTATAGTGAACACAAGGCATGTCTTGTGATCAGATTCACCACACAAAAATAAAACTGATCTGATCACAATCTCGAAGGGAAAAGCCAGCGATCAATCGATGAACTCCGCTATCAGCTCAATAATCGTTGAAAACGGTTTCCATGGAGGATGTGGAGATGCTGATGAGACGGTCAGGTTTACAGAAAACACCAAACAGAACGTTGCCATGGAAAATGATGATGCGCGTCTAAAAAAATCGTCATCGCAGTCGTGACAGAACGCTTTAAAAAATGAAAACACAAGCTTATGTTTATCACATGAATCATATTTGTTCAATTTTCAATTAAAGCTGCAGTCCGTAGTTTTGCCTCTTTGTCGCCATCTCTGTTTGAAACCTGCAAATGCAGTTGTTTGCGGAATTATTATCTGTACGTGCGGATGAATAATGTTTGCTGTCAATCACTACACCTGTGTGGATACTGTACTTTGGAATCACAGATTGTAGCCAAGAAGGATGACCAACATCAGAATTTTCAATGGAAAATGTCATCCGAACAAGTAAGTAACATGTCTGCCACTTTTGTTCTGACCAACTGAGGGGGAAAAAAAACATTAGGCTACAGTAAATCGCACTGCCAATGGTGATTAAATCTAACGATCGCTTTGCTCATATCACATCAAACTGTGCAAATTATTATTATTGTTATACTTTCTCAAATTGTTAATGTTGACAAAATCAGCATTGCGTGACTATGTGTAGGCTATTTAGTGTGTATCAGCGGTCTATAGATCTAATCTCTAACATTAATTTGTCATACCATACAATCCGCCATCAAAATGATAAGTTTAATTATTGCAGCTGCTGTGAGAAAAGGCTATAAATGATCATCCTCTCATGCTATGTAGCTACTAGCTGGGACTCGTTCTTTATGTATACAGACGTGACGCAATGACGCAAAGATATGCTCGAATTTCCCGCGGAAACCCACCAAGACCACCCGAATTATAAAACATTATTACAAGCTTACCGTTGTGAATCGGGCTAAGGTAAGGAGATAGTTTTGAACACTGGCTAGTTATGTATATGCTCAAAAATTGATTTTGGATAATTTTTAACCAAAAAAAGTTACGGACAGCAGCTTTAAATACATTTTTAATAAAAGAGAATTCCATAATCTAAATGCATTTTAATAATTTTAATTTACATCACTGTAGCCCTACAAGTAATTCTGATAAGAATTCCTAATCTCTTTAATCCCACATGGACCAATCACATTTGAAAGTGTATACTGAGGAATTTAATGTGACCAGCTGCTTATGCAACACACAGAAATTAACAGCTGAAAACCAAATAGAACATCTAAAAATTAAATTATTACAATAATGAGAATTAATAATCTAAATTCACTGTTTAAAAGAAACCTGATTTATTCACAATCACAAAATCAAACTAATCTTGCTCATCGAAGAAAAACGTCTAATTTCATAATATGACAGGGTGCTTTAATCCTAAAATAATATTTCATATATATTAACGAGATTAAAAATATGAGAAATTTTAGTCATGTAAAGTTAAAGTCATAGTCATGTCAGTATGATAGCACATTACTGCCCTCTACAGGCTAATGTACCGTCTTGTACTTTGAGCAGCTGGCATGACATGATCTATATGACCTTTACCTTTTTACAGTCTTTTACAATTGCTTGGACACATTTCTCAATACTTGGGGTCACTTTTTAAAAACTCTTCACACAGTGAGCACATGTGGGCAAAACTGTGGATCATTTTTAACTGCTTTGGGACAAAATGCTTTCAATAACTACATCGTTCAAATTACATGAATACATTTCTCACTTAGACACAACCACTGCTAAAACTCTACCTACCTACAAGCCAATGTGCAGATGTTTACATACGATTTTCAAAACGGTTAAACTTAAGATCAAAACCTAACATAATAAAGAACTGAATAAAATAGAAATTTGCTACATTTCTACAGTAATACCATATTGAAGTATATTCCAAATCTAAAAAGGAAATACTATCAAAACAATTAGATGTAGCTGCACCACATGTGTTAGACTTTCAATTGCATTACCATCTATACAAAAGGGCAAAACTTCTGAATAATTTTTTACTGTATTGTAAACATGGACCATGTAACACAGCAGTGAATTCTAAACAGCAGAGAGTGTCATTCTTGTTTTGTAAAGAAACATTACATAAGAACACATTGTATAATGCTACACATTCTTAGTGGGTTTTTTTTTTTTTTTTTTTTTAAGCACATTGTTTTATGAGTGACAAAGTGTGTTTGTTGGTTGAAAACCTAGTCTTATGGGAAAATGAGTTGATTTGAGACACTGAAGTGTTTTGGTAGTTTTATTGCATTTTGAATGTGAAATTAACTACTGTG
The DNA here is from genome assembly GCA_037950665.1 of Hypophthalmichthys nobilis. Lineage (NCBI taxonomy): Eukaryota > Metazoa > Chordata > Actinopteri > Cypriniformes > Xenocyprididae > Hypophthalmichthys > Hypophthalmichthys nobilis. Next base: position 28,006,491 of record CM075477.1, on the reverse strand, counting down.
CCAAGTTGAAAGTTGTTGAGCATTTTGAAAAAGTGACCTATAGTATTGAGAAATGTATGTAAAAACCACAAATATGTTGTACATCACAGTCCTCTGGATCAGACAGGCTGCATGGGACTCTCTGCTGTGGATATGATCTATCCATACAAAAATTTGTTTTTTGTTATTTCATGCACCTGTTACTTTTTTGTATTCAAATGTAGTGTCACTGTGGTCCTGGTGCTCTAGACCAGGGGTCTGTGGAAAGGTTTAAACTACTTAAGCAATAAATAAATAAATATTTTTTGTCACATCTTGACACATTAATAATATTAATTTTTCCATAAATTAACCCTTGTGTCTCCAGACAATAAAATGTGATTTTGTAACATAATAATGCTTTAAAAAAAAAAAAAAATGTAATATCACTCACTTTATTAATGTTTATACTCTACATTTGGGCAGTGTTGGGAGGATTTAAGGTATTTTTTTTTTTAATATTTATATAAATAAATTAAAAAATATATATTTATATATATATATATATATATATATATAAAATTATGCAAAGTTCACTTTAAAAAAGATCCACATCTCTCATTTTCTTTCATGGAGGTAACATGGACAATGTGCCATGGTTTAATGGAAGACTGCTGCCATCAACTGGAGAACAAACACTTTTAAAATTAAAATAACATGAAATTTCAGCTACAGCCAGTAGATGGCATCACTGCATTACTCTATGGCTCATTTGCCATTTTTATGCTTGAAAATATATACACTACCAGTCAAAAGTTTGGAATCTGTAAGATTTTTAATGTTTTCAAAAGAAGTTTCATCTGCTCACCAAGGCTGCATTTATTTAATTAAAAATACAGTAAAAACAGTAATATTGTGAAATATTATTACAATTTAAAATAACTGTTTTCTGTTTGAATATATTTTATAAAGTAATTTATTCCTGTGATGGCAAAGCTGAATTTTCAGCATCATTACTCCAGTCTTCAGTGTCACATGATCCTTCAGAAATCATTCTAATATGCTGATTTGCTGCTCAAGAAACATTTATGATTATTATCAATGTTTAAAACAGTTGTGTACTTTTTTTCAGGATTCCTTGATGAATAGAAAGTTCAAAAGAACAGCATTTATCTGAAACACAAAGCTTTTGTAACATTATACACTACTGTTCAAAAGTTTGGGGTCAGTAAGAATTTTTTTTTTGAAAAGAAATTAAAGAAATTAATACTTTTATTCAGCAAGGATGCATTAAATCGATCAAAAGTGACAGTAAAGACATTTATAATGTTACAAAAGATTATATTTCAAATAAATGCTGTTCTTTTGAACTTTCTATTCATCAAAGAATCCTGAAAAAAAATATTGTACACAAATATTTTGTACACAATAAATGTTTCTTGAGCAGCAGATCAGCATATTAGAATGATTTCTGAAGGATCATGTGACACTGAAGACTGGAGTAATGATGCTGAAAATTCAGCTTTGCCATCACAGGAATAAATTACTTTATAAAATATATTCAAACAGAAAACAGTTATTTTAAATTGTAATAATATTTCACAATATTACTGTTTTTACTGTATTTTTAATTAAATAAATGCAGCCTTGGTGAGCAGATGAAACTTCTTTCAAAAACATTAAAAATCTTACCGATTCCAAACTTTTGACTGGTAGTGTAGCTGCATTTAAAATTTTAGAATGGGGGACCCTTGCATAAGAATAATCATATTTGGGGGCTGAAGTCCACCATATGAGACAAGAACAAGGTATGTTTGTATACATTATATTTTTTGTTCATATATTGAGGCTTTCATACTATAAAGTTATCTTTTTGACAAATAAAGCGAACACAGTCAGAGTCCTGAGCTCCTTTCCATTACATTACATAGTCAGTCCTGGGTGTGTTTGCTTACAAGTGTTAAGAACTTGATTATGCAAGATGATACAGTTAGGTTAGTGGATCTGGGCCAGCTCTGTTTTGGTGGTAATGGTTATTTTTAGGGGAGAGGGGCAGAGGCCAGTTGCTTCTGGCTGCTGTAGGCTGGAATGTGCTGAGATGAAAGTTGTCCCAACATCCCACCCTCTCCTGCAGCTGCTGCATTCCAGCCCACTACCGAGGCAATGTGGGAAACCTCCTTCATTTGTTAGCGGTAACTGTAGCTGCAGTAATTCTAGTTGATTATTACAGTAATGATAATGAAAATTGTGATAATTAAGTAGTAACACAGTCTCTGTGGTTTATTGTATTCTTAATAAAATAACAGTTAAGTTTAAAGGTTCTAAACTGGCAATGAAATCACAGTGAGTGTCAGGGTGGAGACTGCATAAGTTTATTAATTCAATGTGTCCATAATGAAAGATCATAATTTGAGGCACAGTCTCAAATCCATCTGGTGCTTAGGTTTCACACCCAGCACCAGCTGTAAAGTTCACCTAGGTCCACATCACTGGAGCACTTTCAAGAGTTTCTGTCTTACCCATTTGAGTGAGCGTGTCTAGGTTACACCCAATCAGCAGTAAGCATATGTACCCCACCTACTAAACGTTCTAGTCTCAGTTAGCCATTGGCTGATGCACTTCACTCCTCCATGCTTATCAAAAGAGTTTACCTTTAAAAAAAAAAAAAAGGGGGGCAAGGCAGGTAACTAGTTGTGTTTATCACCGGACACCAACCAGCAGCTGCCACGTATGTTTTTTACAGGGAGAACTGGGACAAAATATAAACATATGCTTGTCACCTCAACTAACATCAACCTTTCAACCTGTGTATTTCTGCCACAATTACATCACAATCTTGATACAAAAACTGACCTGACTAACCTAAAGGCGAAAAACGAATCAACATGCCGTATTAAAAGAGTTTTATATATGGGCCTAATGTATTTCTAAGCACTGAAGATCAACATTTTATGTTGCAACACTTGTGGTGTCTTTAACTACAATATACTTTCATGAAAAAAAAATTGTTAGGTACAGTGTTTCGCATGAACATAATATGTAGTTATTGTAGTAATGACACTGGTAACACTTTAGTATAGGGAACACATATAAACTATTAACTACGACTTTTCCCTCAATAAACTCATAATTTACTGCTTATTAATAGTTAGTAAGTTAATTGTTAAGTTTAGATTTTAGGTAGGATTAAGAATGTAGAATAAGGTCATGTAGAATAAGACATTATTATGTGCTTAATAAGTACTAATAAACAGCCAATATTCTAGTAATATGCAAGCTAATAAGTAACTAGTTAAAAGACCCTAAAATAAAGTGTTACTGTGACACAAAGGTACTAACCCTGAACCTACCCCTAAACCTTAACTTAACCCATGTTCCCTTACTCTACTCAGTACTTTTGTGGGTAAGTACACTGTAAGTACATTAAAAGTGCACATACTGTAAAATAAAGTGGAACCCAAAACACATTTGCTGTATTGAGGTGGAATACAGGTAAAGTTAAATGTGGTCTGGTTTGATTTAAGAGTGGGTTAAGGTGTAAGGGAAAGGGCAACGGTAAGTACAATGTAAAACATGTACGTACACAATAAGTGCATAGTATTAAATGGTTAATTCAAATGATAGTACAAAGGCACTTAACATAAAGTGGGGCCTAATATTTTATGGAATAGCCATAATACTATATGTTATTAGGATAAAAAAAAAAAAAAGATTAGTTTGCTCTCCTGCTGTTAAAGAAGAAGCAACAATAACACCTTCACTTCCCGAGGAAACAAAAATGATGCAGTTCACCAAGTGGAATCATATTCTGGATAAACAGATAAAACTTTCTCCTCAAAACTCTTCCTAGAATCAGAAAAACATTTTGTAAGCAACGGCACAGAGAAGCCATCAATCACTCCAAACAAGCCAGAAACCGACTACCCTGTAAAGGTGCACCAGTGAACAAAGCTCTGCATGACAGAGGCCTGATACAAAAGAAGCCAAATCCGCCAAAGTTTGCCAAAAAGCCCATTAGCATTGCAGGATAAGCCGTTGTGGTGAGATAACTTTTAAGCTCTCCTAAAAATCTTCTTAGTCAAAATCCAACAATGCCCACACATCAAAATGTCTAAATTACAATATGATTATGGCATCATATTTCTCTAAGTAGAAGGACTATGTGTCTTGTTGAATGGATGGAAATACCATAAGAGAATGTTACAGTTGGCTGAAACTAAAGCATCGAAGAAAGTTAATCTTTCAGCTGGATAATGATCTCAAACACGAGGACAAATGAACACTATGGTGACACATGAAAAGAAAGGTAAATGTCCTACAATTGTCCTCATCACTAGTTGAAAAATTGTGGCTTTTTTTTTTTTTTTTTTTTTTTTTTTTGAAAACTGAGTTGGGTCATCACATTAAACTGAACAAGCTGAAACAAGTGTTTGGAGGAATGGGTCAAAATCACATCCGCAGTCTGCAAAATTGACATACTTATCCCAAAAGACACATCGCTGTTGTCACAATGTTTGTCGTATATCTTCAAAATACTGTATTACGCAGAAAAATGCATTGGTATCTGCTGATATATAAAGCCATACTGGGTTATCTGCCCCCTTGTCTTTGTTGTTTAATTCAACGGAAACTGCCTAGCAATTACTCATTGCGTTCTCAGTTGATTTACAATCTTTGTGTGCCTTATATTAGAACAGAGCTTGGTAAAACTTCCTTCAAATACGCCGCTACCTCAGACTGGAATCTACTCCAGACTGAGATGAAGTTAAAAGAACTGGTGTCTTGTAGTCATTTTAAAAGGTTACTTCGTAACTTTGAGAGTAAATTAATGGTGTGTAAATGTTTTTATCTGAGTGCATTTCTTTTTTTTTTCTATGTGCAAACTCGGCTGCCTAGCTTGGCCAGGACACTCCTGCAAAAGAGATTTTAATCTCAGCGAGTCTTTTCCTGGTTAAATAAAATTAATTAAGTAATAACATGTACACTTAAAAGGGGGTTTTCACACTGATGCCATAGAAGAACCAGTGAACAGTGTTCTTGAAAGAACAATTTTTTTCTTAGTGTGAAGAGCATTTTACTAAAACCTTTGCTAGTGCTACTAAAGAATAACATGATTTGAGACATGTATGAAGTGTTTTTGGTAGTTTTCAGTGAGTTTCGAATGTGAAATTAACTGCTGTACCAAGGTCAAAGTTGAAAATGACCTAAGTATTGAGAAATGTGTCCTAGCAATTGTAAAAAAAAAAAAAAAAAAAAAAAAAAACGGGTACAGAAAAACATAAACCTTTCATTTCTGAGTCACCTGCATTCATTTAGAGATTAAATTATAACGACAACAAAAACGGATCTATCAGCAGAACGGATTGAAGTCTATCATTTTCTCCATGTGATTTAAAAAAACTGCAATAACTGGATTTCTGGAGATGAAATAATCTGTCATAGGTGTATTCAGGAGGGGACCACTCAGGTATGACAGAACTGGTTACCATGAACTTTTAAAATAGCTCATTTATAGCTCCGCTTGCATCCGTTAAATGATCTAATCCTGTTTGGTCAAGTTTGTTTTCAGACAAGATTGTTGGACCATTGCTGAACAGCTACCACACATCTACTCACAGCTGAAGGATCATAGTCCATGAAGTGTGGTCTCACGTGCTCACCTGTTTGTCCATGTGTAGTTTACATGACACAAGGAATCAATGCTTCTGTTTAAGATTTAAGTAAAAATAAATGTTTTTTTTTTAACAATGAATCATTTCATAGTTTAATAATAATGATTAAAAATTATTTTCTTTAATTGTTCAATATAATTGGTGAAAAAATTGTCAATGGATTTAATGATCTGATTTTTCTCTCAAGAGTTCATCTCATATGCCACATGTCTCAGGTTGAGAGTTCAACAACAAATTGACTTTTGTCTCACCATCTCACTTCATTGACTTATTTGTTCACTCGAAAATTCTATTATAATGTTTACGTTAAACAAATCTATTCAAAGACAAGCATCAGTACATTTATTCAGCATATAAGCAATCCAAATTTCAGCCAGTTCAGTAAAGTTATATAGGCCATTGCTGTAGTTTCCTATAGATTTTGATTGTCTTTCTGCTCAAACACAAATGTTGTTGGTTTAACCCCATGTAGGGATGTCTAAAGAACTGGAAAGTAACTAAGATCACAATCCTGCCTTGTCACTGTTGTGCCTTTGACAGCAAGGCATGGCATTATATTAGGGGAGGGCCCTGCAATTACAGTACTAAAACCTTTGTAAGCATCTACTAAATGACAATAAACTATTAACTATTAAACCTGTCTTTATCAGCCATTAACCTTATGTATTACAGCAAGTATTTGAGAATAAAACATCCATCAACACTAAAACACATCCCAGATCAAAGAATGAAGCAGCTAAATAAAATACAGAGAAATAATGTTCACATTTTTGCAATATTTGGATCCAGTTGATTTGACATTTTGACCCTTGGTCACATCTTGACCCATATTACTGCAGCATGAGGTTTGTTGAAGTTTTTAAAGGGGACTTTTATTTTAGAATGTGGAAGTCTTCAATCTAAAACTGACAGAAGAAAAATACTAATAAAAAAGGGGGCATATCATTATACATTTTAAATCCAAACCTAGAAGATGACAAAGACGTTACACATTGTAAGCACTGTCTGAGCAGATTTAACATATTTCACTACAACATGTCTTGGAACTGATCTTGATTAAACCACAATGTTTTAAAAGGGTTTTGCAATGCATTTATTACACAACCATGAATTAATTTTTTTGCCAAGCACATGTCCTTTTCAATGAGAGGAGTGTTGTATCATCCAATCACACCTGCAGTAGACTTCACCACACCTCTTCAGATCTGATATCAATTGTCATAACTTCTCCGCAAAGTTTATCGTAAATCGCCTTCAGGTCTATTTGTAAGCCCTGATACGGATTAGAAGAAATATATAAGGATGGTTTCTAACACAAAACTGTCCACTGTGTCCATTGACAACAGCAGTCCTCCCATTCCCCAAAAAACCTTCCCATGCCAGAGCGGAGCGCACAAGGGGTTAACAGAGAGTTTCTGAAAGTTTGAATCTCCTCCCCCCAAACAACACCCCCTGGAATGGTCTGCCCCACTCGTTCACATGACACGTGTGTGTATGTGTGTATGTTTGTGAGTGAGAGAGTGAGTAAAGCTTAGTGTGTGTGTTTTCTTTCTGCCATATATAGGGGCAAACTTGCTTCGAGACGAGTGTGTGTTATATAGTCTGTGATCTATCAGCAAACCTCTCTTACTTTCTTCTATACCCTCAGGACTATAAGGAGGTCTGCATACTTGGCCTGCTTCTACCACAGTTGGAGGAAAATTATTGAACCTTTGATAGATTATTTTGATTTTGAAGATCTGTTCAGTTGCTGGCAAACATGGAAGGACTGAATGACGTTCATGATGACGGATCCTTCATGTTCACCTCAGAGTCGGTGGGAGAAGGCCATCCAGGTGATTTTCAATCTTTCCCTGAACTTTTAAATTAAACTATGCTTTTAAATGATGTAGTATGAACTGTTGCACTGTTTATTGATTCGATATGTGTGTACTTGCATGGAGAAAAAGCCTAAAGACTTGCACCGACTAATTCACCTGCCTCGACAATTCATTGGTGCACATATACTGTAGAAGTGGTAAGCTGGTTAAGTAACCGTTCTGGTTAAGCAACAGTTCAATAGGGTTCATTTATCACTTTTAGTAACAATACTTTGACAGTACCATGTGCTCAGCAGGTATTTCATTGAGTGAAAGTGTAGTAGACAAAAATAGTCAATTAGGGGTCATGACTTTTACCGGTGGTGTTAAATTACAGCATATCACTGGGAGGATTTTCTCAGTTACTTATTTACTATGCAATTTATTTAATAATGTACTTACTGATGCAATGAATGATTTGATTTTCACACCATCCCATGGCTGTCTATGGATGTGAGTCAATCATTGGCGCACCTGTATACCAACAGATTTTGCTTTAGTTTTTTTCGGTCTTGTGTGGGAACTTGCCAGACCTCACATTTCTTATCAACCATATTGCGGTTCTCTCATGTCATGATACAAGGCCAAAGTGCTGTAGACAGTTTCAAATGCTGCACTCCTGATGTCAGATGTCAAGTATGCTTTCCCAATATTACAAAGCTGCTTTACAGAAAACTTAATGACTCTTAATGACATTTAATGATTCTAAGTGCATAATCCCATCTAGTCTGGTTTGTCCTAGACAGATTTTGCAATACTGCAAACTAACCTGTCTGGTTCACTTGAACAAATTTTGAGTCTTGCTAAACTTCTCCCATCAGCACATATTTCAGCAGATCGATCAATAGGTGCACATGTGCAAGACACAGAAAATCGATTCCATAATGTTCCAGACTGAAGCGATCTCATAGATTTGACTTGTTTGTCTCGTATTATCACCTGAGATGTTATTTTTGACAGTGTAGTTTCTGATGTAACTCACCTAAGCTGTTGCCTCAGCTAGCAGCCCAAATATAGACTGAGTGAATGATTCTGAAAGGAGAGGACCACTGGTATTGTCCTCCAGCTGCTCAGCTGTGGTTTTGCTTTGTTGGGGTTCCTGTGTCCCGTAGAGAGTCTTGCTATAGGAAAGACATTAAAAGTCTTAACATGAAACTTTCTGGTGTTATAACACTAAGCATACACTTGAACCTTAATCTGAGCCATTACATAACTTTGTTTTTATAATAGTGTGATTTTGTTAATAGATAAAATCTGTGACCAAATCAGTGACGCAGTTCTTGACGCACACTTGAAGCAGGACCCGGATGCTAAAGTGGCCTGTGGTGAGTGAACGTTTTAATCACAAACAAAATAAACATGTGAAGGCTTTCTGTATAAACACGACTGTCAGAATATTCTTTGAAAGTTCATAGTCCAACAGTTGGTCACTTATCTCGACTCTTGTTTGGTAATAGAGTGACCATTTCTTGTACTCTTTCTATCCGTAAAGTTTAACGGCATTTAAATGGATAACATCCCCATGTCCAAATTCAAGCTAGCAATAAATTATACAGTGGAGATTTCCTTTCTTCATGGGTTGTTTGACTAATTAATACTATTTAATCATCAGAGACTGTTTGTAAGACTGGCATGGTACTTCTCTGCGGTGAGATCACATCTCGTGCCAACGTGGACTACCAGAAAATTGTGCGGGACACCATTAAACACATTGGTTACGACAACTCCGAAAAAGGTCAGCATCAAATTTTTTGATCATTATTGGTACTTTAGGTCTCATCCACCAATTTTTATTCCTCCACTCTTTGCTCTTCCCTCTGTTCAGGTTTTGACTATAAAACCTGCAATGTTCTGGTGGCTCTCGAGCAGCAGTCTCCTGATATAGCGCAGGGCGTCCATGTTGACAGACATGAGGAAGATATTGGGGCTGGAGACCAGGTCCGAACACAACGGAAGTGTAAAAATGTGTTTGAGCTGATCATTTGTGATAAACATCTTCATATTGCATTTCCGTTGTGTTTTAGGGTCTTATGTTTGGCTATGCCACTGATGAGACGGAGGAGTGCATGCCGCTCACCATTGTCCTCGCTCACAAACTCAACGCCAAAATGGCTGAGCTACGGCGGGATGGCACCATCCCATGGCTCCGCCCAGACTCAAAAACTCAGGTCAGCAATATTAGAGTGAAATGTTTAGTTCTTTTTTTGCTACAATGTGCAGGTTCAGAGCCCCTGACTGACATTGACCATGCTATCTTATCAGCCGAGTGTTCATTGAACCAGTACATTGGCCAATAGGTGTGACGGCTGTTGAGCAAGATAGTGACCATGAGGCGGTCTCTTTTAACGCTTGAAAGAAAATGACCCCCAGCATGACATCCAGGGCCCCCGATCCTTACTTTTCCCAGTGGGGCAGAGGACACGGCTGTGCACCCGTCAATCTCAGGAGCATGCCAGCAACTCAAGCTGGGCAACACTCAGGAAGCTGAAACCTCTGGTCTATTTTAGAGTTCTGCCATTTTCAGACCATCCAGCAGGAAATGTCAAAGTTCTTCACATTCCTTATGTTGTACATGTCAGTTGAAACGATGACTTCAGATGTGTTCCTTTATATGTTTTCCACAACTTCAGGTCACTGTGCACTACAAGCAGGAGAACGGCGCTGTGATTCCTTTGCGTGTCCACACAGTGGTCATCTCCGTCCAACATGACGACTACATTTCACTGGAGGAGCAGAAGCGTATTTTGAAGGAGAAGGTCATCAAAGCTGTGGTGCCAGCCAAATATATCGATGACAAGACCGTCTACCATCTGCAGCCGAGTGGGCGCTTTGTCATCGGAGGGCCTCAGGTGAGCCCCTTCTGTCTTTCTATGGTTTAATATGTTATGTGTATAATGCACTTTTAAAGTATTAATTCACTTAAAATGAAAATTCACTGATTATTTATTTACCCTCATGCCGTTTCAAACCTTAGAATTTTTAGAAGAATCTTTAAGCAGCTCTTGTCTTGCAACAATAGATCATTATAAAAACACCAAAAAAATCATCATAAAAGTAGTCAATATTACTTGTTCACTATATTCCAAGTCTTCTGAAGCAATATGATAGATTTGTGTGAGGAACAGGCCGAATTTAAATCATTATTCATTAAAAATATTCACCTACTATACGTCAAAGCTGTCCTGTCAACATCATTGATGCTAAAACAGCACTGGTTCTCACATTTGTTGTAGCCAACATTGTGCGCCATTTTTAATCTGGGCACAAGTGCAGACTTAGACATGAGCTTCAGTAGAAGTGAAGTATGGAAGCTTGTTTCTGCTACTGAATAATAAAAAAAAAAAGTTAATTTTAACTTTTCATCTCACAATTTGGACTTTTTTCTCACAATTGCGAGTTTACAGAATTGCAGGATATAAACTCGCAATTGCGAGAAAAAAGTCAGAATTGTGGGATATAAACTCGCAATTGCAAGTTAGAAAGTCAGAATTATGAGATAAACTCGCAATTGAGAGAAAAAAGTCAGAATTGCGAGATATAAAATCACAATTGCGAGAAAAAAGTCAGAATTGCGGGATATAAACTCGCAATTGCAAGTTAGAAAGTCAGAATTGAGAGATATAAACTCGCAATTGCGAGAAAAAAGTCAGAATTGTGGGATATAAACTCACAATTGCAAGTTATAAAGTCAGAATTGCGAGATATAAACTTGCAATTGAGAGAAAAAAGTCAGAATTGCGAGATATAAAATCACAATTGCGAGATATAAAATCGCAATTGCGAGAAAAAAGTCAGAATTGCGGGATATAAACTCGCAATTGAGAGAAAAAAGTCAGAATTGCGAGATATAAACTCCCAATTGTGAGAAAAATGTCAGAATTGCAAGATATAAACTTGCAATTGAGAAATAAAGTCAGAATTGCGGGATATAAATTCGCAATTGCAAATTATAAATTCAGAATTGCAAGATATAAACTTGCAATTGAGAGAAAAAAGTCAGAACTGCGAGTTTATATCTCGCAATTCTGACTTTATTTCTCGCAATTGCGAGTATATATCCTGCAATTGCGAATTTATATCTCGCAATTCTGACATTATAACTCACAATTGCGAGTTTATAACTCACAATTCTGACAAAAAAGAGTTAAGATTTATGTGAGTTAAAAAGTCGCAATTATCTTTTAAATTGACTTATTCCATGGCGGAAACAAGCTTCCATAGTGAAGAGCTGTTCTATGATTCACATAATTCTCTTTTTTCCTATGGAAAAAATAACTGCTAACTGATTTGGAATGACATGAGGATCAGATATTAATTGCAGAATTTTCATTTTTGGTGAACTATTGCTTAAACCAAAACATAAACTTTGCTTTTCAGGGAGATGCTGGTGTTACAGGTAGGAAGATTATTGTGGACACATATGGTGGATGGGGGGCTCATGGTGGTGGGGCCTTCTCTGGAAAGGACTACACCAAGGTGGACCGCTCTGCTGCCTATGCTGCACGCTGGGTGGCTAAATCTCTGGTGAAGGCCAAACTGTGCAGAAGAGTTTTGGTTCAGGTGAGATGAAAGTGTAGACATCTTCAATAACATCTCACAAGCTAAAACATTTTGAAAAACACACAAGATTATGTAAAAAAAAGTTGATCCAAGCAACTCGCCACAATATTGACCTATTTTATCTGATATGGATTGAAACTAGAATGGATGAGCTGGTGTCTGGAGCAGGGTCGTGAATAATTAATATGTTCTGTAGGTGTCTTATGCCATTGGAGTCGCCCACCCTCTTTCAATCTCCCTCTTCACCTACGGCTCATCGGAAAAAACAGAGAAGGAGTTGCTACACATTGTCAACAAGAACTTTGACCTCCGACCTGGTGTCATTGTTAGGTAAACAATTAATAAGATAATATGTTCTTATTATGTTCTTCCACTTCAGGAAAAGAGCACAACATTTTACGTTTTTTAGCTTTAAAAAACATATAGTTAAGTTCAGTACTTTGTGTGGGTGGGTTAAAATGGAGGCAAATGATTAACATTATTTAGTTTAGGAATTTAGTTCACTAAAATGAGAGGGAATAAAGGGTTATTCTATGATATTACATTTGTCCATGAGCAATAAGTGCCATGTAATATCATATTCATTAAATATATAAAACATCATCTACTTTTAGTCAATGAAAATAACATTTTAGTTGATGAGAAAGTGCAAAATGAAACCAAATTAGCATTTTTTTATATTAATTTAAACATATCAACATTTAACAAAAACAATATGTGGAAACTGTTCTTAAAATAACACTATAATCCACACTATTGTAATACAATATTGTAAATTCTTCACACTTTAGTCATTTATTGTGTTTTACTACATAGTTATGGAAAAATCTTAGGCTATTCACAAGGTGACTTACACATTTTGACTAGCACATAACTTAGTTCAAGTTCACTTGTTCTTTCTTGCCATTTTGTGCAGATCTAAAGGTGTGATATTATAGTTATATTCGTGTAATATATGATTAATATGTATAGGATGCTTTTGGGTGAGTTAATTAACCCACATCAAGATTTAAAAAAAAAAACTTACAATCCTGCTCTATCTTTATAGTGAAATATATATAAAGCATGGCATTTCCCAATATTTCCTCCAGAGGGAGTAACGCTACTATCAATGTAGGCTACTCTAAGTGGCCTTACTACTTTATATTAAGTGTCTCTTCCACATGCAACTGTAGTATAATATTGGGTAAGCAATGCTGCACATAAATTAGGTACAGTTTTGGTTCAAGTAGGATTCAGGTGTCAGCTGTTTGGTGAAAAGTTAAATAACTTAATTTCCACTAACAGGGACCTGAACCTGAAGAGGCCTATCTACCAGAGCACCGCCTGCTATGGTCATTTTGGCCGATCAGAGTTCCCCTGGGAGATGGCCAAGAATCTCAAGGTTTAAAGAGAGAAACGTGCAAGCCCTACCTTCAGTCATTCAGTTGCTCGTTCCTTCTGTGCTCCTCTCCCAGCTGATTTTGGTTCTCCTCCGGCATATGCTATATTTCAGATTAGATGAATATACTGTAAATGTCATGAGAAATTAAATCCAGTCATATTTTTAGAAGTCTGTCGAGAAAGGATCCCTCACCACATCAACACCCATGACAATCAATCATTCCTTAAAGCTGAAGTGTGTCATTTTTTGTTTGTGTTAAAATGCGTTTTCCTATCCGTGGTTGGCATATAGAGACAGTAATCAGTCAAAAAATGTAAATACTGTGGCTCATCTGTGATGATATCAAAACATTACTCTTTCAGCAGCAACACTATGTTTCCACCCAAAGTTGTGAATTTAAAGGTGCCGTATGTAATTTTTTTGGACTGTACTAAAGCATAAAAACACCATAATATGTTTACAGATATGTAGGAAACATGCTAGGTATAAATACTTATTTCTCCGAAAAACAATGCTACAGCCAGTTGATGTATTCCATGTCAGCATGTCTGTTTTTGTTTTGGTCTGTTTGATCCCGCCCACTGCCAATTTACCCAATAGTATTTCGACACCTGGGTTGCCAGTTGGTGGAAAACACAACGTATTGCAGCCATGGAAGCCAGCAAACGAACATTCTACCCGACCGAATAAAAACATTGCAAATGTATACATTAGCTGATCAACTTACAGTGTAAGGCTTGACGCTTTCCATTGTCGATTACGCTCGTTCCTGTTGCGTGTCTGCAATCTGGCAACCTGCGTGAGCGTCAAGTCTGAGAAGGAGGGGGCAGGGGAAACAACTCTCCAATATTGTTATTACATACTGCACTTTTAAGTTGTGTGAAAAATTGGAAAATCGCATAAAACAACTGTGAATAAAGCAATGTTTACATCCCACATGTTCGAGAGAACAAAGTAATCACTTCCTGGGAAACTGGTGCAAAATATCTGTAATAAAAAATGGAAGTTGCTGCAATTGGGGGGAAGCCACCGTGGCTCTTTTTTAGAAAAACAATAAATTAGGGGCTGTTTACACAACACCATTTTCAACTAAAAACAATTTTTTTTTTTTGCATTTTGGCCGTTGATTTACACAACAACTGCGTTTGGGTGGCCTGATTCAAAGTACATGTTTTTAAAAACGATATCATTATTGTCTCAGAGTAAACTACAAAAATGTGAATTTGTGAAAACAGTGAATATTCAGTCTATGTAGAGTTTCTTTACCAAAGTGACATCGCCAACTACTGGCCTGGCAGCATAATACAGCGTTTTGAATCGTTTTGACAGTGTTGTCAAAAAGTTAAAAACGTAAGGAAAACTTTTCCATTTTTAGTACATCGTTGTCTTGTAAATGTACCCTAACTTGAGCTTCAGACAAAATGCTATATGCTATCTTGCGTTTGGAAGCGAATGCCAGGTGTTTGGAAATGCAATCGTGTGTTCTGGGAGGTAATCACTTAACCATTTTGATGACACTTTGTTTTCCATCAAAAACTGAAGTCTCTTCTTTTTCATAAACGATGTTTAAGAATGTTCGCCATCTTTAAGATCACATGATCTGTTGAGGCATTAAGCGATTAAGCGAGTCAACGCGCATGTCTTGTCGGGGAAAAAAATATCCGCCTCAGTTGAGCGCATATGTTTTTTAATGAACATTTTTAGCAGTTATGCGCATATTGGCATTTCCATCCAGCGTTTTTTATGCGATGTTCCAAAATGCGCATTAAAATAGGTAGATGGAAACATAGCGCGCGAGTTTTGGGCGGGATTATCTATTTTTCCGATCAATGGAAGACGGGGTGTTTTGGGAGGGGGAAAAACACATTTCAGCTTTATATTTCAAATTATTTAAAAAATCATTTTTCAGTTTTTAAGACATTGTAATTTCTTTTTCTCTGTCTTGAGCTAAATGAACTATTTCATAGCTTTGTCTTTGTGGCTGTAACTGCTGTTGTGAGGACACATTAAATTGTGGACCATTACAAGCTTAGGCTTTTTACATGTTCTACGGTCTGAGAATCATATTCCCCTCATCATATACTCACAGTCTTAAAAGGGTCTAATTTGTGTGCCTTTTTCTTCCATCATAAGAACATTTGCTTTTTACGCTTCATTTTTTTGACTGCATCATCTCATTATTGTTGGATAATGGCAGAGGGATATTAATATGAGAATATTGTTGTTTACATGTACAGATCCTGTGCTGGTCTTACATTGATTGTCACCACTGGAGAGTGAGCATGTGTATGTGTGTGTATGTCCTTCAGTTATGAACAAAGCCAGATTATGTTGCACACTTGAGATGTGTGCGGAAGCCACTGTGTAATCTCATTTGTTCAACAGAGGCATTAATCCTTAAAAACACTGTAAACCATCTTATTCTTACAGTTTTCTTTCAGATTTTTAGTGTTTGTCTTTAAGATTGAATTTAAGATCTGACATGTAAATAATTGTGAATAATTAAAGTGTGGAAAATTCTTCATATTTGTCCAGTGTCAGTATGGATGTCTGAGAACACAATGAATGACTAATTTATTGGCTGATATGCCAACCAATAATATGTTGCACATTGAAGTTTATAATGCACAAGGAATATGTTTACTAGTATATACACAGTTTTGCAACAAGTCACCAAAATTCGATGCACAACACCTGACAAGTCAAACAAGAATACACAAATTCAGTCTTTGAGCAAACTCAAAGGCCACAGTGACCACTTGTGTGACATTGTCTACATGACTTAAGCAAAGTTCATTGCTCATTCACAGAGAGATAAAATGAGAGTAATGCTTGATTCTGCTTTATTTCCATACATTTTAATGCAAATTTACAGCACAATCAAATGCATCCTGCCAAAAAACTAAACATTTCTCCAATGAGTGAACCAATCTTTGGTTGAAACAAAGGCACATACTGTAAGGGTTTTTTTTTGTAATTAAATGCTGACATGTGGCAGAGTCTTGTTGAATGTAGACAGCAGGTTTGCAGGCTTAAGCAAACTAATAGATAAAACATGGAGGAACACGAGTCTAGGCAAAAGGTAACACAGAAAAGTAACTCTTTGAACCATTTTATTGTAACGCTCCAAAATGACAATCCTTTAGTTTTGTACTCTCCCTCATGGTGACCTCTTTTTTCCTGTGGAACATAAAATGAGAATGCAATTTTGTTTTGCAAAATTTTACTTACACATTTACAAAAAAATCAGTTCATATCTGTTAAGCTCCAAAAAACATGACTTGTGTGCCATATTCCAAGTCTTGTGAAGCCTTATCATAGGAGAGGAACAACACGAAATTGAAATAATTATTCACAGAAAATCTTCCCTTATTCTGCTTCACTCAAATCTCATTTAATGGGGTGGTTGTTTATGATTTCACTTTTTTAACTTTAGTTAGTGTGTATTGTTGCTGTTTGAGCATAAAGAACATCTGCAAAGTTAGGATGCTAAAAGTTCAATGCAAAGGGAGATATTTTCTTTTAAAGAATTCTCTGTTTAAGGACTACAACAAGCTTCTTCACAGGTTAGTGACATCACTACCCTAAAATTTACATAAACCCTGCCCCCGAGAACACGCAACAAAGGGGGCGAGGCCATGTTATTGAAATACAGTACGTAACACAAATGTAATAGCATGTCATGAAAGCAAGATGACAACATATAACCGTAATTTAACTAAAATATACCTGTTCTGTCTTCATGCAGCATATATTCTCTGACTCTGTAGGCATCTTACAACAGTTCCCACAGGAGCGATTTATAGATTATCATAACAGAATCTGGCAATTAATGACTTTAGGATAGTTAACTCCACATCAGCTACATAAATTCATCAACTAACCATTCCGAAATGTCCTGTTCGTTCTACGTTATCACTTCTTCTTGAGTCTCTCCATCATTGTCCGACTCCGATTTGAACATAAAAGGCTGAACAGTTTCTGACATTTTCAGTGAGTCTGCGTGAGGTAAAGTTAATCGGAGCTGCTAACACAAGCACCTGAAACTCCGCCCTCTTCTTGAGAGCAGCAGCTCATTTGCATTTAAAGGGACACACACACAAAAATGGAGCGTTTTTGCTCATCCTCAAAAGGCGACAAATTTAACATGCTATAAAAAATTATCTAGGGTATTTTGAGCTAAAACTTCACATACACACTCAGGGGATATAAGAGACTTATTTTACATCTTGTAAAACTGGCATTATATGACCCCTATAATGGCTCTGATGGAATGATGCATCATCATGGCATTTTTGATTTTGAATGCTGACGCAAATGAGATTTCATAGCTTCAGCAAATAGGGAAGATTAACAGTGAAATAACTTAAAATTCACCTGTTCTTTACACACATCAACTTGTATGGCTTCAGAAGACTTGAAATACACTAAATGAGCTATATGTGTATATATGGGAAAATAAGAGCATGAGTCTATAGTGGATTTTCATTTTTGGATGAACTATTTCTTTAAGCAATATCAGAGATATTTCTGAGGTAATCGTTTAAATAAATTAAACCAAATGATGGAGTTAACCCAGTCCCCTTTACAAGATAATGGAATTGAAGCAAAATAAAGATCACTGGCTACATGAAAGAAATGCACTTAACAAGTAACTGAAACGGTAAAACTTTTACTCATAACGGGTTGATCAATGCAGTCTTGAACACAGAAGGAAAATATGTGACAAAAGACAGATCTGAAATTCCTGAGCGTAGAGAATTAGTAAACTGAAATGACCCAAAAGACGTTTTCAGGATGACACTGGTAGCATCAGATGGCGTTGAGCATAAATATGGCTCTCATCCTGACAAATGAAATGACAAAACTCCCTTGATAATGATTAAGAAACAAAATGTTATTTTTTCATGCTGGTAGTATGAAAACATTTGACCAATGTAAACCAAGCTTCATCTGTTTTTTTTTCCAAAGCAAACAAAAACAATTATGATCTTGCAGTCCTGCTGCATGTCATTTTGTCTCCAAAAACAACTAGCCATTAAAGGGCAGCTTCTGAGAAAACTCAGTCTTTCATTACTAGATGTTTCTTGTAACCATCTCCCACAAAACCTTAATCAACACATGACGATTCCACAGTGACAGAGAAAGGGAACCTTATGAACACACGGACCTCAAGACAAACTAGAGCTCTTCTCAATTACATTTGGTCACAATGTATAGCAATACTCATTGCTTCTAACATGACTTCTAGAATGGCACCAATTACTGGCGACTTAATTTGATAAGCTTATGTGCCTGTTTTTGCGAGAGGTTTTTGCTGATCTCGTTCAGCTTAGCTGTTTATAGCTGTCAGCATAAACATTTGAAAAAATAAATGCCTCATATACAAGGCAATTTTCAGATGCTATATATGGCTATCGACATATAGGTCTATTAAATATCTGTATTTGGTTTTCAGTATAAGGCACGCTGGTAGTGACAATCTCCCGAACAAGACGTTTCAGACAGCATATGGCGATTAAGGCAAAATGAAACACCTTGATCAGTTAACAGACAGCAGAGATATGCTAGAATAAAATGTATGATTTAAACATCTCTGCCTTTGAAAACAACTAAAGGCACAGAGAACATCAGCATTTTTGGATTCATTGTCTTGCAAAGTCTGGTATATAACTTTTGTTTTGAAGCACCATGTTAAAATGCTTGCTCGGTTTAGTTCGGTTTGCTACGGTATTGATGTAGCGTTCCTCTGCTTTCATCAATGGATGCAGATAGTTTAGCCAACTAGCAGTTCTTTTATCCAAGTTCTAGGTCTAATGGAAACTCCAACACATCCAGGCAATGAACTTTGTTTTTCCCAGCATGGAAGCTGTTGGATTCAAAAGGTCCCCAGAGAGTGAAGAAGTCTCAAAAATGTGCAAAATCTGAGCTGGATTCTTTGGCAAAGGTAAGCCGGGTAGTTTGAGAGCCAGGTCCAGTTTTTGTTCCTTTCCCTCTGCAGTTGTAGTGTTTTTTCTTTATTTCTGGCATTGAGAGAGACACAGGACACTAAAGCTACAGTATAGAAAGGCTCTCAGGCTGGTGCTGACTGGATCCACCAAGAGACTCCATTTTGTGGTCTCGGCTTGCAGACTGTAGCGATTGCCCTCGGGCCAGCACCATCATCGTGTCACTAGATATCCCAGCGAATTCAAAAGCGAATGTCCCGTAGAACAGCATAATAATCACACAGAAGACCCATTCGAAAATGGCTGATGCATGTTGCAGGACAAAACTTTCCTGGACAAAAAACACCCCGCCTGAGGAAAGTTTTGTCAAGGAATCATAGTGAACACTGTAAACTCATGCTTGGGCCTGTCTGCATTACAGGAAGAACATGCATGAACTCAGTGACTGAGAAAGAAAAGCAGAGCAAATCCTAAAAGCTGAATACAATAGGTTATTCAAACATTCTGGGAATATGTGAGATCTAAGAATATTGCAACAATACTTCTGACCAATGAAAAAAATTACAGATAGTGTGGGGAAATTGTTAAATTATTAAATTACTTCACATTGCAGATTTGCAGTGTTTGCATTTTCTGTACATTTTAATGCATATTTAAAAAATCATTGTTTGATTAGCCAAAAAAGAGAAAACACAAAATAAACAAAATTAAAAAAAGAATGTGACTGATTTTCCCCCAAAATTTCTATAGATATTTCAATATTATCGTCATTGTGAATTTGTGTAGTGAAAATGGCAACACTTTACATTAAGGTTTCATAATCAAAAGAATTAGTTCACTTTCAAATGAAAATTAGCCCAAGCTTTACTCACCCTCAAACCGTCCAAGGTGTATATGACTTTCTTCATTCTGATGAACACAATCAGAGAAATATGAATAAATATCCTGACGCATCCAAGCTTTATTATGGCAGTATGCGTTACCAAATGAGTATGAGCTGAAGAAAGTGTCTCCATCCACATCCATCCATCATAAACATACTCCACACGGCTCCAGGGGGTTAATAAAGGCCTTCTGAAGCAAAGCGATGTGTTTGTATAATAAAAATATCCATATTTAAACAAGTTATGAAGTAAAATATCTAGCTTCCGCCAGACCGCCTTCCATATTCTACTTAAAACTCTTGCAGTTTACACTTTCTTTGTAACTTGGAAGGTTTCATAACTTAATAAATGTGAATATTTTTTTTTTTTTACACAAATGCATCACTTCGCTTCAGAAGGCCTTTATTAACCCCCCAGAGCCGTATGGCGTATGTTTATGATGGATGGATGTGGATGGATGCACTTTCTTCAGCTCATACTCGTTTGGTTACGCATACTGCCATTATAAAGCTCGGATGTGTCAGGATATTTATTAATATTTCTCTGATTGTATTCATCAGAAACAAGAAAGTCATATACACCTAGGATGGCTTGAGGGTGAGTAAAGCTTGGGCTAATTTTCTTTTTAAAGTGAACTAATCCTTTAACATTAGTTATCTATCTACATTAGTTAATATGAACTAATAACAAACAGTACTTCTACAGCGTTTATTAATCTTAGCTAATATTAATCTCAACATTTACTAATACACTTTTAGGATCAAACGTTGTATCTGTTAATATTTAATTAATAACATTAACATTTTTATTAAATATCTAGTTCAGTCATGAAACACTAGAGGGCGCAGCCAGAACGGTTCTTTACATGCAGTCTGCAAGCGATAACATCATTACCGCATGGCACAAGCTGATTGGCCTCTGCTGATCCTGCAGCCAATGAGATTGCTTGCTCAACATGTAATTAGTCTGGTTCACTGTAAACTAGTCCTTACAGAGTTCCTCTGAAACCCTCCATCTCCCCCAGCTCCACCTGTCTAGATCTGCTACAGGATTTATGTGTCTATTTATGCAGCAGCAGCATATCTTACATGCTCACAGCAGAGTGTTTGTGTATCTATTACCAAGACCAAATACATTAACATTGAATAGTTTTAGCATGTTATTGACTATGGCAGAGAGTTGTCAAGGTTGAACTAACATTAACAAAAGGTTAATAATTGCTGGAAAAATATATTGCTTATTGTTAATTTATGTAAGTTAATGCATTAACTAATGTTAACAAATGAGACCTTATTGTAAAGTGTTACCATGAAAATCTAATGTTGTGACAGCCCTAACCTTAATTGATTGACAGCCCTAATACAAATATATAATATAATAATAACAATATGGATGAGTGATACTGTAAAGGATACTAAGCACCAGGGCTACAAAGGCCAGCAGGGTCATAAAGAGGCGCAAATGACCCATATTATATTCTCCCTGAGTCTTCGCCAGGCGGTAAGTCAGCGCAGACTGCAGACACACAAACAGCATACTGGTAGGGAAGGCCACCCCTGCTCCAACATAGTGAAGAACCTTGGCGTTATCCACCTGTGAGAAACACAATGACAGGAAACAGTGAGTACTGATTCACCAATCAAAATTACAAATGTCACATACTGGGGAAGTAGTAGGCCCTGTTCACACCTGGTATTAAGATGAGTTTTGGTCGATCGGATTACAAGTGTACGACACTAAATACAGGTGTAAACGGGGTGTTTTGAGCTTGTCCACTTTCAACCACTTCCAGAGGTAGTCGAAAACGACCGAATTGCTTTTGTAGTGGAAACACTCATGTGGTTGAATGTGTTTGAACAACCACAAAAGACCGCCTTCTCTCTGCCTACTGACCTAGCCAGACGGGATTTAAACTTTGTCGGCTGAAGACCCAAGTTTGATTTGAAGATGAAAAATGTACCAAGCACAATGTTCTCTCAACATTCCTGATTTCTAACACACACTCACAGCGTTTGGCATGGTCCTGTGGCTATCAGAGGAGAAATTAAAGCTGCTGCTCTGTATGCTTTTACATCTTCTCCGTGCGCGTTCATATGTAAATTGCGCGAGCTTATTTCAGAAAGATCTGAAAAAAAACATACTTTTACCCACCCATAGACCCTCCCCTTTGAAGAAATCAGGACAGAAGTGGTTGAAAGTGGGCAAAAGAGACGGATTAAAATACCAAGTGTAAACGGGTATGTATCTCCTTTGTCCACTTGTGATCTGATTGACCAAAACGCATCTTAATACCAGGTGTAAACAGGGCCTTAGTGTGTGTGTGTGGGCGGGAGGGATTCCATGGTACCCATTAAGGGGAAAAAAAAGTTCTGCATTTTTTTCTTTACTTGAAATGGAAAAACCACAAATTTTGGGAGTGTATTTTCCTTTCTAAAAATAGCCACATCTCTTTGGAAATTTCTCTTCATTTTCATTTTTCCCAGCTGTGGGAAATCATTTTTAGAGAGCCCTAACTGTTCAGTACAAACTAGAATAAACATCAGTTTAGGAAGGACTAATTCAAACCACACAAAACATGAGTCATACTGCAACACATTAAACTCATATCGAAAACACATGTCAACATATTTTATAGACATAATTTTGTTATCACTCAGTTTTACAGTATTACTCAGTTTTAAAAATATTATTTGCTCACAAAAAGTTTCTCATACATAAATATGTACATTCAACACATATGTACTTGTAACAATGAACTATGGATTAAAAATATCATAGGAAATATTTCAGTACAGTAAGTCTAAGTGGATCTGGTGAGTTACAAATTCACAGTCCCAAAAAGGTCATGTCACATATTGGGAAACACAAGAAAATTGCTGTTTATGCAGAATTTCCATTTTTATAGCTGCAAGCTTTGCTGTGCTTGCCACACATGACTGTGTGGTGTGTTTATGGTCTGAAAGAAAAGGGAGTTCACAATGCCACATCACATACAACTCCTGAGCTAGATTCTCACCACCAGCAGAGGGCAGCAGCACAACAATCAGCCCCATTAACATGCCACACAATCCAAGATCTGTAATACCTGGAGAATGATATCATCTATATCAAGCTTTATAATAATAGTAATGTGTAATGGTTTTTTAAAGAACTCTCGTATGCTCACCAAGGCTGCATTTATTTGGTCAAAAATGATCACAATTTTAAATAACTGTTTTCTATTTTTAATATATTTTAAAACGTAATTTATTCCTGCCATTAATCCAGTCTTCTATTATCAGAGTTGAAAACAGTTGTGCTGCTTAATATTTTTTTTGGAAAAAGTGATACATTTTTTTTTAACGCCTTGATGAATAGAAAGCACATAAAACAGCATTTATATGAAATAGAAACCTTTTCAAACATAAATGTCACATAAATTTACTTTACTGTCACTTTTAAACAATTTAATGCATCTTAGCTGAATAAAATGATTAATTTCTTAAAAAAACACTGGACAACACTTGCTGAATTAAACATGCAATGTGGTCAGTATATTTCACAACAACGTAGAATATATTATATAACATTATTATGTATATATATATATATATATATATATATATATATATATATATATATATATTGCTGTCCCTCAAAAACTTCATGTGTATTTAATCTTTTACTTATTTTTTGACACAAACAAAAGAAAAGTATCAAGTGTTGCAGGAGGAACCTTGGAAACCATAAATCAACTCCAGGCTTTGTCAGCGAACCACTGATTATCTCAGCAAATGATATCCTGTATGCTTCCCTAAGGCGAAGACTTCCCCTTCACTTCTGTCTAAATATTGAGCTGCTGTTCCCTGTGCTTTACACGCACTGTCATTAGGACGAGGTTCTCAGCTCTGTAATGTGCAAGGTATGTTACGGGCATCTCAGGTTTAAGGATAGGGATCGAAGCCATCAAAAGCTTCCCATGTGGGAAAGAAGCCTAATGGATGAGACCATGATCATGTGACCTATCTATGGAAATACACTCGATGTATTATTCTGGACAGACAAAATGCTGGCCACTCATTTCACCTTCAAGTGATCACCTGAGTTAAGAGAGAGCAGGTAATAACTTCAATAGTCCAAAATCTAAGCAAACACATGAGGGCTGTAAAACACATTGGATTTGATCCTAAATACCATGGATTTTTGGACAATACTCCCCTAATCCTACTGTTTAAGCACTTTATTCCCACTTTTAAATACCCGTTAGGCACTTTATTTCCACTTTTCAAACACAAAATGAATGCCTATTCGAGGTGATATGCAATGGGAAAAGGGAGAAGGATGAGTTTGGACAAAGGCGGATTCAAACTTATTCTCCACACCAACATCCACATCAACAGGTTTTCTTCTGCCTGGCTCAGTCAGATAATGGTGGGCAGAGTTAGTGTATATAGCTTCTGCCAATAAGGTGGGCTATTTGCACTTGATGTAAATAAACTCTCCGTAATGCCTACACCAACAGATTGTAAAGAAACCGGGCCATGCCTACCACACATACATTTTCAGAGAGCGCCCTTAGATTTACTTGCCTATTGATGATGAGTGCCATACATCTGAACCATAAAGAGATATTTGTGGGTGTTCTGTGGGTGGAGTTGATGCACTTGTACACATTGCCCTTGAATTTAAGATGAACTGCGATTAATAAAGAGAGAGTAAGTTTATAAATCACTCATAGGAATATAGGAATTTATTCAGTAACTGATGTAAGTTCAGATTTAGGATCATTATACAGATGCCTTTAAAAATGAAGCCCCTGGACTCTCAACTAACCGCAGTTGCAAAAGTATAAGTGCTAGTTATTTTCTAAAGCCTTGGGCTGTCAAATTAGCAAGAGAGAGGAGCTTCTCTCACATGGACTTGCTTTAACATGTGGTTGAATGCCTGCCCTACAGAAAAGATCTGTTTCTCTGTCTCTCCATTTGTGCAGGCGGTGCTTTAAGAACAATAAAAACTTGTTTAAGAATTTGACAGCATATAATAAACAGGGATCTAGCTGTTTTTCAGCATCTCAAGCTATAGTTGTCATGCTTTTAAAGAGGCCATATTAGCGCATTTTACAATGTCTTGTTGTTTTTGGGGTCTACTAGAATAGGTTTTATGCTTGAATGTTCAAAAAAACATTAATTTTCACACATTTCACACACCTCTCTTCCCAGTCTGTCAGTAACGCTCAGGGCAGCATTTCCCAAAAGCATCATAAGCCTAAGTTGATCGTAGCTCCATTTGTGGCAATGGAGCTATGATCTTACAATGCTTTTGGGAAACGCTACCCAGTTTAGTTCCTGTTTCTATGAAGCCCCTCCTTCCGAAAAGCGCAATGTGCTCTGATTGGTCGGCTGGACAAGCGTGTCGTGATTGGTCAACCGCTTCAAGTGCGTTTCATAAATGCCACGCCCCTTACTATAACCACGAGTTTCAACACTACTAACTCAACTCAGCCAGGCCTTGCACCTTATTTTGCGTATGCCTTGGGAGGGAATTATTTAAATGAGGAATATTGTGACATGTTCATTCCCGGAAGAAAACTCAAGACTACTTGAGTACCTTTGCAGTGGACTTTGTAACTTTGCAGACCTTTTCCATGCTCAAACAGCAACATTACACACTAAAGAAAGTTAGTGAAAATGTGAAAAAGAATAATAAGTCCTCTTTAAGATGCCGTAAGAAGTTAAAT
The DNA here is from genome assembly GCA_037950665.1 of Hypophthalmichthys nobilis. Classification (NCBI taxonomy): domain Eukaryota; kingdom Metazoa; phylum Chordata; class Actinopteri; order Cypriniformes; family Xenocyprididae; genus Hypophthalmichthys; species Hypophthalmichthys nobilis. The sequence goes on along the minus strand of CM075477.1, from coordinate 27,980,510 downwards.
TAGTTAAACTTTGCTTCGTCTAGCTGTTATTGAATAGAAACGTGTCCTGTGTGAACAGCTCCACTCATTCTGTGCTCTCAGTAAGTGTGGTTTGGCGAGGAACGTTGCCCGTAGTAGCAGTAATAATAGACTTCACCAAAGCATAGAGGTTGTACTTCAAGCTTGATTTGCTCTGACAGCACCAAAAAAAAGAATATACAATCGAGTTGGGGGCACGATTCAATGCATACATTTTTAATCACTTTTTTTTTTTTTTTTTTTTAAATCACACTAAATTACTGTGTTAATTTGAGTGGTCTAATAATAAGCAATGGAATTTGAAATAGGCATTTTTTTTTTTTTTTTCATCATTTCCGTGCGTTTCTTTTCCTTCAGGGGCCCTTTCTCTGCTCTGGGAATGCAGAAGCAAAGATCTTCACAGGCTGGCAGAAGGAATCTATAGTTTGCTTTGGCAGCCTGTCTCTGTCAGACCATCAGGACCAAGAGCAAGTGAGAAACTCTATGCACAGAACACACACAGCGGCATAACCTTAAACAGTCTAACGCAGGAAGAGCACCATGCTTCATTTATCCAGGATGATTCATCCAGTCAAATTCGGAGCAAGAAACACGTTTGGCTGTAGCTAAATGTTTAGAGGACCAGAAAGCACATATATAAACATAAACATTTACACTCATGTAAAAAAACATGCATGAATGCTTACAGGAACTCTAGTAGCTGTCGGGAACTCTCACTTAAGCATTAATCAGGGATCATAAAAAGATGGGCATATGGTCTGAAATAAACACTTACACACTTTATAAATATATTCCACGTATAAGTAAGGACAGGATATAAAGTCGCAATGTAACGCGAGTACCGAGAGATCTTTTTCCATATTGCGATGTACATCAGAGTCAAACAGATTTTTGGAAAATTTGTAAAAATTTGGGGATTTTGGTTCTATTGGCTGGATGGAGGCAGATCTGAATGCAACTGTAAGAAATATCATATATGCAGGTGACCAGAGGCCTGTTGCATGAAGCCAGTTTCAGTTCCTACCCTGGTAAGTTTGAGATTAGTTTGAGCAAACTCTCTCTCGCTCCAAATTAAAGCAGTTTAGAGTGAAAAAATTTTGGAGACAAAATTGCCTGTATTTTGCTGCTAATTATTTTTTATATTTATATCATATGAATTATATATTAATATAATTATTATATTGACAATTAATATTAAACTTTGCAAATATATACATATCAATAAAAGCTTTAATATATTAAAATTGCACGTTTTCTTTAGAGCTCTTTGAGAACCCATATATAGATGATTTAGATTTAGTTGATTCACTTACATTGATATAGGGAGGAATTTTCTTTCAGCTACCTTCTCAAACTTTTGCTGCAACACAAGTTTATTCCTGCATTGTAAATGCATTTAAATTCATGACATTTTTTCATAACAATCTCTTAATATTCAATAGAGAAGTGAAGTAGTGAAGAAGTGGTTTTGTCAACTCTAAACCTACTCTGAAACTTTGTTCAACTATGAACAATATGTTGCTTCATGCAACAGGCCTCAGCAATGCTGGATTTTACCCAGAAAGTTGACAGGTGTGTTAGTCGGCGCAACAAGAAATTTAGTTTTAGTTACAAAATTCAACAAAAGGTCAAAATAAATGAGGGGAAACGTTGTGGAAAAAGAATATACTGCAAATCACAGACATTCCTGTTTAAATGGAACTTGATTTCTCAGTAGACCCCTAAAAACTCTAGCTAATTTGCGATGTAATTTTTTTACCATGGTTATGTGTGAAAAATATTTGATTTGGACAAGATTAAACTGAAAAACTTTAAGGAAAACTAGACTCATCTGAGTAGGGCTTGAGTTTATTAAGAAATACAATGCAGCTAAGTAGCGCAGCTCTTTCAGCAAGCTCGGACAGGTTTGCCACACACCTGTACCTATCAAAACAGGACACACTCCAAAAAGCTTTGTTCTTTGCAATCTAGTTCTGTGGATACATACCATATCATTCCGAAACCAAACTTGAATTCCAGACTATCAAGTTCTATCGAATCTGGGAAACTGAAACAGTGCAGCCAGAGTTACATAATGTGACTTCCCCTTTTTCTGATGGTAATAATTGGAGTGTGCTGGCGCCCTTGTCATCCTACACCACAGCGGTGAAAAAACTCAAGAAGGGCAGGCAGGCCTGTTGATGAGGTGCAGATGTGGCGTTCGGGCCACGTGCTCATTCCTGCCTCTCCTGCCTGTCAAATCATGGTAGCTCTGTACTCCGTACACACACCACATGGTGCACCGTGACTCATTCACCCACATTTCCAGTAACCTTCCTTCCATTTCATAGAAAATAGGAAGGATGGAGCAAACCCTTTTTCTTTCCAAACAAAAATGCCTATTTTGGTATAATCCAATCAATTTCTGATGGATAAATTCCCAAAGTCCCATACACATTTCTCTTGTTAAATATTCCATTCACTTGGAAATATTTCACATGAAGGAAGTAAAATCACTTGCAAATACCACTTCATGACTTTTACGACCCTATGAAGACGCTTTACTAATGCAGTGTTCTTTCCTGTGTTGACATATTTCCTACCAAAACTAGAAGCAGGACAATTTGCAGGGTTTGTCCCTTAAAAAGACTTTAGTTACATCAAAGCCATGAACCATGATTTGCTAGAGAGATGCTACAGTGTATTGATTTTGTAAATATCAATATTTTTGATGTTTATATATATCTTACTGGCCCCATTCAAAAGTTTGGGGCCAGTAAGATATATTTTTTAAGAAATTCATACTTTTATTCAACAAGGATGCATTAAATTGATCCAAAGCTCTGTACTCTGTAAACACAGCACATGGTGCACATGACTCATTCACCCACATTTCCAGTAACCTTACTTTCATTTCAGAGAAAATATGAAGGATGGAGCAATCCCTTGTTCTTTCCAAACGAAAATGCCTAGTTTGGGACTGAACGTTGGTGATGGGAATAGAACAAGTACATCTACATATTTAACTTTCCTTTTTGGTCAAAGATTCCAAGCCCTGTTATCTTTCGACTTCTTCCCTTTAAGCACTTGGTTCCGTTGGAACATCTCACAAGCCAATCAATTTCTGATGGATAAAATCCCAAAGTCCCATACTACACATTTTTCTTGTTAAATATTCCATTCACTTGGAAATACTTCACATTAAGGAAGTGAAATCATTTGCAAATACCACTTCATGACTTTTAAGACACCATGAAGTCGCTTTATGAGTGCAATGTTCTTTCCTGTGTTGACATATTTCCTACCAAAACTAGAAGTAGGACATTTTGCAGGGTTTTTCCCTTAAAAAAACTAAAAGACTTTAGTTGCATCACAGCCAAGAACCATGATTTGCTAGAGAGATGCTACACTCTAAAAAAGTTGGGTTGAAAATGGACAAACCCAGCAATTGGGTTGTTTTAACCCAGCGGTTGGGTTAAATGTTTGCCCAACGTGCTGGGCAGTTTTATTTAACTTAACTATTGTTTAAAAATTACTATATGACTGGCTTAAAAACAACCCAAAATAGGTTGAAAATTAAAAATCAGACACATAATTGCTAGAGGCAACAATAATAATCAAAAGGTGAACATTTATTAATAAGCAATTTAATAAATGTTTATTGTTTAATTACTATTCATTAAACTTATAAATAAATGTTCATTTATTAAACATTAATTAATTAATTTCCAACATATTTTGGGTTAATTTTAAGCAAGCAATACAGTAATTTTTAAACAATAATTGAGTTAAAACTACCCAGCAGGTTGGGCAAACATTTAACCCAACCCCTGGGTTTGTCCATTTTCAACCCAACTTGGGTTGTTTTTAACCCAGCATTTTAAGAGTGTAGACTAGAGTGGAGTGCAGGATGAGTCATCATTATTTTTTGGTCTGTTTTTCCCATTTTTTAAATGTACACTACCGTTCAAAAGTTTGGGGCCAGTAAGATATTTTTTTTAAAGAAATTAATACTTTTATTCAACAAGGATACATTAAATTGACAGTAAACACATTTATAATGTTAGAAACGATTTCTATTTCAAATAAATGCTGTTCTTTTCTGTTTTTAGAAAAGTTTATATTCATCAAAGAATCCTGGAAAAATGTATCAGGGTTTCCACAAAAATATTATGCAGCACAACAGTTTTCAACAGTGATAAAAAGAAATGTTTCTTGAGCAGCAAATCATCATATTAAAATGATTTCTGAAGGATCCTGTGACATACACATGGCCTTAAAGACTAAAAGCCACAAAACTCTCATTTTGATTTCATGGGGTCTTTAACATTTTCTCTGCAATCCAGTTAGAAACAAGTCACTACTGCAACAGTTTTCACTCCTCTGAAGTCAAGGGAGTTTTATTTGGCAAACAGCATCCCTGTAACATTTCAGCTCATCTTAATGAAGGCCTGACTGGAGCACAATGTGGCAGGCGGTGGGCAGGATTGTTCCGTACACATGGTCCTTACACAAACAGAGGAGCAGACTGCTGTTTTTTTTCCGTTTTTTTTTTTTTTTTTTTGACCAGCTCCAGACTACAGATGGAGGAAAACAGCAGAGCAGAGTGGGGAGGGGCCTGGCAAACGTGACCTAATGGGCTGCAGACCTCACATGTGCGACCCAAACATGGATCTCTGCTCAGTAAACACACAATCTAGCTCCACACAGCACGGGTGGTCCTCGTATCATCATAATGGCTTAACATGAGGCATTAAAGCTATCTTCCCTGCTGAAAAGACTAGGTTAGACTAGCATGAATTTCCATTCACTTCCAGGTGGGTTTATGCTGGAGATGCTTCTCAGATATCATTATCTTTCTGGTTAAGTTGGTCGAGCTGGTTAAAGTTATAGACTCAAAAATGAAAATTGAGTTATCAGTTACTCACCCTCATGTTGTTCCAAACCCATAATACTTTCATTCATCTTTGAAACACAAATAAAGATATTTTTAATGAAACCTGAGAGATTTCTGTCCCTCTCCAAGTCCACACAATGAAAACTTTGATGTTTAGAAAAGTTCATAAAGGGATCGTAAAAGTAAGTAATCCATATAAATTGAGCTGTTTAAGGGTTAGTTCACCCAAAAATGAAAATACTCACCCTCATGTTGTTCCACATCCATAAGACCTTCGTTCATCTTCGGAACACAAATTAAGATATTTTTGATGAAATCCAAGAGGTTTTTTTTATCCCCTGTAGAAAGCAACGTAATTACTATCATTCAATGTTTTGAACGACGAGAATACTTTTTGTGCGCAAAAACAAAAATAAGAGACCAGTTTGTTGAATAAAGTCGTTATTTTTGTTTTTGCACACAAAAAGTATTCTCGTCATTCAAAACATTAAGGTTGGACCCCTGTAGTAACGTTGACTATTTTAACAGTGTCTTTACTACTTTTCTGAACATTGAATGATGGTAATTACGTTGCTTTCTATGGGGGATAAAAAAAACCTCTTGGATTTCATCAAAAATATCTTAATTTGTGTTCTGAAGATGAACAAAGGTCTTACAGGTGTGGAACGACATGAGGGTGAGTAATAAATGACAGAAATTTAATTTTTGGGGAACTAACCCTTTAAGCATGATTGAGCTTCCACAAGAACCAATGAGGTTTTTGCGCATCAAGCAAGTTTGTGCTTCCATTTATCATATTTGATGTGCTCTACTGTATGTATGTGTGTGTTGATCAGTGTTTATATGTAAATAAATGTCTAAATCTGTCCATCATATCCACCTTATTTTTAAAGTACAAGCAGGTGCGGCCATTTGTAACTTCCGGTGTCATTCGCTTACACTGGAAATAAAAGACTTATGGGTTTGGATCGACATGGGGGTGAGTAAATGATGACACAATTTAAACTAAACTCTAAATCAGTCCATCTTGAACCATCTCAGGACATAACAAACAAAAATGTTTCAATGGCCAGATAGCTGACTAAGCTTAAAGAAATGCAAGAGAGTAGCTTTGCTTGATTTCAAAGCATTTCAAATATGCAAGGGGAGCAGAACCAAAAATAACTAAGTGAATAACAAAACTGCTGATAAGATTGAGTTTATAATGTTGCAAGGACGAAGGTTCATGCCTCTTTTATAACACCTGCCAATGAAAGTTAATAAGACATTGATGCAGACTGCTTCAGTGAGGGATGGACAAACAAGTCTGAACCTGTGCTTTCTCCTGCACACACAAACGGGGTCATGCATTGCTTCTGATGTAGTACATAGTTAAGATGTGGGTGCATATATTATCAGGAGAAAGGTTTGCCTCCCCCCCCCCTTTCTCTATGGCAACCAGCCCATAAAAACCTGCAATGCCCCCATTGGCTGACCTCCCCACATCGCTAGCGGTCTGGGCACTCGGCCAAATGTCCAAACATATCAACCTGCAAAGACGCTGTCGCCAAGGGCTCACACCGATTCATGAATAAAGGTAAAGGATGTTGGTTTCAGAGGGCTCGGAGGAGCTTGTGGCTCCGCATGAGAGGGTTTATGGAGTCTGCCTTTCATCTAAACACGGTGGAGGAGGATTCAAGGTAGAACAGGAGTAATGTATCACTCATGCATGGATGACAAAGGTATTCACAAGAAATACTTAACAGAAAACAGTCTGATATATACACATACACTCAACTGCATACTAAGATACACTCACAAACACAAACATGCACCAGGTTTAGACACACTGAACTAAAATTATGTTTCTCGTGTTAAATATTTCCTCTGAATTTCCTCTTCTGCTGTCATATGTTCAAACCGACCCTGGAGAAAACTGGGCTGCTGTAGAGCAGTTTTTAAAAACAAGTGAGATAGCACAGTTTATGTAAGCTGTACCTGGAAGTTGCCGACCATGATGAGTCCTGCAGCACAGATCCATCCAGTGGAAAGACTTGCTGTATTTAACACACAGTTCTGGTGCTTCTCTATCACATGGGCATAGCGTAGTAACACAATCACCATCACTGAGAGTGGGAAGAGACGGAGTGAGAGAAAAAGTCAGTCATTTTATAAAGAAATACCACGGTTAAAATGTTGCATTACAAACAATTGACAAACACTAATTAAAACTTAAATTTAAAGACTCTGAATTTACATTTTTAAATACAAATTACAATGTTTTTTTTTTTTTTCTAATGGCAAAAGCTTAAACAATGTGGTCTTGAAATAAAAAACAGTTTGTGCCAATCATCTGGACATCTTCCAACTAAGATGTTCCCTGTTGAATGCTATAACATATAGCAGTTGCTTTTTCCAATGTTTAAGATTTCTAAAGTATGTGAGTTCATATTTATGTTCATATTTGGCAGACACCAAACTTCATTCAAGGTATACATACACTCAGTAAGTGCCAAATGCGAGTAAAAATGCTTTGTTGAGTAAAAGGTAACTTTATAAGGTACTTCAGCATGATGTATAGTGTAAATGTAATAAAGATATCCAGCCCCTTGTTGATATAAGTATGCAATCCAAAACAATCTAATAAAAAAAAATCTGTTTTGACTTGCCCTCATCTTTAACTTTTCATCCACTAAAAATCTTCCACTGAGGTTTATCTAGGAGGATATCTATGAGGTAAATCTAATGTTCTGCTGCAGAACTCTAAGTAATGACATTTCATAACCCACCAAAATGAAAACAACAACCTAATGACGCATCTTCACGTAATTATGATGCAGTATGCACTTTCACAGAGAGACTAGTTGGCTCATTTCAAGTGACACAATGTTTTAAAATATGTACATAAAAATAGCTAAATAGTCCAGTTATCATAATAACAAAAATACAGTAAATAATGACAAAAAAAATCATCAATCCATTCTTCAAACCACTTGTCCTCTACAGGATCACTGTGATGCTGAGTATAGCCAATATATTAGAATAATATATTACAAATTCTTTTTTTGAACTAAGTTTCTTATGCTCGCAAAGGCTGCATTTAATTGATCAAAAATACAGTAAAACAGTAATATTGTAAAATATTACAAATTAAAATAACTCTTTTCTATTCTAATATATTTTAAATGTAATTCTATTCAACTGTGAAGCAAAGCTGAATTTTCAGCATCATTACTCCAGTCTTCAGTGTCGCATGATCCTTCAGAAATCATTCTAATATACTGATTTGCTGCTCAAAAACATTCCTTATTATTATCAATGTTGAAAATATTTTTGTTGAACCATGATACCGTGATTCAGGATTCTTCGATGAATAGAAAGTTCAAAATAACAGCATTTGTTTTTAATAGAAATCTTTTGTAACATTTTTAATTACCAACTTTATTACCCCAAACTTTGAAGGGTAGCACATTTACCCACATAATTTAAAAGAATTCAAAATTCAGCTTTAGCAATCATTTGAAGTTCTGGAACAAGTTAATTTGCTCTTTTTAAGTTGTTTTATCAGAGGTTTGTATAAATAGGTCTTGATGACAAACAGTACATTATCTATGTTAGTGTGACCTAACAAATGAGACTCAGAGTCTCTTTACTTGTCTCCAAACCAGCTGGCCTCTGGACAACTGAGTCAGACTCACTTTGACAAAACAACCAGTTCCAGTATTCTTTTTTTTTAGTCACGAAAATATTCGTCTAATATAAGTCTAAAGAGGCAGGACACATCGAAAGATGAGAAAAGAGTGAATAAAAGAGGGGCTTCATGGTGAGATCTAAATCAAGCTGATGCAATCTGCCCAACTGTTTTACTGCTGGGTTAATGCTTAATGAAAACTGACTGGGGCAGATGTGACCCGTTAGAGTGGCAAAGTGTGTGGGGGCAGACAATAAACCACCCCTCCTTTCTCAGCCCAATCCACCTAGCAGAACGTTCCTAGATGTACTGTACTTCTGAGTTAACATTACGGCTATCATGACACATTTACCTAAAGTACAAAAACGCTGCAGGAAGGACCAGCATGAATTTTCAAGCTGGTTAGTGCTGGTCTTGCTTACAAACCACCATAGCCATGTTGCTGATCAAGAAAGTCTTGCTGGTTAAGCTAGATTAAGAGCCCACTGAGGACCAGCATCCAAAACACAACATGGCAACCAACCATCCACGCTGGTCTTTTCAGCAAGAACCAAATTTTACATATAAGAGGTAATATGTAACTTTTGTGGTAGCAAGAAGTTACGAGCATGGAAAAACAAACGACATGTCTGTAGGCGAAGGAAATTAACTCTTTTTAATAAAATCCAGCTGAAACGGTACAACAGCAACAGAAAATGTGGACCGTAATTTTTACTGTTTACTGCATTAGACTACACCGTCAGCTGCAGTCTTCCTTCCCAAGCATCGACTGTTGCCGTTTCCCTCGTGAATGGGCCCTCAGTTGATACGGGCACAGGAAACAATAGGAATTCAGCATACACAGCAATCTGCAAAAGGCTAAATATACCTGCTTACTGCTGACTTTAACTTCTTGAGCTCTGAACAACCCCAGAGTCCCTAAATGCAGGGCGTAACGAAAGCCCACAAAAGGTCAGAAAAAGGTCTTTCTAACTGCCTGTGTTTGTATATGTTTATGTGTAGGTGTGTATGTAAGCACGGTTTCCTGGAAATACGCTCTTGGCCTAAGAATGCAGAACACAAGACTGGGGACTCAGAAACACAAGGTGTCCATTGGGCATGTGCAATTATTATTTCTGCTGTGTAACTACCACCACACTTCACAGACAAACTAAGCTATGTTCAACCCCAATCAAACTCACTGTACATTAATGGCAATGTTAAGCCTGAAAATGTGCCTCTCTTAAGCTACAGATTTCGGATTTCGCCTTGAGCGTGTCATTGGGCTAGCGTCTACATGACAGAGTGAGAACCCTATGAATGCCAGACAGGGTGCTTGCAAACTAAGGTTGTGCACCATAGGCGCTGATCCCATGGGTGCTCGAGCCCCTGAGTCATTGCTGAGCACCCACTGAAAAATGCTAGATATTCTCCATTCATTTTAACCACTAAAAAAATCGATTGCAGCTTTCAGACACGACTTTCTTCTCATTTTTATATTTAATTTGAGGCAGTTTCTATGGCGTTATTTTAATGACAAATGTGTAGAGTGCATTGTTGTAAAGCGAGAGTGCAACCATGTAATGCGCGAGCGAGAATCTCCTTCACTCTCACACAAAATGATGTTTTATTAACAAAGTCCGGGAGGAACACGTCAAATTGTCTAACCAATCAGCAAGAGATAAGGCCTATATACAGTTGCAAGTAAAAAAAAAAGTATGTGAACCACTTGTAGAATCTGTGAAAATGTGAATAATTTTAACAAAAAAAGAGAGATCATACAAAGTGCATGTTATTTCTTATTTAGTACTGTCCTGAGTAAGATATTTTACATAAAAGATGTTTATATATAGTCGAAAAAAAAAAAAAAAAAGCTGAATTTATTAAAATAACCCTGTTCAGAAGTTTGTGAACCATTGGTTCTTAATGGGGTTATTTTAATAAATTCAACTATTTTTTTTCTTGTCGACTATATATAAACATCTGTTATGTAAAATATCTTACTCAGGACAGTACTGAATAAAAATAACATGCATTTTGTATGATCCCTCTTATTTTGTTAAAATTATTCACATTTTCACAGATTCTGCAAGTGGTTCACATACTTTTTCTTGCAACTCTATATACATAGCCAACTCACCTACGATCTTTAACAGTTTTCTGCATCCCTCCACCACCCCGTCTCCTCACACTTGCTTGGTTACTATCCTAACCAGTGATACGGTGGGAGTGCTCTGGGTTCGGGCCAAATTTCCGAGCTCGGAGCCCTTCCTCCGGACAGCACACGCATACTTTTTATACTATTTGATTATTTGTAAGTGTGAACTCATGAAACTCTCAAATATACAAAACTTGTGCGCTCTCAAATATACAGTGGTTTCGTTGCTCTGCTCCACATGCTCTTGAGTTAAGTGCTTATTGTAAACAGGTATTTAATTATTTTTTTTAGCGAACCGCTATGGATCATCAGGTATATCAGTGAGAGAGCATTTCGTGACAACACACATGGAAAGAAAGTGTTTTTGTTTGGTTGGTTTTGTTTGGTTATTTCAAATATTTGCAGTCTGTGCGTTTCTCTTCACGAGACAAATAAATTCTGTGTAATGAATTCATCAAGCGCACCATCGAACGGAGAAAAAGACAGTACTCTTGAAAAACTAACACCAAGTAGCCTATAATTAATTATTGTGTAATGAGAATGGGGTATTTGTTGTGTATGTCTATGATAACACCAGCTGAAATTTGCTTATTTGCTTATACATAAATCAGCACCTATAGTATCTCACAGAAGTGAGTACACCCCTCACATTTTTGTAAATATTTTATGATATCTTTTCATGTGACAACACTGAAGAAATGACACTTTGCTACAATGTAAAGTAGTGAGTGTACAGCTTGTATAACAGTGTAAATTTGCTGTCCCCTCAAAATAACTCAACACACAGCCATTAATGTCTAAACCGTCTAAACCTTATAAAGTTTTCACTTAGGGGTGTACTCACTTTTGTGGCCAGCGGTTTAGACATAAATGGCTGTGTGTTGAGTTATTTTGAGGGGACAGCAAATTGACACTGTTATACAAGCTATACACTCACTACTTTACATTGTAGCAAAGTGTCATTTCTTCAGTGTTGTCACATGAAAAGATATCATAAAATATTTACAAAAACGTGAGGGGTGTACTCACTTCTGTGAGATACTGTATGTTGTGCACTATTCAAAACTGAATCGAATTTGAATTGAGGGAAGCAGAACTGAATGAGAGGAAGTAGAATTGAAATTAATTGAAATAAAAAATGGTAACGCTTTACAATAAGGTTTCATTAGTTAACTACTTTAGTTATCATGAATAAGAATGAACAATACTTCTATAGCATTTATTAATCTTAGCTAATGTTAATTTCAACATTTACTAATACTTTGTGGAAATCAAATGTTGTATTTGTTAACATTATTTAATGCTCTGTGAACTAACATGAATGAATGACTGTATTTTTATTAACTAACATTAACAAACACTAATAAATACTGTAACATGTATTGCTCATTGTTAGTTCACATTAGTTAATACATTAACTAATGTTAACAAATGAGACCTTATTGTAGAGTGTTACCAAAAAATTGTATGAATAATTTAGAAAAGTAAAGTTTGTAAAGCCAAACTTTGAATGTTTGCTTTTTGCAAAGAAAAAAGCCTTGAAGTTTGAATATTTGCAGACATTATATATATATATATATATATATATATGTGTGTGTGTGTAGTTTTAGTTGCCAAGAAAAAAAGTTTACGTTAGTTTCTCGTTTTCGTTTATGTACGTTTTTTTTTCTCTGTTTTTTTTTCAATTAACAAAAACAACTGTTGATAGTTTTAGTTAACAATAACAACGCTGATTTAAAAAGTCTCATTCGACAATAATCCATGGAAAACCCCTTTGATGTGCAGCGAGATGTGAAAATTACTGTAGCTTATGAGGAATATTGTATTAGGATGACACAAAGACTCTCAATCAGTTGTTTATACAGTATCTCAGTCACGCAATCTCCCCTAATTTCTGTGTATTCGCAGATAAGGTTCCAGTTTGTAAGGAGTGAAATGTGGCGGAAATACCGCAGCCCAAACACATTAGCGAGACGACACCTGTGTATTTACGGATCACGTGTTTTCACCTTGGTGCAGCATTTCCTCAAGAGAACAAAAAACATGAGATAAAAGTAAACAACTGCCCTGTCACAAGGTCCTCGGGAGCCTAAACTAGCTTCGGTCAGTTCCTGCTGTGAACTCTCTCCACCCTGTTCCCTTCAGTTAGAGCGCTACACTGCTGAGAGATGTTTCCTCTAGTGCCACGCTGACTTCAAAAAGAGCTCTTGAAAGCTCAGATTTGGGAACATTGAGTATTATATAAGCCACGAGAAAACAATGCAGCTCTGGGGAACTGATGGACGGCATGCAGCTTTTTGGCGGGTGTGCATTGCAGTTTATAAACTTTTTTAGTGTAAACAACTGAATTAAGATTCTATTGTCGTGGAACGGTGATGCGATAAATCACGTAGCATACGAGAAGTTTTTGTTTGTTAGGCGTGTTATACAAGACGCACTTTCAAAAAAGATTTCAAAACACAACTTTCTTGTATTGTTGGATGAACAACGATAATTTCCTTATGCAAACAGGCAGAGACCGAGTCTCCCAGCAGGAGAACACTCTCACTTATAGTTACACAGGGTGGAGGACTGAACACAACAATACAGCCCTTCAGCTCTCAGCATGGACACCGCCACCAGGCCCAGACACTCAGGTCAGAGGTCAGGCTGAACCAATCATTCTCTCTTTTCACAGACCTGCTGTATAGTTTGCACTCGGCTGTAACCGACAGTAACTGCAAGGAGTACAGCATTGGTCACACAGGATACAGCTGAATTTGTGTTCAGGGAGCGCCACAAGAAAGAATTATGGATATGACTCACCAGTTCTTTTAAAAAAGAAGATGTTTTGTAATTCGATATAGCTCAAATATCAAAATGTTAGCTATTAACATTTTTATTTTAGGGGGATTTCTGTTCTTGTTTATCTGCTTTGAAATAGCCCTCTGGTCATTGTTTTTGCTGTGATGTGATTCAAAATCAATTCAAATAATTTCTGAGGATGATTCATCCTCAGCATGCTGGAACGGACATATCCACCCAGCTTTTTTGAGATGTGAAATATCAAAGTGACACTCAAAGCTTTTCCGGGCAAGTTTAGAGAATGAGCAGTGTGCATCGTCAGCTTTTAGACGATAATGTCTTCCCCTAAAAATCTGACATTAGTGAACATAAACACATCCGTAATATTAAAGATAGTTGGCCTTGAATAGTTCGTCAACCAGTGGCAGTGATATTACACATACGCAAGAACACTAAGACTGTGGTTTCCTGATTCCTGGGAGCTGATTGCTACCCAGACAGTGAATCATTGTGCTACAGATGGGAATCATTTACTGGGGAGTGAAATACAGATTGATCTGAAATTCCAAAATCAAAATGAAGTTCAGGAATGCTGTAAATAGGAGGGGGATAGGAAGTTGATGCTTGAAGGTGAAGTGTACAATTTGCAAATTTAAACTTTTCTCCTATCCTATGCAGAGAAAACTATACAGTAAGTAACCAATCTGCAGGTTGATTTTCCTGAAAAATGTAAAGACTCCTCTCTATGTTTGAGCATCCCAATCAGCCCGATACAGCACGTTTTAGGGTGGCACTTTCTGTTTGCAGATAGGTGAGTGTTTAAAACTTGCTTACATTTTTTGAAGCCAAGAATTTTTCACAGCCATTTTTTGAAATTAAATGCAAACATAAATTAAAATTAATAGAATGTACATTAATGTTCAAATGTTCGCAAAGACCCGCCTCCTTTAGTTACTGTTGCTATGTCTGACAAGCCATGCCGCTCTCACGCCACACATCATGTTCTCACAGTGAAAAATACATCGCGGAGCAAAGAGGACACTGTCAACGTATCGACAGACAAGACAGAGCAGGTTACTTTTGATATGAAACAGTCTCAAATTTTGTAAATAAAATACCGTTTTGTGGCTCTTTAATGTGTCGTGACAGATCACTGTAGCGCCTCAGATCAAGCGGCTCATAAACCGATCATCTCTTCTTACTAGTTTATTTTTATCATCAAATAAACATGAATGAACCACATTTCAAACACAGAAAGACGTCAGTACACATCATTTTTCAAGTTCAAGTCCACCAACGTTAATCTACTAACTCCCCTAACTGCTCTGTCGGACAAAATGGCGGATTCTTCGTTATGATTGGTTAGATCGCCTGTCAATCAAACTCTCGGCGAAGGGTCAATTAATACTTTTATTCAGCAAGAATGCTCAAATTGACAGAAAAGACATTTACAACTAGGCATGATATTGGAAAAAACTGACACTGCGATATTATGTTTTTCTGCGATATATATATAGCGATATGAAATAAATTCACCAGATTACTTGAATAGCTCTATTTGGAAAACAATTAATAATTCTAGAATGATTGGGGTGATTTAAATGAAATAAGCAGTGCTTTATATTTTTCAGGTAAGTATTCAGGTACAGAAAATGAATAATCAAAATGTAAAATAACACTGCATAGTCTTCACTGTATAAATTGAACATAATTAATCTATGTTAAAGCTGCAAAAGTGATTTTCTCTTTGTATTTTGTCGTTTGATAACATTCATGACACAGAAAGCAGCAAGAATATTAGCCTGCTGTCACTTTAAGACCGACAATATAATGATACACATCCGTTTTCTTTGTTTGCGTTACCTAAGCCATAAGCAACTGTGTCAAAGTCCCTTTCAAGGAAAGTCTGTTCACTCGGCGGCCATATTTGCAACGCCTTCAGGCAGCTATTTCGGGCATCCAAGACCAAGTCCTATCTATTTAAATGGGGGAATCCTGAACAACTGCTTGGCGAACTCACAATTAAATAACATATTTCAAATCAGCAATAAAATCTGACATGAACTGTCCCATAAATGTTGTTTCTTATGCTCAAATAGCGTTAAAAAAAGCTTATTTTTCAGGCTAGACGAGCCAAAGCGCATGTGCGGTCCTAAGCGTGAGTCTCAGGTTTCTATGGGAAATGGAGCTTCTAACGGCAGCTGCAGTGATGCAATGACTTTATCAATCAGCGATTGGCTCTTTTACTTAGAAGGCGGGAAGTATTCAACCACATTGCGCGTTACAGTTTCTCCCATTCATAACGAATAGGAGTGAACCGTCTTTCTATATCTATAGTCTTTGACTGTGTTCACAAGGATACTAGCAGAGACAGACATTTTGACATAATTTTGCGTGTGTGTGTCCGTTCAAGCAAAACCAGACGCTGAAGTGAATGGAATTTGGTGTTTACGTGAGACTGCACGGCTCAGTGTGTGTGCACAGAAAACAACTGACAGGACCTAAAACACATGAAAATGATGAACTTTCGCTCCATGATGGTTAAACTTTGCAATTAATCAGAGAATCATGTGCGTTTTGAACAGTGGTGTCTTCCTGCGATGTGACTATCGTGGATGCGCACATCGCGATATCGATGCAGCCCTATTTACAACGTTACAAAGATTTCTATTTCAAACAAATGCTGTTCTTTTTAATTTACTATTCATTAAATAATTCTGAAAAAAATGCACCACTGTTTCCACAAAAATATTAAGCAGCACAACTGCTTTCAACATTGATAATAATAAGAAATGTTTCTTAAACACCAAATCAGCATATTAGAGTGATTTCTGAAGGATCATGTGACACTGAAGACTGGACACATGACAGGAATCAATTACATTTTAAAAAATGTTAAAATAGAAAACACTTGTTTTGAATTTAAAATATATTTCACATGACTGTTTTTACTGATAATGTTTAAAAACATTAAAAAAAACTTATGGAACTCAAACTTTTGAACAGTAGTGTAAGTGGGAGAATGCACATTGTAAACTCACCCATAAAGGATCCAGTGCTACAGATGAGACTGAAGAAGCAGCTCTCTGGAGGAAGTGTGCCACATTTACTGCAGATCAGAACATCAGAGCAGAGGTTAGATGCCCAGGGTTCTCACCACATGAATAAACACACATACATAGATGCACATTCCAAAGCAAAGGGTCCTGAGGGATGATCTCCCATTGGCAGTTGACCAAAATAGGCCTGTCTGGCTCTTGGGAGCACACAGGCAGATGCGGATTATTGGGAAAAAGAGGGATGGAGCTAGAAGAGGGCTTGAGGACCCTCAGCTATTCTCACACAGCTGTCACACTGCATGGGAAATGACAAAAGATAAGCAAAGATAGGGCCTCCAACGATGAAAGACTGCAAGCGCCTCACCATGAAAGGAAATCTTCCTCCTAAATACACAGGTAATCATTACTGAAGACCATTTTAACTTTATATAACATGTCACCATGGTATGAAGCTTTTGCAGCTGTAAATATACAGTTTGGAGTAAATAAACTTAAGGGGTTAGTTCACCCCAAAATGAAAACTCTGTCATTAATTACTCACGCTCATGTCATTCCAAACCCATAAGACTTTCGTTCATCTTCAGAACAAAAATGAAGATCTTTTTGATGACAGAATCCTGTCAGATTTCCTTCCATAGACTGCCTTCACAACTGACACTTTGACGCTTCAAAAAGTTCATAAAGAGATCAGAAAACTAATCCATACGAATTGAGGGGTTTAGATTTTCTGAAGAGACACGATCACTTATGATAAACAGATTTCAATTAGGCTTGTAAACATTAATCAGCGAACATACATAGATTTGGACATTTGGACTAAACCCCTCAATTCATATGGATTAGTTTTACGATCTCTTTATGAACTTTTTGAAGCATCAAAGTGTCAGTTGCAAAGGCAGTCTATGGAAGGAAATGTGACAGGATTCTGTCATCAAAAATATCTTCATTTGTGTTCTGAAGATAAACAAAAGTCTTACGGGTTTGTAACGACATGAGAGTGAGTAATTTATGACAGAATTTTCATTTTGGGGTGAACTAAGCCTTTAAATTTAAAGTCAAGAAAAAAGTGCTGAGAACGGCAGGCTACCAACTTTTCAACATCTCATTGGATTAATTGCCTTAAAGGGATACTTCAATCAAAAATTTAAATTCTGTCATCATGTAGTCACCCTCTTGTCTTTCTAAACCTGTATGACTTTCTGTCTTCTGTAGGTAGATTGAAGAATGTTCACACAGGTCTTTTCCAAACAAACAGTTCAAAAGCTTCAACAATGACAAAAAAAGCATCATAATAGTCTCATAAATGTGATGCACATGACTTGTGCGCTTTATTCCACGATAGCTCAGTGTGAGGAACATAAAAAAATAAAATCAATATTTGTTTTTGGAGCTTAACAGTCAGGGTCACAATGAATTATCATTGTATGGAAAAAGACCTGGTTGAAGAGCCTTCAAAATATTCTTTTGTTACATAGAAGAAAGAAAGTAAACACTGTTTTGGAACAGCATGAGAGTGGGTTAATTATGACATAAAAACTGTAAACCAACTATATAAAAAAAAAAAAGTTTAATTTCTAAAAATTCCCTGAAGCAAACCCAGCTACCCTAAACCAATTTTCTGCCAAATGAGCCTCGACTGGATTACATATAGCAATGTTTTCTATAAATACATCACTGAGGTGTTAAGCTCTATAATGATAAGCTAGACATGAGTATGCTGTTCCAAGGTTTTGTGAGTGTGTGTGGATTTGACCTTTCACCTACTTCAGAGCACCTCTGGGCTAGGAACCGCAGACTATGGTGGGTAGCAGTCAAAATAAACCCACACACAAACACACACACTATAGTGGAAATTTAGATCATGGACACACACAAAGGCACTTCACATATAACTCAAGTTCTCATACTCCATAAACCACACAGCTCTGAAGGCACTGGAGACAAAAGGTCTATTGAACAGCTCGGGTCAAAGATCCCACAAGTTATTCCAGAACCCACAATATATGCATTGTCAGATTTCCCTTTGATGAGAAGATGCCTAGAAAAGTCAAATAAATGAACAACATGTTTTAGCTAAACCATCTCAATGTTCTTGTCATTTCTGTCAATATGGTTTTAATTTTACCTCGGTAATTCGAGGTTAAAGTGGCAGTAAAACTATCTCTTAACTGAAACTGCTTGGTAAAGGTTCAGTGTGGGACACACATAACAATGTTTCTAGACTCCCTGACCCCGTCTCAGTCTTTAGATGGAGGAAAATAGAAATGACACACGAGAGAAAAACAAAGAGACGCGTACAGAGGAAAGGAAGGGGTTGTGGAATGAGGAATGTGCTGACATAGACCACTGCTTCAGGTAGGGAGGCAGGCTGCAGGGGCACTTTACAGGAATAAGGAGCACTCTGAAGTTCATTTTAGAGGTTTTTTTTTTTTTTTTTTTTTTTTTAAAAAAGCATTAGAAACAAATTTCCTATTTTTGGTATTGAGAACTATTAGGGTGCTTTCACACTTGGATCGATTGCTTGGTCCGAACTAGAGTTTGACTGCTCTTTGGAGAGTTTGGATTCACACTGTATTATTTGGGTCCGAACTGCAGTGCGTTTGCATCATCAAAGCAGCAGCTGTTTACCCATGTTGCTTGGCAATGGCAATGCAGAAGAAGGTGGCAAAACGTATAGTGTTGCTCACCTCACTTTTATACTTTATTTTTTAACCTTTGGTTTTGTTTTCAAAGCTTCAGCACATAACAGCACTTACGTCTTTCTGCCACGAATGTACTGCAAATGTTCTACAGAACATGGGAACCTGAGTTCAGAAAACAGCATTCACATCATCCAAACGAACCAAACTCAATCGAACCCGGGTGCGCACCAAACGTGCAAGTGTGAAAACACCCTGAGATACATTATAAAAACTATTATTCATGGCTATTATAGTTAACTGAAACTAAAACTAAAACCATCAAAAACATTTTCATTAATGTCAACTGAAATAAAATATTAAAAATACTAGTTCCCCGATTACGCTTTTTCGAATATTACCTCTCATGCAGTGTGTAATATAGCTGTTTGTGAGTGTAAAACCTCTGGGAAGTTTTAAAAATCAAAGCGCACAACAAATAAAGTTATTGTCTCCTAAAAGAAGGAATCAATTCTGAACTGCCGAAAAGAGTTGTCAGCAATTCCAGTCTCACTTCGTTTTTAACCTACGTAGGTTTGTAAAGATAATGCAAGCCTATGGTCTTCATTGGCTGCTCGTGAACAACGTCTACTTTGCCCTGCCCTCAAACACTAGCTGTAGCTGAAGCATGGAAGAGTTTGGTTTGTGTTGTCGACATGTGGAGAAGACGTTGTTTTCTGCAAATTCACATGCATGCACTTCCAAAGGATGAGGGCTCGGGCTCGAACTGGAACGGTAAAACTGATGCCATAATTACAGTTCACATCACTGTGTATACAAGTGCTCAGGAAGCCTCCAGAGCTGAAATTCAAATATGATAATAGGCACTTCGTTTTCGACATGCGCTGCAAGTGTTACCAATCTGCAATCTGACCAATCAGAGCAGAGCAGGCTCACGGAAAAGAGGGGTTTAGAGAGACCGAATCTTCAAACAAATCGGTTTCAGACTCTTTGAGAAATGAGGTGATGTATAATATATATTATGAGAAAATATAAGATGCATGTAAACCTATTGTAGGAGACCTCCAAAACAAAATGAGGAACCTTTAAAAAAGTATAATAGGAGCAACTTTAAACATCAATTGTCTGTACTTCAATGGTGATTTTTAGAGCTGGGACAATAAATCGATTCTTGATTCACGATACAATGATTCTGGATCGATTCTGATATTTTCCGAATGTATCGTGATTCTCTCTCGAATTGATTCTGAGCTTCTCAGCAGATGGCACTCTAGGCTAGTTTTTAACCACACACTCAAATGCTCACAAAGAAGAGTGCTGGACAGCGATCACATGTTCAAATGAGTCATGTAAGTGGTTAAATATACTTAAACCTCAGCTCAGAATGCTTTTATGACACAAGATTAATGTAAACACAGCCCACTGCGAACACCCTTATAATTCGCTTCAACCTTTTCAAACTTTATGAATGATTATTTCAGGTCTAAAGCATTGGAAGCAAACAGAGTACGGCTGTTTCTAAAGCACGAAGTGCCATCTGCTGTTAAAAACTAAGCTCAGAATCAATTCGAGAAAGAATTGCAATACATTCGGAAAATATCAGAATAGATCGAGAATCATTGTATTGCGAATCGAGAATTGATTTATTGTCCCAGCCCTAGTGATTTTGTTGTAGAAATCTGTAAGTTCTCGAGCAAAAAAATGTAATTACCAAAATCTTAATGTTTAGCGGTGTTCCACATATTGTGCATATTGTGAACCTGAAGAGGTTACATCATTTGGACCCTTTCTACAGCTGACAGGGAGTCATGCAGCATACCATGTAAATAATCTCCATAATAACCATTTTCTCAATGTTCCACAAATTGTAGTGTTGTAAAGCTCAAGCAACTCTGTTATTGCATGAAAATATATTGAATACAATACAAAAGATATGATGTCACTAAATCTTATTTAAGGCTAAAGCTACATCCCTGTTACCCACTGTCATCCCCGTTACCCATTGTCATAGTTTTCTAAGACTATTAATCAGTAATTTTCTTACTGATACTTCATACATACCTTATAAGAGGAACATTTTCCAGAGTACAGCATAATGTTGGTCCCCTCTGCATTGGCAGATCCACCTCACATGACTGGTTATACATCCTGTAAGCAAACAAATACACAGACCCCACATATAAATACACAATCATATACATGATTTTGTGGGTTTGTGGGTGTCTAATTTAAGATCTTGCTCGCTTACTATAAATAATAACAAATCATACCAGACTGAGTGTATTAGGAAAGATGCATCTGTCTGTGAATTTGCACAGCGCTGCATTCCTACTGTACACTGTATGATATGACCAGAGTTACAACTCACTTCCAATATAAACGTGTTTGACAGCCGCCATAACTTCGATTCATACTACACCATGCAGAACTCAAGGTAAACATAAAGTGGCTACACTTCATTACTAAAGCAAACACATCCCACGCTACAGGGCTAATACTCCTCCCACCGGGAGTAAAAAACTAAAAGACCACTGTTGTTTCCAGAGTCTAAAAATTACCCAGGAATGTAAAGCACCTAAAAAGCTAAAAGCAGCCTTTGATCTTGTTTGCTCAGCTTCACCTCCATTATCCACTATTAACATACTCTACATGACACCTAAATATAAAGTACACATTTTTCACAGATATTCTGATACAGTAAGTTTTATTCATACGTATTCATAACAAGTCATATTACTGATATTTTATTCATAAGTCAAATTAATGAGTAATCCTCTCCGACTGCCTCTGTTCATGGACCCACACACAGATGCCATTATTACTGTTTTAAATAATTAAAGTACAGTGTGCCTCCTTCCCAAAGCCCAACAGCAGCGCTAACATTTAAGTTACCTAGACACCGCTACGCTCAATATGCTAATGTTTGACTAAAAGCTCTCATGGTAGGAAGCACAAATTAACCTGCGGGGTTCAATTCTTGATTGGCTGGCACATCCTTGAGTCATATAAAGTTAATAAGAAAGGATCTGGACACTCGTTCAACATCTCATATCAAATACATTACTCATTAGAGCAGATGACGCAGAAGAAGTGTATTAGACACAATGCCGGGATGCGTTTTTTTAAAATGTGTTCAGTATCAGTAAATAATTAATATCCTCAGAGCTCAAATGAGCTCTTTTCTTTCAAAAGATGAAAATATGCATATTTCAGTTACTTTAATAAAAATGTAATACATGTGTAAATACATTTATTGATACATTTAGATTTCTTAATTTTTATATTTTACATGCATTAATTAAAGTATATTATTGTACATTTTAAAATATTTAATATATTTAATAATTAAATATAGCTATACATAATGAATTAAATAAACAATTTAACAATACCATAGTATAATGTAATCTTACAATTAAAAAACAAACAAATATTTTTTTAAAAATGGACACAATTTTAGTTTTTTTTTTTTTTTAAATATTCCTTACCAGTTGTCCACAGGACAAACATGCTGGTTATACAAGGCCATGGCATACCTGGAAAAATAGAAATTATGGTACATTAGTAACAAAGTTTTAAAAGGAGGATTTAACTTGTATTTCATTTTTACTTGCCTCATCTGGTTTAAAATAGATTGTGAAATGTTAATTTTTGAGTCTGTATTATTGCACCAGTAAAACTTTACAATAAAGTCTCATTTGTTAACATTAGTTAAAGGGATAGTTCACCCAAAAATGAAAATTCTGTCATCATTTACTCACCCTCAAGTTGTTCTGCTGAACACAAAATAATTTTTTTGAAAAATATGGGTAACCAAACAGGCCTAGGGCCCCAGTGACTTCCAAAGAGTGGGAAAAAAATACTATGGAAGTCAACAGGGCCCATCAACTGTTTGGTTACCGACATTCTTCAAAATATCGTCTTTTGTGTTCAGCAGAGAAAGAAATTCATACAGGTTTGGAACAACTTGAGGGTGAGTAAATGATGACAGAATTTTCATTTTTGGGTTAACTATCCCTTTAATGCCTTAACTAACATGAATTAACAATGTGCAATATATTTTTACAGCATTTGCAAACTAATGTTAACAAATTAAACCTTTTTGTAAAGCGGTACTGTTGCATCTCATGAAAAACCATCTAAACAAAATAGACACAAACAATTCATAATAAAAACATCATGTCTTAAAAGAATCTGTCTTTGAATGCAGCCATGATTATGTCAAAATAAAATCTGTTTCAAAGCCAAACACAAGAGCAATGTAAACCACTGATGTCTGAAAATAAGCAAAGAAATGCAGTATGGACCCAAGGCTTTAAGGGCTGAAACATATAAAAGTTACTTTAGGCTCATGGCCAGAAAGAAAGGATTATCAAAAATATGCTGTGGTCTCTTACACCACCGCAACGACCTGTGTATTTACTGATAAAATCAGAAGTGAATGCCCTTTTGACGTGACTTTCTGTTAGCATATAGCCAAAAACCGGAGAGCTCTAGAAATTTAGTCAACACAACCTGTACATTTTCAGCTTACCCCGGCATTATATGTCATTTATTCACACTGATGCAACGAGGTCAGCACACTCCAGATCCCATCACGCTGACCATATAAGATGTCAATGAACTCAGGACCATCAGATAACGGTCAAAGTAAACGTTTGCCTACTGACTTTTACAGAATCTGATGAAAGAGAATTTCCAAGCAAACAAAAGTTGCTTACTAGGGAAGCTTCTTTCCACCACGGAATAAAAAATAAATAAGGTAATTGCAATTTTTAATTTCACAATTCTGACTGTTTTTATCAGAAGTTTATATCTTGCAATTGCAAGTTTATAACTATGACAATAACTAATATGTTTATGACTTTATTTCTCGCAATTGTGATATAAACTCGCAATTCTGACTTTATTTCTTGCAATTGTGAAACATAAACTCGCAACTGCAAGTTCTAAAATCCGAATTGTGAGATAAAAATTCAAACTTGCATTTGTGACTTGATTTTTTGCAATTGTGAGATATAAACTTGCAGCTGAGTTCTAAAGTCCGAATTGTGAGATAAAAATTCAAACTTGCAATTCTGACTTTATTTTTTGCAATTATAAGATATAAACTCACAACTATGAGTTCTAAAATCCATATTGTGAGAAAAAAATCAAACTTGCAATTCTGACTTCATTTTTCAAAATTGTCAGTTATAAACTCGATATAAAGACATAAAGCTGTTAAAGGCAAGTTCTAAAGTTCTAATTGCAAGATTTAAACTTGCAACTCTGAGAAAAAAAGTCAGAATTGTGAGATAAAAAGTTGCAATGACCTTTTTATTCTTTTATCCCATGGCGGGAAACAAGCTTCCTTACTTACAAATGCACGATGAGACAAGAAAAGACTATTAAGCGCTCTCTGAAAGGTAAACACACTCAGCACCTGCCGATGGATACCATCTCGGTCATTCTTCCTCTCATGCAGATCTCACTGTTGACATACACACACAAACACATTTGCATTTGTCCAACGTAACTGCATCTGACAGCACGCAGGGTCAGGAGTGGGCTAAGCAGCAATTAGGCTTGTTTTCATCTCTAGTAAATGTGTGTGTGTGTGTGTTTGTATGTGTGTGTGTGTGTGTGTGTCAACAGCGAGACAGATCACCTGAGCCTTGCACTACACTTAGCGCAATGCTGAGAGAAATTACATTTGGTAAACAAACATTCTGCCATCTGCCTTGGCTGGTGTTGTGAATAAACACGTAGACTGTTACCAGGTCACTCTCAACATCCCAGAGAGGTACACAAGATCTGTCTCAGAGAACTGTCTGGCTACAGAGTAACTCAGCTCCCGCTCTGATACCGGAGCCCATCTGTTCACCATAAGATTTGGATTCGCTCTCTGAAATAACTCATGACAGGAGTCAATATTGAATTTTTTGGCTGAACATTTGTTACTTCTTCATTTTTTATTTCGAGCAGGGCACAACAAACTTCAAAGCTTTTAAAGGGATAGTTCACCCGAAAATGAACATTCTGTCATCATTTACTCGCCCTCAAGTGGTTCCAAATTTGTATGACTTTCTTCTGTGGAACAGGAAAGAAGATATTTTGAAGAATGTTTGGTAACCAAACAGTTTTGGTGACCACTGAATTCCATTGTATGGACTAAAAAGTCTGAAGGTGATGATACACAGGGCAACTTTTTGAGCAATGTTGCCGGGCAATGTCGCCGAACGATGATGCTTGGGCACTTTCCCATTGAGAATGGGCAACAAATTTCAATCTAAAGTATCCAGATAGAAATTTGAGCAACATTGCTCAAAAAGTTGCCCCGTGTATCATCACCTTGAGACCTTTCTCAAAATATCTTCTTGTATTTTTTTCCAAAGAAAGTAAGTCACACAGGTTTGGAGTAAATGAGTTAAAGACTTGGCTTAACTCATGGATATTCATGAAACTGTGCTTATGATCTTTTATTGTTTTTGATTATGCAATGTATTGTTCAAGTTTGTAGTATTTGCTCATTTCCAAGTCAAAACTGGAATGTATAAAAATTATTCAAATACAAAATGAGTTGCTATTTTTTCCAACAAAAACTATTTGTGTAAGGGGATGTAAACATTTATATACTTTTGTTTGCATTAGGTTTTGTAATGTAACTTTAAAGGAATAGTAACAGAGCACATCTAAGAAATTTTTTTACATTAAATATTTGATTAAAAAAAAGCATACATTCACATATATACATACATATATTTTAAACACACACATTATATATATATATATATATATATATATATTTGTGTGTGTTTGTGTGTTTAAAATATATTAAAATAAAAACATATATTTTAAAATGTAATAATATTTCACAATGTTACTGTTTTCACTGTACTTTCAATCAAATAAATGCAGCCTTGGTGAACAGAGAAACTTCTTTAAAAAAAAAAAAACGTTTGAATGGTATTGTACATATATAATCATTTCATTTTAATTGTCTTAATAAGCACTCTGAAAAAAAAAGGCTGTTTAATGAAGAGGCGAGAATGAATGCATTATAATGTTAGAAACTTGTTTTAATTAACCTTCTTGAATCTAATCGCTTGCGTCATTTAACAAACAACCCCCTAAACAGCTGGCAGACTCCACCAGTGTCCATACGCCCTCTGTTCCACATCATGTAATCCAGTCATTCACAGACACCTTTTGCTGTGCAACCACAGCAGGTGTGAGAAATGAATCCCCAGAAGCTTCAGGTTTAATCAAACCAGAGACCAGACCTGATCTGAATGGATAATTAGGCTACATCTCCAACCAGAAAGGCACAATGCTTGTATTGTACCACTGAGGACACAGATGTAGCACTGACAGTTTCAGCTGTTAAAGGGCACAAGCTTTAAAATATAAAGCCTTTGTTATGAATAAATATTCTCAGTGTTGTTTGCATAAACAACGTTCAACGTTGCAGGGAACAGCACATCAGTGTGGGACTATGCAAGCCTGTGCGACGTTACCATAAACAACAGCCTCAAAGTATAGAAATAACGTTCAAATGGAAACATTGGTTTGGAAACTTACTCTTGCCTAAATGGAAACTTTTTTTTTTTTTTAAACGTAGCCTGAATAATTTAAACAACCATTCCACTGGGGTGTAACTGGGGGCTACATACTATATAAAAACTGCCTCCAGCGAAGTGTTTTTACAGGATTGGTTCACTGCATAATTAAAATTTCCTGATAATTTACACACCCCCATGTCATCCAAGATGTTTATGTCTTTCTTTCTTCAGTCCAAAAGAAATTAAGGTTTTTTAAGGAAATTTTTTCTACATATAGTGGACTTCACTGTGGTACAATGGGTTGAATTGCAGTTTCACTGCAGCTTCAAAGGGCTCTACATGATCCCAGCCAAGGAATAAGGGTCTTATCTAGCAAAACGATCAGTCATTTTCTAAAAAAAAAAAAATTATATACTCTTTTAACCACAAATGCTCGTCTTGCACTGCTCTGCGATCACGTTGGAAATGTCACGCATGATGTAGGCGGAAGTAACGATCCTGTGTCTACAAAGCAAACATGCAAAGATTAAGTCAAACACCCTTTAAAAAAAAGGTAAAACAACAATGTCAGACGATTTTAAAGTTGGAGGAGAAAATGAGTTTTCGTACTTCCGCCTATATCACATGTGACCTTTCCAACATGATTACGTAATGCGTGGCGCACCGCAGAGCAGTGCAAGACGAGCATTTGTGGTTAAAAAGTATATACATTTTTTTTTTTTTTTTAGAAAATTACCTATCGTTTCACTAGACCTTTATTCCTCATCTGGGATTACATTATAGGGAGAAAAATCCTGGATTGTTTTCCTCAAAAACCTTAATTTCTTTTCGACTGAATATATAAACATCTTGGACGACATGGGGTTGAGTAAATTATCAGGAAATTTACATTCTGAAGTGAACTAATCCTTTAACTAACAAAAAAACTTACATTATGAAACAATTCAATGTGAGAACATGCCAATTAGTTTCAATTTTGCTTTGTTAGTTGTTGTTGGTTTTAGTAACGTTAGCTCACTTGTTTTATAGGCCATAATTAGAGGTTCCATTTTCAGCTATGAAAACATGCCCTTTCTTGCATAGATAATAAAAGAAAAAAGTCTCTGGAACGGGACACGTTTAGTCCATGTTGTATTGGGAACTTCTCCCAGACCTTCACTACAGGAGTAATGGAAAGAATAAACCAAACATTCTCTTTCTCTCTCTCTGGCATAGTAAATGAGAAGTCGCTGATGCTGCTCTAAGTTGCCCTTCTCTGTTTTACTCACTCCTCTACACACAGAGGCTTATGTAACCACTTCTGTCGCTTCAAACTCAAGGCTCTACAGGAGAGGAAGGGGATCTTGAACTCCCTTCAGAAGCAGGACGCCTGCAAGCATTCCACAGGAAGGAAGTAGGGACAAGCAATGAGACGCCAGCACAACGCTGCACCTTCAAGCAAATAAAACTCTATCAAAGGTATTCCACAACCCCTTGAGTCTTCTAACAACTGCCATCACACATGAAGTCAAAAACCTGATTTCCTTAAATATTACCTTTAACTACAAGTCTTATCAATCACATGCCGGTTCATGCACAGCTTCCTGAACATCATGGCCTCTCTCTCCATTTCTGTACCATGACAACATTACTAATAATGACCTCAAAGTGTTCAACATTTTTTTCAGGCAAGTTCAGGCGAGTCAGTTATGGGCAAGCTTGCAGTTTTAGGTATAGCCCACTCCCCAAAGAGCAGGAATATGACGATAACTTTTGGCACGTCATTTAATCCTTGCACAAATAATAAAACTTTCCATAACAAATTATAAGTTACATTGAAAACTGCATGATTCAAAAGCAGCTTTGAGGTGTCCTAAAAAATGAACTTTGAGACATGACTTCTCATTACGTTGACAAAGCAATTTCTGAATGTTCTCTGAATGTTCAAAACATCCAGTTTTTTGAATGAAAATGTTTTTTCTTGTTCATGCAAACATTAAGGGAACATTCCATTTTATCATTTTGCAAACATTATGGGAAAGTTACTTTTTAATGTTCTCTGAACCTTCCGAAACAAGTAGTAACATATAAAAAAACAATTCTAACGTCCAACTAAAACATTTAGGGGAAAAAACTTTATATGAACGATGTATAAATAATGTTTATGTTCTGAGAACATTATAAAAGACCAAACTGAACACATGATCTATAAATGTTACTGGAAGAATGTTTGTTCATAACTTTAAGAGAACCTTGCCAGAACGTTAGCCAAAGTTTTAAGAACGTTCCCCGTTAGCTGGGTCTTGGTAAGGAGAGAAGGCAACCATTTCAATGCAGGCCAAATCTAAAACTATGATATACAGTCAAACCAAAAAATATTCAGATATTTTTGATATATTTTTACTAGTGGGTGCAGGACACTATAGTTCATTTCTGTAAGTGAGGATAGCAAAATAAAATAACTGTGACATATTATACCCAAAAATTATTCATACAGTGGACTACCGTTAAAAATTTGGAACCAAAAATTATTCAGACACTTTGACCATGTTTTGCTTAAGTGTTATCTGACATAATTAAGATTATTTTTTTCTGACACAGTTTAACTTAAGATCTTGTCATATTTTATTACCATTTTTTTAAACTATAGTAAATAAACTGTATTAATGAATGAAATGTTCAAGGTGTCTGAATAAATTTTGGTTTGACTGTATTTGCTTCAAAATATTCTACATGTACTGGCTACATCACACTACTATGACAATTACAACTATACAACTACATCAATTATTCTTCTAGCAGACCATAAAGTTGGAATTTGCCAAATAGACATATTACGTCTATATCCCTTTAAGAACATTGTTGAATTGGTGTGCATCCAGTTAAAAATCAAACTAGTCTGAAAGTAATCTTAAATCAGAGCATGCATGACATCTGCACAGGTTTAATCCATACCTATTCAAAGCATGATCATTTCATTTGATATGAAATAATTTGGACTTACACAACCCATATTCCAGTGATGGTCAGAGCTGGGAGGCTGACGGGTAAGATCATCCACAGAGACATCTCCAGCACACGATCCTCTACTGCTCCCCTCAAAAAATCCACTTCTTTCGCCTTCGCCAGCCTGTCTCCCTCTGCTCATCAATGTGCATTTATACTTGTTGCATGACCCCAAATAGGGTTATCTCAAATATCATATCTGTGAGGAAAAAGAAATAATCTTTACCATGACAACAACAACTCAACGATAAACAGACTGGCATTTTGCATATGATTTTGTATTACACAATGCAAAGCTGTGGATTTTGCATTATTCTTCACACATCTTTTTACTTTTATACACTTATTTACATATGCATATTGTATTTTTCAATTTGTTTAAGCATTTTTAACTCTCAGTGCATATCTGTGATTCTGTCTATTCTCTTTTCTGTACCTGTAGAAACTACAGAACATTTCAATGCCTGCAAATACTGCTCAATGCCTAACTGGTGCGTATTTGTTAGTAAATTTGACTGTAAGAGTCGCTTTACAAGCATGTAGAAGAATATCCTTTTGGTAACAAGTCAAAATGGCCGATTGAAGTTGCAGTTTAACTTAAGTGTAATAGCCGTGTGTGTAGTGTAGAGAGTGGACACTGTATCTCACCTTCCCCCCTGTGATAGGGGACAGCAGACGTGTCTCCCACCTTTTGTTAAACCCTCAGACAGAGCGCAGACTGTTCAGAAACGGATTACATCAATCACCAGTAACCGCTACAGGTTTATCATTACTCCTCAAGCGTCCAAATGACCGCGGCTGTGTAATCTCCCCTGGCTCTCTGTGTTCCTCTGTGTCTCTTTCAGAAGAATTCTGGTGCCTCGCTTCTTTCGGACTACAAGCGCTGTCTCGTGTCCCGCCGTGTGGTCTGAACACTAACATCCAGCTGTTCGAGTAGCTCCGCCTCCCAACACAACACGCGCTCCGCTACATCCTGATGCACTCACTGACTGAACAAAATGTTTGAAATTTTGACGTAAAAACAACGTACAAAAAGTGCTACAGAAAAAACAAACAAACTATGAGTTGAGCTGGTTTGCTGTACCAGATATAGACATTTAAACAAAACTTTAAAGTAAAGTAAAAATCATACAGTAGCATATTTGTGTTTTTACACTGAAGTGTCAATTATGTTTTTATAGGCCTAAGTAAAAATTCGAATTCTTTACGTGAAAACGTCACCAGAATATTAAATAATGATTTTTTACTATACCTTTTTGTAGGCTATAATCTGTTGGATATCTATGTACAGCGTGTTAAATGTTGTTTAGGTTATGAAAAAATACTATAGTAATTTATAGTAAATACTATAGTGTTTTTGAACCATACTAAAGTAAAGTACTTGAATTAATTTGTTGTGGTAACTCTATTTGCTATGATAATATAACTACAAATTACTTTACCCAATACTGTAGGCTACTAAGTTTTCTACAACTATATGCTATAGGGTATACACTCAAAAAATAATTTTCTGTTGCTGTTCACTTTATTTAAACAATTTTTTTTTTTTTGATTTAACACCATTGTATCAGGTTTCTGGTTCAGATTGCTTCATGTTAAACTGACTTGAAGCGGTTACTCTTTGACTTAACTTGATGTTTTCATTTTTGAAATAACATGTTTCAATCAAGTAACCCAGTCAAACAGGACTTTCACTTCCCATCATGCTTTGCAAAGGGGCTGAATTGAGAGAGTAAATGTTGAAATACTGTTTTTTTTTTTTTTTTTAGCAAGATGAGAAAATGGAGAGACTTGTTAAAGGGTTAGTTCACCCAAAAATGAAAATAATGTCATTAATTACTCACCCTCATGTCGTTCCACACCCGTAAGACCTTTGTTCATCTTCGAAACACAAATTAAGATATTGTTGATGAAATCCGATGGCACAATGAGGCCTCTATTGCCAGCAATGTCACTGAACCTCTCAAGAACCATAAAGGTACTAAAAATATATTTAAAACAGTTCATGTGACTACAGTGGTTCAACCGTAATATTATAAAGTGACGAGAATACTTTTTGTGTGCCAAAAATAAATAAATAAATAAATAACAACTTACAATCGACTTAACAATATAGTGACGGCCGATTTCAAATTACTGCTTCGGAGCTTTACGAATCTTTTGTTTAGAATCAGTGATTCGGATCGCATATCAAACTGCCAAACTGCTGAAATCATGTGACTTTGGTGCTCCAAAGAATGGATTCGAAACAAAAGATTTGTAAAGCTACGAAGCAGTGTTTTGAAATTGCCCATCACTAGATATTGTTAAAAAGTCATTGTTATTTTTTTTAATTTATTTTTTTTGGGGTGAACCAACCCTTTAATGTTCAGTGTCCTATTATTTAAAATTTTCCTTTCAAACTTATTTAGCACCAGCAATGTCTCTGTTTATGTGGGTCTGACTGGCTGATGTCCTGAAAAACTGCAATGAGTGCATTAATTTGAGCTACATTTACATTACAAAACATTAGTTAAATAATCTTTCTGAATGATTGAACATACAGTAATCGTATTAATAGTTGTATCTTGCTTAACAAAATGTGCTTGTATTTTATAAAGAGGTTATGCTGATATGTTCTGCTAGACAAAATGTACGATTTAAAACAATTATGTTAGAGTTTTAGTACATTCTGATAGGAGTTCCCTTCTGATAAGATGTGCTATTGTTGTTGTAATGTTCAATGCATTGCTCATCTTGTTTAAGAAGCAATTTTTATCAGACAAGCATCACAGCTGGCACTATTATCCTGTTGACTGGGTTGGTCAGATTTTCAGAATAGCTTTTGCAAAACATATTCTGTCTATTTGTCAGACATATTGAGTGTTTATTATCAGAGAGCAAAAAAATATAATAGAGCTTTCACCCTGCAGTTTGCACTTTATTCAGAGTTATACATTTCACAGAATAGCCTAGTAAAAACAAAACTCAACAATAAAGTCGGGCTGTATTTCACAATTACATACAGTTCCCATTTCTACTATTTCCCATAGCAACATCCAATCTGAAGAAAACATGCTTTCACAGTTGTGCAATTGCTGAGTTGATATCTCAGTCCACTGCTGAATGATAGCAATCTTAATCAATGTTTCTGTTTCTGCATGTTTCTTCACCATCAACATCTTTGTTCTTTTGATATTCTGAGAACTGGCTGACAATATTGTGTGTATGATGAAAATAATATTCATGGATAAGAACATGTGGTCAGACGAATGAGTGAAGTATGAGTCATAAAAACAGACTTGTGAATGTAGATATTGATTGTGAAAAGTTTGTCTCATTCTGAGCATATAGCCTAAATTTTTCTTAAGCCTCACAATGATGTAGACTTAGACATATTGTAATCAATTTTAAGATGCAAGATAAAACAACACAAAACAAGAGTTGCTTAGCTCAGTATTACTGTAAAAATGAGTATAACAAATTATAACTTTCAACAAGTTTGCAATGGCTCCGTCTAGTGGAGAGATACATAGCCTATGTTTAACACATCTGGACTTTTGAATAAAAACAGAAGGCCAATGCAAACAGTAAAAGCATTTTTATTTGATTAAAATTCTTTCAGATATGTAATAAAATACAGTATTGTTTTTTGCCCTATGTTAAAGCTGCAGTCTGTAACTTTTTGTGTTCAAAATGTTCAAAAAGCTTTAAACATACGAATGTACAAAAAATCAATAACACAGCATAGTAAAGGATTGACAGGCGACATTTGTAATTTTTCATATAATCTTTATATCTACTTTTCTTACTCTTTTCCCGCCACATAGCACACAAAATATGCCTATCGTGTTTCTGATGGGAGTCGGAGTGGCGGTCTAGACTCACTCTACACAGTATTTGGAACCAAGACATAATAAATAAATCAACAAGCTAATTTATGTAATACACATTAAAATTAAGTGTTTTGCTATTTTCTAAGTTGGCCCACTGCTGATAGTGATAAATGATGCTTTATATAGCCACTGATACATGTCAGAATGAGTGTCAGTGATTCATATTTTATTATGATGCAGATAGATGCCCAAAGAGGGAAGCAAAGTGGCTCATTTCCATGTTCTCACGGAACTGAATAAAATGATAAATAAGATAAGATAAATATGTGACAACCACATTCTGATCAACATTCAGCAAACTAATTTATAGTAGCTACAGTCGCACTGTAGTTCCGTATCCCCAGACTCCAAGGCCAGGGTAGAGGGGTTCAGTAAATTTAGCTTGGACCTTATGCAGAAGCTTCATGGTGTCAGAGACACTATAAAATGCCACCATTCCGGCCTCGTAGTCTACATACACCCCTATCCTAGAGGAACTGGGGACAGATAGAGTGGTGCTTTTGTTGTTGTGTACAAAGGAGTACTTGGATTCAGAGTAGTACAAACTCCAAGACTTGTCATTCCTCCCAAAACTGCCGGCGTTGTCATTTCCTTTCCTCTGAATCCCCCTGTAAGTCACAGCAATGTCTATTTCTGTGCCACTCCAGTCCACTTCCCAGTAGTAGCGACCGCCGGCCAGACCCTCTTTACACAGCACCTGCTGCCAGTATTCGAAGCGACTGGGATGCTCTGGGTACGGCTTTGGCTCGTTGCTCATCCGCACCACTGTGTTTTTGTCTAACAGGTGCAGGTTTGGATGGGCTGTTGAAGGATCTATTGAGAGCTGACAGAAATCTAGATCGAGAAGGGGTGTTGTTGAAATTAATCAGCATAAACAAATGTGTTTATATATAAAACCACTGTCTCACTGTTGATTATATTGGTTATAAACTTACATTCTAAGAACTCCTCCCTTTTTGCGGGGTCCACAATCTGGAGAATTTTAACCTCCTTCACTGCAGGTGAAAAACATAAATGTGTAAATATATATAAATATATATAGTAGTCAACATCTGAAGTGGATCAAAACCTTTCATCAAAGTTGTCCTGAAATCTTCTTCTTAGGACAACTTGAGGATGAACTTTTTTGATCCACTTCAAATGTTGACTACTGTATATACTGTATATAGCACACACACACACACACACAAATGTATACATATATATATATATATATATATATATATACACACATTATGTGCATATATTTGTAATATAAGGGTTTTGAGCACCTGCTGATGATATTTTGTTCAGTTCTTCCTTGCTTATTTCTTCTAATTGCACTTTCAGCTCAGAGATGGCTTTTTTTGCATTGTCAAAAGTGTGGTGAGGAGCTAATGTCACCTTGGACAAGTCTTCATATCCAGAAGGAGCAGAAAGAGACTGCCAGCTCTATAGGGGGAAATTAGCAGAAATGTTATTTTATCATACTGTAGGGAACTGTTTAGCAAAAAAAGCAAATGCACTTAGAGGCCACAGTGCTTTCATACCTGTAAGAAGTGGATATGATCATCGGATTGGGACAGCTGTTCCAGGTCATTATGTTTCTTTTTTAGTAATGTAATTTCCTCCTCCAGCCTGGCCAGGTGTCCCTCTGCATGTGTCAGCAGAAGGGTTTCCTGGGCTCGAATCATCTCCTTCACTTCTCTATGCCTCCTCTCTAGAGCCCGCAGAAGTTCAGCGAAAATACGCTCATTTTCATCTAACACACTCTGAGATGAATGCTGGAATGAGAAAAAACACCATGGATGAGATAGGGACAATTATATTCACAGATTTCATTTACAATACCAGTCAAATGTTATGGAGATGCACCTTTTTAAAATTTGATGAACTGTCAAAAAAGAAAACAGCATTTTGAGCTAATTTAACTGTAACACTTTACAATAATGTTCAATTTATTAACATAGTTAATGCCTTAAATATCATGAACTAACAAGTATTCATTATTGATTAATTTATAAAACATACTATTGTTCATCAATAATAATATTGAATTAATGTTAATTTATCAAAGATATTAACTTATTTAACAAGATGTTAAATATGTATTAGGATATGTAGAAAGTAACATTAAACTACCTCTCTCACTGCAGATGAAAACATGTTTAAATATTTTTTTTATAGAAAATATTTACACTCCTATTGTCTGGGGTCAGTAAGATTTTTTTTTAAATAAATTAATATTTTTATTCAGTAAGGAAGCATTGAAGTGACATGAAAGACATTTGTAATGATAAAAAATATTTCTATTTCAAATAAATTATGTTTGCACTTTCTATTCGTCAAACAATCCTAAAAACATGTATCGCAGTTTTCACAAAAATATTAAGAAGTACAACTGTTTTGATAACAATAATAAATGTTTCTTGAGTACCAAATCAGCATATTAGAATGATTTCTGAAGGATCATGTGACACTGAAGACTGGAGTAATGATTTTACATTTTTATGATAATAATTAATTATTAGCTTTTCATTAACTCCCAAGACCCCAGCAGTTTCGTCACTGTTTGGGAAACCCTGACCTAAAGCATTAACTAATGGGGACAAATAGAACCTTATTGTAAAATGTTACCAATTTAATAATATAAAACAGAAAATACACATGTAATCTGGTATTGTATTGTACACAAAGGTGTAAGCGTAACAGCATTTTATGAGTAATTACGTAACATAATAGATATAAACTTTTTTTTTTTTTTACTTTTAGGGATGCTACTGCCTGTCTGAGATCTTGCCATTTCTTCATCCTTTCCTCAATTTTCTGCTGTGAAGTCATCAGTTTCGCTCCAAGCTGTTTCTGTTGAAAAGAAAAGCAAATTTGTGAGACACTGAACTGTTAAGTGAAAGCACTAAATATTGACTTGTTTATCAATGATCATTATTAAGTTGAGAAGCATAGCTATAGCTACTATACAGTTCTTCATCGCATGGGTGAATGTGATTTCACCAAGTACAACATTCCAATCAACCAGTCAGATTTGAGGGACAAGTTTACAGTTTACGTCTTACAAGCAGGGTTAGGTGCTTCTACATATTCACCTTCCATTTCCCTCTGACTTTAGGGATAAGTTATAGGTAGGGTTAGGTTTAGGGGTAGGGGTAGGAATAGGGTTGGGACTAAATTTTCAGACAGGAATATTGTTCCAGGATCAATAAAATATGTTGATCCAGGAACATGTCTTACTTGGCAGAACCACGGTGACCCATGAGTAATTTTTAGTCAATGTTGATAAGCTCACCTGCTTTTCTGTCCTTTCAGCTGCTGCTGGAACAACATCATGTTTTTTGTGTTCCTCCATGATACACAAAACACAAACGCATGCTTGGTCAGATCGACAGAAAACCTCCAAAAGTTTATCATGTTCGGCACAGATCTTCTCACGCAGTTGCCCTGTTGCCGCCACCAGTTTGTGCTTCATGAGAGCTGGATACTCATAGTGAGCCTGGAGATGCGTCTCACAAAATGAGGTTAAGCACGTCAGACATGACTTCACTGCTTTGTTCTTCTTCGCCAGACAAAAATCACAAAACACTTCTCTGGAGCTGTTCCGGCTGCTGGAGCTGCTGTATCTTCCAGACCGCCGGGGTTTCTCCAGAGTGCTGTATCGGCTTTGGTTTGCTGTACCGCTCCGAGACATGATAAAGCTCTCTCTGCATAATCCAAAGACAAGCTTGTGGGGTAAAAAGTAGTTTCAATGAAACTGTACTGACACATTCATTATATAGAGGAATGTGAACCATGTGTGATAAACCAGTTCAGCAGGTTAGAGGGTGACACACTGAAGAGGTGTGACAGCTGATGTCAGAACAAAGAGAAAAGCAAAAATGTGAATGTAAACATCTTCATACAAAGGCCCTTATGTTGGTGGTAAACCATAAGGAGGAGTGAAGAGTCTGCGGTTTCAGCTGTAAAAAAAAAAATGGTTTCAAGTTCACAATAGTCAAGTTAATGCTGTGTAAGTAAGGAATAATTCATGATGGGCCGTTAATTATTAGGAAAATAATGCACATCCGATGTGGTAATGTGGCCACAACGCGGAGCATATGCTGTTTGTGTGTGTGCGGCTCGGCTGTATGGGAAAATGAGCGGGAGAAAGAGAGCGTGCTTTCCATAGATAATTAAACATAATTTTGTGGGGAAAACATGGATATAGCTTTTCATTTTTATAATATTGTTTTTTATATCTGTTTTCTTGCTCATTGTCTTTGTGAGTTTTGGTTCTTTTGCTGTTGTAGTCTGTAAGCAGTGGTGTAGTCTAGTTTTTTGTAGTGAGTAAACTGTGATTTTTCCCTCCCAGCCTCATTTTCATGTAACTCATGTCATGTAATAATGTAATTGAGAGCATTCTGAAAGACTACTTATGTGTGTGTTATCAACATGTCAATTTATTATAAACAACACAAGACTTTAACAGCCAATGACATTTACAGCTGGAGAGACTGGACTGATTTTCTACTGTTTAGTGTCAATCACCATCTAACTTAACTAGCCAGTTAAGATCTATTCATTTAGTTTAGCCTTAGATGTATATGAATATGGTCCCTGGAGCAGGTTTTATCAGCTGGCAATTTTCAATGCACATTTAAGAGAGCAAGTTGCAACTATTTTTAACAAAAATGGATGTCACAGTATCACCCTATTTGGACTTTGTTTTCTGTTTTAAAATATAGGCTACATGGTAATCAGTTGGTACTACAATAATATTTAAGGTTAAAATGAATTGATTTGTATACAAATTTAAATTACACTTAATTTTTATAATAGGCCTACTAACTTTAAATATATTTCTACTCAAATTCGTTTTTTTTTTTTAATATTAACATTTAAATGGTGGCTGTCAACTTGACGGAATTATTCAAACATGCATTATTTAAGAACATTAAAAATTATAATTAACATGTAATATGGTGCGTATATTTAGCAAAATGCTCCTCTCTAGAGTTCATTTTTCTAGCTGTCTAACGAGTTTATGGTCACTGAATAGGCCTATGTTTGTTCTGAGGTAAATGTGACGTTAGGTGACAGTTATTAGCTGTTTTATTAACGTCTTTTCGTAGTTGAAACACTGATTGAGCGATTACACGAGGCATGATACGGATTTTGGTAAGCTGTACTGTATCTTTTAACGTACCTTTAGATGTTCATTCATGTTTATTTCACGGTATAACTGGTATTAAAACAGAGGAGAGGTTCAGTTCACGTGCGCTTCACACTGCCGCTTCTCTTGAATCTGTCACAACAAATTAAAGAGTGC
Source organism: Hypophthalmichthys nobilis (assembly GCA_037950665.1). NCBI lineage: Eukaryota > Metazoa > Chordata > Actinopteri > Cypriniformes > Xenocyprididae > Hypophthalmichthys > Hypophthalmichthys nobilis. Next base: position 27,941,624 of record CM075477.1, on the reverse strand, counting down.
CAAAACGGTATTTATGTTTTCTTATTATTATTTCGTAGTAAAATGGGCAGAATTTGAAATATGAGACTTTGTTTCATGTCAAAAGCAACAAAACACAAAGCTTATTGAGATTTATTGGATGGTTACGTATCCTCGTGCTTTTTTTAAGTGGGTAGGCTAGGCTATATGGAAATCCTTGAGCTTTCCTAGTGGATATACGACGTAGGCTATACCTGCGTATCACGTGGACTAAACCACTGGCTGTAAGGACCTTTGAAATAACTGAAATGACTTAGCAAAGTGATTTGGTATGCGGTCAAGACCTGCCTGGAATTACTTTAGCTGCATTTACTGTAAAGTAATTGCACACCAACATTCATTAACCAATAAGAATCAAGCATTCAACAGCCCCGTAGTATAATGAAAAGCTATACATTTCTGTCACGATCACCAGCTGGAGTGCCCTAGTTGTCCACTAGACTCTAGTGCAGGGGTGGGCAAGCACAGTGACCCTCCAGGACCGAGTTTGCCCACCCCTGCTCTAGTGACTAGAGGGTCACAAACTACATTTCCCATAATTCTCTGCTCAATCTCATCCCTGATTGCTTATAGCTGTGTCTCATTAGCCAGTTTAGCTCACCCTATTTAAGCCTGGTTCACTCTATCATTCTTTCAAAGTCTTGGATGTGTCAGCACTGCATTTCTGAGTGCTCATTTGGTTTCCTGTGTCTTGGTTTTGATCATGTTTCGCAGTCTTTTGTGGATTTCCCTGTTTGGCTGTGTTCCTGTTCCCTGTTAATGTTTTGACTGTTAACCCTGTGTTTTGACCTTTTGCCTGGCTTTTTGGATTACATCTTTGGATTACCCCTCAATAAATTGCACTTGGATCCTCAACCTTTGCGTCTCAGAACAGTTGCATGACAGTTTCCTTATATAAACTTTTAGTGTTTTATTAATAAAATTGTCCACTTTAAATCATGCCCACATGCAACAGCTTAAAAGTAATTTTGATAATGAAGACCAGAGGCTTTGTAACTTAATTTATTTCCACATCTACATCAAAGGTCAAAGAAAATTACAATTACACAGAATTCAAGCATCCAGGTCCAAAATGTGTATCAGTTTCCTGTGAGAACCAAAGTAGACAAATTTTTCACAAGTATCATCATATCATTGATATAATGGACATGACAATTGAAATGGCAAAAATGTAAATTAATATTCTTTTCTTAAAATTTGTATGTGAACTATATGATCTAACTTCAGACAGAGAGAGAGAGAGAGAGAGAGAGAGATGTGAAACTGTTATTACGTAATGAAGAGAAAAACAACAAACTACCGTCAGAAGGTTGGAAATTCAGCTAGGAACTTTTCCGTTGCTATTTATAGAATTTTACTTAACAAATTTACACATCAGTGTTTCCAGTAACACATTCATGAGATGTGAGACTTAAATCAATGCGACCACAAAGCACAATAGTGTTTGATAAAGATCTGTTTACATTGTATTGTGCATGCAACTTTCACTTCTCCCTTTTGTTTCAAGTGCATTGCCAAGAAGAGCTGAAAGCCCTATGTGTGCAGTATTTACAACAAACAATAGCATTACAACCCTGTGAAAAATGATTGACTACAAAATAAAATGTGATGATAAGTCTACTTTAGATTCTTAGTTTAAATAAAAATGTCAGTTTATTTGATCAAATTCAATACATTTACATAAACGTTCAGATTATTGCTATATAATAGCTTTCCTGAGCCGTATCCAGAATCTCATGTTACTCAAAGGGTCCCTGCTCCACTTCAGGTATGTGTTCTTTTTCAGATGCTTATGAAGACCAAACACTTTCTTAGTCTTCCTCTCTTCCACATCTTCCAGTATGATGATGATGATGTTGGCATTGCGTTCCATAATAAACCGGGACTGAGCCAATTCAAACTCAAAGCGACACCAGGCGCTATCAATGAAGTGTTGAGACACAACCACAATGACTTTACGACTGCCCATTATTCCTTCATCGATAATGTTGGAGGCGATGGACTTCCCTGCTTGAAAGTCCCGCATGTGAAGGCAAAGATGAATAGGTGGAACACCGTTCTCCAGATTCTCCATTAGTTCATTCATGACCCAGACTTCATCATAGCTGGAGAAAATCACAAATGCGTCATAAGAACATTCTTGTTGTCCAGGTGATCTGTAGTCACTCAGTAGAATATAGCAATACTGAAGATAAAACTGGAACCTATAAGCCAAGACTGATAACACGACTACTAATGTAACAAAACATACTGATAAAATGATTGTGAGTCTTTTCTTGTGCACACAGCTGTCAATGTCAAAGTCCGCTGCTCTAAAATCTGAGCTTGGTGAAAAAGATTTACAGAAAATATTTTCTGCTTGCTTCAAAATGTTCTGATTTTGGATAATCCACAAAATAAAATCTGTCTGGGAACAGGAGCAATCGATAGGGTTGGAGGACAAATCAAACTCTGAAAGGTTTGTGGGCAACTTTTGGAGAACATCAGGTGGGATGCTAGTAATGCTGTTTTTATCGACATAAATTGATATAAGACGTTTCAGCTCTGGTTGGGCCAGAAAGTCCAAAGTCATCAACTTGTTTTTACTTAAATATAAATGCCTTAGTTTCTGTGTGCCAGTAAAAGATGTCCTGGAGATTTCTCCGATGCTACAGTGTGAGATGTCAAGAACCTCCAAATGTGTTAGATTTTGAAAGAGATATCTCATTATACCTCCACCTAAACTATTTCCCGCCATTTTAAGCACAGTCAAATTTTGTAGGTCTCGAAAAGCCATGTAGCTTGTTAAAGTAATACTTGTGTGGGAGATATCCAAATATTTTAAATTTTTTAGACCTTGTAAAAATCCAAAGTAAAAAACTATGACTAGTTTTGTGTGGTGGAAGTCCAACACTTCAAGCAAGTTAAATCCAGAAAATGGCTTATCAATCATCCCTATCTCAGAGTTTTGACTAAGATTCAAATATCGAATATTTGTTGTGTTTGGAAAAAAAACGTAACAGCAGTCTTTCATAATCAAAAAGTTTCCACTCAAATCTACATACTGAAGAAGAGGCAGGCCACCGATACCAATAAAGGTCATAGGCATATTATTCTTCACCACCAGTTTTTCTAAGCTTGGTATGTGTGAAACAGATGGTACAAAAGATAATAAAGTGCGTCCTAAATACAGTTCCTTAAGACGGCAAAATGGAACACGTTCCATTCTCTTGATATATCCAGTTTTTAATGTGATTTTTGTCGCATTGATCATGCAATGGAATATGTTCATTTCAGAATAAGAGTATTCTTTCTGAATAAGATATATTTCATTGAAATTAACTGAGCAAAGACCATCAAGATAATTTGAATCTGACACACTGATTTTCCATTGCATTCTGTAACTTCCCATAAACAACTTATCCATACTGAGACCAGTAAGAGCGTTTAGACACTCCTTTTGTGCATTTATTGAAACGAAGGCAGCTTGTATGTGTAGCTCCCTGAGATAAATGTCTCTGAAAGCTCCTGGTTCAATGTATAATAATGGATTTCTAGAGAGAATCAAAGTCATGTTTCTGCCAATCTGTCGCAACACAACTGTGTGATCAGTTTTGATGATGGATATATTATTGGCATGTAGATCAAGTAAACTGAAATCTTTAAAGGAGCTCATGAATGGAGGGAGAGACACAGACTGGATGTTATTTGTTCCAACTCTAAGTTGCTGTAGCTTGGTTAGGTTATTCATTTGAAGCTGTAAGGACGGAAGACCAACATCCACAAGAACTAGTCTCTGTAGATTATGTAAAGAATTCAAGCATCCAGGTCCAAAATATGTAATAGGGTTTCCAGTGAGAATCAAAGTAGACAAATTCTTCACATTATAGAAAGTATCATTTTCAATGTGCTTGATGTGGCATCTGAAAGGCCAAAAGATTAAAAAATTAGTACATAAAAAATAGTTAACATGTTTAAATTGTAATGCATAACGATCAATGTTCAAGTAGCATTGATTTACCTTGTGAGATCCAAAACTTGTAAATTGAACAATACAGGAAATACACACTTATGTAAAGAGTTCAAGAAATTGAAACTGAAATCCAAAGATGTCACAGTGATAGGAAGACTGCTGGGAATCTGAGTCAGATTTCTCCCAGAACATGAGTATTCCATATTCTTTATTATCTATTAATGAAACAAAGACACAGGAAGCCCATTTTTGATTTTTACTTTATCATACTTTTGGTATTTCTGATTTTTATGACCTTAATGTTCTGTCTGAGAGATCCCAAGGCCTCTTTACTTTTCTATAGTATACATAGATATATTATAATATAATATAAAAATCTAAAAAAGAACATGAGGGTCAAATAAATACAAAATAAGTTCAGAAGTCCTGCATGTTTATAACATAGCCTTCTATCAAAATGACAATAATACTACTACAAAACACTACAATACTAATAATTTGACTCACATAAACAAATAGTAGGCTATTCTTTAAGAACCTAGCGTTAAAGCATATAAATATATGAACTATATTAATGAAAACTAAATATATGTATTGTTCTTACCGTGGTACATTCCTGTCCTTGTCCAGCATTCACAAGAATTAAGATTGAAATTAGGAAAATCATCTGTTCCCAATATGACACGATCATTGTGAGAAATGATCTATGGAAAACTTGATGTAACAAAGAACAAATAGGAAGTCAGGAAATACAGATACAGAATCATCCTACAGCAAAATAAAAGCTTTCAATGCTGTCAATACATTTGGAATATTACTTCATAAATTCACACATCAGTGGGTGTGAAACTGTAATATTATTAACGATGTAAAGCACATACCATTTAACATAAGTCCATTCATACTCAATTGTCATAGGATTGGATGCATGAAAGCAACTGTCACTTCTCCCTTTTGTTTCAAAGGGGAAGTTATTCATATTTAACGTGCATTCCCACGATGATTAGAAAGACCTTTATTTGCCGTTTTTAAAAGGAGCAAAAACTTTACTCTGTGAAAAATGGTTGAACAACATAAAAGGCAATAAATGTTCACATTTGTGCAAAAGTTTATTTATTCAAAACATATAAATATATCCATAGAATATGTAATATTATTGCTTTGTGGAAATAATAGCTCTCCTGAGCCGTATCCAGAATCTCATGTTACTCAAAGGGTCCCTGCTCCACTTCAGGTATGTGTTCTTTTTCAGATGCTTATGAAGACCAAACACTTTCTTAGTCTTCCTCTCTTCCACATCTTCCAGTATGATGATGATGATGTTGGCATTGCGTTCCATAATAAACCGGGACTGAGCCAATTCAAACTCAAAGCGACACCAGGCGCTATCAATGAAGTGTTGAGACACAACCACAATGACTTTACGACTGCCCATTATTCCTTCATCGATAATGTTGGAGGCGATGGACTTCCCTGCTTGAAAGTCCCGCATGTGAAGGCAAAGATGAATAGGTGGAACACCGTTCTCCAGATTCTCCATCAGTTCATTCATGACCCAGACTTCATCATAGCTGGAGAAAATCACAAATGCGTCATAAGAACATTCTTGTTGTCCAGGTGATCTGTAGCCTCTCAGTAGAATACAGCAATACTGAAGATAAAACTGGAACCTATAAGCCAAGACTGATAACACGACTACTAATGCAACAAAACATACTGATAAAATGATTGTGAGTCTTTTCTTGTGCACACAGCTGTCAATGTCAAAGTCTGTTGCTCTAAAATCTGAGCTTAGTGAAAAAGATTTACAGAAAATATTTTCTGCTTGCTTCAAAATGTTCTGATTTTGGATAATCCAGAAAATAAAATCTGTCTGGGAACAGGAGCAATCGATGGGGTTGGAGGACAAATCAAACTCTGAAAGGTTTGTGGGCAACTTTTGTAGAACATCAAGTGGGATGCTAGTAATGCTGTTTTTATCAACATAAAATGATGTTAATTGTTTCAGGTTTGAGTGGGTAAGAAAATCTATAGCCATTAAATTGTTTCCTCTGAGATTCAAAAGTCTAAGCCTTTGAAGATTTTTAAAAGAGCTTGAGTGTACCTCTACCATACGACAGTATGACATGTCAAGGTACTCTAGAACTGTGAGATTATTAAATAAATATCTTACTACATCACCCTGAAAATTATTTCCAGCCATCTTGAGAACATTAAGACTGCTCAGTCCATAAAAGCAATATATGTTAGTAAAGATGATACTTGAATAAGAAACATCTAGATACCTCAAATACTTTAAGTTAGTCAAAACTGAAAGGTACCCCATACTTACAACCCTTGTATGATGGAAATCTAGAATTTCAAGGGAATCAAGTCCAACAAATGCTTCAAAAGAAAGACCGATTTGTGGATTCAAACTCAAATTTAGATACCTGATTTGAGGGGTGTTCAACAAAATTTCTGTGCAGCATGATGATAATGTAATTTGGTTTGAACTCAGATCCAGGTACTGAAGCTTAGGCATGTCTATAAAGGTTTCAACTTGGGTTGCGACGTTGCGTGTAAATACTACTTTTTCTAAAGTATGAAGATGTGAAAGTAGTCTACCTGGCACAGTATCTAACTGATTGTGAATCAAGTAAAGCTCCTTAATTTCATTAAATGGCACATATGGAATACCACGAATTAGACCACCCTTCACAGCTACAATTGTGGCGTTAATCATACAGCGAAAGATATTAATTTGCCCACTAGGCCTTTCTTTTATGTAATAATATACCTCATGAAAATAAATAGAACAAAGGCCATCTAAATAGTCTGAATCTGGTGGGAAAATCTTATAATCATCCCTGTTATTTCCAAACATCAGCCTTTTGACATTAAGACCATATAGTGCTTTTAGACCAACACTGTGAGCAGCAAATGAAACAAAGGCAGATCGGATATCCAGCTGTCTGAGATAAACATCTTTGAAAGCTCCTGGTTCAATGTATAATAATGGATTCCTAGAGAGAATCAAAGTCACGTTTCTGCCAATCTTTCGCAACACAACTGTGTGATCAGTTTTGATGATGGATATATTATTGGCATGTAGATCAAGTAAACTGAAGTCTTTAAAGGAGCTCATGAATGGAGGGAGAGACACGGACTGGATGTTATTTGTTCCAACTCTAAGTTCCTGTAGCTTGGTTAGGTTGTTCATTTGAAGCGGTAAGGACGCAAGACCAACATCCACAAGATCTAGTCTCTGTAGATTATGTAAAGAATTCAAGCACCCAGGTCCAAAGTACGTAATAGGGTTTCCAGTGAGAATCAAAGTAGTCAAATTCTTCACATTGTAGAAAGTATCATTTTCAATGTCCTTGATGTGGCATCTGAAAGTAAACACATACATTCAATATTATTTATAGAACACATTATACAACAAGTTTTAGACAACAACATTGCTCACCTTGACAGATCAAGAACTTGCAGAAAAGACAAAACTGGGAATACAGTCTTCTGTAAGTGTTTCAAAATATTAAAACTGAAATCCAGAGTTTGAACAGATGAAGGAATACTGGGTGGTATGGAGCTGAGGTTTCTTCCCATGCATGAGTAGTGCAGATTCTCTGTAATCTAAGATTAATTGATTGCAATAAATGTTAAATTTTCACAACAGTAATAAAAAACAGTAATGAAGAACACAATTTTAAAATCAGATTTTAAAAACCTACTTTTGTGCATGATTCTCCAGCACCTATGAACAAACATATCATGAAAGCACTTAGAGTAAAGAAACTCATCTTGAGTGATCTTGACTGGTCATAAAAATGTGAGCCAGCTTCGTTAGCGATCATTGAATATGAGGAATGAATGCCCCATTGTTGAAAACCATGGCATTCGTTCCTCATATGGGTGAAAGGATGTCACAGAGAAGTACGCATTTCCTAATGTGGTAAATCTTGAATGAAGAAGTAACTTTCTGAATAGATTAATTGTAATTGCAATTCATAAAAGTTTAATAAGTACAATTTTATTTGTACATGTATTTGTATAGGCAAAACTTTAATTCAAAGCACTCTGGATCCTCTGAGCCTGGAAGGCCAGCAAGTACAGTACTGCAGAAGAATAGTTTTGAACAGTTTCCTAAACAGTTAAATGCTTTCCAAGGCCTCTCTTAGTGCAATACTCCTACTGTTTAGTGCAATATTTTGTTAATTCACCTCTATTCAATGGACTGACAGTCTAACAAGGCTTTAGTCTTCCCAGCCCCCAGCTCCGCTTTGGTCCTTGGATCCCCTGGCTCCACCTTGGGCCTCCGGTCCATTGCCGTCACCCAAGTTCTCCATCTCCCTGGCTCCACCCTGTACTGCACCGCCTAAGTCTCTGCTTTGTAAGTCTCTGCCAGTTCTGCCACAGCTCCACTGTGGTCCATTTCTCCGACAGCTCCTCCATGGGCATCTCCACCTGGGAACAGAGAGTTATTCCCCTTCCATGGCCCTGGCCCTCCTTCCTGACATCACCTACCTGAACTGTTCCTTGCCATTTTTCATGTTCTATGTAGGTGTCAGAAGCCACGTTTCGGAAGGGGGTGTTTCCGAACCTTTGTTCCTTGTTTTCTACCTGTGTATTGTCTGTTCTTATCATTGTTTAAGTTGGCTTGCATTGTTCTTGTGTTTTGTTTTGTTTTTCTTAATAAAAGACTGCTGCAATCAGATCCTTGCCTTTTCTTGCCTTGATTAAACCAAACTTGACACAATCATTATGTGTACACATATTGCAAAACGTACTCGGTTACGAACGTAACCTCGGTTCCCTGAGATACGGAACGAGTACTGCGTATGGGGAAAAACTCCTTTTTTCCTCGATGCTGAAGCCTTTTTCAATAACGCAGTGTAACTGCACGACCATTGGTTCAAACTGGAAAACTTTTTGAACCAATGACGGCGCGGTGAAGCTGCGCGAGCCTATGGCGATGCAGCGCGCCAAAGCCCGCCAAATGGGTGGGGCGACTGGCTATATGAGAGAGCATTTCGCCATAGGATTTCAGGTCAATCGACTGAAGCGACCCCACTGAAGCCTGCAGCCCCGTGGCACGGCATCTAACGCAGTACTCGTTCCGTATCTCAGGGAACTGAGGTTACGTTCGTAACCGAGTACATTCCCTTTCGATACTTCACTCGTACTGCGTATGGGGAACGAATTCAACCGTGCCATGCCATGGGAGGGAACGACTGAACCTATCTTGGACACCAGAGGGTCCAGAGGATAAGTGAGGGGGCTGAAGCCGTCAAACCCTTTATGTTACACTTGCTAAGAGGGAGCTAGCTCCCTAAGAGTGGTATGACGGAGCTCGAAGAGGCCGTCGTATCATACTGAGAGGACCCGAGCATGCAAGGTCAGAACGTCCAGGTTATAAAGTCTGACAAAAGTGGACGGCGAGGACCAGCCGGCCACCTAACAGATGTCTTTGATAGAGACACCACTAGACCAGGCCCACGAGGAGGCCATGCCTCTAGTGGAGTGGGCTCTTACTCCTATGGGACAATCTAGGCCCGTAGACGAGTAGCATAGAGCAATAGCGTCGACTAACCAACGCGAGAGCCATTGCTTTGAGACCGGAAGCCCTTTGGTGCGGCCGCCAAAGCAGACGAAGAGCTGGTCAGACTGCCGAAATGCTTGTGACGGCTCAATGTAGATCTTCAATGCCCTAACTGGGCAGAGTAAATCCAACTCTCGCTCGTCCGACGAGGGAGGCAGCGCTGAGAGGGAAATTACCTGTGCTCTGAACGGGGTCGAGAGTACCTTAGGGACGTAGCCATTCCTGGGCTTTAGAATGACCTTCGAGTCATTAGGCCCAAACTCAAGGCATGCAGGGCTCACGGAGAGGGCCTGCAGGTCGCCTACATGCTTGACCGATGCTAGAGGAAGTAGCAGAGCGGTTTTGAGCGTCAGGGGCCAGAAGTCAGCTGACCGCAGAGGTTCAAAGGGAGGCCCTTTGAGCGCTCTGAGGACCGTGGAAAGGTCCCAAGTGGGAACGGTAAGAGGACGTGGGGGGGTTTAACCGCCATGACCTCTTAGGAACACACAATGAGGCTGTTTCAACCCACTGATTGGCCAGCAATAGGAGCTGCTACGTACACCTTGAGCGTGGAAGGGGTGAGGCCCTTATCCAGACGCTCCTGGAGAAATGACAGTATCGGAGAAACGTCACACTCAACAGGGTCTTCATTTCGCGCTGTACACCAGTCGACAAAAACCAACCATTTCTGGGCGTAGAGGCGACTGGTAGACGGGGCTCTCGCCTGAGAAATGGTATTTAGCACGTCCCCTGGTTTAAAGGCTCCCATCGAGGGACCATAAGTGCAGAGCCCAGATTTCTGGCTGGGGGTGCCACATTGTCCTGTTCGCCTGAGAGAGGAGGTCCCATCTCAGGGGGATTGGCCATGGGGCTTCCGTGGAAAGCCTGAACAGCTCCGAGGATCAAAACTGGCTCCTCCAGAGTGGGGCCACCAGGAGGACTCCATGTTTGTCTTCCCTGATTCGCCTGATGACCTGAGGGATCAGAGCAACTGGGGGAAAAGCGTAAAGAAGGAGGCTGGGCCAGTCGTGGGCCAGCGCATCTGAGTCCTTCGTAAAGAATATTGGGCAATGAGAGTTGCCTTCTGAGGCGAAGAGGTCGACCTCTGCCCTTCCGAAGATCTCCCAGAATCTGAGAACTGTCTGGGGGTGGAGCATCCACTCGTCTGAGGGGACATTGCGCCGAGATAGCATGTTTGCTCCCAGATTCGTTCTGCCCGGTATGTGCGTTGCTCTGAGCGATCGCAGCCTAGGTAGTGCCCATTCCAAGAGGCGCTTTGCCAGTGCGCAGAGGCGGCTGGACGAAAGGCCACCTTGGTGATTTGGCTCGACTCACTGCCAGCATCGAGGCAGTTGATGTGAAGAAGGCTCTCCTCGTTCGACCACGAGCTGAAGGCTGGTCTGCCCTCGCACAGAGCGCCCCAACCCCAATTGGACGCATCTGTCGAGACCACCATCCTTCTGGACATCGCCTCCAGGGGAACTCCACGGCTGAACCATAGAAGTGGCCGTGCCGCCAAGCGTGAGGTGGGACCCAAAGTTTTAGCCAGTATTGCAGAGGCCGCATCCGCAGAAGGCCGAGCTGCAAAACTGGGGAGGCTGAAGCCATCAGCCCTAACAAACCTCTGGAAAACTTCAGAGGGAGACAGACTCTGTTCCTGATAGAAGCCGTGAGCTGCTGAATGGCCAGGGCGCACGATCTGGCAAGACTGTAGCCCTCATTTGGAGGGCAAAAACAGTCAAAAACTGCACCCAGGAACGATATACGTTGGCTGGGGAGCAGTGAGCTCTTGGCAAAATTGACCCCGAGTCCTAGGCACTCCAAGTGGCTGAGGAGCACGGATCTGTGATGTTCTAGCTCAGTCTGAGACTGGGTCAACATGAGCCAACATGAGCCAACATGAGACTGGGCCAACCTGTCATTGGTTCAAAAAGTTTTCCAGTTTGAACCAATGGCCGTGCAGTTACACTGCGTTATTGAAAAAGGCTTCAGCATCGAGGAAAAAAGGAGTTTTTCCCCATACGCAGTACAAGTGAAGTATCGAAAGGGAACAGTTACTAGCAAATTAACTTCAACAATAACTTCCCAAGCATTATTGTAGCTGCTTGTGTTTAGAGTCTTGCCACTGCATTTACACGTTTTTGACCAGCAGATGTCCTCAGCATCCTCACATTTATTATTATTACCAATTCATGGCTGTTTTAAAACTGTTCAGCCACCAAATCAAACAGAAGGAAACTACAACTGACAGTCAGGACTGCTAAAAGAATTATTGGTGCCCTTTTGCCCAACCTCCAAGAATTTTACACCTCCAGAGTGAAAAAAAAGGGCTATGAAATTCACTTTGGACCCCACACACCCTGGCCAGCGCAACAGAGCACTGAGCACCCAAATAGCCTGGCACAAGAACAGCTTTTTCCATCAGACAAGCTTCCACCTGAACAGTTAATTGTTCATATAGTGTGACTATAATATAAATATTATAAACCTATTTATTATCTACCTCTGTACATTCCTTCTACTTTTCATTTGCACAAAATACACTTCCATTTTGCACATAACTGTACATCTATATATAGTATATCTGTATATACTGTATGTAATTCTGTCCATTGTGTATTTTCTATATTTTTTATTACTGTATTGTGTTTTATTATCTTTAATGTTATTTATTATTGTGTTATAATCCTTTTTATTGCCTATATCTCCATGTATGTCAGTAATTCTTTTTTCTGCACTGAAAGATCCTGTCACCAAGACAAATTCCTCGACTGACTTCTACTGATTGTGGTTGATTTTTGTAGATTAGCTTAAAGCTCCTACTAAGAAAAATAGTCCATTACAACAAGTTGAATGCTGAAATAACATAGCAATATTAACTTATCAAAGGATCAAAGGATTTAATGATAGCTGTCATTAAGCTTTTACAATACTGAAGACCTCTGAGGCCAACTTTACCATTGTGAGAAGCAAGGTGGCGCCATTTACCTATTCTAGTTGTGTTTGTATGATGAGAGAAAGTGAAAGGGACCAGGCAGTGATAGACCAGTAGCTCCTCACTGCAGAACACGAGATACAGGATCCAGATCCAGGGGGTGGAGACGGGTAGGTTTAGGGATATGTAAAGTGGGAGAAGTTGGATCCAGATCCAGGGGGTGGAGATGGGTAGGTTTAGGGATATGTAAAGTGGGAGAAGTTGGATCCAGATCCAGGGAGTGGAGACGGGTAGGTTTAGGGATATGTAAAGTGGGAGAAGTTGGATCCAGATCCAGGGGGTGGAGACGGGTAGGTTTAGGGATATGTTAAGTGGGAGAAGTTGGACCCAGATCCAGGGGGTGGAGACGGGTAGGTTTAGGGATATGTAAAGTGGGAGGAGTTAGACCCAGATCCAGGAGGTGAAGACGGGTAAGTTTAGGGATATGTAAAGTGGGAGGAGATGGATCCAGATCCAGGGGGTGGAGATGGGTAGGTTTAGGGATATGTAAAGTGGGAGAAGTTGGATCCAGATAGACACTTGAAAGTAGCACCAGTAGGAGATCGGTTTCTGTTTCACAAACCTAAAGGCAGGAACACACCAAGCCAACGCCGTCAAACTAGTGGCGACAAAAGCAGACTGCGGGGTTGGCTCACGTCGGCAGCGTCTGGGTCCAAAGTTGCCAAGTAGCACGTCCGTTCTGCGCCTGCATAAGATGAAATGCCTTTCCGTACCAGCAGGTGGCAGTAGCTGAACAGCCAATCAGAATGATCAGATGGCCCGACGGACCTACGAGCTCCAACGCCGATTCAACAAGCCGACGAGGACCAACTTCAGCCGACAGTGCGGAACACACTGAGAAAACTTTGTCGGCCGACGAACAAAAACTGCCCGGCGGCCTACCGTCGGCTTGGTGGGTTCCTGCCTTAAGGAATATGCCTACTTAGTATATAAATGGTGAAAAACAGTATGTGAGCCAAGTAGTATGTCCAAATTCATAGTATTGATAAAACAATAGGTGAAAAGTCCCCAGATGACCTAATACTTCCTGTGAGATTCTGAAGTGCGCATCCACTGGACAATTTACTTTCCAATGAGGCCACTGGAGAGGGTTTGTTAAAGGCAGTGAAGTGATGCAACTGATGCTGTTGGTCACATGACAGTGACAACATGGCTGATGTAGTACATCTGGATTGCATTCATACACACATTCGTACTAGGCCTATATATATTATAGAACACTTTTTAACACTCTCCAAGCAAGTTTTAAAATGTAGTACCTACTAGCAAAAGTATGCTATTTCGAATGCAGAGAAAGTGTGACCATAGCTTTAATTGGATGAGCAGTGATTATTCAGAAGTATTCAAGTATTCAAGAGATCTGCATTATAAATTTAAAGTGCCCCTATGGTAATTGAAAGGTTCCTACAACAGGTTTACATGCATCCAAGGTCAAAAAACACTTCTCATAATATTCATTGCATATCACCACATTGTTCAATGATTCTCAAACAACTGGATGGATGAATCAGTCTCTTTAAAGAAAGAAACACACCAAGCCGACACCAACGAACTAGTGGCGACGAAAGCAGACTGCGGGGTTGGCTTGCGTCGGCAGCATCTGGGTCCAAAGTTGCCCTGACACACCAAACCGACGCTCGACAGCCGACGGCCAAGTAGCACGTCCGTTCTGCGCCTGCGTAAGATGAAATGCCTTTCCGTACCAGCAGACGGCAGTAGCTGAACAACCAATCAGAATGATCAGATGGCCCGACGGACCGACGAGCTCCGACGCCGATTCAACATGTCAAATCGGCTGAAAAAAAGCAGACGAGGACCAACTTCAGCCAACGGTGCGGAGCACACTGAGGAAACTTAGTCGGCCGACGAACAAAAACTGCCCGACGGCCGACCGTCGGCTTGGTGTATTCCTGCCTTAAATCCCTCCTTTCCGAGAGCCGGCTTTGCTCTGATTGGCCAGATGGCCCAGTCTGTTGTGATTAGTCAACCACTTGTAGCACAAGTTGGAAACAAACGCCCATTACCATAACTAATTCGGCTCTGTATGCTTCCTAAAGCTCAGCGATTGTACACACTGTAAAGACAGTAATGGTGGCGTTGATTTTACCATATCTGAAAGGCAAGAATGCATTAATGGTATTCGGTTTTCACTAGGAAAGGTGTCATTTAAGCAGCCCCTAAAGTAATAACTAACAATTTTTACAACGGAAGTGATTCAATCAAAAACCAATTTTAGCTCGATAAGAATTTTCCTACTGTCACTGTGAAGCTGTTTTGAAACAATGTGTATTGTGAAAAGCGCTATATATAAATGAAGATGTCTTGATATCAATCTGAGCGCGACTCCAAAGATGAAAAATTTGAAGAAATAATTATTCAACCTGAGCCTCCATTGCAAGAACGACTTAAGCATGAGTTTCTCAGTGTTACACTTCTCAGTTTGAGGTACATACGAGATGTAATTCCTCACCATCAGTATTAACAAGTGTATGTCCATCAACAAACCGATGTGTATATTTCTAATGTATTGCTGTGCACATGTGGTAATCAATATCAATAATAGTGTTAACTTTAGCCCAGCACTAACGTGAATGACTGATTTAACGTTAAGTTTGTACAACAAATCTTGCTCTATCCTTTATCATTACTCAAAGTAGTAAGAACGACAGACAATCTGCATTAATGTACATAGTTTTAGGTAATAGTGGGCCACAGCTGATTAGCATAAGTATTTCACTAAGAGAGTTAGCCGGTTAGCCAGAGACATACACAATATAGCTAAAACACAAAACTATGTATTTTAAACACTCTGTGTAAAACATATCAATAATTAATCACACTTACAGTTTGTGATTCTGAGGAGCAAGTTGGTCCAAATAAAGCAGGTACACCTATTTCCTTTCACAGCGCAGAGCACAGCATCTTGTCGACATGTTATCCACAGGAACGAGCTACAGCGTTTGGAGGTTCAAGTTTTCACGACATGTCACATGTAACTTGTGACGTGTGAACTTCGCGAAATGGGATTCGAACTAAAACGACTCGTTTAAGTGGTTCAAAGTCGACTCTTTCTTTTGAGAGACAATTGCTCCCTATACCCTAATTAACTATTCCCTACATTACTCCACTAATATAGTCCACTTGAAGGAGTGAATGAAACGATTGAATGAATTCGGACACATTAAACGATTTAATGACCAATTAAATAGGAAATTATACCTGTATGAATGAATAGATGATTGATTCAGCTGCGGGCGCCATCTCCTGGCGAGACGCGGGAATTCATTCAGCGCGCGACTCTCAGTGTATTATGGGTATTCTCTAGCCGTTGAGCGTGCATCGGTTGTATGCTCCTTATTGCGGTGCATTGTGGGATTGAATGAGTGCACGCAACATCGTCCACTATGGTTTCGGACACCACTACAAATGGCTGTCCCCTCAAATAGTGCCTTATTTAAGGGTATAGGGGGCGATTTCGGATACAGCCAATAACTTTATTTATGATGCACTTTCAGCTTTATAACTTTGCAGTCTGTTTACATTCACATACAGCTACATTACACAGCATGAAAGGTAATTTTCAAAAATCCGTAAGAGGGGCACTTTAAAAACTCACAGTGCAGGACTGTTTTGGACACTTAGCACCTGGTTAAACTTTACATTGCTTGTGGTTATATGTATGCAGGTTTTTGCACAGAGACTGTTCCTGAGAGTGGCACAACGTTTTAGTGCACTCGCAAAATAATTAAGATTTAGGGAGGAATTTTCCTTTGATGCAATGAGTGTAATAAAATATCCTGTGCAAAATCGATGGAAAATTCTTAACAAAGAAAAAAGTGACAAAGAACAAACTACATTAGTCAGGATGGAGGAAATTCAGCACATCATCACACAGTAAAATAGGAAACTTTCTGTTAACAAATTCACATATCACCTGTGGAGCTTGAATCTGTTTTACTGTAAAGTACATAGCATTTGATATAAATATGTTTACACTCTATTGTTGTACTTTTTCATATTTGTTCCAAAAGGGAAGTTATTCATTACTGAAACCCATTGTTTGCAGTATTTACAATGAATAATAACATCTTTGCCAAAAATTGTTGAGTACATCATAAAATGCTTCTTTAAATGCATGGCTGAAAAATGAGGCAACAGTTTATTTAATAAAAATACACACAATGATTAAGTAAAAACTGTTACTAAAGCTGCAATAAAATTGATCATGAGTGGAAAGCTGTACTGACAAACTATCCGAAGGAGTACATAGGAATTATCCAGTTTCTAAACAATATTATTGCTTTGTGGAAATAATAGCTCTCCTGAGCCGTATCCAGAATCTCATGTTACTCAAAGGGTCCCTGCTCCACTTCAGGTATGTGTTCTTTTTCAGATGCTTATGAAGACCAAACACTTTCTTAGTCTTCCTCTCTTCCACATCTTCCAGTATGATGATGATGATGTTGGCATTGCGTTCCATAATAAACCGGGACTGAGCCAATTCAAACTCAAAGCGACACCAGGCGCTATCAATGAAGTGTTGAGACACAACCACAATGACTTTACGACTGCCCATTATTCCTTCATCGATAATGTTGGAGGCGATGGACTTCCCTGCTTGAAAGTCCCGCATGTGAAGGCAAAGATGAATAGGTGGAACACCGTTCTCCAGATTCTCCATTAGTTCATTCATGACCCAGACTTCATCATAGCTGGAGAAAATCACAAATGCGTCATAAGAACATTCTTGTTGTCCAGGTGATCTGTAGCCTCTCAGTAGAATACAGCAATACTGAAGATAAAACTGGAACCTATAAGCCAAGACTGATAACACGACTACTAATGCAACAAAACATACTGATAAAATGATTGTGAGTCTTTTCTTGTGCACACAGCTGTCAATGTCAAAGTCTGTTGCTCTAAAATCTGAGCTTTGTGAAAAAGATTGACAGAAAATATTTTCTGGTTGCTTCAAAATGTTCTGGTTTTTGATAATCCACAAAATAAAATCTGTCTGGGAACAGGAGCAATCGATGGGGTTGGAGGACAAATCAAACTCTGAAAGGTTTGTGGGCAACTTTTGGAGAACATCAAGTGGGATGCTAGTAATGCTGTTTTTATCAACATAAAATGATGATAATTGTTTCAGGTTTGAGTGGGTAAGAAAATCTATAGCCATTAAATTGTTTCCTCTGAGATTCAAAAGTCTAAGCCTTTGAAGATTTTTAAAAGAGCTTGAGTGTACCTCTACCATACGACAGTATGACATGTCAAGGTGCTCTAGAACTGTAAGATTATTAAATAAATATCTTACTACATCACCCTGAAAATTATTGCCAGCCATCTTGAGAACATTAAGACTGCTCAGTCCATAAAAGCAATATATGTTAGTGAAAGTGATACCTGAATAAGAAACATCTAGATACCTCAAATATTTTAAGTTAGACAAAATAGAAAGGCATCCCATATCTACAACCTTTGTATGGTGGAAATCTAGAATCTCAAGGGAATCAAGTCCATCAAATGCTTCTACATCAAGATCAATTTCTGCATTTAGACTTAAATTCAAATACCTGATTTGAGGGGTGCCAGAAAAAAGTGTTGAGCAGCATCGTTTTAAAGTAATCCGATTAGAGCTCAGATCCACATACTGAAGCTTAGGCATGTCTATGAAGGTTGCAGCACTAAAAAGTTCACTGTTGTACGTAATTACTAGTTTTTCTAAAGTATGGAGATGTGACAGTTGTTTACCTGGCAAAATAGCTATGTGATTGGAAATCAAGTAAAGCTCCTTGAGTTCATGAAAAAATACATACTCCATATCACCAATTACACCATCCTTCACAACCACAATTGTAGCATTAATCATACAGGGAAAGATAGAAATTAGTTCATTAGGCCTATCACTAATATAATAATATACTTCCTGGAAAAAAATAGAGCAAAGGCCATCTAAAATATTAGCATCTGAGTATTTAAATTTGAAATCTCCCCTGAACTTTCCAAATAACAATTTTTTTACATTAAGACCATATAGAGCTTTTAGACCAACTTTCTGAGCAGCAAATGAAACAAAGGCAGATCGGATATCCAGCTGTCTGAGATAAACATCTTTGAAAGCTCCTGGTTCAATGTATAATAATGGATTACTAGAGAGAATCAAAGTCACGTTTCTGCCAATCTGTCGCAACACAACTGTGTGATCAGTTTTGATGATGGATATATTATTGGCATGTAGATCAAGTAAACTGAAGTCTTTAAAGGAGCTCATGAATGGAGGGAGAGACACGGACTGGATGTTATTTGTTCCAACTCTAAGTTCCTGTAGCTTGG
Organism: Hypophthalmichthys nobilis; assembly: GCA_037950665.1. NCBI lineage: Eukaryota > Metazoa > Chordata > Actinopteri > Cypriniformes > Xenocyprididae > Hypophthalmichthys > Hypophthalmichthys nobilis. Next base: position 27,922,763 of record CM075477.1, on the reverse strand, counting down.
TTAGGTTGTTCATTTGAAGCGGTAAGGACGCAAGACCAACATCCACAAGAACTAGTCTCTGTAGATTATGTAAAGAATTCAAGCATCCAGGCCCAAAATATGTAACAGGGTTTCCAGTGAGAATCAAAGTAGACAAATTCTTCACATTATAGAAAGTATCATTTTCAATGTGCTTGATGTGGCATCTGAAAGTAAACACATACATTCAATATTATTTATAGAACACGTTATACAACAACTGAGTATTAGATAGTAATAATATTGCTCACCTTGACAGATCAAGAACTCTCAGAAAAGACAAAACTGGGAATACAGTCTTCTGTAAGTGTTTCAAAACATTAAAACTGAAATCCAGAGTTTGAACAGATGAAGGAATACTTGGTGGTATGGAGCTGAGGTTTCTTCCCATGCATGAGTAGTGCAGATTCTCAGTAATCTAAAGCAATATATATATATATATCAACAGTAATAAAAACAGTAATGAAAAACAGATTTAGATTCAGAAAACTTACTTCAGTGCATGATTCTCCAGCAACTATGGAAAAACATATCATGAAAGCACTTATAGTGAAGAAACTCATTCTGAGTGATCTGACCGTCATAAAAATGTGAGTCAGACTTAGTAGCGATCTTTGAATATGAGGAACGAATGCCATGGTTTTTAACAATGGGGAACTATGGCTGAAAGGATGTCACAGAGAAGTAGGCTTGGGCTTAATTTTGGTAAATCTTGAATGAAGAAGTACCTTTCTGAATAGATGAATTGCAATATATTGAATAGCCTCTACAATTCATGTAAAATGAATAAGGATGAATTTATGTGTATATTTATTTGTATAGGCAACACTTAAAATCACTCTGGATCATCTGAACCTGAAAAGCCAGCAGGTACAGCATTGCAGAAGAAAAGTTTTGAGATAAATGGTGGCAGGACTACAGCTGTGCAGCATAATCAGATAGGTAAGGTCTGGTTTTACTGATGTTATAGAGCATGAATCTGCATGACGGTTAGTTGTTGAGATTCTGCAAAGTTGAAGTAGTTGTTGAATACAGAGTATTCTGTAATTATGTATTTTCTTATAATCATTGCATCACAGGAAAATTCCTTTGCTAAATCTTCATTATTTTGCTGGAAACATGTGTAATTAGGGCAGGTGCACTAAACAGTTGCACCACTTTCATGCAGTGTCATATACAAGCAGTTTAAAGATTAACAGCTGCTAAATGCGTGAAACAATCCTGCATGGTGGGTTTTTAAATTTACTTATTTCCAGAAGCCAGCATATTTTTAAAATTGCTGCAATAGGAGTGCCATGTATTTAATAAAGCATTTTTTTTTTCTGGTTGGCTTTTTAGCCAGCCGTTCAATCACAGTGGAGCAGGAGCGGGACAACTAACCACCATATTCTACATGTACAATGACTTTATTTTAGCAAGAATATTGCTGGTCTCCAAGAATCTATGTCTGTACCAAATGACATTCTCGGACTACCACAATATTATTATGAAAAATAATACTTGGAGGAACATTTCGTTCACTATTGGTCTACAAGGTAAGCAGCAGTCATAGCCAATGCCATTGCTAGCAGGGCCAAAGTTGGTGATGATTCTAGGGGCCCCCTTTGGGGTGGCCATGTGATTTCAACCAAGAAAGATCCGCAAAACGACTAAAAACGCTGTGTTATGCATGCCATAGTTGGTGATGTCACTTTGTAAAGAAACACTGTGTGCCTATAGACTGAACTTATACACATGTAATATGCAAATTTGAGTTTTTGTTGTTTACGCTGAGATAATAGCTGTATCGTTTTTAAAATCTTGTACTTTGAAACCTGTATTCAAAAGCTTGCTTTTTCAGGCCGCCTAAATGCCGTTGTCATGTAAATGAATGGCCAAAACACATAAGTTTTCTGTTTTAGTTGAAAACTGTCGGGTAAATGGTCCCCAAGTTATATTTTGCAGTTTAAACGACAAAGAATGATAGTAAGATTCAAAACAAAGCAAAACAGAGCTACAATCGTAACCCACTCAGCAGCGCAGGCTGGAACAAGAACTTTCCGGTTTATTCATTAGTCATTAGTTCCAGCTTCTTGTTTTTAGTCATTTATTCATTAGTCATTAGTTCCAGCTGCTTGTGTTTATGAGTCTTGTCACTGCATTTAGACGTTTTTGACCAGCAGGTGTCCTCATCGTCCTCACATTTATTTTTTACCATTAATGACTGTTTTAGAACAATATCCTCCATGAAAAATGACTCTGGGTCTCAGAGACCCCAGGTATAACATAAATAAATACTATGAATTTTCACATGCAAAGTCTTTCTGATTGGTTGGATCTGATACTGCTGTAAAATCAGCCACAAACAGAAGCAAGGTTACTATCCTTACCTGGATATCCATCACCTATTTCAACACTTGCTGTTTCAAAAATGTCAAAAAGTGTTTCAATAGTTCATGTGACTTTGGCAGTTTGATACACGCTCTGAACCACTGATTCGAAACAAAAGATTCTTAAAGCTTCAAAGCTTAATGAAGCAGTGTTTTGAAATCATCCATCACTAGATATTGTTGAATAAAGTCTTTTTTTTTTTTTTTTGCACACAAAAAGTATTCTCATCACTTTATAATGTTAAGGTTGAACCACTGTAGTCACGTGAACTGTTTTAAATGTGATCTTGCTGGAAATGGAGGTCTTGCTGTCATCGGATTTTATCAAAAATATCTTAATTTGTGTTCCAAAGATGAACGAAGGTCTGTGAAACGACATGAGGGTGAGTAATAAATTACATAATTTTCATTTTTGGGTGATCTAACCCTTAAAAGATTCAATATTACAAAATGACTAATGGATTTTCTTTAGGTCAGAGAAACAGATTAAAATAAATTGAATGGAAAGTGACTGAGGACCCTGACTTCCGTTTTAAAGCATTTTACTGACAGAATTCTGCAAAAAAGAATTATGGGAAATTTGAAAAACACCTAACATGCTCCGCACTGAAGGTGGCAGATTTTACTGTACAGCAACCGAGACCATTTTGAAGGCAAAAGAGTGGTAAGATATAAGGTACAGTAGCTAAACATTTAGTATCTGACAACTGTTTTACAATAGCAATGTTAAACGACCGACAGTAACTAATCTCATCTAATCAAACTAATGTTTTTGTCACATTTTGAATTTAAAATATTTGCAATAATAACGAAATTGTACACATCTCTTTTCAACAAAATTCAGCTAATAGCAAAAAACTATTTTTTGCCAAACAAATTCGTCATGAGCCAAAATTTCATAGAAATGAGTCGTGTTTGTACTGCAAAAAGTGTCATTAAATGACTTAAAGGGTTACTTCAACACTGGCAAAATGGGCTTTCGATAAAACATGGCTGCCTATGCAGTAAAAAAGTAAAACATATTTTGGAATCTGTGGTACCTGACTAGAGAAAACAGAAAAAAGGATGTTGTTTTCACTCTTGACAAATAAGTATGAAAACTTCAACACCCATGCACTGGGCATGTTGCTGTCCAAGGCCACCCCCAGACAGCCTACTGTGGGTATGCTTGACCAGAGTCAAACACCACCTTGCTGAAGTCTTCTGAGGCCAATTTTATCACTGTGAGAAGCAAGATGGTACCAATTACCTACTGTAGTTGTGTTTGTATGTCAAGAGAAAGTGAAAGAAACTGAGCAGTGATATGAGACACTTGAAAGCAGCACCAGTATAGGACATTTAGAACAGCTTCCTGTTTGGTGAACTCTGACCTGCCAATTTATGTAGTGCAGAGACATTTGACCAGCTGAGGATGGAAATGTAAGATTTTGCATGAAGCAAAGTGTGACCATGTCTTTACTTAGTGATTATTCCGAAATATTTGTCTGCTAATGACCAATCAGAATATGCAGGTTTTTGACCGCCCCAATTAAACGTGCTTCCAGCATGTAAACTAATGAAAATTTAGCAAAGGAATTTTCCTATGATGCAATGATTGTAAGATTCTAAGAAAAGATCCTGTGCAATATCTATGTAAAAAAAATAAAAACAAAGTGACAAAGACCAAACTATATTCGTTAATCAGGATGGAGGAAATTCAGCTATCATACATTTTTGCTACACAGTAAACTAGGTAATTTTCCGTTAACAAATTCACACATCACTGTGTGAAGCTTGAAACTGTTTTACTGTAAAGTACACAGCATTTGACATAAATATGTTTACTCTCTGTTGTACTTTTTCATGTTGGTTTCAAAAGGGAAGTTATTCATTTCTGAAACCCATTGTTTGCAGTATTTGCAACTAACAACGGCATCTTTGCCAAAAATTGCTGAATACAACATAAAATGCAATAATTCTTAATTAAATGCATGGCTGAAAAGTAAGGCACCAGTTTATTTAATCAAAATATATACAATGATTGAGTCAAAGCTGTTACTAATGCTGTTATAAAATTTATCATGACTGGCAAGCTGTACTGTCATACTACCTGAGAGAAACAATCCCTTTTCTAAACAATATTATTGTTTTGTGGAAATAAGCCGTATCCAGAATCTCATGTTACTCAAAGGGTCCCTGCTCCACTTCAGGTATGTGTTCTTTTTCAGATGCTTATGAAGACCAAACACTTTCTTAGTCTTCCTCTCTTCCACATCTTCCAGTATGATGATGATGATGTTGGCATTGCATTCCATAATAAACCGGGACTGAGCCAATTCAAACTCAAAGCGACACCAGGCGCTATCAATGAAGTGTTGAGACACAACCACAATGACTTTACGACTGCCCATTATTCCTTCATCGATAATGTTGGAGGCGATGGACTTCCCTGCTTGAAAGTCCCGCATGTGAAGGCAAAGATGAATAGGTGGAACACCGTCTCTCCAGATTCTCCATCAGTTCATTCATGACCCAGACTTCATCATAGCTGGAGAAAATCACAAATGCGTCATAAGAACATTCTTGTTGTCCAGGTGATCTGTAGCCTCTCAGTAGAATACAGCAATACTGAAGATAAAACTGGAACCTATAAGCCAAGACTGATAACACAACTACTAATGTAACAAAACATACTGATAAAATGATTGTGAGTCTTTTCTTGTGCACACAGCTGTCAATGTCAAAGTCCGCTGCTCTAAAATCTGAGCTTTGTGAAAAAGATTTACAGAAAATATTTTCTGGTTGCTTTAAAATGTTCTGATTTTGGATAATCCAGAAAATAAAATCTGTCTGGGAACAGGAGCAATCGATGGGGTCGGAGGACAAATCAAACTCTGAAAGGTTTGTGGGCAACTTTTGGAGAACATCAGGTGGAATGCTAGTAATGCTGTTTTTATCAACATAAAATGTTAATTGTTTCAGGTTTGAATGGGTAAGAAAATCTAGTCATTAATTTGTTTCCTCTGAGATTCAAATGTCTAAGCCTTTGAAGATTTTTAAAAGAGCTTGAGTGTACCTCTACCATACGACAGTATGACATGTCAAGGTACTCTAGAACTGTGAGATTATTAAATAAATATCTTACTACATCACCCTGAAAATTATTGCCAGCCATCTTGAGAACATTAAGACTGCTCAGTCCATAAAAGCAATATATGTTAGTAAAGATGATACTTGAATAAGAAACATCCAGATACCTCAAATACTTTAAGTTAGACAAAACTGGATGGAAATCTAGAATCTCAAGTCCATCAAATGCTCCTACATCAAGATCAATTTCTGCATTTAGATTTAAATTCAAATACCTGATTTGAGGGGTGCCAGAAAAAAGGTGTTGCACAGCTTTGTTTTAATTTAATCTGGTTAGAGCTCAAAACCATATATTTAAGCTTAGGCATGTCACTAAAGCCTTCATCACAAATTGGTTCATCGTTGTGTGTAATTATTAGTTTTTCTAAAGTATGGAGATGTGACAGTTGTTTACCTGGCAAAGAACCCAAGTGACTGGAAATCAAGTAAAGCTCCTTGATTTCATGAAAAAGCACATGCTCCGTTTCATCAATTAGACCTCCCATTACTACTACCTTTGTGGCATTAATCATACAGCGAAAGCTAGAAATGAACTCAGTAGGACTTTCCATAATGTAATAATATACCTCCTGAAAATTAATGGAGCAAAGGCCATCTAAAAACTCAGTATCTGAGAACTGAAATCTGAAATCATCCCTGTACTTTCCAAACATCAGCCTTTTTTACATTAAGACCATATAGAGCTTTTAGACCAACTTTCTGAGCAGCAAATGAAATAAAGGCAGATCGGATATCCAGCTGTCTGAGATAAACATCTTTGAAAGCTCCTGGTTCAATGTATAATAATGGATTACTAGAGAGAATCAAAGTCACGTTTCTGCCAATCTGTCGCAACACAACTGTGTGATCAGTTTTGATGATGGATATATTATTGGCACATAAATCAAGTAAACTGAAGTCTTTAAAGGAGCTCATGAATGGAGGGAGAGACACGGACTGGATGTTATTTGTTCCAACTCTAAGTTGCTGTAGCTTGGTTAGGTTATTCATTTGAAGCTGTAAGGACACGAGACCAACATCCACAAGAACTAGTCTCTGTAGATTATGTAAAGAATTCAAGCACCCAGGCCCAAAATATGTAACAGGGTTTCCAGTGAGAATCAAAGTAGACAAATTCTTCACATTACAGAAAGTATCATTTTCAATGTGCTTGATGTGGCATCTTAAAGTAAACACATATATTCAATATTATTTATAGAACACATTATACAACAACTGAGTATTAGATAGTAATAATATTGCTCACCTTGACAGATCAAGAACTCTCAGAAAAGACAAAACTGGGAATACAGTCTTCTGTAAGTGTTTCAAAACATTAAAACTGAAATCCAGAGAAGGAAGATGAAGGAATACTTGGTGGTATGGAGCTGAGGTTTCTTCCCATGCATGAGTAGTGCAGACTCTCAGTAATCTAAAGTTACAAAAATTAACAACAACAATAAAAACAGTAATGAAGAACAGATTTACATTTAGAAAACTTACTTTAGTGCATGACTCTCCAGCACCTATGGTAAAACATATAATGAAAGCACTTATAGTGAAGAAACTCGTCTTGCGTGATTTCTAGATTTTCTCTAACTATCATACATACACAAAAAATCTGAGCCCTTTTTGAGTTCATCTCATATGACAAATGAATGCAATGGGTTTAACATTTGGGAATTCTGGGCAAAAATACAATGTCAAGAGAAATAGGCCTGTGGTTATTCTGGTAAATCTTGAATTAACAAGTCATTTTTGGAATATCCCAAATGAATTAACAAAAAGAAACCATGTTTAAACAGACCAATTGAAAAAAACAAAATGTTTTGTAAAGAAACAACCTCCGAGATACATAAATTATTAATTATTAATACTGGCACATACGGTTTAATCTCCAGTAACAATGATTCTAAACTATCACCAACATGGGAAACCTGACTGCTCAGTTGAAAAACTACTGACCCTAAACTGAAATTCAGATTCAACACAGCTGTAGAGTATTAGAGTGTGGATTAGTATACTTTAAAGATACATTATATAACTTTTGGCACTCTAGTGGTTAATTAACAGTGTCTTGGGGAATAACATTGTTCCAGAGCTACTTCTCTCTATGTATATGTCGAGTCTCGCAGGTACTAGGCTACTCCACAGAGGTTGTCGTCCGGCCTGGTCTAAAACAGTCAGAATATAAACACTCATTATAGGAGTGCCATAGTGATTCAGAATAAGACAAAAACAGAGTTTGGAAGATGGATTCACAATGCACTCGCTCATTATATAAATTTTGTACATTTTGGAATAAGAGAGTACATTTAAGAATTAAGAAAATACCCACAACATGTAATCTTGCAATGAATTACTGACCAATGATGTATATGAGTTGCCAGCAGATGGCCCTGCACACAAATGACAAGGTCAAATCTACAATTATTGGCAACTTCAGTTAGAAACTTAAATCACTCGGCTACAGCGATAACCCAACCAATAATTCATCTCTTTTAGTCTTATCTTCACATATTACGTACACACACAAAAGAAAAAAAAAAAAAAAAAAAAAAATGAAGGTACAATTCCTTTGTGTGGGTGCTTAATTTTCCCCCATTTCCCTCCCTTTTATTACAGATTTTTTTGTTTTACCCCCCTTTAAATATTAAATCACCAATACGGTATCTTCCCCAGTGATGTGATAAATCTTTTTAACGTTAAATTCACTATATACACTACATCAGTGGTTCTCAAACCTGCCCTGGAGGACCCCCAGCCCTGCACATTTTGTATGTCTCCCTATTTCTGACACACCTATTTGAGGTCTTGCTGTCTCTACTAATGAACACATTAGTTGAATCAGCTGTGATAGATGAGGGAGACATACAAAATGTGCAGGGCTGGAGGACCTTCAGGACAGGTTTGAGAACCACTGCACTACATACAGTAGACCTTGATGGATGCAAGAAGGTACTATTAAAAAAAAAAAAAAAAAAACTGTATGAACCTGTTGATAGTCAACAACCTTTATTTATCCATATATGTGAGCCACTCAAAGATGGGGAATAGACAAATGGGACAAGAATTGACCATTATAGAGGGTAATCAACATATGGATCAATGGCATTGTAACTTTCTTTAACCTCTAATCTATGAAGAGGCTTGTTGACAGTAAATTAAAAGACATAAGTAACAGTGTAAACATTCATGTACAGAGAAGCAAAAAAAATAAAATAAATCAAATTAAAACATTGATTAGTATGTAAAGAAACAAAAAGGGAGCAGGAGCCAAAACCTTATTTTTTCTATTATAGCTCAGCATACATTTCTACACGGCATGCAATAAGGCACCTAACTAACACAATGAATAAACCTATGCTATGTGATGAAGCAGAATTGTTATTCAATGGAAAAGAAAGAATAGTTCCGATACAATGTTCACTCCCATAAAAACAGTATTCCTTTCATTTCCCTTTCAATTACCCAAACCTTATTAAAAAAATACATCCATTTGTAAAAGATTCTCCATACACAGAAATGTAAATAGAAAGCACAAACCCATGGATTAAGGTGAGAAGAAAACTATTTAAAAAAAAAAAAAAAAAAAAAAAAAAAAAAAAAGCAAGCTATATTTTGTATTTGCATTAAAGTATACACAATCTATTATTATTATTATTATTAAATGTTGATATTCTATACACTGCTGTCTGACTTTATCAACGGCCGAGAAAATCTTAAACTCAGTCCGCCACTGGTAGCAGGGAGAAGCACTAAAGACATTTAGGGGAACACTTTGGCTGTACCAAGTTTGCTTTGTACAACAAAATCAGCTATTTAATTCAGTTGTCCGTTGAAAACTGGCACCATGAAAGGTCAACCAAATTTCCCAAAAGAAAAATGTAAATATTATCTGATTTTGATGCGTTGACACTTTATGAACAAGATCTATTTTTCTCGACCCAATGTAGAAGATTAGATTTCTTGCCCCTCACTTTTGTGCTGCTCTCATGAGCAAACGTCAGGGAGTTAGTCAAGTTAATATGCTGTTAGGTTACAGACTCCATTGGTTTGCATCATAAGGGGTTTGATGATTAACATAGCCTTATATTTTGAAAGCTTGTTCAAAACTAGTGACATCCCCTGAAAGCACCATCCCACTTCACCGACAAGAGATGGATAAGACTAACTGGATCATACATCAAATATGCTCCGTTTTCAGAAATCAGCACTACTTACCTATACATATCTATATAAAAGAAATTCAACATATATTTACACGATATCAGTTTCTCAACCCATTAATGATGCAGAGATGGTTAAAAGATACAGACTAGGGGAGTGAATCGTTGCATCTAGACTATTTGCTTAAATGTCTGCCACTCAACCGACTTGACCTAATACTGTTTCAAGATTGTGCCAGGCTTCCATAAACTTCCAAAACCAGCTTAAAGCACAAGTCAGTGATGATGGAATCTCAATATGTTTTGTCTATGGTTTTAATCAAACACCAAGTTCCAGAATTACATATGAATCTAGTTATGAGCACATTACACAGGGGTTTTCAGTGTCAATCATACCAAATTGAAATTCAATCCTCTTTAAAAAGTCATAGGACTTGATTTTAGAACAAGTTCCTATAGAGCGGGACCACACCGACTTTCTGGATTTTCGTGCATCTTTTGCCAAACCCTTTAACATTACAAGCTGGCCTGAACATGGGATGAATGTTAGCACACCACTTGTGGTGGAAAGGAAAACAAGCTTATTGGTCAATATGAATTCTGTGATGCCTAGACAGAGAGGACGAATGATTGAAACCCTTTCCACACTGAGCGCACCTATATGGTTTCTCACTCTGAAGGATTCTCTGTTTCAAGATGGTAGTGTGGGGGAATCCCTTTCCTGTCGCAATAGCACTATAAGTCGACTTATCCTCCAAATGAACCCGTTGGTGTCTTGCGAGAGATGAGGGATGATTGAACCTCTTCCCACATTGAGCACAGGTGTAGGACTTTCCATCAGAATGAGTTCTCTGGTGCCTGGATAGCGACGACGAGTGATTGAAGCTCTTCTCGCAATGGTTGCAGCTGTATGGCTTTTCACCTGTATGCATTCCCCTCTTCATTGTAGTATCGAAGGGGAAATCCTTATCGCCCTGGGCATACATCTTGGCCTCCAGGTGGACCTTGTGGTGTCTTGACAAGGAAGAGGAATGGTTGAAACCCTTGTCGCACTGAGAACACCGGTAGGGCTTTCCACCCTGATGGACCAGCTGATGCTTCTTAAGGTGGCGTTTCCTGACAAAGCTCTTTCGACACTGGGTGCACTTGTAGGGCTTCTCCCCTGAGTGGATTCTCTGATGCTCTCTCAACGTGGCCGCTGCGGCAAAACACTTTCCACACTGGGTGCATCTGTGCGGCTTTTCACCAGCATGAGTCTTCTGGTGCTGTTTAAGATTGGAAGCTGTCGTAAAGCCTTTACCGCACTGAAGACATGTAAACGGCTTGTCATGTGCATGCAGCTCTTGATGTTTCTTGAGATGGCGTCTGCGCACAAAGCTTTTTCGGCATTGGGTGCATTTGTAGGGTTTGTCATCCGAATGCATTTTCATGTGCTCCCGGAGAGTGATGGCAGCGGCGAAGCTCTTGCCACACTCTGAACATCTGTGCGGCTTTTCCGGAGAGTGCATCATCTGGTGCGGTTTCAAGTTGAATGCGTCAATAACTCCTTTACCAACCATCTCAAGACCAGTGGTGTAACTTTTCTCTTTCATGTGAATCCTCATGTGACTTCTTAGGCTGGCTTCAATAGCGAAGCTCTCACCACAGTGGACGCAAATGTAGGGGTGAGTGGCTTTGTGGATTTCAAAGTGTTCGTGCAGATCAGACATGCAGTCAAAAATCTCGCCACACTCACTGCATTGCAGGCCATGGGCTTCGTGGATGATAACGCCATTCTCTGACTCCACCGTAAGCTCCCCTCCATGGTCAGACTCCACCTTTACAATATGTTCTCCACCACCCATCTCCGTCTTTAACAGCACCTCACCGAGCAAATGCTCATTGCCTTTTATTTCCGCGCTGCTGAAATACTGATGATGATCGTGGTGTATTTCAGATTTAATATAGTCATGGTCCGTCTCTGTTACCACATCCACACAGGTCACTGCCCCTAAATCACCATGAATGGCCTCCAGGTCAAGTCTTTTGTCCTCTTGAGTCATAATCTCAGTCTCCGCTCCATAATGCAAGTCACCGACTTGAGTATGGGCTATGACACACTCAGATCCCAATGTATCGAGACCTGGTGTGTCACAGTCAGTCTCTGACTCAGCCATCAGGACGCACTCCAGCCTGACGACTTCCGTCTTCCCGGTTAAGTGAAACTTAGCGTTGCTCTACGAGCCCCGCTTTCTCGCAAAGAAACTTGAAGGGGTGCCTGCCACAGGCTCAGTCAGATCTTGAGTCAGGAGCAGTCCTGCCTGCTGAAAGAAGAAACATTTTTAAACTCATCTGTATAATGATAAAGAAAAACATTTAACTTTTATCTTGATTTTACTACTTGAGATACCTTAAAAAATAAAATAAGACATGCAAAACATGCAGAGACTAAAGTAGTTAGTTTTCTATAAAGTAAATTATCAAGAAATCAATTGATGCTATTTCATGTGACAAAGAAACACAAAGCTTCAACTAAATGGGTAATAGGCAAGGTTACATGTCTGGCCATAAACTTGGAAAAAAAAAGGAGACAACAGAATAAGTTGATGCATAAACAAATCTAACAATCAACATCCTAAGGTAGAAAGGGTGTTGCATAGTTGAACAGAACTAGGAACTGAGCTATATACACCATAGCTTGCAAAAACATCTTATGTCAAAAAGAAAAAAATATATATATATTGTAAACAAATATTGAGCCTGATCTAGAAACAACCATAAAGCTAGTTAGCAGAAATATCAGTGGCTACAAATTGGCTAAGGTTAGCCTATGGGTAGTTTATATTTGGCTATCTTGACAGGCTAGGTATACATGAATATACAGTTCAGACATTCAATTCTCTCAAATGAGCAACACTAAACCACAGCCAACTCCTTTAAACATACCTCATATATAATAAAACAAAAAACCCATGTTTACAACTTTCACATACTGCTGGTTTGTCACTGTTGGCTAGGTTAGCTGGCTAAATAGCTGCTAGTTAGCTTCCTTGAGCATGCATTATCAGCTAACTAGCTGGCTAACTAGCACTATAGCTGTATCATAAAATGATAATGAATTGAAAAGCTGACAGACTGTCTTAAATTCGGCACTCCACTTGTCATTTTTTAGTCATACATACGCTTTTTAGTGCCGTACAGTCACGTAGAGACTGACTACAGCTTCTAGAAAATACAACGAGTTTACGGTGGGCATCTTGTCCGCCAGAGGTTGGAACAGCTAACTAGCTGTAAAATGGCCGCCGCGACTAGCTTCCGCCCCTAATGCAAGCACGCAGATGCAACACGCAACGTGAGGAAATGCAAATAAACCAGGTCATATCAATTGGTTCGTTTTATTGCTCGCTGGGAAGATGTGCTGTCATAGCTCTAAAAACTCAAGATTATCAAGACACAAGGCAAACGGCTCGAGTTAATGGCTAATCGCAGACGTACGCTATTCGTGAAAGCCCGGGAAAGGCGCCCCCCTTCTTACATAACGCGTTTTTGTTTTGTGGCGTCGAATTAAAAACTAAATAAACATGTACTCAACGTCTTTTATGGCTATATACGATTATTGAAATCATCAATATCAATTGACACGAGCACTGCGTTGCTATAAGCTGTGCTTATCATGCTATAGTCCTAGCCCATTTTTAGCTGTGTGAAACAAACATGGCCTGTCGTCCTGCTAAGCTGCCTCGCTAGCGGAACACTAGCTGCCTCCGTCGCCATTGCTACAGAACACCTCCGAACTTCGTGACGTCCACAATTCATCGCTAGCGTTGACCGAGCGCAATTTATTGCACTGCGTTCAAAAAAATGGTAAAGATTCAGCATACGCCACAACGTATGGTGTATCGTTAATTAAATAACAACATTGTATCAAATATAGCACGCTAGTTAGCCAGCTAAGTTAACTTGCAAAGGTATATAAAACCCTGACGCATATAAACATTAAACGGTTATGTATTAAAGAAACAAGTCCGACCTCTTTGCCCTTTAACGGCTTTTTTTTTTTTGCGAGATGCGCTGCTAGTAGTCAAAGGCCTGAAGATCTTCGTTCTGTTGCGTCTGTACTGCCTGGTTGCGGTTTGCACTCTGTCACTCTTTCTCTCTCCCTCCCTCCGTACGTACGTTGCGGGATGGCGCCGCGGATCATCTGGCGCCAACTATGTTGGAGCGCATGAGCAAAAAAAAACAAAGCGGTGAAGAAACAAGCGCTCGACTACCCCCTATAGTCCTGGCGGAAGGCACCTTCGCCTTCAGTCCCAATACAGTCTATGGTCCCAACCAAATTATATATATATATAAAATATTAAAAATAGGTCCACACTTTACGATTAGATTTAGTTTGTTAATGCATTAGTATCATGGAATAACAATGAACACTGCTTTTATAGCATTAATTAATCTTGTTAATGTTAGTTTCTACATACATTTCAGGTTGTATAAATTGATTAATATATATTATGAACTGACATAATTAAATAAACAATAATATATTTTATTAAAGTCACCATGAAATCAAAATGGAAAGGAATATTGCCATTTTTATTATAAAGGATTTATCAGTGAATAAATAAACTATGGCTGAAATTTACATGATCCCAAATAAAAGTATACTGTAAAAGAAAACTACAAATTACAGACTGTGAGTCATAGAGGTCAGTGTTTTTGATCTGATCTTCCTGCTCAAGTAGTTTAAAATGTCATGGTTAGCTCATCTAACAGAAAAAAACTGTATTAAATGTGATTAAAACATGGGTAGCACATCTTGTCATGTAGGGAACACCTACTAGCATATCTTGTGAGGGAGGAATAAACACTAATCCCAACATTAAAAGGATGTGAGGATATACTGTGGCCATCCTGAGCAAACATGGCTTCCTCAAAACAAACTGTGATCAGACACCACTAGGGTGCGCCCTTTCCCTTAAAAAGTTTGAAAAGCACAAGCACTATTGCTTTTTGACAATTTCTGAAAAGGGCAGAGATAAATACGTTGTTTTGGTATTTTATTGAAAACAAAAACACGAGACCTTGTTTTAAAATTAGCTTGTTATTCTTTGTCAACACTTTAAAGATTTTAAAACTCTCGAAGTGCCAAGAATACAAGACAAACTAGTTACATTAGACATATTCAATGTCACTGACCTCATAAATAACTGGTTTGTAGCCTACAGTATGCCTGTGCTGTCTTTTATGAACACATGTAGGAAGGTTTTGGCCTTTGTTCTCTGCCAGTGAGGCTGAATGAAACATGACACAGTCAGCCATCATTTAATACCTGTCATTCAGAAACCCCATCTGTTTAGCTCCTGCCTGAACCTGTAGCGCTTCTCACCTCAGCCACCTGGTTAAAAGTACTGGAATCAAACTATGTGTGGCTAGAAATGATTATAAAATTGTTGGGTACACGTCATATGTGTCCTACTATGTGTCTGTATCATACATCAGTAAGCTATGGCTACCTCTACTTGCTTTTGTCAGTTTGAATGTTGGATTAGCTGCAGGACAATCATGAATTTTACATGACTGTCAATGACAGGCAGTGGCATTGTAAAGGTAAGCTTTGTTGTAGCAAGTCAACTGACAAGACCACAAGTGACATTTTGATGAATTCACAAAGTATTCTTCACCATTACACTGTGCTGGAGGCCAAGCTGTTCAGTTGTAGAGATACAGATGAAAACTTTCAAGCTAATGTGAGGAACTTGGAGATTTATAGATGTATGCTTCAAGCACACATTATGATATTCATCTTAGATCCTCACCTTTATAGTAAGAATACATTCAAATGTATTCTTAACAAACATTGCTTGGTTTACAAATTACATTAATTACATTAAATGAAATGAAAATAAATGAAATTAAATTTAGATGATTTAAATGAAATTTAAATTTAAATTAATTTTAAATGAAATTAAATGAAATATTTGGGGAATGACATCTTCATGTCATTACATAAACATATGCCTTTAGTACACATACCCTTATTTCTATTGCTGACAGATTTATTCATATATTTTCACAAAGCCATGTCTGTTCCCCTAAAAAAAATGTAATTTAGTTTTGACCCCTTTGACTGTTGTTTACTTCAGGCCAGAAGTGTATCTAACAAGACGCCATTTTTCAACACTTTATTTCCGCGAAATACCCGCCATTTGTATATAACTAACAGAGGACTGACTTGAGCAGATAATTCCTTGTAATGTTCAGGCTTTCTCTCTAAACAACAAAAGACCAATGTACAAAATTATGTTAACAAAAAAAAAAAAACCCTTAACATTTTTAATCAGTTAAAATGTAAAACTGTTCTGAATTAAGTATATAAAAAGCACAACCTACATTCCATTCCTAGTTTTTGTGTGGGGAAGGGTATTTACATTTGTTGGATTATATACATTTTTTACATGATATAACTATACCCAGATGCTGAGCTAAATTTTAATGTTTATACATTCATGACAGGTGTAAGCTTGAGCAGTGAACTCTGAGGGTGAATGCCGTTGGAGTGGAGCTTTTCAAGGTTCTGCAGGAAGCCACGATGCTTCAGTCCATTAAGAATTGCTGAGTTACTGGACGTTACACTCATATGTGTCCTGCAAATAATCAGTGAAAAGGAAAATATTTAATCTGGAATGAAATAATCTGTAAAACTTGCAGATATGTACGCTACCTCTAAATGTAAGTAAATGGAAAGTTTTTAAATTCAGGCAACCATGAACCCTTAAACTGTACTTTGTACTAAGTTTGATTGCAGTATGAATACTTGAGAGTAAACTTTCAATTGTAAAAACATTATGGCCTGGTTTCACAGACAGGGCTTAAACTAAGCCAGGATTAGGCCTTAGTTCAATTAGGGCATCTAAGTAGCTTTTATGAACGTGCCATAGAAAAAAACATTACTGGTAACTGGTAAGCATCTTGAGACAAAACAATGGCTCTGACATATTTTAAGATATGTCAGTGCAAGTTACTTTCAGTTAAAACAGCTTAAACATGCATTTTAGTCTAGGACTATCTTAAGCCTTGTCTGTGAAACTGGGTGTATATTTGTGACCCTGGACCACAAAACCAGTCATGAGGGTCAATTTTTATTTTTTTTTAATTTATAGGTCATCTGAAAGCTGAATTAATAAGCTTTCCATTGATGATTGGTTTGTTAGGATAGGACAATATTTGTCAGAGATACAACTATTTGAAAATCTGCAATCTAAGGGAAAAAAAATGAAATATTGAGAAAATCGCCTTTAAAGTTGTCCTTAGCAACGCATATCCACTCAAAAATAAAATTTTGATATATATTTCGGTGAGAAATTTACAAAATATCTTCATGGAACATGATCTTTACTTTATATCCTAATGATTTTTGGCATAAAAGAAAAATCGATAATTTTGACCCATTCAATGTATTGTTGGCTTTTGCTACAAACATACCTGTGCGACTTATGACTGGTTTTGTGGTCCAGGCTCACATTTATGGATCAAACATATATCTCAGATTAATGACCTTAGACTAACCTTGGAGAGTCAATCCCACTGTCTGCTGTGTAACTCTGACTCTCTGTGGTTTCTCCTGCACAGGCCCCTGTAGGGTCATTCAGTTTTGCACTGATGTTCCCAGTATGCTCAGATGTCTCTGTTGTGCTCTGATGGCAGTCCTTCAATTCTTGGTGACTGATCCAGTTGTTAGATTTGCCAGCATCAGCTTCATCTGCAGATTTATGTATGGTCTCAGAATCAGACTCCACTTCACTTGTCTGACAGTAGTCAAAAATGCTGCTTTCCAGGGCTTCAGTATGTTCATCATCTGCCAAACTGGATTCATGTAGTCTTTTCCTCAGACACTGGACCTCTTGTCTGGGGCTAGCACCTTTCTGAAGGATCTGGTGATCAGAGGAATGCCACTTGTATTCATGCGGCCTGTGTGTGGTTCTGGTGGGTTTGTGATGAGCATGTTCCTCAATAAAATGGCCATCCCAGCCACCATCTGCACAGACAGACTCATGGTAACGAGCTACATTGGTTTGTGATAGCTCACAGTCAAGTATGCATTCCTCGTTTAGGCAGACAGAGCTACAACCATCCTCATCCTCCACTGCTTTCTGATAGATGTGATGTTCATCATCTGTATACACCTCACTCTCAGTCTGGCTTGTGTTTCTGTCCAAGGTTTGACCATCCGGCAGCTGATGGCTAGTTACGTTGCCAACTTGCTGGTGCGAGGACAGCAGATCAGGACGGTGATGAGACTCTTCTTTACTGTTAACTAGATGTAGGGAAAGTCTACGTTGAATTGTAGGTTTAGGCCACGAGAGGGGTACTTCTGTTGTATCACAATGTGAAGGATTATCTACAATGTTATTTTGGTCAGGAACATGTCTCAAGTGTCCATCCTGATGTTTCATTTCTTTTAATCTGTCATTTCTGAACTCTCTGCTTCGGACTTTATTCTCTCTCAGCTTAATTTTGTCCTCTATCCTCAATGTGCTGCTCTCAGGGTAGGCCGAGCTGTAATCTCCACAAAGCTCTTGAATTGGTTGAACATCCAGAGTGGAGTCCACAGTTGGTGCTCTTTCATGGACCTGTTTGCAAGGTGCATCCTTCAATGTGTGAGATTTCTCTACGCTGTCAGCCATTGCTTTGGCCCGGTGAGGATCCCAGGATTTTGACCTGTGACCTGGTCTTTCCCGCCGTCCGGCGGTTGGAATCTTGGCTTCTCTCCTCCTTTGTTCTTTATGGTGGATGTTTGTTTCCACATCTCTTCCTGGCAGTCCTAAAAATGGGTTGTCTATCCGTTTCTTGTAGACACATTTTGGATTCAGAATGGTACTCTCTACATTATTGTCAGGTTCATCCAAAGCAAATTCTGCTCTGAGGTGAGGCATAATCTGATCATCTTCCTCTAATTCTTTAGCACATTGGAAAGTTTTATCCTTTGCCCTTTGTTTCTCTTTGGATGAAGGTCCTCTTCTCTTGCTACGAGTAGCTCTAGGGGCTAATTTCTTCCCCACGGCCTTTGAGGTATGGTGCCTCTGCTTAGCAAGAAGAGCTTCGGTGGAAATACCCTTGTCCACAGCTTTCTCTGTGCCTCTCTCAGCTTTCTCCTCAAGCTTCTTCATAAGAACTGTGTGCTTTACTAGATTGTCCACAGTCAGCTCTGGGTTGATCCGTTTGATGATGGCATGTTCTAGATCCCTGGGGAGGTTGTTTAAGTCATCCTCATCCCTGACAGGCCATTCCTCTGGTGGGAATTGCCCAGAGAATGTGGCATACTCTTTTTTTGGTTTGCTGTCCTTCTTCCCTGTGTTTCGTCGGAAGAGGTTAAGCCCAAATTTGCGGCCAGCTTTCTCCTTGTCCTTGCGGGTTGTGTTGGTGGATTTGCTAATCTCACTGGCCTGGTAGTCTGCTGCAGTAGATGTGGACTGGTGCTGAATGGAGGGTTTGTGTTCTTTGGGCCACTTGAGGCTTTTCCCAGTGCACTCACTGATACTGATGGATTGATGGTCTTGGACAGATGGAGGTACAATGGACGGAGGGGTGAAGCAGCTGCAGGACTTACAGTGGGCCAGGACAGGCACCTCACTAGAGGTGTCCATGCAGCTCTCGTTGCTCACCAGGTACGTGATGGGAGGTGGTGACGGCAGGTCAATGTCGCCAGAACTCCACCAATTCCTCTCTTTCACCATGTTATTGGTGATGAAGTATGTTTGAGGGGTGACTACAAAGTAGCCCTCACCAGTGTGATAGATCTTCCTCTCCTTAATAAGTGTTCCCAAAGCATTATACAGGATGTCTTGAGTGGGAATGGTCATTCCTACAAAAAAAATTGTTGGTGTAAATATAGCCATAATGAAAATGAATTACAATAAAAATGTAACAGATATATATACGATGTACAGATAAGTAAAACATTGTGCAATATTGTGCTACCTGGGTGTGCTTTCATCATGTGATTGATCAATGCTTCCTGGTTTACAACCACATTGGCGGAATTCATGTCTGATATGACAGAGCACAATATTTCAGACAGTGGAATAAACTGAGACTGGGAGATTGGTGACATCTGCACAGGGGACAGATCACCTATAGAAAAAAAATATATATAACATGGTTAGTTGGAGTCACTATCATTTAAAACATGTAATTTACAATATATTTATATAAAATGTTCTTTAATGGATATAAAATTAAGAGACTCTGATAGAAACTGTTAATTTAAAGCATACGAGGCAGTCTGAAGTCTGCTTATGAAGAAAGACAAAATGACCCTTAAAGTCATGACAGTGATGGAAAACAACAAACCCTAAAATCCAAAGAGGTCTAAAGTTCAATCAGGAGTGTGATTGAATGATTTTCATTAAACAGCTTAATTACAGGTGGAGTATTTCAACCAATACACATGAGAAAATATGTACAGCTAAATCTCTAATGAATCTCTTTTCTTCTAAAGACTGGAGATGTTTTTTTTTCCCCAAGTCATTTTTTTTGTATCTCTGAATTGCTTTGTAGCTCTGTGAAAGTGAATACCACAGGCATTAAGCTTTTCAGGTACTTGGAACATTTACTTGTCCTAAAGCGTAGATTGCTTGTTGTTCCACAATATTTCCACAAGCGGGCAAGTATTAATGTCAAGCCCTATAATGCATTTTCCACATCTAATGCATTTTGAAACATTTCTGTTTTAAATACTGATCAAAAGCAAGTGTTTTCTTCAGTTATCTGTGATTACTGAGAAACCCAAAGTCTTGATTATTAACTAGGGATGGCTAGATTAATTGAACACATGCCAAAAACCGACTTTCCATTCTGTTGTTGATTAATTAACCCAGACCAGGTAAGACAAACTCTCAAACTCACCAAACTCACACCAACCTGGAAACATTATTGGTTGATTCAGATAAATACAACAGCATATTTTGTAATAATATATATAATGTTATAAGAATACAAAGGTGAGAAAACACTCAGTTACCTCAAGTTTTGTAAAATATAAAATATAATTTTTACTATATTACTAGATTTTATATACACAAAAGTAAATGAAAATCATGTTTTACAAGAAGCCACTCCTATTCCTGAAATTGCGGTTTTAGCTTCATTCATCTGCTAGTTCCCATTAAATTTCTGACTCTCTCACTTAGCAACTAATCCATTCTTCTTTGTTGTAAGAGCACTCAGAGAGTAAGACGAGTGCTCACAGTAAGCTGAAACATGCCTTTGCTCATCGCTTTCCACTTTTGACACTGTTTTTCATAGGAAAAACATCCCGTCTAAGGTCTTAAACAGGAAACATCTCATCTAAGGTCTCTGGCCACATGTAGTCTGAGAGGTGTAATGAGAGGAAAACCTGATGCATGCACTTGATAAATCCATCCTTGTCTTCCTTTATTTTCAGGAAGGTGGTGTAGGGAACAGCACATCCTTAGGTTGTCTTTGGGATGTATATAATTGTTTAGAAGGTTTAACAGCAGAAACTACTGAACAATAAAAATCTTTTTAGGAGTAAGTGTGCTTCAAATAGTCTTTTCAGAGAGAAAGTGGGAAATGTTTTGCACAACAATTGAGTTCCAGCTCCAATTGAGCTGACGAAGGGCATGTGGTTTTTACGAAGGACACATTTACCCTTAATTCCCCTCTCCAGGGAAATACCCTGGGCTCATTGTATCATGAAGCTGCTCTGACAACATTAAGACTTTTGTCACAGGAATACCTCACCAGATACCATGGCAGCCATGTCACACTGCAAATTCTGGCAAGGAAGAAGTAGAAAGGGAGTGGGACCAGTCTCTTTGATTGCAAATTACAAATGAATATAAAAAACAAACAGTGGTTGACTTAGGAGCATAAATTAATTTGAGTAAACAAGATTTGAAAATCACATGTGAATGTCTTGTGCATGTCCTGGCTACTCAAATACTCACTTTGTCTTTATCGCATTACCCTACAGCACTTGCCATTCATCACAAGTAATAGCAGGCACCTTTCATGATACTGAAATGTCAAACAAGGTCACAAAAATAAACTGTAATAGTAAATAAAGGCCATCATAAATTAGAAATAAAATATGGAAAATGAAACAAAATTTTTTTTTTTTTAAAAATACATTTTTAAATATTTTTAGAAATGAACATTTTTAGTCATGTGATTTACAACCTAGAAGACAATCTGTGAACAAGACCCACAAAATATATACATAACTTCATCCTTTATTATGTAACAATATTAAATTATTATTTAATATAGTGGGTAAATCTAAATGTAATCTATATCATATCACCACACACATAAATGGTTTTGTTTCAAATGTTAATAGTCAAATAGGTCAATTTGTTAGGATTGAGTTTATAAAGGATCTTTTAGTGGCTATTTTAAGAGAACCACAGAAATACCAATATTTATGTTTTTGATTTTTTTCAACCAAGGGATTGTCAAGGGGCAGATAGATTAACCAAAACAGCTTAATTATTGTTTGAGTTTCTGATTAAAATCAACCTGGTCAGCCGTGGACATCAACTTCACAGAATCCACAGAGGTAATTAACGTGCTGAACCTGCTCTGTTGATTCAAGCACCACACATAAGGTGCTCTTCAGTGATGAATGAGCTTGTACTAATAAATACAAGATTTGAATGTGGTAAGGGTTATTCCTTAAAACAGCTGTAACCATTACCTGCATTATACTCTCTGAACCACTTAGTGGCTGGAACAACAAAAACACACAGTGGACTGTGATCCTTCGAAAGAAGGCGGGAAAGAAAAAGTGAATTAAAGGTAACTTGATAATGCCACACATGTTGTTTAACTCCCTATAGGCAACTTCCTGCCTCTGAGGAATTCTGTGCTTCATGGGTGGCTGAAATCACATGCTTTTCTAGGTGTCACACATAGGCCTGTCATGATTATTGATTAATCATCAATAAACTATTTGAGAAAACAGCGATAATTGTGACATTTAAATTACAATCATATTTTTCCATCCAAATAAGGGAAAATTAAGATCTTAATTAAATGCTTGATATTGTGTCTCCTTTTCCAGTGTGGTATAGGGAGAAACAGAGGAGTCATAATCTGGCAGAGGACTGCATTATATTATATTATATTATTATTATATTATATTATATTATATTATCTTCACAGCATTTAAGTAAATCATATGGGCATACTTTATTATAATTTCTAATCAGTGGTGGGTGTAATGCATTACTAAGTTATTAATTACTGGAAATTTAATTACTTTTCCCTTGAAAAAGTAAAAAATTCGGTTTCACTTTATTTGGTAACACTTTATTTTACAGTGTCATTGTTCCATATGTTACATGTATTTACTGTAGTAATAACTAGAAATTATGCATAATTACATGCAATTAACCCTAAACCAAATCCTCATCCTAACCCTAACCCTATTGTAAGTACATGTAGTTAATTGTCATTACTCAGTACTTAAATGTATAATTACACTGTAATACTGACACCTTAAAATAAAGTGTAACCCTTTATTTTAATGTGTCCCTATTACTGTGTAATTAATCTAATAAGTACTAAGTAATATTATATAACTATTATATTAATAATATTAAATAACTACATGTACTTACTTTAGGATTAGAATAGGATTAGGGTTTGGTTTAGGGTTATTTGCATGTAATTATGCCTAATTGTGGTTATTACTATAGTAAATACATGTAACGTGTAACGGACACATTAAAATAAAGTGTTACCAAAAATTCAAATTCATGATTGTGACAGGCCTAGTCACATATTAAAATGCTCAATTGTCTTAAATATGTTTTTAACAAATACTGAATATAGTATACTGAAGATTTCAAAATCAGGAAAAATTAAACTAAATACTATTTTTGTAAGTTTACAATACAAATATGCCTTTTACAAAGCCAACTCAACACTAAAGAAAGTCCTGCATTACACAGGTGGAAACACTAATATCGCACGCTTTGTAAGCCCAATTATTTGAACATTTTTATGGTGAAGTTCCCTTTGCATAGTAAAAAAAATGTCTGAATGACCTCAGAAGGTCAAGAGGTCAATTATCTCATAAAATGCCACTTTCAAGTTCACCACATTCAAGTTCATGGTTCAAGAAAATCAGGAAGAGAGAATGACAAACTTGTGTATAATCATAAAAATCAGCATGCACTAAAAGGCTTTAGCTGAGAAAGAAAATAGGTTTGAATTAGAAAAAGATATGCCCTATTCAAATAAAAAATAATCTCTTGGTGGTGACTTTGACTTTGAAAAACAACTTTGCAAAGGGAAACTTGCACATCCTCCCCCCGAAAGTTGTCTTTCCGATCACCATGCCCAACCAGCAGCAACCTGAAAGTTATGAGGTACTTTAAAAGACCAAGCCCCAACCTCTTAGATACCTTTCAAATTTGAAAACACAAAACATAATGCCCTCTATCATAACATTACTTCAGTACTTCAGTACTTTAAAGCCAAAAAATTATGCATGCATGATAACATTTTCATGCAGATATCAAAGACATGCAAAAACAAGGTGATAGATCTATGTCTCAGTCACATAAAGCTTCTGTGGAGATGGTTCAGTTCCACTTGAGTTCTTCTGCTGGAACTGAAACATTAATCACAGTAATTGTTCATGACTTAAGACAACACCAGTCACTGCCCCTAAGGATGCTCTAATAACACGAAAAATAATGAAGCAAGCAGAATCATGTGTTGTTTTTGGGCTAGCTTCAGTTCAATATTCAGTACAGTATGTGTGTTCTCATGCATGCACACATTCATTTCAGTCTTTGTTTTCTCAGCTTTGCATGTTGTTGGTGGACTAATTGAAATGTTTTTGTGCTGTCATTAGTGGCTGAAGGGTTCTCGGTCACACCTTCTGCTATGAAGGCTTTACAACATTTTGCCTGCCATGTCAGGCTAATAAATCCAAAGAGGCCCTAAACATTTATCCCTTTTAACCACTAACAAACATTCTGTGAGAAGTGTGTTAACTCTCAAGCATGTGTCTGGTGTGGTTTTGAAATGAACCACCTGTGTTAAATGTTAACCATGTCAAATGTTACAAGGGAAAAATGAAGCTCTTCTACTGATCCTCCTACAGAGGCATGATGGATGAACTCACTCTCTGGTCCGTTAGACTGATTAAAAGGGCCACTTTACAATGTTGACATGCTTCATGATACTCTGTGGACTTGTGTATTGATTAACAGAAGAAACTGCCTCACGCTGATAACACTGCTGACGAAATATGTCTCCACGTTTATGTTGTCATTTTGAACAAATAGTATGCAATTTGTGGGTAGTACTTTCTATCATCATACAGCCATTATTGACACTGACAAACTCATGAAGTAGAGCAAAAACAAGTGACTAAACCAACAGTTGGGAACCTATGGCTCGCAAACCACACCTGGTTCTTTGGCAAAAATCATGTGGCTCACAAGGTCTCGCACTCGTCTTTACCAATAAATGATTGATAAAAAATTAGATGCATCAATAGAGTTCAGCTTTCTGCAGAAAAAGCAACCAATTACAATTCTTACTGAAGTGAATGAAAAGAAAAGTTTAAAATAATAATATATTTCAAGTTGTACAGGAAAGTGCACATTCAAACAGCTCCTGCACATCAGATTCAAGCAGCTGCGTAGCTTGTTTGTGATAATGGTGAAAACTATTTTTAGAACAGCAGTGAAAATGTAAAAGCAGGCTATATATGTATAAAAAGTGACTGGTGCTCTGCTGTGCCAAGAGACGTTTCACGGGTACTTTCGCTTTTGCCGCAGAGACCTTTTATGTCCTATTTATGATAATCCGCGCAGCTTTCAGTGGAGGATACTGTTTGAAGTTATTAATAACGAAACATGGATAACTGAGATAGTAAAGAGCAGGACGTGATTTATAATAAAATTAAATATTAAAAGCACAATAAGCTGTGAAAGAGAACTGATTCTGCAACTGACAGGATGCTTTCTGTGCGCGCGCTCCGAGCGGAACACGGACAAGCCACAGAAAATGTCCAAATGCCGTCTTGGTGAGTATTCACGTAAACAGAAGAGGATTTATGTGACTCAGGTGGTAACTTAACTCAACCTCACAGTGAAATCTCTGCACAATGTATTCCATATTGCAACTTATTTATTGTTTGTTGCATATTTGGTTGCTTTTAGCTGTCTATGGACATATTAATACTTACTATTATTGAAATGTTATTGGAAATAACTTGGAAAACTGGAAATTGGAACTTTTTTTAATATATATATATATATATATATTTATTTATTTTATTTATTTATTTATTTATTTTTTTTGCTGTGGTTCTGGAAAAATGCATTAACTAAAAATGAAAAATTGGCTGTTTGGTCAAAAAAGGTTCCAGACCCCTGGACTAAACCAAAATTTTGACTTTGCGAAGAGTCACAAAAAGCCACAACAACTCGCTTTCCTGAATTAGAGAGAGTAATGTTTTGCACATCGCATATTGTATCAGGTCTCATGAAAGGAGGTCATTATCAATTGGCAACATATCTCAGGTTTCAAGGCAAAGGAATAGGGACCCTTTTGAAGCTGATGCAAATAGGCCATGTTACCTGCCACAGGAAAAGTAAAAGTATAGGCCTTTTGGTCTATAGAGTTGGAGTAACAAATACCATTTATCATGAAAAGCAATGTGTTTGGAATAACAATGTCTACACTACCATTCAAAAGTTTTGGGGTCAGTAAGTTTTTTTTTTTTAAGAAATTAAATACTTTAATTCAGCAAGGATGCATTAAATTGTTCAAAAGTGACAGTAAAGATATGTATAATGTTACAAAAGATTTATATTTCATATAAATGCTGTTCTTAAATTTTATTCATCAGAATAGTCATCAGCTTTGCCATCACAGGAATAAATTAACTATATTAAAATAGAAAATTAATTATTTTATAATTAATATTGTAATAATATTTCACAATATTACTGTTTTTAGTGTATTCTTGATCAAATAAATACAGCTTAGGCAGGCAAAAGAGATTTATTTTTCAAAAACCGACCTCATACTTTTGAACAATAATGATATTCTCTCAATGAAATTTGTGATTCAATCACTGAAATACATAATCATGTATAGTCATAGTCATGCATAATTATATGCATTATAAAGTAAAATTAAAAGCTAAAACTATAGCCAAAAGGTTATCCTGATCGTCTGTCTATTATAACCTTTTCCTCATCCCTCAATGAATGTCCAGGATACAGATTCATGATTTGCTTGCTTGTTTCATTCTAGTTTTACTACTAGAAGTTAAAGGAACCACAGTTTACAACATTCTCACACCACTAATCAAGTTCCATGCTGGTAATTTCCACCAGATGAGAATCATTTCCTCTGACCAAGGCTGAGCTACATCAGATTTTAGGTTTGAAGGCGCTTCACATAGTGAAGCTTAATCTTAGCTGCAAACAGCTTTCCTGCCAAAAGCTTACAATATCTTGATTTCAGTTAAGTAGGAGCATAGAAATGGGTTAGTCAGGTCAGGTCTACTCAACAGTACACCATTTTTACCTCATATGAGGAAAGTACAGTCCACTAATTGCAAACACATTAGCTGCAATGCTTAACAGTAGGAGAACGGCATAATCTTTTCATTTGTTTGTACTGGCCTAGATCTCCACCTGGCTGTGAACTATACTTAAATATGTCATCCAGCTTAGATTTCATCAAGGATTGACTTCCTGTGTAATGGAAAAAGGATGCTGCAAGCAATATCTAACATACTATAAAACAAAGGTCAGATTCTGAAATATATATATATATATATATATATATATATATATATATATATAGGGAGATGCCTTCAAATCAGGACAGATAAAGGGAAATCCATTTCAGCAACATTCAAGGAGACATGACGAAATATCTCCGGATCACTCATGCACACAGGAAAAAAACCCACAGACAAGCATATATACATGCCAACACACACTCACGTGTTCAAAAAAACAGTTCCAGAGTTCCCAATCTGAAAATGAGAAGTCTTATGTGCTGTGTTTGGACAGCATTTAGATGGACACATGAATTTGTGGATGTGGATATAATTGAAGTCACAGGAAGAGAAGCATTTTTCAAATGTTAAATTAGTGTCAGCAGACAAAGGGACAGAGAAGAGCTCTATGAAGGAAAAGGAAAAGAGCGTCTTGTCAGGGTTGTTTAACCACACTGATGGATAAAGGATATACATGATTTCAATGGGTGAAAAAAGCAGAAGTCTGGAAGAAATACACATGGCTGCACATGGAAGGGTGTTTGGTTATCTTGGAAAACATTCCATTGGTTGCTTTCTTAGAAACCAGATCCAGCTCCACCTTTATCTCCCAAAACTGGGCATGTATATGACTCCCTTTTATTCTGACCACATGGATAAGTTAATTTACTTAAATAAACAAAAAAGCTTTCACATAAATAAACATTTCTGACATGTTTATACTGGAGCCTCTGCCTGTGATGAAACTTTAATTAAATATAGTAAAAAAAAAATGACAATAGTTTTCTGTGGATCTATAAAGCACATGGATTATTTTATTTACTTTAAAAAAACTTTAAAAATATTAACCAACATGTTTATTCTGGAATCTCTGCTTCAGAAAATACTGTTTTAATTTAATTTCAAAGGTCCAAAATTATAACATAAACATAATATAAAGCATGTGGATTAATTTATTTACTTAAAAATTGAAATAAATGAATAGCAACCCACATGTTTGTCCTGTCTTCTCTGCTTATGATGACACTGCATGTCATTTTTTGTTTAATTTAATTTAAAAAGTATGGAGACCCACACATGACATCCAGGAAAACAAAAATAGTACGCTAAATTGTGCGCGCAATTTACTAATTCGTTACCTTGATTTGCTAAATCATGAGCACGATTTATAAATTGAGGGAATGAATTAGTAAATCGTGCGCACAATTTAGCAAATCAAGGGAACGAAATAGTAATTCATCTGCACGATTTAGTAAATCGAGGGAGCGAATTAGTAAATTGTGCGCACAATTTACTTCTTGCATGTCATGTGCGGGGCTCCGTAAAAAAGTTATTTTATTTTCAAAATTATAGTTTACTGTGTAATTAGTAACAAGCCACATGAATTATTCTATTTACTCAAAAACAGAAAATCTTACAATAGTTTTTTATGTGTAAGCAAATTTCTTTCTTGCTTTTATTAGGTTTTTCCTCAAGTGAAAGAAAGATATGCTTTCATGGGAATAAGAAAGCTTTTGTTCTTTTACAAACACATGTTGGCTGAACTGTGCCTCCTCTGTTTATGGTGCACACCTGGAAGTGTTGTGGTCAGCAATGACATCTTTGAGGAAAGCACTGGGGAGCAATGACCTCTGGTGCCTTGTTAACCAAGAGGGCAACTTTCAATGCATGAGAACCACAGGGTGTTGACCTCGGGATAAAAGAGTCCAGCACGACGCCATGTCAGGGCTAATGAGCTGAGATCTGAAAGATGTGGTCTATACTGCATAAACCTCCAACAAATCAGTTTGCTTTGATAGAGGCACTCCAGAGAACATGTATATGTTCACAGTTAGGTTTAAAGATAGCATAAATGTGTAACAAACATGGTTAAAAAAATTAAGCTAAACCAGATGACATAGTATGTTATTAAACATATCAGTGATTAATTGTGCGTAACCCTACTGAACACCTCATTAGAACTTAGCGTAGATGTTATACCCAGCTGAGGAATGACGGCATGATCCAAAGCTCCTCAATAATGCAGAGATTTCAGCCATTGTAAGCACCTCAGATTTCAACAGACAGCCGGAAAAGGGTGAGGCAGCCTTGAATTTCTTGTTTCTGTTTTTTTACAGTCATCATCCTAAACCACTATAGCTCAATGCACATTATTACTATGCCTCCAATTTTATACAGCTTTACTTATAAATGATGCATGGAGAATTCTAGTTCAAGGCCACAGGCCGAGAAGCATCTGAACACATCCAAGTCCAGTTTCTGTACTGCATTACTAACTGTTCAGCTTTTCATTTTTAGAAACCTGCCAGTTAACTTGCTTTATATTTCTTATACACCTAAAGGGGTAGTTCACCAAAAATTGTGACAACTGTGTCAATATCTTCTTTTCTCACCCATTTGCTGGCGTTCCCAAATGTTATTATTTCTTTGAAACATGCCATCTTTATGTCCTCTTGTCATATAACATCAGTTCATAATGAGGGGCAGTCAAACATAAACATAAACATAAACATCAAAAATAAAACAAAAATTATCATAAAAGTAGTCCATGACCTGTTCACTTTATTCCAAGCTGTCATACAGTAGCTTTGTGTGAAAAAACAAATTAACCACATTTGCGTCTAACCCATGTTAGCGTTCAGAATTCAAAAAGCATGTTACGTTCTATTGACATTTTGGCTAAAATTATGACAACATGGCATTTTTGGATGTGGACACAGATGCAGGCTAGATAAAAGTTTAGTGGAGGTGAATATTTTGTGCTCCACTTAAATAATAAGAGCATGTAGGTTTGGAATGACATGAAGGTGAGTAAATGACGACAGATTTTTCATACTTCTTAACTAAGTCACGAAAATAGTGGTCTGAAATCAATATCAATGCATTTATTGGGATTCAGGGAACATACAAAAGATGGCATGCTCATAATTTGAACTGAAAAGGTCAGAGTATTATGAGCAAGAGGCCAAAAAAAGCAGAGCAGGCCCCAGTGAACAATCCGTCTTTTCACTATATACTTAATGTATACTGATAATCAAGAGGACAGAGAGCGAGGCAGGCTCATTCATCATCCCATCTGCTGAAGGGTAATCACAGCCACTAACCCTTTCCTGCTGACCAAACACAGGCCTAGAAAAATACTGAAAGTATTTAAAGTACTGAACGTGTGTAATATATAAGACTCTATATACTTAATGTGAAATTGAAGAATGAACTGGTGCAATGTCATTTTGAACAAAATTAGGCCAAAACAAAGTTCGTTTGGAGTTTGTTTCTGAGACCAAAACAGCTTGCCGAAGCGAACTTTCTGAAAAAGTTCGCTCTGGCTGGTATAAACACCTTTAAACTACCATAGGTCCAAGGTGATTATTTAATAGGTTTCTGCTTCTGGGGCTCTTCTCTGATTCATTTTCTGTTTGTTTTTTTAATGTTTATTACTGTAAAGCTGCTTGCTTTAAAAGCAATCTATTGTTGTATAAAGTACTATAAATGAATGTGAAGTGACTTGACTGGAGTGCGGAATTGCAGAGCTGGTGTAAACATATCCACATCGCTATGATCAGATGCTTTCTTAAAGAGATAGTTCACCCAAAAATGACAATTATCCCATGATTTACTCACCCACAAGCCATCCTAGGTGTATATCAGACGAACATAGTTGGAGTTATATTAAAAAATATCCCTTCTCTTCCAAGCTTTATAATAGTAGTGAAGGGGGAGTGGGATTTTGAAGCCCAAAAAAGTGCATTCATCCATCCTAAAAGTAATCCATAATTAATTAATAAAGGCCTTCTGAAGTGAAGCGATGTTTTTTTTTTAAGAAAAATATCCATATTCACAGGTCACTCTTTCTCCGATGTGTATGGTCTTTTACCAGAAGCTAGTTATTATAGTTTATCAAGTTTTAAATATGGATATTTTTCGCTTCACTTCAGAAGGCCTTTATTAACCACCTGGAGCCGTATGGATTACTTTTATGATGGATGGATGCACTTTTTTGGGCTTCAAAATCTCACGCCCCCTTCACTACCATTATAAAACTTGGAAGAGCCCAATATTTTTCAATATAACTCCGACTGTGTTTGTCTAAAAGAAGAAAGTCATATACATCTAGGATGGCTAGAGAGTGTAAATCCTGGGATAATTTTCATTGTTGGGTGAACTAACCCTTTAACTGCTGTCATTTTTGTTGTGTTTATTTTGCTATTTAGTGAAAAGCGTGTGACACATATTAACATATTCATCTAAATGTAATTCCCAGCATAGTAGGAGGCATTTGGATGTTCGCTACAAAAGGTTTTTCGAACTTCGGCGTGAGTATATCGGGGCTTTTAAAGTGATGTTTAAAAAAGCTCTTGGAGATGTTATTTGCCAAGTATCTTTCGATTTTAATCTTATTTACAGTTATATAATTTCAATACTTTTAGCAAACCATACCTAAATCTTATCTACAAGCTGACATTTCATTGCCAACACAATGTCCTGGCGCCGTCTCCAGACAACAATAAAAAAACTCCATGGTACCGCTCTGAGAATGAAACAAGGGACATCGGCTCCAGTGGTCAAGCTGTAAACCCGGCTGGTGGACAACCACTGGACAGGACATAACTCAGCACTATTGGTTCTGATGAATGGGCAATAAATTACAAGGACACTGGGGCTGGGCTTATGTCACCACAATGGACAACCTGACCTGAGGTCTCAACAATTTGTATGCGAATGAGAGCGTGCTTCCAGTTTCCGAGAGAAAATGACACAAATGAAAAAAGCTGTAGGTTTTAGCTCCCTATATTCCCAGTCCCATTATTGTGTGGTCCTAGCTCAAAAAAAGCCCCGGTTACACACTATCCTCCTCAGTGTGTTAACTTCATCGCTTGTGACAGCAG
Source organism: Hypophthalmichthys nobilis (assembly GCA_037950665.1). Taxonomy (NCBI): domain Eukaryota; kingdom Metazoa; phylum Chordata; class Actinopteri; order Cypriniformes; family Xenocyprididae; genus Hypophthalmichthys; species Hypophthalmichthys nobilis. The sequence goes on along the minus strand of CM075477.1, from coordinate 27,890,452 downwards.
GAGCAAATGGCGGTCCTTACAATATGCTTTATGTTTGTAGTGGGCAAACCAGACGCCCCCAAGAAGCAGCGACACCTGAGGCAACAGAAATCCACAAATCACAAAAGGTCTGCCACCTCAACATGTGACCAACGAAAACAATTTCATCCCCTATCAAAACATAACCAACGCAACACTGGGCATGTACCCACACCAAATCACGATGCCCCTTTTTCTTTAAAGTTAACTGCTTCAGCTGAAACTGAGCAGTGAAAACTGAGTCAGAGGAGACTCACAGCTCCCCAGAAATCATATTTCCTGTCATCTGGAAATAATGCACCTATGTTGCACGCACACAGTTACGCCTAAAGCATGTTGAGGTCTCATGGGGAATTGTTGGTCAGGTTAGGTTAAGAGGCTACCTTCTACAGCGAACGGAAATTATGTGGTTTTCTATTATAGCTGAGGAAAAACAATCTGGGGACCTTTAGAGACACTGGAGGAAGAGGCATTCATGAGGACAGAGTATGTGGATCCCCTATAGAGCAGGAGGATCCCTATAGAGATCTGCTGGGAAATGTCCACAAACACAAATGAAGGTTATATTTTGATTTTCTAATGAAATCTGTCAATGTCAGGAAGAATCTTTGAGATGATAAAAAGGAGAAATCATTTAAAAATCTAGCTAAAACACACCAAGTGCCAAGTTCTTAGAAATACTGTCTTTGTATTAATGTTGGTTTCATATATTTCTGAAAACATTTATATCACTTTCTACAAAGACTCTGACTCTGAAAATGTCAAATGGTGTAACCATCGCATAAAAAGTACTAATATATTTTCTTCGCATTTAAACGCAACTTAATCATTATCTTCAAAAAAGTTTTCAAACATATGATTCAAGATAAACCTTTTTTTTGATTCATGCATATGAAGAAGTGTAAGGGTTACTCTATTTGACTTGAAGAAAACGTCTTTTCACAAAATATGTAATTTTCTTTAAAAATAAAATGTAATAGCCTTGACACACAGTCATGAGGGTCTAAAGGGGTCCATCATCTCCATTTTACGGTTTTCTTGGCTTCCTTTATGTTGGTTTCAAATAGTCATTTTAATTTTTTTTTTTAAACAAAGCTTCGCTATTTTAGAAATAATAATGACAGATTATATCAAACTATTTATAACAGATTTTTTATATTTTGATTGGTTCATTAATTTATTTAAAAATGTCTTTTAAGATTTTTGATGACATTTAATTACATAGAAGAGGTGTATTTTTATTTTATTTATTTATTTTGTGAATTAAATAACTTAATAGATCCAGACACAAGAATGAGTCATTTATCATAACTTTCAGTATAGTATTAATGGTCAAAACAAAGTGTTAGGCATGCATGTCTGCTTTAACCAACATGGCCAAAGGTGATCTTTTCACATTTCACCATGTCACTCATCAACAAAGCGCTAAGAAAACTTGAATCCAAAGCCTTCCTCAGATTTCGCTCTCGTGGGACTCACTTTTGTAGTGCCATATCGTTCAGTTATGTCTGCAGTGACCATGAGCTGCAGAAAAAGCTTTGGGACTATCAAAAGGATCATTTATGAGTGAATGACCGCGATTCCACATCTTATAACACCCCTGCAAATAGCCAAATGCCGATCACCTACCCACTGCTTTGATAGTGTATCCTTTGGGTGACCTCAGCGCCCTGCGCATCCACGCTTCCCTCAACACCTCCAAGTTATTGGCATTGCCCTGCACAAGCAGCACGTAGTTCTCCAGCCATCCTTGGAAGGAAACTTCCGCCACCGCTTTCACGAGTCTTTTATTCCAGAAGCTTCGCGAATTTTGCGACTTAAAATCCGCAAACACGTCCTGTCCGTTAGTATTGCTCGCGCTGAATTTGATGTCCTCGTCCCGGCAGAGAACAACAGCGAGCGACGCGGCTGACAGTTGGACCGAGCGGTGCTGTACAGACATTTCTGCCTTCACATGAATCTCAATCTACATGTAGTTCTGAGAATGAGACATTATAATTCGGTTTACTTAATCCAACAACTCAGTTTGAATGTGTCACATTTCTGGAGAGCAGGACGCCGCCCCGTATGTCTCGACTCGGCATGTGTAAGTCGGTGTCTACGGGCTCCCAAGGCAACCGCCGCTGCTGACGAACTGACGCAGGGGAGGCGCGAGGCAGCGCACCAATGAAAACGCTCCTTTAATTATACGGGCGTGTTCGCGTCTGGACTCCCACTGAAAGGAATCTACAGGTAGTAAACAAACAGTGCAAGGAAAATGGCTGGTGGATAGTGAGGTATTTATTCAGAGATTGTGCATTTTTGTCATTAAACCACAACAGCAAGTAAATATGATGATCAAACTAATCTTTTTTACATTTTATAAATGCATATTCTTTGAGCAATTTTGCTTAAGTTCTGCAGCAAAGAAGCAAAATACGTCAAGACATCGCATTATTCCATGTGCAGTGGAGCTAAATTTTTATTCCAGCAAATATTTCAAGTCAATTTCTATAGGAACAAACCTTAAATTTATGGTTACACAAATTTTTTGAAACATTTCCACAATTATTGGCAAAAAAAGTAGGCTATATGGAGTAAGTGGTCACAGTAGAACCATTAAACTGTCTATTAAAGGATATTGAGTAAAATATAAACATAAACAACTAAATTCATGAAAAAGCACAGATGTAAATATATATTAATCCATTGCTTTGTCAAAAAAAAAAAAATAATAATAATGTATGTAATTAATAATACATTTATGGCATTCAAAGCAACTTTCCCAAGTAAACATTTTACAATTTGCTTTATCAAACATATTTTGATATTTGAGATTTTAGTTTGGAGAACAGATTACATAAAATTATAATTTAAGAGGTTTTTTAACTATGTGCTTGAAACCCCTGCCAGAGAAACACACTTTTGTGTAACTGGACTTTTGACTCAAAACCTTATAGTTAAACGAGATATAGCTCTTGAGACAATTTTCTCATGTGACAACTACCCCCAGTCTCCCCTATATGAATACTGAGACTTAAATATATCACAAATTACACAGTAACCATTTTCTGTTGGCAGACCGTTATTTTGAAACCTGTTCACATTAAAAAAATAATTTTGACATCCAAAATCCTGTGCAAAGTTTAAACACAAGCTTTGTCTCGTGTATTAGATGACTGAAATCAAACCTAAAGGTCTGGAATATGACAGATAGATCAAAAGATGGCTGAAATGTATGTACGACCATAGGGCGAAGGTCTGGCAGTGGAACAGGATATTCTGTTTCCTCCATGAATGTAAAGAATACATCCCCTCTTCCCACCATAAATCATGTTAAAGGTAGACGTGCATGACGGCACACTCTTTGGAAGGTTGCCATTCAAAGCATTTAAAGACCCCTTCCAGTCTTCATGTTAAATGAATAAGACCTTGTGTCTTCATACATCTGTATTTTAAAATGAGTCAAAGCATCTGTTCTGACCACAACCACATCAGGACTGGTCATGGTCTTTGTATATATCCAGTTTCTCCAAGGTCAGTTTGATTCAAAGCTTTAATGCTCTGGCAAAGAATTCAACAGAACTTAACCAACATGCTCTTTTTAGAGATTATGTGAAAGCATAGATTTAATCATGCATTAGTGCTTAATTTTGACAATATTGTGTATATTTTATATTTTTTCGTATCTCCCAAGATCCAGTTTCCATATTCCGTCTTCACAGATGTTCTCATTATCTTTTCAGAAGAATTTTAAAGTTATGATTTCCACAAGGGAATGAAATAGTGCAAATTACCACTAGAGTTAGTGGACTGGTGAGTATTGTTGACCTGTCATTCTTAAAAATACAGAGGGTTCTCACTATGCACTCTTAGAAAAAAGGTTTAATGGGGTTTTATATATAACTTGATATACAGGAACTCGATATAAAGGAGATTATACAATTATTTAAGAAATGTCTTAAATAATTGCATAATACTTTCATGTTTAACAGATTTTTTTTCAATATTTTCTAGTGATAAAATATGTTTGTGAGCTGTTTAATTTGTACAATTTAATGAAAACAAAAAAATCCATAAAATGATTGCAAGATAGGAACCCCTAAAGTGTTCAATGAAGCACCTGACAGAACCCTTTAAGGTTCTATATGGAACCTTTTCTAAGCCATAGAAGAACTATTTTGGGTTCCCCAAAGAACCTTCCAATGATCATTTCTTAAAAGAACCATTTTTTCTTAGTGTGAAGAACATAATTTTACTCTTTTCCAACTTTTATGTAATGGAAAGTTTTCATGGATGTTAAAGGTTCTTAATGGAACCATAGATGACTCCTTCATTACTTTTTCATTATGAGTGCACATGTACCCTCTTGCAGTAAACTGGATCAAAGACACTTTTCACTGCTTCCTGTTAAAACTTTATGGCGTGAGCTGATGTAAAGGCAGTTAAGAATGCAATTAGGCATTATAGAGAAAAATCAATGTGGTACTGAGTGCTGCATCAAAATGAGGTTTTGACTGAACTAATTTAATGTTCAAAATTCTTTATTTTGTTTTTACTAGATGGTAGACAGCAGTCTTCAGGATCTAAACCATTTCAAAGAATATCTTGGACTGTAGGTTAATAATTTTAGAAATAATATCAATGTTTATGTGACATGCAAGACGTTTTAAAATTACACATCTGTGGAAAATATAAACCAATCTGCTAATTCAATTGTGATTTTATTACAACATTTTTATCATATAGGTCAAGATAAATTCAGCTCAGAGACACACAGACAGCAGTCCAGCGCTACACAAAATTCTTCACAGCTGTGCGGGGCTGTTATTCAAACATGGTGATGTTCACAGTAGAGTGAGAGTTTAAACCCAAGCGCTAGAGTAATTGCAGGGTGTACAGCAAGAACACACACGCGCTCCACTGCAGGTGCACTTGATGATGTCTGTTATTAGGGGTTTACATAGTGTATTGAATGTTTGAAATTATAGAAAAGACGCCATAAGTTAGAAAAGGTCTAGGTCATATCATGTAACCCTGTGCCATGTCATCTGTCACTTCATAACTAGTGTCAGGTCATTGTTGACTTCCATTTGCTTTAATGAAGAATTTTTAAAAAAAAAGCCGCCAAGGAACAATCAGCCTTCCAAATGCCTTGTAAAAATCAACATCAAACATAGCATGTATTAGAGGTTACTTAGGCGAATGGCGGCATCTCAAAGGACTCCTGCTGATTCCAGTGACCCTGCACCAGGGTGACTACATCCATCCAGGAACTGCCTCCCTTGGACTTCCTGTTCTGTGTTGGTGCTTTTCACATCAATGAGGGAGATATCCGGGTCAGCGCAGTGTAGGATTACACTAAAAAGGGCAGTCTTATTGAAACATCATGAGAAAACTCCAGACACATTTTCATGTGGTTAGACAAGATATAGTGTGTGTGTGTGTGTGTATATATATGTGTGTGTGTGTGTGTGTGTGTGTGTATGTATATATATTATATGCGTTTTCTCAAATCTTCATTTTAAACTGCTAAATTGTTACATCATCCACACTGTTCAAAAGTTGAGTCAGTAAGAATTAATTTTTCTTTTAATGAAATTAATACTATTATTAAGTGAGGATATATTAAATAGATCAAAAGTGACAGTAAAAACATTTATAATGTTATACATTTCTATTTCAAGTAAATGCTGTTCTTTTGACCTTTCTATTAATCAAAGAATCCTAAAAAAGTTTTACGCAGCAATATTTTTCAACATTGATAATACGAAATGTTTCTTGAGCATCAAATCAGCATATTAGAATGATTTCTGAAGGATCATGTGACACTGAAGACTGGAGTAATGATACTGAAGATTCAGCTTTGCCATCACAGGAATAAATTATATTTTAATAATATTTCACAGCACTGTTTTATTGTAATTTTGACTAAATAACTGCAGCCTTGGTGAGCATAAGAGACTTCCTATAAAAAAACGTTAAAAAACCTTACTGACCCCAAACTTTTGAATGGTATAGTGTACAGTATATCTGGTGGTGATTACTCATTATTGTTCATGTTGGTGTTTATGTTGTACAAGATGGTTTCCTTCGGAGTGTTTAGACTGAGAAATGGTCAGTGGCGCTACGAATCAGCCTAGTACTATAGCAGCAAATGAATTTTGTTTTCCTGTGTTTGTTTCCATTGTTGCTTGGTGTATAGACTGAAACATGCATGCCGGAAGAGTTACTGTAAATAACACAGCACAAGGCGGTTGGTTTCCCAAAGTGTGTTTTATACAATCTACTGTATCGTTTAGCTATATAGGCATCAGACCATAATGATAAATATAAAACATACTTAAAATAACGAAACGAAGGACTATTTACTAATGCAGTTACCTGCATAAAGCCATGATTAAAGCCATGTAGACAGCACAGGGGTGTGGTGTTCCCACTGGGAGATGCCAATGAGCCAGTCAAACACAACTGCACAGGTTTCTCACACTGTAACCCAGTATTCCTTTGCCTTAGAGGCAGGAAAAAGGATAATTTCCTCAACAACTGCTCCACTTTGCGTGTCCCTGGGGTTGTCCAGCTGACTAAGAACTGCATATAAGTGCCTCTCAAACACTGCAGGGCCTAGCAGTTGATAATAATGCCACTGGCACAGATGCCCATCAATGGTCTCTCTCATGTTTCACTGATTTACAGCAACACGTAAGCAGGCGGTTTTCTTATTTTTGACTGTAATGTGAAGGAATGACGAGAAGCAGACTACAGCCTACTGGCGTATATCAACATTTTTTATTAATGTTGAAAACAGTTGTGCTGCGTAATATTTTTGTGAAAACTTTTTTCAGAATTCTTTTATAATAGAAAGTTCAAAAAACAGCATTTATGTTTTTAGTGTGACTTTGGATTAAAGGGTTGGTTCACCCAAAAATGAAATTTATGTCATTAATTACTCACCCTCATGTCATTCCACACCTGTAAGACCTTCGTTCATCTTCGGAACACAAATTAAGATATTTTTGATGAAATCCAAGGTTGTCTTTTTTATCTCCCATAGAAAGCAATGTAATTACCATCATTCAAGGTCCAGAAAAGTAGTAAAGACACTGTTAAAATAGTCAGCATGACTGCAGTGGTTCAACCTTAATGTTATGAAGCGACGAGAATACTTTTTGTGCACAAAACCAAAATAAAAATAACGACTTTATTTAACAATTTGAAACAGCGTTTTAAAATGAAAACGATCCTCATCTACACTGGCGTTTCAGAAACGCTCTCCGTCTACACTACACGACCGAAAACGCACATCACGTGACACTCATACACACTGGGCATGCGTGTACAAGAGTAAACAGTTACCTCTTGCGCATGTAGGCAGCTGCAGTATTGAAAAACTGCAGAGTTTAACTGCACAATGGCTGCTAAAAATGAAAACAAAGCCAGCAAAGATTGAAGTTCAGTCTCCATGTTATTGTTTACATGGTTGTCAAGGATACACAGAGCGAACGTAGGCAGCTACGGCAATGTTTTCAAAAGTCTCTGTTTTGGTCCGTTTATGCTGAAAAGCAACCCTGTTGTTTTCAAACTAAAACAGGCTCAGCAGCGTTTTCGAAAGTCTTAGTTTTCGAGGGTCGCAAATGCTGGAGTAATGTAAACGACAGGCGTAACCATAGCAAAAGTTATGAAAACGCACTAGTGTAAATAGGGCCTCAGTATTGGCCGCGGCTGTTTACGCCACGACACATGTGTGATGCTGACACAGGAGCCGGCCAATAGTGAGCCGGCATTCGGACGTAAACACGGAAGAGCTGAACTGCTTACGAGTCTGATAGGGTAGAGAAGAAATTGTTGAATAAAGTTATTTTTGTTTTGTTTTTGAGCAAAAAAGTATTCTTGTCGCTTCATAACATTAAGTTTGAACCACTGTAGTCACATGGACTATTTTAACAATGTCTTTAATACCTTTCTGAACCTTGAATGACGGAAATTACGTTGCTCTCTATGGGGAAAAAAACCTTGGATTTCATCAAAAATATCTTAATTTGTGTTCTGAAGATGAAAGAAGGTCTTACAGGTTTGGAACGACACGAGGGTGAGTAATAAATAACAGAAATTTCATTTTTAGGTGAACTAACCCTTTAATTTAATGCATCCTTGCTGAATAAAAGTACTAATTTCTTACTGACTCCACAGTATTGTACATGTGAGCAAACACTCTTAGACTTTCTACCTTCTGAATTTCTGTGAGGCCACAAAGTCAATTCTGTTTCCAGGAAGTCAAGCAAACAACAACAAAAACAGAGAAACACGACATGTTATGAAAAGCTATCACAAAGTCTCAAGAGGCCGCATTCCATTGTCATGATAATTACACCTTTGCACAAGTGACTTGTTGAAGGCGGTGAGACTCACAGCAGGAGCAATGAAAAGAGTGATATAGTGAGAGGAGGAGGAGCAGCAGAGGGGCTTGGACAAAGTGTGGGGTCTTCTGAAACAAAGCTATGTGCGAAAACAGGGGGAGGGGATGGCGAATGTCAGCACAGACACACACAACTCAGACAGAGATGAGGGGATAATGGGTCTGACCCCAGACAAAGGCGAAACATTAGCCTCTATATGCCACCCAGGAACAGCAGACAACAGGAGCCTTCCAGAAACAAAAGGAGAAATGGTGAAACATCGAACGATCAACACCTTTGGTGATTGTTGAAAGGCACAGGACAACATTTGCTGTATGAAAGTCGCTGGTTTGTCCTGGAATGAGGCAAATGAGAAGGCTTCGCTATTTAGACAGGTGATTGTTAGATGAGAGGAGAGTTGTAACATAATCTCCCCTCTAATGCTGCAATAACAGATGCAACCAAACTCTCCACCCAGAAAAGAAAAGAAAAAACACAGCAGCTTGAATTCAAATAAGCCGATTGTTCATGGGTCCGGTGTGAGAGTGTTGCCCAGCCCTCTGAAGCAAAGAGAAGCTGATTGTCTCATGGCTCTCTAGTGTATGAGTGTTACCCACACTGCAGGGGGAAGGTGGGGGCACAAAGACCCTCTGTCTTACCTGCACCGGCTCTGATTTCACAACACCGCCCGCTCCTGCTACTACAGCTGGCCTGCCGAGTGACATTGGGCAATAAACAGTGTCTTGTCAATGTTGCAGTGCAAAGCGGAGATTGTAAGTGAGATGGAAGCTAAACCTCTGTGACTGGTGCGCATGTTTTAATGCAGTGGTCTCAAACTCAGTTCCTGGAGGGCCACAACCCTGCAGAGGTTAGCTCCGACTCACCTGCTTGGAATTTCTAGTAATCCTGAAGACCACGGTCAGGTGTGTTTAATTAGGGTTGGAGCTAAACTCTGCAGGGCTGTGGCCCTCCAGGAACTGAGTTTGAGAGCATTGTTCTAATGCTTTATGAATTCACAGATGTCATGCGATGTGAGATTTGAGATCAGGGGTGCGTTTCCCAAAGCGAACTATGGTTGCAAGTTCCGTCCATACCAATAGAGTTCAATGGGACTTACGACCATAGTTGGCTAACAATGCTTTCGGGAAAAGCACCCCAGGTTTGTTGTTAACTTGTTGGGCCCTACGTATAGAATCTACATAGCTGCAGATTGGCCAGTGTGCCCATGATGACCCGTGTCCACTGTTGAAAGCACCTACAATGGGGACAGGAGTCTCAGAACTGGATCATGGAGCAATGGAAGAAGGTTGCCTGCATGGTCTGATGAATTACAGTTTCTTTTAGATCAGGTGGATGGTCGGGTGCATGTGCGTCATTTACCTGGGAAAGAGATGGCAGCAGGAAGCACTATAGCCACGTTTCCACCGAAATTACCCATAACAATTTGTCCCAGGAACTTTTTTCCCCGCATACCTATAGCTAGCTGCGTTTCCATAGAGTTCTAAAGTACCGTGAAATTAGTACGGTGACGCAGGACTGCACGTGACTTTCCAGTTCCTGCTGGATTTTGTCCTCCTCATATAAGCTTAGTAAAGCTTGAACCTCTTTGTCTGTCCATTGGTCATATTTTTTAAACTCCATTGTTGATTCAAATAGCAAACAACTCTTACTGCACACACCGCAACAGACTTTAAAAAACGAATGTGTGAAATAAAATGCTGCATGGAGTCAACCAATCAAAATGCTGTGTGAACTCAACCGATCAGCATGTTCAGCGCCCCCGAAAGTTACAGAACTTTGAAAAAGTACTACCTAGCGAGCAGGTACTTTTCTTTTACCCAGAGCTTCATTTAGACCCTGGTTCCTGCGGTCGAAACACACTGAGTACCACCTCAAAGTTTCTAGTCCCTGGGGAAGGTTATGGGAAGAAAGCAGGATGACAGAGGGAGTTTAATGCTCTGGGCATGTTGAAAATCTTGGGTCTTGGCATTCATGTGAATGTAATTTGACGGTACCAGAATTCGTGTGAATGTTAGTTAGTGACGTACCACCTACCTTAAGATTGTTGCAGACCACATACTCCCCTTCATGGCGACAGTATTCCCCGATGACCATGGCCTGTTTCAGTAGGATAATGCATCCTGCCACACTGCAAAAATTGTTCAGGAATAGTTTGAGGAACATGACAAAGAGTTCAAGTTGTTGCCTTGGCCTCCAAATTCCCTAAATCTCAGTCCAATTGAGCATCTTTGAGATGTGCTGAACTATCAAATCTGATTCATGGAGACTCCACCTCATAGGGTTAGTTCACCCAAAAATGAAAATTCTGTCATTAATTACTCATCCTCATTTCGTTCCAAACCTGTAAAAATCTTTGTTCATATTCAGAACACAAATTAAGATATTTTTGATGAAATCCAAGATCATTCTGTCCTTCCATAGACAGCAATGCAATTACCACTTTCAAGGCCCAGAAAGGTATTAAAGACATTGTTAAAATAGTCTATGTGACTACAGTGGTTTAACCTTAATTTTATGAAGTGACAAAAATACTTTTTGTGAGAAAAAATAATGACTTTATTCAACAATTTATTCTCTTCCATGTCAGTCTCCGACGCTTTTCACGTTGTAAACACAGTGCAGCGCTTCCGAGTTCTGCTCAGTACTGGCCGGCTCCTGCATCAGCATCACGCGCATGGGTCGTGCTGCTCACGTGAACAGCGTCAGAGACTGACACAGAAGAGAAGAAAATGTTGAATAAAATCATAATTTTTGTTTTTGATCACAAAAAGTATTACCATCACTTCATAACATTAAGGTTGAACCACTGTAGTCACATGGACTATTTTAGCAATGTCTTTTGTACCTTTCTGGCCTTGAAAGTGGTAATCACGTTGCTTTATATGGGGAATCAGAAAGCTCTCGGATTTCATCAGAAATATCTTAATTTGTGTTCTGAAGATGAACGAAGGTCTTACTGGTTTGGAATGACATGAAGGTGAGTAATTAATGACAGAATTTTCATTTTTGGGTGAACTAATCCTTTAAAAAAGTGCCAGATTCAGCAAGACACATTCAGAGGTCTTGTGGAGTCCCTCAGAGCATCAGAGCTGTTTTGGCAGCACAAAGAGGACCTACATGATATCAGGCGTTGTGGCTCGTCAGTGTGTGTTATGTTTTGCTGGTTCTTATCATTCCCATTCATCTCAAAAGATAAATTCTGCAGTCTTTGTTCGTGGGCATAAAAGCTGCGTCTGAAATCCCATACTTTCTTGAGTAGGTACTTGTTTTTTTTGCAAAAACTCTGTTGTTGAGTTCATTTGTCTTTTTAACTTAAAAAAAAAAAGGTATGCTTTTTTCATTCACTGCCCTGTGTATCGTGTTTTTAAGTGCGATAACTCGTTCTCCTATAGTGCTTTTTGTCCATATAATTATATTTATTTTACATTATATTGAAATAAATTTATATTAATATTTTACATTTTTTTATGTATAATACACTATTTTATAATATTATTATAATATGTAAATATAATTAATAGGTTTGAATTATATAACTTTTTGGTTCAGCATGAACAGCTAACCAGCAAACCTCATCCCCTTTCAATTCATATTCCCGTTTGTTGTTATTCATTAACCTCTCTGCTGCCCTCAACAGCTCTGGAGCACCTATGACAATTTTGTGATTTCACTGCAGGTTGACCTTACATAAGCTGACATTCTCTGTAAAGTTGATCTCACATAAACTTTAAACACGATTAAAAGTAAGATTTACGTCTGATTTACACCTTTGTTGTGGATATTTGTTCAGATATAATTTAGTCCATAGAATTACGTTTTCATTCGGAAAACAGTACCGGAAGGTTGTACATCTCAAGGAGGTTTTTTTTTGTTAAAGAATAATTTTGTTATGGGTAACACAGCATCAAGAAGAAATAGTAACTTTTCACATCTGTCCTGCAGACTGTCATCATCTTGTAGTCGGTATAACCCTGATCTCAATGTCTTCCACTACAAACCCACTGCTATTAAAGTGCTGACAGAAATATAGAAATGTTTACTTGAATAAAATATTTTGGTTCCACTTCATATTAGGCGTCTTTAACTACTATGTACTTACAAAAAAGAGACCATTTGGTACAATTTATTTATCATATTCATGTTGTATTGCAAAACACTTTTGCTGCTATTGAGGTGGGATACGGGTAAGGTTAGGTACAGGTTTGGTGTTATGGTTAGGTTTAAGTGTAGGTTCAAGTGTAAGGGAAGGGTCAACAGTGTAACTATAGATGTAATTACAGAAATTAATTTATAGCTGTAATTACATGCATATTTTTAAATATAAGTACAATGTAAATACATGTATCCGCACAATAAATACATTGTCTCAAATGATTAATTTAAATGTTAGTACACAGTAGTTAAAACATTTAATATAAAGTATCCAATCATTTAAATGCCTGTGACAAGACCAACGCATGCACCATTTCAGAATGGCCCAAGCAATTTCCCTTTTTCAGAGACAAACATCCTGCAGTCATCAAAACACTTTACATATCATTACAATTGTCAACAAGCCTGTGACAAGAAGTATAATTGTGTTTATTAAGCTCTTCCTTGTTTTCTCCCATAAAAAGTGCAGGCACAATTCCTCCAGCCCAGATCAAACAAATGTTGCCATCTACTGGGAAAAACTGGCATTGCAAAGTTCCCAAAACCCATGTGAATCAAAAACAAATGGAGAAACCCAAAATTAACTGAGTGAAATGTTAAAATGAAGCACTTTATTTATTTTCATTTACCGGGACAACCATAGAGTACACCAGAATAGAAAAATAATATGCACTTGGTTGCTTTGGGCTCATTTCCACTCAGCAGAAACCACCCACTGTAATCTTTCTGCTCCAACAACAGGAAAAACATAAAAAAAACAAAAGAATTCACTGCCTTCCTAACAATTCTAGGATAACACACTACTGGAAAAACACACAATATCCGACTCACGCTATTCTGACACATTACAAGCACTCTGATATGAAGTACCCAGGACTCAGAATGGACTCGACCTCAGTCAGTGCATCCTTAACAGGGTAACTGCCTTGGTTTTGTTTGCAACAACAAAGAACATGGCCCCATTCACACAAAGTTACCCTGGCAGGATTACACAGAGATCACAGAACAAAGCATCAAGATCAAATTAAGTAAAAAAATAAGTCTGAAAGAATATTATTCAGGAATTAAGCTGATATGCATGCGCTAATTTAAATGCATGTGCAGATGTGACCAAAACAAACAAAAGATATATTAAACAAAACATGTTTATCGATCACTGTTTGTCATGGAAACAATGAAAAGGAATCAAAAAGCAGCTCATTGTGGATCCTAATAAAATCCTAATTGCTGTTTCTAAACTTAGTTTGATTTAAACATAAATAACACTTTTATTGCTAAATAAACTCTGCTAATAATTCACGTACTGGCACAAGTTGTGTATTATTTCAACAAGGAAATATGCAGATAAAGCAAAACATTTTAAAATGACTAGCAACTGTTGAAAAAGGCCAAAAAGCTTAAGTGGATTAACAAATAACCAAACAATTTTACATAATTCAAACAAATTTTCTAAACATGAGCTTGTTAAATGTAATCATTTGACTCTGATCAAATTAACTTGTCAAAGACGTATTTTTAAATATAGAATTATGACGAAATGGGGAGTTCACCTCCATTATTATTAAAACTTTGTACACAGAAACCAACAACAACAACAAAAAAATCAAAATGAAATTAGCTTCAGTATTGTGTTAGTTTTAAGCTTATTTACAAATTTGAAAGGAGATCAGATGTGGATGAACTGGAGAGGAAAGATCACTCATTTGAGCCATTAGCTTGAGTTTTTGGGTCACCGTCTTCTGAAGGGTCACCCTGCATCAAAAATAAAAAAAACACCAATTATTTATTTAAAAATACTTAACAGTTTCAATAGTCCTGCTCACCATTTACTACATTTCACACATTAAATAATAAAGGTTCATACGTTTGTTAAAACCCCCTGTATCTCCTTCATGATGGTGTCGAGGCTGGACACTGTGCTGTGGAGCTGTTGTTCATAGCTGCCTTTCTGCTGGTCTGAGGCTCTCAGGTTGTTCTCTGTCTCTCTGAGATTGTTCTTCACCTCGTCCAGCTCCCTCTGAAGGCTGCGGTTAGTTGCTTCTAGCTCTGAAATATGCTTTGAATCCTCCTCTACAAAACAAAAATTATTTTTATTATAAACATTTAATGGTATTGAGGTTACAAAAATGTGTTGTTTATCAGTTTATGGAATTAACCAAATTTCCACTAAATTTTGTAAAGAAAAAATCGTTGCTGTCGGGCAGAAACCTCATATCTCCAAAAACAAAACTTTACAGGAAAACACTATTTTTTTAATTTAAATAACACTGTGTTCTCAAAGTTTACATTGTGGCTTTATAGATGGTCAGACACTTGCATGTGTCATTATATTATTAACCAAAATCAAGCTCAAATGACCAGTGAATTTTAGAGCATTTCAGACATGGCTGCATCTGAGGCAGTAAGTGCATCTCATTACGTTTTTTGTCAACTTACAGGTTATAAAGTTTAAATAGCAGCTATGTGGGTGCTCAGTATTTTTCCATCATTTGGCCAAAATATGGTATTAAAGATTAAGTGCTACACACAGGCTATTTAGTACTGGCTATGACTTGATGACAAATGCTAGACTAAGACACTTTTCTCCGCTACTCCAATACATAAGTCATTAGCCTTTTATATATAGTGTTGGGGAAAGTTACTTTTAAAAGTAATGTGTTACAATGTTGCGTTACTCCCTAAAAAAGTAACTAATTGTGATACTTGGTTACTTTTTATAAAAAGTAATGCATTATGTTATTTTTTCATCACCTGGGCTAGGCTTATTTGCTTTTTAATAAAAAAAAAAAAAAAAATTTTTGGGCAAAAGTGAAATAAGACTCAGGCTGAAGGAAATGCAATTTCATGCCTGTACAGTAGAGGGCGCAGTTCAAACAAATCTTTCAGCTGTGATGCCATTCTGGACTGTAGAAGAATATGACACAGGAGAAGAAAGCAGAGATTGTATATTAAAGGGAGATGAGAGGGTCTGTATCTCTTACCATTGGAGAAAGTGTAACGGCTAACTTAATCACGTGCCGCACCTCTCAGCCTATCGTGTAATGGCAATGACATCAGTCGCAACATTCCCTAGTCTGCCTTCTCTTAAAAAAAAAAATTTTTATCAAGCTAAAATCTACATATAGTTCCCAACGAAAGTATTGTTTAGTGTAACACATGCTGAAGATTAGCAAACAGGCTGTCGATTAATTAAATGATTAGCTATTTCCCCACAAAAGCTGTTGAATCAGCATAGTGAAGCCTCTCATCCATTGACATCCATTCAAAAAACAGCCTCTGGTCTCCTTCCCTGCATAGCGCCAGAGGCGGAGCGTTAGCATTAGCCGTTACGCTTTTTTGGCTAAAGGTTGCAGGCTTGCCTTCCAGCGGCTTTGAAGAAAGCACTTTAGTAATAAAAATGGGAAAAAAAATGAAACAAATGTGATGTTTATCTAAAGTCATTTTAGTATGGTTGAATTGGATGATCGAAGGTTAAAGACATTGGTTAAAGTGAGATTAAATACATAAAGTATATTTGCGTTATTTAACATATTTAATTCTTGCAGGTTTGCATAATATTCTGCGTTTGCATTTCACTGTTTTTTATTAATTTTGAGGAATACTGAATCTGTTTTTCATTGCAAACAAGCAGAGACTGTCCAAACACTTCATTCACAATTGAGGCGGGGTGGAGTTGTGAGATTTAACCGACAGTTTGAGGATCCAATGAAGTTACGAAGTTTAGGAACAAGCTCTTTTTAATACTTTCCATTGGTTAAATATTCACAAAACCCACAGACAGACGTAAAGGCTGACCAATAATAATAATTTATGGAGAAAAAAAAAAAAAGACAAAATATGGAGACACAAGGCATCTACAAAATATTAATTTTAGTGGATTTTTTTAAAGAAAACCTAAATTTAAATAAAATATAAACAAAAATGCTAAAAATAAAAATCCAATGGGTCCAGAAGAAAAAATCCTTTTTGTTGAGCTCAGCTGATGAATTATAAAAAGCACAATTTGAGTTTTGATATTGACCAAATCAACACATCTTCATAACAATCAGACATAGTTGTTCAAACACAATAAAAACGAGACAAGTGAGATTGTTACCCATTTTAATGTCCTGCTGCATGAGCTTCTGCTCAATTTCTTCACGGGTTTTCTCACTCTTCTCCAGCTTCTGCATCATGCTTCCCACGTCCACTATGGCTCCTTTGTAGTCGATCAGGCTACCTGACTCACTTCTCTCCTCCGATTCCCGCTTGATCTTCTGACCGGGCAGCAAGATTTGGTTACCTGTGGGCACACACAGAGGGTTTCAGTCTACTCTAACATCATGGATATGTGCTCTAGTGTTACAAATAAGCTTGTTAGTTCCAGCCATCATCCTCTTTGCACACCTAAAAGGTTGTCTATTTGAGCATCAGAGGTCAACGTGGGGCTAGGCTCGTCCTTAGGCCTGTCCGTCAGTTTACGATAATGGCAGGACTCTTTAACCAATGGTTTGTTTAACAATTTCTTCACCTGAAAAAAATACAAACAAGATATGTTAGTCTGGTAATAAATATTGCAACTAATAAATTGCAGGTAACACATTGTGTTCTGATCAGGCAGGATGCAACTAAACATCATGGTCAAGTGACAAACATCATTGCTTACATTTTCTCTTATACTAATATAATAGTAATAAACAAGAAAATAATAATACTAATATTATGGTAACACTTTACAATAAGGTTTCATTGTTAACTAACTACGTTAGTTAACATGAACAATACTTCTAAAGAATTTATTAATCTTAGCTAAGGTAATATTAACATTTTTAAGATCAAAAGTTGTATTTGTTAACATTAATGCACTGTAAACTAACATGAACCTGAACATTTTTATTAAGTAAAATTAACAAAGATTAATAAATGCAGTAAAAATATGTTGCACATTGTTACTTCTAGTTAATGCATTAACTAATGTTAACAAACAAGACCTTAATGTAAAGTGTTACCAATATGATTGACACTTATTTTTATTATTAATATCAATATTAAAAACAACAATAAATAATAATATAATATAACAAATATATTATTATAAACTAATATAATTGTTACTTTGAATAAAAAAAAGATGATGATGATAATAATGTGTAGATTAGTATTAACAATATAAAAAACAATTAGTTAATATTATTATTAAAATAATTTATTCATGCTATATTTATTATTATTATTATTATTATAATTAACTAACATAATTGTTATTGTAGAAAATAATAATAATGATAAAACAATTGTAGTAAAAATAATAGTGTAATAATAATAATAACAACAACAATTAATATTATTCCAACATAACATTAAATGCATTACTAATAATAATTATTGTTATCTTGCTTATTCAATGTAACAATATTAATAATAATAACAATAATAATATAATTGTTAAATTGAATAAGCAAGATAACAACAATAATAATGATTATTATTATTACTACATATTCATAATATTATATTTACTATTATTATTATTATTATTAGCCAAAAGCTAAAAGAAGACTGCTGTTAATACAAACAATTCAGTTAAGATACAGTAAAGAATCTGAAAAATTCTGTGTTTTTCCAATAAAAACTGTCAAATCCACTCAAATATTTCTCTTCATATTCCCCATAGAAATGAATGAGCAAGTTAAGACAGATTTTAAGAAATCCATACGCATTATAATGAGTAAATTACTGGAACTTTCCAAAGTTCCAAAACTTGGAACTGGAACCTTCCCAAGTAAGAAGTAAATGTGAAATACTGCACAGCAGCAGCACCTGAGCTCTGGAGAGATGCAAGCCCAGTGTGTACATGATCTCCTCCAAGTCCTTCTCCTGCAGGTAGCCGCAGTGACTCTGGTCGAAGTATACAAAGGCCATCAACAGATCCTTGTTAAACGTCACCATCTGCTTTTTCTTCTCATCCTGCAGACAGATTTGAATATTAAAGTATACCAGTCCTCTCACTATTAGAAATATTTAGTGCTGTAAAAGGAGATCTGTTATTACTTTATCTTTAGATGATCTCTCTTTGGATTTCCGGTCATCTCTACGATCGTCTCTTCTGTCCCTGCCATTGGAGTCTTCGTCATCTTTATCTGAGGAGCACAAAGGATTAGTTTAGCATATGAATATTTTCATGTCACTTTGATTTTGCTTAATTTTAAAACAGATCCATGCAATTCACGATCAAAAGTGTGTTTGAGGATCCAGGAGCATTTGCTTATGAAACAGTGTGACCTTTACCATCGTCATCATAGTCGTCTGCTTCTTCTGCCTCCAAGGGGTCATATTCATCAGCGTTGTTGTTGCTGCTGCCATCTTCGTTATCATCATCATCTTTGGATTCTTCTCGCTTAATACCTCTCTCTTTCTCCTCATCCTTTACCCAGGAGACACAAATTGAGGGACTTAGTGTTGTTTTCATATAATAAAAGCTTGAAAATGCAATTCATTTGAACAAATCACAACGCCAGAGCAATTAAGGGACATCTGAATGAATCACAGAATCAATCCAAACAGGGTCCCCACAATGACAAATCTGTGTGAATTTTTCCCCCACATCCTTTCCAGTTGTTCATGATGCCAAATAAACATGTTTCTGAAAAAATCTAATCGATGAAAGAATGTTTGGAGCCAAGTGTAACTACAATCACTGATCAATATTCCCTACAGAAATTTTCATGACTTTTTAAGATTTTGTCACTTTAGTTTAGGGTCCAATTCTCACTATTAACTAACTATTAACTACAACTTTTGCCTCAAACTCCTAATTACTGCTTATTAATAGTTAGTAAGGTAGTTGTTAAGTTTAGGTATTGGGTAGGATTAAGGGATGGTTAATGGATGATTAAGGGATAGTTAGAAATGGACCCTAAACTAAAGTGTTACCCAAGATTTGAATAATTTACACGACTCTTTCAGGAAACAGCTTTAAAATATCCCGATATTTCCAAGTTTTTCATGGTCGTAGGAATTCTTATTCATATTTCCCCACCTTCCTCTTCTCATCCTCCTCTCTCATTCTCTTTGTGACCGGCTCTCCATTTTCTTCATCCTTCTCCTTCTTTACATCTCTCCGTTCTGCGTCTTTTTTAGCTTTCTCTTTTTTATCTTTCCTCTCATCCTTGCCTGGAAGAGAAGCGAGTGCTTTGTAGATCCTGTAGCCGAAGTCTCGTTGAAGCATCTCATTGAACAATTCAGCAAACAAAGACACCTGAAACAGATACCAAAAACAGTGTTATTTTAGTATCATTGAGATACTATTATAGTTTTTATTAATATTTTGAATTCATTTTTATTTTTATATTTTAAATTCTCATTATTTTAGTTAAGATTTTAGTCATTTTCCTGGGTGTTTTTGTCATTTTTATTAGATTTGTTTTTAAAAATGTCTATATAGTTTTTATTCATTTTTATTTCAGTTTTAGTTATTTTAGTACATCAAGTTAAACTAAATGGCAATGAGAAATGTACAGTTAAATGAGAAATGTAAAGTTATTTGCTTTACATGCTCATTTGTAGTTACTTACAGGGTAATAAAAAATAAATGAAAAAATTCCTTAATGTCCAAAACTGTAATTTTTCGTGCAAAAAATTAACATATTGTTAACATACTGTTAATTAACATATTGCAACATTTTACCAAAATCGACATTTGGTTAAAATCTCATGTTATAAATGACGAAATGCTATGCAGAATATTTAAGACAATTTTGGCTGATTAGACTGCAATACTGTTTGCCACATCTCAGACCTCAAATACATAAAATATTACCCATTATAGACATAGTTTTTAAAGTAAAAAGTAAAGGAAACACTGTACAGCACTTATTGAAACAACCAGTTCTTTATTTACCCTTGTAAGCTCCCCATCCCCCATCCCCCATAAAACACTTTCTCATTGGATCTATGCAAAACCCATAGGTGACCTATTTTGATCTCAAAAAGGTGAGTTCTCACTGAAAGGTGAGGAGTTTGCATGATTGCATCTATGAACCTTGGGAACTGTTTATTTCAATTTTCTTTTTTAGTGTAGTTTTAGCTCTGGATGCATATTTTCTGAAGGTTACGTGTCTCCTTTCACTAATAAAGACAACCATTTAAAAAAGTATAGCTAAAAGCAGAATATTGTTATATTTATTTGTTATATTTATATAACAATATTGTTAATATAATTATATCAACTGAAGTCAACCGAAATGACCCGTTTGTAGTTCACAGGTAATGTGAATTTTTAAAAAAAAAATCATTAATATGCAGAAACTACACAGTGATCCTCACCTCAAAGGAGTGCTCTTTATTATCCTCCAGTCTGTAGTCTAGCAGCACACTCAAAGACATGATGCTGCAGTCAAATTTGCCATTCTTGGCAGCCCAGTTGGGGTGGACGATAATGGTGGGCTCATCTGGCAGAACATAACGTCTCTCCCTGCGCTGACGTTCTTGCTCCTCCTGTCGCTTTCGCTCCTCTTCCTGAAAAGAAACAATTTTTCCATGTTTGCATGTGATTGATTTAGACAGGCTCTCAATAAGAGCAGAATCCTCTGGTCTTCTCTCACCTCTCGATCATCCTCCAGTCTGCAGGACTCATCCTCCTCCACACTAGGAGGTTCAGGTTTCTCAGGCTCCTTGGACTCCTCCACCTGCTCCTCCACCTTCAACTGTTTGGTGAGGCGAGCGATCAGCTGTGATTTCAGCCCTTTAGAGCTCAGTGTACGACTCTCCAACTCCTTTCGCAAGTCATTGACCTGTGTACAATTAAGTTTCATCATCCCCTTAAAGGGTCAGTTCACCCAAAAATGAAGCTTGTCATTAATTATTCACCCTCATGTCATTCCAAACCCATAAGACTTTCGTTCATCTTCAGAACACAAATGAAGATCTTTTTGATGAAAACTGAGAGCTTTCTGTTCCTTGATAGACAGCCTTCACAACTAGAACTTTGACGCCTCAAAAAGTTCATTAAGAGATCGTAAAACGAATTCATATGAATTAAGCGGTTTAGTCCAAAATTTCTGAAGAGACTCGATCACTTTATATGATGAACAGATTGAATTTAGGCTTTTACTCGCATATAAACATTGATCAGCAAACATACACAGAAGCTCAACCGAACCTGAATGACGCGCAAGAACAAACCTTTTGCAGAAGCTCAAACGTGCTGCATAACCAATGAGGTTTTGTTCTCGTATGTTACACAGCAAGTTTGATCTCGTCATTCAGTTTCGATTGAGCTTGTGTATGTTCGCTGATCAAAGTTCATATGTGAGTAAAAGCCTTAATTCAATCTGTTCATCATATAAAGAGATTGAGTCTCTTCAGAAAATTTGGACTAATCCACTCAATTCATATTGATTAGTTTTACCATCTCATTATGAACTTTTTGAAGCATCAAAGTTCCAGCTGTGGAGGGACAGAATGCTGTCAGATTTCTTTAAAAAGATCTTCATTTGTGTTCTGAAGATGACTGAAAGTCTTGCGGGTTTGGAACGACATGAGGGTGAATAAT
Source organism: Hypophthalmichthys nobilis (assembly GCA_037950665.1). Lineage (NCBI taxonomy): Eukaryota > Metazoa > Chordata > Actinopteri > Cypriniformes > Xenocyprididae > Hypophthalmichthys > Hypophthalmichthys nobilis. Next base: position 27,868,354 of record CM075477.1, on the reverse strand, counting down.
TAATGACAGAATTTTCATTTTTGGGTGAACTAACCCTTTAAACACTGATAATCAAAGATGATAATCAAATATCAAATTTTCATACTTTTTTTTTTAACAAATACACTACCATTCAAAGTTTTGAGGTCACTAAGATTTTTAATATAGATGTACAAGATGACAAGATGCTAAAAAGTTTGGTCTGCAGCAGATAAGCTGCTTGTGGGAATCTCACCTTCATGGATTTCGGATCAAGCTTCGACCAGTGAGTTGGCGTAGTGACTTCTTTTGAATCATCTTCATCTTTATCGTCCTCCTCCTATGCATGTTATGTGAAAGAGAGAGGAAGAGAGAAAAGACAACAGCGTGTTAACGCACCGCTCTCAGACTCCAAAGGAGTTTTCTGAAACAAAAGTTGATCCGTGCAAGAAGCAAGGTCACAACTGTCTCTCATTGTCTCCTCCTACTGAGCTCTTGATTGGGTAAAAAAAAATTTCCACTGCTAGGAAGCTCTATAGCTTTCAGAAACAGATCCATATCCCACTCATCAGCCAATCAATGCCAGTTCTGTGGAATACAAAAAGATAATCAATGACAGTGGGTTTAAGAGATGGACATGGGACAGATGCACTCAGAGAAGGTCTCCAAACCCTACGTCTATGTTAATTGCTGTTTTTTTCTGGCCCACATGTACTCTTTTTAGTTTGTTTTCTTAAACACCTAACCAGAACTGTCCTCGGATAAACAATCTCCCTGGAAAAATCACATCCACAAAGGGTCTAGACACAGTCCAATCAGAGAAAAGTGTAAATAAAATAAAAAAAGAGACAGACAAGAGACAGAACTCAGAGAGTTCGGCAGATACTGAATTTCGAACAGGAAACAAAACAATCTAAAAAACACACAAACATCATAAACGCAACTGGCTCTCCAGATTCCAGCATTCATTTCTCAATTGTTCTCATTGATTCTTGCATCAAATTTCAGATCAGATTTGTTTTAAGTTTGTTGGAAATTTTGAGTTCTCAATCAGACCATCAATCATGTAATCGGCAGAGCTGGAAGCTGTTTTACCAGTTGACGCAGGTGTCATAAAGTAGGATCTAAGCTCTTCCGCTGTGTGTGAGACTGCGTGACAGAGGGAGAGCAGGAAGAAATGGGGTGGAGGGTCAGGGATGAGACAGGGATGAGAGGAAGGGATGGTAAAAGTGGGATCTGTATGATGCCTGTGATACTTGTCTGTTTCTTTCTGTGTTTTCTGACTGTTTTGTTTGTCTATTCCTGTGCCTGTGAGAAGCGGAAATGAGAAGAGAGGGATTAGCGTTCAGTGCCTGTTCTCCATCAGCCTCCTTCCGTTCAGCCAAGAGTTTCTCTGCCAGCTGCTCCTTGAGTCCACGGGACAGCCCCTCCCACTCTGAGCGGGTAGGAAGACAATGCCAAACATCCGGGAGAAATAAAACCACTGTCTCCACATGTGCGGGGACTGTCCGCCCTTTGTGAGTCTCCTCAGGGCGGTGATAGCGTATCTCTGCAAAACGATACCTGTCGCAAAGGAAGAAGCGCGTTGGAAAGAAACATTCTGTGAGACATCACCCATTTCCCCCAACACACACACACACACACAGAAAGCTGCGATCCCCTCGACCCCCCGAATGAGACGCATATGAAAATACAGTCTGCGGAACTCCACGGGGGGTTTCTCAGGATGAACGGCAGCCACGCATCAGGGAGGTCGACAGACAATATCAACAGCTAAACAAAAACTACAATGACCCCTCCCCCCTTGCGCCAGGCCCCTCCCATCGGCACCCGTGAATCTGAACCAGTTGCTCGTGAAAGATAGCTTACGAACCCCCGGGGGTGTGAGAGAAGGACAGATTCAGACACAGTGAAAGCAAGTTAAATATGTAAGATATTTAACACAAGGCAAAGGTCAGAGAGAACAGAAAGTAACGATGGCGGCGACTCCTCTGGCTCTGCTCTCGGAGCAAAAGAATCAATGCATTCACCACATATATAGATATAGAGGCAGGACTGCCACACACATTAGCATAAACATTGCAAAAAAAAAAAAAAATATGAACACAAAAGCATCAAACATGTCAGGAGATACACTGCTGTTTCAAAACCATGCAGCGGGTCACAGACTTTTGGATGTTGTCTGCTGGGCCTTTTTTTTATATTAAAGATGCACACATGTAGATGCGTCGGCACAAATCGAGAAAGAAGCTGTACTTACCACTGCGTACATAAACTCAGATCAATGCCTGTCAGAGCCTTACAACAACGAATGGCTGTCTTTATAAGGACCGAGGCATCGTTTTCCGGGTCGGCCCCGTCCAAAGTGGGAGACCAGTGACCCCCGATGGCCATGGCCTCGTCCTTGCCCCGCATCCCCACCAGGAACTGAAAACAGAGGAGTTCAAATGGGTTATGCAACACTGGGAAGCTGCTAAGCGCTTGAAGGTGGCGTATGCGGCAGACACAGGGAGAGACAACATCAGACGAGCTTATTCCACACAGCAAAGCGTTCAGCAATGGAATAGGACAGAGACATCACAGTCAGCTCCCCACCACCATTAGAAACACCCCACATTAAACACAGGAGTGGACAAACATTTTTCAGTGTCCAGGGGAACAAGAAAATGAGTTTCAGTGTATGTGACTTTTAATAGATTACAATAGCAGAATTGTGGAAGTAAAAATCCCAGATGGAAACATTTCAGATGGAGCTAACATGAGCTCAGAGGTCAGTAAATGATGGTATTTATGTTACAAAAGACTTCTATTTCAGATAAAACCGTACAAAAAAGGCTAGATGATGTTTTCTGGTACAGATACAGACATAAAAACCCAGAGTTAAAAATTAATGTTATGCAGGATTATAATAGCTACAGTCCCCGACACTTTAATGATGTCCATCCCTGTGAAATACTACAGTATAAGTGCAATTTACATTAAATAGCACATAAGTTAATGATTACATAATGCAAGCTGGTTACACAAACCTAGTTAGTTTGTTGCAGTTAGTAGTGTAATTCAGAGAGCTGTACCTTGATGAGGCGGGCAGGGTGCTGGAAGGAGTCTCTCAGCTCTGCTGGATCTTCTGCCAGAGCACATGACTTATGATACAGCTCATCTAGACTAGGGTTGGCCAGCAGCATCACCTATAACATCAATATTAATCAAGACTGTCAAAAACCACTGAATCAAACCTGGAAAAAATGTATTACATTATAAAGAAAAAGATGAGGAATTACCTTTGCGCTATAGGTGTGGTTGGCATCAGGTGGGTCCAGCACAGCTGTGTTCTTCACAAGAGAGTCCACCTCTTTATGCATGATGTGAAAGTTACAGTAGTTTCCAAAGTTGAAAGGTCGTGTTAAGGGGAAGGCGTCCACCCAGGTAAACACAGCATCAAAAAAGTCACTGGGGATGTAGAGGCTCTGATACCTCCGCCGTAACTCCATCACGTCACAGTTGTAACTGCAGAGAACAGAAAAAGACAGTCATATTTTCTGCAGAAAGCTAATCTCAAGTGATGTGTCTGATTTTTTTTATCGATCATTTGTTGGTAAGACCTGGCAAACCACATTATTTTTGTCAAAGAGCCAGATTTGGTTCACGAACCATAGGCTCCCGACTGCTGCCTTTTCTGTTGGATTGCATTGCTGATATTTGATACGCAAAATGACCTTTCTATATATTGTTGTCATGTTGGTAACATTAATGTTGAATTACTGCCTGGACCTGTAGAGAAACAATTTCATTCTCCCATGTCTGGGCTGAACTCAAGTGAACAAAACAAAAAACAAAACAAAACAAAAACTATACCTAATTTGCATCTCAAGATATCTGTCAAGGTACTTCCTCTAAAACAATTAACTTACCCATCGAGAGAGAATTTGGAGAACTGCACAGTATATCTTGGGACGACTCTGCGTGGCCGTCTTGGAGAACGTTCTCTACGAGGAGAGCGGTCTCTAGAACGTTTCCTTGTGGGTGTACGTTCTCTTGATCTTCTTCGCTCTCTCTCTCTTTCCCGACTACACAAACAGAGGCAAAATAAAGAATGAGCATGTAGAGCATAAAAATTCTCAATACCCAGTATTTTTTCTGGTTGAAGCAATTGTAATCTCAGTAGGGATGTCACGGGTAGGGATATGCGAGACTAGCCGACTAGTCGATTAAACGATACTGCTGCTGCTAATCAACTTAGAAAACACTAGTTGTTTACACGTTACAATTTTTTTTTTTCCACATTTAATGTTTTGCTTTATATTTTTACAAAGACTACGTTTAAATTACCATTATGTTAATGTTACATTTTGAAAAAAAAAAAAAATATATTAAAAAATATTTTATTTTGAAAAGTGTATATCTGCAGCAGAAAACTTATTTAAATTTAACCCGATTTTGCATGCGTCAGTTTTCTCTGTGGCGCTCACAGCACATTCACAGAAATATCAGGACGTGCCTGATATTAAACAGTGTCATTAAAAGTGCATTAGACCTCGATATCTTAAGTGAATATAAACAGTTGCATGTGTAACAGTATCTTGGATCCGTGCATTCGGTCTGAAAGTGACAGCAGCCCATTATTACTGCTTTAGTCTGTGCCATTAATGTTAATCAAACAACAAAAGACCAATTTGAAAACCACTCACTGCTCTTGAATGAATAACTTGTGTAGCTTTAATAAGGATTAATCTATTTTTAATGTATACAGTGAAGACTATGCAGTGTTATTTTACATTTGATTACTTTAATCAGTTTCTGTTGTTGGCTATTATTTATCTGAATACCACTGTTAGTACAGTTCCTGAAAAACTTAAAGCAGAGTTTATTTAATTTGTATTTTTGTACTGTTGTATTTATTTGTCCATTTTGTTTGTAATTAGTTTCTTATAGTATTGCTGACTGTTTACTTGTCTTCTGTAACTGTTTCGAGGACCTTTTACTTAGCTACATTAGTTAGTATTAGTTTTTGCTTAAGTAGTCTATAGCCTATCGACTGGTCTGCGACTATGCAGCTCGTACTGTATGGAGCAGAGCAGACACTTTCAGTTTATAATTGCCCAACTGAACTAAATGGTTTTTATTTCTATAAAATAGATAAACGACAGGGGTGGCCAAGTAATGTAATCGATGCACTGTGTAACACCGACTACCGCAGCCTAACTCTCAGGTGTATGTTTGAGCACTGACCTGCGGTCATCCTTCCTCAGGATGAGTTCTGGTCGGTCACTGCGGCTGGGGAAGCGAGGTGAGGGGTCCACGCGCCTCACTTGTTGTGGCTGAGGCATCATCCGCACCGGGGGCTGCAGCAAACCCCCTGAGAACACAGAGTCTACACACGGCACAGAGAGAGAAATGGGAGATCAGATTTGATTCGGTAAAAGCGTGACTCTGCAAAAGGTCGAGGGGGTTGATGCACCTTTGGGGGGTGGCTGGGGAAGCAGTGGTTGTGGTGGGTTCTGCAGCAGTGGGGCCAGAGAGGCAGCTGAGAGCTGGGCCTGCAGAAGAGATGGAGGAGGTCCCTGGGCCGGGACGCTGAACGTGGTTGGTGGGGGTAGAGACTGCATCATGGTGGGGCCTGGTTTCATCATGTTCGGGCCTGGCGGCTGGCTCTGAGAAGATGAGAACGGAGAAAAAGAGATAGGTTTGCTAGTATGTACAACTATCAAGATCAGAAAAATCACAATATCATTTTAATGAACTAGTGCTTGACTAGAGCTGGGCGATACAGTTAAATCTATATCTCATTTCAATTTATAACCTTAATGATATTTTGACATCAAAAATCATGTATTTACTCTGAAATGTCTCAATGTTTTGTTTTTTCCCCCTTCAATTAAAGGAAGGTTCTAAATTTCAACCAAACTGACATTGTTTTCGTGGAAATTAATTACATTAATTAAATCGACTAGCCCTAGTTCAGACAACAAATCAACATCTATAAAAACAAAAAAACATTTTGCTGTATATTAATTCATCAAAAAACATCAAAATGTTTATGACAGCTTTCAACTAGGGGCTATAAAACAAGCCTTTAAATAAATAACATTAATCCATCTCCAATACAAAGTTTAGATAACCTGTTTTAAAGGATGGGAGGAAAAGGTTCCTAAATGAGTGAGAAGCACTAAACCCAGTAAAAAGAAAATAAATGGTTAGAAAAAGCTGGAGACTGAGGAAGTAGAAGCACTGCTGTTACCATTTACCACTTTTGGCCCCTGTTGAAAGAAAAATAAAAAAACAGTTTCTTTCAAGAGATAATGCAAGGCAAGCATTCTGGGCATTTCAAAAGGAGTCTCAAAATTATTGTTAGTTACATAAAACAAAACAGACAGCAGTCTGCATTTGCTTTATCAACATGCACCTGCTCAGTGTGACAATTGTGTCCAGGTGTAGAAATGTCAAAAGTACAGGTAATTCATTATCATGTTTAATAAAAAAAACAAAAATAGCAGTAGTAACAATACCAGACTTTCTTTGTTCTTCATTTTATAAAAATAAAAACTTGAAGAATTTAAACAGTGTTTATTTGATAAATATTTGCACCCACATGCCATTATTTTAATTTAATGTATTAACATTTACATATATTTTTTTTAAATTAATTAGCTTAAGGTAATTAGCTTAAGGTAATTAGAGTTAATCATTATAAAAGGCAAAATTTCACTGGTATTTGTACTACTGATATTTTGGTATAAAATTTAAAGGGGAAAAAAACAGTTTTTTTTTATTATTTGTTTAAATATTTAGTTTGGGTAATTCAAAAAATTTCACACACAAAAAAAAAAAAACTACAGCATCCCCCCATTTCAAAGTGCATTAATAGCACAGCAGGTGCTGATTAGCTAAAGATGGAATCTATGGATTGAAAAATGTTCAATTACAAATCCAACACACAAGCTGTGAGCTGTAATACAGGGAAGGGTGAAAAAGCAGCAACAGCAACTCGTCTTGGGTGGACGAAAAGAAACCCAAGGACATGTGACTAAAGCCTGTTTGTGAAACTGGAGAGTGGAGGAGTGGATCAAGCAGAAGATAAAGGAGAGGAGGAGGACAGAATGGGGATTTGGGGCGCAGGGGTCAAGTGGCGTGGGTTACATTTTGTCTTGAATCCACCGCAGAATGCATGTCAGAGTAGCGTGGCATTCCTGCTTCAGAGTAAAAGCTGGACAGCTGTGGGGAAACCTGAGGTAAGGGCTGAGGCGGCTGGTGCTACATGGAGATTGAGAACACAGGAATCAACAGCAGCATCATGACACACTGTGGATGCAGAACCATATCAGACTGTATCTGCCAGGGATCCATTCAGACCATGTGGGTTTGCTTACCGTTTGGTTGGGCAGCTGAGGTAAAGTCTGAATGCGCTGGGCATTCCATTTGAAAGGCATGTTGGGATTGTAGACCGCTTCCACCAGAACACGATCACCGACTTGAGGTGTTTTTCCCTTAACCGCACTACAAAAACACACACACAAATTACACACCTGACCTTTGGGCTGCGTTTACACTTACACATCTGACAGAGATCGGAATTTGTTGCACACGTATAAATACAAACACCCGCAAGAGATCTGATTTTTCCGCATCCATTCTGAGCCACTTCCAAATGTGGTTTTAAATCAGATACATATCCGATATCTGGATAGCTGACCAGGGCAAGGGCGACATGTTTGCCCACAAGATAGCTTTTTAATGTTGTATTATGAAGCAGATGTGCCTGTATGCACTCACACTACTCTCAGCTTTTTTTAGAGGTGGAAACTTTATATATTGGTAAGAAATTGCACACACACAGAAACATTCAGGAGCATAGAAACTGGTTTTCATCTGCCCCGTGAATTGCATAAATAAATAAAACAGCTTCGCTACTGAAAGCTCCATTACATTTCTCAGCAACAAGGTGATAAGTTCGCTGTATAAACTCACAGCTTCACCACTGCATTGAGATGCTGCAGAGATAATTCTCTCTCGTTAATTTAATTCGAATTCATTCAAATAAATCTTAACACGCTACTTTTCTAGATCTAACGAACCATAGATAAAATAACAATGTTACTGTTTTCCAGTCTGTATCTGTACAGTCAAATTTTGCCTACAAACATTCCTAACAGCTTTTAACTTATCCATGCTGGCAAGTAATCATGGTGCATAGTCTTCAGTGTATAAATACAGATTATCCCTTATTAAAGTTATTCAGTCAAGAGCAGTGAGCGCTTTTTTTCTGTCTTTTGTTTGATTAACATAAAAACAAACAGCACCAGGAATATTAGGCTGCTGTCACTTTAAGAGCTGCACGGATTCAATATACTGTTACACATGCATCTTATCTCACGTTTACGTTCACATAACCGACTGTTTTTTACGACGATACTTGACAAGACAGGCAATTTGACAATTTTGTGTGAAAATGTCCGTGCAAGCTCAGGAATACGTGAAAGAGCATTCGCACGCTATGAGACGTGGCGTTCTGGGCACACGCTTTGAATGTGTATTGCTGCGCGCACAAAACTTATCACACAGCGCACGAGTACCAAACTGAGAAACGCTTAGTACTGAGGTACTTTCGCATCTACGTGCACTTGAATATTTAAATTGCCAAGGCTTATAAACGTGCAAATTATCAACTTCCGTGAAAATGTAGCACTGGCCTGATCGAGCAAGTAACAGTTCCACCAACTGGCCCAAGAGTCTTTCACGCTGGCCCCGGGCCATCGGGCGGTCCTTATTGTCGAGCCCTGATGTCGCATAGTATGCGATCACCAACAGAATCATTTTGGGCGGGGATTAACGTAAACACAGATATCGGATACCAGTTGTGTCTAAAGTGAATGTAAACAGGCGGGACAAAAAATTGGATATCGTCAAAACATCAGAGCTGTGCATTAAGACTCGCAGTGTAAACGCAGCCTTTAAAAGACTGATTCACAACTCAAACCTGCACATTTACTATAAAGCACCTGAGCTGAAAGAAGACATCCTCATCGACAAAGCCGAAAGTGTCGTGTAGCTTGCTGACAACCCCTGTGAAAACACGCTGCTTTTGAGGTTGGGTCTGCTGCTGGTGGCTGGAGCGGGGGGTCGGGTAGGACACAGTTATCTGTGCCGTCTGCTGCGGGTTTGACAAGCTCAGGCTGGTGGGCAAGGCAACAGGGGGCTGCAAAACACACATAGCACCACTGTCAGAGCATAAACTCTTCATATCTGGCAATATTAGGGGATCTCTTGCTTCTTTTTACACATTTTAAAATGGCGAGATGGGCTTTCCCAGGAAAATTCAAATGTGATGCAAATACAGCATTTGGAAACACGGTGTACCTGTGATAGCAGGGCTTGTTGGGGCTGTGGAAGCTGTCAGAAATAAAGAAAAATCAAAAGAACACATTACACATTAACCATAAGCCACAAATTATGTGGAATGAACAAATCTGGATTGAGTACCTTTGGGATTGGATACATTTTCTACAGGTTAACTATAAATATAAGCTCCAATAACTATACTATCCCATTCAAAAGTTTGAGGTCGGTATAGATTTTTAAATGTTTTTGAAAGATGTCCACCAAGGCTGCATTTATTTGATCAAGAATACAGTAACTCATATTGTGAAATATTACAATAATTTATAATGTTTTCTCTTTTAATATATTTTAAAATGTCATTTATTCATGTGATGTCAAAGCTGAATTTTCAGCATCATTTTCATGATCCTTCAGAAATCATTCTAATATGCTGAATTGCTACTTAAGAAACATTTTTATTATTATCAATGTTGAAAACAGTTGTGCTGCTTAAAATTGTTGTGGAAACCATTATATTTTTTTCAGGATTCTTTGATGAATAAAAAGTCCAAAAGAACAGCATTTATTTGAAATAGAAATCTTTTTTTTTTTTTACATCATAAATGTCTTCACTGTCACTTTTCCCATTTAATGCATTTTTGCATTTTTTTTTTTTAATCTTACTGACCCCCTCAGCTTTTTTTAAACCACAATTAAATGATGCCAGCACAGAATAGAAAAATATAAATTGAAAGGTACATGGTATTTGGATTCACAATCAGAACTGTCCACATCTACCAAGAGTGAGACTGGAACTGAGTCCTGAGTTAAATAATGCAGACAGGCACTCATGCACTGCAGCACTTGCCCTCTTTTGAGTAACCACTCTGCTGACTGCAGTCCTTTTAGTTCTTCTGTCATGGTGTATACAAATTACACACCTGACAGGCGCTTTTATCCAAAGAGACTTACAGTGCATCCAAGCAAATGCATTTTACCAGTACATAAACTCACTGGGAATCAAATCCATGACCTTCTGATATCACAACGAACAATCCCAAAAACCTTCATGATAAAACTAGGGCACCTACTATCTTTAGGAAAGCTAAGAGGTGATGTGAAAGAGGTCGTGTGTACCTGATGTGGGACGTTGTAAAGGGTTTGTTGAGGTGGAGGTTGTGGTGGGGGGCCTTGAGGTGGCTGCTGTTGTTGTTGTTGCTGCTGCTGCTGCTGCTGATACTGCTGCAGGGCTGAATTGATCTGCGACTAAAATAAAACACACCAGTGACTCAAGACTGCAGGCTGGGGGAAGGGCTCAGGTTACAGCGCTCCAACAACTGAGCATGCTAAAAATGCAGACGAGTACAATTCAGAATTAAGGAGGAAGCAATTTATACACCGCAATGAACAGAATGTGATCAGGTTAGGTTTAGGTTCTACTGTGCAGTGTTATGTGCACAGAATATACTGCATAATTACTACTATTTTCGGAAAACAAGTACTATACTAGCTATTATTCAACAGTAAAAGATGACAGTATTGTTCCTTTAAACAGTAATATGCTACTCTGTAGTCACATTTTGTAAATAATAGGCACTATACTAGCTATTATTCCACAGCGAATGCTTTAAACAGAAGTATGCTACTCTGTTGTCAGATTTTTCATAAAACTGTCTTAATTCTTGGCAATACAGTAAAAGAATGTATTCAAAATGATACATAAAAAGCCACTGTAATTGCTTCCAGTTCACTCATCAAATACTAGCATTTTTGGAAAATAATACGTACTATACTAGCTATTATTCCACAATAAATGCCTTAATTCTTAGCAATCCAATCAAAAAATGTCAAAAACTTATGCTAAAAGCTATTTTAATTGCTTTGCATTAATTTTTTAAATTACAGGTACTATACTAGCTATTTTTCAACAGTAAATGCTTTAAACAATAGTATGCTAATCTGTTGTCACATTTTGCATAAAATTATGCCTTAATTCTTAGCAATCCAATCAAAAAATGTCAAAAAATTAATTTATCAAAATACTACTTTTTAAAAAAAAATAATAATAGGTACTATACTAGCTATTATTCCACAGTAAAAAAAAAAAAAAAATGTTAATATTGTTGCTTTAAACTGTAGTATGCTATTCTGTCACATTTTGTGTAAAAATAAAAAAAAATCTTAATTCTTGGCAATCCAATCAAAACTGTATATTAAAAAAATTATAATTGCTTTCAGTTCATTTATCAAATACTACCATTTTTGAAAAATAATAATACTAGTTATTATTCACAGTGAATGCTTTAAACATTAGTATGCATCTCTGTTGTCACATTTTGCGTAAAATTGCGTTTTAATTTTTACAATACAATCAAAAAATTATTCAAAACATTTCATTAAAAGCCGCTGCAATTGCTTCCAGTTCATTTATCAAATACTACCATTTTTGGAACATAATAGGTACTATACTAGCTATTATTCCACAATATACAGTCAAACCAAAAATTATTCAGACGTTTTTAATATTTTTGGTATATTTTTACTAGTGGGTGCAGGACACTATAGTTCATTTATGCAAGTGAGGATAGCAAAATAAAGTAAACTGTGACATATTATACCCAAAAATTATTCATACAGTGGACTACCAGTAAAATTGATAAAAATTTGGGACCAAAAATTATTCAGACACTTTGACCTGACCATGTTTTGCTTGAGTGTTATCTGACATAATTAAGATTATTTTTTTCTGACACAGTTTATATAAACTATATTAATGAATGAAATGTTCAAGGTGTTCAAATTTTGGTTTGACTGTATACTTTAAACAGTAGTATGCTACTCTGTTAACATTTTCCATAAAATTATGTCTTAATTCTTAGCAATCCAATCAAAAAAAACCTGTTAAAAGCCAGTGTAATTGCTTCCAGTTCATTCATCACACTGGAAATACTGTGCTATTGCACATTCTGCTGATTGTTATCTTGTGGAAATCCAGAATAATTTGCATTCTGCATACTGCAGAAATATTAAGTCTAGTATGTTAGAATGCTATTCCAAACATAGCCAAAGGATTTATTGTGCAATTCCTCCAGTGGTGGATCACAGCCAGGGCCTCACCTGCTGTAATGCAGCGGCAGCGGCTGCAGCGGCCTGCTGCTGAAGTGCTGCGGTCTGCTGCGAGAGCTGGTAGTTTGCAGCTGACTGTGTGTTGAGGGAGGCTGCAGCTAAAGCCGACTGCTGAGTGTACATTGGAGACGCTCCCAAGAGGGACGGCTGCTGTACTCCTAAAGCTATGGGAGAAACATGTGACATTGTAACTGCTATCGACAACATTCAAACAAACACAGGCAAACTTTGACCTGCCAATGTAAACCAAACAGAAACATCTTGAGCTTTGACTTTCACAATTAGAGAGCTAGAGCTAGAGATCTTTATTAATGCAGGTTTAGACTAACAATTAAGTAATTTGTATTGAAAGTAAAGTACTGCAAATACTTTCAATCAAAGTGTTTGTGTTTATGTAAGTATTTATGATGACTTACAGTGTAAACTGTTCAGGTCCAGGGACTGTCCTGAGTGCCCGGGTTGTGATACCGCTGTTGCGGCAAACTGGGCCGCCCACGGAGGGTTCTTCTGCCCCCCGAACTGGGCCATGGAGACCTGCTCACGTTTTCTGCTGGACCAGATGGCAGATTGTTTCCTGTGGGAACGGTATTCAAACTTACTAAAGTTGCAAGCTCAAAACACTACAAGCATAGAACTGGATGGACAGGAACTAAAATACAGTATTTGTTTCAGTGGCTGCCTGCCAAGACAACACTTCTGATTACCACAAGACATGCAAAATCAATGGTTATTGATCTTTGTAACTTCAAGCGCTCCCATTGCCCAAGACAAGAATCGAAGGGCCCTCATTTATAGGCTATATGATATTATATATTGTACTACTGCTGCAAAGATGCTTGTTTTTAACCTTTCTGAAACAGAAACTGCGGCTCTCCACAGATTAAAATAAACAAGCGTATGATTATTCTCATGATTTTTTAAATAGTTAACATGTTTAGTTTATTATTAAGAAGAGAAAATTAAAATTTTATGTAACAAAATTAGATGTAACGAAGATATGCAATTTAGTGATAACTGAGAGCTGTGTTTGCAAACTTGTTAAATTTATTTAAAATATTTTTAAAATATCTTGAGAGCCAGTGACTCAGAAAGCACATAGACATGTAGTCTAGTTAGGGAGCTCAGTAGATTTTGAAACAGCCAATGCCATGTGTCAGCTCACTAAATTATATGTAACAAAATTATTTTACTGATTATTAAATTCCCCAATGCAAAGAAAGTCACAACTTTTATTAAAAGTCTAGATTTAATTCATAACTACAGTGGATGTAAAAAAAATTTATATCATTTACTGATAATTGAGAGCTGTGTTTGCAAGATTGTTAACTGAATTTAAATAATTTCAAGTTATCTTGAGAGCCAGTGGCTCGAATGCTGTCTAGTTAGGGAGCTTACTAGATTTTGAAACACAGCCAATGCCATCTGTCAGCTCCAGAACACCAGCAGACTGTTTACAACCTCTTCCTGCTTTAAAACTCAGTAAGTCCAGATCCAGCAGTGAATAAGACGCATTCATGTCCTCATGACCACTTTTACACAATCTTTTATCTGCACTAGCTTAGCACACCAACGTATTCACAATGCAAGCTAAGAAGCTAACGGAGCAACACAACAACACTGACCTAACCATTTAAAACACCGTATTATCAGCCTCAACCACTATGAAGTGTATTAAATCAAACCAAGCAGCAGTCTCAGTGGTAGAGTCTAAGTCACAACTGTGCTGACTGTAGTGTTTTGTTTTTCAGCAGTGCTGCTATCTGATTCGGGCCCTCGCATGAGCACAAGCACACTGTCTAGTTTTCTGTCCGTGCACTTTGTTGTCTCATTTACACCTCAGACGTGTATACAGTCTACGCAGCGTAACACAGTGCATGACAAAGCATTAATATAACAAAACTTCAGCCAATATATAAGCATGCAAGCTAGCTGTTATTGTCGCTGCTTACCCTTCGTCCTCTCTCATTCACCGGTTGAGACACTAACTGAAGTCTGAACGTAGCGCATGCGCAGATCGTTTGAAGCACATCAGTGAAACACTGATCCAGGGTCGGATGACAAAAGAAAAAAAACAGGCAGTGGCGCACACTGACTTGAAATCAAATAATACATAATACACACAAATAAAAAATAACACACTCACATAATACACATATATAGGTGTATTATGTGAGTGTGTTATTTTTTATTTGTTTGTGTGTGTGTGTGTATATATATATATGTGTGTAAATGTATATATGTATATATATATACACTGTATATATACTGTATATATATGTGTGTGTGTGTGTGTGTGTGTGTGTGTATATATATATATAGTAGTCAACATTTGAAGTTGATCAAAACCTTTCATCAAAGTTGTCCTAAAACCTTCTTAGGACGGCTTAGTTCTTAGGACAACTTTGATGAATTTTTTTGATCCACTTCAAATGTTGACTACTGTACATATATATATAAAGAGAGAGAGAGAGAGAGAGAAGATTATTTACATTACAATTGTAAATATGTATATATATGTACATGTATATATGTAAATGTGTATGTGTGTGTGTATATATATATATACAAATATACACACACACAAATAAGAAAATAACACACATAATACACCTATCCTATATAGGTGTATTATGTGAGTGTGTTATTTTTATGTGTGTGTGTGTGTGTGTGTGTGTGTATATATATATATATATATATATATATATGTGTGTGTGTGTGTGTGTGTGTATATATATATATATATACATATATGCCATTGCCTAATGATAACATGCCTATGCATCCTTCCTGAACTAACATATGCAATCCATGTTGGATTGTTTTACTTCAAATCACATTTTTTCCTACTCAAAATACAACTTATTTTAAGAAAATTAAAAGAATTACTTAGCTTTTTAGACAAGCTGGAGCTGCCGACTGTTTACACTGATTTCAGAAAGTACACTTTTTTCCATTATGCTTTGTTGCAGTGTGAAATAAAAAACATATTTCATTTGGATTTCCCAACCATGTAGAAGTAGTAAACAAGCACGTCTGTGAAAATGTCCCAAAATGTTCATTTTTAGCTTTTAAGTTTCTATTTTATTAATCACTTCAATTCCATGTGATTTTGAACATCAAATAAAGCACAGAAAAAATACTCCAACACTGAAAATTGATGTCCACCAATAGCTAATTTGCATGTGAAGAATTTGTTCCTAAATTCCACCATCTACAGGTGTAAAGCTCATAGTTATATCACAAGATGATTTAATGTGGTAACTGCTTCTGGACATTTTTATATTAGATATTCAGATCTCTCATTCTGGAGAAATTACTGAAACACAATGGTTCACAAATGGGTTGACCCTTTTATGCTGAAACACAGAATAAAAATGGAGGCTTAAATAAAACAAAATGCAGAAAAATACAAACAAGTTCAATAATTTGTTTCAAAAGTACTTCAACCCAAGGAGGAGAAAAGAGGTAAAAAGTAGGACAAATATCTACACCAAGACAACAGTTCATTTATACACAACTTTAATTCATTATAGGCCCTCCCGAACTGCTGGATGGCAGCTGTAGATGAATACAAACTTTCACGACTGATCTCATTCTGAAAGCTGTGGAAGATCTGCAATTATTACAAGTGGTCAATTCAGGTTTAACAATGTAAAGGATCACAGCATTGAATTCATTTAAAAAAACTCCCAATTATTTAATGAACTCTCCAGATATCTAGGCGAAATTGCAACATGCAATAAACACTGGAATTAAAAGCATAACCGTCTTCAATTTAACCTTATCTCTCAGACAAGGAACAAACCTGTTTAAATCATGAAGCTTGCAGCTCAGAGCTAAATGCACATCTAAAAGAGCAACAGTCAGAACACATAATGGCAATCTGGAAAGTGCATACAAGTTTCTTGTATTTGCAATCACAATATTGCACTACTATAGTAGAAACAGAACAACTTACGACTTTAGGCTTGGTTAAATACTACAGTATATTCTATAGTTTCTGAACCTTAAATATGCAGCATCCTTATGGAGTGTCTGAATCCCACTATAATTATAACACAATGACATCACTTGAAATATGTTGACAGCACCGCCGGGTCTCATGCTATGAGTCTTGCAGTTTCTTCTCCAGCTCTGTAAACACCTTCGTGTTGATCTCATCCACTTCATCCTGCACCTTATTGAAAAAAATATACATAGTCAGGTGAATAGTGAAAGTCATGATAACTGTAGTGAAAATATGCAAAAGATGTTTTCATGAATAACTTCAAAGAGGCCATATTATGCCATTTTACAAAGTCATAATTTTGTTTTTGGGGTCTACTACAATAGGCTTTCATGCTTGAACGCTCAAAACACATTATTTTTCACATATTTAATATTGTTGCAGCACCTCTCTTCCGGTCTGTCAGTAACGCTCTGTTAAGTTTGTCTCTGTGAAGCCCCTCCTTCCGAAAAGTGCAATATGCTCTGATTGGTTGACCGTTTCGAGCGCGTTTCTGAAATGTTACGCCCCTTACCACAACCATGAATTTCATGCAACTCAATAAGGCCTTGTTCCTTTTTTGCATATGCTTTTAAATGAGGAATATTGGCTGCGTCTGAAATCGCATACTGCTGAGTAAGTACTACATTTGAATTTAAATTTACTTCACGATCGTTGAAAAAATACGTTCTATATAGTACTAATGCGTGTAGTATGAATGAATTCGGACATACTACATCTGCCATTGTTGTTACTGTCACATGACCTACCAGTGTCAGTTACGTCCCTTCAACTCCATTCACAAATCCTCTCCCGTGGCCTCATGGGATAGTAAAGTGTCCATCGTATGCGCACTTCAGAATCTCGCCTGAAGTAGTAAGTCATCCGGGTACTTTTTGCCTACTGTTTTTCGAATATGATTTCAGACATACTACTCTGTTCGCATACTGTTTTTCACGTACTATATAGTAGAATAGTATTCGATTTCGGACGCAGCTATTGTGACATGTTCTTTCCCAGATGAAAACTCAAGACTACAATGGCAGCAAGAATAACTCCTTTCAGAATGGACTTTATATATATATATATATATATATATATATATATATATATATATATATATATATATATATAAAAAAGCATAATAGGTCATCTTTAATGGATGTATATCTCTCACCTGTTCTACGTTGTCTACCTCAGGTATATAAAACTGCAGCATGTTCTGGATGCCATTTTTTAGGGTAACTGTGGAGCTGGGGCAGCCAGTACAAGAGCCAACCAGCTTCAGTTTCACAGTGCCATCCTCAAAGCCTTTGAATATGACATCCCCACCATCCTCCTGAACCGTAGGTCTTAAGGAAAGAAAACTTTTCTAACATTATAAATGTCTTTACTGTCACTTTTGATCAGTTTAATGCATCCTTCCTGAATTAAAGTATATATTTCTTTAAAAACGGTAGTGTATACGAAATGTAAACCTACCTGATCCTTGTGTCTAACAGCTCTTTGATCATTGAGACAATGTCATCATCATCCTCTGTAACACCTAAAGAATAAAGACACCATAAATAAATGATCAGACTAGCTCTGAAAATTCTAAATACAGTACATAATGAAACATAATTTATTTAGTTAATCTGTGCAATGTTTGGCTCACTGCTCTCAGCATGTGTTGCTCCCATTGTGATGACCTCTCCACTCTCAAAGAACTTAGTGATGACATCAATCGCATGTCGTTTAATGTCTGTCCATTCAACATCATCGTCTGTCTGTAATAAGAAATAATTTATTCATGAATTTAAATAAAGGACTTAAGTACACACGCTAACAATCAAACAGAATGTCTAATCGCTGAACGCTACCTTAGTCAGTGTGATAAAATCTGGGCCATAAAAGACACTTTTTATCCCTTCGATTTGGAAAAGATCCCTGTTGGATGATTACAACAAATGTATTTAATACACAGCAAGGTTATCCACGCCTTTTGACTGATGCAAGAGCAACTGAATCAATGCATTAGATTTAATGATACATTCAAATCACTATTTGCAAAAGGACACTATGATTCGACAGTAGATAATGAAGCCGAAACTGTGTTTACCTGGCTAAAGGGGAACTCTCTGCTGAGTCTGATGTTGGGAAATCTCGTGTCCCCGTCCCCAACACTGGCTTACCAGGAAGAAACTTTAGACTTCTGGGGTTTGGTGTGTCTTGAGTTAAAATTGATATCATTCGTACTGCAATAAAAAACAAACAAACAAATAACTCCTCAAGAAAGAATATAGGACTGTCTGTACAATTCAGCAGCATTACAAACTTTTGATCATCAAAAGTGATGTTATGGAATAAAGAAGATTATCTGGTAAACGTAAAATGCTTCACCTGAGAATGCTTTGAATTTATACTGTTGAGACTGTATTCTGTGGGAAGCCCACATTGAATAGCACTGATTTCGGTCATTTACTGGAAATCTAAAAGAGAACATTACTGATAATGCAGTCATATATATGCTACTAAAATACTACCATAATAAATTAAACAATAGTAAGTAAATAATATATATAATACATGAGGATCAATTGAATAAATGGAATTTCATTCAAACAATATAAATATATTTTATGACAGTGGAAGTTAATATCAAGGAAATCGTTTGACTGTAGAAGGAAATTACGATTGCCTTAATAACCTAGCACCACCGTCATGTGACATTATATTATGTAACAATACACATATTGGTTGTTAAATACTGTGAAAGATGCAGTATGTAATTTCCAACCTATAATGATGTGACCGTATGAAGCGCAATAGACTCCATCTTACAGACGCCGCCATTTCGATTGTTTTGAAATTTAGGACCCCAAAGCTGACAATAACTCTCCTGTTCAAAAATACGACTTTGTGTATGTTGAATGTATATTGTGTGTAATTTTAAATATATATAGTGCTTATAAACATTTGTTGCGCAAAGCGTATGAAATCAGACTGAATGACGGCAAAACAATTGCATTGTACCTGACATCACGTCAGGCGCAAATGGTCTAATGCTTTCTTTCTTAAAGGGGTAGTTCACCCAAAAATGAACTTTTTTTTTTTTCGTAATTTACCTAGTCACAGGTGTTCCAAAAACATGACTTTAGTTTTCTCTTTTATATAACACAAAAGAAGATGTGACATATATTATGACAGTTCCAGTCACCATTCACCTTTATTTTATGGAAAATAACACACAGATGCTATAAAAGGTGAGGCTGTCAGTCTCTCACAAGTCATGTATACAAATTTAATATAGATTTTTGTGACTAATGCATGCAGGATGTGGGATGATTGTTTGCATGTGATCCAATCAATAGTCTTTTCTTCCTTATTGTGACAAAAATCCGAGTGAAACAGCTTCTTGAATGAGAAGAGAAAAAGAAAAAAGAAAAAAAATGTAGGGCAGGACTTGATTTTGTCCATCTGGAATTGATTGTATCACTGTGGTTTGCTATTGCTGTGATGTCATGTGAGTGACAGGTTGTCCCGTCCTCGTGTCAGTAAACACGTCATCAGAGAAGAGAAGAGATGTCACAGCAAGAGGGAGGGGAAGTTATTTTGAACAAACATTTTAAAAATGATAATGATCCGCATGAATAAATTAATGAACTGCAACATTCCACAAAAAGGGGAACTAATATCAATAGTTATTTCATGGGGACTCTGAGAATTCCAAAATGTATTTAGTATTAGTGTATTGAACGGCAAAACTGCATTTATATATAAATGTGTAATTATATGTAATTATATAATTCATGAAGCATATTAACCATTTGCATTAGGCTACATTATATAGTAATCCTTTCTAAATGGTACTTTAAAGTGTGTTTTTAGATGATACTCTTGTAGGGTCTTTCCACAGATCTGCACAAGGGCATATCAAGACTCTGATTAGGCTTTTACAGCAGCATGATTTATCTGAACTAGAGGAATATTCAAAATATGGCTATATGTGTATGTTGCTCACAGTCCGAATGCATTCAAAGAGAGTAAATTTGCCTAATGCTAAAATATTTAGAGGGAGCATTGTCATGACTAGGTGGTATCTAGATGTTCTGATTTGATTTAAAGTCGGAACTTGGTCTGAAAAGTTTGAGAACCACTGCTCTAAACTAACATGAGTAACTATGAGTAACACCATAAGTAAACACTGAGTTGACTCAACCCAAGTTGCCTTATGGCTGTCATATTTTCTTGTCTTAAACAAGGTGATTACCATTAAGGAGTGGCTGAATGTGGTGGCATGTCTCAAAGCTTTCTTTGCGTATTTATGTAAGAATGTAGCTCATCTGGTACAGAAGACAGTAAACCGGTAAGGCCAGGAGAAAAAGTGAAAGATGCAAAAGGACGCGTTTACATGATTTTTGAGGTGCTAATATGTCAGTCAGTTTTTTAAGACCTCGGTGGAAATATCACTTTTGAGATTATCAGCACTTTATTTTAATCTTGAATCAACTTTCTCCAAGAAACATGGCTGTTTGGGTTGTTTTACCCATTGTTCTGTGTGCCGTCTCATTCATCGGGTGCTGGACAGTGTGAGTTGACAAAATTATTTGTTGTTCTTCTCAATTTAAATGACATATTACAGATATTTGCTGCTTCTCAAGGTCAGCTAAAACTGTAAACTTTGTTACAGATTATTGAGTAGATGCTTTCATTAGTCTGTTCTTACTGTTAAATGTTTTTTGCGTTGCGTTTTGCGTCATAATTCATGATGTTTCAATCATAATTTATTATAATATCTACATTATAACATTAGTGCTGATGTGTAAAAGATTGTTACATAACCAGATTAACAACAAAACATCAGCAATAGGCAAATCTTTTCAGTCCTGATGTCATAATGTGCTGAAGGCACATTATACTTTAAACTCAGTAACCGAACATGAGTCAGGATCAGAAAAAGTCAAAGACAAAGCCAAGGCTGGTCTTTACTTTTTGGAAATCTAATCGGGGAGTCTGATCTAAAACATTTTCACATACATTGTTAGACTCATCATTTTCCATGTATATGAGTCATGCACAATCAACAGGTTAAATAATTCTTATGCATCTTTACTAGTGCAAAAATACTGAACAGAATGAATACAGAAACAACAAAATATGCTACTACCACAGCACAGTATTTTTACCATTTTGGGTCTGATTTTAGTATTGGTATTTGTTCCTGTGGTCTTGCTGAAAAACAAACTTAAAATGACATTTGTTTTAAAAGGTTCTCTTGTCTTTTTCTACAGATATGGACTTGCATTAAGTTTCAACCATGTCTGCTCACTTAATAACTGGTAAAGTGATGAATTCAGCCTGCATTATTTAATGTTTCCTTTATTCGTGTTTTATGATAACATTATTGTTATCATGTCTATTATTGTTATCATGTCATGTTAACATTATTGCTAATGTCT
The DNA here is from genome assembly GCA_037950665.1 of Hypophthalmichthys nobilis. Taxonomy (NCBI): domain Eukaryota; kingdom Metazoa; phylum Chordata; class Actinopteri; order Cypriniformes; family Xenocyprididae; genus Hypophthalmichthys; species Hypophthalmichthys nobilis. Next base: position 27,846,529 of record CM075477.1, on the reverse strand, counting down.
TAACAGGGAATACAGAAACTCATGTGAAACTCACACAAATGAAACGGGGAATTGCTGCACCCTGGATAATGTCCCCACCGTAAGGTCTGTTTAACATTAACCTCTGAAAAACCTGTTATTTTCCACTTCATATAATTCAAAGGAATGACAGGCATTTTCTGCTTATTATACAGCACAAGTGGAGCAAACTTTCCAGAAAACTCCCTGTTCACAGCAACAATCAATGCTGGTTCATTTTTGTGTGGGTATATATGACTTTATATATTCTGTATATTTATTCATTCACTATAAAAAAAGAATTGTTGGTTTAACTTTAAAAAGTAAGTAACCTGGTTGCCTTAGAATTTTGAGTTCATTGAAATTAAAAATTTTAGTTAATACAATGAAGGTGATTGGTTTTTACAGTGTTTATATATATTTATATATATATATAGATATACAGTCAAACCAAAATTTATTCAGACACCTTGAACATTTCATTCATTATTACAGTTTATTCACTATAGTTAAAAAAAAAAGGTAATAAAATATCAGGTAATAAGATCTCAGAGTTAAACTGTCAGAAAAAAATTAATCTTAATCATGTCAAAACATGGTCAGGTCAAAGTGTCTGAATAATTTTTGGTTCCATTTTTTTTTTTAATCAATTTTACTGGTAGTCCTCTGTATAAATAATTTTTGGGTATAATATGTCACAGTTTACTTTATTTTGCTATCCTCACTTACAGAAATGAACTATAGTGTCCTGCACCCACTAGTAAAAATATATCAAAAATATCAAAAATGTCTGAATAATTTTTGGTTTGACTGTATATATATATATTGGGCACTACATAATTCCCATAATTTAATTTGATTAGTAGTTTATATGAAATATTTTTATATATTTAAATAACATATGAATTCAATCATTTTGATGATTATAGAATAGGCATGAAAACTTTTGACTGGTAGTGTAATAAAGTGCACAGAATATCCAGAGGACTGTCTTTATAACTCACAGTGAATCATATTGTGATTTGAACACACTTCAGATAAAATGTGTTTAAGAGTAATACATTCTCTTTGTCCCTACAGTTCTCATTTTCTGCATTTTCCATCATGCACACATCCTGGACAGGAACAGTGTTCATTCTCTTCTCAGTAAGATTGCTATGATCATAGGCTGTGTGGTGTCTGCGGGTGCTTTCGTGGCTGGAAACTGCAATGTAAGTACAGATAAATATCCTTCACTAATTTCACTTACTGCTTTTTGATACATAATAAACGATTCAGTGCTGATGTGACAATGTGAGTTCTCAGGTGACAAGAGTCTTAACAAGAGAGTTTAACACATTTCTTATTTCAGTGGCCATACTCTGAACAAACAGACAAAAATCAAACTCCTTAACCATATTTTTTTACAATATAATAGGTAGTATGAAAACATTCCTGACAAGTCGAGCATAGGTGGAGTCACAAAGCAAACTCTTCACAGGCTTGGTAGACCGTTTCCTGTAGGTGTACTCTGTGTAAATATGATGAACATGCATATTTTCTAATGATAAAGTAAATAAAATCCCAATAAGATCCCATAACAGGAACCCCTAAGAGTTTTTATATAAAAAACGCCTGACAGAACCCTTTAAGGTTCTATATAGCCTAGAACCTTTACTTTTAAAGGGATAGTTCACCCAAAAATGAAAATTATGTAATCATTTACTCACCCTCAAGTCTTTCTAAACCTGTAAGATTTTCGTTCATTTTCAGAACAGAAATGAAGATATTTTTAATGAAATCTGAGCGATTTCTGTCCCTCCATTGACAGCTACGCAACTCATAAAGAGATCATAAAGAGATCATAAAACTAATCCATAGGAATCTAGCGGTTTAGTCCAAATTTTTCTGAAGAAACATGATCACTTTATACGCTGAACAAATTACATTTAGGCTTTTATTCACATATAAACATTCATCAACTCACACATCAGTTGTGGTAAATGGAAGCTCAAGCATGTTTGAAACAATTCTCATTTTATGCAGCACATTTGAGCTTCTGCAAGAACCAATGAGGTTTGTTCTCGCACATCAAGCAGGTTCGATTGAGCTTCAGTTTATGTTCACTGATCAATGTATATATATGAGAATAAAAGCCTAAAGTCAATCTGTTCATCACATAAAGTGATCGTGTCTCTTCAGAAAATTTAGACTAAACTGCCTGATTCATATGGATTAGTTTTACAATCTGTTTATAAACTTTTTGAAGCATCAAAGTGGTAGTTGCATAGACTGTCAATGGAGGGACAGAATCGCTCAGATTTCATTAAAAATATCTTAATTTATGTTCCAAAGATGAACGAAAGTCTTTTGGGTTTGGAACGATATGAAGGTGAGTAAATAATTACAGAATTTTCATTTTTGGGTGAACTATCCCTTTAAGAGTGATCACCAAACCTGTCCCTAACCTTACCCGTATACCATCTCAATAGTAGCAAAAGTGTTTTGCAAAACAACAAAATAAGTACATATACCTAACAATAATTTTGAAGTACACCTAGGTTATAGCACCATCTTAAACTTGTGATTTTATAATCATGTTTGTCTAAAACAGAATGAACTGAGATAGATGTGAACAGATGTTGTTTCCTGTGTTTTTCTTACAGCCAGTAGAGCTGCTGTTGCTCCATTACCTGGGTGCTGCCCTGAGCTTTGTGTTTGTGTGTCTGTACATGACCATCCTGACCTCCCTCACTAGTAAATGTATGCTGACGGGGTTTGAACGGGTTCTCTACCCACTACGCACCATCTCCTCATTTTTCCAGATTTCTGCCACCATCCTCTGTATCCTTATATGCTCAAATTTTTTATGCTAATGCACTGTAATGCCAATTTTTATAAATTATTGTTCAGTATTTCTATGCTTTCTACGGTAGTAACAAGTGGAGGAAAACGGGAGAGATCCATGGAATAAGAGAAAGAAAAGTCTTGTTCCTTTGCATGTCAGAATCTGAAAGCAAAAAAAAAAAAAAAGATGCGAAATGCAGACTGGTGGAAACTGTGACGATTGCCCTACTATTAAAGCATGAATTTGATGTAAACAATAGAGCTACATAATATTCACATATATACTTACAGCATGAAATATTTAAACCTGTAACATTTTCCATAGACTACATTTAAACCTAAAACTTTTTTATTGCACAATTCAGACATTTTTCCTAGCAATTGCGAATTTATATCTCTTTAAAACTCGCAATTGTGAGTTCATATCATCATTTTGAGGGAAAAAAAGTCATAATTGCCAGATATAACCTTAAAATTCTGAGGGAAAAGGGCAGAATATAGAGTTTATATTTAGCAGTTCTGATTTGGACACTTAAGAAACACATTAAAATGTATGAATGTCATTGCATTATGTAACAAAATACCAAATTGATGCAGTGTCATCATTGCGTTGTACCAATGTTAGTTTTTACTTAGTCTTATGTAACTTTATTACTTTGAGTTTGATGAACTTAACCATTTAAGGCAATCGGTTTCCTCAAACCATTTATATTGTTCTTAAGACTTAAGTTAGATTTGTTACCTGAATTCAAACTGAATGTGTGGAATAAACTTAAAATCTTTTAGTGTAGTATACTCTAATTATTAACTTAACCAACACTAAAATATAAGTGAATTTAACTTAATGTTTACAGTTCGCATACTTATTGGTTTTAAAACTTCAATTCCTCAAATGGTTTGAGTTACTGTAACGGATCAGGTTTTACAGCGCAGACATTTTGCGAGGCAGGTGCTTGCCTAAAAAAGGGCACCCCTCTTATAATTATTTATAAAAAAAAAAGTAGTTACATATTGTTGATCATCTTTTGATTAATTACACTATTTAACACTGTAGGGCTGTTATACCCATTGAATGAAATCAGTATATATAAAAAAAATCCTTCAGAATGCTGATTTGCTGCTCAAGAAACATTTCTTATTCAGGATTCTCTGATTAAAAAACCTTTTGGGGCAACCACAGATCTTTTATCAAATATCAACATTATTAAATAGCTATTTAGAAATGAAATGTTTTGTGTCATAAGTTTTTCTCCATGACTTCCCTTATCAGACGGCATCTTCTTCATCCAGGACGATTACTTCTATAAGCACATCTCTGCTGTGTTTGAATGGTTTCTGTGTGTCAATCTGGAGCTCTATGAACTCAGCTACTCTGTGGAGTTCTACTTTTTCTCCTCATCGATGCTTTCAGTACTTCTAGCAAAGAAAGAAGAAGAGAAACCTCTCATTTTGGCTTAATGTCAAAAATCCTTCAGAAGTCGATTGTTTTCTTCGGTTTTCCGTTATGGATTCATAATAGATGAGATGTTATAACCTCATTCACACAGTAGGTCTACTCAGGAGACATTTGAAGATTTTTTTTTTTAAGTTGCTAGGATTTATGTGGTAGCAAGCACTGGATTTACTTTGAAGCAGGATACTCTGATTTTTCTCAGAGTGGAGAAACAGGCACTTTAAACGTCTCAGTTTTTTTCCAAAGCACTTTTACTTTCAAAATATATCAAAAACATTGCATATCTAGATTTCCTGTGAGCAAGAGTAACTTGGTTGATGCATGCAGTTTAAATGATTGTTCAGTGTTTACATCACACTTTTAATCTAATCACTCAGTCCCTAGAAATGTGGAATCAGCTGCTGGCAGGAAATGTGTATTTGTCAAAAATGAAAATGTCACAAGGTCCATATAGGAAAAGATAAGAATAACCCATTCATAATCTCAGGTTTATCTCAAATTAAATTATTTCCATTATCTGTTATTATTGTGTCAGAACTTCAATTCATAGACTCTAGACATAGGGTGGATTCAAGTAAACAGAGAGAACCATATGGCTAAGAGGTTCAGTTTACCTGAAATTACCCTAAAAAATTCCTGGAAAGGATTATTGTCAAGTTTGTCAAGAATTTCAATTAAAAAACTGTATTTCCTTTGGCAAAACAAGCAACAAAGGCTCATTGCCTCTGTATGATAGTTTAATATTTCTAGAGATATGTAGTATTCAGTGCTAGTTTTCAATGCTGAGATGCAGTTATGACAAGCCTAAAAACAGGCCCATTCTCACCAAAGATGATAACTATAACGATAATGTTATAGTTCTCCAAATTGTTCTAAATACAGAAGAATAGCATTGTCCACATCACAACTATACTGACACAGAGAAACAATATCGTTGGAATCACTTTCAGAATTTTTTTTTTTTTTTTTTTTCAGCTGATGAATGATAAAATATTAAATAACCAATAAGAGTCATCCTGCTTTAAAGAGCAGACGACTCGCTCCATGTCGAAATTACTGTAAATAAAGCTCTGTGTGCTTTCGAATTGCTCTCGCGGTACATTGAAGTCATACACCGATCGGTCTGCGCAGCGCCGCTTCAAGTCAAACAGACATGTTCACACCTTAAATCCGCAGTGGTCAGGTGGTACAGTGGCCACAAGTCGTAGCTATCAGAAAATTATGAGTTTACACATTGTAATTATAAGTTCAACAAGCACGTGAAGGATATTTACAGTTCAGAATCGTTACGGTAATTACAACTTGGCGTGGACGCCCCTATAATAAGTAGAACGATATCATCCGCTGGTGTGGACACTAATATATTTATCATTCTTGGTGTGAATGGGCCTTAAGGCAGGAACACACCAAGCCGACTAAGTTTTCTCAGTGTGTCCCGCACCATCGGCTGAAGTTGGTCTTCGTCGGCTTTTTTTCGGCTGATTCGACTTGTTGTATCGGCGTCGGAGCTCGTCGGTCCATCTGATCATTCTGATTGGCTGTTCAGCTACTGCCACCTGCTGGTACGGAAAAGCATTTCATCTTACGCAGGCGCAGAACGGACGTGCTACTTGGCCGTCGGCTTGGTGTTTCAGGCCAACAACTTGCATGAATCAATTTCTTTGGGGAACAAAAAATGGTTCTATGACATCACTGGAAAAAAACTCCTTTAGAAACTTAGTTTTAAGAGTGTACGCTGAAATCCATTCTTGTTTTTAAGAGGGCAGATGTGTTTAATGTTGTAATGCAAAGAATCTAAATATGTAACTGTTGCCAAATGTCAGATCGAAGGTTTGGCTGGAATGCAGATAGTTTCACAACATAATGGCCAGGAGATTAACTAACACACAATGGTATAAAAAGTCATGTGTGGTGTACAATAATGCATTGGAAGCAGAAGTTGTTGAAACACCTGTTCTCTGTAATTCTGACACACCCATTGTGTTTAACTAAGAAAAACACTCTTGCATGTAGTAATTCGCCTGGCCAGGTGAGGATTCTATCGCTGTTTTTCTATTAACATTTTATTTGACAGCCATTTTCATTATTAAACAATGTAGTCTGTATGTATCAACAATGAAGACTTTAAATTGCTATAAGAACCAAATTATCTGGCATGTGTTAACTTATAGTCTGCTTTATAGCAACTATACAATCTCAATTACTGCATCATTTAGAATTGAAAAGAAACTTCCAGAACAGGGAGGAGGAGCTACAGGACAGCTTGTTCAAACTTTTGAGCTCCACATTCACAGTCAGGCTGAAGGAGTGACTTTGTTTGGAGAGGTTATGTACACATACTAAGAAAGACATTGATGCAGTTTAGACTTTGGACCTGTGCTAAAGAATACGGCAGCAGTGAACAGAGTCTTAAAACCCGGAAACAATTAGAACAATGAATGAGCATATTTGCACTTCCGGTTCCACAAGTCAGTGGGTTTTTGTTTGAATGCCTAAAATAAGGTCTAAGGTTAACACAAGTTCAATAAAGATTTTACATGTTTAACAAGTGGCTAAATAGGACAACAGAGGTTGTTGAGGACATTAAACGTCATCACACCCAATAGGTAATCTCAATAGGTACAGCCTCAATGTGTTTATACTCGTGTTCTTTTAAACTATTCTAACTCAAACTTTCCAACTAGATTTCAAATAAAGATTGAAAGTTGTCAGAAGATTAGATGTGGTGCTGTTGAAGTTGTGACCGAGATGTAGTAAATCCTACCATTAGCTTTTACTTCTTCAGACTAGATTTAGGTTTCAAAATGAATAAAAATTGTTAATTTGTGAAGATCATAGGTAACACTTTAGAACAAAGGTCCATCATTAATAGGTAACTATGCAGGACAAATAAGTAGTACTACATTAACACTTCAGCTATATTATTAACTATAGGCCTACGGAAACAAAATTAACCGATCAGTAAGTATTAAGTAATATCAAATTTAGGACTAGGATAGTTCCTTATTACTAGGGCAGGGTATTGACACAACTTTCATGATTCGATTTCTATTCACATGCTTGCGATTCGATATCGATTATTTTGGATGTAGTATATCAGATACAGTAAATGGCAAATTTTCTAGGGGAAAAAAATCTTGACTAATGCCGTAAACTACACGAGGGTCAGTTGGTACTAGATTACTATAATATTGAAGATTAAAAACACTTACACTCAGTGATGTTTTTTATAATAAATTAAGTTTAGAATTACATAATCATATTTCTACTTCAATTCATTTTTTTTTTTAAATATAAACATTTAAATCGTGACTGTCATAACTGATTTATTCAAACATGCATTAAATATTGAACATTAAAAATTATAATGAATAGGCTATGTAACGGTGCATATATTTATCAGAATGCTGCTCTCTAGAGTTCATTTTTCTAGCTGACTAATGAGTTTATTGTCACTGAATATGGTTTTTCTGAGGTAAATATGACGTTAAGGTAGGCTACATTGTTTACAAGATGTTTTATTAACGTCTTTCCGAGGTTGAAACACTGATTGAGCTATTACACGAGACATGATACGGATTTCGGTAAGTTGCACTGTATGTTTTAACATACCTTCAGATGTTTAGTCATATTTATTTCACGCTGTAACTGGTATTAAAGCGGAGGTTCACATGCGCTCCGTGCTGCCGCTTCTCTTTAACTGAGGCGCTAAAGCGATCTGTCAAACCACATCGAACAGCGCCAAAACGGTATTTATTTTTTGAATCTCATAATAAAATGGACGTCATTTGAAATCTGAGACATTGCTTCATATCAAAAGTAACAAAGCACAAAGATTATTGCGATTTATTGGATGGGAGGCGCCCTACATATTTTCATTCATCAACTAAAAACAGACTAGACTAATCGATTCTTGGTATTCAAGAATCGATATCGGTTCATAAAAATGAGAATCGATTAAAATCGAGAAATCAATATTTTTTTACCCAGCCCTACAATTACACTCTAAAAAAAATGCCGTGTTAAAAACAACCCAAATTGGGTTGAAAATGGATAAACCCAGCGGTTGGGTTAAATGTTTGCCCAAGTCCTGAGCAGTTTTATTTAACTCAACTATTTAAAAATTACTCTATGGCTGGCTTAAAATGGACCCAAAATAGGTTGGAAATTAAAAATCAGACGCATAATTACTAGAGGCAAAAATAATACTCAAAAGGTGAAGGTTTATTAATAAGCAATTTAATAAATGTTTGTTGTTTAATTATTATTCATTAAACTTTTTAATAAATGTTCATTTGTTAAACATTAATAAATGTTAATTTCCAACATATTATGGGTTAATTTTAAGCAAGCAATACAGTCATTTTTAAACAATAGTTGAGTTAAATAAAACTACCCAGCAGGTTGGGCAAACATTTAACCCAACCGCATGGGTTTGTCCATTTTCAACCCAACTTGGGTTGTTTTTAACCCATCATTTTTTAGAATGTAGGTAATCAATAATTACTGAATGAGATGGGCATGATCAAGAACTAATAACTAGCTAAAATGTCTTTTTCACTTTAAAATATCCAAATCACTAGTAGTTCTTGAAGAGTGACTAGGTAACACTAGTAATTAGTGATGCATTGTATGACCACGTTGAGAGTGAAAAAAGACAATTGCTCACATCTCAGACACATTAATATTGTGATCAGTATTAGTAATTCTTTTTCATAGTTATTAGTTCTTAATTATGCCACTCTCATTCGGTAATTATTGATAATCTCAGTCCTAAATTTGAAATGACCAATTAATCTTGTTTCCATATTAGTTAATAGTAGTAGCTGAAGTGCTAATGTAGTAATACTCATCTGTCCTGCATTACTTGCTGCACAGTTGCCCATTATTGATGGACCATTATTCTAAAGTGTTACCAGATTATCTTGAAGAGCATAACATGAAAGAATCATGAACTTATATTGGTCACAGAGCTTCTTTTCTGTAACAATCCAAAAAAAGTTAGCAAGGAAACCAGATTGAAGCTAATTTCTTGGTTGGCCTACAAAAATACATCATCCCTGCAGAACTCTATTGTTCCATCCGAAATCGAATACTTCCCTACTACAAAGTATGCGAAAGCAGAAGGCGAAAAGTACCCAGATGACCTACTACTTCTGCTGAGATTCTGAAGTATGCATTCGATGGAAAATTTTTACCCATGATGCCACAGGAGAGGATTTATGAATGGCAATGAAGTGATGTGACAGTAACAACAAGGCGGATGAAGCACATCCAAATTTAATTCATACTACCCCACATTTATAATATGTAGAATGTACTTTTTTTTTATGGTAGCAAAGTATATTAAAATTCAAATGTAGTAACTACTCAGTATGCAATTTCGGATGCAGTGTATTAGTTTATCATAGGTGGTGCCTCGTCAAGTTCCTGTTCAAAAGGATACTGGAAAAATTATTTTGCGCTAATGACAATTACACAGCACAACTGTTTAACTAAGGTTTGAACTCAAGCAATTACTTGAAACAAGCAAATAAATTAATCCTTTTGTATTGAGGTGTTAATGTTTTTTATGACCTCAGATAAAAGAGTCAAGACAATAAAGAAATGGAAAAAGATTCAATTGTTAATGCAAAGCACATAACTTTTACTTTGAAAGAAGGTAATATACATCCTGGAATTACAGATAATAAAGATACATTATGAGCAAAATAAATTCACAATGAATATCCTCTCTTCTTTCACTGATCCAAAGAGTGGGGCAAACTAGAAAATGTCTACAGTATCAATTAGGGAAAAGGTGGAAGCAAACTTAAAAAGCATGTATGTCCAGGCATTCACTGAATACACTGTAAAAAAAAAAAAAAAAAAAGTTCAAATAAACAAATAAGGAAAAACAGCAAGCAGTAGTCCACGTTGCCAAGAACCTCAAAAACAACTGAAAGAAAAGGAGCTTGATTTTCATGGTGTTCCTCGCACTACATAGTTCAACTGCAACGCATATATCATAAATAGATGGAAGGGAGAAACAAGCAAGATGCCACAATTTCAGCATAGCTGAAACAATAAATGACCACTCCTCCAAATTCCAAACTTGGAGCATGACCGAAAGTAATCCTTTACAAACCTTTAAGATAGTCAGTCTGCAGGCGTCTCTGCAATCACTTCTCATGCCAAACACCTCTAACCAAAGCATGTTAAAACAGTTTGGGCCCTTAAAATGTCCGTGTGGATTAAGTTGTGGGTTTATTTGTTCATCTGACGGTGAGAAATACTTCATGACGTGACGCGTGAGAGAACAAAAGGTTAAAGCAAAGAACGGTATGCCTCTTATCTAAGCCTTAGAGCCTCTTCAGCTAGGTAAGTCTCGATTAGTCCTTTAACTCTCCCAAATCACTAAAAATGATATCAGTAACATCTAGCTTAACTGGTAAAGTTTTAGCTGATGCAGTCCTCTCTCAGGTCTAAACAAGCAGACGTCCCCTGATCCACACGGTAACGGTGCTGATCATTTCAGGCTGGAGAGCACTACATTTACATATCTGATTTTTTTTTTTCTTTTCTTAAAAAGGAAGGACACTACAGTAGTTGACAACTCAAAAGTATTAATGTGATGCAAATTTGAAATTTTATAAACCTACAATGAGTTGAAATTAGTTTTCTTCAAACTGAGTACATGTTCTTTGTTGTAGAGCCACTTTTGCTAGAGGTGTCGTCATGTGACTGGTATCCGATGAGGGTTTTGATTGGGAGACTCAAACGCTCTTTGTATTGTTGCCTAAAGAGGAAGAACAACAGATATCACTGTCACAATGAACAGAAGTCTGATAGATATCAAAACAATTACATAAAACATCAGCTAAACACACATTCCACATTTCGGTGGAATCAACATGACCTTCCACTCAAAAAGGTGTTTATGAATCCGCTCAACAGCGTTCAAAGAGTCACATTTTTAAAATTTCAATATCAACTTGGAAAGAATTTTTTCATGAAATGCTAAAATTGCATATTAGAATGATTTCTGAAGGATCATGTGACACTGAAGACTGGAGTAATGATGATAAATTCAGCGTAATAATTTCACAATATTACTGTTTTACTGTATTTTTGATTAGCCTTGAAGAACATGTTCTTAAGAAAAAAAAAAAAAAAAAAAAAACTGTAGACTCACTAAACTGTCACATTTTGTAAACTTTTCTAGCCTATTTACCAGCTCGTCTTAAATGACAGCACAGTGTGAGCTTGAATGAGTTTACTTGCTGAATGTCTGGATCACGTGAGTGACAAGACCACTAAACAGCACTGTGAGATCCAGTGAGAAAGAGAACTCAATTCTGAACGTGCGGCTGTTTTATGTGCGCACACACACACAGAGCAGTGCAGATACACGTGAACACCGCATGCCATTCTATTCCACGTCTATTTGTGCCTAAGCATACATGCAAAAATTGTCTAAATGCACATAAAAAATCGCCACGTAAGATAATCTGTCATGTCACGTCCTGTCCCAATAAAGATGTAACTTTGCATGAATTAAATACAGCCATGAATGAGCACATGTTGGAAATAAAAGCGCTGAATTTAATTCTCTCTCGGTTGTCTATGCTCATCATTAGTCTCGTGAAGTCGTCTGCATTTTGCTGTTCACTCAGCGGGTTGATGCTCCACGGCCACCGCATGTAACTTTGAACAAGATTCACTTGTTTAAAACACCGTAATTATATAAACATTTACTATATAACCATTAATTCGCTAATAAACATCTAAGTAAACACAACTCTATGGAAATTATTTATTATCTCCGCGAGCTTTGTCAGCAGATATTTCATAATCTAGAACCACAAAAACATTATTAATAATTCTGATATAACATACCAGTTGAGAAATGCAATAAAATACGATGTTTTGTTTGTTATATTCCAATATTCCAGAGAATATTTTTCAGTTATTTAACATTATCCAGCACATTATTCTTCACTCTTTAGCCTATTAAACAGCTTATAAATCTACTATAACTGTAGTTTAAAATGATTTAATATTACATTTCTGCAAAGTTGATATGACTCCTGACTTTAATTTATTTTCTCCATTTGAAAACATTAGACATTCTACATTTATTTTGCTTATTGTTAACATTAGTGTTGCTACTGATGCTTTTTATAAATAAAATTATTTTTGTAATATGAAGATTAAAATTAACATGAAAGACTACTAATTTTCAACAAAAACAGTTTAGTAACAGTGCACTTTTTTATTTTTTGCACTTTCAGACCCCTCTATTTATTGGTGTATAAATAAGATTTGTTTTGTTTTCTATGCAAGGAGGGAGTGATTGTTATAAATTAAATGGTTTGTTCAGTTCAGTGGTGTTGTAATCGTGTCAAAAACAGAAGTATAACAGTAAATAAATCAGTAATCGGTTCTGCATATCAGTTATCGGGAACAAACACAAATTATCGTATTAAAAAAATCATTATCGGTTGATCACTACTTGTCGCTTCATAACATTAAGGTTGAACCACTGTAGTCACATGGACTATTTTAACAATGTCTTTAGTACCTTTCTGGACCTTGAATGTGGTGGTAATGTTGCTTTTTATGGGGGATCAGAAACCTCTTGGATTTTATCAAAAATATCTTAATTTGTGTTCCGAAGATGAACGACAGTCTTACGGGTGTGGAAGGACATGAGGGGGAATAATTAATGACAGAATTTTCATTTTTGGGTGAACTAACCCTTTAATCTGTTCTGAATTGTAATTGAAATATTTCAACAATGTGTTGTGTCCTAGTGTGGACTGTATAAAGTAAGCAACATACCCTATCGTCATGATAGCATCCCTGTTTTGGCAGTTGCCCGTCCAGATGGCTATTTTATCCCCCTTTGGCCTGACATTGACCACAGCTCCACACACGTCTTCACTGGCCTCATCAAAGGACTCTCCGATTAAACATAACAGCTGCAAAACACACACACAGTATTAAGTTATGCAACGCACACTGAGCCATCCACAAAACCATGTGAAAAAAGAAAAACTCTTACCGTCTCCATCCAGTAGCGGTCAAGGTCATTGTGTCGTTGCTGTTTGTTGAGGGTCATTAACCACCTTCCTCCAAGTTTATTCCTGTCATCCTCCCACATGGGTTTAATACCATCCTGAGACATACATAATCTGGATATGAGTGTTCTCTCATTTTTGCCAAGTGCTAACATTCATCTCTTTATCAGCATGCAGATAATTAAATCTGCAGTCATGTGGCCAGAGTGATGCCCAGAAATTCAGAAGTGCACCTGCTTTACAATGAAATGTTTGGTTAATAATTAGCCACACATTTCAGTTTGGGCATATACACACTTCCTCATCTTACCTTAAATAAGCAGTAGTCACAGCCAAAACCAAGCTTACTGGGCTGCTGTATGTGATTGTATAATCTGAGGAGTGAACAGAAGTAAAATCCATCATGATTTCCCACTCAAATCTTCTTTATAAAAGGAAAAAGGGTGATAATGTCACTTAATGTCATAATACATGACAATGGAAAGACTTACGCCCAGAAATCTTCCACTGTGTCAAACTTGGAGATGAGACGCAGATTTTCTGTCCAACTTTTGCTCTTGTCATTTTTGAAATACCAGAGAGCCCATCTGCAGGGACGCAAATAAGGACAGTGAGAACGAGTCTCCTTGTGTCACTCATATAATATTCATGAAGGGCTGCTTCAGCTGAGAGACGACTCATACTGTCCTGCTAACCAATGGAAAACCACGGCTGCTTGGCAAAAATGGCTTTGAATTAAAAAAATATTACAGGTTATAGTATCATTATTAAACATAAATTGGTAGTGTGACTTTGAACAGCTGGTCAGATGTTCTTCTGCTGCTGAAGTTCAAAAACCTCTTTAGATCATCTCAAATCATGCTGGAAAACATGATCATCAGTTATCACACAATGGCTAGGGTGCTGTTTTCATTAATGCTAACACATAGACACTCAAATTCATGTTACTTTTTCAATTAAACATTTCAATGAAATTGTTCTACTAATAACTACTGATAATACAATTTGTAATGGGAAAAAGTATATAAAATGCAAACGATATGATGTGTTTGTGAAAACATTTTCACAGTGGACTCTTTTGTACCTCATTACATACACTACCGTTCAAAAGTTTGGGGTCATTTAAAGAGTTTTTTTTTTAATAGAAATTAATACTTTTACTCAGCAGGGACACATTAAATTGATCAAATGTGACAGTAAAAACATTTATGTTACAAAAGATTTCTATTTTAAATAAATTCTGTTCTTGTAAACCTATTTGCCAAAGAATCCTGAAAAAAATGCATCACTGTTTCCACAAATATATTAGGCAGCACAACTGTTTTCAACATTGATAATAATAAGACATGTTCATTGAGCACCAAATCAGCATATTAGAATGATTTCTGAAGGATCATGTGACACTGAAGATAAGAGAAATTCAGCTTTGCCATCAGGAATAAATTATATTTAAAAGATATATTAAAATATAAAACACTTTAAATTTGAATAATATTTAATGCAAATTTAATTTAAATTAAATAATGGTGAGCACAACCATTAAAAAACAAAAACAAAAAAAAAAAGTCTATAAGAGAACAAAAGTCAATTTTCACCTTTGACAAGGTTTCATTCTAACCAGCTGCCTAAAAGCAAAGGATAGAGAAATAATGCAGCTTCACTAAACACAAACAGCTATGTAAACAGTCCTAATAAAGGATGCTATCATTCTAGAACCCAGTAGTAAGCACTAAGTATATGACAGATGCACCCTGTCACTGATACTACAGGGTTATCTGTTGCAGCTCTGACCTGTGGTGAACTTTAAACTTTAGCCTATCTATAACAGACTGGAAAAAAAGAGCAGAATGAAAATTCTAAAAATAACTCATTAAATAAAAAAACTTTTTGCAATTGTAACAAACTGAAATGTGAATGTTGTACTTGAGGGAGTGACAGCTTTTATAATGAACGAAGGTCCTCACAGATCTAAACATCACAGGAATAAGCCACGGGTAGTGAAAAGACAGAAAGGGCTGGAATGAGACAGCTCAACATGTGAGCTCAGCACTTCCTGCAGCATGCTGGCGGACTGCCACCTCATCGCTCATATGACTTTTGAGCTCAGAATGACACCAAACACTACTTCCACCTAAAATTTGACTCTCTCTACACCATATCATGCAAGACTAGTTTAGTAAACGTCACTTTCTAAAGATGGCCTAGGCAAGTATATACAGCACTCTGATTTTGAAAAGTCTCTTATGCTCGCCAAGGCTGCATTATTTGATCAAAAATAAAGTATACTGTGAAATATTATTACAATTTAAAATAACTGTTTTCTATTTTTATTATATTTTAAAATGTAATTTATTCTTGTGATGGCAAAGCTGAGTTTTCAGCATCATTACTCCAGTCTTCAGTGTCACATGATCCTTCAGAAATCATTCTAATATGATGATTTGCTGCTCAAGAAACATTTCTAATTATTCTCAATGTTTGAAACAGTTGTGCTGCCTAATATTTTATTGGAAACTGATGCATTGTTTCAGGATTCTTCGATAAGTAAAGTTCAAAAGAACAGCATTTATGTTACAAAAGATTTCTATTTTAAATAAATGTCTTTACTGACATTTTAAAAATTTCATGCATAAAAATATACATTTCTTTGCAAAAATATATTTATCTTTTTTTAATGTTCACAAAATTTTAAACAGTAGTTTATGGCTAGTTTTAGATTATCAACATAGGCTACAAAAATGCACACTAGTTTTAGAGATGTTGAATAAATAAAAAAAAAAAAAAAAAAAGTGTTCAATTAATTTCAGCAATTATGTGCTCTATTCACTTTAACCCCTAATGCACTAGGACTGATTTATGTTATCTGTTCTCAGTGTGGCATGTGTTACTCAGGCGATGCAAGATATAAATACACAAAGAAATTTACCACATTTACCTGTTTTGCAAAGGGTGTTTGATGTACTGTTCAGGACTTGTCACAGCAGCTGTAGGACTTTCAGCACGGCTTTCTTCATTTTCAGTTCCTCGCTACATAAATGCAAAACAGACAGTTAATGCATTTCCCTGACCTTTTTTTCAGTCACACTGAGGAATTTTTATTCTACAAGTAGTAATATCTATCCAATTAAATGTTTTAGAGCAGAGAATTTCCACAACTATTCCTATTTTAAAATTCCCAGATATCCTCAGGTTTTTCCATGACAGTGGGGAAACTGATTACAGAAAGTTCAGGGTCATTCCACGCATACATAGAGAAATACTGACAATCATCTCATTGCACAAGTCATGATCCTCAAATTGATCTACAGCACATTCTGTGCACCTGTCAGCCTGTCTTCACTGTTAAAGAGGCTCCTGGACAATAAATAGGACAGTAAATAGCAAAAATACTAAATGGAAACAGATTTTCAATTGCAATCTATTAGCTCAATACTCTGAAACCTAAGATACCTGGGGCCGGCTGCATAAACCACTATGACTAGTCATACAAGTTAGTCATCTTTTTTTTTTTTTTTTTTTACTTTTAGGCTGTTCATAACTTTTTTTAAGCCTGTTATCAAGACAACTAGTTCGATTATAGCACGTACTTAATGCAGTGTAGTGCAGAACACACACTATAGAGTCAGTAAGTGTAATTTCCAGTTCGATTTGGAGTCATACACCCTCTACTGTCCGCTACGGTATAAGCTTCTCTAAACACATGCTGACTTATTTCAGCGATCAACGACTTTGGTGCTATTTACGGAGTCAAACTACACGTTAGTGCAATCGTGCAAATCGAAACGTCACATTTAGTAGAGATAGTGAATTATGAAACGTGTTAAGCAGCCACGACTGAGCACGCTAGCCGAACAGTTAGCCACGAACACACGTGTCCAGATGTCTGGAGATATGATCTCATCACGTGGAGAAGAGAGAAAACCCGATACCATCTGCCCCCAAAGCGTTATGGTATCATTACGCCGATTCGAAATGACCCGTTAACGGGTGTGAGGACTGATGAATTGTCGTTGTCCGGACCCTCCCTGTCTCTAAAGTCACCAGCAGCAGTGCCGCCCCGAAACCATACTGAACGCCAAAACGACACCTCCAGCTTCTAACACTACTGCTCAGTGTTTAAACATGTCCCGCAGACATTACAACAGACGCCGGTTTACCATTTTCGGTCGCTGAGAAGCCCTAAATGAAAAAAGCCCGCTCTCTCTTACCGGCTCCGAAGTCGCCATCTTGTCTGTGAAAATTCTTCTGACCGTTGAACGCTGCTGCGTCACGCACGCGCTCGGGAATCTACGGAAGCTGGCAGGGCTCACGCGCGCTGAACGCACTGCATGCGGGAGACCGAAACGCTGTTTTGATTTTTTTTTTTTTTTTTACTTCATGTTTTCAATTTTTCTTATACATACAATCAAAGCAAAAAAGAGTAATCAGTTTAGTGTAAAAAGAGACTTATCTATATTATTTTATTTAAGTGTTAAAGTATTTATAGGCTTACCGAATCTGTGTATTCCAGTCAAGACTGCAAAAAGAGTACTGGATTTTCAACAGTGACTTAAGCCTAAAAGACTCAAATCCTCCTACAATCCTCTATACACTCAAATCCTCCTACAATTTCCTATTTGTAATGGAATAACAAGAAATGATTTTACGGCTCGTTTATTCGATTGGTCAAACCTCGCCAGAATAAGAGTCCGTATGTATGGCACACTTACAAATCTCACTTTAATAAGCTTTTGTCTCGACGCAGTAGGCTTATCGGAGTTTGGTGTATTATATATTATTTTTTATATTCAAGAGCAACGTATGAATTTTTTTTGTAGTAGGTTTTTGCCTGTATTAATGCCTACTACATTTTGGCACAGGTGTGTATTTTTATTGGAATTTTACTATTTCACCCCCATTTCCTTTAATAAATCTATTTTACACTAGGTACACAAAATAGTTACACTCATGACCTTAAGGACAAAAATTGTCCCCATTGAAACCGCAATTTTTAATCCCAGGGCCATTTAACTATAAAACGATGCAGCCTTTGTTAATAGCCTTTCAGTCTGTTGCCAAGCCTTCAAAATTAAAATTTGTTCTATTTTTTACCAGATGGTGCCATTTTCAGGTTTGGTCTGCAAATACTTGCTTTATTCCTGTTTTCTGCTTCTGCATATTATAGAGCCAAATGGATAAATTGCAGCTATAATTGTGTGGGTGTGTTGGTATAGATGTCAGAATGTGATTTGTATGTGTGTAATAAAAAATGTGTGTGCGTGTAATATTTTAGAGAAAAACTACTGTACTGCAATCAAAAACCTTTTTTTTTTTTTTTTGAGATATCAACCTCAAATTTGGAACACAACTTGTTTAGATTTATGGCTTTGATTTTCTAGCATTTTTTGAGTTCATTGCGTTTTATTAAATATTTATTGTATATAAAATAATGTTCATACATAATTTTCATTCATTTAAACCTCTATAACTTTTTTTTTTGTTTTACTTCAACAAAAATCAGCCAAAGGTCTGCTTTAAAATGAGACCAAACTTATCTGTGCTCCAAAGCTTCAAATTTTTATGAGTTTTTTTGACATGTACATTTTTGACCTAGAGTAACTTTTTTAAGTGGATGCACAAGGGTTCAACTGAAATGCAAATTATGAACAGGAACTGTACTGTTAAACTTATAGGCTAGAATACAGTGTAAATCGCTGGTTATATACATATATATATATATATATATATATATATATATAGCTCACCAAGGCTGCATTTATTTAATTAAAAATACAGTAAAAACAGTAATATTGTGAAATATTACAATTTAAAATAACTGTTTTCTGTTTGAATACATTTTATAAAGTAATTTATTCCTGTGATCAAAGCTGAATTTTCAGCATCATTACTCCAGTCTTCAGTGTCACATGATCCTTCAGAAATCATTCTAATATGCTGATCTGCTGCTCAAGAAACATTTATTGTGTACAATTGTACAAAATATTTGTGTACAATTTTTTTTTTTCAGGATTCTTTGATGAATAGAAAGTTCAAAAGAACAGCATTTATTTGAAATATAATCTTTTGTAACATTATAAATGTCTTTACTGTCACTTTTGATCGATTTAATGCATCCTTGCTGAATAAAAGTATTAATTTCTTTAATTCTTTTCAAAAAAATAAAAATAAAAATTCTTACTGACCCCAAACTGTTGAACGGTAGTGTATAATGTTACAAAAGCTTTGTGTTTCAGATAAATGCTGTTCTTTTGAACTTTCTATTCATCAAGGAATCCTGAAAAAAAAAGTACACAACTGTTTTCAACATTGATAATGATCATAAATGTTTCTTGAGCAGCAGATCAGCATATTAGAATGATTTCTGAAGGATCATGTGACACTGAAGACTGGAGTAATGATGCTGAAAATTCAGCTTTGATCACAGGAATAAATTACTTTATAAAATATATTCAAACAGAAAACAGTTATTTTAAACTGTAATAATATTTCACAATATTACTGTTTTTGCTGTATTTTTAATTAAATAAATGCAGCCTTGGTGAGCAGATGAAACTTCTTTTAAAAACATTAAAAATCTTACAGATTCCAAACTTTTGACTGGTAGTGTATGTATATATATATATATATATGTTGTTAATAGTTTACTTTGGATTAGAAATACAATCCAATACAAATAGCAATATTTTTTAAGAATTGCGATCTGAGGAGAGTTTCTGCAGTGGTTCAAACAGCAGCTTATTGGTGTCACACACACACACGTTATAGGTGGTTTATGGGGACATTCCAATGGCGTAATGGTTTTTATACTGTTCAAAATGCATATTCTACCCCCTTACAATAACCATACCCCTTAAACATACCCATCACACAAAACTTTCTGCATTTTACATTTTTAATAAAAAATCATTTAGTATGTTTATTTTGCATTTTGAATTACACAGCATGTCTTCTTGATGTAGGGGGCGTGTCCTGAAACCTCAATACACACACTTTGAGTCCTCATAATGTAGGTCAAACCAGTGCATGCACACACACACACACACACACACACACACCTAGTGATCTCATTAAAAAGCGAGTGGGAAATGTTATGTTATTATGGTCATGTTTATTAATGATTTTTACATTCAATCCTTGTTGCCCATTCAGTAATACAGTAAAACCTGAAACATTTAACTTTTATGCATATTAACCTACATAAACTATATTCATTGCATTTATCAATGGGGCATGGAAACAGGAATGACATACTTCCAAAATCAATGCTCTTAAATATATAAAAATAATTTATAATACACCAAACTTCATGTCAGCATATATGGCTTGCATTCTCTCAAGTTTCATACATTAGAGTCGAAGCTTCGCACAAGTTCGCAGCAGCACTAATTATGTGCCCAGCAACATATTTCTGCTTTAAATCAAGTGGTCATCAAGTGGTGGTTCGCATTGCGACAATAGTTTATTAAAATGGGATTGGTCAGTTTGTGTCCGACTCTTCTTTTCATAATGGGTCATACATTTTAATAAGAGACAGATCTGGACTGCAGTTAGGAAGTCGTGCACATCCCTTCTAAGCTGTAGAGTGTCTAAAAACTCTCTAATGTAGCATGTGCAGAATGAGGCCAGGCATTGTCTTGCTTCCCAGGAAAGATGCCATCTTGATGCCATTAAATGTCGCTGTACAATCCCAATATGTCAATGGTACCTTCACATGAATCACCCATGTCGTCTGCACTGATGCACCCCCATACCATGGCATGGCAGATGTTTGCTTTTGTACCTGTTGCTGATGAAAGTCTTGCCACTGTCTTTTGGACCATCTGAGATGAGCTCAGGCCCAGAGAACTCGCCGGCATCTCTGCATGGAACAGATGTATATCTTTCTCCTTGAGTAACAGAGATTCAAGTTGCATTTCTTGAGACAACAGCACTGTGTTAAGTGACAACGGTTTTCCTAAGTACTCCAGCGCATGTGGCAATTGTTTGACAATTCTCTCATGATATTTGGCACAAAGTGGCAAGCCATGACCCATCATTGCTTGCAAAGACTGAGATGCCCCGTTTATACGATACCCTCCTCACCTATTAACAATTCACCTGCTCATTGTGGACTATTTCAAAATAGGCTTGCTGTGATAGTCAGTGTTTCCGGTGTTCAGCCGTAACACTGGTTACAACACTTTAAATTAATGAATGAAGACTTGTTTTGTCCAGAGTTTTTGAACAAATCTCTTTCAAATACATTTTAACAGTCACTGGTCGCCACCTACTGGCATGACAATATAATAGATACAATCTTTATTTGAAGCTTAAAATTAGCTTCAAAGGTCATTTACTCATTTTGATCATCTGTGTTTAAATCTGGCCAAAGTCTGGTAAAAATGGGCAGATGTGCTTCATTGTTGCTAGGTGGTTCTTTCCTTTTTTACACTGGGGTGATTTACCCCCACATTATGTTTCTTGGGTCTGTGCTATTCCCTTCAAAGCAAACAAACCAGCACACCTTTATTTGTTGCTTAGTGACGGTTGTCTTGAAGTAAGCCAGAAATGATTACATAAACTTATTTGTTTACTTTCAGCTCTGCTCACTGTGTGGAAAAAAAAATATAACACAATCAGCTCGACCTTGCATAGGAACACTGAGAAAATCAAACTATTTACTTGAAAGTTATGAATCAGAACAAGAACTTTGTCACTTTTATACACCTTCAGAAAATGCTTTTTCCATAGATAAGATAAGATAGATTGGCGAAACTCTTCCCACATTAAGAGCACTGGGACGGTTTCTCTCCATTATGAATTCTCTCATGAGCTTTCAAGGAATCTGAATAAGCGAAACGCTTTCCACAGTGTGAGCACCCATAAGGTTTCTCTCCAGTATGAACTCGCTCATGAATTTTCAAGGAATCTGACCGAGCAAAACCCTTTCCACAGTGTGAGCACCCGTAAGGTTTCTCTCCAGTATGAATTCTCTCATGAATTTTCAAGGATTCTGACTGAGTGAAGCTCTTTCCACAGTGTGAGCACTTGTACGGTTTCTCTCCAGTATGAATTCTCTGGTGTATTTTTAAGTTGGTGGATGAAATAAAGGTCTTCCCACAGTCAGAGCACATATGAGGTCTCACACCAGTATGAATACGCTCATGCTCTTGTAAAGAGTGCAGATGCAAAAAACTCTTTACACAAAACGAACAAATGTGAGGCTTCACACCAGAATGAACTTTAAGGTGTATTTTTAGGTTATAGTCAAAAACAAATGTTTTGTTACACTGATCACAGCTGAAGGACCTCACTCCAGAGTGACGGTGCAGATGTTTGGTGATAGCGGTTTTGGATGCGAATCTCTGCTCACACTGAGTGCATGTGAACGGTTTTTCTCCAGTGTGAATTCTCATGTGAGTATTAAGGTTTCTTTTCTGAGCGAAACTCTTTCCACACTGAGTGCATGTGAACGGTTTTTCTCCAGAGTGAATTCTCATGTGATCAATTAATTGTCCTTTGTAATTGAAACTGTTTCCACACTGAGTGCATGTATAAGGCCTCTCTCTAGTGTGAATTCTCATGTGTCTTTTGAGCTTTGATTTATACATAAATCTCTCTCCACACTGAGTACATATGAACTGTTTTTCTCTGTTGTGATATTTCATGTGCACAGTAAGGTTTCCTTTTTGTCTAAAACTCTTTCCACACTCAGTGCAGGTGAGAGATTCTTTGACTCCAGTTTTTCGAGCTCGTTTTTGTGAGAAACACTTTTCAGTCTGTGAAATGACTGCGTTTCCTTCGTCATTTGTGAAATGATGAGGTTTTTGAAACTGATGTTGTTTGTCTTCATTCACTTCCATCGGGTCTAAAATAAACATATCAAGTTCTCAAAATTCAAATAAAGAAGGACAATTGAGAACAACAAGAAATATACTAGGGGAGTCACAATTAAGCAAAAATGTAGTTTGTTTTTTCTTTCTTTCAGTTTTTATCTTAATGTTCCATGAGAGAATGAAGGAAAACACCAACCTGTTTGTTCATCTGTATCTTCATCTTTTATTCTGCAGGGCTCTTCCTCAAACTCCATCTTTACAATAGTATATCAGTAGTTTCTCCTGAAGTAATTCCTCCTGCTTGCTTCTTCTTCTCCTGTGAGAAGATGGGAATATTCCCCAGCATTTAAACTCTTATGAACGGCTGTGGGAGCGGCTTCACTGACTGAAGGTGTGAATTGTGGTCGCTGTTTATTGCAAGCCATTTTGACTTTTATTCATTCTCGGGATATGAATTCTTGATATCAACAATTCAATTCTTGATATCAACAATTCAATTCTTGATATCAACAATTCAATTCTTGATATCAACAATTCAATTCTTTATAACAGGAATTAAATTTCCAGTAGTACAAACTAAAATTCTTGATATCTGTAATTGTATTTTCACTAGTGAAATGTCACCATAGGCTGCCATTCAAATTCAACTATTGATATCAAGAATTGATTTCTTACTAGTTAAAAAATCTAATTTCACATATCAGAAATACAATTCTTACAATTAAAATTCATAATTTTTCATATCATTAATTACTTTGTTACTAGTGCAAATATCTATTCTTGATATCAACAATTGAATTGCTACTAGTAACAATGTTAATTTTTGTCAATAATTGGGAGTCACTGATGTATTGGGAGTCAATAATTTGATTGTCACTAGTGATAATACTAGTTTCTGATATCATGAATGTGATTGTTACTAGTAAGAAAGCCATTTTAGATATCTGAAATTATATTGATATCAGAAATACATTTTCAGATATCAAAAATGAACATTTTTACTAGTAGCAATTCAATTGTTTATATCAAGAACTGATGTTTCAACTAGTGCCATCTAAATTCTTGATATCAAAAATGAACATTTTTACTAGTAACAATGTAATTATTGATATCAAAAATTATGATTTTTACTAGTAAGAATTGTATTTCAGATATGTGAAATTGGAATTTCAACTAGTAAGAAATAAATTCTTGATATCAACAATTGAATTTGAATGGCAGCCTATGGTGACATTTCACTAGTGAAAATACAATTACAGATATCAAGAATTCTAGTTTTTACTAATGGAAATGTAATTCCTTATATCAAGAACTGAATTGTTGTTATCAAGAATTCATATCCTGAGAATGAATTCAAGTCAAAACGGCTTGCCATGGCTGTTACTCCTTAAGCAGATGCTCATCACACTTACAATTACTCTCAATTACTCATCTAGCTGCTTTTTGTGTCTTTTTAACATTATATTTATCATAGTCTGATTCAGTTAAAGAATTCGGGAGCTTTAATCTAGAAGAAACAAACACACTTAAACCCAAAATGTCTTTGTCATATGGTATGTCTGAAATAACGTATTCTTTGGTTGCTCATATTGGGTTACACCTTGTTTCATTCATTAATTCAATACATAAAATAGCGTTCAAAATAATACATAACTTTCACAAATTGTCATGTGAACAGAGCTTAAGTTTTACGCGCGTAATGTACAACGGTTCATTTAAAATCGGACATGACTAAAGTAAAACATTTATTTTTAAACCCTGAATCGGAATAATTCTATAAAAATTCAAGTTTTGATACACTAAACATTTGGATCTATATATATATATATATATAGATATATAGATATATATATATATATATATATATATATATGATAAATAATACAATGATTGTACTTACAGTTTGAAAAACACATCAGCAGCGTAAACGGCTTTAAATCCCCTCACAGACACTGATGAACGCGGGCGAGTTCTGTTGTCTTCTTCGGTAGACTTCTTCTTTTCCGACTGTGAAAGCAACGGCTCGGGCCAGTGTTGCCACCCAGAGGACCCAAACTAATTAGTGCACAACAAAATTCTTAGCTCATACCCTAACGTACGTGTAAAATTGAGATCGTCCTTGATGCTATAGGCTACATTATAATCTGTTCTAGAGTGATTATTGATTTGAATATCTTTATGCCAATTTAAAGTTAGATGGTACAAGTAGCCTATTATGTGTGTGTATATATATATATATATATATATATATATATATATATATATACACTACCAGTCAAAAGTTTTGAATCGGTAAGATTTTTAATGTTTTTAAAAGAAGTTTCGTCTGCTCACCAAGGCTGCATTTATTTAATTAAAAATACAGTAAAAACAGTAATATTGTGAAATATTATTACAATTTAAAATAACTGTTTTCTGTTTGAATATATTTTATAAAGTAATTTATTCCTGTGATGGCAAAGCTGAATTTTCAGCATCATTACTCCAGTCTTCAGTGTCACATGATCCTTCAGAAATCATTCTAATATTATGATTTGCTGCTCAAGAAACATTTATGATTATTATCAATGTTGAAAACAGTTGTGTACTTTTTTTTCAGGATTCCTTGAATAGAAAGTTGAGTAGAACAGCATTTATCTGAAATACAAAGCTTTTGTAACATTTTACACTATACCGTTCAAAAGTTTGGGGTCAGTAAGAATTTTTATTTTTATTTTTTTAAATAAATTAAAGAAATTAATACTTTTATTCAGCAAGGATGCATTAAATCGATCAAAAGTGACAGTAAAGACATTTATAATGTTACAAAAGATTATATTTCAAATAAATGCTGTTCTTTTGAACTTTCTATTCATCAAAGAATCCTGAAAAAAAATATTGTACACAAATACTTTGTACACAATAAATGTTTGTTGAGCAGCAGATCATCATATTAGAATGATTTCTGAAGGATCATGTGACACTGAAGACTAGAGTAATGATGCTGAAAATTCAGCTTTGATCACAGGAATAAATTACTTTATAAAATATATTCAAACAGAAAACAGTTATTTTAAATTGTAAAAATATTTCACAATATTACTGTTTTTAATTAAATAAATGCAGCCTTGGTGAGCAGACGAAACAACTTCTTTTAAAAACATTAAAAAATCTTACCGATTCCAAACTTTTGACTGGTAGTGTACATATATATACACTACCATGTGATTTGGGAGAACAGACAATCAATGATTTTTACTAGCTATTAACCATGCCTAAATTTCAACCAGATTCTGCCTGACAGATCTGCTGATCTTTCATAATTGTGTTTCACCACAGAATTCACAACCAAGATCTACTGCACAATCTGCTACTAATTGTTGTGTGTGTGAAAAGCAGAACTACATGGCTGAATTGGCCCATAACCATGACCAAACATGTGTGATGTTTGGACAAGCCAAGAAAAAAATACAAATGGACATCCACAAAAGAAAGTCCCAAGCCACAAAGCTTGTCAGATGCAGTGCCAAAAATACTGGGAAACCAAACTAAGATTAACATGGACAATGTGCCATGGTTTAAACTTTAATGGAAGACTGGTGCCATCAACTGGAGAACAAACACTTTAAAAATTAAAATAACATGAAATTTCAAAGCATTACTCATTTGGCTCATTTGCCATTCCCCAAGGGAATTACTCCATCAGGAATGTTTTTTGCGTAGCAAACTTCGCATACATGAAACCAAATGCACGAAATTGTAAACCAAATATACAGTATATTCACAAAAAGCAATTCACAGGCGCAAAATTATATATTCAATATACAATATACAATATATTCAAAATACATTTCACAAATGCAAAACACAATTCATAGATAAAACTGTTATCCGGGAGTGATGTGCGGTGACACGCTGCTAAGATGGCAGAGGCCTCATTTTTGCTTCAAAAATGCTAAAATCTACGGGTGATGTCACAGACAATACGTCCATATTTTTTTACAGTCTATGGTGTTTATAAATCATGCAATGAAAATGATCCCCTTCACCCTACCTCACCCCTAAACCCTACCCACACTCTGACGTGGGCAAATCAGGAAACGCTCTCAAAAACGCCCCTCTGTTTATGGCCTTGCCCACTGATCTGGTAACTCCTATTACTGTCCTGCAGAGACCTGTACTTGCCCGGATTAGTCATAGTCTTTAGTCGTAGTCGTTCATGGTTGTGTTTGCATGCCATTCTTCGTTAGGATTTAGATTGTGGATACAAGCATCAACATCAACTCTCATCTGAGCTTTATAATGGCAGTGAGCGAGACCAACGAGTATGAAGCAGAAGAAAGTGCCTCCATCCACATCCATCCATCATAAACATACTCCACACGGCGTACTTAACGGGGGGTTATTTTCCAAAACATTATCACCTGGTCCTCATGCAGCAAGTAGTTATTTGGGCAAACAAGCAAAGCCCAGAAAAGAAAACATTATTTTATAAATTATAAGATACAGATAGTTTCAAATAGCCTACTTTAAAACACAAATAGCCTACTTTAAAATTCTCAAAAATTATTTT
The DNA here is from genome assembly GCA_037950665.1 of Hypophthalmichthys nobilis. Classification (NCBI taxonomy): domain Eukaryota; kingdom Metazoa; phylum Chordata; class Actinopteri; order Cypriniformes; family Xenocyprididae; genus Hypophthalmichthys; species Hypophthalmichthys nobilis. The sequence continues at coordinate 27,818,824 of CM075477.1, read as the reverse complement.
TTTCTTCAGTAAACTTGAACTTATTTAATAATCATTAAATTTTGATTGAAACTCAAAATGGTATCAAAGAAGACATTTAAAATCAACAGGCTATGTTTTGTTGCTGACAAAAAAATATAAAAAAAGTAAATTGGTAAAAGGTGAGTACAATTCATGTAATGTGCAAGATGTACAGGCAAATTTTACTACCCCTTTGACCCAGTGTTGTAAAATTACAACATTGACACAACAAGCTCAAAATCTAACATGATCAAAGTATTCAGCAGTATCTTAATATCTGCATGATCTCTAGAGATATTACTTCGATCAAGTTGTGCTCCATACTCCAATCCAATAGGTGGTGGAAAATGCTAACTGCCAACCACCATTTAAATAACAGAAGAAGAAGACTCGCTTCTCGGTCAAATCGAGGGGTTGGGGGTCTGTCTAAATCAACAGAGTTAAACGCAGCCTGGATCCTATCAGACTGTGAGTACATTTACTATTTACTATGAGAAATATAAATCTGACATCTTATAGCTACATGCATTGAGCCAGTGTCCGATTCGCGAACGAATGACTCTTAAGAGTCAGTTCATTTTACTGAATCAAAACACTGCTTGCGTCTCAATGTGCATACTATCCATCCTAAATAGTATGTGACATTAGTCATTTTCAATACTATTTAGGGCGGATAGGGTGGATAGTATGCACATTGGGATGCAGGGAACTCACACCGGAGTGAATCAATGCGAGTCAGAGAGATTGAATCCAGAATCTCATATCCGAATTGAAGTGAAAATTATGCGCGTTACTGATGCACAAAAAGCTATGCACATAACATCGTGTAAAGATTGTGAATTGTGTTGAGTGATATCTATTCAATGTAAACAAAGCGTGTAACCGAAGAAGAATAGTTTATTTCAGACATACAACAACTAAAACATTTCCCGACGTTTCACACATATTTGCGCACATTCACACGTTTAATCGATGTTTGATTACAACAATCAACCCTCGTCAATATTCTATCAGCTTCTCTGAACTGTTGTGGGAATTAAATAATTAATCGTTTATGCTGGAAATATAGAGCTCATTTCTGATAATAACACCACTTTTGAGAAGACAGAAGACATATTTTAACAGTTATAAAAAGTAGGCTAGTGATACATCATATCTCATCATTTCATTAGTTATTATAAATAATTTAGTATTTTTCTGAAGAACAGTGGGCAACATGCAGTATCAAATTTGAAACATTGTGAAATGGATTATTCAAAGCAGTACTAAAAGAAAAAAAAACTTTTATCCCATTTTTATTTTTTGAAAGTGATTAAAGGCACAATATGTAATTTTTTGAGGGGGTGGGGTCTAAGTTTTATGAACTGTGTATTTCCGGTTCTCAAAACAGTTAATAACATAATCTGTAATGCTATCCTCCAAACTGACATTAAGAACTCTGTTTAAACTATATATTAATGTCAAAAAACTTACTTTGTCAAACTTTGTCAAAAATACACCTCTTTCTTTCTGACACGCTTTTCATGTCTGTGGATTTATTTTATAATTTGATCTGAGATTAAAAGCTAAACTTGCAGGAATGGTTTAAATCGTGCAATCCCCACAATCCCATGCCGAAATTCTAGCCCTGATTGAATTTAACTTTTTGCTGACTCTGCAAGGACTAGGCCCTATTTACACATATGACACCAACCGTAGAAGTTAAAGACAAAAACTCAAATCATGGAATTGTTTCTAAATGACTATTTTTGATCAATATGCTAATTAACCAATAGCGACCTCAATTCACACCTTCACTCAGTGAAGCCGCACCCACAGTCATTCATGAGAGTTTAAATGCTGGGGAATATTCCCATCTTCCCACAGGAGAAAAAGAAGGAGGGAGGAATTACTCCAGGAGAAACTACTGACATACTTTTGTTAAGATGGAGTTTGAGGAAGAGCCCTTCAGAATAAAAGATGAAGATACAGAGGAAGAAACAGGTTGGTGTTTTCCTTCATTCTCTTTAATGACTGATGAGGAACATTTAAGAAGAAAACTGTCATATCTAATAATAGGGCCTACATCTAAAACTAGCAGACTTGTTGTAAACAAGGTTGGCAGGTCTGCCTCAGTGTTGTTGAACATTAAATGGAATCCAATAATAACATAGTGTAAATGATAATATTTATTAAAATTAATAAATGGATGCTGTCTTATTGGGACAATAAAGCCCTTCCTACACCTACCTCTAACCTACCTGATAAACACTTTATTATTAAACACACTTTATTTCCACTTTTTGAATATTTTCTTCATTTTTATTGAAAATAAATGCCTTCGCGATCTGATATGTGATGGGAAAAAGGAGTAGAATGAGCTTCTTTAATTGACTGTTTTATATGTCGATTCTAGATCCAATAGAAGTTAATGAAGACAAACCGCATTGGTTTGAAAAACCTCATCAATTCACAAATGAAGATGGAAACCCTGTCATTTCACAGACTGAAAGTAATTTCACACAGATAAGCGCTGGAGTCAAAGGATATTTCTCCTGCTCTGACTGTGGAAAGAGTTTCAGACATAAATCAGTCCTTAAAATACACATGAGAAATCACACTGGAGAAAGGCCTTATATATGCACTCAGTGTGGAAAGAGTTACATGCGTAAATCAGACCTTAACAAACACATGAGATTTCACACTGGAGAAAATCTGTTCGCATGCACTCAGTGTGGGAAGAAGTACGTTGATAAAAGAGCCTTAAATGTGCACATGAGTATTCACACTGGAGTAAAACCGTTCACATGCACTCAGTGTGGAAAGAGTTTCACATCTAAAAAAGTTCTCCAAGATCATCTGTTCTCTCACTCTGAAGTGAAGTTATTCAGCTGTGATCAGTGTGATAAAACATTTACTTTCGCATCAGGCTTAAGAGCACATATTAAAGTTCATGCAGACGTGAAGCCTTACTTTTGTTCTTTTTGTGGAAAGAGTTTTCCACTACTGAAAACTTTACAAGTTCACCAGCGTATTCATACTGACGCGAGACCTTATATTTGCGTTGACTGTGGGAAGACCTTTATTAAATTGGACAAATTAATAACACACCAGAGAATTCATACTGGAGAGAAACCGTATGAGTGCTCGTACTGTGGAAAGAGTTTCGCTCTATCAGGAAACCTGAAATATCATGAGAGAGTTCATACTGGAGAAAAACCTTACAAGTGCTTACTCTGTGGAAAGAGTTTCGCTCAGTCAGGAAACCTGAAAGATCATGAGAGAGTTCATACTGGAGAGAAACCTTACAAGTGCTTACTCTGTGGAAAGAGTTTTGCTCAGTCAGGAAACCTGAAATATCATATGAGAGTTCATACTGGAGAGAAACCTTACGTGTGCTCACACTGTGGAAAGAGATTCGCTCAGTCAGGAAACCTGAAAGATCATGAGAGAGTTCATACTGGAGAGAAATGTTTTGAGTGCTCTCTCTGTGGAAGGAGTTTTGCTCGGTCAGAATACCTGAAAGCTCACGAGAGAGTTCATACTGGAGAGAAACCGTATGAGTGCTCACACTGTGGAAAGGGTTTTGCTCGTTCAGAAACCCTGAAAGCTCATGAAAGAATTCATACTGGAGAGAAGCCGCACCAGTGCTCTTCATGTGGGAAGAGTTTCACCCAATTATCTACTCTACGGACTCATGAGAAAAAGTTTTGCCCAAAGGTGTCTAATGAGCAAAGTTCTTGTTCAGACATGACAAATTACGCAAAAGAAATGGAATTACCTTAACTACTAATTTTAGATTAAATTACTGTATTAAAGTTTGATTGACAAAGGGAACCTTTGGGAAAGGTGAAAATAATAGTTTAGAGAACTAGCATGTTGCCATAAAACACTATGATTTCTGAAGGGGTGATTTTTGTTTCTTTGTGGAGTTTAATTGTTTTCATTGTACATATGAGGCATTTGTGAAACAATGGCAACTAGTCTATAAAATGTCATTCATTTAACAAACAACTTGGTTTTAGTCTCACTGTTTAAAGATGATTCATTGAAGACTTTATTGGATTGAAATGCACATTGTGAAAATGTGAGGAATAAAACTGAAAAAACTTGTGATTTGTTTAGGTATAATGAATAGATTTCATTTAGTTTACATTAAATCAATGGGTTTAACATTGTATTCAGCATTGCTAATGAACCAATAGTAGTAACAACTCATTGTTTTGACTGAAAAGATGTTTTTCTATGTATATTTAAAGAGTTGATTCTACTCATAATATGGACTCTGAAAGACATCACTGAGAGAAGATGAAATTCTGTGTCTGTGGCAATTCAGCAGTGACATGTTGTTTTTCAGCTGCTATTTAGTAGTTATGAATAGAGGTTTAAGGTTATAAGTTATGTTTTGCTTAGGGGTGTGAAAAAGTAAAGTCAACGCCCCAACAATAACAGACCAGCATGCATCTAATAAATTCTTAATTCAAGAAAGTTGTGCAAGTTTACTGCAACAATGGAGCTGTGAACATCACATACATAATTCAGCTTTTAGTTGATCCTGATAAGCGCTCTTTGTCACAGTTGTAAACATGACGGCGTTCTTCCATGAGGGGTTTGGCATCACGGCATTTGTTTCCAGGCGGACCATTAAAAAACATGACACACACGTCTCCTGAACATTCTGTAGAATTCAACCAACCAGATGATGACTTTGAAAATCTTGAAGTGGTTCCAGTTTAAGGATTAGTTCACTTTAGAAAGCTTTACTCACCCTCAAGCCATTCTTGGTGTATACCTGATGAACACAGAAAAGTTGTATCAACAATCCTGACGCATCCAAGCTTTATAATGGCAGTGAACGGGAACAATGAGTATGAAGCTGAAGAAAGTGCATCCATCCCACATAAACATACTTCACATGGCTCTGGGGGATTAATAAAGACACAAGAACTACAACTGATTCAGCCACAGCCTTAAATGAAATCAACTAATGATAAAAGACATTAAATATCAGATATGATTAAACAACTCTACAAACAGTATTACCAGCGTCACTTATTACTAACCAGATTTACTTTATTTCTGTCATACATCTGCAGAAGTTCTTATTGAGAATTCACAGATGATTTTTAATTGTTTTGTTTGATGTTACCATGATGGAGATCAGTGTTTGCTTTAGTTGGGCCCTTGACTTTTTAACATTAGTTTTTCTTTGGCTGCTGTGACTGTGTTTTTGAAGATACATTTGTTATGGAAAATAAAGCCAAGAAAGAGATGTGGTCAGGTGTTGTTGGTTATGTTTTGATTATGACATATACATGCAATGTTTGATTCACTGAATTCACTGAGATCATGTCTAATCTCTTATCAGAAATGTGTTATACATCTTAATTTTACATTGCCACCACTATGAAACTACATCAAAAGATCAAGCAGTGCTGAGCAATCAGTTATGAAAGACTTTTAAACTCATAATTTACAAAAAAGCTTTGATCTATGGGTGCAATAAGACACACACAGACATCAAGAATCAGCATATGAATCTCAACAATGGTGACAATCAACAAAAAAGATAAACAGATCAACTCTGAACATCACAAAACACACAACTACAAACACACAAAAACAACAGCAAAAATAAAAACAAATGGTAAGAATTAGAGAAAATAACCAGATTAATTCAGCTGTATAATTTATTCATGCTGCAATGCATGCTGGGAGTCATGGATGAGTCTTGTACTATGCTGGTACCCAGCATGCATTGCAGCATGAAGCTTTTAATTGTCACCATTGTTGAGATTCATACGCCAATTCTTGATGTCTGTGTGTGTCTGTAACATAGAACTTCAAAATGTTTTGAGTACAAACTGTTTTCCAAATTTCTGGTTGTTGCAACACTATTGGACCTCATTTCTGTAGAATCACTGATTCGCATTTTTGCAGTTAACAGTATCATCTTCAAAAACTTCTACTTTGAAACCTGTTCTCCAAAGTTTGTGTTTTCAGGCCACCACAACGCCATTATTATGTAAATGATCGGGCTTAAAATCTTCAAGTGTGTGGCCAGCCTAAGGTGGATATGTGCGAGGCGAGTATTATTTTTAATGTTTTTGAAAGAAGACTGCATTTATTTGATCAAAAATACAGAAAAACTGTAATACTGTGAAATATTATTACAATTTAAAATAATGGTTTTCTATTTTAATATACTTTAAATTATTATTTCTGTGATGCACAGCTGAATTTTAATCAGCCATTACTCCTGTCAACTCTGAACATCACAAAAAGCTACTAAAAGACAATAAAAACCACAGCAAAAAATAAAAGCAAATAGTTAGAATTATAATTAGAAAATAATAGGACAATTCAGCTGCATAATTTATTCGTGCTTTTATGCATACTGGGAGTTTTGTACTATTGTTCCAAGCATGCATTGGCATGACACTTTTGATTTTCCTTTGATTCACCTTTGTTGAGATTCATGTGCTGACTCTTGATGTTTTTGTGTGTCATCTTAGAATAATAATTTAATAATAATAAAATAGAGAGGTTTTGCTCTATTATAAGATTTCAGTGACGTTCGATTGCAAGATCTGAATCGGTTTCATTTTGCTATGAGATTTCAATGACGGTCACTGTTGTTCCTTTAGAAGATCTCAATGATGGTCGGTTTTGTTCCTTTACAAGATTTTAACGACAGTCTGTGTTGTTCCTTTACAAGATCCCAAGGATGGTCAGTTTTCTTCCTTTATAAGATTTCAATGACAAACTGTTTTGTTCCTTTATGAGATTTTAGTGACAGTCAGATTTGTTCGATTATGAGATTTCAATGACGATCGTTTTTTTTTATAATTACAAGAGTTCAATGATGAACTGTTTTTCTTTATGAGATCTCAATGACGGTAGGTTTTGTTCCTCTGTTCCTTTATAAGATTTCAAAGACAGGCGGTTTTGTTTCTTTCTATGTTTTGTTCTTTTACGAGATTTTAATGACAGTCGGTTTTGTTCTTTTACGAGATTTTAATGACAGTCGGTTTTGTTCCTTTATGAGATTTCAATGACGGCTAGTTTTGTTCCATTATGAGATCTTGACGATGTTTTTTTTTTTGGGTTCCTTTACGAGATTTCAAAGACGGTCGGCTTGTTTCTTTATGAAATTTCAATGATGGTTGATTTTGGTCCTATACTAGATCTTTCTCTCTCTAGATCTCTCAATGGTTGACGGTTTTGTTCAGTTGTGAGATCTCAATAAGTCAGTTTTATTCCTTACGAGATTTTAATGACTGTCAGTTTTGCTTCGTTACGAGAGTTCAGTGATGGACTTTTTTCTTTACGAGATATCAATGATGGTAGGTTTTGTTCCTTTGTTCCTTTATAAGATTTTAAAGACAGATGGTTTTGTTTCTTTCTATGTTTTGTTCTTTTACGAGATTTTAATGACAGTTGGTTTTGTTCCATTACGAGATTTCAATGATGGTCGGTTTTATTCGGTTATGAGATTTCAATAATGGTCAGTTTTGCTGGGTTATTTCAATGGACAGTCGTTTTTGTTCCTCTACAAGATTTCAATAACGGCTTTTTTTTTCCCATTACGAGATTTTAATGTCACTCAGGTTTTGTTTCTTAACAAGATTTTAATGACAGTTGGTTTTGTTCGATTATGAGATTTCTATGATGGCCAGTTTTGTTCGGTTACGAGATCTCAATGACGGTCCGTTTTGTTCATTTGCGAGATGTCAATGACGGTTGGTTTTGCTGGGTTATGAGATTTCAATGACGGTCGTTTTTTTTTCCATTCCCAGATTTCAATGACAGTCGATTTTGTTCCTTAATGAAATTTAAGTAATAGCCATTTTTTTTTCCATTACGAGATTTCAATGCCACTTGGTTTTGTTTCCTAATGAGATTTTAATGACAGTCGGCTTTGTTTCTTAACAATATTTTAATGAGAGTTGGTTTTGTTCCATTATGAGATTTCAATGTCAGTCGGTTTTGTTCTGTTATGAGATTTCAAAGATGGTCGGTTTTGTTCCTTTGTTCTTTTACGAGATATCAAAGACAGTCGGTTTTGTTTTGTTGTGAGATTTCAATGACATTCAGTTTTATTCAGTTACGAGATTTCAAAGACGTCTGTTTTATTTGGGTTATGAGATTTCAGTGACGACCGGTTTTGTTTGGTTCCTCGATCTCAATGACGGTCAGTTTTGTTCCTTTACTAAATCTCGATGGTCGGTTTTCAGTGTCAGTTGGTTTTGTTCTGTTATGAGATTTCAAAGATGGTCGGTTTTGTTTCTTTGTTCTTTTATGAGATTTCAAAGACAGTCGGTTTTGTTCTGTTACGAGATTTCAATGATAGTCGGTTTTGCTGGGTTATGAGATTTCAATGTCACTCGGTTTTGTTCCATAACAAGATTTTAATGACAGTTGCTTTTGTTCCATTACGAGATTTCATGATGGTCAGTTTTGTTCGGTTATGAGATCTCAATGAAGGTCGGTTTTGTTCCGTTACAAGATTTCAATGACGGTTGGTTTTGCTGGGTTACGAGATTTCAAAGACAACCAGTTTTGTTTGGTTCCTCAATCTCAATGACGGTCAGTTTTGTTCCTTTACGAGATTTCAATGACAGTTGGTTTTAATTTTCAGTCAGTTTTGTTCAGTTACGAGATCTCAACACAGTATGTTTTGTTCTTTTACGAGATTGTAATGACAGTTGGTTTTGTTCCATTACGAGATTTTTATGATGGTCAGTTTTCAGTGTCAGTCGGTTTTGTTCTTTTACGAGATTTCAAAGATAGTCCGTTTTGTTTTGTTGCGAGATTTCAATGACGGTCAGTCGGTTTTGTTCTGTTATGAGATTTCAAAGATGGTCGGTTTTGTTCCTTTGTTCTTTTACGAGATTTCAAAGACAGTCGGTTTTGTTTTGTTGTGAGATTTCAATGACATTCAGTTTTATTCAGTTACGAGATTTCAAAGACCTCTGTTTTATTTGGGTTATGAGATTTCAGTGACGACCGGTTTTGTTTGGTTCCTCGATCTCAATGACGGTCAGTTTTGTTCCTTTACTAGATCTCAATGGTCGGTTTTCAGTGTCAGTTGGTTTTGTTCTGTTATGAGATTTCAAAGATGGTCGGTTTTGTTCTGTTACGAGATTTCAACACAGTATGTTTTGTTCTTTTACGAGATTGTAATGACAGTTGGTTTTGTTCCATTAGGAGATTTTTATGATGGTCAGTTTTCAGTGTCAGTCGGTTTTGTTCTTTTATGAGATTTCAAAGATAGTCGGTTTTGTTTTGTTGCGAGATTTCAATGACGATCAGTTTTGTTCGGTTATGAGATCTCAATGACGATCATTTGCAGTGTCTTTGTTCTGTTATGAGATTTTAAAGACAGTCTGTTTTGTTTTGTTGTGAAATTTCAATATAGGTCGGATTTATTCCGTTATGAGATTTCAATGACAGTTGAGTTTGAAACGATTCAAACTGTTGGTTTTGTTTTGTGACAAAATTTCAATGACGGTTGGCTTTCAGTGTCAGTTTTGTTCCATTACGAGATTTCAATAACAGTTGGATTTCAATGATGGTCGGTTTTGTTCTTTGCGAGTTCTCAATGACAGTCGGTTTCATTCCTTTACAATATTTCAATGACGGTCGGTTTTGTTTTGAGATGAGATTTCAATGATAGTCTGTTGTCAGTGTCAGTTTCATTCCATTATGAGATTTCAATGATGGTCGGTTTTGTTTCTTTGTTCTTTTACGAGATTTCAAATACAGTCTGTTTTGTTTCGTTATGAGATTTCAATGATGGTTAATTTTGTTCTTTAGGAGATCTCAATAGCAGTCAGTTTCATTCCTTTATGAGATCTCAATTACGGTCGGTTTTGTTCCATTAAGAGATCTCAATGATGGTCAGTTTTATTCCGTTATGAGATTTCGATGACAGTTTTCAGTGCCAGTTTTGTTCCATTACGAGATTTCAATGATGATCTGTTTCGTTCCTTTACGAGATCTCAACGACTGTCAGTTTGGTTTCATTATGAGATTTCAGTGACAGTCAGTTTTGTTCCTTTGCGAGATGTGTCAGAGAGATCAGATGAAAGTATGCTCTTACTTTTAATTTCTTTTAGTTTAAAAGAAGTATACTAATAGCCCAATTTTGTAAGGGTATTCATTCAACATTCACAAAATGTGTGAGTATTAACTTGTGACATTCCTGATAAACTATCAAGTGTGGTTCTTGAATTTGTTAGATACATGTCAATGGATTTTTTGGATATTGATCTGCATAATATAAAAACTTAACAAAACTTAATATACATGCATTTGTGTCATCAGAGGATGCACACTAAAATTCATCAAATTCTGCCCATAGAGGGCACTAAAAACTGTTTGTTGATGTTGAAATGCACTATTCTAGTTATGGTGTACTGGTAGAGCACATGCTTGTGACATACTGTAAGAGGCGTGCAAGTACAACTGAATTAGCGAATTCCTTCAAATCTCAAGGTCATACAATTTTCCTGTCAGGAAATAAAGTAGCTTTTTTGTTAAACTCATCTAAGCTATGGCAATTTAATTTAAAATTCCTGTGAATCATCACATTTATAATAAAATATTTAGGGAATTTGTATTCCTGAAATCATTTGGCAGATATGATTTTTGGACATGATCCATATTGAGTGATATTTTCAAAAATCTGTTAAAAATATCTAATATTCAAGATATTTTATCTTTGGTATAATGAAAATACACAATATAAAAAAAACGTATGATAGAAAAGCAAAATAATAAATGCTCATATGCTTGATGAATTACTGCTATTTTCTCTTTATTTCTCATACTTTGTTGTGTAGAATGTATTAGACAGATTTCAATGTGTTTTTGAAGTTTTTAGTACTTTCTTAGACTTATGCATTTAGTATAAGGATTGAAAAATCATTTAAACATGTGCAAATGGAAAAGCCTCACTCTTCACATGTACTGTACAACTACTGTGCATTTTATTTTCTAAAAGAAAAATCTCAAAAGCTGGTGTTTTCTTTCCTTGACAAATCATTTCAAGTCACATAATAAAACAAGTCTTCAAGTCATAATATGTTCTTGTTTGTTTTGAAGTTAAGAGGTTTAAAATTCCACATTATACAACAACAGTGCCAGTGAAGGCTTACATTCATACTTAAAGGTGAAGTGTGTAAATTTTTTGATGCTAAAATAAGTTGAATATGTGTCAAATAAGTAACTAAGCAAATGGTAGTCTGAATTCCCCCCAAAATTAAACATCTAAATCTTTGGGCTGTATGAACACATTAGTCTGCTGTTTGAGCACCACAACCAGCCCAACACAACAACTTTGGATCAACCAATATGGGAGATTGATGGGGAAACCTGTTTGAAAACAGTGATTATTTATGCATTTCTGTTTGGTGACACTAGTGGCGCAGGAATTACACACTTCAGCTTTCATTCAACATACACAGAAGAGAATTGTCAAACTGATAATATACATTAAGATGTTTTAAGGGGAACCACTTTTCCATTTCACAAAATAGAAACAAAAGTAAATAAAAATTTTGGAGAATTTAATTGGAAGACAATGCAAGAGTCCTAGAAGCTTATGTCCAAAGTTACACACAGAGACCTGAGAAAAGAGGGGAAAAAATACAACAAAGAAAGAGAGAAAAAAAACATGCAAGAGACGTCTAATGTGAATATATTAACTTGAAAAGGAATGTAACAAGATGCATTTATTTTGAAACATGTTTTCACTATAGACTGTTGCTATGAGGGCCATGTTCAATCATCTGAACTCAAAATAAAAAAAAATCCTATGAGCCAAATATAAAATATGTTAGATAAATCTTATGTGGAAAATGCAGGTTTAGAACGGCAACATGAAAACCAACCCATTATTCATGTAAAACAATAGCTTGGAAAACAATAGCTTAGAAAAATGCATAAAATCAGTGAGCTTTGAAACGAATTGCATTGGTAATTCCCTTAGGCTATTTGATGTTCATAGTACTGACATTTCAAAGTCAGTCAATTACCATCAGGGGACTGTGAGGTCATAGTATTATTTGTGCCACATAAAGTCAAGAGGAAAAACACTCAATAACATAACATGATCTAATGATGTTCAAGCTGAGTAGATCATTCAGCACCCCTAAAATGAAAGATCCAACTAGTGCAGCACCTACATGTGATTTGTCAATGCCAGGGGACTTATATGAATAAGCACCACTGAATAAGCACTAAAAGCCTTTCCCTGAGCTACAAACCCAGGCTTTTTTTCTTACACATCATGGTTTGACACAAAAACAACAGTTTAACTGTTCAGCAAAAATATATTTAATTGAAGAGACAGTAGCGTGAACGTACAAATGCCACTCTGTGACTTCAAGTTCCCCAAAACACTGGGTTATTGTTGAGCTTTTCTATTCGTGTTGCAGCTAGAGTACTAGTTAAAATAGGTTTTCATAGATAATATGTAAAATTTCTCACAACCTATTTGAAAAGATGTTGTATCAAGTGCTGAAGTAAGAACAGCATTTTGGGTGTACAATGGTTTTGAACACTGATGTACACTCTTTAGCACCTTGAAGAAATTAAAAAGACATTTTTTAGCCGCATGTTCATTTTAAAACTCATGTAAGAGTAATGTAAACCTTTTGATTAAGCCAATATTTTGACTTGGCCTCTGGATACACATGCAATTACGAAGTCATTTGTTTTAAAGTAGATCTTCTTATTAAACGCACCTAAATAAAACTGAACAAACTTTTATGTGTACAAAAATGCACAGACACTGATCCACTCCACCCCCCGCACCAAGAAAAGTGATTGATTTAAAATAAAAATGCACTATGCAGCAATAAAAACATATGAAATGACATCTCAACAGGTGTCATGGGATCTCTTTAAAAGCACCAGTGAAAACATACAGTAAATTTGTTTGAATATAACTTAACACGCTTGAATTGTATAAAATGATTAAGCTGTTTTCAAGTCATGTTTCAACCTCTTTGGGAGTTACAAATAAAGAAAACTCAAAAATTGGGACCAAATAATATAAACTTTTACACAATTAACCAGTTGCCAAAATGCAGCATAAAACCTTCCATGATTATTGCTTAAATATGCAAAGTTTCATAATCACCAAACACATGCTGACTGTAGATACTTGATGATGGATAAACCAAATGTACATATTGGGCACTTCAACGGTCAAGTTGGTCTGAAGATACAAAGTGCTTTTTTTAAAGGGATAGTTCACCCAAAAATGAAAATTCTGTCATCATTTACTCAACCTCATGTGGTTCCAAACCGGTATGCATTTCTTTGTTCTGTGAACACAAAGAAAATATATTTGGAAGAATGTCAGTATCCAAACAGATCTCGCCCCTCATTGACTACCATAGTATTTATTTTTCCTACTATGGGGGGCGAGATCTGTTTGGTTACTGACATTCTTCCGAATATCTTTCTTTATGTTCAGCAGAACAAAGAAATGCATACCGGTTTGGAACCACTTGAGGTTGAGTAAATGATGACAGAATTTTCATTTTTGGGTGAACTATCCCTTTAAACGATGCCAATTACAATGCCGAAACAATGTACCTTCAATACCAACATGAATACCCCTAAAAAACTAACGGAAAGTTCCTGTAATGACCCGTGTGTGTTTCGTATTGGTCATTTAGCCTTACTGTTACAATGGCACCATGAAATAGCAACTAGCAAATGTCGGCCAAAAGAGCACCCAAGGCTGAGACATGAATATAGAATTCACATTTGACAATGTCAATTCGGAGTGTTTACTACACACGTCATTTAAAGGATGACAAACTCCTATTGCAGTAAACAGGCTTGGACCAGAAATTAAATTACAAAATAGTTTCGAAAATGATCAGAATAAATAATCACATTTACTATGCACTAATTTCATCTATATGTATAAAACCAGTTTTATAACATCTGTTCTGAGCACCATCTCTTTACAATAAAAAAAAACACAGACATACACACCAAAACTCACAGTTAAAAACCCACAAACGGTAGTCGTAAAAGCTGAGATGAAGAGCACAAATAAAAAAAAGGGCATACGTAAAAACGGCCGTGAAAGGATGAGAACTAGCTGAGGTAAGGCATTAGCTAGACAAGCACAGAGAATTTCACGTCCAGCGGTTGTAAGGCCCAGTGACGTGCGTGAGGGAGTAGGGTGCTGACATGACGAGGCTGTCATGAGTAACTGTTAGCGATTGACGAGTAGGGACCTGAAGCTTGCGTCTCTCTTCCGGATAAGTCTCGTTTTCGCTCTCCGTATCCGAATCCATGGCCTTTGACCTATCGTTGAGTCCCAGACGCTCTGCCTCCTCCTTCTCCCTGGCCTTCTCGGCCATTTTAGCCTCCCACTGTTGCAGGCCGTGGCCCGGGGCGTTCAGGCTCTTGTGCTGGTAGAAGACCAGGGAGATGCGGGTGGGATGCGTGCGGTTGGGTCGCAGGATGGGAGTGGTAGCGTGCAGCTCCCGTCGAGCGCATTCGATCAGGATGGAGCCGTGGGAAGGAGCCACTGCGACCCCGCCGATATTCCCGTCGAGGAAATTGTGCTCGCTGTCCGACCACACCTCCTCTGCTTTAACCACCTCTGGGGTCAGGGGTTGTGCCGTAACGGGCGGGCAGTTCAAGCGACTGTGGAGACCCTCGGCCATCGGCGGGGAGAGCGGGGTGGGAGCTGCCCCGCCCTGGAAGCACCGCATTTCCTCAGGCTCGGATTTGAACGAGGGTGAGCATTTCGGATTCATTCTTACAGGGTCGTTTGGATACGGGTTTCTGAACGGTTCGGTCATCTGCCTGATGGCCTCGTGTCCGTGTCGAAAAAGAGGAGGATCATTGCTGTGGCCGGTTCTTCCAGAGGGATCATGCTGAGGGAACATGGACATGCCAAAGCCAGAGCCCACAGGAGGTGTGCGGGATGTGTTACTCTGGGTGTACGGGACTGTAGAGTGGAAGTCTGGGAATTGGCTTCCTATGTCTGGAAACCCAGACAATCGCATGGTGGAACATAAATTATCAGCATCCTTTTCTGAACATTGTGAATGTTCAAAAGAGGTGTGTTTGAAAGCTGTGGACAGAAAAAGAATAACAATAATAAGAATTTAACATAGATACAAGACGTAATAAGAGCTCCTCTACTTCAGAATCCTAAAACCACCAAAAGGTTTATGGAATACATTAGCGGCTCACCAGACCCTTCTTTATGATCAACTCTCAGGAGAAATTTATACTATTTTACAAAATAATGTTCATTTATCAAAAGAAGCAAGTATTTAACAAAATGGATTCTGTAGTCAAATTAATCTCTATGTATATCCATATAAAACACATGAAAGTGTCCATTGTATGCACACTTCAGAATCTCAGTGGTCATCCGGGTATTTTTTTGGCTGGTTTTAGAAATAAAAAGTTTCCTTTTCAGTTATATTTGTTTTGAAATTTGCTTATTAAAAATGTATTGAATAATTAAATAATAATAAAGTTTATTAAAGAATTATTAGTGTTTTTTAAAGATTAACTAAGTGAGTATTAGTGTTATTTTAGTATCAATGAGATACTATTATAGTTTTTATAAATATTTTGAATTAGTTTTTATTTTTATATTTTCCATTTTTTTTATTTTAGTTAAAGTTTTAGTAATTTTGTTGTGTGTTTCATCTGTATATTGTTTTTATTCACTTTTATGAAGTTTTATTTATTTTAGTACATAAAGGTAATTTTTTTTAAATATATTTTCAATTAATGTTTATTTTATTTCAAGTAACAAAAATTTTTTTTTTTTTTTTTATGGTTTTAGTGAACTATAATAACCCTGGTGTCCAATAACAGATATGGTAATGATAATTTCTAAAAAAAAAACGTTACACAGCTAAACGATTTTTCAAGGAACACTCTTGCTCACACTTTGGGACACCCTGCTCTAGTGCAGTGGTTCCCCACCCTGGTCCTGGAGCACCCACATCACTGCACATTTTTGATGTTTCTGTTATCTGACACACCTATTTAACTTCTTGGAGACATTACTAATGCGCTGATGAGTTGAATCAGGTCTGTTTGATTAGGGAGACATCTAAAGTATGCAGTGCTGGGGGCATAGGCGGAGGGTAAACCAACTCCAGGGTAAGGCTAATGTCACATTTGGTTTTGAGTTTTGTTCATGTTCTTGTTTTCAGATCTTTTATTTTGAAGTTTACTCATAGTCATGCTTCCTGTTTGTCATGTGATTCCCTTAACCCGTCATGTGATCCTGTCACGTCTCGTGTCTTGTTCTAATTGGTTCCCTTGTCTATATGTCACATTCTAATTGGTTCATTGTTCATTGCTTTCAGGTGTGTCTTGTTAAGTCATTAGTCTTTATGTATAAATAGCCCTCTTGTTTCATTGTTCTTTTGTCTAGCTTTGTTTGTGTAACCACTGTTAGTGAGTTTTCTATGTTCATGTTTAGTTCATGTAGCCAAGTCATTGTTTTGTTCACTTTGGATCATATTCAGTAAAACTGCACATGGGTTCAAATCAACTTGCCTTCAGTGGACTATTCATTTCAGAAAGCTAGAACATCTACAATGGTCCAAGCAGTTGCTTTGCTACATTTGCGCCAGGGGAATCATCCCCTCGAAGATTATGTGGAGTTTTGTGCCACCTGGTGGGATTCAATGAGGTAGCTCTAAAAGACATTTTTCGCAATGGCTTAAATGAGTGGTTTAACGCCCGATAGCAACATCCCAGTGACTCTTGAGGAATATACTGACTATGCACTCTTGCTAAGCGGTTCCTTGTTTACTGTGGGTAATGTGGATGAGGAGCCCCGCAATCCCACAGTACTCCCTAAGCCAGAGCCTGTTCACGTCATGGCCACAACGCCAAATTCAAGTCACGTCAGGACTTCTCAGCCAACGTTTCTTAATATCATGGGCGCTACCCCAAAGTCTCCCAAAGAAATTTTATATACTGGGTTTTGTTCATGTAGTCACGTCATTGTTTTGTTCACTTTGGATCATATTCAATAAAACTGCACATGGATTCAAATCAACTTGCCTTCAGTGGACCATTCATTACAGCTAAGGAGATGTGCATCCCCTTTAAAGACATAAATTTCCTTGTAATAGTTTCAATTTACGTGTCGTCGCACAACCTACACATCCCAACATGAACGCACCTGATAAATTATTTATTAAAGCATCTACATTCACATACCACTGTTAATTTTAACAGAAAAGTGAGCATACTGTATGCGGGATTTGGCATGGCAGAAAGCGTGCAAAGAGCGCTCCCTTTATAAACAATAAAAAGCTGTTATTTTACTTCTCACAAAGTTCTGTTATAGTAATAAATGAAGCTGTCTGCATAATGAATCTCTTATTTACATAATGTCTACACTTTGTTCGTTATTATGAGAGGATTTGCGAGCATGCAGAACTCAGAATTCACCACTCAAAACGCTGGAGGCTTTAAACTTAAAGGGTTAGTTCACCCAAAAATGAAATTTCTGTCATTAATTACTCACCCTCATGTCGTTCTAAACCCGCAAGACCTTCGTTGATCTTCGGAACACAAATTAAGATATTTTTGATGAAATCCGAGAGGTATTTTATCATAGAAAGCAACATAATTACCACATTCAAGGTCTAGAAAAGTAGTAAAGACATCATTGAAATAGCCCATGTGACTACAGTGGTTCAACCTTAATGTTATGAAGCGATGAGAATAGTTTTTGTGCGCAAAAACAAAATGAAAATAATGACTTTATTCAACAATTTCATCTCTTCCCTGTCAGTCTCCTACTCTGTTTATGTTGTATAGACAGTGCAGGCTTCCGGGTTCTACATCAGAACGTCGACTCAGTATTGGCCGATGCTGTTCACGTGAGCACCACGATGCATGCATGTGATGCTGACGCAGAAGCCGGCCAATACTGAGTCTGCGTTCTGTCTTTACTACCTTTTTTGGACATTGAATGTGGTAAATACGTTGCTTTCTATGGGTTTGGAACAACATGAGGGTGAGTAATTAGTGACAGAAATTTTATTTTTTGGTGAACTAAACACCTCTGATTGGCTGTTGTGTTCAAGAAGTCAACAGATATGTTTGTGATTGGCTACATCGCTCAACGCTGCAAAAACATGTTGTGAATAGAAACCTTTGACGTTCTCCAGAGCGCAAACACAGACACGCACTGGATCGTTTGCCAAATCTGTTTCCCAAATATGTTATTATTACGGAGAAAACTGATCCTAAACCTGCAGTTATGGGCAGCTTTTCCCTCTAAAAGCAATCAGAAGCAGTAGCATTTTTGGTTTGAGTGAGAAAATTCCACACTAGTCTCAAATCCATGGTCAGGGGAAGGCTAAGCCTTGCCCAGCCTTACACAGACTCAGCCTATGGCTCAGGGTACTGTAGGACCAGGGTTGGGAACCACTGCTCTAGAGGACATTGTGGGTGCTTCTCAAACAGAAGACTGCATCCTAGTGAGGCTGCATCCTTCCTAGACCAGTCCTTCTGAGGCTTGTAAGCTAGACTCCTCAGCAGCATTAAACACTAGAATGAGATTAGTTTTTATTAAGTGCACATGGCTACGTCACACATGTTCCCGCCCCCACCACCACAGCACAAAAATACTATTAAAATTTAATTTTGGAAAAATACTAACTGTAATATTACAATACTAGTAAAGCTGCTTTGACACAATCTGCATTGTAAAAAGCACTATATAAATAAATATGACTTGACTTAATACTATTAACTGGCTTTCTATTAATGCAATATAGTGAATGACAACCGTCTGTGGTCTCCCAGTGGCTTATATTATTGGAAGTTTAGTTTTATGTGATTAATTTACACCAGAACAAAAGATAACATGTATGCCTCCATCTCCGAAAACATTATTTTTGTCTTACATTTCATAATGAACTTAGACAAGCTCAGTACCAACTCGTTTTCCGTCAGTTCTATTTCGTGAATTGGAGTGTGTGCAAAGGATTGTGGGTGACTGAAAGACATGAATGATACTGCATCCTTCTAAATGAGCTGAATGAAGGACACAAAACAAAGTCTGTCTTCCAAGGATCCTTCAAATTGAGACAGCCTTCTTGATGATGTGGCAGCCGAGATATGCAGCCTTACTAAGACGCAGCCTTGTTTGAGAAGCACCCAGAGAAACAGATCCTGGAGCCTCCCCAGCACTGCACATGTTGAATGTTTCTTTTATTGGACACACCCAGGTCATGTCATGAAGTACTCCACAAATCAGCTGATGATTTAATTCAGCTGGGTTCAATTAGGGATCCAAAACATGCAGTGCTGGAGAGGCTCCAGGAACGGATTAAAAATCCCTGCCTTAAACTAGCTTGTCTGCATTGTGAAGATGGCATGGCTCCAAAGAAAGAAGTCTGAACTGGAGATACCTTTAAGAGGCTCGTTCTTCATTTTCACAGGGGTGACCTGCTTACTTTCCAGGCCGCTTAGTTTCTCAGCATGGGCTCTTTTAGCCTCCTGCCTCCTCTTACGCGCTGACTTGACGGGCTCAGCCAATAGCCGCACTTCTCTTGGGAAGGAAGAGAGGACCTGCAGCGCCCCAGTCTTTATCTTGGCCCACTGGCCCTCAACATGGCCAAACTCATCCGTGTCAGAGATCTTATAGAGCGGCAGGACATGCAGCTGCTCGTCCTCTGGAATGTTCCGCACTGCACGGTTATCCTCCTTGGTTAAAGTGCATACCTGCAGTTCACAGGAAGCAAATGTATATGAGAATTTTTACCAAACATGAAAAAAGTAAGGACAATGACATTGCGATAGTGGAGGTGAGCCTCACCACAGTGCTTCCATTGGTCATGTTATGTGTGTCTCTGTGGGCATGAGCACAGAAGTCCACACAAGCAGTCACACCAGAGAATGGTCGACCTTCCCTCCCGCCCAGCCGACAGTCGTTCCCCTGCTGCTCCTGCTCCACCTGATGGGTTACAGATCATTACCATACTTCCCTTACAAATGTACACAGAGCTCAGTTAGCTTTGTTTAGGATGCTATCCACCTTATTTTTAACGTAAAAACAGGCACGGCCATTTGTAACTTGAAAGTGTGAGGCTTCCGGTGTCATTCGCTTCCAGTTATTTTAGCTGTACAAAAATTTTTATATTGCTATCATATTGTTTTATTTTCGTAATCATAAGCACACTGGTTTGTGGCACAAATAGTTTTACAGCGCTTTGTTTTTATTCTAGTTATTTACTGATAGCGACCTAACGGATCGGAAGTCTCGCACATTCGCTTACTTCTGCATTGCAAAATAAGGTGGCTAGAAATCACAACATTATCAAAAGTCACATAATCAACTTACTTAATTAACATGTTTTACTGTTGATCCCTGCTTAAGAGCAGCTTTAACAGTGTGACAGAGTTCATTTTGATGATGTAATTTATACCTGGTTCTGAAAGGCCTTAGGAGCAAGTCTCTGGTAGACGGGTGCCAAATCTGATGCCAGATTCTGCAAGTTTTTCTCCAACTTCTCCTCCTAACCACAAAATCAAAAAATATTATAGTTTGAAAGCTGATTTAAATTACCACAAAGCTGAAAATACACTACTGTTCAAAAGTTTGGGGTTTCATTTTTTCAAGTCTCTTATGCTCACCAAGGCTGCATTTATTTGATTCAAAAATACAGTAAAAACAGTAACATTGTGAAATGTTAAAATTATTGTTTACTATTTTAATCTATCTTAAAATGTAATTTATTCCTGTGATGGCAAAGCATCATTACTCAAGTCTTCAGTGTCACATGATCCTTCAGAAATCATTCTAATATGCTGATTTGCTGCTCAGAAACATTTCTTATTATCATCAATGTTGAAAACAGTTGTGTTGCTTAATATCTGTATAGAAACCCTGATACATGACTTTTTGATAAATAGAAAGTTCAAAACAGCATTTATTTGAAACAGAAACCTTTTTTAAAATTATAAATGTCTTTACTTGCACTTTTAAACAATTAAAAGCATCCTTGTTGAATAAAAGTATTAATTAGAAAAAAATCTTGACGATTAACACTTTACAATAAGGTTTCATCAGTTAACATTAGTTAACTACTTTAGTTAACATGAACTAAGAATGAACAATACTTCTACAGCATTTATTAATCTTAGTTAATGTTCATTTGTGTTTACTAATAATATGTTTACTACTACATTATTAAAATCAAAAGCTGTATTTGTTAACATTAGTTAATGCACGGTGAACTAACATGAACGTGAATATTTTTATTAACGAATATTAACAAAGGTTACTAAATACTGTAACAAATGTTTTGCTCATTGTTAGTTCATGTTAGTTAATACATTAACTAATGTTAACAAATGAGACCTTATTGTAAAGCGTTACCCATAATGTTACATATAATTTCATGCAGCAAATGCTCTGTGCATTGCGACCACTGTTATTGTTTATATTCGATTTTCACAGTACATTTGCAATCTTGCAGGATGCTTCTAAAAGCTTGGTTATAAAGGAACAGAGCGTCACTCCACCACTGCAAATGAGGCACCTGCTCAATATTCAATGGCACAGCACTATTTCAATGCACATTTCGCATTTGGTTAAACTTTGATGTGTGAGTTTTTGCAATGAAAAACCACAAAACCACACAACTGTTTTACGGATTTGCCCCTTGATTTAAGTGCGAGTGTGAGTGATTTAGTATTAACTTTATTACTTAATGTCACTAGATGGCAACAGGTTAAACTGGTTCAGGTAAAGAAGGTAATTCAGGTATACTCACACAGGATATTCTCATGAGAGTTGCACATCTCATTTAAAGTTACTATGGCTTGTTGGCAGGATTTTGAAAACCAGTATAATGATCCAGAACAAAGCCTTTCTTTACACATTTCCACTGTGCCAATGTTGAAAATCAATGGACGGAGAGTATATCTCCAACGAGCCCATCTAGTGCTCACCTCCTCAGGACAGTCTCCCTGCAGTCTGAACTTCCGGGGCGTTTTACTTCGTGCAAACTTGCAGCCATTGAAGTACATACTCCAGGAGCAACCAAAGGAGAAAGAGGCACCGCAGGTCTCTGGGTCCAGGCCCTGACATGCACAGGTACGACTAACAGGAGAGATGAAGAAGATGAGGTAAGTTACAGAGCTATAATATACCACAATACAGAACTTGTTGGTGGTGCTATTATTCAACAGAAAATGACATTATTTCAACACTATATTAAAGAGGCCATATTATGCCTTTTTACAAAGTCTTGATTTAGTTTTTGGGGTCTACTAGAATAGATTTTCATGCTTGAATATTCAAAAACACTTTTCACATATTTTACATTGTTGCAGCACCTCTCTTCCCAGTCTGTCAGTAACGCTCAGTTTAGTTTCTGTCTCTATGAAGCCATCCAAAAAGCGCAATGTGCTCTAATGAGCCAACGTGTTGTGATTGGTTCAACCACTTTGAGTGTGTTTCGGAAATGTCATGCCCTCACTATAACCACGTGTTTCCCGTGCCTTGGGAGGGAATTATTTAAAGACCCCCTGTGGTGAAAATCAAGTTTTTAATGTTGTATATATGTCTATGTGGTGTTTTTAATATGCTTTAAGACAAACCATGTGCAAATTCATCAGTCAAGACCATTGCTGTGTATTTTCTGTTTAAAACTGCAGTGAACCAAAGACGTGGGTTGAAATCACCCTTGTTCTCTGTCACAAATATGTTTTAACCAATCACGTCAACGTGCGGGCGGACTTTAGCATATCATTAACTATGCTGCGAAGCAGGGGAGTCTCAAGAGAAGCCAGGTTATCTGAATATTTTTTATGTTGATATGAAAAATCGGGTACATTTAGCAATATAGCGGGTGAATTATGTATATGATGTATATTACGATGTTATGATGAACTATATGCCTTTCTCCACTGACGTTCGAAGTTGCTCAAAGTGTTTCTAAGGATGCCGATTTTTAGAGGGCAGCTGTCCGACTCGGAGATTGTGAATGGAAACATGGTTTGTGTAACATTAGAAACACATTATTAGCTGTTTGTTAACATAGTCAAGCAAAAGGCTAATCATATCAATTACCTCTATGTGTCGACGTTGTAGAGAGTGATAAATAAAACGCATTACCATTCTGAAACATCGATTTGTAGACATCCCTGCCTTTGTGTAGTGTTTACTACAGTAAAGTTGAACGAGTGGATCAGGTATTCTGAGCTTGCGTTAATGAGTGGAGGTGGAGACTATTTTGCATATTTTGCATAGGGCTTCTTTAACTTTTATGACATACAACTAAACTAGCCAGGTCTTTTCAGTGTAATGTACAGTTACAAAATGATGATGCGAAGGAGTTGTGGTGTAAAGGCTTAAAGAAAAGTACTTCACAAACACTTCATCAATAGCAACCTCCAAATGTTCTTTTGTGTGAGGGAGTGTGTACGTGAATCATTCCCACACACTCTGTCCGTATGTTACTTGTGACTCACTCCTCATTGAGGGCACAGCGGCGGCTAGTGGGCGAGCCATATTTGCAGAGAGTCTGTGTGAGCTCCTGGTACAGCCTGTCAGCCACACTGCGTGGGATCCCCTCCCAGGCCAGGATGAGAATGACTACCACCGCGTTCTGACAGCAGTGACCAGCACGCTGCCGCACAAGACACAACAACTTCTCTTCCTCACTTCCTCGGCGTATGATCTGCAGAATTCGACACGTGCACACAGTATATGAAGGAACAGACATTTTGCAAGCTCTTCTTCGTATTTCATATAGGTCACTCACCCACTTGGCGATTGGGCAACCCTGTGAGCTCCTCCCCTCTTTACCAGTATACACCACAACCTCCACACGGACTGCATTGCCTTTCTCACCGTATCTGTGATGAAAAAAGTGCATTGAGTTATGTGTAAGCAAACTTTTTATTGCAAAGGACCCCTAAATATGATGATCACTTTGCAACAGACCCCCTTCATACAATATATAAAGGTAGCTACCTACATTATTATTATTATTATTATTTTAAGAGAAACATTTTAAAATTCAGATTTTTTTTATTTTTTTATAAAACTATATGCAGATTTTAATTTGTTAAAATTCAGTATACAGATAGTAAGATGGGTTATATTATTTATAATATTTAGGGTTAGGTGTCTGAAACAAGAAACTCTAACAAGAAAGTTTGAGAAATATCAATATAGTGTGTCCTTGCAAACACTGCAAGTGTCATACTTTTGGATGCACAGCACGGGTGATGGGAAATCGTATCGCCACAACATCAGACTGCAATAATTATAGCAGTTCAGTAGTAACCTCTCAACCTCTGTGGTGAGAATCACTCTATGGGCCCCTTGAACCTAGTTATGGGCTTCCTGTTTCAACTTCTAGAGAGCATGAAAGTATGTTTCTGCTAAAACACATCTGTGGTTGCAGATTGAATAGCTACATGTATACTTCTCTGTCAATGTCAAAAAAAATGCACAACAGGGTTACACACTCAGTATGATTTGGTTACCAAGCTAGAGTTATTTAATGATGCAAACACATTAGCTACATTTACATGCAACCTAAAAATCAGCAATTAACTTTACTAATAGATCAAAAGGAAAAGTCTGGTTATAAAAATTTTTTGATCTGTTTGTTCTGATAAAATTGTTTGATAAAACGTAATTTATGTGTAAAAACTACAATAATACTTAAACAATAATAATATTAAATAATAATGTTATTACTTTTTAAATATTTGAAAAAAAATGATAATAATTTTTGAATAAATATTAAGCCATAAATGTTTCACCACATATTACAAAGTTTCCCAATATTCCAAAATACAGTTATACATTTTAACATTTGACTTTGTAGAGAAAACAGGGATCAGAAGAAAGATGGGGAATTTGACATTTGATACACCCAAGGTAAAAGGTAAGCAATAAATGTTAAAATGATACATTTAAAATGAAAAAATTTAATTTATAAAACGGTTAGTTCCTGTCCTTGATTCTGATTGGTCAATAGCTGTGTTTTATTCACGCTTCACCCAACGGTTCTGTGTATCACTACACAACACCCTTAGCAACCACTCTTAGCAACGTAAACTGTTCTCAATTGATAATGTTAATTGAAGCTTACTGTACTATAGGGGTGACCCCGAATAGTCGACGATTCGAAGCTTCGATAAGAGCAGCCTGATTCGACTACCAATCTCACAGTCGAATCTTCGCAGAGGTGTAATGAAACGAGATATGGGGTGCTCAGTATCTGATTGTACATAGACGTACTGGTTCTCTCCCAATAGGTTAATATACAGCCTATTATGTTAATACTGTAAATAAAAATGTGAAAAGAAAGAAGCTTTTAATAAATATTTTTAATGTGCGTGAATAAATCCAACCACCCCTGTGACAGAGTAGTTTCACTTTCCATTATCCGTGACCGACAGAGGAGCATCTTGGCGGCAGGGATTAAATCTTTAACAATGTCTGGGATAAGAAAATCTAAAGTGTAGAATTGGATGCACTTTGAAATAGTAAAAGATGATCCAAAAAAAACGTATATGCAAGTTGTGCCAACAGCTCATGTCCTACCGCTCAACAACGGCAAACATTGCGGCGCGCTTCTGCCGGCCAACATTAAGGAGTTGAATAACTCAAACGGACACGGGCAGATCGCGTGAAAGACTGGATTTTTATTTCGATCAGGTAGGGTACAAGTGATTTCAAAACATTTCAGCCGGTTCTTATTTGATTTTTGGATGCTGTGAATGTTTAGCTAAAAAGACGGCCACTAGTTAGATTAGTTAGAGCTTGCTGGCACAGGCAATTTAGCCGATTCAATTTGATTTGCCGACATGTGAAATGCATATCTATCTGCACCTTAAATATATATATATATATATATATATATATTTAAGGTTTATTGATCCAAAACGTTTTTATTCATTTTCTTCTATATCTTTGTGTGATGTTTTGTACATTGTGGCTGTGAATGTTTAAAAAGATAAAAATCATTGTCAATTCCGTCTATCACTTGAAAGGCAGTTTGGTCGCTTTATTAGAAAGTTGTTTCTCTGTGCTGTGTGTAAAAGAAAATAAAAGTTGTCTTAAGGCGCGGGTAGGCCGCTTACTTAATTTTCCGCGTCCCGCACCATCTCGTGCACAGCGAGCCTTTCAAAGCCTTTGAGCGTGCAAGCCTTTCAAAGCATACTCCTTTGGCCTTGAGCGTGGAAAGAGTTCGTGCGCACTGTCTAGTGGATTGCTGTTTTTCAAGCATTACCCCTGAAGGGGTTGCACGCCCTTCAGCCGTGACTTATTCATGAAACAGCACAGCCTCTCATACCTTATTGCTTACGTACACATGTAAATATAATTAATAATAATAATGCATTTAAATAAATAAAAAGTTATATTTTTTGTGTTGGAGCCAGTGAAAACATTACTGCATGTAAACATAGCAGTTGAGATCCACTTTACCTGTTCTCCATCATCTCTCTCACTGCTGCTACATTCGGGCCAGATCCAAGGTGAGTGTAGTACGGACCCTCCTCTTTCTCAATTATATGTTCTGTATAGGCAAATTGTGGTCGTAGATAAATTGAAAGAACTTATTATATTATAAATAAACTATTATTTCAAGTTATGATATGGCTAATTTGACTTACCGACACAGTCACAGGAGGGCAGCTCTGTGAATTGTTTAGAGGGGGTGTTAAGGAGATTCTTGGTTGGTGTGTCCAAGAACCTCATTGGAGAATCCAAAAAGTTGTTGAGCGTGTGCTTGGTGGGAGTCTGTTCTCCAGCGTACGCCATGTCACCATTCTCCAAATGCACATTGGATGTGGACAACACCGTAACACCTCCAGACTTCTCCACTTTGTAAAACCCATTCTGATTCGTGTGCAAGTGCTGATGATCATTTAAGCCGTTTGCTTTATGGTACATCCCTGGCAAGTCTTTACAGGGTTCACTGGCCATGGTTTGCTGAGGTTGTTGTTTAGCACCATGATTTAGCACATCGTAGTTTTTCGATACCTGAGAAATCATTTGTTGTTCACATTCATGCTTCGGCCACTGGCTAGCACCAAGATGGTCATTTGTATGATTGTGAAAGAGTCCGTTTGGTGGCGGTAAAGAATGAAAGCCGTTCTGCTTACCAGAACCTACGATGTCCAAATGCTCTTTTTTCAGAGAGTTGTTGTAGTATAAGAGTTGCCTGTTCTCGTGATGAGCCTCTGCAATGTATTTTTTCAGGTCTATCTGAGCTTGTGGAAGAAATGGACTCCTCTTGTGCTGGAACCTCATCTTTTGTTGCAAAATGGCTTTCTGAATCGTGGCCTTGAGTGGGGTTTTCCTGTTGGGCGTCCTCTTGGCCAACGGAATCCTACAATGATTGCCCTCAAGCTCTGCAGCTTTCTTCTTGGACATCCTAGGTTTTGATGGTGTCATTTTAGGTTTCCTTTGCTTTTTCAAGTGCTGCCCCAAATAATTATGATTGTATTTCATTGTCTGAGTTGGCATACCTTTTGGGGGACTGTTTTCCGAAACTTGCATCTGCCTCGATTCAATCATGAACGCAAGCTGCACCAACTGAGCCGCAACTTCCTCCTCGTCCCTCTTTCTCGAGATGGGAGTCGCTTCTCCATGCTTATACTTCTTAAAAGTGCCTTCTAACCTGTCAGCTTTACAAAGTGCTTGGCCGTTTCTTCGGTTTTCCATGGTATATGATAGCTTTTCACATTCTGAGCTGGCCACCAGAAGATCCTTCAAGGAAAGTTTTCTTGGAGTAGAGGCACAGCGCTCACTTTGACTTTGGGTGAAGTTGGCTGGCCAGTTTGGAGGGCTGCGAATGACAGAAGTCTGGTGCAATGATGAACTGATTACCGAGACCTTGTTAGAGAAAACATCTGAAACTGGTTTAGCCTCTTGAAGAGGTATGTGGTTGCTTGAAGCGGAGTATGTAGACGTTTCTCGCTGAGCGTTCTGACTGTGGTTTTCAGTTTCACAGGGCAATGTTTGTGGGGTAGCTGCCAGTTGGGTCAAGGCCTCAATAGCTATAGCCTGATCAACGCTAATATTCCTATGCTGGACCAGAGACTGAACACTGGGTAAAGATAGTGCAATGTTATCATTCTGAGGAGGTTCTTCTGGACTTTCTCCTTGATTTAACTGACACTGATATGGTTCTTCTTTCGGCTCAGTTTTTAAACACATATCTGAGGCCCGAGGCCCGAAAAGCCTCTCCTCTAGACTTTTCCTATCTGTACTGGAGAAGCAGACCACAGCTGCTAGTGTAGATAAACCATCCTCGTAGCACTCGCTAGATTCTAAGTGCTTTGAGTGCTGGTCATCAATCTCAACCCATTTCTCCTCCAGTTTGATCTTCTTCAGAGGAACGGTCTGTTCTTGAACTGCCTCAGGTTCATGACTTTTATTAAACGTAGATCTATGGAATGTGGCATGTGGCTCCACATGTCTCTCAGTGTTTGGTTTCATGTGTTCAGCACCATTATGAGAGGGTAGAGAGATGGTGTGAGGGAGAAGTACATCAGTGGTCCTGGGATCCTTTCCAGGAGGTGCTGGTAACAAGCCATGCCGGAGAGGCGTGTGAACATCAGGTGGAACATTGTGTGTTAAAGATATGTAATGGGCCTCTTCCTCTGGTGCCGTACAGGTCTCCTCCATCTGCTCTGAACTTGTGCCATTTACTGAGTTTGCCTCTAACTCAACCTGCAGTGGAAAAATATAGAGATGTTTCAGCATGTTTTGGATGTGGTGTGAAGCAATGCATACTGCAATTGGTCATCGCAACTTGTACAGTGGATCATGGCACAGAACTTGGGGTAATTAAGCAATACATGAAAAAAACTCAAAAACAAAAGTAACATTTAATTCATCATATTACAAATAAAAGAAATGCAAAATGTCCACTGAAACAAGTTTACCAAAGACATCACCGTCTTAAACTTAATACATCCTTGAGGTAATAGAAAGCCCAATTTACTCACTAGTCTATAGTTTACATTAGCAAATGAACATCCTATAACTGATCAACTCGGTCCTATCATTGTTAATATGCATTTCTCTAATATTCACAATATGCTGATTAATTAATTCACCATAACAACAACATTTGCTGAAGAATTTGGGGGCATGAGGGACATGATTAACTAATTCTTTTTTTATTATTTTTTTAAGTTACACTATGTAATTTTTAAATAAGAAATAACAACATTCTATTAATGAAAGAGTGCAAAAAAACATGTTCCAAACCATGGCTTTACGTTACCCAAATATACCTTGATAAACCTATAATAATCATTTATATTTTAGACCTGCTACATCATATCTATCCGCTAGAAAGCCAAAATGTACATATTGTAGCTTCAATGTGCAATGAAAGTTTTATTTTTTCATTTATTTCAGTATGCCTTATGTGATTGTGTTTGACTGCATTTTGTGTTCATAAGGGTGTTCACAATATCCAAGATATGCATTCAAGATATACATTTTACCAGTTTATGCATTCCATGGGAATCGAACCCATGTGGCCCTGTTTACACCTGGTATTAAGATGTGTTTTGGTTGATCGGATCACGAGTGGACGACGCTAAATACAGGTGTAAATGGGGTCTAAAATGTTTTGAGCTTGTCCACTTTCGACCACTTCCAAAATGCATTCGACCAGATTGTTTTCATAGCGTAGACACTCATGTGTTCGAACAACCACAAAAGACTGCCTACTCTCCACCTACTGACCTAATGTGTAAATATAATGGAAAGCGTGATAGCCAGACGTTGGTTTGAAGATAAAAAACATACCAAGCACAATGTTCTCTCACCATTCCTGATTTCTAACACACACTCACAGCGTATGGCGTGGTCTTGCGAATGTCAGAGCAGAAACATAAGCTCCTGCTCTGTATGTTTTTCCATCGTCTCCTTTCGCATTCGTATGTAAATTGTGCAAGCTTATTTCACCCATTAGATCGAAAGATCTGAAAAGGCCCATACATTTACCCACCCATAGACCCTCCCCTTGAAGAAATCAGGACAGAAGTGGTCAAAAGTAGACAAAAGAGACGGATTAAAACACCAGGTGTCAACGGGAATGTGTCTCCCTCGTCTACTTGTGACCCGATCGACCAAAACGTATCTTAATACTAGGTGTAAACAGGGCCTGTGTTGCTATTGACAGCACTATTTTATATATACCACAATGTGAACATTATTGGAAACGCTCATTATAGCCTCATAATTGTTTTTCTATACAAGAAAATAAAAAAAGAGGCAATGAAGAGAAAAAAACAGCATGTGAGAGTCTTCACAGCACGCCTGCCTTACTGTAGCCTAAGTACCTCTAATAAAACACAATTTTACTACCCGCGTAAAGCAGTGTGCATGAGATGATTAAATACTTGCAGCAGTCAGTCAGTCACTTTGTGAGGAACTGTGGTTTTCATGTTTTGTTTTTGTTTTTTTTGTATTTAGGAAAGTTAAATTTGTCTCTCAGTGCAGTGTGTAAATAATTTCAGCAGCACCAACAACGTAGTATTCAGGAAAACTCCTTCATGTATCATTAACACTTATGCCAGAAGAGGGCTGATGCAATAGAGGGGTCGAAACAACAGTGAGGCAATAACTTGGCAGCTGCTGCAACTGTTATTACTGGGGGGAATAGGAAGAGAATGGTAATCGGCTCCTCTGATGTTTCCATCCAGTACTGAAATAAAAGCGGTCAGCCTCAGATGCTGAGTAAAACTACTTTCAGTAACAAAGTAGTTTGGATGGGGACTTAATGGGAAGCCCGTGTAAATGTTTAGATTGTTAGCTTCCTGCATTGCAGAAGCCCAAATTTTAGTTTTTATCAGCAACCTGCTCATGTCTGCTGATCATCTGAGGTTTAATTCAGTAGAACATGAGCAACACTTTGAAAACACAATGAAAAGGAGACTCTACAGACATGAAGGCTGCAAATTAGATGTCGTTTGTTTGTGCAAATTCTGGGTAAACTTGCAAAGTAAACGACAGGAAAGACAGCACTGACAGACCTGAGCTCTTGAGTTTTCAGTCATTTTCTAGGAAAAGCTTGCAGTTAAAACCAGAATTTTGTAGATGGATGATAAAGATAGATGATAGATAGACACTGTAACAGAGCGTCAAAAGAGTTGGAGCCAATTATTCCATCTAATTTAACATAAAAATCAGTAGGCCGACTAATTACAGGTCAAATGAAATACTGTGACATCTTTTTGCCTTGTTGACTGGACAATGTAATATAAAAAGTGGAAATGAGCCATAGGGAGTTATCTGCTGTATCTGTAATAACCTTGGCAAAATGTAACATTGATTGATTAAAGCAATAAGCCACTTGAGGCTGTACATTACAGTGATGGGTAAAGAACCATGGTAAAATCACTGTAATTCACTGCTTTGGGTGGCTTATTGCTTGTATATTAAATGGCAGCAATTAATTGCTTGTATATTAAATGGCAGCAAATAGTGTTGTCAAAATTACCAACTTCTGACATTTTAAAAATGTGATGCTTTGAGCGCCATTGAGCGGATTCATAAACATCTCTGATTGGCCACTGTGTTCACGTGCTCATCAGATATGTCTGTGATTGTCTACAATACACAACACTTCAAAAACATGTTGTAAATAGACATCAATGATACACAGATACACACGGGAGCATTTGAAAGCAGGTGTCTATGAGTGGACCGGTCACAACGCTTTCAAACGCTCCCGCTTTCAAGACGCGTTCAAACACTCCCGTGCGTTGATCATTGTATCACAGACATATATGTTGAGCATGTGAACACAATGGCCAATCACAGGTGTTTACGAATCCGCTCAAAGCGTCACATTTTTAAAATTTCAGTACCGACTTGGTACCAAAGTCATTACTTTTGGCAAGACTAGGAGCAATAGCAATATAATAAAAGACACCAATGTTCAATAAACAGTGAAAATTACTTTTTAAAATGTACTCTTATTCAAAAATGAAACTTGGCACTTCAATAAAGAATATAGAGTCCTGGTTGTACATTTATCAGCAATTTACAGTTAAAAACACTTTAGACATGGCTCATCCAATCAGAATTTATAACAGAACTATTTGTTTTATAATTAATCATTTTAATTAGACTTGACTAAAACCTGTCAATTTAAATGTTACCACATAAAGAACATTTGGTTACACTTTATTTTAAGGTGTCCTTGTAATTATACATTTAAGTACTGAGGTATATAAAGTAACTACATGCACTTACTATAGGGTTAGGGTTTGGTTTGGTTTAGGGTTAGTTGCGTGTAATTATGCATAATTTATAGTTAATACTATAGTAACTACATGTAACATTTGTTACAATGAGTGTTACCGAACATTTTTAAGGTTACCTGACAAAACATTTTTTACAATGTAATATAATCATGTATTAAATAGCTTATTAACGATTTTGTTTAATAAGTTGAATAACTAAATTTTGGTAAATTTGATTCAGCTACTGATAAGGGTGTAGTACTCTCACCTCTATGAACACATTTCATCTTTTAATCCACAGAAAATTCAGCAGAAAATGTGAAAAAACTCCACAGATACGTCTGGGCCTGATTATAAGCAGACCTACAACAACCAACTGCTCAAATTACAGTATCATGGTAACAGTGTCCAAAACTTTTATGTTTATAAATAAACCAGGAAAGTGTATCAAGAAAGTGAACAAATCTCTTCAGACGGCTGCATACTTCTTTTTTAAAAGTCATATGGGTCGAAAACAACTGTACATTACAACGTCCTGAAACACACGGCACAAAATGTGCTTTTTATTGAAAACATCACTAGACATTAAGAGGGACGGTTTGCTCATTCTCAGCACGTCAAACGTTAGTCTCTCACAGCAGTGCCTCTGCAGCTTTGTTCTTGATTTGTTGTGTCTGAAGCCTTGAAAAATAAAAAAAAGTCACACTTGACTCTGTCTCCTTTTCATTGTAGTAACAGCTCCCCCAGACACACACACCCCTAGCAACAGCGCACATACTGCCAAAATCCTAAGAAGCCTCCCTTAGGAAGCGTTACCAGGGAAAGTTATAGCAGAAGGGGAGTTTCCATCCCAAACAGAGCGAGAGGAGGAGAGACCTGACATCCCGCGTATCTCACCCAAGAGCTTCCACACCACACGCTCATTCAAAAACACAAAACACAGCTAGCACGGAGGGTAGAAATATAACACACGCTGCAAAATAGCATATTTTATCACGTCTTTATAATTTAGCAGGTACCCGGAAAAGTTAACCATCATCCCGAAAGCCCGAACGTGCATCTTTATGCCAAGTTGCTCAGTTACGAACCCCCTCTGAACACATCAAAGGCCAGTAGTTTTGCTCAAACCGCATTGTGTGCACTCTTTTTCACAGCGCCGAGCTCTCACTATTAACACGAATTCTAAAAACGCATGCTTATTTCCTGGAGCGCGTGTATAGTTTCTCTGAAGTTATGAGGTTTTTTCATTCATACGCTGCTACTTTCCTGTTTCAGAACTTTACTACAGAGAAAAAAACTCACGGCGCAGGTGAACACACACGCTCATGGCTGCCCCTTCAGCCAAGATTAAACTCTTAAGACACAGATTTTGGATGCTGCATCAAAAGAACTGGAGAGCACAAAATGTTCTGTGCCTAAAAACTTAAGCAAAGCAAACCAAAACATAGGGGACTATTACCTTAGAACATCGCTTTTTTTTCCGTGGTTTGGAAATATCCTTGCACCCTATCTGAAAGAAGAACCAAAACATTAGCTGAGCCACATTACTGATGCAACAATGACAACAAGAGCATAAACACACACACACATACGAGCGCACAAAGCTCCCAGCGCACACTCTCCTCGGAGCATCTGTTTGAGACAATAGCCATTAAAAGCCAGTCTGGGGTTGTACCTTCTCATTCCTCAGAGGCAGACCCTCAATTTTGGGCAGCATAATCCTAAAAGGTAGCCATCTTGCCTCCCTCAGCTTCAGAAGAATAAGTGGCCGTAGTGGCAGATGCAGCGCGAGCAGCACAGGTTTGCATGATCAGTGCAGAGGAGAGAGACTTTGGACAGCCGCTGCCGCAGACACCCGACGCATGCCTCTCGCAGACGCAGACAGCAGCCCGTCAGCCAATCGCGTAGGGACTCTAGCGGCTTGTAAATGTATCAGCCATGCCTAGACCCTCCTAAACAAAGGATCCCCTATGTGGTTTCTTACTCTACAAGTACGCACGAGGGAGAGCGTTAAGCTGTGGTTCGGACACTCACGACACCGGACTGGAGTTCAAAGCCAGCGCAGGGGAGGAAAAAGGGTCTTTGCTAGCAAACTCGCTATTTTTAGAAGCACACAAAAGTTCCCAAGCACATTATAGGAGGCATTTTGATCTTGTTATATTAACGGAACATTATGTGGAATAATTAATTATAATTTATTTCTAAATATATAATTTAGAAATGGATTAATAATAATTAAAAATAATACATAATCTAATTAAAATTGTTAGAATTGTATTTTTACATATTTATTTGAATTGTACATTTTCTTTCTACAATCTTATATGTAGAAAAACATTATAAATACATTAATTATATTTAATATATTATTTATTATAAAAAGGGTCTTTAAAAAAGTACATTAGCAGGCATTTTGATCTCTCTCTCATATATATATATATATATATATATATATACAATTTAAATAATAATAGTAAATATAATGATGAATAATAATTTAAAAAGTTAGAATAGTACTGTATATTTTTTATATTTATGTATTTATTAGTCTAAAGATTTTCCAATGACAAGAGCTGCAAACATCACATTTATGTCTTAAAAAAAAAAAAAAAAAAATCAATAAATATCACATAACCTGTTACATTAACCTGTTACATTTATAGGGCATTTACCTCTATTCTTACGTTAAAATAAATCTAAAATAAAAATATTCTAAAAACAAATATAAAACAGCTTAGCCCATCCATGATGCAACGCAACAAGGATAACATGTTAAAAATAACACGAGGAACAAAGCTGAAGTACCTATGACTAAGCGTGGTACCACACAGCTGTTTTTATAAATGACGTCACAGCAAGGCACGTCACGCTCTCCTTTTACTGTGAGGATGTCAGACGCCTCAGGGCAAGCAGTCACGCTCTCTGTCTCTCCATGGAGACGCGTTTAGAGTGGATGTGACAGCGCAGCCGCAGACCCTCCACCGCTGCACTGCAGCTGTCACACGATGTGCTGTTCAGCCCAGTCTGCCGGCACACACCAACTTCTACACACAAACATATGGCTGAGGAGGTCAGATGAGGACAAGGGAACCAAAGAGCTACTTTTAGCACAAGCGCAGCTATTGAATACAAACACCAGGGAGTCAGCCGATACAAATGCAACTGTATCTTTGACATAATTAACTATTTATGCATTTCTGTGTACATACATTGTTTTAGAATTATTAATATATATACAGTCAAACCAACATTTATTCAGACACCTTGAGCATTTCATTCATTATTAAAGTTTATTCACTGTAGTTAAAAAAAATGGTAATAAAATATGACAAGATCTCAGAGTTAAACTGTGTCAGAAAAAAATAATCTTAATTATGTCAGATAACACTAAAGCAAAACATGGTCAGGTCAAAGTGTCTGAATAATTTTTGGTCCCAAACTTTTATCAATTTTACTGGTAGTCCATTGTATGAGGAATTTTTGGGTATAATATGTCACAGTTTACTTTATTTTGCTATCCTCACTTACAGAAATGAACTATAGTGTCCTGCACCCACTAGTAAAAAAAAAAAAAAAAATTATATCTAGTGTCTGAATAATTTTTTGTTTGACTGTGTGTGTGTGTGTATATATATACACAATATATATTAATTAATTATTTATTTATGATATTTAATATTTATTTTTCAAATTATTATTATTATAAAATAATAAATCTATTATATATAGATTATATAAATAAAATACATAATATATTATATTAGAATACATTATATATATATATATATTTTATTTATATAATCTATATATAAAACATTTAGTATTTTATAATAATAATAATTAAATAGTAAATATTAAAATAAATAAATAGGATAGAGGTGGATTATTTTCGCATTTTCCTTTGTTCCGACTCTTAAGAGTGAGTGTTGCACCTTTGTTCAGCTCAACTGAATTTTGATTTTCGGTTGCACCTCCTCTTGTATTGGTAGAGCACCTTTTTTCATATTCGTAAAATAAATAAATATAAATATAAAATATCATAATTTAATAAATATCATAAATTATATATATATATATATATATATAGTTAGAATGTAACAATTGTTAGAATTGTATTGTTACATATTTATTTGAATTGTACATTTTCTTTCTACAATCTTATATGTATAAAGACATTATAAATACATTAATTATATTTAATATATGAAATTATTTATTATAATATAATGATAGGGAAAAGGGTCTTTGCAAGCAAATTCACTATTTTTAGAAGTACATTAGCAGGCATTTTGATCTCTCTCTCTCATATATATACATGTATAATAATAGTAAATATAATTATAAATAATACATTTAAAAATAGTTAGAATTGTACTGTATATTTTTATATTTATGTATTTATTAGTCTAAAGTTTTTCCAGTGACAAGAGCTGCAAACATCACATTTATGTCTTAAAAAAAAAAAAAAAATCAATAAATCATTTACCTCTATTCTTACATTAAAATAAATCTAAATATTCTAAAAACAAATATAAAACAGCTTAGCCCATCCATGATGCAAAAAATTATTCAAACACTAGATATTATTATTTTTTTTTTTTTTTACTCTAGAGTGCAATGTTTCACTGACAAAGACTGAAAAAGTATCCTGTGTCTGTCTTGTTGAGTCAACATAAAATGACTGTTTGTAGTAACTAAAGTGGTAAGACAGGTTATATTTTAAATTAATGACTGTTGAATGTTAAACTGGTCTGTCTGGATTACTTAGTTTCTATGAATGTGACCCCTTCCTTTTTTAAAATTAATAGCAACAAATCTACATTTATCACTACTCTACTTTTTTTTTTTTTTTTTGCTTAGCTGAAAGTGAATCTAGTCCAAGACATTTCAACTAATCCTCACTCTAGATAAAACTTCACTCCAAAGCGTAACCTGCATAATAGACTGACCGTCTCTCTGTGAGCATGTGTCTAAAGCAGCCATCCATAATAAGTCTGCCTGCTGTGTCCTGTGATGGCTGAGTATTGTTGCAGCGCTTTGTTTGATAACAAGTGAGGTGGCTGATGGAAATCGGTTTGAGTCGTGCAGTGAGTCAGCTGCCTTGAGACAGTTTTCTTCACGCTTACATCAACGGACAATAGAGTTGTGGTATCCTCATTGACAATGGACATAAAAGCTGAATCTGGTTAATATTCTGACGACTGCTGAAAGCAAGATAATGGTACAAGTGACAGTGCATTTTACATGTAAAATCTTCTTGTGACTAATACAAATATTAATCCTAGCATGTTTCATCATGTCCTACCCGTTGACAAATCATTTGCCTTACAAAAAATCTGAGTTTGTTATATTTTCTTAAAAGGATAGTTCAACCAAAAATGTAAATTGATTTACTTGGTTTCATGTCATTCCAAACCTTACAGTGATCACTGCTGACTCTATTCACTTTCATTGTATGGAAAAGAGCAACTTGGACATTCTGCTAAATTTCTCCTTTTATGTTCCACAGATGAAAAACGTAATACAGGTTTGGAAAGACATGAGGGTGAGTAAATGATGACAGAACTTTCATTTTTGGCTTATCAACATTTCCCAGAACTCTCCCATTCTTTGTCTTCCCTCACATGTAATTGATTGCCAATTGCAGAAACTTGTCCATATGGTGAGCTTTTAAAAGCTGCCCAGCCCTCATTAGTCACAAGCAGCTCATCTATAAAGTGCTGGCAAACAGCCCCTACACTACTGCACTGTGTCGACTGTCGAGGTGTCACCTGTAAACTAACCCTTTAATGTGAATGACCAATCAAGTCATACACATTAAAGGGTTAGTTTACCCAAAAATGAAAATTCTATCATTTATCAATCACCCTCATGTCACATTCGTAAGACCTTCGTTCATCTTCAGAACACAAATGAAGATATTTTTAATGAAATCTGAGAGGTTTCTGTCTCATCATAAGAGGTCCAACGCAACTACCACTTTCAAGGTCCAAAAAAGATAGGAAAGACATCATTAAAGTACTCCATGTGAATTCAGTGGTTTAACCTATAATGTACAACTTTATTTACAAATTAATATTATCCATAGCGTGTTCACAC
The DNA here is from genome assembly GCA_037950665.1 of Hypophthalmichthys nobilis. Classification (NCBI taxonomy): domain Eukaryota; kingdom Metazoa; phylum Chordata; class Actinopteri; order Cypriniformes; family Xenocyprididae; genus Hypophthalmichthys; species Hypophthalmichthys nobilis. Next base: position 27,780,463 of record CM075477.1, on the reverse strand, counting down.
GACAATGTCAGCTCTCGCGTGAACACAAAACTCTTGTGAACACTTGCGCATGAGCGTTGTGTTGACGCGCAAGTCTGAACACAACACGCATGTGTTGTGATGCTCTCGTAAACGTGTATAACAGAACAATAGTGGTGTAACGGTACACGTATTCGTACCGAAAATTTCAGTTTGGTACGTGTGTACCGACGAATACAGAGTTGTATAGCCCATTAACCACTTTTAACCACCAATAATCGCAATAAGCTCTGTGTTTTGTTACTTTCGATAAGAAACAAAGTCTCATCCCTCAAATTACGTCCACTTTATCATGAAATTCAAAAAATAAATGCCGTTTTGACACTTTTTGATGTGGCATGACATCATTGTGGCGCCTCATTTCAAGCGGCAGCACGGAGTGCGAGTGAACGCGGTCATCTCTTCCTCTTTAATACTAGTTAGAGAATAAACTTAAATGAACATCTGAAGGTATGTTGAAAGATACAGTACAACTTACTGAAATGTATCTTGTGTAATTGCTCAATCAGTGTTTCAATGGCGGAAAGATGTCAATAAAACAGCTTATAAACAATGTCAGGTAGCATTTACCTCAGAAATGCCATTCAGTGTCCACAGCTTGTTAGTTGGCTAGAGAAAGGAACTCTTTCGCTACATATATGCACTATATTAGCCTATATATTCATTATATTTTGTGTAAATGAATATATTTTAACACTGAATTGGAGACAGATTTTGAAGTTAATGCAAAAACTGCCTTATATGCAATTTACATGTCTGCATACAATTTTTATGTGAGTGTTGATTATTATATCTAAAAATAAATACTTTATTTAAGAATTTGGGCTCTGTTGTTAATTGTAACCTTTAATATTATAGTAATGTGCAAGAAAGTGTTCCCTATACAGTTAGGTCCATTTATATTTGGACACAGGCACAATTTTCATACTTTTGGCTCTGTATGCCACCAGAATAAAATGAAAATGAAAAAAAGACGCATTTGAAGAGCAGACTTTCAGCTTTAATTCAAGGGGTTGAACAAAAATATCAAGTAAAAGGTTCAGGAACTGCAAACATTTTTATACACAGTCCCCCCATTTTCAGGGGCTCAAATGTAATTGGACAAATGAATATAATCATAAATAAAATGTTCAAAAATCCTTTGCAGGCAATGTCTGCTTGAAGTCTGGAGCCCATGGACATCACCAGAGACTGGGTTTCCTTCTTTCTGATGCTTTGCCAGGCCTTAACTGCAGCTGTCTTCAGTTGTTGTTTGTTCGTGGGTCTTTCTGCCTTTAGTTTTCCCTTCAGCAAGTGAAATGCATGTTTAATCGGGTTGAGATCAGGTGATTGACTCGGCCATTGCAGAATATTCCATTTCTTTTCCTTAAAAAACTCCTGGGTTGCTTTTGCAGTGTGTTTTGGATCATTGTCCATCTGTACCGTGAAATGCCGTCCAATCAACTTTGCTGCATTTGGCTTAATCTGGGCAGACAGTATATTCCTATACACTTCAGAATTCATTCGGCTGCTTCTGTCTTCTGTCACATCATCAGTAAGCACCAGTGACCCAGTGCCACTGGAAGCCATGCATGCCCATGCCATTACACTGCCTCCACCATGTTTTACAGATGACGTTATATGCTTTGGATCATGAGCTGTTCCAAGCCTTCTCCATACTTTTCTCTTCCCGTCATTCTGGTACAGGTTGGTCTTAGTTTCATCTGTCCAAAGAATGCTTTTCCAGAACTGGTCAGGCTTTTTTAGATGTTTTTTGGCAAAGTCTAATCTGGCCTTTCTATTCTTGAGGCTTATGAATGGTTTGCACCTTGTGGTGAACCCTCTGTATTTGCTCTCGTGAAGTCTTCTCCTGATTGTAGACTTTGACAATGACATGCCTACCTCCTGGAGAGTGTCCTTCACTTGGCTGGATGTTATGAATGGATTTTTCTTTACCATGGAGAGGATCCTGCGATCATCTACTACTGTTGTCTTCCGTAGACGGCCAGACCTTTTATGTTGCTGAGCTCACCATTGCATTCTTTTTTTCTCATAATGTACCAAACTGTTGATTTGGCCACTCCTAATGTTCCTGCTATCTCTCTGATGGATTTGTTTTGTTTTTGAAGCCTAATGATGGCCTGTTTGACTTGCATGGAGAGCTCATTTGAACACATGATGTAGGTTCACGGCAACAGATTCCAAATGCAAATACCACACTTAGAATCAACTTCAGACCTTTTACCTGCTTAATTGATCAAGAAATAATGAAGGAATAGCCTACACCTGTCCATGAAACTTTTTGATTCAATTGTCCAATTACTTTTGGTCCCTTGAAAAAGAGGGGTGGCTACTCTCAAGATCTGTAATTCCTAAATCCTTCCTCCAATTTGGATGTAAATACCCTCAAATTAAACCTGAGAGATATAGCTATACATCTATAGCTTGAATATGTTTTGGTAAATACCTGAAAAAACAAAAATTGTGCCTGTGTCCAAATATATATGGACCTAACTGTATATAGTTTACAGCATTAGCAGAGATAGTTTTTTTATCCTTAAGAAAATTTCAATTATAATTGAATTTATTTAAAGACAGAGACACAATTTGTTCAATAAACCACTGTTTTAAAAAAAGCAGAAAAAAAGCAATTTTATGCTTAGTTTTCTCCCTCCTGCTGTACCGAACCGTGACTTCAATACTGAGGTACATACCGAACCGTCATTTTTGTGTACCATTACACCCCTACAGATCAATATTTTTGTTAATAATGTGGTAAATTATGTTATTTTGCGCAAACAAAGCACTTGCGCCACTTCATAAAATTGAGGTTAAACCACTGGAGTCGCAAGTTCTTTAATGATGTCTTTCCTATCTTTCTGGACCTTGAAAGTGGTAGTTGCGTTAGATCTCTATATGGAGGGACAGAAAGCTCTCAGATTTCATTAAAAATATCTTCATTTGTGTTCTGAAGACGAATGAAGGTCTTACAGATGTGGAACGTCATTAGCGTGAGTAATTAATGACAGAATTTTTGGGTGAACTAACCGTTTAAATTAACCCCAGATGACAGGAAAAGTCAGGCTGAGCAAGATGGGAGAATCCTAATTCCAAAAGGCACCAAGAAGCAATAAAATAATGTATTTATTGAGCGAATGCAACCCTTCATTGAATGACCCCTGGTGCACGGTTAATATGCAGTGTGAGAAAGCCTTGGAAAGTGTGTTCTCCTAATGAATTCAAATAATGGTCAAGAAAAAGCTAAATTCTGGCCATCAAATTAGTAAACTTGCTGCTAATGTCGCCCTCATACATCCTACGCAATCAGTTTTTGAATATAATGCAAGTGGTATTTATTTCTGCAAACAAGACAACAAAAATTATGTAAAACATCTCAGTAGCAGTTTGCTATATCTCATTCAGAGCGGATAGTTTTGTTCCCCAAGATTTCCTCAGTCAGGAGGGAAGTGTGTGTGAACACAGGAAGACTAACTGGTGGTTTGCTTTGCACACAGATAACAAGGGAAAAAACAGAGGGAGAGCCGACAAAGTCCAGCAAGGACAATTCAACAGATGGACTTGGCTTCTGTAATTACAAATATAACACAAGGGCAGTTGCCTGATCACCATCATTGTGCTTGTGTCATGACTTTATTTTAGGTATGATGATTCATATCACAAACTAAAACCTCTTAGGGAAGGATTAGCTTGAGTGAATAGTCTAAGAACACCTGGGACTCCTCAAAAGAAACTGCACGATTCAGTCCATTCGCTTCCTCAGAGGGCTGACATTGAAATTTAAATCACTATTCAACTGTAAAGTCGTGAGGACTGTAGAGAAATTTTCCAGTACTACCATACTCCTCCATGGCAACTAATGTGGTAGTGTAAAACAGTTTAAGACTTCCCACTTTCAGTATTGACATACAGTAATCTTAGGTTTGCTCGGATGTGATGAGATATTTTGAGATGAGACATGTAACTGCTGTACAGTTTGGACTTGAACAAGTTTACTAAAATCTGTTATTTTTTTTTTTACCTTTATAAAAGACTGACAACCACTATAATAATACAGATGGTAAAGAGAAAGTGTCAAAACACTTTCCACAAGCAGTGGAATATATAGTATATAGTATATATACTATATATAGAAGGTGCATATTCTAAGCCTAACACAAATACAAAACACCATCATTGTAACACACCACACTAAAAAAAATCTATTTTAAAATAAGAAATGTTTTACTACAATAGTGATTTTATATCTTATATGACTTTAAATAATAATTTGAGCAGCCGCTTTGACATGCTGATTTATCCCAACACCAAATGCAACCTGTCTGATAAAAATACAAATACACAAAAAACTCCACTTATCTTCATTCATTTGTTAATTAAATGCACATTTAGAAAGAAAATGTGTGCAATCAGATGTCCGTGGCCCAAATAAAATAATGTAAAAAGCCTTTCACTATGTCATGGTGCATTACCATGTGCACAGAGGTGGCTGATGATGGTGATGATGTTCTGGGCTTTGATTTCTGTTGTTTGAGAGTCTGGTGGCAACATTACAAGGTGTTGAAGAAGATCAGAGATGATATCACACTGGTCAGAGAGAGGGCTGATGAAGAGGCATTCACTCATACTGATATTTCACGATTCGTTTGCTCACTTTCTTACACTTCAGCCTCCTACCAGCTGTACTCACTCGCCTGGCTCACAAACACTCACGCTAGCTCCTGCCAATGATCCTACATGGGCACATCATTACAGACCCTGCCCACAGGCTCCAGGAAAATCTTTCAAACTTTTTGCTGGAGATTTAAATACATGAACATAATATTAACATCATCCTACCTTATTCTCAATAGTTTTTATAATAGCAGCTCTAGAATCTGACTGCATGAGCCACGTTTCAAAACACACATTTGTGACCGCTGTTGAATTCTATACTCATTAAGTACATAGCCATTAAAAAGTCCATAATATTATTAATTAAATGACACATTCTTAAAATGAATTTGCTGTAATGCTAGTATATTGACGACTTCACCAGTTTTAATTTATGTGGTGATTTAACAAATGCTGGGAAGAGACCAATTTACCTGCTGAATTTAACAAAACAGAAATGTTTCTGTTTTTAAACTTGATATAATGAGGTAAATAAGTTCTTGATTTCAAAAAGGTCACCTAAACAGAGTTAAATCAAACACTGAAACAGAAAAAAAAATGACAGCCAAATGAATTCAATATAGTTAAGTTGGTTATGTTATCAGGCCTGAACTGGTATATCAATGACCCAACACTTTGTTTCCTTTGTTGTGTACCAAAAGATCCCAAATTCACTACCTGCAACAATGTTTTCTTTGGACTGGTGAAACCGAAGTTTGTTTTGGGCATCTCTCTTCCCATTGCTTCCTGTTTCCTATATATTATACTATCAAAGGCAAAATGCCAAAAAAAAAAAAAAAAAAAAATTAAAAATACAAACCAGACAGTCCAACACATCAAGTCCAAACATATCAGAGGAGTTTGTCAATAAAAATTTAGTTTGACATGCAGCTGCATCTGGAATGAAGAGTAAAAGGGGGAAATTGCTAACTCTAGGCTGAATCATTTACTGTATGCATGGACCAGAATGGCAGCAAGTATGCAATCTTGAATTGCATTAAAGCCTCCAAAAACTAGAAACCCAGAGAGCCGATGAAGTAAGGGGGCCACAGTAGGGATCTCACCTATAGGTCACCAAAATGGTCAAAAACGGCCCTAGGAATAATATCTTTCCACAAGGTTTAGGAGTGTGTTTATGAGAATTTTTTACCATTCTTCTAGAATCGCATTTGTGACGTCAGGCACTGATGTTGGACGAGAAGGCCTGGCTCGCAGTCTCCGCTCGAATTCATCCAAAAAGGTGTTCTATCGGGTTGAGGTCAGGACTCTGTGCAGGCCGGTGAAGTTCCTCCACACCAAACTCGTCTTTATGGACCTTGCTTTGTGCACTGGTGTGCAGTCATGTTGGAATAGGAGGGGGCCATCCCCAAACTGTTCCCACAAAGTTGGAAGCATGAAATTGTCCAAAATGTCTTGTTATGCTGAAGCATTAAGAGTTCCTTTCACTGGAACTAAGGGGCCAAGCACAACCCCTGAAAAACAACCCCACACCCTAATCCCCCCCTCCACCAAACTTTACACTTGGCACAATGCAGTCAGGCAAGTATCGTTCTCCTGGCAACCGCCAAACCCAGACTCATCCATCGGATTGCCAAACAGAGAGGCGTGATTCGTCATTTCAGAGAACACGTCTCCACTGCTCTATCCAGTGGCGGCCTGCTTTACACCACTGCATCTGACGCTTTGCATTGTACTTGGTGATGTAAGGCTTGGATGCAGCTGCTCGGCCATGGAAACCCATTCCATGAAGCTCTCTATACACTGTTCTTGAGCTAATCTGAAGGCCACACGAAGTTTGGAGGTCTGTAGCTATTGACTTTGCAGAAGGTTGGCGACTTCGCCACACTGTACGCTTCAGCATGCGCTGACCACGCTCTGTGATTTTACGTGGCTTACATTGCTGTTGTTCCAAATTGCTTCCACTTTGTTATGATACCACTAACAGTTGACCGTGGAATATTTAGTAATGAGTAAATTTCATGAAAAGACTTATTGCACAGGTGGCAACCTATCACGGTACCATGCTTGAATTCACTGAGCTCCTGAGAGCGACCCATTCTTTCACAAATGTTTGTAGAAGCAGTCTGCATGCCTAGGTGCTTGATTTTATACACCTGTGGCCAAGGAAGTGATTGGAACACCTGAATTCAATGATTTGGAGGGGTGTCCCAATACTTTTGGCAATATACTGTATGTGTGCACCTCTGATAATGTTTTAATTGCCCATGTCTTTATAGATATTACTGTGAGTGGAAATTTGGAGGATTTAAGATCAAATGTTGAAAAAATAACCTGTCCTGACACATCATGAACCAGATGCACAGTGAGAACATCAAAGGCCAAATGGGCAGATGCTCTTTACTTTAGCATTAGATGTTAAGGTGATACAAGCTGATATCATGGCAACCATATCAGCTTAGTTCTTTGGCTAATCGAGTAGTATTTGGCAAGGGCTCTCGAAAAGCAATGAAAGACTTACTCATCACGGAAAAACAAAACAAAAGACGCACTAGTAGGAATAATAACAGGACTCAAAAAAAACCTGCCAAACACATTATATTCAGGCCATCAACTTGCATTCTTACACCCAATACACCAACAAGAGAGCCCTTTATTAAGGCAGAACTTGGTCCTTAATTAGAGACCCTGGCAATGTAAAATCCTTAATTTTTTTAATGTAATTTCCTGTTTGCAAACCCTGAACTAATCACATTGAAAACTTGGTTCAAAAATTTAATTGAACATGGTCTATAAACTACAATATTCACTATAGCTTTGGTCTTCAGTGATGTTTGAGCAGTGTAGTAGCTTCAAAAATGAGAGATCAGTTTTATACCTTTTGTTAACTTGTCTCACAGCACTGCACAACCAAAGTGGATAGTCTGGATAGCTTCAGCCCACTGAGAGCAGTCCAGTCATTTTCCTTGATCTTCTGTGTTGATTGCGTGTGTGAATATCCATTATGTAGATCAGTTTGAATTGACTTTGCTCCACACACAGCCAAGATTTCTGTGGTACATCACTTCAGACTAATGCAATACTTCATTTATTAGAGAGTAAATGGAAGTTGTAAAACTTAATTCCATTTATTCTCATAGAAACATATGTGAGGAAGGAAACATTCTGCCTGAGTGCTGATTATGAAAAGAGATTTAGTTACATGCAACTGCTGGCTTAGGGTTAAACGCTAAGGATTTTTTTCTACTGGCCCAGTTGGGCCAGTGGTTCAAATTTTTACATGCCCTGCAAAAATTTCCAATGGCCCCACCACACACACACACACACACACACACAAAAAGAAATAAGAAAATAATAATAATAATAATAATAAGATAATTAAAATAGTTGTTGGACTCATGCAACCTTAATAAATTAGGTTATGACACTAGGGCCCGGTTTCACAGACAGAGCTTAGCCTAAACCAAGATTAGGCCTTAGTTCAATTAGGGCATTTAAGTACTTTTTATAAACTTTCACTAGAAAAAAACATTATTGGTGTGCATACTGAGAAAAAACAATGACACTGACATATTTTAAGATATGTCAGTACAAGTTGCGTTCAGTTAAAACAGCTCAAACATGCATTTTAGTCTAGGACTAGCTTAAGCCTCGTCTCTGAAACCGGGGGCAAATTTAATTTTACAATTCTCAATTCCAATTTTGATACCACAACAAAAACTACTAGCCTAAGTAATATAAATTTCAAATATTATTAAAGACAAGTAAACAGTCAGTAATAAAATAAGAACAAATAATAAAATTATGAGCAATAGCACAAATAAATACAATAGAACAAACATAGAAATTAAATAAACAGTGCTTTTCAGAATTTTTAGGTTGGTCTAATAGTAGTATTTAGGTACAGATTTTGAATAAATTAAATAAAGTAATCAAATGTAAAATAACACTGCATAGTCTTCAATGTATAAATTAAATAAATATAGATAAATGCTTATTAAAGTTACAAAAACATTCAGTTAAGAGCAGTTGAGCTATATTTTTCTTTGTTGTTTGATTAACATTATAAACACAGACTGCAGCAGGAATATTAGGCTGCTGTCACTTTAAGGCCTAATGCACGGATTGAATATAGTGTGACACATGCATTTTATTTCTAATTTTTAACTGTTTATGTTCACTTAAGACATAACCGACAGTGTGTACAAGGATACTCTCAAAAAAGGGCATTTTGACATAATTTTGTGTGAATTTGTCTATTCAAGTGCAAGAGGTGAAAGAGAACTCAATTCAGTATTTGCACACTGTCAGAAAAGTGGCTTTCTGGGCATGCACAAACTTCTCACACAGCGCTTGAGTACCGATTTGAGTTCTCTTTTGCAGTGTCTACTTCATTTCCATCCATACAGTATGTTTTTAATTTATGTATTTGAGGAAAAAAATACTACAATATAATTTAAGTTGAGAAGTGGCAGATGTATTAAGTTATTTTTTATTTAATATTTTAGTAAAACATTGTGTAAAGTAAACATTACTTTTATTGCTGTGCAATGTGCATGTGTTATTTATTACCTTTTGAATTAAATTCTGTGGTATCATCACATTTTTTTTTTTAATTTCAGTACTGACTTGGTACCGAAGTCCATTCTTTTGACAACCCTACCTGAAACAATGTCATTAGTAGGAAGTCATTGACTCTAAGTTCTTATCAGAGAACTACAATGTATGAGTGAACATTCTGAGATTGGATTTAGCTCATGTATTGCATACTTGACATGAGATGGTTATTTACAGGTATTGTTCTACAACATGTCATTTACAAGTGTTAAGGGATACTGATACTTTTTCAGCAGGGGAAGCAATCCAAAAAAAAAAAGAAGTTTGAAGTGTGCTTCCTATTACCGGTTCAGCGCACACAACTGCCACGCACGGCTGGGGTCATGAATATTAATTCCCCTGCGTGCCGTTCACCCTAACGGATTTGCTGTAAGGTGGATGAGTGCTATCATTTATCCCTTGCGTGTTCATTCAGCTCACAGCCAAAAGCAACCACTTGGCAGAGTCTACTGATAATTTTAAAAGTCATCATTTCTTTTCCATCCCAATGCAGCCAAGAAAAATAAACCTCTTAAAATAGAACGATTATGTCTCAAAAAATGAGGAAGACATATTTGGTCAGTTCTAAAAGTAACATGCATGTTATGATGTGGGGTGGGGGTCAGTTATTATATTTGCTATACCCTTGCTTCTCAATTTCTGGAGGATTTGACAAGAAGCCAACAATACAAATACAAGGAGAATTTATAGTTACACAGATGTCAAAGTAATTTATTCTCGGCATAGCCAATTGAATCAGGACATTATAGCACATGGAATTAGTAAAGAACATCCGGTGTTCAATACAAATCATATATGTGAACAAAACTAGCAATATAAAACATTTGTTGTAGGCCACAGTTTAAAAAAATGGAGAACTTGAGCTTACCATCTTGATAAGCATACTCAATCCAAATAAACACTTCCTGGAGAAGAGAAAGCCGTCATGGCTTTCTGAGAAACTAGGTAGAGTTTTCCCATTCAGGGTAATATATATTGTTTGCCTGTAACACAAAGCAGAACCCAGGGGAGGATGGGCTGCTGTATCTACCTTCGGGACTGGAGAGACAAATCCTCCAGCTACAGAAAAACCCATGAATTAAGAACCTTCCGATCAGCATTTAGTAATACCTGAAATGATGTGGTCAAAACACTTATTGAAAGCAAATCAGGACGTGTGACTAAAACTGAAGCCACTGTATTCTAGAGCGTTACCTCAGCATCCTGCCTGGCCTCAGTGTGCTGTCAGACGTGATTAAAACCAGACCTAACTGAACCAACAGCCCTCTTACTTTGTTTTCCCCTGATTTCCCTCTTCCTCGTCTGTGCCAAGCCAAGCAGCCCCTTTGCCATTCACAAGCTCACGGCAGTAGCTCCATCTCTGAGGAATGCCAAAAAACGACATGCAATCATAGGTGAAACATTTTGAACCGATAGCTCGTGTGGTTAGAAGTGTCACAGCTGGTTGGCAGATGTGCACACAGATGTGCAATTTTTTATTTATTTATTTATTTTTTTTTTTGTATGAATGTCTTATAATTAAGAATGGAACAAACATGATCACAAAAGGCCTGCTGATGCTAAAACGAACAGACATGAAGTTATTTAGATTTACTCTGAATCACAAACCCTGCATAGTTCAACCCTCAGCAAAAGCTAGGGTCTGAAAAGTAAACAAAACACACATCACTTATGATTGTTATGACTATTCTACAGTGATGAAGGAGACATGTTGCGGCACAGGCTGTGAGATGTGGTATGTGATCGCTTCTAGCCCAGGGGTCATTTTGTTCAATAACGCTAATTAAAGAAAGACGCAGCAAAAACACAAAGCGGATTAAATAAAAGGGACACCTAATCACTCTTACTGGATCACAAATTACCCAGCATGTTGATTTCTTGAAGTAATTATTATTGCCATAGATAAACTTCTTGTTTACAAGTCAGAGCACATGTAAGTCTTATCCAAACCAACTATCAGGATCATCTGATCCAGTTTGGATCCATTATTTTTCAGTTACCCAGTGTTTCTTGTTTGTTAACTTTTGACGTGATATTAGGTGTGGATGCAGGCTGATCCTGATCTTCTTGTCTGAAAAGCCTCTTTCTTCCTAATACACCAAACAGACTGGATTTAAACTGTTCAAGAGGAAACTTAACAATATAAAATGGAACAAACCTTAAAATGAACTATTCTGAAATTTCTTTTGGAGTCCAAAATTTTGATTGATTTTAGAAAAATAAAACTTATATTTGATGAAAAATTATACCTTATTGGTGACAATTCTAGTTCAAAATATTGATTTAATATATAATAAATAAGCAATTTAGCTGAATCCTTATAGTATATGCTACAAGTTTGGGATGGGTACGATATTTTAAAGTTTTTGAAAAAAGTCTCTTGGTTTTGCTCACCAAGGCTACATTTGTTTAATTCAAATTGTGTGAAATATTATTAAAACAACTGTTTTCCTCTTGATTAAATTTGAAAATGTAATTTATTCCCGTGATGGCAAAGCTGAATTTTCAGCATCATTACTCTAGTCTTCATTGTCACACGATCCTTTAGAAATCATTTTAATATGCTGATTTGCTGCTCAAGAAACATTTCCTATTATCATTAATGTTGAAAACAGTTGTGCTGCTTCATATTTTTGTGGAAACAGTAATACATCTGTTTGATGAATAGAAAGTTCAAAAGAACAGCTTATTTGTAACATTATAAATGACTTTACTGTCACTTTTGATAAATTTAATGCATCCTTGCTGAATAAAAGTATTATTCAGAAAATGTCTCAAAAAAGAAAATCACTGACCCCAAACTTTTGAACGGTAGTGTAGTATATGTAAATAAAATACTCGTTGTTTATCATACATTGACCAGAGAGTGAATTATATCACTGAAGTGAATATTTCATAAGCATCTACATTTCCTCTTGCACTTATTTCCACTTTACCTATCATGTGACACCCATAGGCAGATGGATGCACACACAACAACCCTGCTTATGTAGTTAATTACATAATTACAGATGGCCTTTCCCATCAACCCTTTAAAGATAAAGACACACAATCCCAAGCGTAATAGATATTTAGCCCACAAACCACTCGCTTGCATCCAGACACTGATGACAAGCTGACTAAAGTCTGACTACGTAACTATGGCAGATGTGACCCTGGCTGAACGCTGGCCTAAATTTTAGGGAAATGGCTGATATGTTTACAGACCTCAATCTGGTGTAATCCCATCATCATCCCTGTCCCTGACAGACAACTACTAACAGATAGATATTAGAGAACAGACCCAAACACTCACAATTGACAGCAACGATTATATAATTGGGTGAGAGTGAAAGCAATTGTGTGACTTTTTTCCAAGTTCAAAACATTTCAGACTGAACAATACTAGCAGCTACATGCATAAATGGCAAAATGTTGTGATTAGTTACAACGTCATTTCACATTTGGCAGACACTGTTATCAAAATTGACTTGCACTGCATTCAAGCCATACATTTCATCATGTCATGCATTCCCTGGGAACCCCAGATCCATGCTCTAACGTTTACAGGAACGCACAAAAGTATAGGCAGTTACATATATTCTCACAGTTCCTTACTGGCAAAAGGTCTTAAAACACCACTTTATAAAGTTGGATAATTAGAGCTAAATCACAAACAGCAATCCTGTTTGCAACTAGAAAGTAAAGTACATTGGGACAAACATTTATTTTGGCTTGACAAAACCTTGTTTGAAAGTTTTATAAGCTTCCTAGCATGATTTAGGGCCCTATAAAATCCGTTTTATTGTTTCCCAAATTCCGTTTTATTTTTTTCCAAATTCCGTTTTTTCCGTTTTTATTTTTCTGGATTCCGTTTTTTTCCATTTTAAATTTTTGGACTCGATTTTAATGGTTAAATTAAATTTTAATAATCAAAAAGAATGTCTAATTAATTGAATTCTTTTTATGACATTTTTTTTTGCGTATTTTAATTTTTCGGGCAATCAAATGAACGGATGACATTAATTTAATTTATCTTTTAATCATGAAATTAAACATTTTTTAATCAAACAAAGTGCTGCACAACAGAGCTTTACTGTTAAAATTAAAACATGGAAGAAAAACTGAGATTGTTCTTTAAAAATATAGTTTTAATAATTTATTATTATTATTATTATTAAGTCTATTAGTGTTAGTATTATTATTACATTGAAAAGTATCTAAATTCTACTGTACAACAGTAATATGTTTCTGTCAAGTTAAATCGAACTTTTATTTTGACGGGTTGCCAAGAGCTTTGAGTTTCTGCGTGTTTATGGTATGACGATAGATTTTCTCAAACAAAACGGTAAAATGCTGATGAAGTGACTCAGAGCAGCTCTGGAGATGAATTTTGTGCGTTCATGTCCTCATATAGTGACGCGACAGAGGATAAAAACACCGCGAACGTCACACGTGCTTCAGTGTGTGTGTGAGGTAAATGAAACCGCGCTTCTGCGCAATTAAATTCACAGACATGCAGGATTCATATTTAAATAGTCTTTTTGCGGTTTAATATTCACAGACACTAGTCTATATCGCGATTTAATTTAAGTGTACTGACCTGCTTTTTATTCATTCATCAAAAATTTGACAAATTCCGTGTTATATAGTAAATTCCGTTTTTATGAATGGATTCCGCGATTCCGTCCGCGTTTTTCTGCATCGCGGAAATCATAGGGCCCTAATGATTTATCATGTTGTTAACATGTCTTAACATATGTCTAACATTATTTTACATTTTGCTAACATGTTTGTAGCATGTTTTAATTCATTGCTAGCATGAATTAGCATGTTGCAAGCATTTTTAACATGTTGTTAGCATTAATTAACGTGTCACTAGCCTGTCTTACAAAACACTAACATGTTTCTAACATGTTTTAACACATTGCTAGTGTTTTAGCATGTTGCTAATATGTTTTAGCATTTTGACAGCATGTTTTAACGTTTTCACACATTGTTAGCATTAATTGACTCATTGCTAACATGATTTAACACATTGCTAGTATGATTTAACATGTTGCTAGCATTAATTAACATGTTACTAGCATGTCTTATAAAACACTAACATGTTTCTAGCATGTCTTAGCACATTGCTAGTGTTTTAGCATGTTGCTAATGTTTTAGCATTTTGATAGCATGTTTTAACGTTTGCACACATTGTTAACATTAATTAACTCATTGCTAGCATGATTTAACACATTGCTAGTGTGAATTAACATGTTTAAGCATGTTGCTAGCATGAATTAGCATGTTGTTCACATTTTTTAGCACATTGCCAGCATGTTTTATGTTGGCTTTTTCAAGCCAACATAACTAAATAAACAGCTAGTCTCAAAAATGCCAGGAATTCAGTCTTAATCACTACAGTGACTTAGTGAAAACAATTCTCGTTGCCTAAATCAAACATGAATAAGACAAACATCCAAACTGTTGAACTACTGAATTGCCTGTGTGACTCGACAAACACAGATAAGGGTAGAACACGCTGTAACATGGAGACTTGACATATGTAGAGTGCCATTCATTCTCTGTCTCACACAAATATGCACACACATAGACAGACACAAAGGCCACGTGCAATGCTCATGGTGAATCATGTGATGGGTTTTGCCTGAAAACAGTGCTCATTTATTTCGTTCATATTTTCTTGAGCCAATGCAGTCAGAAGACAGTAATGATGATAAGTCAAAGTATGATCAGTGAGTAAAATTGAGACAACAAAATCTGTTTCATTTGCTATGTTTCCATCCACATATGTTTATGCGCAATTTGTGATATCACATAAAAAACTGCTGCATAGAAATGCCAAGATGCGCATAAATTCTAAGAAAATAGGAGTCGGGTCTGCTAACAAAGAGGCTAAAGACCACGGACTCTAACATCAGTCGCTAGAGCGCCTCTTGAGTTAGGGAATGAGAGTTAAATGCACAGCTCTTTGTAGCCTATGTCTGTTACACAAACACACTGGTTTGTATCGCAAACACACTGATTTGTATCGCAAACACTTTTACTGTTTACTGTGCTTATTTCTCTGGTTATTTACCTATTGCTGCTAATGAATCAGAAGTCTCGCACAGTCACAGAAAATGGCTTATGTCTGCACTGAAAAATGAGGTGGACAATACTGGCAAAAATTATTTTTTTGCTGCTGCATTTATAAGAAATGCATGTCTGCTTTTTCTGCCATTTGCTTGCACATCGGTGTGTGGGTTTGCGGTCATGTCAAATATAGTTTTTTAACTGCCCCATCCTCCAATAACAGACTTTTTGCAAAGACTCACTCAAAATTTGATTGTGAGCCCTGAAAATATAGGGGAGTCATTCAGTTTATTAATGCAGCTGTCAATCTTCTTCTTAACCAAACCACATTTAAACAGAACCATATTTAGTACTCCAAACAAGACTGACAACTCTAATCCTGCTGCTATGTGAAAGTAGTGACAGGATCACCAGACAATCCATGCTGCAAAGTCTTGGAGTGGTTTAAATAATCAGGGACCTTCAAAATGAACTTTAGTCTTTAGTTTAACTTTGGGATCTTTGGGATGGGTATGCATAGTGGAAAGTTTCACAACTTTTAATGCATTCTCTAGGGGTGTCCAGTGCTGCTCCAGGAGGGCCACTGTCTTGCAGAGTTTAGCTCAAACCTTAATTAAACACACCTTAACCAGCTAATCAAGTTCTTACTAGGCATACTTCCAGGCAGGTGTGTTGAAGCTACGTTCGCACTGCAAGCCTTAATGCTCAATTCCGATTTCCAGTGTGAATTTATGCGCCATCATGGTTCTGAACTGACCTGTATGCGCAAAACAGGGTTGCCAGGTTTTTACCTGAAAATCCAATCAATTGCTTCTCAAAACTAGTCCAATCTCGTTCAGTGGGATATCCCGGTAAAAATAAAAAATAAAAATCGCGTTTCGGGGGGTTAAATATCGTATCGTAGTATCGAAGCCTTCCACTTTTTTCACAAAACCTTTTTGCTCTCTAGAAACCCAGTCAGTTTGGGTTAAAATTCTTTAAAAGATCTAGTATTAGCATTGGGCTTATAAACACTGAATTAATACCAACATATGAAATTAAATTAAGGACATGCATCAGAAAAATTGGGAATGTTGGACAATAAATATATGAATATAACAGCTTGATTTTTCAGTGTCTCCACTAGGTCTGAACTGAAATAGGCTATATTGTACATTTTAATGGATCACGCTACAAACATAACGATCTTATAATACATGATGCATTGCTGTGTCCGTTAAAGCAAAAGTGTCCAAAAGTGGGAATTATGCGATAACGGACACAGCAATGCATCATGTATTATGAGATTGTTATGTTTGTAGCATGATCCATTAAAATGTACAATATAGCCTATTTCAGTTCAGACCTAGTGGAGTGATACTATTATTACTATTACTCCACTAGGTCTGAAATATAATTGTTCGCTGCAAACATGATGATCTTAAATTTATTAAATATTAATTTACTATTATAAATGTGTAAAGTTGCATAAAATGGAAATACTCAATAAAGTAGGCTAACTACGTTACCTCAGATGTGTAATGGTTGGATTCCACAACTCGTCAAATAAAACATATATAAGACAATACAACATTTACTGTAGGTGCCATAAAATTTACTGATGATTTCATTTTCATTCGCTGATTTTGGGTGCGTAAGATGTGAAAGATTCTATGGTCCAGTTAGTATTTTCACCCCATAATGGCGGCCGCGCTACCGGAGCGCCATCTAGTGGCTGTTGCCCAAAAAGTATGAGTGTCGCCTCTTGGGTTCTATACTCTTTGCTTCAACCCAGAGTTTCAAAACAACCCGCGGCAACAGTGGAAAAAGTAACCCAATTCTGCGGGAGAATGGCGGACTTGGCAACACACACATCATGTTGTCATAGAGAAGTAAACACGGAGGGCATAAAGTAAGCGATTATGCGTTTGTTTATAGTGTGATCTGCCGCGGAAGCCAGCAAAATTATGTGCAGGCAATATGAAAATGAAAGACAATGATGTGAGAGCTTTGAAACTTTTATGATACGAGCCCTCATGTTTTGCTTGTATTATAGAGCTGTCTCTGTAATACTTACAAGTTCTGACACTTCACTGTCCTTCTCTACCTTTGGCAACTGTCTGAAAACATCTGACCTATATCGGATTTAGTACCATATATGAGGATTTAGTACCACATATGAAGTGGCACAAATCAGAATTGAAAAGATCAGATTCCATGTGATTTGTACTGTTCACACTGTCATGGGGAAAACAGATATGTGTCACGTGGGCAAAAAAAAAAAAAAAATTCAGATTTGGGCCACATTTACCTGCAGTGTGAATGTAGCCTTAGAGCTAAACTCTGCAGGACATAGGCCCTCGAAAACTGAGTTTGGTCACACACCCCTGGGTTAGGCCAAGAGACACGTCAAAAAGTTGAAGAGTCAGGTGCCTTACCTCTCTCGTACAGACCATGAGGGACTTTTTCCTCAGCTCAATACACTTCCTGAGCTTACAGATCTGATGCCCTGTTTTTCGGTTCAGGCAACTCCTGCATTCCCCACAGTTCATCTTGCGCAGACAAGGCACACAAACGCAGCAGCGACTTCTCTTCTTCCTCTCCCTCCTCTCTTGAACTCGAAGTAAACGCAGCTGAATATCCTTAACTTGGAGAGAAGGGTTTCCTGACGCCCTGTGCTCCAGAAACGACTCTGACTCGCTGTCAAACGAGGACTGGGTGCTTTCTGTGCTACTGGAGAGCAGTGCCATCGCCTGAGGCCCATGGCCCATTTCACAAAGAGTGCTGTTGTAAATGGTTGTGCTCAGCGAGAGGAGAGAAAGCGCTCCCTCTTTCTTCATTGACATTTCAGCATCGTCAATTTCATCTTTGGTCTCCACGTCTGCAGTGCTTTGAAACTCACTTTTCTCCTTCTGGGGAGCATTTGCAATGTTTTCAAGTGCTGGTGATTCATTGGAGGATTGACACACTTGGGAGGCTGCAGTCTCACCTGCTTCCGTATAGTTTTCTGGAGTGGTTTGAAAAGAACTGTCGGGAAAGTCCATGCGTTGAACCTCCTCAACCTGACCTAAAGCATACTTATCTGACTGTGAAGGGGAGGGAGTTGTTGGGCCTGAGGTATTATTGTTGTAGGCAAAGTCCACGTTATCGACGGGGTCGTGCCTCAGAGGGTCATGCTGCTCAACAAGCTCTGTGTTTGGCTGCTCGTTAGAAGCAGGACAGATTTCGTTTTGTACAGTTTCTGTATTTGCTTTTACCTTCTCCTCCTCTGCCTTGTCAGTGTCATGAACAACAGTTTCTCTGTGCTCCTCCGCAGTTTCCTCTGAGCTGTTAATGCTCTGTCCCTCTCCAGTGGGAATTACAGCACCCTTTTGTTGTCCATCACCAGTAGGATCATGAACTTCTGACCTTTTAGTATCAATATCCTGTTCTCTGATCTCCTGATCTCCCTTTCTTCTTGTAACCACCCTCCTGTAGGACTCAACTTCCTGCAGGACGCTCGGACACGAGACACTATTTCTAGGTGACTTCCCTTTCCCATTAAGTTTTGACAACAAGCCATTTTGTTTCAAAGAACCACGCGTGTGCCTGGATCCTTTAACAACTTGAACATTCTTGACTGTCTTCTTGCTGGGCTTGCTGACAACAGTCTGCTGGGCCCTCCTGACTGCATGTTTCTTGTCTATGGCCTTCTTGATGTCACCACTGGCTTTGAGTGAGTTGAGTGTTTGCCTCCTAGTCGTGGAAGCTTTCACCCTCCTAACATTTCGCTTTTTGGATGCACGAGATGACTTCTTGGGTGCTTTGGGAATATGAGGCATAGCTGAAGTAAGTGAGGGTGAGGGAGGAGGAGTTCAGGATAGCCGGCATGGAAAACAGTATGAAGATGACTCTGGTCAACAGTACTTTTCAGATCTTTCAGGTAATGTTCCCTGTTTCAAGTAAGATCACACTGACATTTTTCCACTGTTGGCATATGGATGTATGGCTACCTGTGGAAAGGACAAGTCATTATTGAATTATGTAGCATGTAGACTCTGATTACTTTCATAATGATTGAAATCTTGAAATCAATTGGGGATTGTGGCTTGTAGTGCATATATGTGGGCTTTGAAACCATCTATATGCTGGTTAACTCCTCCGTACACATTTAAAATTTACAGACTTTCTCTTTTGGAAAAATGAAACAAAATTTTGATGGGTGTGTCGCAATCAGCTCCCTAGTTTATTATAGTCAGGGCACTGATGAAAGAATCTTTAGTCTTTAACAAAGTCGTTCCTTTAACAGAAATTGCATTATATTTTTGAAGTGTGAAATATAAATTGCACAAGCCAACTCAATACACATCATGACGCAAAACAGAAGTTTTAAAAAGACAAACCATTATTTAAGTATATTTCAGCATAAATGCTCAACAGTTGTAAACATAATCTAGCTAACATTTATAATTAATTTATGGCTGAAATGTGGTGACGTTTTACAATGTGAGTCTGTTGTCATGTCGCTGGAAATAGTCATCAGTGTCTTAAAATGTAGTGAGCCAGGGTCCTTGCCAGTGCCCTAAATCGTGTACACAACACACTGATTCACTACCTAGGGAGCTGATTGAGATGCACCTGATGACGCATTCTGCACTACACAGATTTCTGTCCAATCAAATGCTCTATTGAATGAGAATGCCCCTCCCCCTGATAACACCTGCACAGGCTAGCAAGTAGGAAATTGTGAATTATGGCTGTGATGTCAAATAAAGTCCTTTGGCTATTTAAAAAAGGATGATCCCATCAATAAGTTCCAAATAAATACATAAACACAGTAAAGAACTCTGTGCTTGTCAAGCCATTAAATTGGGTCAGTGAGTTCAAGCTAATAAAGTGCAACATGAAAGATACAGTAAATAGGCCACCTAACAGATAAACGTGGTGTCTGAAGTATGATATACTTCGATGACAGTCTGTGCAGGTGCAAAGTATATCCTATATTACTATCCTATATTAGGGAATATTCTCACTATTGTCCAAACTCTGCAGAGTTTCTACCATATATTTGTGGTGTAAATAAAGTAGGCTATTTATAAATATATTTCAGTCAGGAAAAAAAAAAGCAGCCTTTAAGAACAATGTATTTAGCTCACAAAAACTTTTACGATTGTATTGCTAATAAGACAAATTATGATGCTTAGCAAAAAGTACCATGGTATTATTATTAAACAGTACCAATAGCTTTCGGACATTGGCAAGTTGTTTTTTTTTTTTTTTACATGTACCATAATAGTACCTTAAAGGTTTAGTCCACCCAAAAATGAATATTATCCCATAATTTACTCACCCTCAAGCCATCCTAGCTGTATATGACTTTCTTCTTTCAGCCAAACACAATTGGAGTTATATTAAAAATATCCTGGCTCTTCCAAGCTTTATAATGGGAGTGAATGGTACCCGAGATTTTAAATCCCAAAAAAGCACATCCATCCATCATAAATCCATACGGCTTCAGGGGGTTAATAAAGGCCTTCTGAAGTTTATAGAAAATATCCATATTTAAAACTTCCGGTACTGGCTGTACTTAAGTATAGCGTAAGGAGTAGCGTAAGCTTAGACACCTCTTGCAGTTCAAACAAATAAGGCTGGGCGACATCTCAAGGTCCTCTTCTCTTATATCAAATCCTCTGACATTTCTCTTTAAAAATTTTGGTTTTAGACTTCTAACTCATGACCAGTGTTTTGTTTTGCTCTATCCTCTGCATTTCCGCATTTGTCCATATGCAATGCATCGGGTCAGAGGTCACTCTTCCGCCGAAACTAGACTCGCGTACGGCCGTTGCCGGAAGCCAAAGATTACAGTTTATAAAGTTTTAAATATGGAAATTTTTCTTACTCCGCTTCAGAAGGCCTTTATTAACCCCCTGGAGCCGTGTGGATATTTTTTATGATGGATGGATGCGCTTTTTTGAGCTTCAAAATCTCATTCACTCCCATTATAAAGCATGGAAAAGCCAGGATATTTTTTAATATAACTCCGATTGTGTTTGGCTGAAAGAAGAAAGTCATATACATCTAGGATGGCTTGAGGCTTAAATTGGATGGCTTAAATTATGGGATAATTTTCAATTTTGGGTGAACTATCCCTTTAAATATCATGGTATATGAATATGGTAATCATGTACCACAGTACTTTTTGTAATGAATAAGCCAACCTACACGTTTATTGATTTGAACTGATTGTTTTCATGTGTCAACTCGGAGTCTCCCTCAAGTGAATCAAGTGTTTCGCCACCTGTCATGAGTAAAACGTAAACAAAAATTAGACAAGTGTGAGGTGTGTTTGTTCTGACAAGTGGATCTAAAGACACTCACACAAGTTTTCACACTGGCTGTGTCTAAAACCTAGTGAACTCCTTATCTCTACAGTATTTTGTGCGTCACTCACAGACGCGTACATAATTGCGAGTCACGCGCCTACGATTCCAAAAAATACTGTCTAAGTAGGGAACTACCTAGGTTTTGAGACGACCGTTGTGGCTGACTAATCGCTTTCAACGTTCTCACAAGCTTATCTCTAACAACAGTTTGTTTCAGTTTCTATAAACTGATCTACAGACTTTTAAATGTGATACGAACCAAATAATAAAACAAGGGGGCTTTAATCCGTGGGCTGTTGTATTGTTATTAACACTTTGAAGGGAGTTGAAATACTTTACATACCGGAGAGACAGATGCACTGTCTGAAGGGCTAATAATATTCCCCGCCTGTACGACACGACCGATCCTTCAGCATTTCTCCTCGATGAATCTTCCCTAGGCACGAGTGAATAACGTCTTCACAATGTAACTGTGAACTGTGACACTGACATGCTGCCACACAGACTAAAGCACCTGATAAAAGGCAAATCCTTCTTATGTCAATCCATTGACGGCAACCCTCTGCCAGACTCGACCTACACTCTCCAGTCAACTTCAGGATATTTAATGGACGTCGGCGTGAGGCGGCGGGAAAACCCGGACAGGATTTCTGTTCTCAGGATAGACAATCTGTGCAGCAATCAGTATCTATCATAACATTTTTTTTTAACTGCTAACTCCCTGCGCTTTGAGCTAACTGCTAAATGCGTGTACCACGATTTGAGATGACGTCAGTTTCACTATGACTATCGTCAGTTTTTATCGTCAGTATCGTAATTATTATTATTATTATTATTATTATTATTATAAAGGCACAGTATTGCCCGGTTCATTTATATACAGACCATAATATAAATATACAACCATAATAATAATAATAGTGGTAGTAGTAGTTTTATTTTTTATAAGTAGTTTATTTTATTAAGTAGTTTATTATTATTATATTACGCAATTTTCATATACAGACAATAATTCCTCAGAAAAATCAAATAAATGTAAAACAAACAAGATCATCATCATTAAAGTTAATTAATTTTTGACATTGTTATTAACACATAACAATGAAAAACTCACAATACACACTATTGCCAAAACATGATATGCAGACAATATTTTATCATAATAAATCTGCTAAATGAATGTAATGTGCAATGTAAATAACACAAAATTGCTGCGGTGCTGCGCGTTGACACGCGATTACGTTTAATTTCTGCGACAGGAAGTGATTCATTGAAGGACATGAAATGGACGAAATTGTTGACAAACACGTGGGAAAAATGTATCACTGTGCCTTGATATGTATTTTATGTAAGTACATAGTCTATATTCATAGAACTAAAGACGTATGGGTCTAATGTATAGCGAATAGTTTTGTTGTCGTAGACACGCAGTGTCACGCGGTGTTTGTAACAGGAAGAGCTGTCAGCTTCAGTATCGCACAGGACCATATACAGTTGTGCAACCGATGACCTTCATTTTAGACAGGATTTATTTTTTCTGCGTACAAGCATTCAGGCCAGAGCTGCGGAAGACGTTTCTATTTGTGCACGGTGCAAAAATTCAGTGTAAATTGCATGAGGAGTGAAATCTGTGTAATATTATGGCTGGCTGACTCATGGAATAAGCAACAGTAACCAAGGTAACAATATGCGAACATCGCTATTGTGTATTTAAATATATTTCGAGCTGCTGCACGTTACGAAATATTATCAAATTTAGCCAAAGTTACGAAAACAAGCTGACCAGACTACTACGCACTACCATCTGATAGCTACTGTTGTACAAACACAGTATAATTTTTTAAAGGAGGCAGAATAAATTATGTTTGTATTAATTATTGAATGATTTGTCTTTATAGAAGTATTAATATAGTAGCTATTACATTTTCACATTAAAGAGCTCACTTTTTAAGCCAAAATAAAATTCAACTCATGGTTGGCCTCTTAGCCCAACCTGTAACTCATGCCTCCTTATCCTGATGGTACATGATTTGGTTTGTCTTTCTAGTATAGATTTAGAGAACTGAATCTGTTAACATTTCTTCAAACCAGGGACTTGTAAAGTAATACATTTACAACCCTGTCCAACTGTTTATGACTGAAATGACTTTCCTGTGGGCGTAGGCCAGCCTGTGGCACAGATCAGCTGATCATAATACCAATGTGCATGTTTGTTTACATCATTCCAGAGTGTGCTGAAGACATGAATATACTGGAGTCCTGATATCAGCCATCATGACGACAGAGGCTGTGTCCTCGGGGGCTCGACCTCAGATCCCAGCTCCTGTGCAGAAAGATTACTACTACTTTTTGCGCTCTTTCGCAGCTGGAGGTGACGTTTCAATCTCAAAATATTGATGAACTAAAGAATGTACATTCAGCTGCTATTGGATATCTTGTACTATGGAAGTATGCATAACAAAATTGGAAATAAAATGCTAGTATAGGTCGTAAATGTGTTTTTTTTTCTCTTATTGTTATTGTATTTTAAATAAATTGTTCTCATTGATTTCTCAAGTCTTTTTTTTTTTTTAAACTCCCAAAACTTTTTTTGTCAGCCAAACCCCTTTAAAGGGATAGTTCACCCAAAAATGAAAATTCTGTCATTAATTACTCACCCTCATGTTGTTCCAAACCTGTAAGTCTTTCGTTCATCTTTGGAACACAAATGATGACATTTTTAATGAAATCTGAGAGATTTCTGACCCTCCATGGACACAACTACTACTTTGAAGCTTCAAAAAGTTCATAAAGAGATTGTAAATTAATCCATATGAATTAAGTGGTTTTGTCCAAATTTTTAGTCCAAAGAGACTTGATGTCTTAATTTAGGCTTTTATTCACGTGACTGGAATGCACAAAACAGCATTTTTAGTCGTTTTCACAGATCCGTGTGAACGGGTATCACTTTGACCAACACTTTGAATGAGTTGTCTGTACTCGAAAAATGCAAAGGAACCATTTTTAGTGCATCATTGTTGCTTAAACATACCCTCAAGTGTGACTGATTATTTTATTTTAAAATGATTTATTTATGGATTAAGCTTTAAGTCATTGATATTTATGTATTCACAAAGGTGTTGCAGGGTGCTGTGCCAAGTCCACCATAGCGCCTCTTGATAGAGTGAAAATTTTACTACAAGCTCAAAATCCACATTACAAACACCTTGGTAAGTTAAACCCAGAATGTTTCTGATGGATAGATATTTTGTGCAACCAGATTATCAAAGGAACTATGCATTAATACAATTAACCAAATGGTTGAACATGTGATGTTATAAAACAACACATATATAATATGTGTTGTTGTTTTTTTTTTTTTGCAGGAGTGTTTGCCACACTTAAGGCTGTGCCAAAGAAAGAGGGTTTTCTTGGACTCTACAAAGGAAATGGAGCTATGATGATCAGGATTTTCCCATATGGAGCCATTCAGTTTATGGCTTTTGATCACTACAAAAAGGTTTCTTTTGTCTCACAGGCATCATTTAGTAATGACAACTAGTCTTGGGGAATAACAAACTAAACATAGCGACATTTACTAACATAACAATGTTTTTAGTAGCGTGACCGTTGTTCAGTTGTTCAAAATATTGCTTTTCCAGTTTTGCAGGTTTTGTCACATTGTAGTGTAAAAATAGTCAATAATCAAACACAATCTCCTAAACTGTCCTCTCAAGTGAAGCACAAGTCTGCTTCATTTTAGAGATTTGGTTCATTCAGATGATTCATTTAAATGAAGTGTTTCAAAAAAGGATTCACAGATTTGTTTTAGAAGTTGAGGTAGATTGTGTGGGGCATTGTATGTTTTGTTTTGGTATCAAAATCATTGTTTTCATCTTTTTTTTTTTTTTTTTTTTTTTTTTTTTGGTTGTATTCAGGGCTTGACATTAACACCTGCCAACCCACCAAATGCTGGTGGATTACAGCAGTGGCGTGTAACACAGTCACTCCTACTAGCCACTTTGGCGGGTTGAATTTTATATATAATATATACATTTTTCAATTGTAGTAGTCTTTTAAAAAGGCATCTGAAATAATAAACTAAGTGCAATGTAGTGTTGTCAAAAATATCTATTTTTCGTTACAAATCAATACTGAAATATCTGAAACGCTTCCAATACTCATTTTCCAGAGAATAGATACACAATACCAGCTGTGCTTTCTAGCTCTCTCATCTCTCCCCTCCTTACTCATTTCATTTGCTCTGGATGAATATTGTTGGTGTTACAGGGCATTTCAACGTGGGATTGTGCGTATTGCTCATAATTGTACTCATTGTAATCACATTACTTTCCGGCGTTGCATGAATGCAGTTGGCTAGCGACTGCTCTAAAGTGTTTGCATAAGGCAATCTGATTGGCTGACGACTGTGTTGGCGCTTGAAAAGTTTAGAAATCTTCAACTTCTGCCGCTTGCAACACGAGTGAAGCGACGCGACGGAACCCACAACTTTTGACGCCACCCATTCAAAGTAAACAAGAAGCGTTAACGCCGACGCCCCGTGTGAATGCAGCGTAATATACCTGCTGCCAAATTATGAGATAATATTAAAAATATGTATATGGCAGTTTTTGCCCATGGTATCGATGTCAAAATTGTGGCCAGTGAAAATGCTGAGTGGCTAGTAACTTTGGAAATCCACTAGCCACAGTGACTGGTGAGCAAAAAAGTTAATGTCAAGCCCTGGTTATATTCATTGTAAATGTATCTGTACATTTTTTTTTTTCCACTTTTTTTATTAATAGAATTCACTGTAAACGTACCTGTACCTGTTTATAGTTTAAATTAAAACCTTAAAAAACTTCAGTGTAGTTTACTTTCTGTCAGCTTTGTCAGAAGTTTTTTTTTTTTTTTTTTTTTTAATATTGTGAGTAGCTTGAAAACTACAGTTTCAAATGAGCTTACGTTGATGTTAACAGCACAATGCTTCGTACTAAAGCTGAATGTATGCTCTGTTTAGATTATGTAATGCTTGTAAAAAGCTGTTTCGGATGTACTTTCAGTTCCTTAACACACAACTTGGAATATCTGGGCACATTCATCGGCTTATGGCAGGATCTATGGCAGGTCTGTGATTCTTTTCCATGACTCTTTCCCAAGGTTCTTGTTATGCCTAGTGTTATGCCTTTATCTCCATTGTATTCCTTCTGCAGGGATGACCGCAGTTATTTGCACTTATCCACTCGATGTTATCCGGGCTCGCTTAGCATTTCAAGTGACAGGAGAGCATCGCTACACTGGCATACGAAACGCCTTTCAGACTATTTACCTTAAGGTACGAAGGGTGGAAAGGGGTTTAATTGAGAACCCGTCTGTGCTTCCCTTTTACGTGACAGTGTTTTATCTTTAAAGGAAGGAGGAATCACTGGATTCTACCGGGGTCTGACCCCCACAATCATTGGCATGGCTCCATATGCAGGTTATTTTCTTGTTTATTTGATGTGAAATGTCCAGTACAATATGCAAAACTGAAAAGCACTTTTACTTCAGCTTATTTCCTCAAGTCACTGTTTTCTCTATATTCCAGGCTTTTCTTTTTTTACTTTTGGTACATTGAAGACTCTGGGACTGACTCACTTTCCAGAGCTCTTAGGCAAGCCATCTCGTGACAACCCCGATGTTCTCGTGCTGAAGACTCACGTCAATCTGTTGTGTGGTGGAGTTGCTGGAGCAATTGCTCAAACTATATCGTATGGTTATTTCTTTAAATCCCTATTGTTTGTAGTTGTCTTTTTTACAACCGTTTTTTACATTTTAAGTTAAAGTTCAAAACATATATACATATATGTTATTGTACATACATTCTACATTTTGTGTAGTATATTCTGTCTAATATTTATGTGCAGATATCCACTGGATGTTGCCCGGAGGAGAATGCAGTTAGGTTCATCATTGCCTGATTCTGACAAATGTTGGTGAGTATTTTATATTTTTGTTGCCTTAATGATTTACAGTGAGGTAAATGTTTAGTAGCTTATGAGAGAGGTATTGCTTTGTTAATAGAGATGCATCAATATTAAAATTTTCATATAATGGTTGATACCAGTGAAATCAAAATTCTAAAAATAATTTTTAAA
Organism: Hypophthalmichthys nobilis; assembly: GCA_037950665.1. NCBI lineage: Eukaryota > Metazoa > Chordata > Actinopteri > Cypriniformes > Xenocyprididae > Hypophthalmichthys > Hypophthalmichthys nobilis. The sequence continues at coordinate 27,752,703 of CM075477.1, read as the reverse complement.
AATAAATAAATAAAACACCAAAAATTAAATACATTTACTTTTGCTAAAAGTGAATTTAGGCATCACAACATTGTGAAGTACAGTATGAAAAATAGATTTATATATATATAGTGGGTGGGTGCAGGACACTTTAGTTCATTTCTGTAAGTGAGGATAGCAAAATAAAGTAAACGGTGACATATTATACCCAAAATTCAGTGGACTACCAGTAAAATAGATAAAAATTTGGTACCAAAAATTATTCAGACACTTTGACCTGACCATGTTTTGCTTAAGTGTTATCTGACATAATTAAGATTATTTTTTTCTGACACAGTTTAACTCTGCGATCTTGTCATATTTTATTACCATTTTTTTAAAACTATAGTGAATAAACTGTATTAATGAATGAAATGTTCAAGGTGTCTGAATAAATTTTGGTTTGACTGTATGTGTTATATATACATATGTATGCGTGTATATATATGTATGCATGTGTATATATATGTATGTGTGTGTGTATATATATATATATATATATATATATATATATATGTATATATATATATGTGTGTATATATATATATATATATATATATATATTAAAATGTGTGTGTATGTTATATCTGTCATCATTAATATGTTTTTGCTTAATTCTTTTGAGCAGCAGCCTCTCAAAAACTCTGAACTATGTGTACACCCAGTATGGCATCAAGAAAGGACTGTATCGTGGCCTGTCCCTCAACTACATCCGCTGTATACCATCACAAGCTGTTGCCTTCACCACTTATGAATTCATGAAGCAAGTTCTTCACCTAAACTAGAAGAAGAAGTGACTTAAAGCCTTAAAGGAACAAGTTGAAATGACCCCTGGCAACATCACAGCAGCCCTGCCTGCCATTCCAGTCACTAGTCATGTGAACTCCAGTTCTTACAAAACACCCACACAAACGTCAAACCTGTGGCTGCTTCGCACACCCCAGCATCAGTCGCTATGATTACAGAGACAAAAGCTTGCTTTTCCATTATGTGTGGATCAGGAACATGCCCCCTAACAACCGACACTGAAAATACCATGGAAACCTGCGTCTGAAACTTGCCTGTATGAAGCCGTCCCATTTCATTTTGTACAATATGCCTTAGCTTATCACTCGTATACATTAAGCAAAACACAAAATCACGGTTGATTTTACCTGGACAGGTATATCACAGTGCTTTTAACTATGACTGATGACATCTTTCTTTTAAATGTCAGAAACCTAAATATGGAAGTTGATTTTTCTTTGTGAAATTTCATTTATATGTAGCTTTTTATTTCAGTCACCTCAAGTCTTATTGGCTGATATTTGTCTCTTTTAGTGATCAAGATGACTAACCTCTTCCATTCAGCAATATAGCGAATGGAAGAGAGTGTACATAATGTCTATGCAGTGTTCAGTCATGTTCGCATGCCGACGTTACTGTGGCTCAAATTATATCTGATCGATGCCTTGCAGTGCCGTTAAATTCACGATCTCCATTTTGGAAGAGAGCAATCCAGTGAGGATGTGTGTGGTGATGAGCATATCACAGCTGATATGTATATGAATCTTTTAAATTATTGTTCACTGATTTGTGATGGGGGAAAAAATGGGTCCCTTAAATAAAATAATGACTTTGCCTTTATGTACGCACAGGAGTTATTTCAAATACTATCAAATAATTCTGTCTTGCCTCGGTTATGACTCTCTATTTACTACTATTATACAGTAAAAATTCTATTCGCTATGTACTATTATATACACTTAAAAATATTTTTAAAAATCAGGAGGGAAATATATATCTTTTTTTTTAAGGGAAATGAGAACCCTCAAACTTGCATCATTTTCCTTCCTTTTGTAATTGCGGTTTTGTTGCCACATGGTGGCAGTGTTGCAGTAAGTCGTGTCCTTGAGCCTCTTTGAAATTGCACTTTTGAGTTCATGTGCGTTGGTCGTTTAGCTGCATGTTTCCAAAGATGGAGGGGGACGTTTATGAATATATTTGCGTATGAGTACATTCAACAAAGACTGATGCTATGGTTATGACATGTATACATGTATGAGTAGCGAAGATCGTGAACTCATTATTCATTTGTCACATTTCAGGTTTATCTGCACTAAGTGCCGTAAACTGAATCACTAGAATATAAGGTCTGTTTTTTTTTTTCTTTCTGATTGTTGAGAACTGAGGAAAAAGTTCATCTTGCTGCTTTGGATAGATCACCTTTATTTATTTGTCATTACAATGTATTATATTTGTATAATGAATGGATAGTATGTCAGATTGTCAGAACAAATTTCCTGTAGCTTAGTGGTTAGAGCATGGCACTAGCAATGCTAAGGTCGTGGGTTCGATCCTAGGGATTGCACATACTCAGATACAAATGTATAGCATAATGCAATGTAAGTCGCTTTGGATAAAAGCGTCTGCCAAATGCATAAATGTAAATTAACATTGAGAATGCCTGTTTTGTACACGTGATAATTTGTATGTATGCGTAGATGATGAGTAAAGAAATTTAAATGTAAAACTAATTTCTTTTAAATAAAAGTAAAGGCTTTTTGTCTTGTGCTGGAGTTTATCTTGAATGCTTTTGACTATTTACATCATCTTATTCCAAATTATTTAACATCCAGTGAAATTTCCTTAATATTTTCTGCCTGGAAATGAATTGACTACTATGGCATACCTCCCACTTAGCATTCTATTTGCATTTCCTCTTGTATTTGTAAGGTACTGTTGTTTAATAGCATATCTTATTTGACTGGAAAATATGTTACAAACAAAACACTGGCTATAGCTCATATGTCCTACTTATCAATGTTACCATCAAGTCATAAAAAGCAGAACTCACTGGCAGGTGTGGATTATTTTCCTTCTGTACTTTGAATAAAATAATTATTCAAGGGCCATCAAAGCACTTTAGAATTTTACACTTCACACCATTCCAAAATGTGGGGTCAGTAAGATTTTTTTTTTTTTTAATAACACTTAATAAGAGTTACAGAAAAATATAAGGCAGCACAACAGTTTTCAACATTGATAATAATAATAATAAATGTTTCTTGAGCACCAAATCAGCATAGAATGAGTTTTGAAGGGACCGGAATAGGCTAATGATGAGGACAATTCAGCTTTACCATCACAGGAATAAATTCAATTTTAACATATATTTGTCACGTTTCAGTTTGTGTTTGGACTTTGTATTTTAATCAGCTCCTTTGTCCAGTTTCCTGCCACTTTTTTAGTCCAGTCTTTGTCTAGCTTTGTTTATGTTACACAGTGTTTGTAGTTACTTTCCTGGTGATTTTCCCTGTTTCTTGTTCAGTTTACTCCATTAAATGTTCTTGACGATATCTCCTTCGTCGTGGTTTTGAATACTGCAACCCAACTGTGACAAGTAGAATGCAGTTATTTTAAATTGCAATAATGTTTCACAATATTACTGTTTTTTCTATCAAATAAATGTCGTTTTGGTTGAGCCTAATAATTATTTCAACAACACTGAAAAATATTACCAACCCCAAACTTTTGAATGGTAATGTAAATATACATTTTATATATTAAATAGTCTATATTAAACATAACTTAAACAGTTATTGGTAGATTATTTAAATAAAAAAGAAAGAAAAAAAAACTTCACATTTGGATGTTCTTATCAGCAGAATGTGAGCTGGTAAACCACAGGGAAGATAAAGACTTACAAACTAATATAACTAATTTCTATTTAAAAATTAAGTGTGAAGTAACAGCTCACAACCTTTAAGATAAACGAGAACTAAAATATCTGATAAGCATGTGTTGCAGGACATCTTAACTGGTTCCTGTATTATAAAGCATATTGACCTAAATGATTTGCCGTAATATGTTGAAATGAATTAGAATCATCAATAAAGTGCATAAGCAACTTGAGCGAAGCCCACCGCAATGCTAACCATGATCACATCTACATATTTCCGTGTCATATGTGAGAAGTCTGTGGCTTGTGAGAGTCAGTTAGAGAGAGAATGGGAGAGAGGGGGGGAGAGAAGAGGAAATGCAGTCTGTGTGCGACTCTTGAAATGTCCATTTGAGTTCAGATGCAGCTCTAGCTGATCTCCATCTTGCCGAACATGCCGAACTACACAGTGACTGTTGCCACAGGCACTCAGTGGTTTGCTGGAACAGATGACTACATTTACCTGACCCTGATGGGAACTGAGGGATGCAGTGAGAGAACCCTCCTGGATAAACCCCTCTATAATGACTTTGAGAGAGGAGCGGTGAGAAATGAATGATCTTTATCTATACTTGTTTCATATGTTGTGTGTGATTACTGAAGTAGAGTAAATTATGCATAATTACATGCAACTAACCTTAAAGGGATAGTTCTGCCAAAAATGAAAATTCTGCCATCATTTACGCACCCTCAAGTTGTTCCAAACCTGCATGAGTTTTTTTTTTTCTGCTGAACACAAAAGAAGATATTTTGAAGATTATGGGTAACCAAACAGTTGATATGGGTAAAAAAGTCAATGGGCCCATCAACTGTTTGGTTACTGACATTCTTCAAAATATTTTCTTTTTTGTTCAGCAGGAGAAAGAAATTCATACAGGTTTGGAACAACTTGAGGGTGAGTAAATGAAGACAGAATATTTATTTTTGGCTGAACTTTCCCTTTAAATCAAACCCTACTCCTACTCCTAACCCTAACCCTATAGTAACTACACGTTGTTAATTGATAAAACTCAGTACTTAAATGTATAATTACACTGTAACAAGAACACCTTTAAATAAAGTGTAACCCTATATGCAAACATTATATATGACTATACATTAAATAATACATTAAATAATTGCATGGCAGAAATTCATTGCCTTTCTCTTAGTAATTTTAAATGTGTAATTTTGTATTTGGGACTGTTCTGTAAATTAGGACTTACTGGTCAAAAGTTGTTCAATATTTGAGTCGAATGTTTGGACTAAAGCTTCAGTTGGATCCCCTGTCTTTGATTCTAAGTCTTCCAATTAGACATTTGTCAAATAAATTTGCTAGACGGTTGTTTGACATCTTAGCCTTTGCTGCTAGAAAAATTTATTGTTATCCTGGATCAGTGATAAACCCCCTTCTTTGAAAGGATGGCATAAGATTATTAGAGAAATGATTCCATTAGAATTCTTTACATGTGTTATTCATTCGTCAACTGAAGATTTCCATCAGGTCTGGACTCCATATCTTGATTGTACTGATGTCTCCTTAAGTAATATTTTGAAATATGGTATATCATAATGCTCCTGTGCCTTTTCTTTTCTTTTCTTTTCTTTTCTTTTCTTTTCTTTTCTTTTTCCCATTGTATTGTAATTGCCGGGCTCTATGTGTTTGTTTGTTTGGTTTTAATTTAGTTTGTAAATGGCTGAAATGCTGATAAAAAGATGCAAAAAAAAAAAAAAATGCAAACTTGTATAGCCCTTTTTAATGCTGGTATTATTCTTTCATGGGTGTTGAATTTGATTCAAAGCATAAAGATAATATAGACCACAAGTATGCTGAGTTTGCTGATTCTTGAGTGCTTTGAAAAAATAAGTGGATCAAAATGGAGATTGCTAAAATTTAATTTAAAAATGGCGGATCAAATTTTGGGCATGTTATGTCCCATATTTAAAGTCCCCCTGCAGTCAATAATTTTATCCTTTAAAACTCATCTTTGATCACCAAAATTACATATTTAAACGTTTTTTCCTTTGAAAAAAAAAAAAAAAAAAAAATCTTAATAGCTTGAATGTAACTCTACACCCTTGCCTCATTTAATCTATGAATATGATAACTAGATGAGTAAAGTTCGTAGACAAACTTTAAGTTGGCTTGAAAAAGCCTAGCCAAAAAGTTTGGAGTAGTTTTAAAAGCTTGAAGTTTGAAGGTTTTGAGTTTGAAATAGTTTAAGTTTTAGTTTAGTAGTTTAAAAGCTAGATAGTGTGTGTGTGAGTGTGTGAGTGTGAGCCAACTTAATTAGCCCCGCCTCCACTCATCCGCACGAGCTCTGACGAGATCCACTCAGTCAACTTACTGAGGTAAATGCTGCCCAATGGTAACGCTTTTTTACAATGTCGGACAGATAACTGTAATTAACATGATTGGCGTTTTGCTTGACTATTAACAAACAGCTAATAATTTGTTGCTAATGTTACACAAACCATGTTTACATTCACGAGTCAGAAAGCTGCCTTCTAACAATCAGTATCCATAGATACGCTTTGAACAACTGGCATATAATTCATCATAACATCGTAATATGCATCATACACCCGCCATATTGCTAAATATTTTTCATATCAACAGAAAAATATACCGGGATAACCTTCTTTTGAGACTCCCTTGGCTGTCAGTTGATGATATGCTAAAGCCCGCCGGCACGTTGACGTGAATGGTTACAAGGTAGTTTGTGACGTAAGAAACACCAGCGATTTCAAACTGCAGGTTTTGAGACTATCTTTGGTTTACTGCAGTTTTAAAGAGAAAATACTCAGCGATTGTGTTTACTTTTGAATTTGCACATGGTTTGTCTTAAAGCATGTTAAAAACACCAGACAGACATATAAACAACATTAAAAACTTGATTTTCACCACAGGGGGACTTAAATGATTAGAGCTTTGTGTCTTTAAATATCTTCATAACAGCATAACATCCTGTTGAAGTTCACTATTGCATGTGTCATATAAACACTTATAAGTTATATGACACATGCAGTATTAAAATTGTCTAGTGAAACTATACATTGCGTTAAAATAACATGGTGTAATTCAAGGTGGACTCATATGACATCACTGTGGGAGAAGATCTGGGTGAAATTGAGCTGGTGAAAATCGAAAAGAAGAAATACTGGATGCACGATGACTGGTACTGCAAATACATCACGGTGAAGACTCCCTATGGAGATTATGTTGAGTTTCCCTGCTTTCGCTGGTTAGTTGATGACAAGGAGGTGGTCCTCAGAGATGGCAGGGGTAGGTATTGATTGCCTGTGCACATTTCTTCTTGCAATAGAGATGCTAAACGTTACCATACCATAAAGTTTTGATGCTTGCTGTGTTTCAGCTCGATTGCCACAGCATGACAAGAAGGCCGGAGTGGCGAAACAACACAGGCACAAAGAACTAGAACAGAGACAGAAGATATACAGGTTTGATGCAACATTTAGAAGGAGGTTAACCACAACAATTTTGGTCTCCAGGAAAAGTACTTTCTTCATAAAGAACATGTGGTCAAGTCTGCGATTTCATCATAACAGATTATTCATTTTCCTCTTTTTACAGCGCTTGCCTCATTTAATATTTATATATTTATACAGTCAAATAATTGGTCACGCACTGTATTTTGTTTCAGAGTTTGATTCAAAATGTTTAACAATGACAGAAAACGTGTTAAAGGTAAGATTTTTGCAGTAAAATATCCAAAAACCACTAGGCCAGTGTTATATATTTTGTTCACTTGAGTACTTACAATATCCCAAATGTTTGCAACTATTTGTAAATCTTGAGAAAATTGCAATTTTAACCAAGGCTCCGGGACTGGTGGTGAGTCGCCTGTCAATTGCGTCATACCCACGTTACCCTCGGTTTCCGGTTTTATTTTGTAAAAACCATGGAAACACCAAAGACGCTTTAAAGTCCCCGTGAACCGGAAGTTTCAAATGACTTTTCTCCAGCGTTGTGACGTATTTCCAAGTGAAACGGAATATTGAATAGAGGGCAGGGTTTTACTTTAGCGCTCCTCCTCTCCATCTCTCCCTCATAGCAGACTAACGGTTGGAGGGGAGTGGTTTAAGCGTTTTCAACCCAAGCCGTCAAACTGATGTCATCAGAGAAGGGGCGCCGTTGCAGAGGGGAGGAGCATTTTCAGATTTTGATTAAATATTACGAAGCCAAACACATTTTTTGTGTGGATTGACTTGCACGGATGAATTGTTCACCACAAAACTAGCAATCTGCGCTAACAAAATAAATAAGTTCAATTTTGATTTCATGTGTACTAATATATTACATGTTTTAATAGACAAGGGAACAACTGTTTAGTTACGTTTATAGACAGAAAACTAATTGTTGTTATATAGCTCAACACGTTTAGTCTTATTGTTTAAATCTAATTTTCTTGATTTTTTGCGAGTACCATGCTTTACCATGCCTCAGAGAAAAACACTATTTTGTGAAGTAGCTAACATAGCATAATCAGATGCAGCTTTATTTTTAGTAATAGTAATACAGCATTTTCTCCATCATACAATACGTTTTAAAATTAATTGCATTCCATTTATCAACACAAGCCATCCAGCATTTAATATGATATTCTAAAATCGATCTAGCACTGCAGTGTGCAACAGTAGCCACCGAGTGAACGCACAGAGTAACGTTATAACATCATTTTCAACACACTCAAATGTATCTAATATGATAAACAGAGCTGCGTTACCTCATACTCATGACCAGAAAAGCAGAAGTGGCGCCGGTGACTGTGGCATAATAAAAGTTCTGCTGCTCGCGGCGTGTTGCGCAATCGCTCCAGCGGCCTCGTTCAGCTCCCACAACACTCGGTCCTGCTCTGCTTCATATTACAGTAACGTTAATAATCGCATCCATGAACATGATTTCTTCCTGAGTCCTATCCCGATTGTTTCCACCGGCTGTGATGTGAAGACCACATGTCCCAAGACTCCGCACTCAAACTTGCCGTCATCAAGCAACGCCATTGTTTTGAATAGACCTCTAGCGACCTCTAGCGGACATAAATCTTACATACTTCACCTTTAATTTGGAGTGATGAGTGTGATTTATTCTAAAGGTTATGGTCAGAACAGTGTATTCAGGACAAACTGGATGATACAGTCAGAAATATAAATTATAAAAAAATGTATATATTTGTGATATTGCCTACACATACACACACGTGTGTGTGTGTGTGTGTATATATATATATATATATATACACACACACACACATATACATATATAGCCTACTATAACTCTGTTTTACACTGTTTAATCTTTACCCTGGCATCGATGGTTCGATGAAGAACTTTTGAAGGGGACCTATAATGCCCCTTTTCACAAGATGTAATATAAGTCTCTGGTGTCCCCAGAATGTGTCTGTGAAGTTTCAGCTCAAAATACCCCACAGATCATTTATTATAGCTTGTCAAATTTGGCCCTATTTATCTGTGAGCAAAAACACGCTGTTTTTGTGTGTGTCCCTTTAAATGCAAATGAGCTGCTGCTCCCGGCCTCCTTTCCAGCTTGAGCTTCGGTTGCTCAACAACAATAAAGCAGGAGAATCTCACAGAGCCAAAATGACGATTGTCAGTAACGGTGTTCAGCCTTACATTGTTCAAACCGGAGTCTGACACTGATGGAGAGACTCAGGAAGAAGTTACAACTTTTAGAATGCATCTGGACGTTTCTGAATGGTTAGTGGATACATTTATGTAGTTTCTGTGGAGTTGATTCAACTCATCGACTAGCAAGTGCCGTTATGTTAAACTTTTGTGCAAATCCAGCATTGAATTGACCCTCGTTTGTGAAGCAGTCCAGCGTAAAATTACGGCACGGTAACAACACTCTACTACAACAACTTCTCCTCTTCTCTAAAGCAGCCCAACATGGCCTCGCCCCTTTTGTTGTGTTCTCGGGGTCATGGTTTGTGTTAATTTTAGGGTTAGTGATGTCACTAACCCGGGAAGAAGCTCGTTGTAGTCCCTACCAGCCGTTGGTTCTTTTAAGATCTGTTCTATAAAAGGTTCTTCTTTGGGGAACCGAAAATGTTTCTTTTGTAGCATCACTGTAAAAAAAAACCCTATTGAAACCTTTATTTTTAAGAGTGTACTTTCGTAAATCCTGGGTTAACGTTCTTGTATGCGACCTGTTTAAGTAACGCTCTGTCTCGCACATCAGTTGAATTTATAGTCCTGGTTGTACAATCCAGTTGGTTCTGAATACACTGTTCTGTCCATAATCATAAGAATAAAACACTCTCATCACTCAAATAAACATGTTTTCCACCATTGTTTGATGGTTTTGAAAACAAAATACAGCATGTGTGTGTTTCTGTGACTTTACAAAGTGTATGAATATTTAATGAGACAAGCACTGTTCAGTTTATGATTGGCAGTTTGTTGCTAAACAGCTGGCTTTTTTTTTGTAACACTGCATTGTTTCACATGTCTATAGACCGTAAACATGGGGTTAAACAACTCCTTTTCAAAATTGCAAGTGTGGTTTGGTTTCCAAGTTGTAGAGAATAGCACATCCAAAAATGTACTAACTTGTACAAACCTGTAAGATATCTGTGGAACACAAAAGAGTAGGCCTAAATATTTTGTTCTGATTTATTTAGATATTTTGAAGAACAACATATGACAGAAGTTTTATTTGGGTAAATTCTCCCTTTAAAAGGAGAATTAAAAAGACAGTAACCCAGGGTTAAAGGGTTAGTTCACCCATAAAAGAACTTTCTGTCATTAATTACTCACCCTCATGTTGTTCCAAACCTGTAAGACCTTCGTTCATCTTCAGAACACAAATTATATTTTTGATCAAATCCGAGAGGTTTCTGATCTCCCTAAACACAGCAACGTCATAACAAATTTCAAGGTCCAGAAAGATAGTAAAGGCATCGTTAAAATAGTCCATGTGACTACAGTGTTTCAATTTTAATGTTATGAAGCGACAAGAAATTCCGGGTTCTACTTCAGAACACAAAAAGTATTCTTGTTGCTTCATAACATTAAAGTTGAACCACTGTAGTCACATGGACTATTTTAACAATGTCTTTACTATCTTTCTGGACCTTGAAATTTGTTATGACATTGCTGTGTATAAGGAGATCAGAAAGCTCTCGGATTTCATCAAAAATATCTTAATTTGTGTTCTGAAGATGAATGAAGGTCTTACGGGTTTGGAACGACATGAGGGTGAGTGGGTAAACTAACCCTTTAAGCCAGAGTGAAAAGCCTACAAGAGAACACTAATTATAGGAACCGAAATCTGCATTTGTCTAGTAACTCAAGGGATTGAATCTGGGACTTCTGCCAATGATACCATCAGGACCACATGTCTGACCACATAGCCCAGGAAATCCAATTTCAAAAAGTGGAACCTTTTATTTATTTCATAATATTGACAATAAATGATTTGGGGCTGATGTAAAAGAGACTGAATTTTAAAACATGATGTTGTTCTTCATGTTGAAGATGGAAGGAGTGGCATCCTGGCTTCCCTATGAGTATAGATGCCAAAGCCCATAGTGAGCTTCCACGAGACATTCAATTTGACAGTGAGAAGGGAGTGGACTTTGTGCTCAACTACAGCAAAGCGTAAGATTCATTTCGTTTTATGTTTACTGGTCTATGCAGTCAGATAACTGTTATTTACATAAAGTGACCATCTGTTAGTATTTATGCACATTTGCATGTTTCTTTTAGAACTCTGTCTTTTGCATGTATCTCTAACAAGGTCTGAATACACACATGCATTGTTTTTGTGGTATTACACATTTGCACAGGTCTTGCTGAACTGTGATGGCCTGTATTAAAGTAAGAGTGTGACTGTGAAAGGGGGAAATCGCAGATCAGTAGATTGTGCTGTTGATATAAATAGTTTTGAGAAGTGTCTTTCTCAGACACAAGCATATACGTGTTTGTAAACCATATGTGCTGACACACTGACAGTCAGATTATTACAACAACAAAAAATGTTTTAGTATCCAGAGGTTGAGATCTCTGGTTTAGTGGGTGGGTGGATGTGAGAAACTGCCTTGGTTACACTTGTGAAAAAGAAGTGCAATTATATTGTACTGAGTGTGCACTTGTAAAAAGTAGCCTTGAATGTTTCTTAAAGTTATAGTTCTGCCAAAAATGAAAATTCTGTCATCATTTACTCACCTTCAAGTTGTTCCAAACCTGTATGAATTTCTTTCTCCTGCTGAACCCAAAAGAAGCTATTTTGAAGAATGTCAATTGTTTAGTTAACCATAATTTTCTAAAATATCTTCTTTTGTGTTCAGCAGAAGAAGACAAACTTAAGGGTGAGTAAATGATGACAGAATTTTCATTTTTGGCTGAACTATCCCTTATCACACTTAAAATTTGAATATAAAGTATATTTTAAATTTTCAGTTCACCCAAAAATGAAAATTCTGAAATTAATTACTCACTCTTATGTCGTTTAAAACCGTATAACTTTCGTTCATCTTCGTAACACAAATGAAGATCTTTTTGATGAAATCTGAGAGCTTTCTGTCCCTTCATTGGGAGCAACACAACTATCACTTTCAAGGTCCAGAAAGGTAGTAAAGACATCATTAAAGTACTCCATGTGACTCCAGTATTTTAACCTCAGTTTTATGAAGCAATGTGAGTGCTTTGTTTGCACAAAACACATAATTTACCACTTTATTTAAGAAAATATTGACCTGCAATCCAGTAGGGGGAGTACAACAACACATGAGTGTCAAAAACCACAAATTGCATTTAAACTAATTGCATTTAATATAATTTAAACTATAATACTTTTTTTTTTTTTTTTTACAATTACAAATAACATGCAATGGAGTGTACTCTTTTTAAAAGTATGCTAAAGTGTACTTCCTTTTCACAAGGATAGACTATCCAAAACACTGTGTCAAAATGGAAAATGGCCTAAAATTGTTAATGAAATATTAATTTATGCTTCTACCTCACTAACTCTCAAAATTTCTCAGAATAATATCACCAAATATCTCTCTGTATGTATTATTTTTATATATATTGCAATAAAATATATCATAGGCCATATGTATTTTCATGTTTGTCTCTGTTCTATTCCTTAGGATTGAGAATCTTTACGTAAACCAGTTCATGCACATGTTTCAGTCCTCATGGGGAGATTTTGCAGACTTTGAGCGTATATTCATGAGAATTAAGAATACAATATCAGGTTTGAACCGCCAGTATGTTTAATTTTTACAACATCTTTTTCAACATTTATGTAATGATCTGTTGAAGAATTGCACATGACCCACAATTATCCAGCTCACAAACACTTTCATCTCTTATCATGCATGAATCACCAGTTTGGAATTTGCAGCGTTGCTTTTTGTTTACTCATAAATATCTGTTAAATACCTAATGTACAATATTTATATTTATGTTAGGTTTTATATTCTCTATAATTTAAAATAATATACCATACGGTTCTGAGTGACATTTTTAAACTGCTACAAAATTCATGTTTGAGATATGAATGCTTATAATTTATGTAAGGTAAAAATATTTTCAGGTATATATTTACCACAAACATTATTTTATTTACCTGCTTGGGTGTCTTGCGCAGAGTATGTGATGGAGCATTGGAAGGAAGACTTCATGTTTGGATACCAGTACTTGAATGGCTGTAATCCAGTGGTCATCAGGAAATGCACAGAAATTCCTGACAAGTTTCCAATCACACAAAAGCTTGTGGAGGACAGTCTGGAGAGAGGTCTCACACTGGAAGAAGAGCTCAAGGTATACAACACACATGAGCCATGCAACAACAAACATGATAGTTTGTGGTTTTAATACAACGTGATGTCTTGTTTTTCAGGAAGGAAACATCTTTATTGCTGACTATGAGGTAATGGATGGCGTTACCGCCAATGCTACGGACCCATGCACCCTTCAATACTTGGCTGCACCCATTTGTTTGCTGTATAAGAACAGTCAGAACAAAATCATGCCAGTTGCCATCCAGGTGCAGTATCTACACATAAAAACAATCACATATGCTGGAAACATACCAGACAGTTTCTGCATTTCTGCTTCTGCGTTTCTTTTCTTATACTACCCTTTTATCATGCTACCCTTTGAAATTAGACAAACTATTCAGTTAGTGTAGATGCTTTTGTCAAAAGTGATTTAGAACAAGATGAATACAAACAATTTAATATAAAGGAGACAAATATTTTATTGAAAAACTGCCATGAAAAACATTTGATGGATCTATTTCACTTTTTCTGTCAAAGACTAAAAACAGCTTTAATGAAGAAAAACACAATGAATGCTATCCCCTGGTTTCACAGACAAGGCTAAAAGCCTAGTCCCAGATTAAAATGCATGTTTGAGCTGTTTTAACATCTTAAAGCAACTTCCACTGACATACCTTAAAATATGTCAGAGCCATCGAATTGAAGTAATTGAACTAAGGCCTAATCCTGGCTTAATATAAGCTCTGTCTGTGAAACCAGGCCTATATGTGATGCACTCTTCATTGAAAAAATGGCTTTTATTTTTAGGTATACATTGTTCTGTTATTTTTTCAGGATATGCTTTTTGCAAAAATACAGAGCAAAAAATGTTGATAGAAGATGGAGTAGAAAATGGCTTTGAAAATAACCCAAATAAATTCAACACACTGCCATTCAAAAGGTCGAATTCAAAAGGTTAATCCATGAATAAGTAAATCCATGAATAAGTAAAGTTCCCACCTCCACTCGATCACAACAGCTGATCAACACTTGGTCAACTGTAGTAAACGCTACACAATGGCAAGTGGAAATATTGGTGTGACGTGTATGTTCTGTTTTAGCTTAATTTCATTGTATTTTAATTCTGTTCCTGTTTGCTTGTGTTCCCTGTCATTTGACCTAGTTTCCAGTTTGTTCCCTTGATTAATCATTCTGTTCACCTGTTGTTCAATTTATTATCTTTGTCTGTGTATTTATTCTCCTTGTTTGGTTCAGTTCTTTGTCCGGTCTCGTCAATGCTAAGTGTTTGTTTCTTGAGTTTCTCCTGCCTGTTTCCTGAGTGTTTGTCATTAAAGCTGTTCGCTTGAATGATTCTTTGTCGTGCGATTACTTATAGCACCCTCCCCTGACAGAAGACCGGACCCAAAGAATTTTTTGTGGCGTTTTTTCTCTTTTTTCTCTTCCCCCTTCACCTTCCCGCTGTACAGCTCCTGTGCCTGGAGCAGAGGGACCGTTCACAGGAAGATCATACGAGGGGCTTTTTAGACCTGGCATGCCTTTCACACTACCCTGACCGCTCGCTCTATGGTCTAAGGCATGCCTACCAGTGAATGGTTCCACGAGACAACTTTGCTACATTGGTGGAGTGGGTCATGGTAAATAACGATTCGCCTTTCACCATCTGCCCTGTGGAGCCCACCAGGCTCACTCCACCAGATCCAAAGCCCAGTGAGCCTTCATCTCGCCAGACAAATCTACAGCCAGATTCCACCGCAGACACAAAGCCTGAGCCCAATGGCACGTCTGACCAGGTGCTTGAGTTGGCAACAACGCCCTTCCCTAAGGGGGTGCGTGTGGAGTTTGAGGGCATGGAGGGAAGCCCTGCCCACACCCCTGCCACTATGGATGAGTTGTGCCTGGCCTATGAAAATCTTTTAGAGGAATTTGAGCTCCCGTTTTCTCTGGTCCCACCCAGCTTCAAGTCTCCTGCATCTCCTGTGTTTCCAAAGTTCCCTCCCAGCCTCCCTCTCCCACCTCCTCTACTGAAGCCAGCCAAGCCACTGCTGGTTTCTGTCCGTCCCTCAGCTCATTCTCAGCCTGTTTCGTCTGGTGGTGTGGATCCATCTCGGCCTTCCAGTCCCCAGCTCCATCTTGGCGTAAGAACTCCCTGTCTCTGCCTCCAACCACTGAGCCCCGGACTCCACCTCGGCCCTCCGACCCATCAGTTCCGCCCTGGCTTCATGCTCCCTCGTCTCCACCAAGGCCCATCATCCCACCAGCTCCACCGGGCTCCCTTGTCCAAAGTTCCTGCCCAGCCTCCCTCTCCCACCTCCTCTACTGAAGCCAGCCAAGCCACTGCTGGTTTCTGTCCGTCCCTCAGCTCATCCTCAGCCTGTTTCATCTGGTGGTGTGGATCCATCTCGCCTTCCAGTCCCCAGCTCCATCTTGGCGTAAGAACCCCCTGTCTCTGCCTCCAACCACTGAGCCCCGGACTCCACCTCAGCACCTCCGACCCATCAGTTCCGCCCTGGCTTCATGCTCCCTCGTCTCCACCAAGGCCCATCATCCCACCAGCTCCACCAGGCGCCCTTGTCCCTCCGTCTCCGCCTTGGTCAGGCATCACTTTGGTTCTGGTACAGAATTCCTGGCTGCCAGCTGCGCCTCTGCCTTCCATCCCTTCGGCTCCACGGGGCTCTGCCTTCCCTCAGGCTCCGCCATTGTCTTCAGTCGCTCCGGCTCCACCGCAGACTTCTGGGTCCCTATCTCCGTCTCACTCCCATGAGCCGTCAACTCCACCTTGGCCATTTGGAACTGTGGTGTCACCCTGGCTCCTTGTCTCCTTGGCTCTGTCTGGGTCTCCGCCATTGCAGGAACTCACACCCCCATGGACTGTTTGGCCTGTCTCTGTTTGTTTACACCCCTCTCCAGCTCCATGTCCTCCACCAGAGCCTCAATTGGTTTAATTCAGCCATATAACCAGAAACTGATTCAGAAGACCAAATTATACAGGGTCGTCTGCAAGTTAATGTATTTGAATGGTAATGCATTTTATGTATCGCTCTCTACAATGCAACGAACATATAACGGTAACTGATATGGTTAGCCTAAGGCTTGACTATGTTATCAAACAGCTAATAATGTGTTGCTGATGTTACACAAACCATGTTCTTGTTTGCCATCTCATAGTCAGACAGCTGCCATCTAAAAATCAGCATTCTTAGAAACGCTTTGAACATCATAATAAAGTTAGTGAAGAAAAGCCCCGCGCTGCATGTTGTTGGGTTTGGTTACATGTTTGTGGTGAGAGGAAGCAGGAGCGGTTTTTGAGACTGTCATTGGTACACTGCAGTTTTAAGGCAAAAATACTCAGCAATGGTGTCGACTAATGAATTAAAAACACCACATAGACATATACAAACAACATTTAAAACTTGATTTTCACCACAGAAGTCTTTAAAAAAAATATTTTCTCTTTGAAAAGCTGAATTTTCAAAATCATTACTCCAGTCTTTAGTGTCACATGATCCTTCAGCAATTATTGTAGTATGCTGATTTGGTACTCAAGAAACATTTATTATTATCAGTGTTGAAAACAGTTTTGCTGCTTAATATTTTTGTTGTGGCAACCATGATTTTTTTTTCCAGAATTCTTTGATAAACAGGAAGTTCATGGGTGATGGGGGGATAAGATTGTGGTAAATGTAACTTTCAAGCACCAAAACACATCCAAAAAGACCATATGGTGTATGCCAGAGTTCCTCAAATCCGGCTTTAGAGGGCCACTGTCCTGCAGAGTTTAGCTCTGTGCGCTACATTACAAGTTTTCTGAAATTTGATAGCTTTGTGCAAGGAAGGAAGACTATGAAGGAAGTCATGCAAGTCATACTGACATGATTTATATATTGTGTCATATATTGTGTCATATATTGTGTGAATGGTATATGAGAAATAGTGAAATCTCCCACACACACTTTTACACAATTTGAAAACCATGGGTTATGTGATTGTCTATAAAAATAGGAAGGATGAGTTTTGAAAATGACCTCTACTTCATTTGCATAGCTGGGTCAGACACCAGGAGAGGATAATCCCATCTTCCTTCCAACTGATGATCAGTATGACTGGATGCTGGCCAAGATCTGGGTGAGATCTTCAGACTTCCACGTACACCAGACAGTCACACATCTTCTCAGGACACATCTGATATCTGAGGTCTTTGGCATTGCCATGTTCAGACAACTGCCTGCAGTTCATCCTGTGTTTAAGGTAATTTCTTGTTCTTTCTATAGAATTGATTCTATAACATTGGTATGAATGTATATGTATGGTGGAATATACATTCTAAAGGCATCTTCTGCTCTTCCAGTTGCTGTTACCTCACGTCCGTTTTACAATTGCCATTAACACCAAAGCTCGTGAGCAGCTCATCTGTGAGTGTGGACTTTTTGACAAGGTCAGCTTCTCTATTTCTCATCAGTTCACTTCCTCCATAAGCAAACTGTCTAGAATGTTTTCTATATGTCTGCTGCTGACCATTTTGTTTTTTTGTAAATGTAAAGTCTAAATACAAAGGCATGCAATTTTTAATTTTGAGGCAAGTTGCGTATGTTTGGTTTTGCCTTTGGTCGCTAAAGATGACTTTAAATTATGTAAGTATGTCCACTTCCTACAGCATTCAAGTCGTGTTGAAATTCAAATACACAGTTTTGGTGTAGTTTTAATATAATATGGTAATAAAATAACACTGCCTGCATACACCTACAGTGTGTAATTTCTCATTGTTTACAGTGTAGTTTATCACTAACACCAATGTTTTGTGAAGATAGCTATATTGAAGAGGGTTATTTTAACTATAGAGAGTTAAATTATTGCGTAAAAAAATAAGTTAATATTAGGAAACTTACATTTTAGACACAATATTTATGGTTCTAATCAAAGTTGAAGCAGAATTAACTGTTGCACTTTCCATCACAACACACAGTCGTGGTGTTTCGCCCCTGAATGATTTTTTAAAACAAATCGCATGAATGAATGAGTCAATGACACTCATAAAGATGGTTACTTTTTTCATTCCTGAATCAATCAGTACTGATGAACAAATCGGCTGAATCAAAGATTCAATGACTCATTCATAAAGACGGGCTGCATCTGAATATGCCTACGCTATGTGGTAGGCAAAAAACAATATGTGAAGTGACATACATCCCATGAAGCCATGGGAGAGATTTGTAAATTGTAGTGAAGCGATGCAAATCACGCTGGTAGGTCACATGATATTGACAACATGAAGAATGTAATTCGTCCGGATGACATTCATACTACACACATTCATACTATATTGACCATACTTTTTTAATGGTCACAAAGTAATTACTTATTCAAAAGTAGTAGGCCTACAGATATATTACTGTATCTGTGTGTGTGTCTTACAGGCTAATGGGACAGGTGGAGGTGGACACGTAGAACTGGTCCAGAGGTCCATGAAAACCTTCACATACAAGTCCTTGATTTTCCCAGAGGCCATAAAAGAACGAGGCATGGACAGCAAGGAGGAACTGCCCTACTACTTCTACAGAGATGATGGCTGCAGTGTCTGGGAGGCTGTGAAAAGGTATGTTACAGTACATAGCTGATAAAAAGAAGATTGAACATTCAATTGTCAAAAGGAACGAAAACTTGTTTTTTGTTTAGTAATTTGATATGGATTTGGTCTCTTTCTAGTTTTGTGACAGATGTAGTGAACATCTACTATGAGAAAGATGAGACAGTTCAGGAGGATGAAGAGATCCAGGCATTTGTGAAAGATGTTTGCAGCTTTGGAATGCAGGATTTTGACCAATGTGGTAAATATATGCTTAAAACAAATCCCAAAATTGCATCATGCAAAGGGAGTACACTTGAGCATACTGTACCTTTATAAAGAGTACTTATTACAGAAAGAATATACTTAAGTGCAAACTGAATATAATGTTGTCAGACACTTATTTGCAATTTCAATGAAATGAAAATATATTATAGTTTAAATGATATAAAATGCAATTAGCTGAAATTTAGTGTGTTTCAATATGGTTAAAGTGTACCGATAAATACACTGACAAGCATTTATGATAAACTAAAATGTACTTTAATGTCATTTCTATTGAAACTTGCATGCATTGTATTTAAATATATTTGTAATTACATATTTGTAATGACAAAGTTGCAATGTAGTACATTTAAAATATATTAATTTTAAATGTAATATTGATTAACACACTTCAGTTAAATTATCAAGTACTTTTTACATATGCTTTTGTCAACACATCAAATTAAGTGCTTCTTTAAAACACAACAAAAGTGAATTAAAATATATATTTGACTTCATTATGATTTAAAGTAAAACTTATAAACTTATTAGACAGTACACCTTTAAAAAGTGTGCTTAAGTGTGTTAAGTCATGAAAGTGTACATTCTTTAAGTACACTTAAGTAGCCTTTATTTTATTAACATTATATTATCTGCACAAAAAATATATTAAAAACAAATATTTATATTTTAAATTTGAAGCACACGTGAACATTTAAGTACACTTTTTTCCAAGGGTGTTTTTATACCCAGAAATGAAAAAATTGTCATCATTTACTCACCCTGATGTCATTCCAAACCTGTAAGACTTTTGTTCATCTTCGAAACACAAATGAAGATATTTAATGAAATCTGAGAGATTTCTGTCCCTCCAATGACAGCTACGCAACTGACACTTTGATGCTTCAAAAAGTTCATAATGTGATCGTAAAACTAATCCATATGAATTAAGTGGTTTAGTCCAATTTTCTAAAGAGACTTGATCACTTTATATGATGAACAGACTGAATTTAGGCTTTTATTCACATATAAACATTGATCAGCAAACATAAACAGAAGCTCAACCGTACTTGCTTGATACGCGAGAACAAACCTCATTGGTTCTTGTGGAAGCTCAAACGTGCTGCGTAACAGATGAGAATGAACCTTATTGGTTCTCGCACGTGAAGCAAACACGCTTGTAGCTTCCGTTTACTATATCTGATGTGCGTGATTATGAATGTTTATATGTGAATAACGATAATATGAATAACAAAATAATATTAATAGCGATTGCGTCTCTTAAGAAAATTTGGACCAAACTGCTTGATTCAAATGGATTGGTTTACGATCTCTTTATGAACTTTTTAAAGCATCAAAGTGGTAGTTGCATGGACTGTTAATGGAGGGACAGAAAGCTCTCAGATTTCATTAAAATATATTCATTTGTGTTTCGAAAATGAACGAAAGTCTCACTGGATTGAAACGACAGGAGGGTGAAAAAATGATGACAGAATTTTCATTTTGGGGTGAAATAACTCTTTAAATGGCTTTCTTAAGGGTATACTGGTAGCAGAATTTGTATATGACATCAGCAGGGCTACAAGGCCTTTAATTTCAGGCCTGTTTGTATTCGTATGTAAATGTGTCTGACCTCTGAATGAACCAGTGATGACAAGTTGTCATTGTCTGCAGAGTTTCCCAAGAGTTTACAAACCAAAGAGCAGCTAGTGGAGTATCTAACTATCGTCATCTTCACTGCTTCTGCACAACATGCCGCAGTAAACTTTGGCCAGGTGAGCTTCAGCACTATGATGTTTCTGGCATATTTTGTTGTAAAGTAAAATGAACAGCAAAACTAATATCCATGTTCTGACTCTTTACTCCAGTTTGACTGGTGTTCATGGATCCCAAATTCCCCCCCAACCATGCGAAAACCTCCTCCTACAAAGAAGGGTGAGGTGGATTTGAAGTACATAGTGGAGAGTCTGCCTGATCGAGGACGCTCCTGCTGGCATCTGGGAGCTGTGTGGGCCCTCAGTCAGTTTCAAGAAAATGAGGTCTGAAATAAGTGCATATCTGCATGAATACATACAAGCTCAGATGTGCTATATGAACATGACAGATTATGAAAAGTATGATTTTTTTGCAGCTGTTTCTAGGTATGTATCCAGATGAACACTTCATTGAGAAACCTGTGAAAGAGGCCATGGCGAATTTCCGCAAGACACTTGGAGAAGTGACCAAAGTCATCAAGAACAGAAATGAGGGGAAGAAGCTGCCTTACTACTATCTGTCTCCAGACAGAATCCCAAACAGTGTGGCTGTGTGATTCACCAGTCGCGCGGAACCATGCAGACGTGCTATGCTAGTAGTGTTTTATCAGAGTGTTTTATGGGATAAAAACTGAAAAAATAAATCATTTTTTTAAATATAAAGGTTCCTATGTGTAATGTAAGAGAAGTTTCGTAATAATAATTTGTAGCCAGAAATTATTTTATCCTAATGTCAACAATTTGCTGTTTTTTTTTACTGTTTATTTTACCCACATGTCAAACAAATGTTAATGTTATATATATATATATATGCATATTTCAGCAACATTATCATTCTTGATCATCACAGGGGGTCTTGAGTTTTAAACAGCTTGTTTCTTTTATAATTGTGTGAAACATTAATGGTATCTTTTTTTATTTTAAGATTGATTATTTACTTTTAAAGTCATAGATGTCTACTAGTGAATCCTCTATTGGATAAGTCATGATAAACTGAGAGACACATAAGCTTTGATGAGTCTGGAAAAATTGTCTGTGAATAAATGGGCAGTTGTTTTACAGTACAGTTTTGTCATGTTTCCATTGTTTATGGATTAGAGCAAAATTTTATCAGGTCACTAGGATTCATGGTGGTTTCCTTTTTTAGTTTTTCTTAAAAAAATATTTACTTCAGTTCGGTTACTGAGAAGAGAAAAATAAATAATTTGATTTATATTTTCTTTTAATTGTTCCATTAGGATTTGCGAATTTTACATTTTACCTTTAGAGCAGTCTACACAATTTTAGCATTTAGCAATAGCAGGAGGTTAATTGCAGAAATTACTGGTTCCATATTTTATATTTTAAAGACAGAAGTCACCTTGTTTGTATACACACTTGTAAATAAATAGTCTACATAAGTAGGCCTATCATGTCCAATAGCATCAGATCTCAGATTTTTAACAAAGGACCCTAGAGATTCAGGACCCCAGTGATTTAAAACCAAAAAAAGTTCTTTGAGCACTGATGGGAACAAGTGTTTACATCCATCCACAGGACGTAAATGGTCAAACAGCTAACAATCATCTCCAGCAATTTCCAGCAGGGTTTGCATACACAATTATGATTTTATTGATTCAGAATCAACCTTTTCTCTAGAAAATGTGGACATTTTCTGATTTACAAAATGTATCCAAACCGCATCTTTTATGTTTCTTTCTTTCTTTTTTTCAACACATTACATTCAACCATTCATGATAAACCGTAAAAAAATCTGTTTTCCTCTTTAAAACAAACGTTAGATGTTCCTATCAGGAAGTGCTGCTTTGAGATCAGTTTAAATCCGCTCCGTTTATGAAAGACGCTATGGAAAGACGTCATTCACGCGTATCAGAAGCTGTTCTCAGATCAGAGAGACTCTAGCGTCAGTGTCGCGCGCCTCAGTCAGGTGACTAGAATCAGCTGATTTTCTGCAAACGGAACATGGCGGACCTCTCAAAACACTGAGCTGATGATGGAACGAATGACAGCGATAAGCTGCCCTTGACTTCTCTCACTGCTGGATTCGTGAGATTTAGAGGTGAAGAAAAACACTACAGAGGATATTTTACCACAGTACATATATAAGGTAAATCAGTACTTCAAATGAAATGAGCAAAGATTCAGACTATAAGTTGCTAGCACAGCAGCTAGCCCTGTATGACAGCAGGTTAAGCAATCACATATAAATGCATAAAACAGTAAAATAACAGATAATAAAGGATCAAAAGTGCATTCAGGTGTATGTACTTATATTTCTAACCGTTTAAGATTTGAAGAAGAACGACATTATCGCTTCTGCATATGTTGATTTTTCAATGACACATAGTTATAAGGTTTTAACTTTTGAAAGTTTCCTCAGAATTGTAATTTGAGAGACACTTTACTATGTATATCACTTGTTAGATAAAATAAAAAAATCTGGCTTTAAATAAATAAGCATTTATCAGCCACTTGTGAAAAAGTACACTTTAGCATAATTAAAAAAAAGAGAGTACTTATTATGGAAATAATGTATTTGAAAAGAATATACTTACTGTATGTGCGAACTGAATACAATGTTCTCGGACACTTAATTGCATGTAATTTACAATTGAATGAAAATGTGCTATATTTTAAATTTATTTTGAGTGGACCAGTCTTCTTAAGTAACGATTAAGTACATCTTTATTTGTAATTTCATAATTATTTCTGTTGTATTTGAAATATGGTTAAAGTGTACTGCCGAATGTAATGACTAGCATTTATGGTAAACTAATATATACTTTAATGTAATTTTAACTGGAACTTTTTTGTATGTATATAAACATATTGGTAATTACACATTTGAAATGTAGTACATTTAAAATATAATAACTTTAAATGTAATGTCAAATATGCTGCTAATATGTTAGTCAGCACATAGAAGTGTGTGTTAGTTATCAACAAGAACTGTACTTCTTTAAAGCACAACAAAACCGTTATTAAAATATAACCTTTACTTTAAAGTCAACGCTTATTTTTACATTATTACAAAGTGCACTTTTTAAGTCTGTTAAGAAACATAGTCATGAAATTGTACTCTCTTTAAGAACACTTAAAGCTGCTAACTTTTTTTGGTTAAAAATTATCCAAAATCAGCAACAAATTGAGCAAGCACATAACCAGCCAGTGTTCAAAACTATCTCCTTACCTTAGCCCGATTCACAACGGTAAGCTTGTAATAATGTTTTATAATAAAATCAGTACTGGTGGGTTTCCACGGGAAATTCGATCATGTAGCTGTTCGTCTTTGCGTCACGTCTGTAAACAGAAAGAATGAGTCCCAGCTAGTAGCTATATGTGAGGATGCTACTGGTAGCGGATCATTTATAGCCTTTTCTCACAGCAGCTGGAATAAATAAACATAAAAGAATAAATATCATTTTGATGGCGGATTGTAATCCAGAAAGGTCCAAATGACAATCATCAGTAATAAGTGGAGATTCACCCATAGTCAAAAGCTGATAATTCCGCAAACAACTGCAATTGCAGGATACAGAGATCCTCAAACAGAGATGGTGACAAAGAGGCAAAACTTACGGACTGCAGCTTTAATATTATATGATCAATAATACACACTACCGGTCAAAAGTTTGGAATGTTTTTAAAAGAAGTTTCGTCTGCTCACCAAAGCTGCATTTATTTAATTAAAAATACATTAAAAACAGTAATATTGTAAAATATTGCAATTTAAAATAACTTGTTTCTGTTTGAATATATTTTATAAAGTAAATTATTCCTGTGATCAAAGCTGAATTTGCAGCATCATTACTCCAGTCTTCAGTGTCACATGATCCTTCAGAAATCATTCTAATATGCTGATCTGCTGCTCAAGAAACATTTATTGTGTACAACTGTACAAAGTATTTGTGTACAATATTTTTTTTTTCAGGATTCTTTGATGAATAGAAAGTTCAAAAGAACAGCATTTATTTGAAATATAAACTCTTGTAACATTATAAATGTCTTTACTGTCACTTTTGATCGATTTAATGCATCCTTAAAGTATTAATTTCTTTAATTTCTTTTCAAAAAAATAAAAATAAAAATTCTTACTGACCCCAAACTTTTGAACGGTAGTGTATAATGTTACAAAAGCTTTGTATTTCAGATAAACGCAGGGCTTAAAGTTTTCCGGCACCATGCCGGATCTCCGGCGTGCGGCATTTGGCTGCGGAAAAAAATATAGGCTACACACTTGCTATCATGCTTCATTTCATTCATACAGTTTGCACTCATTAATTTATCATATCATACAATGTTTTAAACATTTAAATAGACATCGAAAATGCTGTTCTTTTGAACTTTCTATTCAACAAGGAATCCTGAAACAAAAGTACACAACTGTTTTCAACATTGATAATAATCATAAATGTTTCTTGAGCAGCAGATCAGCATATTAGAATGATTTCTGAAGGATCATGTGACACTGAAGACTGGAGTAATGATGCTGAAAATTCAGCTTTAATCACAGGAATAAATTACTTTATAAAATATATTCAAACAGAAAACAGTTATTTTAAATTGCAATAATATTTCACAATATTACTGTTTTTACTGTATTTTTAATTAAATAAATGCAGCCTTGGTGAGCAGACGAAACTTCTTTTAAAAACATTAAAAATCTTACTGAATGCAAACTTTTGACTGGTAGTGTATGTACAGTTTTTTTTTTAAATATACCTTTAAGATTTATAGTACACTCATTAAGTACACTTCATATTCTAAAGGGGGACTCATGAGTCCTATACAAGTTCTATTAAGATATAATCTTTTGAGTCATAATGTCCATTGCATCAGTAACATATTCAGGTAAAACATGTGGTCTTTTACAGATTAAACAAGCATGTCTAATTTTATGGAGAATGGCCCCAGTAATCATAATGGGGAGGCTGAGCAGGTGTGGGAGAGACCCTGGACAGTGGAAGAGATGCAGAAATCCAGCACAAACTGGTCACTGGCTGCAGATTCAGGGGTATGGAGTGGAATGCATTCATATTTCATATTTATACCATTTGTGCTTGCTGCTATGTTGTACAGATGGTTTGAGTGAATGTTTGTTTGTATCTCTGCAGTTATTTCTTTTCCTGCAAGACTTCTCTCAAAGGATGCTGTCCAAGACACATGAGATTGAGAAGCAGTTGGACGGTCTTATCCGGGACACTAAAGCCACGGACAGCCACCTACATACAGTGTTTAATGACTTCCTCATGCTGTCCAACACACAGTTCATTGAAAATGTATGTACATTTTTTTCCCCATGGTTTTAGCTAAATGAGAATTCACTTTGTATGATGTAAAGCAAAGTAGGTCAGGTTTCACAAACTGAAATATCACACTTGTCTTGAGAGAATATGGGGGAGAGTTTGTCAGCTTATGATATCTGTACATTTCCTGTTCAACGTTCCTCCCTTGAGAAAGTAGCCCAACTGTGAATTCTTCATTCAGCATTTTTTTTTAGCTCATGTCAGTGAGATTGTGATATTTGATAAAGAACAATAAGGGTGTAAGCACAAACAAACCCTGTTTTTATGAACTTTTTTTACTCATTAGAGGGTTTATGATGAAGAGGTGGAAGACGCTGCACCAAAGCCAGAAACCACGGAGAAACAACCTGAACAGGTACTGTTCGAGGATGTTTCTCTGGTTATTTCTGCTGTGAAATCATTGCCATGATTTCATATTATGTATTATTTTGAAAACTTTTCTGACAATGGCTTTAAGCATTCCTACCATTTCATACACATGTAAAGGAGAAGACAAGGGAACAGAAGGAAGCAGAACTTATTCCCAAAGTCCAAGAGGCTGTCAACTATGGCCTGAAGGTCCTGGAATCTGCTTTCGAACAGCTTGACATTAAAGCAGGAAACTCCGACTCTGAGGATGAAGAGGCTCTGGAAAAAGTAGAGCCCATTTTGGAAGCAAAGGTAAAGTGTTTCTTTAGAGCCCTTGAGCACTTATTTGATTATTAGGGGCCAAGCACCGAAGGTGCGTACTAGGCACCTTTCCATTCTTCTTGTTCTGCTCTGGAAGTCTATGGCTGCCCATAGAACCGCTTGGGGGGAAAGTTATGAAATTTGGCACACTGATAGAGGCCAGTCTGAACTGTCACCATAGCAAATTTGGAGTCTCTAATCTCAATCCCTCTAGCGCCACCAACTGTCCAAACTTGCACTTATATTTATGATAATAACCTTTGAACCGTAAGGGCTAGAAACAAAATTCATGAAAACTCAAAATGGCGGGAAAATTTTCTGAAAAACCTACTTTTTCAAACTCCTCCTAGGCCGTTGCTCCGATTTTCACAAAAATTGAACCAGATCATCTTCAGACGATGTCGACAAAAAGTTGTGGAATTCAAGTCGATTTGTCCAACAAACATGCAAATGAATTTTACGTAGCGCTTGCGAAAATAGACATAAGGTTCTATCTTCGCAAAGCTTTATCGTATTCAGACCAATCTTTGTCCATGTCACAAGCATGACCTGAGGTTGCATGCTGCATTTCGGCGCAGCGCCACCTACTGGTTCGGAGATATAAAAAATGGCGAAAAGTTTTGCTTATAACTTCTGAACGATTTGTCCAAAAATCATAAAATTGGTTTCGTTAGATTTGGGGCGACATGCCAAGTCGAATGATATCCAATGTTGCTGCAAGAGGGAGGGGAAGTTATTTTGATTAAAGATTACGTGGGGACATGAATAAAAAAAAATATGATACTGCATTATTTATTATAAATGATTTATTTCATAATAAATAATGCAGTATTCCGTAAAAAAAATAAGAATTGTCAATTTTAATTTTATGGTGATTTAAAGGTTTTGAGCCTAAATGTATTTTATTGGTAGGATCTGTATGTGGACAGGCCTTTGCCATACTTGATTGGTTCCCAAGCCTTTATGGATCAGGAGGATGTTGGCCTGGGAGATCTATCCAGTGATGGTGACATTTCCCATTCATAATCTTTATAGTTTTCTTGTTGTTGTTGTAGGTTGCTTTTAACTTCTCTTTGTTTGCTATGTTTTATAGAAATGTCTGTCGGTAGTGACAGAGACAGCGTCATTGAGAGTGATATTGAAGATGGAGATGAGGTGAGAGAGGATGATATGTAAAGTACACATACATTTACATGAATTGCATCATTAGCATTTAAAGAACATTGGCCAAGATCAAATTTCTTAAGCATATTTTATTTATTGAATAAATATTCTGTTTTCAAAACGTTGTAACCAAATTTATTGACTTGACAACATTATACAAATAAATATATTTATGTGTAATCCTCCATTTGGATTCTTTTCCAAAGCACTCAGATGAATATTCTGACCAGGATGAGGAAGTCAATGGCAGCTTTAAGAAAGTAAGACTTGAAAAATTATTTTCTACTATTCTGATGGTTTATATACAAGTAACAGATTTACACTATATTAGGATGCAATGCATAAAGTAAAGGATATATGTGAAATATTTATTCAGGTGCTTTTACAGCAGTGGTAATTATGTTTTATAGATATGGAAATTTCACATGTAAAACAAAATGAGCTATAAAACAAAAACAACCTACTATTGTCAGATTTACTTAAGCTTTTAAAAAGGCTTTTAAGTATCTAATCATTATTATCTTATAAAGATTTAACATTTATATTTAGATTATGCTTCTTTTTTAATGCTTATAAATTTAAATAGGCCCATCTATTAAATTAGAAATGTAGCTATAAAAAAATTAGACATTTGATAACTGCACTATTTTCAAAGCCTTATTTAGGTAAATCAGACAAAACTGGGCTTTTTTCATAAAAAACTTTATTTTACATCTATAAAATGCTGTACTTCTTTAATTCATCCCATAGAAACCATCCATTGCTAGTTATGATGATGCTGATGAAGAGAATGAAGATGAAGATTCTGACATATTTGGAGGGTCTGATAAGGATGAAGATGAACTCAGAAAGGTTAGCTTTCATTTTCTGAGCACCTCAGACATACTTAGCAAATAAGTATTAAGAGAGTATAAAAATGTGCAAACTAAAACTTTAATTTCCTGTGTACCATGTCTTTCAGGACACTAGTCTACCATCCTTTGCTGATGAACTAGCAGCCAGAATCAAGGGAGAGACTCCAAACAAGCCAGAAGCAGATCGCACATGTATGATCATTAAGAACATGTAGATTTGACTGTTTTATTATTTACCACATTTCCATCTTTCCATTCCGCTTGTTTTCTTTCTGAAGTTTATTTGTGTGCATGTACTTGTCTGTTCTCAAGCATTATCATCAGGCCCATCTATCACCCAGAAGAAGAGTAAAACAAAGAAAGAGCCAAAACCTCAGGGTACGAGCGACTTCATAACACATTTATCAGATCATTCTGTTATCTTTTGCACTCTGTAGACTACCGTTTAAAAGTCTGGGGTCGGTAGCTTATTTCTTATGCTTACCAAGGCTGATTTATTTGATTAAAAATACAGTAAAAGCAGTAATATTGTGAAATATTTTTACAGCTGCTTAGAAGTATTCATTACTTTAAAAAAAACGTAATGACCCCAAATGTTTGTACGGTAGTGTACAATAAATGAATCATCAGATTATATATTTATTGTTTTATTCAAAACACTGTTACTTATTTTTTGGAAGTTTCCAAACCATAGTTTCTTTGAAAAACTGTAGGATATAGCTAGTAAAATAATGCCATATATTTTATGTATATGAAATTACAGTGGAAGATGATCAGGACGAGATGTTCAAACCACCAAAAATGGAAGATGAGGAATATTCTCCATTTGGTGGGAAGGGTGGTCTCTTTAGTGGTGGCAAAGGCCTGTTTGATGATGATGATGAGGTTGGTTAGACCAAAATTAATGTAGTAATCATACAATATCATACAAATACAACTAGAAGACATGGTTGTAATCTTTTGTAAGTAATTTCATATGCTTTGTTCCTTAGGGAGATCTGTTTTCTGATGCACCCAAAAACGAGCCAGTGGAAAAGGAAAAGACTGTAACCCAGGCAACAGGTGAGATTTACTAATTGTCACTCTTTTGGACTCTTATGCTGTCTTTTATTCAAAGTCAAATGTAGGATAGTCCTACTTGATCTCTCAGACTTATGATCATATAGTGTTTTTTGTCTGAAGAATCAGAAT
Source organism: Hypophthalmichthys nobilis (assembly GCA_037950665.1). Classification (NCBI taxonomy): domain Eukaryota; kingdom Metazoa; phylum Chordata; class Actinopteri; order Cypriniformes; family Xenocyprididae; genus Hypophthalmichthys; species Hypophthalmichthys nobilis. The sequence continues at coordinate 27,722,471 of CM075477.1, read as the reverse complement.
AGCAGTACCAGCAGTTGTGTTTTGAAGTTGGCATGGAATGAAAATCATCCTATCTGTTTTCAAAATGCCTGTTATTGTGAACGATTCGTCCACACGTTTTTTTATTTCTTAAACTTTTTTGACCTTGTAATTTTCAACTAAAATATCATAACTTGATTTTTCTGTGAAATGACTGTCCTTTCTGGTGACTTTTTTTGGTATAATGATCTGTTGTTCCTGCTACCCGATTTCCTGCTTTCACAATTTTTTTATTATTAAATTAAATAATAAAAAATGTGAATTAATTTCTATTTATTAATATATTTTGTAAATAGCCATTTAATAAGCTTTGTGTCAGATTTTTTTTTTTTTTTTTACGGTAATGACTGGCTGAATGTACGTTATCTTTTACTCACAGACACCTTCTGAAACTCACTGTGTGTGAACAACTAATTTACATAATAGTAATCTTATTTTTTTCATTTGCTTTTGCAGCGCCCCTTAAAACTAAGAAAATACCTACTGGTGCTATCTCCATCTTTCCTGGTAAGCATTAACTGCATTCAGTTTGCATACTCGCACATTGTTTTGCATAAAAGGTTTGCTGTAGTTACCAATGAGTAAGATATTTTCATTCCTCTCTGACCCACAGAAAACAAACTTTTTGGCTCACCAAGTGATTCAGAGTCGCTAGAGAGTAAACACAGTAAGAGTCCAGTGAAGCCCAAAGGGCAGGCAGCTCCAAAACGTGTCTCAGTTGGGGGTGGGCTTTTTGTTGATGATGATGACGATGATGATGACTTCTTCAGCGGAAAGACGCATAACAAATCCACTCCTGGTAAATCTCTCACATTTTCTCTGCAGCATGAAAAATGACTGTTGTTTTGGGGAATCTTAAATGCATATCTTTGTGATCAGGACAAGAGAAGCAAATGCCAAAGAAAATAGTAGACCTGTTTGGGGAAGCTAATGAGGAGGAGGATGATGATGAAGATGGAACTATGTACAGTGGGAAAGCCAGTGCAGCTTCTCCACAGCAGGACAAAAGAACCGACGGGGAGGAGGAGACCCGTCCTCCAGAGAAAAAGGTCTGCTTGTCAATCATCATTATTTACTGTAACATTGTTACTGCTTCTATACTGATTGTGCTTGCTTGCAGCCTCCTGCTGGAGCCATTTCAATGTTTGGGCCTGGGACAAAAAATATACTGGAGGGTCTGAAGAAACGCAGACCTTCCACCAGTGAAGAGTCCGCCAAATCTGAAGAGGTAGAAAACTCTTTCTCTCTTAGGGACCATTCACACAGAACATGTTTTTCTATTAAAATGCGCTACTTTTCCATCGTTTTTCTATGTAAACATGCACTAGATGGACGTGCATGACCGTTACGCTCGTGTCTCACATCTTTTGCAGCGCCTCGCACATGAGCGCCGCGTTTTTAAGACGCCGTGTCAAGTTAAAAGAATTTCAACTTTTACACGCAGCACCGCTCATCATTGTCAGTTCTAAAACAAGTGTGTGTATATCTCGGATGCGGGACAAGCGTTGCAAGCTTCTGTTTACAGTAGCAAGTTAGCATGGCAGCTGTTTTATTTGACGGCAACATGGCGGAGGATGCCATAGCCAGTGCGATTTTTTTTTTTTTTTTTTCCATGTCAAAAATAGTATCTATCTATTCTGCTATTTGCTTATGTCTATTATTTCCGTTATTGCATCACGTCTCAAAAGCGCGTCTCGAGGCCCTCACGTTCTGTGCTTTTTTTTAATAACCATTCCTGAGCGCTGCGTCTCGCGTTTTTAGATGCAAAGACACGTTCTGTGTGAACGAGCCCTTAGGGTGTGTTCACACTTGTAGTTCGGTTCTCTTAGTTCTGTTGGTCCGGACCAAAAAAGAAATTGATACATTTAGTCCTGGTTTGGACTAAACAAACAAAAAAAAGTATATTTTGCGACAGAACTTACCGAGCATCCAAAAAGCGTTTCCAAACTTGCCAAGTGTGAACACACCCTTAGGCCGTGTGTCCACCAAAGCGTTTTTTCCAGCCGCTAGTGTACTTTTCCAGTGGTTTTCAATGGGAGCACCGTGTTTTTTAAACACCAGGAGTGTAACGAGGCACAGAGTGTCTATTTCACTCTCAAGCACTGAGTGCTCTGCATTTTTTACCGGTTGCCTGGATTTGAAGAATGTTCAACTCATCACTGTCACTTTTTAGTCAGCCGTCCAATCAGAGTGGAGGAGGGGTGGGACAAATACAACACTGACCAACTGTTACAACATTCTTGCTGTACAACAACATCAACAAGCAGAGAACAGAACAAAATGGATGAGAAATTAATATTGCTGGTCTCCAAACATACATAAGTACTCTACATTGTGTCGACATTTTTTGTCAAATTATCTGCGAAATCAGCTACGAGTGATATTCCGTATCATAGCAACAAAGCGGCTCAACTTGAAAAAACGTTGCGCTTCCGAAGCGCTCTCAAGCGCTCACGGCTAGGCATTTTCAGTAGAGCACCTAGCTTTTTCAGCTGGCTAAAAACGCTTTGGATGACACATGACCTTACTCTCTTAATAGTGTCTGCTGTGTTAAAGGTTAATTGTTTTCAAATTCAACAATCATTGTTTTTCTTTCAGAGTGGACCTCCACCTGAAGCAGTCAAATCTTCACCTGCTCTGGGAGCATCAGAGAAAGCACATAGCAAGAGTCTGTTCTCAGATGATGAAGACTCACAAGTACATCACTTTTCTATTGTCATTATACATAGAGCCTATTCTCAGTTTTCTGATGAATTACAATTAGTGCTGGATCATTAATTTTTTTTGCAATGATTTTGCTGGTGATATAAAATTAAGCAACAATGTGAATATTGCAGTGATTACTTAGTATTTTACATGAGTAATTTTAATACTTCATTACTATATTATAGTATATTAGTAAATCTTCTAAAGGCTCTTTTCTTGAAATCAAAGGACAAACTGGTGTGACATCATTTTGAACAAATTCAGTCTAAAACAAAGTTTGTTTCTGGAATTTAAGGGCCTGTTTATACCAGTCCCTTCAAGCTTTTTCTCTGATTGGATAGCTATCTTATTGCGAACAGACCAGGTGTAAATGCCCTTCGAAACGCTTTCAAGGTGGATGTAAATACAACCTCTCAAACTACTTCATGAAGTAGCTTGAGACTCATTCTAAATGAAACTGGACAAGTGTTAATGCATCTGTTTGCAGAACCACATTTAACCCCGAAAATGGTTAAGAGCATCTTTATTGACTACAAGCTGCATAAGACAGTGCTACTGCAACATGCTTCACCACAGATAAGGCCCACCACAGATGAGTAGCTGATTATCGATTCAGCAAGCCAAAACTGCCGCAAAGGAAACTGAAATTTTGCCATTGCATTCTGATGCTCAACACTCAATTATATTCATTAAAAGTAGTGAGACTAAATTAACTTTCTATCATATTGCTTTGATCTTGAGATTAGCTGATGATAAAATGCAGCTCATTAATTTTGCTTTTTTGATGTTGATTTTCGTTGATGTGTTAAATTTGCATATAGTGCGGGAATTGAAGATCAAATTTATATTTGTTTTGTGGAGACCCATTTATGTGGCCAAGTTAAATGTGACCAGTTAAAATCAGTGTTTATTTAAAGGTGCAAACGCTGTTAAAAGTGGATCGGACTGAGCACCAAAACACACTTCTAGTCAATCAGCAATAAGGGGTGTGTCCACTTATGATGGGAAATTTGCCTGTGTTGCATAGCATGTTCATGAATTTGGGGGCGGAGCTATCAAGATAGGGCTGTGATCCTTTTAGGTAGGGGCGTGTTTGTTTTGGCGATTTCAGATATCAACAGTGTTTCTCAGAAATGGCTTACTGTACCTTTAAGTGAATCAATTCCCTGATGTGTTTACTAAAAATTATTAGTTATGAAATTGATAACTGATGTTTTAGGGTAATAATGTGAGATAAATATCGAGATTGCCCTTTCAAAATATCTGTTTAAGTTATATCACCCAACCTTAATTACAAACTGACTCCTGATACTTGTCACTGATGTATTTGCTGTTCTTGTTCTTGTTTATTTTTAAAGATATTTCCAAGTGAGACTACAAGTAAATCAAAGCCTACCACTCAGAACAAACCCAGTAAAGCTCCGCTCTCAATATTTGATGATGAAGAAGAGGAGGTGATGTTAAGCAAGCTTAAAGAGATAGATTGTGGGGAAATCTGGATATATTTGATTTCATTCAGTGGTTTTCAACAAGTCTGTTTTGATCTTTTAGGACCTTTTTTCATCGACACCAAAGTCCAAGTCAGTTCAGGTCAAAAAAACATCTCTGCCATCCAAGAAACCTGTAGCCAGTTCACTCTTCAGCGACGACGAGGTATTTTTGCGTTTCAACACCAGTAAAACAATCACAAAACATTCAGTACTTATTGTAAAAATACAGTAAAAACAACATGAACATGTTGAAAACACCATTACAAAACATTCATACAAAGTTGTCTTTGTATTTTGATGTCAATTTAATTTGTTCATTGTTTTAATCATGTCAGTTTTTCATTTGATAATGCATGCTGATATCACATGACATGGCACAATATTTGCTTTATTTTCCAATTATTTGAATGTCAAAATATTTGCAAAATTTGTCTGTATCAGGATCAGTGGATGAGCTCTAAACCCAGCAAAGAAAGCCCAGAAGTGAAGCCCAGTGGAATGAAGTCGAGCGTTAGCGCCCCCTCCAGGCTTCCCAGTGTCAAAGCACCACAGAAAGATGCCCTTTTTGATAATAATGAGGATGATGATCTGTTTGCAGCCACAAATGAGTCAAGGTTTGTGTGTCATCAGTGAACGTACTGAAGTATTGAGAGAAACACTAAATCGTTATGCTGTAAAGGGTTTTTTTTTTTGTTTTTTGTTTTTTCCTTGCAGTAAGAAGTCATCTCAGAGAGTGTCTCTCCTGTTTGAGGATGAAGATGATGACGAGGACAAAGAACCTCTTTTTGGCTTCAAAACACCTGCAAATAAAACTCCTTCTGAACCGAAGGTAAGTGTGGCTTAAGTGTTCAAATACTTTTTGGCTACCATTCATGCTTCAAAGAAGTCTCTCACTTTCACCAAGGCTGCATTTATTTGATATATTGTGAAATATTATTACAATTTAAAATAAGCATTTTCTGTTTTAATATATATTTTAAAAGGTAATTTATACCTGTGTGAGCAAGGTGGAATTTTCAGCATAATTTCTTCAGTCTTCTGTGTCACTTGATCCTTCAGAAATCATTCTAATATGTTGTTTTGCTACTCCAAAAACATTAATGTTAACTAAAGTAGTTAACTAATGTTAACTAATGAAACCTTATTGTAAAGTCATACCTGCAAACTAGTCGCTTTTTGGCGAAATTCGCTGTTTTGAATCAAAATATGTAATTTATGTGAATCGTGTAGATCCGAATACTTTCCCATAGACTGGAGTGAGACCATAGACGTCAGACAGATTGCTGTAGCACTTCAGTTTAAGCTAAGCCTGAGCGCACATGAACCGACCATCTTTTCCTTTTTACATGAAATAATGAACATCCAAAGATATGTTGAAAGTAATCCATATCATGTCACATGTAATTAATCAATCAGTGTTTCAACCGCAGTAAGGCATCAATAAAACAACTTATAAAAATGTCACAATTACCATAACATTTACTTTAGTCATTCAATATCCAAAAACTCATTAGTCCGCTACAAAAGAGGAGCATTTTGCGAAATATATGCACTATAGGCTATTGCATATTCATTGTATTTGTACTTAACATTTGCTTCAATAGCCTATTGAATGTATAAATCCGTTTTATGACAGCCACCATGTAGTTCCCTATATAGTTTACAGCATTAGTTGAGAGATAGCAAATTTCCTCAAAGAAATAAATATGTACTGTACCTGATAGGCCCCAAATTAATCAATAGGCTATTGAATCGAAGGTAATCAAATCGAAATCAAATCACAAGCTTCTGAATCAAAATCGAATCCAATCCAATTGTCAAATTTGTGTCAATGCCCAGCTCTAGTGTCAATAAAATAATTAAAAGCATTTCTTTCAAAATAAAAAAATATTTTTGCCTTGTCTTTTGTAAGTAACTCAGAATAACTCTGTGTTCCAGGCTTCTGGTGTTCCCTCTCTGTTTGAATCTACGGAGGAGGAAAATGTGCCCAATGTAGCAAAAGATAAGATAGCAGAGGAGAAGTCGTCTGTGGAGAAGAAGCCTGTGGAATCGATTCTGTCCTCTGACGACAGCACTGAGATTAAGAAGAAGCCGGTTGGAGCAGTTAGCCTTTTTGGTGGGATTGATATATTAGGAGAAAAGCAAGACACAAGTAAAGTGAGTAAAATGTTTGCAAAATAATTAAGTTATTTTTATGTAAATATATTATATAAAATTAACAAAATAAAAATGTATAGCATAAAATAATAAATATGTACACCAAGATATATGCTCAGAAAAAAGGGTTATAGAACTGAAGATTGTCTCTTCCACAGAAACAGACAAAGAATCAAGAGGAGATTGCTGATAGTGACGAGCTACAAAAGGAGGGCCCACCGCCCATGGAGATTAAGGGGACCAAGGCCAAGAAAACTGCACTGAGCCTTTTTGATGATGATGATGATGATGATGACGATGAAGATGTGAACACTGATGAAATACTTCCTGTCCCTAAAACATCCAAATCAGCAGAAAAGAATGCACTAAAGGTTAGCAGTTTTAGATTCAGTGCTGTGAGGTGTGAATTTGAATGGAACTTTAAGTAGGTTATTTAATGTTATTGATTGATTTTGCTTATGATCTCAGGATCATGGGCCCCTCATGAAGAGCACAGGTGTGTTCCAAGATGAGGAACTCCTTTTCAGTCACACGCAACAGAGAGACAACGATCCTGATGTAGACCTCTTTGCCACATCTCCTAAACCAGCTGTAAGCTTTTAGACTTTCCATAGACTTTGCCACTTTATGGTGAGACAGTGATTTCTTACTGATGGAGGTGTTTTCATTTTACAGGTGTCGTCTCAGAGCTCTGTAAAAACGGTTGCCCCCACACTGTTTGGGGATGACGATGACGATGACCTCTTCGGTTCAGCAAAGCCTAAAGCTCCTCCGGTACTGTTTGTTCCCCAATTTGTATATTTAACTTTCTGGTGCTCTTCGCGTGGCGATCAAAAATGACCAAAATTGAAATTGAAATTAAAATTTAAATTAGTACATTCATTTAATTTCATTTAAATTTGTTTTAGTTCGATAATGTTTTTATTTAATTTTTTGTATTTTTAGGGGATTTTATGGTGCTAAATTATATTTATGCAGTAGTTATAATCCATTTATTAACCACTTTTTGAGCATGAAAATTAAATTTCCAACTTAAAGCATCTTTGGAGCACAGACTTAAGTTTGGTCTCTTTTTAAAGAAGACACTTGTCAGATTATTGCTGAAGTGAAAAAAGTAATAAAGTTATAGAAGTTTATTATTGTTATTGAAAAATGCACAAAAAACTTTTTCAAATTTTAATATGAAATCAATATTTTCTAAAATATGTTTTACTTTAAAACTGTGAAAAAATCAAAGCCATAAATCTAAACAAGTTGCGTTCCAATTTGAGGTTGATATCGCAAAAAAAATGCATTTTTTGGGCGCGGTATACCAAATGTTTCCATTAGATTAAATTATTTTCCCATTTATTTCCAATGCGGTCATTTTTTATGAGTATGACTTTTTTTTTTTTTTTTTTTTTTTCAGGACCATTTAAGCTTTTTGAATCATGTCTATGATTCTTTGTGTGTATGTGTGTGTATTTTGTTTCCTACCATTCCAATGAAATAAAAAATTCTAAAAAAACAAAACAAACATTTTCACAGCACCAGAGGGTTAATAAGTTTTTTTTTTATGTAAACGGTAATACTTCATAAATGTTTCTACAATATTATCCACATGCAGAAAGTACCAGAGAAGCCCAGCAAGCCTAAAACGAATGAAATGGACAAATCAACACTGACATCAAGCAAGGTATGCAGAGAAATAAATCTGCTTTGTTGCTTTTTGATTTTTATCTTTATTCAGCAACAGAATATTTATGCAAAAACCATTCGCATGTGTTAATATGTAGCGAATAAAATGAATTTCTTTTTTTGTATTTACATTTTTGTATTAATGATTTATATATAATTATATTTAGAATTAATTATGTCTGAAGTAATAGAATACTTTGTATTTTATACATTTACAACATATAAAACATATTTTTTGGGACATCTCCAGAACCTATAAAAGTGATTTTTGGTTATTATTGGTTGACTTAAATGTAATTGATATTATTTAATTGCACAGGAGCCTACAAGCCCTCTAAAATCTAAAAAAACTTCCTCAAGGATTGGAGAACTTCAAGTAACGTTTTTAAAAATAAAATCTCTATACTTTTTATGCTCCATTACTCTCATTGTTTAAACAGTGTTTTCTGTATTTCTATATTCTGTTTGTGTTACTTGACATCCTGGCATGATCTTTCTTAGAAGTCTAAGAAAAGCAAAAATCTTGCTTTTCATTGGGCTGTTGTACGACACCCTCTATCTGTTTAATCTGTATAATTCTGCACACAATATATTCCTGCCTGTTAACATTTTCACTTATTCTGGTATACCAGAACATTTGTAGCTTTGCCATAACATTGTTACGCTTTATGCAAATGCAGTACATCATTAATGCACCAACAGGAAAACTCTAGATGCAGCACTCTGCATCTGTCAATGTGCTATTTACAGTATTTGCAAGGCAGCAGTGTATTGATACTTTCCTTGTTACCAACATTGATGACATTGTCATAACATTTGCATACTGATACTACTTTCTTTTTTGCATCAGTTAAAAAATTTAAGCCATCTTGATTTATTTATGTAGACCTAAAATGTGGATTTTACTTTTCTGTTGCTGCCTTGCAAGCACTGCTATGTGCTTCAGGAAATGCAAATTTAGTGTTCTTCTAAAATAGTACAGACCAGTTCCTCTGATCTTGGCATGTGAGCAAAGGGCACTGTGCATATTGATTAGTTTTAGCACAGATTTAAAAAAACATGTCTTGTTTCTCTCAGGCTGGGTTAGCTGTCAACCCTGCCAGCCTTCTGCCAGGCGCAGTGCCACGGATTCCAGGAGCTGTCAGCGTAATCCCTGGCATGACACCCACTTCCCTCTCTGCAGCTACCAGGCCGCTGCCAGCTACCGATACTATCCCTGATAAACAGGCCTTCAGTGAGGGATGTGTAAGCTTTGATTCGCCCGCTCAGGTCAGCACGCTACAGAATGCTAACAAGGTGGGTCAGACTGCAGTATGTATGTTTTACAGTTTGAAAAATTGGTTGTGTGAAGGGCTGCATGATTAGAGTTGGCTCGATACCACAGTTTTGGCTTCAGTACAATACCAGAATGTAATACCTCGGTGACAAATAATGATACATCGCTAGTTTTCATTGGCCACATTCCCACAGTTTTTGACCAATTTAAATGACTAAAAAGAAAAAAAGATTTTTATTGTGATTTATTTATTGTTTATTGTTTTTAAAAATAAAAATATTAAAATAACACCATATGTACTGTTAAAAAAAAAATAATAATAATTTGTATTAATTATTTATATTATAGTTATATATTTATTGATTATTTATAAATTACAATACTAATATTTATGTCTTAAAATATGTAATTTTTAAAAAGTAAGCCATTGAGATTTTATTTTGACGGGTTGCCAGCAAATGAAAATATGTGCTGCCGGTTTCAGAGTGAAGCTCAGGAACTATGTGTTCATTTACACAAATGCAATTGTTGGAGCAGTTGTGGCCTAATGGTTAGAGAGTCAGACTTGTAACCTGAAGGTCCTGGGTTCAAGTCTCAGTGCCAACAGGAAATGTAGGGGGGGAGTGAATGAACAGCGCTCTCTTCCATTCTCATTACCCAAAAGTAAGGTGCAAGACACCTAACCCCCAATCACTCCCTGGGTGCCTCAGCAAAAGGGTGTGTTCTCAGTGTGTGTGTGACATGATACTTAGCCACACGTCACTTTCACTTTCAGCTCATGATATCAGGTGTGTAAATTCCACAGTTCACTCTGAAATAGAGTTGTCAAAACTACCGATATTTAGATATGTATCGATACTAAAATATCTGAAATGGTTTCAACACTCCTTTTCTGCAATATCGATACACCAATACCAGCTGCGCGTTCTTACTCTCTTCTTTCTGACGGGCGAATTAACACACACCCGCCTTCTGTCACTCACTCGTCTCATTCGCTCCGGTTGAATAGTGGTGCTTGTTTTGCACTTAATTTGATTCCCGCAGGTTTCGCTCACACCAAAAGATGATCCAAGTGCTGCTCTCATAAAGCCACCTCAAAAAGCTTTCGAGTTCCAAATTGACTTATTTTTCGTGGCTCATTGCGCTTAAACGTTCAAATACTTACAAAATTACGCCAAAATGCCCGTCTTGCCGAGTATTCAGGTAAATACGATTCAAATAAAGCCTCCCGGTTTTGTGTAAGCTTGATTACCCAAATTATTGAAAAAATATAAGATATTAACAAATTATCTGTATGGTGCTATATATGGCAGATTTCCCTGTGGTATCGAAAATGGTATTGAATATCAATATTTTTCAAGGTATCGTATCGAAGTTGGAAATTCCAGTATTGTGACAAACACTACTCTGAAACCAATTGCACTAAGCCATATCAATTTTATTTCAATTTGTGCAGCCCTAGTTTTGTGCCATTGTGATGAAAACTACTGTTGTTGGTAGAGGATCCATCAGTGGCCTTTTTTCTCCTGCAGGGTCGGGCTAAAGGTGCAGTGCGACGGCGGCCGCAAACAAGGGCAGCAAGACATTTTGCAGCACAGCAATCAGAGGAAGATGTTGGGGAGAGCACCTCTTCACAAGCTAATGAACCAGTTATGGCTGCTTCACTCCCTGCCTTTAACCCCGTTTCGGTGCGACCCTCAGCACTCACTATACCCGTCAGCACCCCCGCTGCAGCCAAGAGCCCAGATGAAGCAGTCAGGCCAAAGAGATTTCTCGATTCTGCAGATGATCTGTTTGATTCAGATGATCTCTTTGCCACAAAGCCTGTTCCCTCTTCTAAACACAAAGCAAAGACCCCTGAAGAGAGCCAAAAGAAAGCCTCTAAGACAGAGGCCGTCATAACCTCAAAGAAAGACCAGGCCTCGTCTATTTTTGACAGCCATGATGATGATCTTTTTGCCACAGTGAAACCGAAGCCTGTCCAGAAAGCCAAACACATGTCCTTCCTAGATGATGACGATGATGATATTTTTGGAGCAGGAAAGGGTAAAAGTACAGATAGTAAAAACTCCAAAACAGAGGCCAGTCCTGCAAAACCAGACGTTTTCCAGGTAAATATCATTCAGTTTGGTATTACAAATCAATTGTGGTGGTAGGGAGTGGAATGACTGATTTTTACATCTTTATTGACCTTAAATGTTTACAGGATGAAGTGAAAGAACCCCCAAAGGGCCAGAAGAAGCCTAAGGAAGTGTCTTTGGATGCAAGTTTGTTTGATGATGATGTTGATATTTTTGCTGACTTGACTGGCACCACAAAGCCAAAGGAGAAGAAAGCAAAGAAGAAAGTGGAGACGAAATCTATATTCGACGATGACATGGGTTAGTTATCTCTGCAAAACACTCTTCACTGTGATTCTTACCAGGGGCCTCGTGTATAAAACTTTGCATAGATTTTACCCTAAAAGTTTTCAGATTTGTAAAACCGTATATATTCCAGAACCTGAGAATGACCCAGTCAGAGAGCATTTCTCCTCCCCAAAATATTCATATATGGAGCTTACCACACCTCGTTTTACTATGCATAACCTCATCTGCATATCATTTCCATATGCATATTTCCATCCACATGATACTACCATGTTTAACTGTACAAGAAATATGAGATTGTATGAAATGACGGATTGTAAATATTCTTTGTTGTCATATTACATTGCAAAAATGTATTCAGTGTCCTTGTCTTGTTTTAGAATAAAAATATTCAATTATCCATAAAACAAAATACATTTACCAAATTTGTCTACTTTTTGGATAAAGTTGTCATTTATTCTCATTCATTCTGATTGGCAAAATATTTTTAATTGTTTTAAACCAAATGTACGCAGTTTTGCCTATAAATTAAACATATTTTAAACGAACAGATACTTATTTTTGCAGTGTAAATACGATTTTCTGACAGTAGGGCATTTTGCACTGACATTCAAACATTCAAAAAATAAAATGTGCAAATCTTACCATTTCGCTTCCATTAAATATAATTGTATTTTTCATAATGTTGGAAAGACCATGGAAAGGGTTATAGACTACTGTCTGTAATTTAAGTTCATAACTCCATTAATGGGAGTTTAAAATCATTCTGTTTACTAAAGTGAGTGGATGGTGTGCACATATTTATGCCAATATTATTATTATTATTATTATTTTATATAAATCATGTTATGTGTGTGGAAAATTGTTGTACACACATTTCAGTGCCATTTCGTGTGTACACAATTTTCCATGCACATACACTGATGGTCAAAAGTTTGGAATAAATAAGACTTTTTAATGTTTTGAAAGAAGTCTCTTATGTTCACCAAGGCTGCATTTATTTGATGAAAAATACAGTAAAAATACTAACATTGTGAAATAGTATTACTTCTTTCAGAAACATTAAAAAATAGTAATTAATCCAAACTTTTGACTGCCAGTGTATCATTTATACATCAGGCCCCAGGTCATTTTAATTTTATGAACATTAGTTTTGAAGGTTAATATGCTCAACTTTAAACAATAAAGACACAGTTACAAAATGTTTACTGCTCTCATTTCACAGATGACATCTTCTCAACTGGGACTACAAAACCAACGGTAAAGCCATCCTCCAAGTCTAAGAAGAGCCAATCCGCACAGGATCCCATCTCAACTGCGGAAACAGGCCACAATATTTTCGATGATCCCCTGAATGCGTTTGGGGGAAACTGAGTCTCCTTCATAACAGCTATTTGTTTAACTCTGTAGCGAAGTTCATGGCCTAAATGAAGGTAGATGTAATCTAACACTGTTGTTAATATAAACTCTTATAGGTAACTTTTACAACAACAACAACAAAAAAATAGACAGGAAAAAAGAAGATTGTAAGTCTGTTAACCACTAACGCCATCTGTGAAGTGATCTGATTGGTAAATGATGTAGCGGTCATCAATTGGCATTGACATCTGCAACGGTTATTGTGTCTTTTATTAGCACTTTAAACATGAGAATTGTCTGGTAAGGTGTAAAAGATGTGTGGATTAAGACTGGAGACATTCCTCTGATATTGTCAACTGTATGGTTTAATTTTCAAAATGTGGTGCCATTACTCTAAGCCTATGCGCCAACATAAGTGCTTTTGTTGTTGATGTTTTTATAACTTGAGCTTTCTTGTGTTGCATGTGAAATGATTTTTGGAAACTAAAGAAAATATATTTTATGAAACGTACTCTTGAGTGTGAGTGCTGGAATTCAAACACATTTTTAGAGGACAAAACCATTGCTTTTCTTAATTTAAAATCTTCAAAGATCCCAATGTTATACATAGAAAATGGAACCAGATACAGTCACAAAGTGTTGTTTGACGCTGCCAGGGTGACCGGGGTAACATCCGGGAGATGGGAAGAGGAGTCGCGAGCATTGTCCCGCCCACTCTGCGTTACCATTGGACGAGTGACTCTCTTTTTCTGAAACGGCTAATATCATTCGTTCTCATCATTGTCAATCAAGAACATCACAATAGGCTGCCTCCTTTTCAGTTTTTTGTATTCTGTCTTAATGGGGCCTTTGAGCCTTATAACATAGGAACAAAAGCAATTGTTCGTGGCTCGAAAATAAATAAGGAATCGTTTTGGCGTGCAGAAACGGCAAAGGTGGAGGAGGAATTTGTAAGCATCAACGGCATCCGCGAGTAACGTTAGTTCGGCGGGCTGCCTGTGCTGCTTTGCTAAACCAGCTAGCCGCTGAAACAGAATAAAAGCACCTTTTATTGCAAGTTTCTGTCAGATAACACTTCAGAGACTGTGGAGAATCGGGTCGCGTTTACCTTTAGAGGTAACTACATAGGTTTTGGGGTGTGTTTTGGCTGGGACATCCGCCAGTACACTCTCTGATCCAGCTGTCTCTCCCTGCAGATCTCCTGATGCTGTCAAGGTAAGATGACGAATAGATCTACGGAGCGATTATATAGTCAAAGGACCGAGCTAGTCGACTGGACTTTTGAATTTTTCATTTATTAGTGTGTCATCTGTAATAAGATTTCATCTTATTTCATCTTATTAGAAAATAAGTTGGAAAAACATCATTTGTAGCTTTAAAAGCACTTTGTGCTGTTTAGACTAATTGTAAATAAACATTTTCTTAACAACAAAACCATGGTTCAGCAGAAGTTAATAGGCATATTCACAGCACGTTTTATTTGAGCCCTTTTCATTAAGATAGATATAGATAGACATAGGCCTATATATGTGCATATATATATGTGTGTGTGTGTGTGTGTGTATATACTCACCAAAACATTCTTATATTCACCAAGTCACATTCTTTGTATGCTAATAAAGAGATTGTGTTTCTCCACAGCCCAAAGCTCCATGCATGATGTGTTTCTGCTGTGACAGAGGCGGCATCTCAGCCATCACTCCTCCACCTTGGGCAGGGTTCATTATTGTCTCATCCTGAGCCCTGTCCTTTCTTTGCAATAATGACTGACAAGAGAAACCCACCGTTTTTCAATGATGACAATGTAGGTGTGGTGCACTACAAGCTGCCCTTCAGCGAGACCATGGAGCTGTTCATTGAGACTTTGACAGGGACCTGCTTCCAGCTACGCGTCTCTCCGTTTGAACAGGTTGTCTCTGTCAAGGCCAAGATTCAAAGATTGGAGGGTATGTGTTCTCTCTTGACTCATTACACAGCATGATTTTTATATATATATATATATATATATATATATATATATATATATATATATATATATATAATAGTGACATTACACTTAATTGGACACCATGAGTTTTGTCTCATTACTTTAGCATGTTTTCTGTGCTTTATTGTGACATACTATACTGTTTTAAACTGCATTTTTCTCACTTCTAAATAATTAGAACTGTTTTGTGAACTTATTTAATGAGGGATTGTGTGAAATATTTCAGCTTTAAAAAAAATCATTGGTCACACTACATGACTCTTTAAATGAATAAAAAGTAGATAATCTAAAAGTATACACATTCCCTTCTGCATGTACAGACATTTTCTCTTAGTTTGAGGTGTTACTCACATTACAACATTTCCTAATACACTACCGTTCAAAAGTTTGAGGTCAGAAAAAGTATGTAATGTTTTTGAAATAGTTCTCTGATGATCAGCAAGGCTGTATTTATTTGATCAAAAATACTTTTAGTAATAACCTTTTAAAAATATATTTTATAATGTAATTTATTCCTGTGATCAAAGCTGAATTTTCAGCATCATTACTCCGGTCTTCTGTGTCACATGATCCTTCAGAAATCATTCTAATATTCTGATTCAAAACATTTATTATTATTATCAGTGTTTAAAACAGTTGTGCTGCTTAATATTTTGTGAAAACTGATAATTTTTTAAGGATTCTTTCATGAATTAAAAGTGCAGCATTTATTTGAAGCAGCAATCTTTTATAGCATTATAAATGTCTTTACTGTCACTTTTGATCAATTTAATGCATGCTTGCTGAATAAAAGCATTAATTAAAGTATTAATCTAAAAAAAAAATTGTGATTATTGACCCCAAACTTTTGAATGGTAGTGTTGGTTTGACCAGCTATCAAAATAAGGGATGGTCATTTCATAATTATTGTAGGTTTTCTAATTCTGAATGACTACAAAAGTTTTGTTACATTTTATGCATTACAGTATAATCATACAGTTCCATTCATCTGAAACAATCTTTATCCATTATAATCCTCATCTATAGGCCTATGTTAAAGGATTATGTCACTTTCAAATGAAAATTACCCCAAGCTTTACTCACCCTCAAGCCATCCTAGGTGTATATGACTTTCTTGTTTCTGACGAACACAATCGTAGAAATATTAATAAATATCCTGACGTGTCCAAGCTTTATAATGACAGTATGCGTTACCAAATGAGTATGAAGCTGAAGAAAGTGTCTCCATCCACATCCATCCATCATAAACATACTCCATACAGCTCCAGAGGGTTAATAAAGGCCTTCTGAAGTGAAACGATGCGTTTGAGTAAAATAAATAAATAAATAAATAAATCCATATTTAACAAGTTATTAAGTAAGTAAAATATGTAGCTTCCGCCAGACCGCCTTCCTTATTCTTCAAAAAGCTTATGCTTTATGTCCTACACCTTCCCTATTTAACTTATGGAACTGACCCGACGCCAGTTCTGTTTTTTCCGTAATTTGAATACGGAAAGCGGTCTGGCGGAAGCTACATATTTACTTCATAACTTTTTTACTCAAACGCATCACTTCGCTTCAGAAGGCCTTTATTAACCCTCCGGAGCCGCGTGGAGTATGTTTATGATGGATGGATGTGGATGGAGACACTTTCTTCAGCTCATACTTGTTTGGTAATGCATACTGCCATTATAAAGCTCGGATGCATCAGGAATCTGGATATTTATTAATATTTCTCTGATTGTCTTTGTCAGAAAGAAGAAAGGATGGCTTGAGGGTGAGTAAAGCTTGGGCTAATTTTCATTTCAAAGTGAACTAACATTAATCCTTTAAGCTAAAGGGAAAAACTGATGCATTGTAATAAGAAATGCACTTTAATTGGTCTGTGCTGATTGGATAATAATTTAGAACAATTAGACACTAAATATCCATGAGTAGTTTTGAAGACGAGATTCATTCCAAGTAGTCTGATGTTATCATTCTGATTTAGAGCTTTAGAATAAATTAAGTGGTTTAAGAACTGGCACACTCAGTAATTGGCGCTCGTGATCCGCCCATGCAGTTACAGATGAAGCATGGGTCTTACCAGTTTAACACATGAGCAATCAAAAAAGGAGATGAGAATAAATGGATTCTTGCTATCAAAAGCTGCCATTGTTATTATTTAGTGACTAAAATTTCTACTCCTCTAAAGCATCATGTGCATGGTTGAAAACAGCTTTGTTAGAAAATGTTAATATTCTTTGAATGAAGAGCTTATATTTGTTTTGGCGGCACAGCTATACAGTATGTAGTTTCTCTCTCATGACTTGCATGTGACGTGAGCAAACGTTATGACTGGGCGTGCTTCATTTATTTCATTTATATCACCTGGTTGACATGTAAGTGTGAAATCAACGAGACAGGAAAAGCATTAGTTGAAAACCTAGATGGGACATTGCCATTCCAGACGACTGTTCCATATACATCACTGGGTCTTTAAACATGCCGGTCTCAAGTGGAGATATTTTTCCTCCCAGGATCACTTTGATGTGTTAGACAGCACTAGTTTCACCAGGTCTGGCTCTCCCCTGCAGGAGTTAGCTTTATTAAAGATGAGTTTATCAGCCCTGTGGATTACAGGTGAGGAATGGCCTAGTTTTAGTTCTGCTCTGTGCTTCTTTTGTGGCTAATCTTAGATTCACTACGCTTTGCATCTGGAGCAGTAGTCACTGCCCCCTTCCAGGCATCAATTCCATAGAAGCTTGTTTCCACTACGAAATAAAAAAATAATTTGTCTCACAATTCTGACTTTTTCTCGCAATTGACCCTTTGCTGGCAGTTTGATTGACAAGCGATCTAACCAATCATAACACCGAATCTGCCATTTTGTCCGACAAAGCAGTCATTAACCTTAGAAGATTAACCTTGAACTTGAACTTGAACTTGAAAAATGGTGTGTACTGACGTCTTTCCGCATTTGAAACAACATTCCTTTTCATGTTCATTCATGTTTATTTGATGCTATAAATTAACTAGTAGGAAGAGATGATTGGTTCACGAGCTGCTTAAGCTGAGGCCCTACAGCAATCTGTCACGACACATTAAAGAGCCACAAAACGGTTTTTATTGTTCGAATTGCTTAAAAATTACACAATTTGAAAGCTGGGACTTTAATATCATAAGTAACCTGCTCTGTCTTGTTTCTCGACATGTTGTCAGTGTCCTCTTTGCTCCGCGATGTATTTTTCACTCTGTGTGGCGTGACAGCGCCATGGCTTGTCGGACAAAGCAACAGTGGGGTGGGTCTTTGCGAAGGGTCAATTGCGATATATCTGTAATTCGGATTTTATAACTCGCAATTGGCAATTTATATCTTGCAATTCTGAGTTTTTCCTCGCAATTGCGAATTTTTATCTCACAATTCTGACTTTTTTTCTCAGAATTGCGATTTCTCATACACTGTAAAAAACTATTTGTTAACACAGCATTTTTTCTTTTGTCAAATCAACTGCAATAATTAATGTGGTTCAGAGAACTGTTGATTAAACCAATTGCCTTCATTGTATTAACTCAAATTTTTAATTTCAATGAACTCAATTTTAAGGCGACCAGGTAAGTTACTTTTTTTTTTAAGTTAAACCAACAATTCTTTTTACAGTGTAATTTGGATTTTATAACTCGCAATTGCGAATTTTTATCTCACAATTCTGACCTTTTTTTCTCAGAATTGCAATATATCTCATAATTCAGATATTATAACACAATTGTGAAACCATATCTTTCAATTCTGACTTTTCTCTGAGAATTGCGAGTTTATATCATTTTTCTCAAAATTGCGAGTTTATGTCTCACAATTCTGATAATTCAAATTTTGATAGATTCTGACTTTCTCGCAATTGCGATACATCTCGTAATTTGGACTTTATAACTCGCAATTGCAATTTTATATCTTGCAATTCTGACTTTTGTCTCAGAATTGCGATATATTTGCAATTGCGACTTTATAATTGCCAGTATATATTTCGCGATTCTAAGAAAAAAAATCAGAATTGTGAGATATAAACTCGCAATTGTCCGATTAAAAATTCCCAATTACCTTTTTTCTTTTTTCTTTTTTTTTTTATTCTGTGGTGGAAACAAGCGTCCATAAGTCCAGTTGTGGAAAGAAGTATGAGACGGATATGTTGAGGAAATCCACATTTTAATATGAAATGTTTTTTCAAACTTCTGAATAAGATTACACACATGGAGGCTGTGTATAGTCTACAAAGCATGACCTGGCATCTCTCTAAACAGTGGGCAGGCCACACACCCTACCCACTCTGACTGTCACACTCCTCGCTGATCCTGTCTAGAAAACTACCCCTTCTGGGAATAGATACCAGTTTTGTGTTGCATGGGTGCGTTCTGGTGTCTTATTGCACTTTACACTTGATAAAGGCACATCTATTCACTTAATCACAGGCCAGTGCAAACGTCTGAAAAATTTAAGTGGTAAGCTTATTGTCATGTCCAGGTGCAACGTTTGCATTCATGGTCCTAAGAATAAACAATTTATAAAGCAATTTCAGGCATTTAAGGTGCTTCTTGTGTCGTTATGTATCTCTTGACCACTGTGATATTTGCTAGATTGTTTGTTTATTTTGTGTACACAGGGGGGCAGATCTGAGTCATATTTGTTCTGGCTGCCCCATTTCTTTTACAGAACTGATTCTTTTGAATTGATTAATTTGTTTCAGTATATTAATAATTAAATGTTCCTTGGTCTGTTTGCTTAGATGTGATGACTCAAACCTCTGGTTAAAGAACAAGACAAAAAGCACCATAAAGTGCAAAAAAAGCTTTTTGAAGTCAGTCTGATTGAATGACTGTAACTCTCAAATCTCATTCTAGTACATTTAAATAAAAGTTTTCGTGGGTTTACTAATCTCTGCACTTGGTTTACAGTTTTCATACTAACCCATGTTCACAATATGCAGTCATTGTTCCTAAATAAAAGGGCTCTATATTGAACTAAACGGACATCTTTATTTATAGTTATCCTTGTAATCTGTGCCTGTCTAAAAATAATAAAAAAATTTGTAAAGACTCAAGGATGTGAAAGTTCTGAATGTCACTGGATGTTGATTTTTACTACACATAAGATGTCAATGGCCAGATGTTATTTTCTCTGCCTTTTCTGTATTCTATTTTCCTCAAACAATTGCAGTTCAGAAACATTCCATTTGCAATCATCTGTTCACCTCATGCTCCTGTTCTGTTCTACAGTTGCTCTTTTGTTTGTTCTTTTGTGCTGTTAGATGCCGTGATTGCTTCGTCTCACCCTGTGTATGTGGTTGAATGTTTATTATAGTTTGCATTATAAAAAGATGGCTGTACATTCTCATCTTATGACATCTCTTTGGTCACAGGCATCCCGGTCTCTCAGCAGCATTTGATTTGGAATGGAATGGAGCTTGAAGACGAGTACTGCTTACATGATTACAGGTGAGTTTTCAAACTGTTTTTCAGCTTTATAAAACAGGATGCAGCATGTTAAATTACAGGAAGCAAGCTCAACTACCACATGTTCCACTGAACCTAGCAAGGTCACTGTACTTTTTGAAAAATGAAAATGATCATAATTTAATCACCCTACACTCTAAAAAATAATGTGTTGGCTCAACAACAACAACAACAAAAAATTAAAGCAACAGTTTGCATCAATTTTTTGGAATTATGACAACTTTGAGTTAATTTACATTCAACCAACAAGCAACACTGAGTTTGAAGTCACTTCAACTACTACTAGTTGTAACCCTGGAACCAATTAATCTTATCTATTTAAGTTCAAATCAACAGCTATAACTTATTTAACATGTATATTTAATGAACAAGTAAGATATTACTTGTCACTGGCATTAGCGCAGTCATTGCTTATAGAGTCAATGTAGTGTTTACCTTCATAGTTTAGACCGCAAAAACTTCGACATTATAGAAACTCTTAAATGTCAAACATAACAGCATTAAACACTGAAACAGGTCTTTCACTTCACTAAAAACAAATAAATTAACACTTAATTTCAACATTTATTTGTTATACAGTCCTATGCAAAGCATGCTGGGAACTAGAAATCCACTGCCTAATTTCCAAAGTTATCAAGACAATTACATTAAGTTACTGCAACTTAATTTAAAAAAAAGAAATTTGAGTTTAAATTACAGACGATATTAAGTTGATGTAATAATCAACATTATTATGTCAACAGAACTCTACAAAATAATGTTTGCAACTTTAAAAGATTTAATTAAAACAATAAATTAGAATTTTTAACTTGTAACCATGCATTTATTTAAGTTGTGGTAACAGGCCATCTGAATTACTTTTTAGAGTTCTAAACCCTTTCTTCTTTTGTGGAACACAAACTGAGATGTTTTGTAGAATGTCCAAGCTGTTTTTATCTGTGAAATGAAAGCATATTTTGACCAGTGGCTGTTAAAGGCAGCCTAAATGTATCATAAAAGTAGTCCATATGACTCATGCTCTATATTCGACGTCTTCTGAAGCCATACGATAGCTTTGTGTGAAGAACAGAGTAATATTTAAGTTGTTATTCACGGAAAACCTCTCCGCCACGGCTCTCAAATCATATTTGCTCTTAAACAGCTTGGACGTTCTGCAAAAAACATCTCCTTTTATGTTCTATGAAAGAAAGAAAAACAATATGAAAGGGTTTGGAACAACATGAAGGTGAGTAAATAATGACAGCATTTGCATTTGGGGTGAGCTATTCCTTTAAATGCAGCTATTTGTCTCAAGAGCAGACTGGCTCAGTCTGGAGGTCACAGATGGTGGATTTGTCATAAATTCTTGTCAGTTAATGTTCCACATGGAGGCTTTCTGGGAAGATATTGTGTGGCTGGATGGCACTCATTGTGCTTCAAATGTTAAGTGAAGCAAATATTTATAAAGGCAGAACTGTACAGACTGTAGCGGTTTTGGGTTTATCATGCTCTGAGTTTTCCTATGCTTGTGTTTTCAGCATCACAGAGGGCTGCACTCTCAAGCTGGTGCTCGCCATGAGGGGAGGCCCTGTAAACACTAGACGAGGTGCGTTTCCACCACCGACTGGGATTTTCACAGTTGAAAGTGTTAACCCTGTCATTCTAAACCCCAGGTTAATGCGATCCTGATTCCTGACTTTTCTTAGTCTTTAATTCACACTGTTTATACACTGGGTTAGTTACTCATCCTGAGTAATTTCACACTGTGCATTTGAAAACCCCAGATTTGCATATATTTGAGCTTAATAATATTGATCTGAAGCTCTGTCTGTGGAAATATCATCTTAGATCTGCTCTGGTTGTCTTAACTCTACAAATCTGTATGTATCATATTTGATACATGGCTTTCTAAGGCTTCCGCATCATTAACATGATCAATACCTTCCTGAAAAAAACTATCTACCCCCTGGTGGGTTATTCATGCTCTTCAGGAAGTAGAAGGACTTTTAAAAGTTGCAGTGTTATGAAGTAGCATCAGATCATTTATTTCTTATTATGACAAACATCTGAGTGAAATGATTATCGAAAATATATGTAGGTCGGGACTTCTATCCATCAGTTGTTGAACTTGCGGTCGATATTCAGAAAGAGGTGGGGTTTAAGCTGTCTAAATGAGAGAGAGAAGTTTTTTTTTTTCTTTTCTGCATGCATTGATGAATTGTTCACAATAAGATCATTAAGATACATTTAGAAAATAGATATTTCCAATGGAATTTCCATTTCATTCCAACTTAATATAATTTCCAAAATGACCACCGTCCTGTTACAATATTTTTTTCATTTATATTCCAAGTGTTTTTTTAATATATTTAAATTATTTATTCTTAACCTGGTTTCATCCTTTGTTGGCATTGAAACTGTACCTCAAAGAAAAATAAAAAAAGTTTCCTTTATGAACAAAAAAAGATTTAAATGAATAGCGTAGCTTCAAAGATGCATTGAAAATATATAAAAGACCATAAAAGCCTGATATTTAATATAATAAATATGTTTATAAATGTGTTTTTATTTTTACAGTTTGATTAGATTTTTCAGTTTCTAATCTTCTATTCTCTGTTTTTCTTTTGACTATTTTTGTATGTCAGGATTTAAAGAGTTATTTGAATATTTAAAAATATACTACAAATATATTACAGTTTAATGTGTTTGCAATCGCTGTTCAGCATTGTTTTCCTAAGATGCTGAAATGAAATGCAACGCAAGAACGTTTCTGCAACTGTACAAGCCACATGAGTATTTAATAAGAACCACTGAAAGAGTTTGATTGGCTTTGGAAAGTCTTGACTAGTATTGCACTACATGCCTGCAGCAGTTCAGTGCAAGCTGGGTTTGTTGCAACTTTCTAATCCACTGTGCCACTGTGCAATTCTTTTTTTTTTTTTTTTTTTGAGGCCCAAAAAAAAAAGAAGTTGCTCATTACCATTCCAGGAAGTATGCAGGCACAGTTAGTTAACAATCTGATATTGATTAGTATGACCTGCATCCTGTTTCTTCTCGTTACCTGCAGTGACAGTGACAGATGACTCAGTGAGGGATATCGCTGACTGCCTTGATGCAGGGAGAGAGGAGATGTGGGAAAAGTCTCTGCCTAATAAACAGGTCACCTTCCTGGTGTACCGTGAGGGAGATCAGCTCAATTTCTTCCGAGTGGTGGATAGAGGAGATGGAACGCTCACACCTGTGTCTGAATCATTGAGGTCAGTTCAAAAGAAGAGAAATTACTTGCCAAGAGGAAACCACTCTGTCCACACTGTACTCTGGTTCCCTTTTTTTAGATGGAAGCAGATGTTTCAGAGCTACAGTTTTCATGCGTCATGTTGTTTTACTAATGAAGACATGCATCAGCATATATTACCTTTCATGCAGTGTGTAATATAGCTGCAAAGATGAAAAAGTGCCCAAAAAAATAGTTATTGTCTCCTAAATGAAAGAACGAATTCTTAACTGTTGAAATGAGTCGTCAGCATTTCCAGTCTCACTTCCTGTTACATACCTACATAAACAAAACAAAACAAAATTTGCATAATGCCAGCCAGTGGTCTTTATTGGCTGCCTGTGAACAACATCTACTTTGACCCGTCCTCAAACACTGTAGTTGTAGCCGAGGCCTGGACGAGTTTGTGTTGTCGAGATGTCGAGAAGATGTTATTTTTAGTGCTGCAAAACCACTTTGCATGCACTTCTCATGGATGAGGACTTGCGCTGGAATTGATATGGTAAAACTGACGCTATCATTCCTGAAGTGCTGAAGAAGCCCCCGAAGATGAAATTCAGATATAATCACGCTGTAAGCGGTGGACCATTCACAACAGACTGGGCCAATCAGACTAATCAGAGTAGTGTAGGCTTGCAGAAAGGAGGGGTTTAGAGAGACTGAATCTTTAAATGAACTTTAAATGAGTCTTTGAGAAATGAGGTGATGGCCAATGTATATTATGAGAAAATTAAAGTGTTTTTTGACCTTGGATGTATGTAAACCTCCAAAACAAAATTAGGAGCCGTTAAAATAGCATAATAGGGGCACTTTAATAACACTGTAAATCTTTTGCACATCTCAAAATGAATATTTTCATCCAGTGCAGCATAAGGAATTTGAACAGCACTGTTAAACACAAATAATCTAAGTCCTTGCATGTGTTTGTTTCAGCGGTGCCACGGTACATAATGTGTACACTGAGGAGGAGGAAGAATCAGAGAGTGCATCTTCAGAACAGCAGACGCTGGAGAACTCCATCACAATGAGCAAGATGAAACTGCTCAAGGCCAAGATGGAGAATATGAACCTTAACAAAAAGGTAACACAACAGGTGGAGTAGAAGTGCTATTAATCTTTTTTTTTTTTCTTTTTTTTCCACCTCCACATATTCTGGCAATATCATTTTATCCTCAAGTGCATGAACCTCCTCACTGTCAAACACATCTGATTAGATTTGTCAGTGGAGCAGTATGGAAGTGCGCACAGTTCTCCAGCTGGCTTGAGGGAGTGTCGCCCATCCCACGCTGTGTCTGATTAACTGGCGCAGTAATAACTACAAGCTCAGCAGATTGGCATATGAAGTTAATTATTCATGTATAGTATAGTCGTCAGTAGACATGTCTTAGTCACAGATATTTGTGTTTATCTATCTAGGAAACCTTTGCTGTTATTGCTTACACTTGTACCGTAGTTGATAAGTTTGTATGCATTGCTCCTGTCGACATCATAGAAATGTTTTGATGTATTAAGAGGTGTAACATGAAGCACAGTTTAATTGGTTACAGTTACAAGCAATATCGCAACGTGACACATTAGTTAGGATTCAACTGATGTGCTATAGTTAATTTTACAACGTGACTAAATGTGATTAAATGTGTGTACGAAATGCTAAATTTGGTATTCCATTAGAAGTGGAAATGAATAGGTTCTAACACTGATTCTAGCACTGAAACAGATTTATTTTAGATGAATATGTTCAAATATTCACCCATTGGATTATTATACATTATATTCAACATTATAGTAGTTTAATGTAGTACTGACACTAAAACTCTGTAAACTTGAATTTTTTTCTCACACAGTAATTTCAATTTGGGAGAACTATGCACAACACATTGTCACTTTTCACAATAAATTTTGTTGCTTTTTTGTATTGCGACATATTGTGACACGATATATTGTTACACCCCTAATTTTAACAATAATTTATTAATATTTTATAAATAAATTATTAGAATTATTATTAGTTTTATTTGATTCATTTATTGTAAAATTAATATTATTTTTTACAGTTTTGAGTCTTTTGTAAAGCTATTTTTGCACTGATGCCAGACTTTAAATTATATATTTTGGTTTGTGTGCATCAAGTTCCAAAAATGTTTATATTACAGAATTAACAGGATTATCCTGCAATAGTCAGTACCACTTAGTTATTATAATATGAACTGTTTTTAGGGATGACACAATATAATTGTACCATATTGGTTATCAGTCAATATTAGAGTTTGTATTTATCGGTATTGGATATTTAATTGTGTGTGCTTATGTCACCTATTTTTTACATTGAGATTACCTGCTATCATCTAACCTTAAAAAAAAAAAAACACTTAAATGTAATCTTAAGCAAATCTCAAAATGAATATGCATTTTTCATACTGTACATTATAATGTTGTGCTGCATAAATTCACTTGTAGCATTTAAAGCAGTTGATTTTAGTTTTTAGTGTTTCATTTTTAATTTATTTGGACAAAAGTATAAATATTATACATTTAATATCTGCCATTTATTGTTTCTTGACCATAACTAAAAATTAATTATTGGCTTATATGTATTGGCCAGAATTGTAATATTGATGCATCCCTAATTTGTCCATTAAATTGCTTTGAAAAAATGACTTTTTATGACATACATTTTTACTGTGGCTCATACAGCTATAGAAGATTTTGGTCATACCACTCACTCCTGATCACAGCGGAATGCGTGTCATATCTTCTGTTTGTGTGCCTTATTTGGCATGACATGTGTGTGATTGTTTTCTTCTGTCTTTGTCAGCCTAAGAAGACTGCTAAATTAAAAGTCAGACCTCCAGTGGGTCCGCGGCCCTGCAGCGGTTCGCTTGGCTCTGCCCGACACCACCGAATGTTTCGTGTCCTTCCTCAGATAGGCCACGCCTCGTCAACACATCTACCTCCGATCGGAGATCAGCAGCAACCTGCAGTTTCATCCCCTGCTGCTGGCACCTCCCGCCAACCATTCACATCTCTCTCAAGTCCCACTTCCTCAAGCCGCGCTCATCCTTCCTCTGCAGCTTCGGGCATATATATGCTTCAGGCTGAGGAACCATGGGATAATCCAGTGCCCAGGAAGATCAGACTCCCTCCCAAAGTGTCCAGACTGGATATGAGAGGGCCTAAAGTCATGCGAGACTGTGTGTACCCTCCTGTATCTCTTCTGTCCAGCCCTGGAGTTCAGGACGAGGTCGATCTCCAGAGCGACAGACTTACGGTAACCGAGAACCCTGCTGTGATGGAGCCGCCCAAAGCTGTTCCCTTCAATCTTCCTGAGCCCCTCAGTCTGGATGTATCCGCTCAGCGAGAGCAAGGTCTGAACTCTATAACTGTGCCGGAACCCAACACTGCAGCTCCTCTTCTTTCCCAAGCCATCAACTCAAACTGGAGGCTTGCATCCCAACCTGACCTGCACCTTGCCGGTGACCCCCTCGCTCTTCCTCACATACCGCAGCACTTTGAGTTTACTGGTTCTGCCATACAGCCCAGTCCAGCCCACGCTCTTCTCAGAACCAGCAACAGCCCGTCGCTTCCGTTCGGCTCCCCATCACGGTCCACATCTGTATGTGGGCTCAAAGTCGACAAGCGCTCAGAGGTGATTTCCAAAAGCGAGGCCCGAGATATTACAAAGATGGCCAATAAAGCGACTAAAGAGCCATTGGGCTCGGTGAGCAATGCAGAGCTTCTGGCCTCCCTGGCGGGCGGCGGAGGTCAAGAGGCCTTGGCCGGACCTTATTCTTTGGGCAGGTTATGTGCTACAGCCGCCCCCCTACCAACCAACATCCATCTGTTGCAGGAAGACCTGCTGAGGAGGATCTCCCCCCTACAGAGAACAGCTGGGTACACGGTGAGTTTGTAACCTTGACTTCTGCTGCTGCTTTTACAGATCTCGCCTTTTATACAGCTTCAAAAACCTGATGTTCAGTGGGATGCAAGGTGAAACGCTATTTGCTTTAACTCAGTATGACATGTGAATTGTATGTCCATGTTAAATAATCTTGACCTGAAATAACTGACATTATGATTTTTGTCATAAACTGCCCTATTAAGAGGTGTAACATCAAGGGCAGTTTAATTGGTTAGAATTCCAAGCAGTTTTGCAAATTGACACATTAGTTAACATTCCACTGATGTGCTATATTTTATTTTACAACATCTTTTCAAATGTGTGTACATTAAGAATTCAGAGCAAAATTAATATGTGCTTATAAAACACATATTAATGCCTAAAGGCCTGTTCACACCAACAATGATAACTATAAAGATAATGATAAAGATATTGTTCTAAAAATTGTTCTAAATATAAAAGAATAGCACTGTCCACACCACAGCTATAACGATAATGATATAGAGAAACAATGTCGTTGAGATCATTTTCAGAACTATTTTTTTTTTCCCAGTTGTTGAATGATAATCAGCCAATCAGAATCCATTCTAATTTAAGGGCTTGCGCATTTGAAATGGCAGACATCATTGTGGAGGTCAAGTTAATCGCCCAGGTCCAGAAAAAGTCACCACTTTTTGACAAGTTAAACACCCTTTTCAAGGACACTTCAAAGAAAATGAATACATGGAAAATAATCGGTCATACCCTCAGAATAAATGGTGAGAAGTATTAACAATAAGATCATTACGCCAGGCTAGCAAACAGTGCATCATAAAATTACCCTGGGTTATCCAGTGCTAGTTTCGACAACATGCTGTTTTGCTTCCTTTGTAGTTGCAGTGAGAAAGACTAGGTGTTGTTTTTATTCCACTATATTGACTTCGTCAGCTAAATTCACTGTTAGATTAGATCGATTACACTAGCTGTTCACTCGAAACATAGCATGCTGAGGACATCTGCTGGTTAAAGCAGTGTAAATGCAACAAGAACAGTAAAAACATTGTACACACATTGAAACTGCAGCGCACAAGAATAAACAGACTGTTATCGTTCATTGGTGTGGACGCAAATATAGTTAACGTTATAGTTATCATTCTTGGTTTGAACGGGTCTGACCTTATTATACATCCCTTAATCCTACCCAATGCCTAATCTTAAATGCTACAACATCTACCTTACTAACTATTAATAAGCAGTAAATTAGGAGTTTATTGAGGCAAAAGTCATAGTTAATAGTGAATATGTGTTCCCCATACTAAAGTGTTACCCAATATTGATTTTGATTTTTCACTCAAAATGACTAGTACTAGTAGACCATGTATCCTGTCACGAAAGATGCTTGCTGAAAATAATACACCATGCAAAACAGATTAGAAGTGTCTTTTATTAGTTTTGGCATTTTAGCTGATGAGAATAGTGCTGCGACAATCTCACAAACGCTTTATTACACAAAATCTTGTCATTGCAGCCGTCAAGCTCATCAAGCGGCCACTCCAGTTCAGTAAAGAGACTAGGTGAGTGGCTTGACTTAAACAGTGTGCTGTTCATGTGAGATGAACCATTCAAAACACCATCTCACAGTGCTGGCCCATATCGCTGAGAAAATTTTTGTTGTTGAGAGTAATGCAATTGTGGTGAGCCTTGGTCGTTTGTCACACTTCTACACTCGTCACTGCTTCATTTTTAAACCTGTCTTCCTCAGGCTTGTGAAACCCATCTCTAAATCCACAGGCCACTGCTTTAGTGTCATGCTGCATATGTCACTTGTTTGGGAAACATAGCCTCCATCCTAGTTCAGTATAAATGTTCAAAGTGTATTGAGCTTGTGGTTTCAAATTTTGAATATTTATGATGTATACTACCGTTCAAAAATTTGGGGTAAGTCAGATTTTTCTTTAAAGAAAGAGTCTTATTCAGCAATGATGCATTACATAGATGAAAAGTGACTGTAAAGACATTTATACTGTTACAAAAGATTTCTATTTCATATAAATGCTGTTGTTTTTAACTTCTGATTAATCAATGAATGCTGAAAAACATGTATCACTGTTTCTGAAAAAATATTAAGCAGCACAACTGTTTCTTGAGCACCAAATCAACATATTAGAAATGAATTCATTGATGCACTCTGTCTTACAGGAGGTGTTGCATTTTAAATGAGCCAAACAATGAATTGTCAGACTTTTAAATATTCACTATCATGACAAGCATAACTGCTGACTGAAACCAAGAAACGGGAAATGAACACCACAACTCAGCCGCGTAGATAAATATTTACATGGTCACATGTTTAAAAAAGCATGTATGCGAAATAACACACAAAATAGAAGCACATCTTCACTCAGGCGTTTGATGCTTAAAGAGACTTGCTGCATGATTGTGCGCTTAGGAGTCTGGATGATGGTTTTGCAACAGGTGGTCCTGATACATTTGGGAAATGTTCCCTGACATTTTACCGCCAGTTTTTCCAGAGCATCTGAATGTTCTGTCACATCTGAGATTGTCACTGGCTTGAAATGCAACAGTGATGGCAAATAACAGAATAGAAAGACCAGAAGTACATGACTGGAAATCCAATCTCATGCCTCAGTGCTTGCACGATTTTGTCACAATGTGTGTCTTTCCGTTGCTCTTTATAGTTGTGACTAGAAATAAACGGGGAGGTTTTGAAGGTACATGGGTAGTTTTTCCCCTTTGAATCCATATTTTATAGGTGTTCTGATTGTCTCTCTTGTTCTATTCCTGTGATTGTCTGTATATGTGGAAATGTTGGTTTAGGCACTCCAACACATCACTTGCCCCCTGTGAAGGCTCCCACTGGAACAAAGAAAAAGAGTTCAAAGCACTGCTTCCTGTGTGGGAAGAAGACTGGTTTAGCCACCAGCTATGAATGCAGGTACAGTGCATTCTCTCTACATATCTCTCAGTATGAGTTGTTTTATTTCTTTACAAGTTGGTAGTTAATGTGTATCTATAATCTTAAACGGAGGTATGCACTTCATTTGGTGCGTGTGCACTTGAGATAAGACAGATAGTTATTTCTGTTCAGTGGTGACAGTAGTTCTCCTATATGTCATACGCCAGTATTGCTGATAACACCATCTGTGACCTTCAGTTTCTCTGTATGTTGGCCTTAAAGCTTTGAATGAGGCAAAAACTTATATGATGCATCATTGCAAAGGACTAATTTGAAAGTTGTGCCTGTTTTTCTCTCCTGCGCGTATAAAATCCATCGATAAACTGATAAATCAAATAGTGCTTTCTTTTCACCCTGACTGATTTGTTTGTTCATAACAGGGCCGTAATCACCATAAACACTGACAGGGACACATCCCCCAATATTTAGTTTGGTAGGCCTTTATGAGTTTGTGATTTATTCTTAAAATATTACATTTAGAATGACTTCTTACTTGTTCTGCTGTAAATATTAGGTTGTTTGTGATTTATGTAGTTTGATAAAATAATATATAGAGTGACAGTATATTGTGATTTCCATTTCAAATAAATGCTATTTGAATTTTCTATTAATCAAAGAATCCTGAAAAAAATGTGTCGCGGTTTCCACGGAAATATGACAGCACAACTGTTTAGCTCTGATAATAATAAGCACCAAATTAGCATCAGGGTTCGACATTAAGCCATGTTATGTGTTTGTCCTTCAGAAAAACTCGTCCGGAAAGAAAAAGGAATTTTTTTCCCTGTAGTAGCATATTTGTAATATTTGCCCCGTTAAAGTGATTACCAGGGCATTTTTGTAATGTGTGTGTTATTATAATGTATGTGTCAATTATTTATTTATTTATTTATTTTTTATTTGATCAATAAACTCAATTTGAATAATAAGACACTATAGAACTGTTACCAATCAAATGAATTCAGTATGAACAAAATCCATCTTTTTACTGTTGAGGAAACAGAATATTTCACAATATTATTGTTTTTCTATATTTATGATCAAATAAATGTAGCCTTGCTGAGCATAAATCTTAAAAAAAAATAAAAAAAATAATAATAATAAAAAAAAAATGTGTGTGTGTGTGTGTGTATATATATATATATATAATATATTTATTATAAATATATACAATAAATATAATCTTAATTTTGTTAGATAACACTGAATAATTTTTGGTCCCAAATTTTTATCAATTTTACAAGTCCACTGTATGAAGAATTTTTGGGTATAATATGTCACAGTTTACTTTATTTTGCTATCCTCACTTACAGAAATGAACTATAGTGTCCTGCACCCACTAGTAAAAATATATCAAAAATAAAAATGAATAATTTTTGGTTTGACTGTGTGTGTGTGTGTGTGTGTATATGTATGTGTGTGTATATGTATGTGTGTGTATATATACATACACACACACACACAATGTAATCCATTACATTACACATTTTAGGTAGTTTAATTAGACTTTTGACCTTACGTTTAGCCTTAACTTGTTTATCACATAGATTGGAATAGGATATTCTTGTACTACAGTGATATAAAAATAAATAAAGAACAAAAAAATTATGTTGAAAATTTGTCATCAACGAAATTAAGTGCGTAATAATTAATTAAGCAAAAAAAAAAAAAAAATACAATAAAAACAATTAAAACAAAAAAGATGAAATATTTTATTTGGTATGCTGTGTGGCCTCTAACTTGTGTAATTCCACAAAACTAGAAGACTTTCTGAACATACATAAGCAATAGACTGTTTTAGAAAGCACCACTTAAAAGATAAAAAAATAAGAATTATTGAGAATCAACAAATTATGAATAATTTACTGCCATGTTGTGAATATTAAGTAATCATGTAATCAATAAAAATGTAACTGTAGTCTGATTATTAGCGTTTTAAAATGTAATATAATCTAATTGCAAGTTTATATTTTTTTTGGAATCTGCTACTACTATATATGTATACACATAGTAGCCTATGTAGGATATATAATTATTAAGTTATATGTTATTCTAGAGGCCATGCATTAATGTACAAAAACGCAAGTATTATTTTTGTTATGCTGGGTTTATAAGAAAAATAAGCTATGGTCTTCTAAAAATAAGATACATGATCTATGTGTGGGATGTTTAGAAACCATTCCATTTGGTCCCACTCTAAGCTTTGTTCTGTATAGTTTTCTAACAGCTTTAGTTCCATTCTGAAAATCAGTGAACATCTGGATAGACTCCAAACACCATTTATTCAGCTCAGAGGAAGTAATATCCGAAGTGCATTTTCTCACACATCTTAAAAAAAATCATTGGTTAGAATGGTGTCTGATTATTGCAGTTCTCATAACGATATGTTTATTTTTGTCTAAGGTGTGGCAACATCTTCTGTTCAATGCACCGCTACTCAGAGACCCATGACTGCACTTATGACTACAAAAGCGCAGGTCGACGCTTTCTACAGGAGACCAACCCCATCATAAGTGCACCAAAGCTGCCCAAAATATGAAGGCACTGCATGGGTGAGAGAAAAAGAGACATGACATCCTTCAACTATTAAAAGAGTGAAAAACCTTGATTACCAATCTGTGCTTTTATCACCATGTTTGCTTAAAAATATAGTAGTAAAAAAAGAAGGGAAAAACAGTGCTCACTCATTAGCTGTTGCCTTGGAAAACACACCTATGTTTGCTGTCTATAAATTACTTCATGCAACAAAATACAAAACCCTGCATGTAAATAGTTTCTAAAAACATTTCTATCGTATGAACAAACTTTTAAAAATAAGTAAAATACTTTTAAATAAGCAAAATACACAACTACATATATCTATTTACATATGATTTTCTGTGTGTTTCGTTTTTGAAATAGAACCAACAATCACTTTTCATGACAAGTCTTGCAGAGATGCACTTTAGTAATGCTGAATATCTCTTGTGGAGATTGGGTTCTGTATTGGGGTGGGGGGCGACGGTGTGCTTGAACTATGTGCCGTTTGTTTTTTGTAAGTTTCCTATTAGAACTTTCTTATATTTCTGATTCATTACTCCTCTGTCCAGTAGCACTCTACCGAACACTTCTTATCATGGAAAATGCCAAGCACTGTATACTCGTGTTATAAAAAGACTGTTTTAACCTTGATTCACTTTGAATATGAAGTATATTAGCTGTACACACTACACTATGCAGTTTGACCATGTAGCATTCTAAAACAACTTTATAAGGGCTTGGCATGATAAGATGTGAACAATTGACTGGTTGCCATGACGAACAATCCTTTTTGTACCTTAGTAATTGAAAAGCTGCTCAGAAGGCAGCTGTTGTTATTTGCATTTTTCTGTAATTGTCAGGTAATGAGCCTAATAAAATATCCTTGTGTTTCTTTTGATTTTTTTCTTCACTGTATTGAGTTCTGTTGTGTTTTTATCTACTGTATCTTTCATGCCTTTTTAACATTGCATTGAGGTGTTTGTTTTTGTTGAAGTTGCTTCATAACAGCAATGTTGTTGGGGATTCCTTTTACTGGAATGAGTATATTATTAGTCCTGTCTTTATATGTTTCCCCTTTGAGTAAGTTGTGGTCCTACTTCTACCATGAACCCATTTAGATGAGTGCAATTTCTTGACTGAGTAGCAAAACTTGGATCATGTAGAGCCCTTTGAAGCTGCATTGAAACTGCAATTTGGACATTCAACCCGTTGGTAATCGTTGAAGTCCACTATATGGAGAAAAATCCTGGAATGTTTTCCTCAAAAATCTTAAGTCCCACTTTATATTAGGTGGCCTTAACTACTATGCACTTACATTTAAATTAATCATTTGATACAATGCACTTATTGTGTACATACATGTTTTTACATTGTACTTATATTTTAAAAACACCTGCATGTAATTAAATCTGTAATTAATTTCTGTAATTACATTTATAATTACACTGTTGACCCATCCCTTACACCTTACCCCTACCCTTAAACCAACCCATACCACCAAAGCTTTCCCTAACCTTACCCGTATCCCACCTCAATAGCAGCAAAAGTGTTTTGCAATTCAATATGAACCCAATAAGTACGTAGTAGTTAAGGCCACCTAATATAAAGTGGGACCAGTTCTTTCAAATGAAGAAATAAAGACATGAACATCTTGGATGAAATGGGGGTGAGTAAATTATCAGGAAATTTTAATTCTGAAGTGAATTAATCCTTTAAAGCGGTCCTATATATATATATATATATATATATATATTATATATATATACACCAGTCAAAAGTTTGGAATCCGTAGGATTTTTTAATGTTTTTAAAAGAAGTTTTGTCTGCTCACCAAGGCTGCATTTATTTTATTAAAAATACAGTAAAAACAGTAATATTGTGAAATATTATTACAATTTAAAATAACTGTTTTCTGTTTGAATATATTATATGAAGTAATATATTCCTGTGATGGCAAAGCTGAATTTTCAGCATCATTACTCCAGTCTTCAGTGTCACATGATCCTTCAGAAATCATTCTAATATGCTGATCTGCTGCTCAAGAAACATTTATTGTGTACAATATTTTTTCATTCTTTGATGAATAGAAAGTTCAAAAGAACAGCATTTATTTGAAATATAATCTTTTGTAACATTATAAATGTCTTTACTTTTTTGATCGATTTAATGCATCCTTGCTAAATAAAAGTATTAATTTCTTTAAAAATAAAAATAAATAAAAATTCTTACTGACCCCAAACTTTTGAACAGTAGTGTATAATGTTACAAAAGCTTTGTGTTTCAGATAAATGCTGTTCTTTTGAACTTTCTATTCATCAAGGAATCCTGAAAAAAAAAAAGTACACAACTGTTTTAAACATTGATAATAATCATAAATGTTTCTTGAGCAGCAAATCACATTAGAATGATTTCTGAAGGATCATGTGACACTGAAGACTGGAGTAATGATGCTGAAAATTCAGCTTTGCCATCACAGGAATAAATTACTTTATAAAATATATTCAAACGGAAAACAGTTACTTTAAATTGTAATAATATTTCACAATATTACTGTTTCACTGTATTTTTAATTAAATAAATGCAGCCTTGGTGAGCAGACGAAACTTCTTTTAAAACATCTTCCCGATGTTTCTTACCGATTCCAAACTTTTGACTGGTAGTGTATATATTATATTTTTCAACTTACTTTACTGTGTAATGTTGCTGTTTGTGCATGAAGATCTGCAAAGTTACAAAGCACAAGTCCACTCCAAACTGAGTTTTTCCACTATATCAGTAAGCACTGTTTCTGAACTCCCGGAAACGCCTTAATTGTAGTCTTGAGTTTTTGTACAGAACGAGCACGTTACAGCATATCCTAATTTAAAAAATTCCCACCCAAAGCATACACACACACACAAAAAAAAAAGGGATGTGGCCTGGTTGAGTTGCATTAGTAGTGTGCTGAAAATCGTGGTTATGGTAAGGGGCATGATATTTCTAAAACACACTCGAAGCGGGTGACCAGTCACAATGCGCTGGTCCAGCTGACCAATCAGAGCATGCTGCGCTTTTTGGAAGGAGGGTCTTTATAGGCTTTGTCAGACTGTCAGTCCAAATACGATTAAAATCAGATTTAGCAAGTGTGAACGGCAAAAAATCACTTGAAATCCGTTTTGAGCGACATTCATATGTGGTTTGAAATCCTCTTCAAATCTCATTTCTGGAAATCCATTTCACTTTGACCACTCAGATTGTTTTTTCACATGGTTTATGTGACTTTCTCACGCCACGTAAAAAAAAAAAATTTAATCGTCATATGTTGTTATAGGAAACATGCTGAAAGTCGCTATAGAAACAAGTTTGTGTTGTTGTAAAGTGCCAGACGAGCAGAACATGACAATATAATGAAGTTGTGTTTTGAAACCGGCGGAGACGAGCCACGCATACCAGCCTCCTGTTTCTTACGATGCAGTAGTCCAGCGCGGCAGCTACACATTGTCATGTTGTAAATAAGACAGCATCTGTATTACATACCCCTCTGTGTTGCGGTTGTTGTTTTAGTTTTTGGCGTATACCATACCAACGCAACATCATTGCCATAGAAAATGCAGATATTCCAGAAAAAGAAAGAGCGGCATGGACACAAATCAGATCTGAACAGTTGTGATACACAATGTGGACAGTCAATAATTTTAGATCAGATTCCAATCGGATACACAAATCGAATTTGGACTGACAATGTGAACGTAGCCATACTGACAGGAACAAAACAGAGTGTTACTGACAGACTGAGAAGAGAGGTGCTGCAACAATATAAAATATGTGAAAATTAATGTTTTTTTAACATTTAAGTATAAAAAGCCTATTCTAGTAGACCCCAAAAGGCATAATAGGGCCCCTTTCAATTGTGTTAACATTTTTTTTTTTTTTTTCCTCATTAAATTTTAGGAATAACAGCTTAGAAAAAAAGACTAGTTTGTGCAGCAAACAGATGGTGTAAGAATGGTTGGTGCAGGTCTTCAGAGGAATTATGTGACATTAAATGAAAGGAAACAGCCGTTCAGAACAGAATGTGAAGGCAGTGGTATTTGTGCAGGTGCTTTTAATAGTTGCACATTTTGATTTTACAGTTCCGTGCTATTTAAAAAAGGAATCAGCACCTTTAAGTACAATATCACACCATAGAAGAATACAGTTCTCATTTCCAATTAATTTGTTTTTATCTTAGTGCAGTGCCTAAGGAAACATCTCTTTGAATACAAGAATATCAAGAGGAACTTGTTTTACAGGTTGAGCTTCAGACATTAGGTGACATCCACACACACACAAACAAACGTATTACTGTGTGTCATTGATTCTAGCAGACAAATTGCTCCACTTTATTCATGCATAACAATTCATAACCACCACAAGTATTATATAACACTGAATCA
Organism: Hypophthalmichthys nobilis; assembly: GCA_037950665.1. Classification (NCBI taxonomy): domain Eukaryota; kingdom Metazoa; phylum Chordata; class Actinopteri; order Cypriniformes; family Xenocyprididae; genus Hypophthalmichthys; species Hypophthalmichthys nobilis. The sequence goes on along the minus strand of CM075477.1, from coordinate 27,684,924 downwards.
AAGCATGTTTAGACAATGCTTTGAGCACAAAATGTGCATATAAAACGTGTAAATCCTTTCAAAGCATGACACAGCCGTTCTCTCCTCTATCATGACACGTATATAGATCATCTGTTGTGTTTCTCCAGAAGAGGCAAGGAGGAGCAGGGCACAGCACACCCATCCCTCTGTATGCTCTATTATAGTCTTAAACCGCTATAATAATGATTAAAAAAAGCATCTTTGAATCCTCTTCATAAAAAACACACACAACAACGTGAACTCACACCCTACAGTGCACCATTGTAACTAATGAAATCACTGTATGAAGACATGAACCTCAAACAATGAGGAAGAATACAAAGGCTCTAGCACACAAAAAGTCATTTACATTTCTTATTTCTGAATATAAATATAAGGGTTATTAATGAACCTTCACCGGATCAGCTATGTATATAATTTATTTTAACGCTGGAGTACATGACAGCACGCGCATGCCCTCTCCGATTTTTTTCTTTTCTTTTCTCAACCCGATTTTCCACCCCGAACGCGGAAGTCGGTGGACGTGACGCACACTATCAGATGGGGACTGTGAAATAAAAACAAAAACATCGCCTTATACAGTCGAGGAAAGACGAGGTAAGTAAACATTTGAGCGAATCACATAAACCTGCATTAGAGGGTAAACACTGCACCGCTGTCACTGTAACACCACACACGGTCGTCCTTTAACACGCCGAGACATAATTTGTATCTTTATGGGTGATATGCATATCAAGTTAGAAAATATATATATTGAATATACCAATCTCATGACATTTCGTTCAGCACTGCGGAAGACATTAGTAAAGACGTGGCTTATTGTGTTATGACTGCAGCTCGAGTCCCTTCGTTGTTCCAGGGCTTGCAGAAACAGTGCTGAACAATCCGTGTTGTCTCTGCGTTTTGACAGTGTTTATGTACAGACCAAGAAAATGCAAAAGTATTTGTTTTAGCGAGCATGTTGCACTTTGTAGAAATGAAGCTGTCCTGAAAATGAGGTAAGAAAAATAACTGTGGTGGTCGTCAGCTGTCATCCTTATCGCGTCATCAGCGAAACTGTTATATTGTACGACTGCCAGTGAACAAAAGAAAAAAACTGAGATGTAACCTCAGACAACAGAGAAAAGTATATTGCAATCGGTATGTTGGATAGCCTACATAGTTCGTATTAATGATTGAAGGGCTCATTTGCGCAAATCGGTTCTTTTGAACAGCTCTTTTCAAATAATCAGTTAAAAAAATGATTCCTTTTTTAAATATTATGACGTAATTTCGTCATCGCGCGACGCTTTACCTCAGAGTGGTGGGCATCTATTGTTGTTTATTACTAATCGATGTTTTTTTTCGATTTCGATTGTGATTTCATGTGTTCCAGTTCAGTTTTGTTTGTTGCAAACATGATTCAGCTTTTAATTAATTAACATATGCCTGTAATTTCCATTTAGCCTACATTTAACGATAATGAAATTTAGCTTAAATCACTCAGGTGAAACAGTTTTGCATGTTTCAACTTAAAATGCTTCATTTGTATCATTCCTGTTATATTTGACTGAAAAGCCAGACGGTTTTTGATTCAGTGAGCCAGTGAGTTGTTCATTTGAGAACCACTCAGACCGATTCAGTCAGATTCATGACTAAAATGTCGGTCCGGTCTGAGAACCGATTCAATTGATTGATTAAAAAGATTCGAATCCAAAGAACGATTCATTCTTGAATTAGATGCCGCTGCTAATAGCCTACCCAGTTTGCCCAGTGCGCTTGGATTGCAGTAGGTCTTTTGGGTGTATCGGCTCAATGCAGTATGGATTACAGCGCTACATAAGTGCGTAGCTACTGTAAACATTTTATTTCGCTTTTTGCTGGCATTAGTATCTTACGCATTAGTAGGTTTAAAGGGTGGATCAGTGACTGTGGTGTTAGTCACATTCCTGCGCGCCTAGTCTTCACATTCAAAAAATGCTTTGAACTGTCGAGATATTGATGGACATGGCGGTAAGCGCATGCATTTCTCTATGTTTGCCTATTGTATCAACTGTATTTTTATTTTTGTTGCTGCAGTGCAGACAGTAAAACTCTTATAGGAGAGTCCGGGGCTAGTTGTCATTCTATTTACTCCAGTGAATCTTTCTCAGCATAGGTTTGTTTTTGAAAGTCAATTTCTGTATAGACATGTACTTACTGTACCTCAAAGTCTTGACTGTAACAAAGCAGCTCAGTGATACAGTTAATTGAACATACGTTGATGGGACATGTTGTCACACTGTGGGGTAAGTTGTCAAAGAATATCCTGCTTTTAATAGACTTTTTAGTTAAATTAAAATATATATATATATAATTTACAGTAATAATATGTGCAGCTATTACATTTTATTGGCAGTTAAGGTCGTAGTAATGAAATGCAGACATTTTTAAAATATAACAGCTGTATTTGTCACATTAGCCTTGTCACAGCATGCTGAACAGTCTGACTTTTTATACACCTTCTTATTACTTTGCAACGTCACTGTTATCTTAACAACAGAATGTCACAATAGATAAAACAAAAGATGGCTTGTACTCCAAGTTCACACTTTCTGATCCTGTTTGCTTGTTTTTGAAGTTGCATGAGGTTTTAAGAACTTCATGTGGTGGGATGTGCTTCAGGAATTATGGAGTTGCCTCCCTTACAGTGAATTTTGTAGAGAAGGAAACCATTTCACCAATGTTGTTCATCAAGAAAGACCTTAGTGGGTGTGCACTGTATCAAGATTTGGCTGTGACTTCCATGTTGTGAAATATTGTGTGTGTTGTTCATGGTATCTGTGCGCCCTGTTTTCTGGTTGTGGTGAGTGTGACATTTTTTCATATGTGAAGCTGTAAATGAATATGTTAAGTGATGCTGTACATGCATGGGGTAGAACTTGTTTATTCTACTGTATATTCATTGTTAGATAAAGTGACCCTCAAGGGTCACTTTAATATCTTACAATGAATATACAGTTTGCATCAAAACACTTGCATCAAAGGTCAAACAATTTTTCTCAAAAAAACTAATTTTTTCATAATATGCATTGCACATCACCTTATTTCCCAAAAAGTCTGTTCGAAGATTCAGTCTCTCTAAACCCCTCCTTTTCGTCAGCCTACTCTGCTTTGATTGGTCAGACGGCCCAGTCTGTCGTGATTGGTCTACCTCGTACAGTGTGTGTCAGAAACGAAACTCCCATTACCATATCTGAATTTCAGCTCCGGAGGCTTCCTCAACTCTTGTATATACAGTGATATGAACAGGAACGACGGTGTTGTATTTTCCGTATCAATTCCAGAGTGAGATGTCATCATCCTTTTGTATAGTGCATGCAAAGTGAATTTGCAGCGCTGAAAACAGCATCTTCTCGACAAGTCGACAACACATACCAAACTCCTCCAGGTCTCGGCTACAACTAGTGTTTGAGGGCGGGGCAAAGCAGACATTGTTCACGGGCAGCCAATGAGGACCATAGGCTTTCATTATGCAAATTTGTTGCATTGTTATATAGGTATGTAACAGCAAGTGATACTGGAATTGCTGACGACTCGTTTCGGCAGTTCAGTATCGATTCTTTCTTTTAGGAGACAATTACTTTACATTCACAAATAGCTATAGTATACACTACATGAAATATTCGGAAAATCATAATAGGGGCCTTTCAAGTGGTAGAAAGGAAATATATATAATAGTGTATTAACAGATATTAATTAATACACTTCCAAGTTGGTGTTTTATTGTCTGCGTTTTTTTAAATATAACAAAACACTTTGGCCTATATTTTAAATGAAAGCTTGGTATGTGAAATGGCATGATATAGCATATTTTCAGTATGAAGTAATTTGTATGGTAAGAAGGAGGAAGATTACTAAATCCCCCTGACTAAACTTTTACAGAATGCATAAATGTTTTTTTGATATCATTCTTAACAAAAATTTATTAATGTGTAATTAATGCAAAATACTAAATCAACTATTGTGTTTAAAATTGTGTTTTGAAAATATAAACAGACTATATGAAATCATCTGAAAGGTAAATTTATTCAGTGACTTATCTACAGGTATATGAACATTGGCATATTTAAGTACTCCAAAAATCTAAAAACATTAATGTGTCAAATACCTAATTAAGGAAAAAAAACCTTTGATATTCAATAGAGTACAATGTCATAGATCACTATTTTACAGAGGTACAAAATTAGATCAATTAACCTCAGAACTTAATCTAAGTCTCACAGATGTTGAGATGAAATTACAAAATGAAGACAAGCATAGTTCATCAAATGACTTTGTGCCATTTTACGCTGATATAGTGGATATTCAATGGGCCGCACACCCACAGCCAACAAACAGACAAGGTTTGGAACATGTTATTTATTATTTGGAAAATCGCCTTAGCTAAAAATTGATTAAAGGCACAATATGTAAGTTTTTTATATTAAAATATCCAAAAACCACTTGAACAATGTTATATATTTTCTTGACTTGTGTACCTATACATTATCCCAAATGTTTCTAAGAATGTTTAAATCCAGAGTAATAAGCAATTTTAACCAGGACACAGACTGTGTCCGTAAACGCCTATCAATGACATCATACCGCGTTACCCTTGATTTCCGTTTATTTTGTAGAAACCATGGAAACACCAAAGACGCTTTAATATATTATGTGTTTTATTACACAGGATACATTAATCGACAGAAAACTAATCATGTTATATAGCTCAACACAGTAAGTCTTATTGTTTAAATCTTGTTTTCTTGATTTACCATGAGTACCATGTTTAACCATGACTAATATCAATCTAGCTTACTACAGTGTGCATTAAGTGTCTCATAGTAGCTGCCGAGTGAGCACAGAGTAGCACTATGACAACTTTCAACACACAAATGTATCTAATATGATAAAACAGTGCTACTTTACCCCACATACGCTTGACCGGAAGAAGCGGGAGCGGCGACTGTGGCATAATAAAGGTTCCGCTGCTCTTGATACGTGTGTCGCGCTCTTCTCTCATTAGCAATCGCTCCAGCGGCCTCGTTTCTGCTCGCACAGCACTCCACCCTGCTCTGCTTCATACTACAGTAACATTAATAATCTCACCCATGAACATGATTTCTGCCCGAGTCCCGATTCTTTTCCACCGGCTGTGAGGTGAAGACAACACCTCCCATGATTCCATGAAATCAACGTGTCATCAGGCTACGCCTTTGTTTTGAATAAGCGACCTCTAGTGGCGAAAATGTACATATTGTGCCTTTAAGTCACGAACAATATCTGGCTATATTCCATAAATGTCTGCAGAGGAAGCATGTATCAAAAACAATTTCATATAAACTGCATCCTGTTTCTGGATTTTGCATCCTAAGTCAGGGTTTCTCATTTGCACCCGCATACCAAAAAGGCAAGCTCCGCCTCTGGGCCTTCATTGCATGAAGTGCTTATGATTAGCATAAAGATGTATGTAGCTGCGGGACAGACCTGCCATGAAAAGCTGTATATCTGCGTATCAAATGGAGCAATTCCTCCTTTGAAAAAAAAAGGTGTTGAATTTTATGCTAACATGTATTGCAGTGGTCTGTGCAATTTAAGCAGATATAGCCATATGTGTACTAACACAATTGCTACAGCATAGGTCATTAACACTGTGGGATTAAAATAAAGTTTTGATTAAGTTTTGGTCCACTTACGGTGTTATATCTCGGAATTGGCTGTGTTTCTGACAGAAAAATAGAAACTGCTGTAGTTACAGTAGAAAGTAATTGGATTCTTTGAAATTGGTTCGACCCCAGAAAGCCATTTAATTACAAAAACACATTTGTCTAAATTACAACTACATTGGAAAACTCTAATAGAGTGAATGCCAGAAAAACGGGCCACCTTTTGACAGTCTGTGTGTGCGTGTGCATGCTTTTAAGACTGTCTATTCACATCCACCTTTGTGCTCTAATGTGCTTTACGCACTTGACCAAGCTTTTGCATATCAACTCCAGCATTAGCCAAGACACTTAATGGTTTATTCTAAGACTGTAGGAAAATCTATTATAAGATATAATCTAATCTAATACTAATAGCTACAAATAGAACGATTTTTTTTTTAATTTCTCTAATCTGTCCTGTCTAGGTAATTCAGAAATTAAACAATAAATAATATAGGCTAAAGCTGAGGCAATGTTGAGGCATTTTTAGGACGATCAAGAGCCATGTATCCACAATTTCTTATCATGACTTTCTAATGGATGTGCTGTGGAGTTTTAATACAGCATCATAAACTTGTGATCTCAATAATATAACCAAGACAAGCTACTAATCAATAGTATGCTATTTAGAGATGGGAGAACATTTACCTTGTTTGACTAATCTGGACACATGCTGCCAGGCTTTCCTGTTGACTTTGGTGCATTGGGCTGCTTCACTGTCTGATCTGATGACACTCCTCCCTCAGCTTCATGTATGGCTGTGTTTGGAATAGCATACTAACACGAGACTGTCCTCCAAAAAAAAAAACGACCCTATAGGTTACGACCTATATTTACGTTTTAAAGTCATGCACCCTCTAGCTGGCGTAAAAATAATGACAGTGTCGTGTTACGTCTGTCGTCATAAAATGACGCATGACTGTCGTTACCAATCAAAATGCGTGTTCATTTAAATTCAGTGTGTGGACTTTTTACACCATTTCCATTTAGCAAAACTAAAAGTAATAATTTCTTTGGAAAAAAGGATTTTAAATGGTAATGTATTTGTGACCAAGTTATGTATTTTCTTGACAAAGGCCTTTTGCCAAAACGTTGGATAATAAAGTATTTGCAAGTGAGTGTGCGGTCAGATCTCATTCATATAAATGTATTTCTGACCGCCACTCACATGCAACGTCGTGAGGTCATATGGCAACAGTACTGTTGCTTAATATTGCATATTGCCTTTATTTCTGTTGTATTTAAAAAAGAATAGTAGGGAGTACAGTGTATATATGTGTGCAGTAGTCAGTTAGTAGCAAGCAAGTATTTTATTCTAAACAGAGCCATGTATTGTGATAGGAAGTTAAAGAAGTAGAGGTGGGTTTAACTGGGAACCACCATGTTTTTATTTTTTTAGGAATCCCTTTGTACTTTTTATTAATTTTATTAATTTATTAATTATTCATTACATCAAAAATTGCAAAATCCTAGCAACAAAAGCATGTCAGCCGTATTCTTTAACGAGGCAGAAGGGATTAATCAGAGATGCCTCATTCAGATCAACGGCATGCTGCTGTGCTTGATAAAACATGAAAAATACAGTCGGTGTTTCTCTAACTTTTTTTTTTTTTGTCAAAGCATAGTTCAATATTAACAAACTCTCTTTCCGACAAGGGCAAAAGTAAAGGACGGATAGTCTGTCAATACTCAGACATCACTGCAGAATTGACAGCGACTGGAATCAAGACTGCACTTATGAATAATAAAAGCAAATACTAAACATTTCCGAACAACCACAGCTAGGTGACATTGAACTATTACAAGACATTTTTTTCTTCTGAATAAAATGCATTAAATAGTAATAGATAAATAGTGCATAATAAAACAGTGTGTATTAGGAAGGTAAATGTGGTAAATTATGATTTCATGTGGACTTAAAGACCCCATGAAAACAATGTATTTACTTTTGAAAAAGGAAATTTGGGGCGGGATATATTGAAGGGGCTTGTATATTTTGTTTTTCTTTAAATAGGTTTGAGTTACAATCACAAATACATTCTCATTTTGTCTAGAGATTCAGAAAACTGTGTATTTTACTGTTTTTCAGGAAATGTATTACCATTTAAAGTTTGGAAGAATGTTTTTCGTTTTGAAATAAATCTGTATTTTCTTCCCTAAGGACAGATTAAATTAAAATGAATTATAAAAGCGGTTAGTTCCTGTCCTTGATTCTGATTGGTCAATAGCTGTGTTTTATTCACGATACAACACGGCTATGACCGATTCACCAATGGTTCTGTGTATCACTACACAACACCCTTACACTCTTAGCACCGTAAACTGTATGTTCTCAATTGATATTGTTCATTGAAGCTTACTGTATTATGTAGAAGAGTATTGTGAGAAAGAGATCGAGTGAGCGAGTTTATTACCTGCATTCAGATTTAGCATTTTCCTTCAGGTCAGTCCTATGTTCATAATAAAAAATCTGTTTAAATGTCTGATGTATTATCTTGTCCTTTTAACATTTAAGGGGTTTTCCCGTGACTGACAGCGCTAGTCAAAGCATTTGTCAGTTGCGCTCTTTCTGATAGGTTTGTCCAAAAATCATAAATGTGGCGGAAGGAAGGCTTTTAGTGAAAGTTCATGAAAGTTGCATTGATGCATATTTTTGCCTTTAATATTTGTATTGTGTGGTATCCGTTTTATAAAAGCAATAAGGTACTCGAGGCTAGTGCTGTATCGTGAATAAGTCACGGCTGAAGGGGTTACTCGCCAGCGTCGTGCCTAACAACGCCCTTCAGCCGTGACTTATTCACGATACAGCACAGCCTCGAGTACCTTATTGCTTACTTAAAATATTAACTAATACCAAAAATATAGTATAGTAATATAGTAAATAGTGGTTGTTAAAAATTTACCATCACAGGTCAAAACTGAATTGAAAAATTATATAAAAATACAAAACAGTTATTTTATAAAACATTAATAATATTAAAATTTTGACTGTATTTTGTGATAAATTAAATGCTGCATTAAATGCTGCATAGATATGGACTAAAAGCCACAAAACGTTTGACAGATTTGTTGAAAATGTCACCTTGAAATGTTTCTATGACAAACAATTGAAGGAGACAACTTTTGAACCAAACTAAAGTCATATCAGGTTTTGTACATATTTAAAGCTGATAGACATAACAAAAATGACACACAAATGTCATAGTGGCTAATTCAGATAACTTTAGAGGCTGCAGATTTGAGAGCATTGAGAAACATGAAGCAGACAAACATTGCCGAAGTACTTATCGCCTGTAAGACATGTGCGAGAGATTTTCAAGCCAGACTGCTTTGTTTAAGTTCAGACTTACTGAATAAATAAATGATCACCTTGTTGTTAGGACCTTCATACCGCATTATAAATGTTCTTCAATGCTCTTTCACTTCCACAACACTGCTATCCACCTTTCCATTTTTAATGAAAGAGCAAATGTGGCCATTAGTAACTTGAATGTGTCTGGCTTCCGGTGTCAGTAGCTTCTGATTATTTTAGCTGATGTTGATGTTGCAAACTGGTATTTATTATCACATTATTTTAATTTATTAACATAATCATAAACACACTGGTTTGAAACGCAAATAGATCTACTGTTTATTGCACTTTGCCATTCTTCTGGTTATTTACCTATAGCAGCTAATGAATCAGATGTCTCACACATTCACAGGAAATAGCTTACTTTGCATTGCAAAACAAGGTGGATAGTAACATATATAGCCATATATTGCAAATCAGGGATTTTTTTTTCCTGGAAGTAAACAAGGTTTAGGATTTTACCTTATGATGTAAAGTGAAGAATAAATATTTGTTTATGCAATATTTCTAGGTCACAAATAGGTCACATATAAAAATGTTTGTGACATGTCGTGATATGATTAAATAATAATCATTGACATTGTTAAATAATAACATTGTACTCGAAAAAGTATTATCTACAGAACTCTGTATGTGCATATACAAGCACAGTACACTATGTGTAAATAAGGGTACATATTAGAACCGTCTCTGTTTTGGACATTTATATGAGTTGAATTAGACTTTCCATTACGGTTCATTTGCTTTTTTGCTCTTCAGTTCTGAATTAGAGCATTTGGCAACAGAAAATGAGTTTTAATAGAGATAGAGTGTATAGCTCTTTGGGCCACTCAAAGAAAAAACAATTATAATCCACTTATGAAATGGTGAATTGCAGTGCTGATCAGTCATCATCACTTGTGTGCTTATAATGATCGCCCAGGCCTGATTAGTATGTACACCACCAAGCCTTATGTGTATAAGGTTATGTCTTTCACAGTTTTGAGCAGTTTTATTTGTCATATTTCATATAGAAAGAGAGACCTAATGCTCTGGACTTGGATTCTGGTTGGATTCAGATTGTCTTTCCTTGTATCCTTAGGTATTTTACAAGCAAATCCGCCCAGCTTCTCCTCAGTGTTTCCATTTTGTTGTTGATATTTTGAGAAGATGCTGTTTTCTGTGCTGCGAAAGCAAATCATTTTGAATGCACTTCCAAAGGATGAGGACTCAAATTGATATGGTTTATATCATTGTATATACAAGTGCTTATTAAGTTTCTGAGCTGAAATTCAGATATGAAATTGAAACTCCCATTACCATATCTGAATTTCAGCTCCGGAGGCTTCCTCAACTCTTGTATATACAGTGATATGAACAGGAACGACGGTGTTGTATTTTCCGTATCAATTCCAGAGTGAGATGTCATCATCCTTTTGTATAGTGCATGCAAAGTGAATTTGCAGCGCTGAAAACAGCATCTTCTCGACAAGTCGACAACACATACCAAACTCCTCCAGGTCTCGGCTACAACTAGTGTTTGAGGGCGGGGCAAAGCAGACATTGTTCACGGGCAGCCAATGAGGACCATAGGCTTTCATTATGCAAATTTGTTGCATTGTTATATAGGTATGTAACAGCAAGTGATACTGGAATTGCTGACGACTCGTTTCGGCAGTTCAGTATCGATTCTTTCTTTTAGGAGACAATTACTTTACATTCACAAATAGCTATAGTATACACTACATGAAATATTCGGAAAATCATAATAGGGGCCTTTCAAGTGGTAGAAAGGAAATATATATAATAGTGTATTAACAGATATTAATTAATACACTTCCAAGTTGGTGTTTTATTGTTCATGCGTTTTTAAATATAACAAAACACTTTGGCCTATATTTTAAATGAAAGCTTGGTATGTGAAATGGCATGATATAGCATATTTTCAGTATGAAGTAATTTGTATGGTAAGAAGGAGGAAGATTACTAAATCCCCTGACTAAACTTCTTTTACAGAATGCATAAATGTTTTTGATATCATTCTTAACAAAAATTTATTAATGTGTAATTAATGCAAAATACTAAATCAACTATTGTGTTTAAAATTGTGTTTTGAAAATATAAACAGACTATATGAAATCATCTGAAAGGTAAATTTATTCAGTGACTTATCTACAGGTATATGAACATTGGCATATTTAAGTACTCCAAAAATCTAAAAACATTAATGTGTCAAATACCTAATTAAGGAAAAAAAACCTTTGATATTCAATAGAGTACAATGTCATAGATCACTATTTTACAGAGGTACAAATTAGATCAATTAACCTCAGAACTTAATCTAAGTCTCACAGATGTTGAGATGAAATTACAAAATGAAGACAAGCATAGTTCATCAAATGACTTTGTGCCATTTTACGCTGATATAGTGGATATTCAATGGGCCGCACACCCACAGCCAACAAACAGACAAGGTTTGGAACATGTTATTTATTATTTGGAAAATCGCCTTAGCTAAAAATTGATTAAAGGCACAATATGTAAGTTTTTTATATTAAAATATCCAAAAACCACTTGAACAATGTTATATATTTTCTTGACTTGTGTACCTATACATTATCCCAAATGTTTCTAAGAATGTTTAAATCCAGAGTAATAAGCAATTTTAACCAGGACACAGACTGTGTCCGTGCGTCGCCTATCAATGACATCATACCCGCGTTACCCTTGATTTCCGTTTTATTTTGTAGAAACCATGGAAACACCAAAGACGCTTTAATATATTATGTGTTTTATTACACAGGATACATTAATCGACAGAAAACTAATCATGTTATATAGCTCAACACAGTAAGTCTTATTGTTTAAATCTTGTTTTCTTGATTTACCATGAGTACCATGTTTAACCATGACTAATATCAATCTAGCTTACTACAGTGTGCATTAAGTGTCTCATAGTAGCTGCCGAGTGAGCACAGAGTAGCACTATGACAACTTTCAACACACAAATGTATCTAATATGATAAAACAGTGCTACTTTACCCCACATACGCTTGACCGGAAGAAGCGGGAGCGGCGACTGTGGCATAATAAAGGTTCCGCTGCTCTTGATACGTGTGTCGCGCTCTTCTCTCATTAGCAATCGCTCCAGCGGCCTCGTTTCTGCTCGCACAGCACTCCACCCTGCTCTGCTTCATACTACAGTAACATTAATAATCTCACCCATGAACATGATTTCTGCCCGAGTCCCGATTCTTTTCCACCGGCTGTGAGGTGAAGACAACACCTCCCATGATTCCATGAAATCAACGTGTCATCAGGCTACGCCTTTGTTTTGAATAAGCGACCTCTAGTGGCGAAAATGTACATATTGTGCCTTTAAGTCACGAACAATATCTGGCTATATTCCATAAATGTCTGCAGAGGAAGCATGTATCAAAAACAATTTCATATAAACTGCATCCTGTTTCTGGATTTTGCATCCTAAGTCAGGGTTTCTCATTTGCACCCACATACCAAAAGGCAAGCTCCGCCTCTGGGCCTTCATTGCATGAAGTGCTTATGATTAGCATAAAGATGTATGTAGCTGGACAGACCTGCCATGAAAAGCTGTATATCTGCGTATCAAATGGAGCAATTCCTCCTTTGAAAAAAAAAAAAGGTGTTGAATTTTATGCTAACATGTATTGCAGTGGTCTGTGCAATTTAAGCAGATATAGCCATATGTGTACTAACACAATTGCTACAGCATAGGTCATTAACACTGTGGGATTAAAATAAAGTTTTGATTAAGTTTTGGTCCACTTACGGTGTTATATCTCGAATTGGCTGTGTTTCTGACAGAAAATAGAAACTGCTGTAGTTACAGTAGAAAGTAATTGGATTCTTTGAAATTGGTTCGACCCCAGAAAGCCATTTAATTACAAAACACATTTGTCTAAATTACAACTACATTGGAAAACTCTAATAGAGTGAATGCCAGAAAAACGCCACCTTTTGACAGTCTGTGTGTGCGTGTGCATGCTTTTAAGACTGTCTATTCACATCCACCTTTGTGCTCTAATGTGCTTTACGCACTTGACCAAGCTTTTGCATATCAACTCCAGCATTAGCCAAGACACTTAATGGTTTATTCTAAGACTGTAGGAAAATCTATTATAAGATATAATCTAATCTAATACTAATAGCTACAAATAGAACGATTTTTTTTTTAATTTCTCTAATCTGTCCTGTCTAGGTAATTCAGAAATTAAACAATAAATAATATAGGCTAAAGCTGAGGCAATGTTGAGGCATTTTTAGGACGATCAAGAGCCATGTATCCACAATTTCTTATCATGACTTTCTAATGGATGTGCTGTGGAGTTTTAATACAGCATCATAAACTTGTGATCTCAATAATATAACCAAGACAAGCTACTAATCAATAGTATGCTATTTAGAGATGGGAGAACATTTACCTTGTTTGACTAATCTGGACACATGCTGCCAGGCTTTCCTGTTGACTTTGGTGCATTGGGCTGCTTCACTGTCTGATCTGATGACACTCCTCCCTCAGCTTCATGTATGGCTGTGTTTGGAATAGCATACTAACACGAGACTGTCCTCCAAAAAAACGACCCTATAGGTTACGACCTATATTTACGTTTTAAAGTCATGCACCCTCTAGCTGGCGTAAAAATAATGACAGTGTCGTGTTATTCGTCTGTCGTCATAAAATGACGCATGACTGTCGTTACCAATCAAAATGCGTGTTCATTTAAATTCAGTGTGTGGACTTTTACACCATTTCCATTTAGCAAAACTAAAAGTAATAATTTCTTTGGAAAAAAGGATTTTAAATGGTAATGTATTTGTGACCAAGTTATGTATTTTCTTGACAAAGGCCTTTTGCCAAAACGTTGGATAATAAAGTATTTGCAAGTGAGTGTGCGGTCAGATCTCATTCATATAAATGTATTTCTGACCGCCACTCACATGCAACGCATCGTGAGGTCATATGGCAACAGTACTGTTGCTTAATATTGCATATTGCCTTTATTTCTGTTGTATTTAAAAAAGAATAGTAGGGAGTACAGTGTATATATGTGTGCAGTAGTCAGTTAGTAGCAAGCAAGTATTTTATTCTAAACAGAGCCATGTATTGTGATAGGAAGTTAAAGAAGTAGAGGTGGGTTTAACTGGGAACCACCATGTTTTTATTTTTTTAGGAATCCCTTTGTACTTTTTATTAATTTTATTAATTTATTAATTATTCATTACATCAAAAATTGCAAAATCCTAGCAACAAAAGCATGTCAGCCGTATTCTTTAACGAGGCAGAAGGGATTAATCAGAGATGCCTCATTCAGATCAACGGCATGCTGCTGTGCTTGATAAAACATGAAAAAATACAGTCGGTGTTTCTCTAACTTTTTTTTTTTTTTTTTTTGTCAAAGCATAGTTCAATATTAACAAACTCTCTTTCCGACAAGGGCAAAAGTAAAGGACGGATAGTCTGTCAATACTCAGACATCACTGCAGAATTGACAGCGACTGGAATCAAGACTGCACTTATGAATAATAAAAGCAAATACTAAACATTTCCGAACAACCACAGCTAGGTGACATTGAACTATTACAAGACATTTTTTTTCTTCTGAATAAAATGCATTAAATAGTAATAGATAAATAGTGCATAATAAAACAGTGTGTATTAGGAAGGTAAATGTGGTAAATTATGATTTCATGTGGACTTAAAGACCCCATGAAAACAATGTATTTACTTTTGAAAAAGGAAATTTGGGGCGGGATATATTGAAGGGGCTTGTATATTTTGTTTTTTCTTTAAATAGGTTTGAGTTACAATCGTCAAATACATTCTCATTTTGTCTAGAGATTCAGAAAACTGTGTATTTTTACTGTTTTTCAGGAAATGTATTACCATTTAAAGTTTGGAAGAATGTTTTTCGTTTTGAAATAAATCTGTATTTTCTTCCCTAAGGACAGATTAAATTAAAATGAATTATAAAACGGTTAGTTCCTGTCCTTGATTCTGATTGGTCAATAGCTGTGTTTTATTCACGATACAACACGGCTATGACCGATTCACCCAATGGTTCTGTGTATCACTACACAACACCCTTACACTCTTAGCACCGTAAACTGTATGTTCTCAATTGATATTGTTCATTGAAGCTTACTGTATTATGTAGAAGAGTATTGTGAGAAAGAGATCGAGTGAGCGAGTTTATTACCTGCATTCAGATTTAGCATTTTCCTTCAGGTCAGTCCTATGTTCATAATAAAAAATCTGTTTAAATGTCTGATGTATTATCTTGTCCTTTTAACATTTAAGGGGTTTTCCCGTGACTGACAGCGCTAGTCAAAGCATTTGTCAGTTGCGTCTTTCTGATAGGTTTGTCCAAAAATCATAAATGTGGCGGAAGGAAGGCTTTTAGTGAAAGTTCATGAAAGTTGCATTGATGCATATTTTTGCCTTTAATATTTGTATTGTGTGGTATCCGTTTTATAAAAGCAATAAGGTACTCGAGGCTAGTGCTGTATCGTGAATAAGTCACGGCTGAAGGGGTTACTCCGCTTCGCGTCGTGCCTAACAACGCCCTTCAGCCGTGACTTATTCACGATACAGCACAGCCTCGAGTACCTTATTGCTTACTTAAAATATTAACTAATACCAAAAAATATAGTATAGTAATATAGTAAATAGTGGTTGTTAAAAATTTACCATCACAGGTCAAAACTGAATTGAAAAATTATATAAAAATAGAAAACAGTTATTTTATAAAACATTAATAATATTAAAATTTTGACTGTATTTTGTGATAAATTAAATGCTGCATTAAATGCTGCATAGATATGGACTAAAAGCCACAAAACGTTTGACAGATTTGTTGAAAATGTCACCTTGAAATGTTTCTATGACAAACAATTGAAGGAGACAACTTTTGAACCAAACTAAAGTCATATCAGGTTTTGTACATATTTAAAGCTGATAGACATAACAAAAATGACACACAAATGTCATAGTGGCTAATTCAGATAACTTTAGAGGCTGCAGATTTGAGAGCATTGAGAAACATGAAGCAGACAAACATTGCCGAAGTACTTATCGCCTGTAAGACATGTGCGAGAGAGATTTTCAAGCCAGACTGCTTTGTTTAAGTTCAGACTTACTGAATAAATAAATGATCACCTTGTTGTTAGGACCTTCATACCGCATTATAAATGTTCTTCAATGCTCTTTCACTTCCACAACACTGCTATCCACCTTTCCATTTTTAATGAAAGAGCAAATGTGGCCATTAGTAACTTGAATGTGTCTGGCTTCCGGTGTCAGTAGCTTCTGATTATTTTAGCTGATGTTGATGTTGCAAACTGGTATTTATTATCACATTATTTTAATTTATTAACATAATCATAAACACACTGGTTTGAAACGCAAATAGATCTACTGTTTATTGCACTTTGCCATTCTTCTGGTTATTTACCTATAGCAGCTAATGAATCAGATGTCTCACACATTCACAGGAAATAGCTTACTTTGCATTTGCAAAACAAGGTGGATAGTAACATATAAAGCCATATATTGCAAATCAGGGATTTTTTTTTTCCTGGAAGTAAACAAGGTTTAGGATTTTACCTTATGATGTAAAGTGAAGAATAAATATTTGTTTATGCAATATTTCTAGGTCACAAATAGGTCACATATAAAAATGTTTGTGACATGTCGTGATATGATTAAATAATAATCATTGACATTGTTAAATAATAACATTGTACTCGAAAAAGTATTATCTACAGTACTCTGTATGTGCATATACAAGCACAGTACACTATGTGTAAATAAGGGTACATATTAGAACCGTCTCTGTTTTGGACATTTATATGAGTTGAATTAGACTTTCCATTACGGTTCATTTGCTTTTTTGCTCTTCAGTTCTGAATTAGAGCATTTGGCAACAGAAAATGAGTTTTAATAGAGATAGAGTGTATAGCTCTTTGGGCCACTCAAAGAAAAAACAATTATAATCCACTTATGAAATGGTGAATTGCAGTGCTGATCAGTCATCATCACTTGTGTGCTTATAATGATCGCCCAGGCCTGATTAGTATGTACACCACCAAGCCTTATGTGTATAAGGTTATGTCTTTCACAGTTTTGAGCAGTTTTATTTGTCATATTTCATATAGAAAGAGAGACCTAATGCTCTGGACTTGGATTCTGGTTGGATTCAGATTGTCTTTCCTTGTATCCTTAGGTATTTTACAAGCAAATCCGCCCAGCTTCTCCTCAGTGTTTCCATTTTGTTGTTGATATTTTGAGAAGATGCTGTTTTCTGTGCTGCGAAAGCAAATCATTTTGAATGCACTTCCAAAGGATGAGGACTCAAATTGATATGGTTTATATCATTGTATATACAAGTGCTTATTAAGTTTCTGAGCTGAAATTCAGATATGGTAATGGGAGCATTGTTTCTGACAGGCGCTGTAAGCAGTAGATCAATAACCACAGACTTGGCCATCTGACCAATCAGAGCAGAGTAGGCTCTCAGAAAGAAGGGGTTTAGAGAGACCGAATCCTTGAGCGAAAATTGGATGCATGTAAACCTTTAAAAAAAATAAGAACCTTAAAAATTGCATAATACAGGCACTCTAAGGCCGTGTGTCCACCAAAGCTTTTTTTTAAAGAGGCTAGTGTATTTTACCCTTTTTTTTTAATGGGAGCGCCACGTTTTTAAAACGCCAGGAGTGTAACGTGGCACTGAACGTCTATTTAACGCTGAGTGCTCTGCATTTTTTACCGATTGCCTTGAGTTGAAGAATGTTCAACTTTTGGTAAAACACAGCGCTCATCACTGTCACTTTGTACCCCGCCGTCCAATCACAGTGGAGGAAGGACGAGACAAATACAACACCCACCAACCGCCACATTCTGCTTGTCAACAGATGACAACAACAAGCATAATATCATTTAAAACAAGAGCCAGAGCAAATACTTTATATTGTATCAACATTTTTATTTAGAAACAGTACAGAAAACAAAATATCTGTAAAATTAGATACTAGTAACACTTCCGCGGATTGTCAGTAAATGGCCAATGTTATGATTGGTTAACGTCATTGCATATATCTATGTCCCCTCACTACTGAGTATGCTTTTTGAAAAATGATCCATATAAAACCATCACTTACAGACAAAGCATTATGTAATTGTTTAATTACGGTTTGTGTCAGATCCAATAGAGTTGGCTGGTTTATGTTTCAAGAAGTTTCTTTGCAAACTTTCCATTACACTGTGCCTTATTTATAAAACCATTTGCAGTCAGATGCTCTGAACAAACATATAATCTTCAGAGACGATTCGGGATGCAAACAACCATGAATGTTCAAAGTGAACATTCCTTTTCTTTTGCATTTGTCCTATGTTAGCTGACTCAAGTGGAGTATGTCGGAAACTGAACGGGTGTCTATATACTATATACAGTGTAGAAAGTGTAAGTTATTATAATGGGTTCTATTTGATTTTGATGCAACAGTCGGCAGTGGGCAGGGCCTATGGTGCTATGATGTAAAACGATTCGTTAATGTCTTGCTCTAGAGACAGTCATATGGAAATGTTTTTGCCTGTGTGATGTCACAGATCCCACAATATCCAAACAAGCCGTTTTTGTTGCATTTAAATGATAAAGTTATTCATAACATTCCATTGAAGACCTTTGTCAAATACCTAGGAATACTTGTAACAAAGGATGTTACAGAAAGGCAAAACTTAAATTTCTCCTCTAGATTAAAAAAGACAAAAACATTACTAAACTGTTGGTTACAACGTGATCTCTCTGTTTATGGTCGTGTCCTATTATCTAAAGCAGAAGGCTTATCTCGATTTGTCTATCCCTCCCTATCTTTGTATGTTAAAGATTCTTATTGTAAAGATATCAATAATTTGTTTTATTCTTTTATTTGGAAAAACAAATCCCAAAGACTTAAGAAAAGGGTTCTTACTAATAAGAAAGCTGAAGGGGGCTTGAAAATACTTTATTTTGAAGATGTTAATAGAACTTTTAAAGTCAATTGGATTAAAAAATGTTTGATTAATCATAACTCCCTTTGGAACCACTTCCCACACAGTCTCTTTAACCAAATTGGTGGCTTAGAATTTCTGTTAACTTGTGACTTTAATATTTCTAAACTCACTGTTAAATTGTCCAAATTCCACCAACAAGTGCTTTTAGCCTGGAAAATTTGCTACTCACACAATTTCTCTCCTCATTTGAAATAATGCCAATATAACGACTGCCAATAAATCTTTATTTTTAAGGAACTGGTTTAACAGGGATATTAATCATCTTATGAATATGTTTGATAATTATGTGAATCCACAGTTTCCCTGTGCATTTTAAGGAATTTAATTCGGTCATTAAAGCTATTCCTCCTACTCTTGTTCATCTTGTTAAAAGTCATATTCACTATAACTCTACAATAATGACAAAACCAAAATTAATTTTAAACAGTATTGAACTGATTGATAAAAAATGCAATAACTAAAAATAAAATAAAATAACACCTAGAGGAAAATTCTTTTGGAACTCTATTATTGATAATATTAATTGGAAGACTGCTTGGTTAATCCCCTTTAAATATTGTATCAATAACAAAACTAAAGAAATACATTTTAAAATGTTGCATGTATCTACCCTGTTAAATCAATAATTTCAAGATGCTCTGATATTGATGATTTATGCTCCTTTTGTAAAAATGAGAAGAAGTGTTAACACATTTGTTTTTTGATTGTAAAATTACCTAAAATTTTTGGAAGGAAATGGCAGAATTTATTTTTAATCTAGTAAAGGATAAATATTGTTTTTCTTTAAAGTATATTTTTGTGTACTATGAAAACAATGTTAACAAAGGTCTTGAATACATTGTTAATTTATTCATATTGCTGGTAAAATTTTATATACATAAACAAAAATGCTTCAATTCATCCCCAATATTTACGGTATTTTTAGTGGAATTTGATTGTTTTATATCTTCTCTGAAATTGTTAAAAAACAAATAGTCATTAAGAGTGTTGGGTAAGTTGCTCAAAAAAAATAATCCACTACAAATTACAAATTACTACATTAAAATTGTAATTTGATTACATTACTGATTACTGCATGTAAAAAGTAATCAGATTACTAATTACTTTACATTCAAGTTACTTTGAAAACCTATAAAACCTACAAAAGTACATCACAAACTGAAACTCATAGATCTTTCCGTAATTTAATATTGACTGAAAAATATTACAGAAGTATGAAAACAGCAACTTGACTTAAAAATATTTGTTAATCATCTGTAGGTAGCTTATTCATTCTAATGTAATCATAACGGTCGCCTGAGGGCGTTTAACGACCACGTCATCTGTGAGTGTGGGATTCTAACAAACTAAAAATAACTTTATTAAAACTAATAAATATATGAAATATTGTACACTTGTTAATGTTTATTTTTGTTTGCAGTTTTTTTTTTAATGATTATGAACACATATTAAGCATGACAAACCAATTATACAGTCGATGAAACTGCAAAGCTGGCACGTATGGTATTACAAAATAAAGTCATTAAGATTGTCATTAATATTATTTTATAAAGTAACATGTTGGATAAAAGTAGTTTTATCACGTGTCGAGCCGTTTCTGTGACAGCTCCAGCTCTCCGACGCACAGTTATACGTCAGCGTCCGAATTCACTCACTTCATTTCGTTCACTCTTTGCAGATATAGTGCACTCAAATGACATACACTATATAGGGATTAGTGATTCAGTGTACGAGTGAGAGGTTTCAGACACCGCTTAAACATTCCTTGCTGTGTGTAGCATGTGTGTGGTAGCTTAACTGTGTTTATGTTTGTATGTAACTGCATTAAAGACAGGAAGAAATTGCTGAAAACATTATAATAGGCCTAACATTTGAAAACAGTATTGTTCAGAAGTTACCTTCCCTCCCAATCCTGAACAAAAATCCAGTCTAGCTTGTTTAGGCGAGGTTGGACCGCTCTCGTCTTGGGCGCAGGTATCCTCCTTCATGAGTTCTCCGGTGATTCATAATGAATGCTTTATTTTAGAAATGCACTTTACTTTTCTTATGCTATGCTCTGTGTGTATATTGTTCTATTCTCATTAAAAAAAGCAGTTTTTGTTGCTTGATATATAATGAGAAGGATATAGTGAAACCTTCAGGATGTTTTAATGATATAAAGATTTTTGTCATCAGATCAAAGAAATTTTGATTTCTCATGTCATGACCACTTTAAAGGTCCACAATCCAGCTAAACTTTTCTTACTATACTGTTCCCCAAATTATCCTTAGTAGGTTCCTATCATCATGAATGCACTTTGAAAAAATAACAGCTTTGACTCTTTAGATAACTCTTTTGTGTTCCACAGGAAGTAAATGCAAGTGCAAATATCCCCTTAGTATTTTAACTACATCCTCTTAGTTTAAGGTAGTAATTAACCACGTTACTGTCTGCAGCTCATGCTGGTTTTATTTTGTTATTGTTCTTCAAATGCCATTTTCCTCTGATTGTGGCAGTAACCTTACGTTTTATTAAGGTCTGGAAGCAGGAAATTCAAGGAAAGATATTTCATTCCAGTATATGATGAAAAATCAATGATCCTTATTTTTTGCACTTTCATCTCAGTGCTCAGTGCCCTCCCCGCTGTCCCAGCTGCTGTTTGAAACTGAGTGAGTGTGGACCTGTGAATTGATTCAGCAGTGCCATAACTGTATTTGTATTGGGCAATTTTATAAAATCAGACATTACATTATTGCCTTTCTTTTTATAACAAAAAGATGGACATTCTTGTTTTCCTGCAGTTGTGAAAATGACTATTAACAATCATTGAAAACATTTTAAAATGTTTTTAACAGACCGGAGAGTACTACTTTTATAAATGAAATGCTGTGGGTACAGATTTTGTGTGGGCCTAGTACAAGCATAATACTTAATAGATCAGTAATTTATGAACATTCAAATATAAATGAAAGTATACACTCTAAAAAATGCTGGGTTGTTTCAACCCATGTTTGGGTCAAATATGGATAAACCCAACCATTGGTTTAATTTTTTTAAATTACATTTTAAAGGGTTAGTTCACCCCAAAATGAAGAAATTTTGAAATAAAATAATAAGATAGTTTTGATAAAATCCGATGGCTCAGTGAGGCCTGCGTTGACAGCAAGTTAATTTACACTTACAGTGCCCAGAAAGGTGCTAAAAACATAGTTAAAACAGTTCATGTTACTGCAGTGGTTCAACCTTGATGTTATGAAGCGACAAGAATATTTTTTGTGCACCAAAAAAAACAAAATAACGACTTTATTCAACAATATCTAATGATGGGTGATTTCAAAACACTGCTTCATGAAGCTTCGAAACTTTACAAATCTTTTGTTTCGAATCAGTGGTTCGGAGCATGATTCAAACTGCCAAAGTCACGTGATTTAAGTAAACGAGGCTTTGTTACGTCATAAGTGTTTCGAAATTTCAATGGTTCGTGTGACTTTGGCAGTTTGATACACGCTCCGAACCACTTATTCGAAACAAAAGATTTGTAAAGCTTTGAAGCTTCATGAAGTAGTGTTTTGAAATTGCCCATCACTAGAAATTGTTGAATAAAGTTATTTTGTTTTTTTGGTGCACAAAAAGTATTCTCGTCACTTCATAACATTAAGGTTGAACCACTGTAGTCACATGAACTGTTTTAACTGTTTTAAATATATCTTTCTGGGCGTTTGAAAGTGTACATTAACTAAGGTCTTATGGATGTAGAACGACATGAGGGTGAGTAATTAATGACAGAATTTTCATATTTGGGTGAACTAACCCTTTAAACCCAAAAGTTGGGTTTGACCCAAACATGGGTTAAAACAACCCAGCATTTTTTAGAGTGTATAAATCAAAGAAATATAATATGTAAGATGAATAAATAAATTAATATAAATTAATACTTTTATTCAGCAAGGATGCATTTAATTTATCAAAAACAACAGTAGACATTTATGTTATAAACGGATTATATTTATAATAAATGCAGTTCTTTTGGACTTTATATTGACCAAAGAATCCTGAATAAAATGTATCACATTTTCCAAAAAAAAAATTAAGCATCACAACTGTCAACATTGATAATAATAAGAAATGTTTCCTGAGCAGCAAATCAGCATATTAGAATGATTTCTGAAGGATCATGTGACACTGGAGTAATGATGCTGAAAATTCAGCTTTGCCTTCACAGAAATAAATTACATTTTAAAATCAAACAGAAAACAGTTATTTTAAATTGTAAGAATATTTCACAATATTACTGTATTTTTAATCAAATTGGTGAGCTTCTTTTCAAAAACATCTTACTGACCCCAATCTTTTGAAAGGTGGTGTATTTAATGAAAGTTATTATAATATGCTAATTATATATCTTCTATGAGGCGCAAATCAAACTCCTCATATTTTGCAGAGTTTTTCAGTGCAGATGCCTGTATGAATGCTGCTGTGGTGCAGACATGGCTCATAAACAGTTTTAAGTTGCTTGACTGGATACTTCCGGAAGGTTACCAGGAAACCTTTGCATGCCCAATTAAAATTCACGCATTATGCTTTAATTTCGCATCCGGATGTTCAGAAATAAGAACACAACCTAAATAAGTGCCTCCTTTTGCACACTAACCATGCATTAACATTTTGATAGATGAAAAATCAGTTCCTGAAACTTAGCTGCTATTTGAATTTCTTTTACTTACAATCAGCGAAATTACATAAAAATGTTACACCATCTGTGCGCCGCGTTTTACAAAATTGAACTTTTTCCGCTATCTCTGTGCTTTTTAGGGACTCTTTTTGATGTTTTGATGCAGTCTGCAGTTTCACCTTCCTCCTCTAAATTTTCAAAACGTTTCATCTCCTCTTGCAAAACATGAAATCATCCGCTATCCAGTATCCTCCTGTGCTCTGCTCTGAATCTGTGTGGATTGAGAGACACTTTGACAGAAACTACAACTAATGCAGAAAATCTGGGAAGGTTTGCTGTCTCCATTAAATTTGCAGGATTTGTCTTCAAAGTGTGAGAGAGGTTTACTTTCTTAGAAGGCTCTTCCTCTTTGAGCCTGCAGAGACTATGTGTGTGTGTTCAAAAATGCATGTGCACCCTAAGGTCATGTGTTCCTCAATCTCATGAGGACAGACTTTCACTATCGGCATGAAATCCAGTTCAGTTTTCAGCTTGTTCTGGGTATTGACACAAATTTCTCAATTTGATTCTATTTCGATTCACAAACTTGCGATTAAAGGGTTAGTTCACCCAAAAATGAAAATAATGTCATTTATTACTCACCCTCATGCCGTTCCACACCCGTAAGACGTTTGTTAATCTTCGGAACACAAATTAAGATATTTTTGTTGAACTCCGATGGCTCCGTGAGGCCTGCATAGGGAGCAATGACATTTCCTCTCTCAAGATCCATAAAGGTACTAAAAACATATTTAAATCAGTTCATGTGAGTACAGTGGTTCAATATTAATATTATAAAACAACGAGAATATTTTTGGCCCAAAAAATAAAATAAATAACGACTTATATAGTGATGGCCGATTTCAAAACACTGCTTCAGGAAGCTTCGGAGCATTGTGAATCAGTGTGTCGAATCAGCAGTTCGGAGCGCCAAAGTCACGTGATTTCAGCAGTTTGGAGGTTTGACATGCGATCCAAATCATGATTTGGATCATGAAATCATGAAAAAAAGAGAATCGATTAAAATCGACAAATTGATATTTTTTACACAGCCCTACTACTTAGACAGAAAAGGTCTGTCTGATTGACGTGTGTTTTGATGTGTTGTTTAAGGGCGGGTTTGTCTGAAATAGCTTTACTTTACATTCATTGAATTCAGGATTGAGGAAACTGTTTAATAATGTATGACATTCTGACGTTTTGCACCGCAGATGCATGACAGAAATGCATGTTTATCTATAATAAACTGACAATCCTATCAAAGCTAACATAGTATAGTAATGACTTTATCTTGTTCAGACGACATTAGCGACAGCAGATCCGACAGCATCGAGGAAGGAGGCGGTCAATGGCGTAACACTTTGCTCCATAAATTACAGCTTCCGAAAAGGACAACATGTTTATGCGCAAACATTATGATAATTTATTCTTGAGCTTGAATGTGAAATGAAGGAATGAAAGTACTGCTGTGCAGAACAGAGTGTGTGTGTGAGGATCAGCAGGCTTTCATCAGTACACATCAAGTCCAGTTTATCCCACTCTAATCTCTTAACAGTCTGTGAGGATGTTCCTGCAATGGCGGAGTTTGTGTCCCGCTCTGATCTTGAGGTCATGTAATATAGCACACTGATGGGGTTTAAGCCAGTAAGCCACTTATTAAGCTTTGAATAATTATCTGATATCATCACTCCAGGTCACATATGACACTACCTGACTTTATCCTTTTGGTTAAAATCCACAGGATGCTAGATAATAAGGCATGTGATTGTGCAACTGTTCAAAAAAAAAAAAAAAAACAGCAGAGATAAATCCTGTTGTCACCTGCTATTGGTACTGGAAACAGAACATTTAAAAAATGCCTAATGTGCAAGAGTGTAGAGAGATTTACTTTTATAATTTCCAGTGATGTGGAGGAACTTTCTAAATAAAAGTAGCAATGCTAACGTAACTACATTTTTCAGTAGTGTGTAGTAGGTCAGCTGTTTTTAAATCAGAGTAACTTTAGTACCAAGCTACTTTTCTCAATAGTTAGCGGTGTACATTTTAGGAAATTGGTTCACTTGCATGGTTCTTTTAAATGCTTTTGATCATTCACGCACACACACACACACACACACGTTGGGTTTTATGGGGACTTTCCATAGACATAATGATTTCTGTACTGTACAAACTGTATATTCTATCCCCTAAACCCAACCCTCACAGAAAACATTCTACATAATTTAATATTAAGATTTATAAGCTGTTTTCTTCAGGGACCAAAAAATGTCCCCGCAAGGTCAAAAATTTCTGGTATTACTAGCCTTGTGGGGACATTTGTTCCCCATAACATAGGGCAGGGGTTCTCAACTCTGGCCCTCAGGATCCACTTTCCTGCAGCGTTTGAATCCAATCCTAATCAAACACCCCTGAACAAACGTAGCTAATCAAGATATTCAAGATTACTAGAAAGTTACGGGCAGGTGAGTTTGATCGAGGTTAGAGCTAAACTCTGCAAGAGAGTGGACATCATGTATACACGTGTACAGGGCTTGACATTAACTTTTTTGCTCACCAGTCACTGTGGCTAGTGGTTTTCCAAAGTTACTGTCCACTCAGCATTTTCACTGGCTACAATTTTGACACTGATACCATGGGGAAAACCTGCCATATAGATATTTTTAATATTGTCTCATAATTTGGCAGCAGGTATATTAGGCTGCTGTCACTTTAAGACCTGACGCACTGATCCATTATACTGTTACACATGCCAGACTGGCATTTTGACATTATTTTGTGTGTATTTGACTGTTTAAGCTCAATAATCAGTGAAAAATAACTCAATTTAGTACTGAGAGGTGGCTTTATGTGCGCGCACTTTGGGTGTGAGAACAAAATCTGCGGGAATGACCAAAATTATGCTCAATATGTGTGATCCCACACTGAAATTCAAGCCCTGTAACACCAACAATATTCATCTGGAGCAAATGAAATGAGTGAGTGAGGGGAGGCGGGTTTGTGTGTGTTTATCTGTTGGAGAGATGAGAGAGCGAGAAAGCACAGCTGGTATCCTCTATTCTGCAGAAAATGAGTATTGGATGCATTAGATATTTCAGTACTGACATATCGAAAAATCAATATTTTTGAAAACACTATATTGCGCTTAGTTTATTATTTCTAAAGCCTTTTTAAAAGACTACAATTGAAAAATGTATATATTATAAGTGGCTAGTGAGAGTGACTGAAGTGAATAACATTAATTAGATCATTACGATGGCACCTGTCAAGAGGTGGGATATATTAGGCAGCAAATGAACAGTCAATTTCATGTGTTGGAAACAGGAAAATTGGGCAAGCGAAAAGATCTGAGTGACTTTGTCAAGAGCCAAATAGTGATGGCTAGACAACTAGGTCAGAGTATCTCCAAAATAGCAAGTCTTGTGGGGTGTTCCTGGTATTCAGTGGTTAGTACCTACCAAAAGTGGTGCAAGGAAGGTCAACCGGTGAACCAGGGTCATGGGTGCCCAAGGCTCATCCATACATGTGGGGAGCGAAGGCTAGGTCGTCTGGTCTGATCACACAGAAGAGCTACTCTAGCTCACATTGCTGAAAAATGTAATACTGCCCATGATAGAAAAGTGTCAGAACATGCAGTGAATCACAGCTTGCTGCGTATGGGGCTGCGTAGCCCTATATAGCTGAAAGCACCTACAATGGGCATATGAGTGGAACTGGACCATGGAGCAATGGAAAAAGGTGGCTTGTCTGATGAATCCCGTAGTAAATATAGTATGTTTAAAGTGATTTTTAGTAGTTATATAAATTACAGTGCTATCTAGTTGCATTATGGTAACATTAGGATAAAAAAATCAGTTCAAATGCTGTTTAATGGCATCACACCAATTCTTCTCCTCATTGTTTCTGTGCCTCTGATTGGAAAAAAGAAAGATATCAACAGACATCTACTATCTGATAACTACTTTTTCAAATGTGTATCTTGACTGTAGTTTACCTTTAAATAAAGAGAATCTTGTAGCTTGACAAGCTTTCCCAACAGACAGTTTCTGTATTGGAAATGCAGATCATACATTCAGAAGTTTAGCTGTTTTCAGTCTGGAGTAATGTCCATAGGGAACACCTAACTGTGTCACCTTTACAGTTGCATGGATGAATAAATCTGGGTTAGAGTCTTGGCACTCAGCGTTATCTCACACACTAGAGACCACAGCAGAAGGATTTTCCAGAGAGGGGAAACACACAGGCTCAGGCCCGTCTCTTAGATGGATCCATTGCTGTATCGATCTGATATCATTTCCAGCAGCAGCTGCTTATTGATGGATCGTCCTTTCTGGAAGCTGGGTAATTTACCAGCCTGATCAGTTCAGTGCACAGAGCAGCTACTCTCTCGTACTGTCGTAGAGTTAAGGCCAGTTCGCACCAAGAAAGACAATTATGACCACAACCATATTTGTGCCCACACCAAGGGACGATAATTTTCTGTTTATTGTAAGTGTGTGCTCAGTTATGTTGTCTACTGCTTTAAATGCTCAAGCTCTTTAAAGTTCAGTGAATTCTGATTGGCTGTCAATTTTTTATCGTTCATCAGCTTGAAAAAGTTGTTGTGATTCCAACGATATGGTGTCAGTTGTGGTTTGGAGTTATCTATTCTCATTTAATTTTGTTTTAGAAATAAAAAACTATATAGTATAGAAAGTATTTACTATAAATTTAAATTATTCTATCATTCATGTAATTATAATTCCCCCTTTATCTACTTATAAAGCAGTTTTGATTGGTTTATTTTAAAAAATTGACAGTCGCACAAGATTTAAACTGCAAACAACTACAAGAAATATTCCTCTGACCTTCTCTTTCATAATCTCATGTTCAGATCCTGATCCCTCCCAAAAGTGTGGTCACATTAATGTTGTTCAGTGAATTTTCGTGAGTGAAATGCAGGCATTTCCATAAGAATCCACACAATTGGGAATTTTGTGTGAGGGTGAAAGATTTCCCCAAGCAGATTTTGCATTGTTTCAAGTTGGTAACACATATTTGCTGCTTGTTTTGAAAGTTATTTCTGTAAGCTGTGCTTCATACATCACTACAATATTGACGATAGACAATGGACCCTTTTTGCCCATGAAATAACAATGTGACTGGACCTTAAAGTTGGCATGAATCAGAAGTTGTGATACTCTTTTCTTCCCTATTGCAACGTATATCCAAGTAAATGGCTTCTCGAACGAGAAAAAATGTAGGGTGGGACTTGATTTTTTTCCATCGGGAATTGATTGGAATTGTTGGATTGATTGTCTCGCCCTTGTGCCAGTAAACACGTAATCAGAGAAATGTCGCTGCAAGAGAGAGGTGAACTTATTTTGATTACGAGGGCACAAGAATTAAAAAAATAATGATGTGCACTGATAAATAATTTAAAATAAATACTTCAATATTTCATTATTTTTTTTTTAAGAATTGTCAATTTTGATTTCATGGTGACTTTAAGACTCAAATCCCTGCTTTGGACCCTGTGATTGCTGGATGCATGGCAGTCGTGAAGCATACGGTACACTTAATCACGCTGCCAGCAGGGATCCATTGCTGTTCCTCTCAGCCTTTCTTCCTTTTAGAGCTTGAACTTGGTGACTGGAGTGTTTCTGATTTGAGCTGAGGCAAATATTCTGATCTGTTTGTTACTCTGTGTCAGTTTCTATGTGGGCTTTACCTCCTCAATCAAATCCAATACAGATTTTTTTTTTACTATGTATGATATAAGACAGGCTGCTATACCATATTTGAGTGTATTATTTATCTTTATCAATAATTTATCACAGTTTTGCTAACTAAAACTCAGAAAAACAAATTTTTTATGCTCTTTGAGGCATTGCAGCCAGATTAACTAATTTTGAACCTTTTTTTTTTTTAACAAAATCTCAATGGTGTTTGTGCAAAACTGTCTAGGTGTGTCCCAATTTGCATACTTATGCACTATTTTATGCCATTTTGTGCACCACTGCCCTTATTTGTTTATTTTTCACTATGACAAAATTCATAAATCACATTGTTTTAGAACAGTAATATCACATCCCTGCTCAACAAGCAACATTATTTGAGGTATCACTTATTTTCTGTAGCACGAATGCTTGGGATAATTTACATTGCAGAGATAAATGCTTAAGTTTATGGGTTTGTTCAAACCTGAGCAATAATAGTAGGTATGCTTGCCCTTTACACAGTTCATACAGTATGTGGCATGGCATGTCAGACTGACAGACGGCTTCCCTTTTTTAACTTTTCTACTCTGATTGACTGTGCAGAAGTTTCTGGTGCAGTGCATGCATAAAATAGACATATTCACTTTGCACCGCTCATTTAGATCCAGAATTGGCAGAGACCTCATACATTAGTCATCACTCCGCAGGCTGCAAGACCACGATTATTATTATTATGACATCAGATTTCATGAAAACCTCAAAGGGTAATGACTTATGAATTTGACCACTAGTTGCTTTTCTCAACCAATCATTTCTTCAGTGAAACGAAAGCCATGAGATTGATGTTTTTTGTCTTTTCTTCCATTGACACTCAAGATTTTCCTTGAAGGAATAGTTCACCTGAAAATGAAAATTATCCCATGATTTACTCACCCTCAAGCCATCCTAGGTATATATGACTAACTTTTTTCAGATGAACACAATCATAGCTATATTATGAAATATCCAGGCTCCTCCAAGCTTTATAATGGTAGTAAATAGCGCTCCTGATTTTGAAGCCCAAAAAAGTCATAAAAGATATCCACACGGCTCCAGGGGGTTAATAAATGAAGCGAAGCGATGAGTTCCAAGAAAAATATCCATGTTTAAATCTTTATAATCTAAAATAACTAGCTTCCGGCAGACAGCCTACGCGAATCGACTTGCACCAAAAGAATAACCCATGACCTGACACATGACGTATTGACGAACGCGGAAGCGCTGAGAATTGAGCAGAACAAAACACTAGTCATGAATTAGGAGTCCAAAACGAGAATTTTTTTAAAGAGAAATATCGGAGGAGCTTGAGTTTGTTGCCCAGCCCTATTTGTTTGAAAGCTTACGCTACTCCTACATCTACAGTCAGTTATTTTAATTTATAAAGTTTTAAATATATGGACATTTTTATCAAAAACCCCATCATTTCACTTCAGAGGGCCTTAATTAACCCCCTGGAGTCGTATGGATATCTTTTATGATGGATGGATGCACTTTTTTGGGCTTCAAAATCAGAAGTGCCATTCACTAAAATTATAAAGCTTGGAAGAGGCAGGATATTTCATATAACTCCAATTGTGTTTGTCTGAAAAAAAAAAGTCATATACAACTAGGATGGCTTGAAGGTGAGTAAATCATGGGATCATTTTCATTTTTGGGTGAACTATCCCTTTAAGCTGTTTCACTGATTAAGACATAAAATCTCCATGCACACCTACAAAAATGACACAATGGACCAGGATACTGTAGTTTCATCAGCATGTCACACGTCTCATGTGATTGCCAGTAAACCATATGCTGCTGCTTTTGTTTTAGAGAGCTAAAAATTATTCTCGGCCTATTGATCCGATGGAACATGGGTGATTGCAGTCACATGCCCTCTGCTTTAATGCGGTGTGATTAGCACAGGCTGTTGATCAGACATGTGGAGCAGTTTCTGCTCGGATAACTGTCCTGCTGTGAGCCCTGGATCCATATGAACTGACCAGCTGTTCTGTGAGCAGCTTATGAATTGATGGCACTTTTGATGCCAAAGAGGGCGGATTTCATTCGCTCCTCCCCATGTGTTGACCATTATAACAATATCATAATATTAGATCATAATATGCATTCACTGATAATCACACAACCAAATGTGAAAATGACTTCAATCTGTTGTGCGTAAAAGTAGGATCCAAAAATCGGAGGCTAGTTTCCACTAATAAAAATGCTCCTAATTGTATAATATTTTTCATTACTAATCATATAGTATCAGCATAACAATTTCAGTGATTGGTTGAATTAGGTTCTAAAGAGTGTCTTGTACTTCAGTGGAAGCAACATCTCATCCTGTGCAGAGTTCTCATAAACAGTCTCAGAAATTTGCTTGTTTGAATAGTAGAATATATATTAGAACATATATATATATATATATATATATATATATATTAGAACATATATATACACACACACTACTATTTAAAACTTGATGAAAAATACAGTAAAAACAGTAATATTGTGAAATATTAAAACAATATTTAAAATAACTGTTATATATATATATATATATATATATATATATATATACAGTATATCAATGTATATACAGTTGCAAGAAAAAGTATGTGAACCACTTGCAGAATCT
This sequence comes from Hypophthalmichthys nobilis, assembly GCA_037950665.1. Lineage (NCBI taxonomy): Eukaryota > Metazoa > Chordata > Actinopteri > Cypriniformes > Xenocyprididae > Hypophthalmichthys > Hypophthalmichthys nobilis. Next base: position 27,652,734 of record CM075477.1, on the reverse strand, counting down.
GTGAAAATGTTAATAATTTTAACAAAATAAGAGAGATCATACAAAATGCATGTTATTTTTTATTTAGTACTGTCCTGAGTAAAATATCTTACATACTTTTTCTTGCAACTGTATGCAATGTAATTTATTCCTGTGCTGGCAAAGCTTTTTTTTCAGCAGTTTTGATCCCTCAGGATCCTTCAGAAATATAGTATTAAACAAGAGATATTCAGTACCAGCATGTACTATTTGTCATGCTTCATGCATTTGTCTTTTAAGCAAACCATTTGCACTAGCAGACAGTGGATAACAGAACGTTTTCATTGTTCATTGCCAAACTGGTGGATTTGGTCTGATGCCAGTGGTCAATGTGGCAATATAGATGCAAAGTCTTACCCACACAAAATGGGAGAAATTAAATTGCTGTCATGGTTGCAGCAGATGGTGGTAGAAGTTGAATTGCCTATTTATAAGCAGATTTTGCATTGTCTCAGCATGGCATGAGCTCTTTGTTCTTCTTCAAGGAATGTGTTTCATTATGGAGAATATTGGAACTGATTCGTAATTGGTGATTCAGCTTTTAACTGCTGCTTCTCATTTCCTTGCTCGCTGCATGCGACTTGATGTTTTTGTAGTTCAATTAATATGCAGCAGTGTTCCTGAATACTTGACGTGATTTCTCCAAGTGGGATGTTTTCCTGATCCTTGTTGGTCTTAGAATGAAATTCCTATTAACCAACCAGATTTCAGTGTTTGGATTAGATTCAAACAACATTTTTATCAACCTATTATTTCATTCCATTTGCCACCTGATGATTATTGCGCACAAAACTCGGAAAGCACTTTATTGATTTGGCAAGCTTGTTGATTTGGTAACATCTAGGAGTTTAAGGCTTTATTTGTTTATTTATTTGTTTGTTTATACAGTCCACCTTAGTATGCCACCTTAGTATTTAAACCTTTACCTTTAGATTATGCTCTATTCACAAAAGTCAGCGCTGTTTACCCGGCTCAGTTAACAGTGCACTATTATTGCTGTCCACAGAAAATGGTTAAAAGTGTAAGTTTGGAGATTTTCAACCAGCTTTGTAATGTTAATGTCGGTAGTATATGTAAAAATGAGCATTGTTTACTCTTTCTCTGTGTTATCTGGACCGAGAAATTACTGTTTATTTGTCAGCAACAATTTTTGACAGCTCCAGGGCTTTCGTGAAAACTGCATATTGTACTTTTGCATTTTTTGTATCCCCGCTCACGGACATATGGATAAACAGAGGGTTATAAACATGAAAATTGTGTTGTAATTTGTCTACTCTTTAAACAGCATTATGGTAAAAATACTTTGGCAACAGCCTTCTTAACTGTATGCGACAGCATTTTTCTTCAGGAGGTTGAGCAAGAAAGTGCTCCCTGTTCCTTTTCTTCCTAATTAACTGACAGAACAGCAGTTTAGTTTATCCCCACCCTCCCCACCCATTTGGCCTAAAACACTGTTCGTACCCATCCAGTTTGAAATGCTGACTACAAATTCTTTTTCAGATTTTCAGTTGCGGTGTTTTCTCCATATTTATGCTTCTTTGCTGCCTATACTATAGAATAGATATACTATAGACTATAGGTATAGAAAGACGGTTCACTCCTATTAGTTATGAATGGGAGAAACTGCAACGTGCAATATGGCGGAATATGTCCCGCCTTCTAAGTAAAAGAGCCAATCGCTGATTGATAAAGTCATTGCATCACTGCAGCTGCCGTTAGAAGCTCCATTTCCCATAGAAACCTGAGACTCGTGCTTAAGACCACACATGCGCTTTGGCTCGTCTAGCCTGAAAAATAAGCTTTTTAAACACTATTTGAGCATAAGAAACAACATTTATGGGATGGCTCATGTCAGTTTTCATTGCTAATTTCGCCAAGCAGTTTTTGAGATTTCAGGATTCCCCCATTCAAATAGATAGGACTTGGTCTTGGATGCCTGAAATAGCTGCCCGGAGGCGTTGCAAATGTGGCCACCGAGTAAACAGACTTTCCTTGAAAGGGAGTTTGCTACAATGCTCTGGATCCTTCACTGGAAACCGAAAGTAACCTACTCCCGCTAAATGTTTACTCTTTGAATTCTTGCACTTGCATTATGACTAAAAGTTTGCTAAGAAGTATTTCCTACTCAAGGCGGTATTTGACTCTGGTCAAGCCTATCCATAGGAGCAGACTGGGAGTGGCCTTGGACAGCAACATGTCTAGGGCATTAGGGGTTGAAGTTTGCCTACCTATTTGGCAAAAAGGAAAACAACAGCCCTTTTTCTCTGCTTTCTCTAGTCAGCAACTATTTTTTAGCCAAGTTTTAGGCTATTAAAAGCCCATTTTACCAGCAGTGAATTATCTCTTTAACAGCAATTAATTTACAAGAGATATTTGTGTGCATTTTCTGTTTATCATAAGAGAAGGAATTCATAAAATGATGATTAGAGTATTTATTTCTTTTCTCTTCTTCTCTCTCTGTCAGATTTGGATTAGTGGTTCTTTCCATCATGCTGGTGCTGGTGGACAGACTTCAGCTTCAGAGAGTGTGAGCTCCACTGAACTGCGGGGATGAACATGCCATTGCACCAAATCTCTGTCATCCCTCGTGATGTCACTTCCTCCCGGGTGTCCAGCAGCGGGAAGGCAAAGGAAAAGGACAAACAGGTTTGTCTTCCACCTGATAGACATAGAAAAACAGGCGGCACTGTAATCTGTGACCCTTGTTATACCTTCATCCTCATTGTGGCTGAAAGACAGTATCCTGTTTTCTTAGTTCTGAACATTTTGTTAGCCCTCTCAGAACTTGACGTGGAAAAGATTGGAGTTCAGAGACAAATCTTGCACACACACACATTCCTCTGTCTGGGCTCTAAATGCTTGTTTGTTCCTCAGTTGTTCTGTGAACTCAATCTCAATACTGTTTATATTATGCTTTCGTGGAACACCCCAAATTTTGATAACTACTGAAACAGATTGTAATAAGGGAAGTAGGTGAAGTAGAGGAAGTCACACATACACAAGTGTGGGTGCCTGAGGGGGGGCTGGTTTCCAGTAAGTGATGCAGATAGGAATGACTGTGTGAAATTACGAGTAAAAATGACAAGGTTATGATGAGTGAGGAGAACTATAATAAACAAAGTGTGTTTGATATCACGGTGCCTGTTGGCTTTGTGTTAACTGATGAAGGGGTCATTTTTCTTTATCTTTTGGGATTTTTCCCCTTCTGTTAGTCAAGGTTTTCTGCACCAAAACCAGTCATAATTTAGTTTCAATTAACATTTTATGCTTCTCTTAAACCTAGGAATTATTTGAGATGATGTTCCTTTAAAACTTTTTTTGCGCCTACTTAAAGGCACTTTTTTTTTTGCAGTAAGGCACTTGCATTTTTGCAGTAAGATATCCAAAAACCACTAGGCCAGTGTTATATATTTTGTTCAGTTGAGTACTTGTACTATTTGTAAATCGTGAGAAAAACGTGATTTTAACCAAGGATATGGGACGTGTTCGGGAGTCCGCCTGTCAATGGCGTCATATCTGCGTTACCCTCGGTTTCCGGTTTTATTTTGCAGAAACCATGGAAACACCAAAGAGGTTTTAATATATTACATGTTTTAATAGACAAGGTCATGACTGTTTGGTTACATTTATAGACAGAAAACAAATTATTGTTATATAGCTCAACACGTTTAGTCTTATTGTTTAAATCTAGTTTTCTTGATTTTCTGAGAGTACCATGCTTTACCATGCCTCAGAGACAACACTATTTTGTCAAATAGCTAACATAGAATAATCAGATGCAGCTTTATTTTTAGTAACAGTAATACAGCATTTTCTCCATCATACAAAACGTTTTAAAATTAAAATGCCATTTATCAACACAAGCCACCCAGCATTTATTATTATGATATTCTAATATCGATCTAGCTTACTGCAGTGTGGAACAAGTGTCTCATAGCAGACGCTGAGCGAACGCACAGAGTAACATTATAACATAATTTTTAACACACTCAAATGTGCTGTGTTACCTCATACGCTTGACCGGAAGAAGCGGAAGCAGCGACTGCGACATAATAAAAGTTCCGCTGCTCGCGAGGCGTGTCGCGTTTGTCTCTCATTAGCAATCAGTCCCGTCCCGATTCTTTTCCACCGGCTGTGAGGTGAAGACGACATCTCCCAAGATTCCACACTCAAACTCGGCATCATCAAGCTACGCCTTTGTTTTGAATAGGCGACCTCTAGCGGCGGGAAATCTACATACTGCAGCTTTAAAATGAGCTCCCAAATGACTCAAATGTATTTGTTTTCTTATTATTTCTTATCTTGAATGACTCATCAGTGTGCATTATTCCATTACTATTCTTTGTGATCTTTCATCTTGGGATGTACCAAATGTTAAATTCTAGCTGATACTGATAAGCTGATAATCATTTTCAATTATGGCAGATAACCAATAAATGGCCAAAATCAAAATTCTATATGATTCTGTCTAAATTAATTCAAAATAAAACACAAAAAATTAAAACTAGTTGTTTTAAATGCTACAAATGAATTACAATATAATAATGTACAATATGAAAAATGGATATTCATTTTAAGATTTTCAAAAGATTGCATTTAACAGTGTTATTAATTTATTTTCATTTTTTAAAATCATTTTACTCTCATCATTAGTTATTCTTATGTTCAGAACAAGATATTTTAGCCGCTTTTCCACCGTCGGGTCGAACGGTTCTTAGAATGGTAAGGAACGGTTCCAGTTGTGTTTCCACTTGAGCCTGATATGGCGTGGCACGATTACAAACCGTTCTTGGCCCGGAATTCTCATGCTGGTAGAATTCATGAAGTTACATCGCCACACAAGATTGGTCACTTGTTTTTTGCCTGGCTACCAGTTTCTCCGTAGCTGGCTAAGCGCTCTGTTTGAGCGACGTAAACGCAAATTAATAATATAATTGAAAGAAATCATCCTCCATAACGTGGTCATTATTTACATCTCATATCATAAGTAAACCGTTGTGTAAACAGTGACAGATTTCTGTAGGATTCTTTGATGAATAGAAAGTTCAAAAGTACAGCATTTTTTAAATAGAAATATTTTGTAACATTATAAATGTCTTTGCCTTCTTTACTGTTTTTAATCAATTTAATCTTACTGAGCACAAACTTTTGAATGATAGTGAAGTATATGGAACTCATATCTCTTTTAAAGAGATTTTTTTTCCCCCCAAAATGCATATTATGTATATGATAAGATTTAGTGCCAATGAGAGACTTTTGGCATCATTGGATGATACACTTTCAAATGTGGGGAATCTCATCTCAGGAGTATAATGAATGAGAGATGAAGTCTGGACTGGTGTGTGATGTTGTTCAGCCTTGTGGCGCATAATGTTTATCTGAAAGATATTTGTCATTCAGATTTTATCTATCTATTTATCTATCTTATTTTGCTAAGAAGTCTGATTCATAAACACTTCAACCCAAAAGAATCTTAATGTTTACCCTAATCAGCTTTCAGCTTGTGTAACTGTGCCAGCAGCTCTTTAGCCCTCTTCTAGTCCAGCTTTCTGTTTGAGCAAGGCTGGACAGTGACACTAATGAGTGCTGTTTCACTGGTGGGCTTGAGGCCGGTGGCCCATCAGCTGTTTGTTTGTCAGAGCTGAGCAGGAAACAGGAGACAGGCTGTATTTTTTTCCTTTGTGTTTTTTTCTTCTTTGGCTAAATGGCCTCAAGTGACTTAGGTAGCAGGAAGTCTGTTCAGACTAAATACCGACATGTCAGTCATCATTCCCAGAATACTTTTTAAGAATGTCTTCAGCAAAGGCTCTGGATGTTTACATTTCTAGTGTTTGGCAGCTGAGTGACCTAGAGGCATTTTGATTACTTTTCATAATAGAGTTGCAGTCTTGTGTACTCTGTGTCTGTTCAGAGGTATGGTTGGTTTGTGTATCAAGCCTGCTTTGGAGTTACTGGTTACTTATCATTAGTCATCAAAGCTGGACTTGGCAGTCTGTCAGTTTTGGTTTGTTGCAGTTTCATTTTCTGCCTCACTTTTTTGTGACAGGACCCTTACAAGTTTCTGCCTGACTGGCAGTGGCAATGTGTCTCCCAGATATTTATTTATATATGTTTAAAGGGATAGTTCACCCGCAAATGAAAATTATTCCATGATTTACTCACCCTCAAGCCATCCTAGGTGTATATGACTATCTTCTTTTAGACGAACACAGTTGGAGTTATATTTAAAAATATCCTTAGTCCTCCAAGGTGTATAATGGTTGTGAATGGCAGCCCAAATTTTGAAGACAAAAAAATGCACCCATCCTTAAAAAAATGAATCCATACGACTCCAGGGGGTTAATAAAGGCCTTCTGGAGTGAATCCATGTGTTTGTGTAAGACAAATATCCTTACTTAAAACTTTATAAAGTAAAATCGCATCGCAGAAGTTAACGCTTTTTGGACTCGCGCCAGAAGGTCGTTATTTTACTTTATAAAGTTTTAAATAAGGATATCTGTATTACACAAATGCATTGATTCACTTCATAAGGCCTTTATTAAAGGGTTAGTTCACCCAAAAATGAAAATAATGTCATTTATTACTCACCCTCATGTCGTTCTACACCCCTAAGACCTTCGTTTATATTCGGAACACAAATTAAGATATTTTTGATGAAATCCGATGGCTTAGCGAGGCCTGCATAGACAGCAATGGTACTTCCTCTCTCAAGATCCATAAAGGTACTAAAAACATATTTAAATCAGTTCATGTGAGTACATTAGTTCTACCTTAATATTATAAAGCGATGAGTATTTTTTGTGCGCCAAAAAACAAAATAACGACTTTTTAACAATATCTAATGATAGCCGATTTCAAAACACATGCATTTTTATGCAAAATGTATTTCTTTCTTTTGATTTTGGACTGAAATATGATGGTCATGTTCCTGACAGGCTTCGTGAGACTCACCCTATATCAGTGCTGACACTCAGTGTAGTTTATGAGGCTCTTTTGATTGATTTTGATTGCTCAGAGATGCATAGAGACGGGTGATGGCCCATTAATAGTATTCACCAAGACATGATAATCAAACCCCAAATGAATTTAATGACCATAGTCTTTCAAAGCTCCATCAGTGGATTATGCTGTGTTTAGTATGACCCTTTTATGCTTAAACACAAAGTCTGTTTTTCATCAGCTTTGAGGACATTTTTCTTCAAATGTTGTTGTGTAATATAAATGATTATGTTACCCTTCTTTCATTAATTATATCCTAGAATTGAGCTTCACACTAAATCTCTTGGAGTCAAGACAAATCTTTGCTCTTAACACCTAAAGTTTGTCTTTCATACAGACTGAAGAGTTGGCACCAGGCACAGTATCATTAACCTCTCGCTCAGCATACAGATCAGCTGGGAGGCGTTTCGCCATTAGGCAAAGAAAGCACAGCCCATCTGCCTGTTGCAGACAACTCCTCCTCTGTGTCTCAGTGGAAAGAAACCCTCATTCCCACTGCTTTAGATTCAGCGCCAGCTGCCATTGCGGATGCAGTGCTGTTGAATGATCCGAAATGAACAAGTGTCAGAAATATCAGGTATATAAAGCACGCTGTTATTTCTTTGTTTTGTCTGGCTGGTACAATCTGTTCATCCTCACAGTGTCACGTTGATCCTTTGAATGAAGTCAGTGTCTAAGACAGTCAGTGACTGGTAAAATCTACCACCATCTTTCTTAAATGGATGTCAGGAAGAATTAGTATATCCCAATGCCTTAAAGGCATAGTTCACCCCAAAAATAAAATTCTGTCATTAATTATTCACCCTCATGTCGTTCCAAACTCGTAAGACTTTCGTTCATCTTCAGAACACAAATGAAGATCTTTTTGATGAAATCTAAAAGCTTTCTGTTCCTCCATTGACAGCTACGCAACTGACACTTTGATGCTCCAAAAAGTTCATAAAGAGATCGTAAAACTAATCCATATGAATTGAGCGGTTTAGCCCAAATTTTCTGAAGAGACTTGATCACTTTATTTGATGAACAGAGTGAATTTAGGCTTTTATTCATCTATAAACATTCATCAACTTACACATCAGTTGTGGTAAACAGAAGCTCAAGCATGTTTGTTTAATGCGTACGAGAACCAATGAGGTTCATCATATATAAAGCGATTGAGTCTCTTCAGAGAATTTGGACTAAACCACTCAATTCAGTTAGTAATTAATATAATAAGTACATATGTACATGGGGAACAGGAATGTACAATAAAATGCTACCTTCTGGATGTGTACCATGGTAATACCATAGTATTGTTTGAATCACCTCAGAGTACCATGATATTGCCATCATATACACTCACTGTATCATGATAGTGCCGCAGCAGGAGGGCTATGTGAAAAACGCACAAAAAGCATAGAACTGTTCTGAGCTTTATGATCAAACACTGACCTCTGGACACAATAACTTTTTGGAAGCTGTGTGCTGTACAGCATGACGCTTTCATGAGCAGCTGCTGTCGCATATAATGCTGGGAGAATGAGCCTTGTGCGAACAGACAGACGTGAACAGAAGGAGACAGAAATTGAACTGCCAATTTGGCAGAAATACAAACAACTGTATTTATCTGTGAAAAATGTAAATTTGCCTGTTTTGTAAGTCTCAGTATTTTGAAAAAAGTGTTTCATAACCCGCAGGGCAGGGAAACTGGCCAAACGTTAACACGGCCATATTGTCCAAATCTGTCTTCCCTAGAATGCTCTGGTTTGGAGGGGTTTTGGATGTTAATAATATGCTAATAAAGATAAGAGCCTCACAGCTCTGTAAAATAACATGAAGCCACCAGGATGCTTCGAGGGAAACGTCAGGATTCTGAGGGAGCGACAGGATTTTAATGCCAGCGCTATCTTTGTAGAACGCTTTTAAGCTTCGTCAACACTCTAATCTCCTCGAGAGAGAGTCCAAGGTGCCATGTGATTGCCAGAGCAACTTGTTTGTGTCAGTGTTTGACATTTGCTGTGATATCAGCATAACTCAGAATGTGGTGTTTAGTGCTGCTTCAAAGTAAACTGTCAAATCTGGAATTTCTTTTGCATTAAGTGAACTGCATGCTTGAGTGGAATGCTTATTTTCCAACATCCAAAGTATAACGAAGCAGACTTAATGAAGAGAACTTTAAGACGCACACTGTAAAAAAAAAAAATTCTAAGTTGTAAATAAAGATTAGTGGAGTACATTTTTATAAGAAAATACTATTTCAGTCGTTCTACTTCAAAAATATTACATTTAATTCAATGTGTTACATTGGCAATTAACCCTTAAATGAATGAATGTTTCGCCAATCATTATTACATATTCTGGTCTTTAGCGACCCGGATTTATATCTAACATGGATGGATCCCTAACTGTCGCGATAATATAAAACTCTCCTGATTGATATTAGAGTAACAATTACAGAAGAATATATTAAAGCATATTTTGTTATCTTTTGGAGCTTGGAAGGGTTGTGTTTGAGCAAATGTTTTAAACCATCATTACTGTCCTCATCAGAGTTCATTTCCCAGTACATTCAGCAACTGGCTTATATATGCGATCCGATTTTCAACTTCTTCAGAAATCTACACAATCAATATTTTGATCACTGACAGCTTCTTCACCAGATCCACCATCATGTGACAGTGACACTAATATTTGATTGCGTTCAGTACTTTCTCTGCAGTAAATCCCTGAGCCATTTCAAGTTTTGCTGATGATACTTTCTATTCTTTTGTTTTCTGCCTGCGGTGACTATGAGTGAAACATCACTTCATCATTGTGTATCAGACATTGCCACCTTGTGGAATAAAGGTGAATTGCACTTATTCAGTCATCAAAGATTCAATTATTGTTGTGCAGAGAAAATGTACTTACATTGTTAGTCATTAGCGACCCTATACAATCTAAAAAAAAAATGAATGGGAAAACGGGCATTCTTTTGTAATTTTTTATTTTTTTATTTTATTGTTTATAATGAATTAATTGAGGAATACTAAGAAGGTTGATGTCTAACTTTAAAAAAAATGAATGAGGAGGGTAGTGAATGACGTCCCAGGTCCCTAAAAACCTGAGGTTTGCGTTTAAGGGTTAATTGTAAAATTTACTAACAATTTCTGAATTAAATTTGTTTCTACACCAATTTTTTCCCCAGTGTATACATGCTCCCTAACTTCCTTTGCAGGATCCTTCAGGGAAAAATCAAATTCTCATTTGAAGGACTGTTAAAGCAAAATTTGACCCAAAAGTGAAAATTGTTGTCATTTACTCAACCTCATGTCATTCCAAACCCATAAGACTTTCCTTTATCTTCGAAACACAAATGAAGATATTTTTAATGAAACCTGAGTGATTTCTGTCCATCCATTGTAAGTCTACGCAACCAATAATTCGGTGCTTCAAAAAATTCTTAAAGAGATTGTAAAAATTATCCATATTAATTGAGCAGTTTTTTGAAGTTTTTTTTTTTCATCAATAAACCAAAGCTCAACCATACTTGCTTGACATGCAAGATCAAACACCTCACTGGTTCTCGTGCATGTACAGGAGAAGTTGAGATAGACAGGAAACTATTGGAGAGACAGTGAATGAGTTTAAAAACGATTGAACAGATTGAACCTGAGTTCCATAAGACGAATGCTCTTTCATGCATCATTAATGAGCACTACCCACAATGCCATGGCTGTGATAAAATATGTTTTATTGTTTTTGACTATTTACATTTACTTAGAATGGAAAAAAAGGTTGAAACGGAAACATTCATTTATTTTATCACACATCACACACTACTGTACCATTCCAGCCTCCACTTGATTCAGGATTAAGATTATTGTAATCTAAGATGACCCACTTCTCATTTGGCAGCAACAGATTGCGAGCTCCTTCTCATCATTTTGAGAAAGCACTCATGATTGTGTCTGAGAGCGGCTCTGAGAGAAACTGACAAGCTGAACGCACACTGCTGCAGGGCTCAGTCTTGGCTTAGGGGAAGCCTCTGGCCATCATAGTTTACATCGTTCAGAAAATGTAAGAAAATTCTCCCACATTCAGCACAGCCTCCGGGGGAAACCTTCAGACGCTCCACACATGCTGCCTTAGATGAAACAGGTGGATGTAGTGCTTACAGAATATTTTTTTAGGGAGCATTTGAACTGTGTAAACTACTGTGGGAGGATGAAAGCACAGTTGCTGTGTTAATTATATTCAGTGATTTAGATGATGGCCTGTTTCCTGATTAGAAATTTAAGATAGCCTTCATGGAACTAAATGTGAGGTAAGGGTACAGTTAGGCTCTGTTCCAAATCTTAGTGAGCTAGCATGAAATAGCATTAAAAAAAAAATTCAGGTAAATTGTCAATTTTTCATTAGATTAAACCAGGGGTGCCTAATCCTGTTCCTGGGATCCAACCCTGATCAAACACACCTGTCTGTAATTATCAAGTGCTCCTGAAGATGTCAATTAACTAGTTCAGTTGTGTTTGATCAGGGTTGGATCTAAACTTTGCGGGAAGGTAGATCTCCAAGAACAGGATTAGGCACCCCTGGATTAAACTATTTTTATCAATAAAAAGTGACTGTACCGTTCAGAAGTGTGGGATCTTTAAAGTGTGGGATTTTTAAAATGTTTTTGAAAGAATCTGTTATGCTCACCAAGGCTGCAGTTATTTGATCAAAAATACAGTTAAACAGCAATATCGTGAAATATAATTAAAATAATGGTTTTCCATTTGACTATATTTAAAAATGTAATTTATTCCTGTGATGGCAAAGCTGAATTTTCAACATCCATCACTCCAGTCTTCAGAGTCACATGATCCTTCAGAAATCATAATAATATGCTGATTTGGAGAGTAAGAAATTTAATTCAATTCACATTTATTTGTAAAGCGCTTTTCACAATACATATCGTTTCAAAGTAGCTTTACAGTAAATGCATGCTTCTACATTACAATTTAGAGTAAGCTGTTATCAGAGGTGACTGTCAAAGTAATATCCATATGTCAGAAATATACAGTTCTAAGATAATACTAATCATGCAGTTAGCTAACATCATGTATTCATTTAGGCAGGAACAATGAGCTCGTTAAAGCAATTATTACAAGTTGTGATCATAATGATTACAGTATATGGAAAATTTGGCAGTTTTGTATGTTGATTCAGAGTTGACGTCATTGTTGTTCAAATCAATTTAATGCGTTCTTGCTGATTACAGTATTAATTTCTTTTTAAAAAAACGTACTGACCCCAAACTTTTGAACAGTAGTGTGTATTCAACATTTATCTTGCTTTGTCCGCCATCTTGAATTTTTATCATTGTACTTGTTTGTTTCTTACTATGTTTTGGAAAAGAAATTGGTTGCCAACAGATTCCTTACTCATGTTTGTTCTCTTAATATTGTCATACTGTTTTTGGTAGGTGATTTGCTCATCCTTGGGGACAATTGGGAGGAAAAAAAAAAATATATATTTTACAGTATTAGTACATAACATTGGCTTATTTTCCCAATATAATCACTTGAGATTTCTGATGATGAAAAACATAAATAACTTGTAGTAAAGTATAGTTTTTTCCAAGCCTTTTGGCAATGAATTAATACAATTAAATGACTTTTGTTAAAGGTTTATTACAGAAGTGGTAGTTTTGCCTTTCATTCATTAGTTGATAGTCTTGCAACACTGAAAGTGTGAATTTTGTGAGATGATGTAAAATATTTTTCATCATGTCAGAGGCTAAAGAAAGACTGCCAGCCATGCAAAATCCAAACTATTCATTTGGTCTGTGTTGTCAGGCCTGATTGAGCTTGATGACATCACTGAGGCAGTCAGGCAGCAGGGGTTTCTGAAATAAACCACGTGTGCATTGTACCCTGTATATTTTGCCCAGGCATCCTCAAGAAATGAAGTGTGAAAATACCAATGTTGTTGTCAGCATGAGTTGTCTGTGTTGTCCATCATCCTGTAGGTGAATTTCTGCATTGCTGGTGTTTCTTTCTTTCTCAGTCTCGCTTTCTTATTATTACTCTTTTTCCTCTCTTATTTCTGTGAAATAAACTAACCCCCTAATTAACCCCAAAGCATAATTTTCTCTGTCTCCTGCTTTTGACTCGTGTCCAGTGAGATGTTGCATTGGCTCCTGCAGCACTACCTCATTGCTAGTGTCATATAGCCAGACATTTGGCAAAAAGTCATCAAAGCAGCTTATTTTGGCCAAAAACCAACTGGAAGAGGCCAGTTGACCATCATGCTATGCAGCCAAAAACAGTTTGTTTTGTTTTTATGTGCCAGAGTTATCCAAAATAGACTATTTGAATTCATTGTACTTACATTATATATTAATATTAATATTGAACAATATTACAATTCCACTAACTTTTGTGTAAATTAAAAATAAATGGCTTAAAACTAGAAACTATTATTTTAATGTTACAAGTGAATTTCAGATTTGTATGTAGTCTTAACTCTTTAGTTATATTGAAACATTTCATTAAATTATTAATAGTGTTATTAACAAAACATGAAAAATGAATAATGTGTGGTATGAAAATTAATAAAGACTACATTAATAGTGTTAGTAAATTAATTAGTTTTAAGTGAGTGTTAGATGAGAGCAAAGGTAATGCAAATGTAAAAGAAGAATTTAGCATGTACAATTATACATTAATCAGTAATAATCAGTAATAATTATATAATTATATTATTACCAGATTATATATATATATATATATATATAAACAAACTATATAAAACTTGTAATCTTGCAGTAAATCTTGTAATAAAATATGTGTGTTTATATTATATCATTATGTTTTATTATTATATTATAATTATTTATTTAATTTAATAACTAATATTAAACCTATATATATATATATATATATATGTGTGTGTGTGTGTGTGTGTGTGTGTGTGTGTATCATGCGTTCCTAACTTCATTGTCAGGTGAACTGATGAAAAAACCTGTGTGTCTTTACTCCTGAAAGTTGGATGAAGTCTGTCAAACAGATTTCAATGAACTTTCTGTGGTCCTTGTGCTTGCTTTCTGAGGCTGAGACTAGATCAGTCCTGGTCTAGATGCTGAGATATAAAGACAGCCAGTCCTGTCCTATCTCTCGGGAGGAAACACATGCAGGAGCTCAGGCAACCCTCCAGCTCTGGCTCCTGAAAAATGCTTTTTGTGCTGTCTTTTCCACCCTGGCTAAGGAAGCACAGTTTCACGGGCATCTCCGTGTGGCGCCTAATTAACAGTGACACGTTGATTGCCGTTTTTTAGACTCCCACGACCCAGCTGATTTGCTCACTCTGAACTCAATTGCTGTGTTCCTGAACGCTTTTTAAGGGGGCTCTGCCAAGACAGGGGAAGAAGGGGACGCTTTTAGACGCCCCCTGCCTCTCTGCCATCTTCAAACACTGGCCTCTGAGAGATTGAGCCTCGGAGGTCCATCATTTTCCCAGCGTATAACTATGATTATTCTATCTAATTGAGAAGATTAGGGTCGTCTTAAGAGCCTCGCATATGTAAATGTTGCAGTGTTAACTGTTCACAGATACAGATAGCCCTCCTACTGAACAGTTATCTAACCTCAAGGCAGAACATACCTATTTTATTCTTCAACTTTTAATCTGACATCCATAAAATGATGCTTAGATAATGATTTCTTGCCCATTCTCTCTATTGAGCTACGCCCCGAAGAATGGTTATTTGTCATTAGCTGCCTATTTATCACAACATATTAGACATGACTTTACATAGTTTTCTGCACTGCCTGTTTTATCAAGAAACACATTATTCTGTAATTGAACCAATCAGACTGTTCTTTGTTACTTTGAAACTCTTGTGAAATCAGGCTGCCGTTGTCTCATCAAGTCTCTGATGGTGAAGGCTCCACAATGGTTGCTATTTATGCCCTCCGGACGTGATGCTGTGTTAGAAAAACAGGCTGGAAAATTATGGATTGCAGTCAAACTTTGATCTGTGCTCAGTTTGTGCCTTAGGACGCGTTTCAGTTTGATTGTAGGTTTGCTTCAGGATTTTTAAGCAAAAGGAAATTTAAGCAGTAATGATTATACCAATCTCAATTTAACATGCAACTAAAAGTAAGAAAGTAGACCTATCACAATTCTGTATTAATATACACTACCGTTTAAAAGTTTGGGGTCAGTAAGATTTGTTTTTTTTGTTTTTTTTTGAAAGAAATTAACACTTTTATTCAACAAGGACTCACTAAATTAATCAAAAGTGACAGTGAAGACATTTATAATGTAATAAAAGATTTCTATTTCAAATAAAAGATGTTCTTTTTAATGTTCTATTCATCAAAGAATCCTGAAAAAATAAGAAATTGAGCTGCAAATCAGCATATTACAATGATTTCTGAAGGATCATGTGACACAAGTATGGTGATGAGGGAGTTTTGAATGCATTTATCTTTTACCATGTCTCCCTTATGCTATATATTCTCATCTGTCATTCAGTGATGTTGTAGTATTCATTGTCCAAATCCACAGTGTGTCTTTTGCTGGAGTTGATTAAAAACTTGTTTTAAACTTCTGTTTGTTTTGGGAGGCTGGCCTGCTGTCATGAAGAAAGAGGGAGTGGGAAGGTTGGTGAGAGAGATAAAGGGTGGATGATGGTGTGAGAGAGATAAAGACAGAAATGAGAAGGCAGAGAAAGACAGACATTAACAGCTTCAGACACATGAGCTACACTGACTTTGGTGGTTGCTGGGGTAACCGGTTCCCAAGGTCGGACAGAGTAAAAGTGGGTGTGAATTTTTCCCCCCTTGAAGTCTGCATGAAATGATCTGACAAAGAGGATCAAAAGTTTGAGAACTAATTTAAAGGTACACTATGGAACTTTTTTCCTTCACAATTAAAGGGATAGTTCACCCAAAAATGAAAATTTGATGTTTATCTGCTTACCCCCAGGGCATCCAAGATGTAGGTGACTTTGTTTCTTCAGTAGAACACAAATGATGATTTTTAACTCCAACCGTTGCAGTCTGTCAGTCGTATAATGCATGTCAATGGAAACACAATCTATGAGAGTAAAAAAAACATGCACAGACAAATCCAAATTAAACCCTGCGGCTCGTGACGAAACATTGATGTCCTAAGACACGAAATGATCGGTTTGTGCGAGAAACCGAACAGTATTTATATCATTTTTTACCTCTAATACACCACTATGTCAGTACTTGATTTTAGTAAATGGGAACTGATTAGATGGTGAAAAGTGGGCGTTACATAGCAGATGAGTCAGATAAATGGAAAATAGAGGGGTGATGGTCAAGTTTTTTTTATAATGTGCACCAGTTACAATGCTCAGGACTCAGGTGCTACCATGAATTCAGCATTAGTGCACAGGAATTTAATAGATGATACTTTACAGTAGTATTTTATAGGGTTTGGCTTTGTTGTGGTCATAGTTGTTTTTGTTTCATTTAAAATTGATGAAACAAATCATTTTACTCCCTTTGGGAATTGCACCTTGTGCTTATTACTGCTCCTCTGAGTCAGTTTGGATACTCGCTGCTTTTCCCCTTAGAAAGAAACTGCTATAGAAATGAAGGGTTTGTGTGTCTAGTAAATTGGGTGAACCGGGCTGTGATGCTCATGCTGCAAGGTCTCCGCATGAGAAATGACAGCAATCAGGATGTTACAGTACACTCTGCACATAAATGCAGTAATGGACAAAGCTGCTGCCAGGCCTGAGAAGGATGAATGTTTCAAAATATCATTTTAGAAATGGAAATGTATCCATTTAGGTGCGAGAATTGTGCATTGCAGTAGAGGACTGAATCGCCATGGCAACCACTTCCATATGGAGATTTATCTGTCAGATAATTTTGGAGATGACCACATAGATTCTTTAGAAAATGGTTCACCAGAATAATAAAACTGTTTTTTTTTCTGTCACTTTATCAAGTGGCCAGAAGCATCTGAAATTTATTGTGAAGAAAGTGTTGTACTTGCCCATGCAAGCTCACTGCCACATTGCATTGGTGTTTGGGTGGATGCCAAGGTGTTGCTTTGTTGTTGCTATGGTGTTTTTTTTTTTGTGGTTGTTAGGTAGTTGCTTACCAAAAGAGCCTTCTGGTCTGGTTTTTGGGCAGTTTACGCGAGAACAAATGTCATTGGTTCTTGTGGAAGCTCAAACGTGATGCGTAACATGAGAACGAGCCTCATTGGTTCTCGCACGTCAAGCGAACGTGCTTGAGCTTCTGTTTACCATAACTGGTGTTTATATGTTTATATGTGAATAAAAGCCTAAATTAAATATGTCCAGCGTATAAAGCGATCGTGTCTCTTCAGAAAATTTGGACTAAACCGCTCAAGTCATATGAATTATTTTTACAATCTCTTTTTGAATTTTTGGAAGCGTCAAAGTGTAGAGGAACAGAAGGGACAGAAAGCTCTCAGATTTCATTAATCTTCATTTGTGTTCTGAAGATGAATGAAAGTCTGATGGGTTTGGAATGACATGAGGGTCAGTAAATGATGACAGAATTTTCATTTTTTTAGATGAACTATCCCTTTAAACTTTAATTAGTTGCCAAGGCAGCATTTCTACTTTTCATTTACATTTTTCATCTAATAATTATATTTTATTTCATCTTAATTTCAATTATCAAAAACATTTTTTTTAATAGTTTTAGTCTTATTTAACAATAACAACACTGAAAATTAAGATCATCCGCTATAGGAAAACCATAAATTTGATTGGTTAGAAAATATACAGCACACTAAGTCTGAACAGACTGAAAGCCCTAGGATGAGTTACATTTTAAAGAGGACCTATTATGTCCCTTTTCACAAGATGTAATATAAATCTCTGGTGTCCCCAGAACGTGTCTGTGAAGTTTCAGCTCAAAATACCCCACAGATCATTTATTATAGCTTGTCAAAGTGTCCCTATTTAGGTGTGAGCAAAAACATGCTGTTTTTGTGTGTGTCCTTTAAATGCAAATGAGCTACTGCTCCCTGGCCACTTTCCAAAAGAGGGCGGAGCTTTGCTCAACAAAAACAAAGCTGGAGAATCTCACACAGCCAAAATGACAGTTGTCAGTAACGGCCTTACATTGTTCAAACCGGAGTCGGACACTGATGGAGAGACTCAGTAAGAAGTTACAACTTTTAGAATGCAACTGGACGTTTCTGAATGGTTAGTGGATACATTTATGTAGTTGCTTTGGTGTTGATTCAACTCATCGACTAGCATGTGCCGTCATGATAATCTTTTGTGTGAAACCCGTATGGACGCCCACTATACATAGCATACCTTTTTGCCAAACAGAGCCATACACACCAGGCTAATGTTTATGATTGCTATCAAATGCTGTGAATGGTCTAATATTTTTACCAAAATATCGCTTGGACAGAAACGCTCCTTTTTTAATAATCGAGCTTGCCAGGGTCAACTTGCAGGCTTTCCAAGCTAACGAGATTTTAAATAGTGTTCTGTGCTCATCTGTGCAGCCAATGACAGAATATTCATGCTCAGCTTGAACTTTTGCCATGGCGTTAGGACTGGTACACACTGGTACACACACATTTCGCATGCAAAATGGTGGCACCGTGGGTGGAAACGTGCAGATTAGGGTTGGTAATATTATAATAAGTTCCCTTTCCTATGTCACTAGGGGAGCAAAATCTGAACGGCTCATTTTTTCACACGCTTGCAGAGAAAGGCTTACCAAAACAAAGTTATTGGGTTGTCCTTTTTCACATTTTCTGGGTTGGTAGATGCACCCAGGACCTGATTATAGCACTTAAACATGGAAAAAGTCAGATTTTCATGATATGTTGACCAAAATATTGGTCTCGGTTTGGGAATTTTGAAAACGTTTGTTCAATAACAGTATGTTGGGTTTGTCTAGTGAACATAATTACATCCAGGTTCTGTTGGAACTATTAGGCTTGAGCCACTGAGCTCTCTTACGTTCTAATTTCCATTCTGAATATGCAGACAGATTCTTCTAAAAGGATTTCTGTTAATGTCATAATGCAAAAGTGCAGCACAGTCTGAAAGCTCTGATAAGCAGTGTGGAACAAATGAAACTCAGGCTGACTGAAGAAGAGCTTTCAGAAAGATGTTAGAACCAATGCATAAAGTGGGATGTATTAGACTTAAGCACATACTCAAAGAACAGGCACTCAGAGAATACTGTCCTGGAAAAACTTTCATGCTTCATTTCTTCCCCAATGCACTTTGAAGTAAAACATGTAACTGGGTGGCAGCTGTCACAGCGTCCTGGGCATCACTTGGACCCTGCTGTGGCGTTTTTGGCACCTATTAGCCAGCAGACACATTGTAAGGTGTAGTGCACAATGATGAGATGACCAATTATTTTAGTGGAAAAATTTGAACTTTGAGACTGCATGAATGTTAAATACTATTGATGCAATACGCAAGCAGCATCTTCAATATTATTTCTTGCAGATTTCTACTTTAATTTTTCCACTGAATCAGCTATGTGCTGTTTATCAAAGCTAATGTTGACCTGAGAACTGATATCACTGCATTTTGCATTATGCCTTTTTTACCATTCTAATCCATAAACAAATCACCACGTACGTGAGTTGTTTGCCAAACTTGATATGTACCAGGAGGAGTCGAGTTCCTGAATTATGAGTTATGAAAGGAAGACATCTTTATTCTTGTCTGTTGTCTGACTGCCTACAGTCCTTTGTGTCTGCACCAATCGCTATTCAACCGAGACCAAACAAAGAAAGTCCTTCACAGCTTGCTTGAACATGATTAGCAAAAGGACTAAACACACAGAGGATGATTCTGTAATCCAGTGTGTGTCATTAGGAAAATATCACAATCTGCTCTGGCACTAGATCGAGATTGTTAAAAAATCTAATGGGAATTCTGAATTGAATCTAATGGGAATGCTGAATTAGTTTGTTCCGACTAAAGTCGGAGGAAAAGGCAAGGAAGGATGGGTTGCAAGGTGTAGCACTTCTCTAAGCCAAGGATATTGGACAGGGGGTAAAAGTGGAACAAAGTTACAGTGGCTCATGTAGGAAAGGAAAGTTTTTGAAAATTGAATTTTTTTTAAATTGCTGCTACATGTCTAGATAAACTGGAGAAAAGGAGCTGTGGTGTTCCCTTTTGCCAAAAATAAATAAATAATAGGGAAACTTGATCCCACTGCCTGTGAGTGGTAGGGTTGGGTATCGCGAATCAGTTTCATTTTAGAAACGGTTCAAAAAAATTTCCAAGAACCGGGGTTTTGAAAAAACGTGCATTCCGATTCCAATTTACAATTCCTGTGTTCGCATTTTAATGTGATTTTAAACCATTTAAGTGCAAGAAGACGTGAAAGAGAACTTGCGCACTGTTTTGCGTGCTGCGCACAGTCGCACACATCTGAAGCTCGGCCACAGAGAGCCACTGTTTCGGTGCGTGTTCCCGGCCTGTGTCCGTTCTCGAACCGTTCCACTTCTCTTGCGCATTGAATGGACAAGTATGCACAAAATTACATCAATATATCCTCATAAAAACAGTCGGAACAGTCGGTTCTTAAGTGAACGTAAACGGACGAGAAAGAAAACGCATGTGTAACAGTATTTTGGATCTGTGCGTTCGGTCTTAAAGTGACAGCAGCCTAATATACTTGCTGCCTGTCATTAATGTTAATCGAAGAACAAAAGAAAATCATTCACTGATCTTGATTCAACATATTTTGTGACTTTAATGAGGATTAGTCTATATTTTATTTATGAAAAGAAAACTATGCAAGTTCAAAAACCTGAATGTTTTTTAAAAAGACAGAATAAATATGTTTGATATCTAAATGTGTGCCAAAGAACAGAATGAAACTCAGGGCTTAAATACAAGGGGAACATAATCAAGGTGAACAGAAACAAGTGTGTGGAAACTAATTAACAGCCAGGGAAACTAACTAGGAACTCAGGCAGGAAAAACATAATTTACTACTGTAAAATGCAGTACGATAGGGCATGCGACATTTTCATCAATTGGCCCAAAACTCACAGTGGCTCTGAGCCTTCAGGCCTTCCTTGTTGTTGAGGCGTGTTTGTGTATAGGATAAGTCACGTGTTGCAGAGACAACAGCACAAACCAGATAGACCTGGAGAGCTGTTTCATAATGACTGTGAGGCGTCAACCTGTCATTGAAAGAGAGGGTGTGCGCACACGTGTTAGAATGGATTGTCCATGGGGGGCCATATTGAACCTCCTGCTGCGATGGAGAACGATTTGTGTTGTTCCATGAAGTCACACGCAAGAATCTCAGCTCAGCGAGAGCTTTTATGGCTAATCAGGCACGTGCACAGATAGACCTCAAGTGGTGCTCAAGCAGCACCTGCCCTTTTGGTCCCTGACTAGATAAGTGCCCTTTTCTAAGTCTTTAGTGCATTTTTTTTTTTAAATGTTATGCTTTAGCTTTATTTAAATTTGTCCCATGGCATCAGTTCTAATTTATGTGTGTGCCCGAAAACTGCATTAAGATCTAATTCTGCAAGACCGCACAAGTCCCTGTCCCTCCCCTCTTCTACATCCCTCTTCATAGCCACCACGCAAATCAAGCGGAGCAGCATTCACTGGTGACAGCCAGCCAGGTAACGATAGTGTTTAGCCAAAGATTCATAATGTTTGTCAATGCTGTCAAATTAAACCACTATTACAATATCTACTTAGAGCCAGCCTAAGTAGGCAATAGCCATACATTAAGCTTAACAACAAAAAACAAGTCTGGCATTGGCGTAAAATTGTGCAGGGTGAAAATGCCACCAAATTTAAAAAAAAATGCCCACAAAATTCAAGATATGAATTTTCCCTGGATGAGATTTTGTCTATTATATCATGTGGTATAGTTAAGTAATATCACTCGAGCAAAAGTGCTGTTTTCTCGAATATCAGCACGATTGCAAATGTAATTTTAATATTTTAATTTTATCATTTTGTCACATATAATTGTAATAAAACAGTTCAATAAACAATAAGTCGATACTAATTTATAATTTTAAACACAGGAATGTCAGTTTTGACTGTTTTTGCTCTATTTTACAAACGAAAATAGTTCTGAACCAAGCAAAACATTTGTGTCTCATTGCAAAGCAGAGTTGTGTTTTGTTTATGAATGAAGCCGGTTTGAACGAATCAGTGAATAAATGATTCTTTGACTCATTCATTAAGACTTGCCGCCAGCTACTGCCGGGTTTGGTTTCATAAAGTATCATATACAGAAAAGTATCATTTCATTTAATTTTTTCCCTATATTTTATATTCTATATTTTTCTGTATTTGTATATTCAAAATCTTACATTTACAATACTAGTTCTGTATCATTATTCCTGCAACTGTATTTGCAGTATAATTCATCTAAATAATAAAAATACAATAATAGTAATAATAAATATTAATTTCTGTCAGTAATGCACATTGATTTTGCTAATTTACCAATTACAGCATAATGCCAACAAAAGACATTTTTATTTATTTAAATAAATATGAAAATAGTTCAAATGTTTTATAGTATGTATCTAACTTACAGTATGTATCTAACTTAATTTTTATGTCTTTTTTATAGTAATTATGAGAGGGGTGCTCTTTTTTTCTCACTTGAGCACCTGCCCCCCAAAATGTCTGCGCACGGCCCTGTGGCTAATGTTAAGTCATTGGCTGTTGTTTTAAAAGAGAAAAGCACCTCTGGAGTTCTGTCTCATTAAAACAAGGAAACCATCTTCCTAGAGGGAATCTTTTATAGTAATCAGACATAAGCACGCCCCAGAACTCATATCTACAGGCTAAGCACACACACATCTTTCCTTGTGTCTGATTTGTTTCAGTTGGATTTATTGAGAAAATTCAGAACTTTAAAATGACATTAAAAGTTCTTTAGAAGCTCAAAATCTGTTTAAACACATTTTGATGAAAGGGATCTACACAGGGAGTGGTAGTTTCAGGATCAGGGCCAGCAGGGGTCACTAAATCAGTAGAGTTTTAGTGAATTCTTGGTCTCCTAATCAGCACTGCACTTTATAGTCCTCTTAAAGACCACAAACTGCCACCACCATCATGCATTACAAATAGGAAATAAATTGCTTAATATTGCTTATAGTGATTCGGATTTGGAGGGTACCACATCCTCCACAATTTGAAGCCCCATTGGCAAATTCAAAGCAACATTTTCGCAAATACCTAGAACGTCCAAGCATTGGTGTGGTGATTTTTGCACAAGAAATTACCATTGTAAATCTAGCTTTGATTTCTGAAACTCTAAACAATATGGTTTCATAAACACCTTTCATTTGCATGACTTATCTTCACAGTCTAAACATCTGGGCTATTTTTTCTGGGTCTGTTTGGTGGGACGCACCTGCACTGTGCTGAGGTCAGCCCTTGACTGCGCTTCAATGGGAGTTGAAGGATGAAGACAGCTACTTGAGTTATACAAACTATTACAGCATCATGCATTCCGCAGTCATATGTCTAGTGGCTAGCCCACATCAGCGCCAAGATCAGTAGATGAAGACATGCCCAGGTTTACGCCAGAAAGAAAAATGGGTTCTAGAGAATGTGACGTTCATTCATCTGAGAAGTTACAGTGAAAGCCAAGTTTGTCATTCACTGAAATGCCATTTCTTCAGCTGAGGGAGGTTATGCTTTGATAAGCAGGATTTTTTTTCTCTGTGAGATTTGTATATACCAACATTTAGAATGTTAGTTCCTCAGCAGTATGTTTTAATATGCTTGGTCTTAATTCAAATGTATGTGCTGCAGATGAATTATTTGAGGAAATGAGAGTGGACTTCTTTAGGAGAGAGATGACATTTTCATTACCACTCTGTTAATTTATGGAGGCTTGGGTCTATATGGAGTGAAGTACCTGTACAAATCCGGGTGTCTCTCTCTCTTGGTTTTCTCTCTCTGTTGGACCCTGCAAGAGACAGAATTTATTCTAATTAGACCTTTTCCTTGATAATTCCACATATTGCTCTGCAATCATTTACACGACGTGGGCTTAGTTAGCTTCATTGTTCCAATCACTGGTAGGTTACGGCACTTCACAGATTAACTCATTATTTTCACTAATTGTAGCAAATGAGGCATCTGACCTTTTTTCAATAATTTTTGCTACCTTTTGTTCACCGGATATTTAAAGTGTGTTTCACTAATGTCTGAAACTGAAAGAGGAATTATGTCTTTGTCTTTAACAGGTTCCCTATGTAAAGAGCATTTTATGCACAACAAATGTATTGATGCAAATTATACTTGTGTGAGAGATACATTACTGGTCAAAAATACTTGACTGAGTTTCTATTTCTCATCTTAAAAATCTTTTAATCTATAGGTTTGTGTATAAATACAGTTGTTGATTTATTTTTTATATTTTTCTTTATAAGACGTACAATTTAAATTTTATTTTATTTATTTTATTTTCATCCTAGTTAAATAGCCGTTTTTTTGTTTTGTTTTGAACTGGAATCTAGACAAAGGGTGAAACTTTGGTCTCTACATAATTCTCATACTTCCATTTGTGTTATTTTCTGGATTCATACACCATGTCTTATCCAGACGCGATGCAATAAGATTCCAGCGACAAACAATTTGTCTGTCCACACCAGACGCGACACGACTAGGAGATGATAGTCAATCAAAAATCACAGCCAATCAGAAGAGCGCTCTCTCTGCAAGCTAGGTGTTGTGTTGAATTTCGACCCCCTGCCAGATTATAACCCCTCTAGTATTGGTAGGTTTAGGATTAGGTGTGGGGGAGGGTTTAGGATTAGGGGTGGGGTTAAGATTAGGCAATCAGGTAGGGACTTCAATGTGGGGGGTAATAATTTAGCAAGGGGTCAAAATTCGGCACAACACCGGCACTCGCAACGAAGTGGATAAGTACATAATCAAATTCATGAATATTACACTATTTTAACATTATTAAAAATACATACTGAGTTACTGAAACAATCTTTGTCATAGAATACACTTGCGTGTTCACAATGAGTTTGAACGTTCTAGTTTTCATTTTATTTATTTCGAAGATCTGAGGTGAATTGTCCATTCTTAAGTATGGCTATAAAAGACACACGAAATGATATTCAAACTCGCATTAAACGTTTTAACATAAAGCACATAAACAGTACATGAGATTATCATTATCATACTTTGTGTTGTTGTTCCAGCCGCAATATCGCAGAAAAATAGAACCTGTTTCTAAAATAGAATCATCGCGTGTCGCCGTCGCGGCTAGTTAGGACAAAAACTCTGATTAACATGGAAAGATACCTTTTGTCGTGTGTCGCTGCGTCGTGTATAGTTAGGACACGGTGATAGTTGAGCTGAAAATAATAAAAATTATTGAATAAAAAGGTGTGTCCAAGTGTTTGGATTTTAGTGTACTGTAAGTGAACTCAATGGGAATTAACTGACTGGCACCCACTGATAATGGCATGGTATGTAAAGCCAGAAACAGATGGAGGCAGCAGTACTGGCGTGTGGGATGCTGGCATTCATTAGCAGTGTGTGAAGCAGACATCTGCATGAGATGTGTTGTCAGCCAGTTCATCGAGGTTCACGGGTTTATGAAGCCTTTTACAATGGATGATGAGGTGAAATGACTTGCATTTAGTGGCATGCAATGGACTTCTGAAATGAGAAGGCAAAGTCCCTTTTTACCTTTGAGTTTATTCACATCAACTTGTGCATGTTTCAGCTGCATTTGATGTTTATAGGGTTTCCCGATTAAAAGTATATCCAGCAACATTTACCTTATACTTGGGACTATCAATAAGCAATGAAGACTTGAAAAGTTTTGCTTTATATTAACATTCTATTCACATCAAGTCACATCGAATGCATCAAGTTTTCATTGCATCAAAATTTACTCATTAAATAATGAGTGCTCATTAAAAACTCACAGACTGACTTTGTGTTGCAAGTCATTTCAGGTTCATTTTGATGTGACTGAAATTGGTGATGGGTTAGTTGTTTGCGCTGAACCATTTAGTCCAATTTGTGGATCCGTTGTACT
This sequence comes from Hypophthalmichthys nobilis, assembly GCA_037950665.1. Lineage (NCBI taxonomy): Eukaryota > Metazoa > Chordata > Actinopteri > Cypriniformes > Xenocyprididae > Hypophthalmichthys > Hypophthalmichthys nobilis. The sequence goes on along the minus strand of CM075477.1, from coordinate 27,626,698 downwards.
GTGTATACATAGGTGGGCATCATCCCACTGACAAGGAAATCAGTCAATCACAGCAACGTAGAGGCACTGCCTTGTGTCATGTGATTTGCTGCTTTTAGGAGCTCAGTGAGAACACAGTACACCCAGTGGAAGCAAAATAGACGATACTCAGTATTAGGTTGAATTTCTGTATTTTAAGTTATTTTCTCATCCTAATATTTTCGAGAATTCACCAGCTCTTGCCTCTTCATAGAAAACATCTTATTAGATGATTTACAAACATTGCACATTTTATTGCGGTTCTTATCATAAATAACGGTAGTTTAATATAGGAACTGAAAGTCACCGATTTAGTTTTTACAGTAAATGACTGTTTAGTTGATGGGAAGTGAGTCTAGCTATTTCCACTCTAGAGAGAGACTGTTCAATACTCTTTTAAGCCCTTTTCATTTTGTGGCCTTGAACCGATGAGCAATTCTGTTGCATGTAATCAAAGCCTCATGACTGATCTTAATTAATGACCCAATCTGGATCCTAAAATGCAGCCCGCAGACTGTACTGAACCACACACAGTCCCTTCTAGCTTCATTGTTGCCAAGTTACCAGGTAAAACATTAGTAATGACCCTGAAAGTGCAGATGGCATAGATTTCATCCAGACCTCCTCTGTTTTTCTAGTCTTTGTTAGTGCAAATTGTTTCACTTTCAGCCTGAATCAGTCAGATTCAGACAAGCTTGCTAGTACGTGCTGTTTCACTTGCAGTTGCAATGTTATCCTAGAAAACATTACTGGCAGGGCTCAATTACATTGACTTTTCAGACACAACATCATATCACTTCTAAAGGACAACATGTGGACATTTTGACCTTTAATCTTGCCTTAATGTCATCAAAACTAATTTAAATCAAAACTGTGTCAATTAGGTTTAGGCTAGTCTCAGCCTCAGATGTCAAGCCCACGGACCGTTAGCTGAATGTCTGATGCATAAGGCACACAAAATGGGAAACACTTCAGGAGTTTCGAAGACGTCATTTGATCGGTTGAATTCTACAGAATTTCCGGGAGACGTGTGTGTCGCGTTTATTAACTGTCCGCCTGGAAACAAAGCTGTCCAGAAGCCAAACCCCCTCATGGAAGAAGAAAACCGTCGTGTTTAGAACTGTGACAAAGAGCGCTGATCAGGATCAACTAAATGCTGGATTTTCAATGTTGTAGTAAACTTGTACAACATTCTGGAATGAATAATTTGTTATATGCATGTCGGTCATACATTTTCATGCCCCTAAACATGACAAAACAAACTGTGATTGGTTGCTGCCGTCAGTCTGAAGGTCTGGCTATGCGAGACTAGGTTTAGGCTAACTAAAAAGGGCTTTTAGCAGACATATGCATTAAAATTTACAGTCATTCTTCTCTAAATAGGCAAAAAAATATTAGCTTTTCATCTTGTCTGCTTTCATGATTCATCACCGCTGGTAGTTGCATTGTGGAACTACAGTATCAGTTATCAGGAAAAATCAATGGCGATAGTTTATGATAGTTTTTAAATCCTCGTTGATATGGTAAAATATATTTTTTATTTATATATTTTATTATATTTAAATATTATTAAAAATATCATATATTATGTATTGCAATTTATATTTAAAAATGTGATATTTATCACATTTTAAATATATATTATTATATTTAAAATGTGATGTCATTTGAAAATGACATTTATAAAAACATTAAGTTGATTTTATTTCTGTCCCTTTTTTCTCAGTCCCATTTCTTACACATTTTAAGCTTCAGTGTGTCAGTAGTGATAAAGCTTAGCTATATTTATGTATTTTAATGTATTTTAATTTATTTTAATTATTACAAAATAATTTTCTAATAAAGTTAAGCACAATTTTACAGTTTTCGTTCACATTATTGAATTTTATAAAATAGTGGTTAATCGTTAAAGGCTATATTTTCTATTTTTAGTTATCAGCATTGACAAAATCCACTATTATTCAACCTCTGAACTACATCCTGTTTTCTATTTGCACACAAGCGTATGTTGTGTTTTAGATGTTGGTCCCCATCATGAGATGATGATGGTGTGCTGGTGTCCCAATCAAGCTTATTAACTAGCTTAACCAACAGAACTTCACCAGAAAGACTATGCTGGTTGACGAATAGTGCTAACCAACATAAACCAGCTTGGGCATACATGGATATTCACGCTGATCTGAGCTGCCTTTTTCTGTTTTAAGAAAAAATATCTTAAATTTTTGATGGGAATTTAAAGTCGGCATGAAAAGGAAGTTGTGATAGTCTTATGTTCCGTATTGTGACATATATCCAAGTCTAGGACTTGATTTTGCCCATTGGGAATAAATTGAATCATTGGATAATTGTGGTTTGCTATTGCTGTGATGTCATGAGTAAACCCTGAAGTAAACCCTGTGTTTATTTAAGGCTTTGTTAATCAAGCACCTATTTTTGGTAACTTCTCAGACCTTCTTTTTATGTCATTTTTGGTTTTGCTTTATGTTCTTCATAAATGAAACCTAATGAAAATAGCTGAGAATGAGTCATAAACAGAGGCATTTGACATTCAGGAAAGATTCAGGCTCTATATAGTAATAGACTGTATGAACAACAGCTCCTGACCCCTTGACCCTTTAGCTTGTGTTTGTGAATGTCCTTCAAAGCCCCCTGTGCGGATTGGCTGCAATCAGGCTAGTGAAGATGTCCATCTGTGTGGGTTCAACGTATAGACACAATCTGCCAACCAGTAGGCCAGCTCGCAGCAAGACCAGTGCCACAATCCTCAGCTGAATAAGCCATGTTATGCCTTAAGTCTGATTACAAAGAGCTTTGTCATACAGTTGCAGCTGAAGTCTGCATTACTGCAGGAATCATCATCTGTATGGAATGCCGGCTCAGGGACAGGAGGGGAATTCCATCCTGAGCCCAAATGCAGCCTCAACCCTGCAGTTTCCTCAATTTACTCTGTGCTGGCTGCTCTCGGAAATCACAGTCTTAAGTCTGTGAACCCAGTCTACAAGCCATTCCCATCAGCGGGACTTTGAAATCTTTCATTCTCTCCGCAATAAAGGCTTTGGGATAAATACAGCCTACCCTGGGAATGGAGATGGAACGGCTCTTTAAACTTTGTTTATGCTCATCTTACTGAAGTAGACCATTTAATAGTATCTAATCTCCCTTAATTACACTTGCCAAGGTTAGACATGCAGACAGGACTGCCAAAGGCCCTTATTGATTTCACTTTCAGTCAGGCCAGTCTGTGTCTTAACAGAAATCATCAGGTAAAGACACTTTGGAGATGTTCTTTGTGATTTCACCTCAAAGAGGATTGGCTCTGTTTTGAGCTGTCTTAATATCTGCCTTTATTGTAGGCAGTCCTAACAGAAATGTAATATTGTAAAGGCCAATTCACACCGCACCAACAGACACTTTGTGAGGTTTTGTCAAATCAGTGTGGTACCCCTGTCGGAGTCTGTTGGCATCTGTCGGAGCTTGTTTTCTCCAATTGAACATTCTGAATCAGAATTAGAATGTCTGATAAGTGACATGCTGTAATCTGGTGACTGTCGGTGCAGTGTGAATTGACCCTTTGCCAGGAGTTTGATTGACAGGTGATCTAACCGATCATAACGCTGAATCTGCCATTTTGTCCGACAAAGCAGTCAGGGGAGTTAGCAGATAAATGTAGGAGGGCTTGAACTTGAAAAATGGTGTGTACTGACGTCTTTCTGCGATTGAAACAACATTCCTTCTGATGTTTATTCATGTTTATTTGATACTATAAATGAACTAGTAGGAAGAGATGATCGGTTCAATATCCGCTTGAACTGAGGCGCTACAGCGATCTGTCACAACACATTAAAGAGCCACAAAACAGTATTTATTGTTTAAATTTCTTTAAATATGACAAAATTTGAAATTTGAGACTTTGTTTCATATCAAAAGTAACCTGCTCTGTCTTGTCTGTCGACGTGTTGTCAGTGTCCTCTTTGCGCCGCTACTGCGTGAGAACATGATGTGTGGCATGAGAGCAGCATTGCTTGTCGGACATAGCAACAGTAACTAAAGGGGGCGGGTCTTTGCGAACAGTCAATTGGTCTTATGTGAGCGTTTTGGAACATTCTAACTGTGCATTATTCAAATAGCATTCCTCATGTGAAGCACACGGGAACTTGACGCTCAATCGATTTAAAGTTTGATGTTAGCGTGTTGCTAAAGCTAACAACATGATACTCTGATTGAAAAGCCTAAAATACATTACAAACACAAATGTTGTTTAAATAGTACATTAAAAATGCATTAAATTTAAAAACACTTATAATTAAAATGTATAAAAAGAGAAATAAAAAATATTTTCTGTAATTAGTTCTTTTTACATTTCACCTAATGTATATTTGCATTTTGTTTCGTCTGCCAGTGTCTATCACAATACATTTTTCAAACGTTATCTTAGAAGGTTTTGCAGCAGAACCGTAGTGCCTCATCTTTTGCTAATTATTTTTCAGAAATCTAATTAACCTCAGCTAACCCCTGTATTATGCATGGACTTTTTTTTTATAGATTGTATAATAGAGACACTTCAGAAATGCATTGATTAAAAAGCCTACTTAGAATTTTTTATTTTATTTTACAGCAAAAATATACCCAGAGTATTCAAAGCATTTTAATGTTCAGCTCAAAAGTGGGCATGAAATGTTTGACCACTTATTTAAATTCCAGCATACTTTGCTAATTCATACTGAGACAAACTAGTGTGTGATTAACAATTGCTCATGTCAATCCCAGTCTTTTCAGCTCCTGTTATAGATAATCTCTGTAATATCTTTATAGTGTGTTAAGCTTTTTCATGTTATAAAGGCAAAAATGAAACCGCAAAAAAGAAGGCATTTACTGAATGTTAAATGTCAGTGTTACTGTCAATGTGGGATATAAAATAAAACAAACTTGATTGTTCACTTTCCTGTACTGTTGACGGGAATCTCTTCCCTATTTAGTATGATTAAAAAAGCCTTGTTTCACATCACTTCCTATAACATTAGTTTCGCTTTAATATGCAGTGGAAAATCAAGCTTTTTGGATGGAAATGAGCTCTCATGAGACCTCATGCTGGATTAATGTGCCTATAAGGCCATGAAATGAAACTGTATCACATATAGAGTCCAGCAGAGACACCTTATACATTCTTAAACAGCTATTTTTATATTATTTATTATAATTTTAGCTTTAAAGTACATGAATTGATGCTAAAAGTGTATTAACACTCATTTTTTGAATACTATTTTAATATTATTAATAATTAGAGAAAATTTAGTTTTATAAATATTTTATTATATTACATGTTTAATTCATGAATATTATTTTATAATAATTTAATATCAAAATAGAGAGTTCAGCAGAGACACCTTTAAAGAGCTGTTTTTTTTTATTTTTTTATATTATTTATTAACGTAAATGATGTTCAAAGAGTATTAACGCTTGTTTGTTTTTTTAAAATCATTTTCAAAGCGCAAGATTTTGAAAACAATACTGTTCACATCCGTGTAAACTACAGAAATGCAAATTTGTGAAAACGGTGACGTCATGTGCATGCGTATCATGTGTTCAGTCTGTAGGCGCGTAGTGTTTCTTTACAAAGTGACATCACCAACTACTGGCCTGGTATTCATAATACAGCATTTTTAGTCGTTTTCGCGGATCCGTGTAAACGGATCGTTTTGACATCGTTGTCCTCTGTACGTGAAAAACACAAAAAAACTTTCCATTTTTAGTATATCATTGTCGTTTAAATATATGATACACCCTTAGTGTTAATTTTCTGGTTGAACTGACTAATCCCTCTGATGTTGTTGCTTTTGATGAGAACTGATTGATGGGAATTGAGTGACTGGCATTGATCCATATCCTCATCTCTCAGTAAACCAGTCGTCACTGCAGTGTAAGTGGGTGACCTGCTTCAGACGTGCTTTCCGCTCTGTCCTGGCCTGCAAAAATAACATCCCAAAAGCAGAGCTTTGAATTTTTAAAAGGGGGATCACTTAAAAGATTCTATTTATTGAACGGTAATTAGTTTCACAGGTTTATTCACCTTTGCGAGTTACTTAAATTTTAAAAGCCACACACACTTCCTCACATATACTTCTAGCCCTACTTTATCAATACACATGTAAATGAGAGCTGAGAGATTAAAATGCAGAGTTCAAAGCTGCTGATGTAGGAAGTCCATCCTGCTCTTCCTTTCAGTCAAACTTAAATGAGTTTGGCCTTATGTGAGGGTATACACAACGTCATCGTCTACGTCTCCCTCACAGTTTCTGTGTGGATTGGCAACCCTTGGACCCATTGAGAAGGTTTGACTTTCTTTTTGAATATGAGCTGAAAGGACTATTACATCGCAATTTCATGCCCCAGGGGTTATCTGAAATCCTCTTCACTACATTTAGCTCAAAGTGTCTCACAGTCTCCTCACCTACCCCTGATTCACTCAATGCCTCATTTCACCCGTCTCTATGCCACCACCCTTTATTTTTCAACAGTCTACTGAATGACTTGTCTCAGTGCTTTTAGCACCGTATCTCTTATGTGAGCGGACCAATAGCTGAGCGCAGAGTCCGAAGTCTATTTTTTTGTGCCTGCTGTACCTGCTGATTTAAAAGATGTTATCTGTTCTTTGTGATTTCACCTTATAAGAATGCCCCAGTAATTTGCCATTCTAAATAATACTGGCTCTGATTTATAACCTGGGAGCTGTCTTGATATCTGCCTTTATTGTAGGCAGTCCTAACAGAAATGTAATCTTGTAGGTGAACGTTCTGGAACATTCTAACTCATAGATTATTCAAATTGCATTCCTCATGTGAAGCACACAGGAAACTTGACGCTCAGTCGATGTAAAGTTTGATGTTGGAATGTTTCTAAGCTAACAACATGATACTCTGATTGGTAAGCCTAAAATAATGATAATTAAAAATGTATAACAATAAAACTAAATTAAAAAAATATTTTCTGTAATTTTTTTTTTTTTTTTTACATTTCACTTTAATTATATTTGCATTTGCAACTCACTAGAAAAAAATAATATTTTAATTGGAATATTATTTAGAAAATAATACCACACCAATTGAGGAAATTTCCAGGATTTAAATTTTTCTTACTGACCATGAAATAGCATTTTAGTATTTAATATTATAAATAATATTGATGCTCAAAAACTGTTTTTTAACTCACTAGAAAAATATTATAAAATATTATAAAAAGAAAAATATTATAAATATTATTTCTAAATAATATGAATATTATTCAGAAAATACCAAACCAATAAAGGAAATTTCCTGGCTTAAAATATTTCTTACTGACCATGAAACAGCTTTTTTCACTTTATTATTATAAGTTTATTATAATAAATTATATTGATGCTCAAAAAGTACTGTATGTATTTTTAAATACATTGCAAAATTATATTTTAATATGAATATTATTTAAAGAAAATAATACCATACCAATTAGGAGAATCAACCAGCCTTAAAAACATAACAGCTTTAAAACTGCATTCTTTTAATGAAAAGATATATTTTAATATGAGTATTATTTAGAAAATAATATGACACCAATTGAGGAAATTTCCAGGCTTGAAATGTTTCTTACTGACCATGAAACAGCATTTTAACATTTGCTATTATAAATAATACTGATGCTCAAAAACTGTTATATTTTAACTCACTAGACAAATAATGTTTTAATATGAATATTATTTAGAAAATAATACCACACCAATTGAGGAAATTTCCTGGCTTTAAATATTTCTTACTGACCATGAAACAGTGTTTTTTTTTTATTAAAAATGTATTATAATAAATTATATTGGTGCTAAAAAACTACTGTATTTATTTTTTAATTTGCTGCAAAATTATATTTTAATATGAATATTATTTAGAAAATAATACCATATCAATTGGGAGAATTAACCAGCCCAACAGGAATGGAACCAGTTAAAAAAAAAAACAGCTTTGAAACTGCATTTTATTAAATTAAAAAATATATTTTCATTCCCATGACAATGGATTATTTAGCTGTTGAGAAACAGTACAGTCATTATATCACTCCCAGCATCACATGAATGATAAACCAGCTCTCTGTGAAACTGCACCTGTCAAAAAACATTACGAGACACATTGTGATTTTGTTCCTCATATTTCAGTTTTGGGTGATTTATGCAAGGAATACTTCACTAAAATGTCACCACCTGGAGCTGAGGAGCAAAAAAAGCCATCATTACTGTAGATTTTCTTGATCATAGATAATCTTGCTTGAAATCTATACATTTTAAATGGTCATTGTGATGATAAAAACGTTTTGTGTATTTTTGTGTATTTTTAACACTTTAAATTGCATTTCCAGTCATCATAGGAGGTCTCATTTACTTTGTTTGATATCTTTGATTATGGGTTGTTATATGCAGATTTACTCAGCACTGTATGAAACCTGAAAAACAAAGGATGAAATGTTTTATTTTAAACTGTGACTCATTTGAATGTAATTATTTTCATTAAACCCCTTACAGCGTTTAGATATCACTGCAGACACAGTGAGCATTTTGCTCTCAATCACTGCAAAAATCTCAATAGCTGTACTACAAAAACGTGAGTCCAGTATGTGAAGAGTATTTACCAACCTACACAAAGAAAACACTGGATGTTTTTCATTCCGGTGTTTTAATGAGTAATCTTTACTGTGTTGACAGAGCAAAGTCCATGAAGGACTTAAAAAGCGACAAGCAGAAGTTTTTAACAGTGTGAGCCATTTAGCAGGCTAATGAAAGTGAAAGGTACAGGCCACACTTAGTTCATTATCCATCTTAAGGGCTTGCTCTTAAATAGTAGACCTCAGGTGAACGCATGAGACCCAGCCAAGAGCAGCAGCACCCTCAAGCCCACTTTCTCAGCCAGAACCTCCCTATGAGGTATTTTAAGCAAGATTTTCTTGGTAATGTGTGTACAGCTCTTTGTATAGTACTTTATATCTGCTTTACTGGGAAGTGCTTAGTCATTATTAGTTTAGGACGGCCGTGACCACAATTTCCTTGTTTCAGTCATGTATTTCCTCCTCTATAACTCTGAAGGGTAAGATTTTTCACATCATGAAAGTTGGATACAGCTCATGAGTTTAGAAACCCCTTGAGGAATCTGTAAAATTTAAAATATATATGTAAGTGATGATAAAAATTGAGTTTGTCAGTTTATTTATACTGCCCAGAGCAAGATGCATAACAGATATTGAAGTATATTTAACAAGACAAAATAATTACTGAAATGTAGGCTGTTGAACCAGGCAATTTGTGTTTACATTTAGTTAATAGTTGTGTAAATTATTTTGTCTTGTTGAATATATAATTTAAATATCTACAATGTTAAAAAGCCTCATCACTGCTAAATTAAAAAACCCTTCTTATTTTTATTTAATTTGATTTTTTTATTTCATTTTTTTATTTAGCTTCATCAGTGCTAAATAAAAATTAAAATGCAATTTTTTATCACCCTTATTATATTATATTATATTATATTATATTATATTATATTATTATTTAGCTTTATGAGTTCTAAATAAAAAAAACAAAACGCAATTTTTATCACCCTTCATCAGTGCTAAATAAAAATTAAAATGCATTTTTTTATCACCTTCATTATATTGTATTATATTATATTGTTTCATCAGTTCTAAATAACAAGAAAAACATTAAATAAAAATTAAAATGCAATTTTTATCACCATTCTTATATTATATTATATTATATTATTTAGCTTCATTAGTGCTATAAAATGGAATAAAAATAAAAAATAAAATAGAATAAAAAAATAAGAAGGGTGATCAAAATTGCAGTTTTTATTTTATTTTTTTTATCTTCATCAGTGCTAAATTTAAAAAAAAAAAAAAAATTATTACACTTTTTTATTTTAAATATAATACAGATTCTTCATCATGGTGAAATGAATACCTAATGCAAGAAATGTGTTTTCTGGCACAGACTGCTTTAGTATTGTCCTTGGTTTCAGCAGTATTATTTCTCTTACACTTTCAATTTTGCAATTTGTACTCACTGACGTGGCGCCCTCATGACCCCTACCTCTCTACGGTATGTCTTTGACTTTGTTTTTTCCTGTCTAGCTCTCTGCTGCTTTGTTGTAAGCGAGCCTTTATAATCAGTGTTTCTGGCTAAATTAGAATAATTGCTGTGGGTGAGCATCTGAGGTTCTTGACCTTTTCTGTGGGAGCGTGCAGTCTTAACTACATTACAGCCAAAGAAGTGAATCCACCGAAGGATGAGTAAAGAAGGCAGGGTGCACATTAACCATGCCTAGGGACAAATGACAGTTTGGAGGGGGAGGGACTATGTGTCAGGAGGATGGGGTGGGGATTTGAAACCCAGATGGCCAAAGAACACGCTCGGCTCCGCCCCCTCATAAATAATGCACAATGAATTGGGTTGTCCCTGCTGATTGGAGTCAGCTGGAGGAAGTGGCTGTTTGCTGGGCTTACCAGCTGAGAGAGCAAGCCCAGGCTAGTATTGTCTCACTCGCTCCGTGAGTGTGTGTACGTTTGCCTCTCTCAGTTCCTAAAAAAGGAACTTGGATGTAGGACAGTTGGATCTTCATTGCATCCTGTTCTGCAGCACTTCCGTGTTCAGCTTCACCTCTCCCACAGGATTTACACAGAGGACATGTAACCTCTCCAGCAAGGCTTTGTCTGTCTGTGTGTGTGAGTGTAACGGAGGGGACCACCTCCTCCTAAAGGATTCACCAATGCATTCCTGTTGGAAAATGAAGATTCAGGTACAAATGCTGCAATGTTTTGGTGTTGTCTTTCCTGTGTTTGTCAGCCGAGGCTGTATGTGTTTGTGTAAGTCATTGTGCTCATGTGAAAGGGGAGCTGTGAGATTGCTGTCTCCATGGTTGCTATTGAGAGGCCTGTTGTTGTGTTATGGAGATGAGGCAGCTTCTGTTCACTAGTGCGCCAGTTTCAGCATCAGCTGTGAGCTCTTTTTTTCTTAAATCAACAATGCCGGCATTTATTGTGCATTTGTGTGCTTTCTATTCCCTGGTTGTGACCTCCCTTTCCGCACTCTACTTCTTGTTGTAAATGTGTGCTCAGGTGAGGGCTTTTATATTTGCTAGCAAGACTGCACTAATGTAGAATTTGTTTTGTTTTGTTAATCTCTTGTTATATTGACCAATCAGATGGGCTTCACATCCTTTATTTTATAAGTCTGTGCCCCAATATAGGGGTGTAATTGCATTTTTCTTTTTTTTTTTGGGGGTAGCTGACATGCTAACAAACTCAGTAATCATGTAGTGGATGGGAAGATTTAGTAGTTTCTGACGCAGGCGCTTATGAACTTACTAACCAGGCATCTAGATCAGACCTAAATTTTATATTGAAACTTAAGCTGTGAATGAATGCAGTGCCAAAATTATTTATTATAAAACTAAACAAAAATGTTCTTAATTTTAAGCATTGACATTTAGTAATATTACTATGAGACTAAAAGGCCCAAACAAAATTATTAACATGATAAAGGATGAATTGGAAAATAAAAATTTTTCTAGTAGGGCTGCACGATTTATCGCGATTAAACCGCACAGGATTTGGCAAAGGTTGCGATTATTTTATGCACAGCTTGTCGGAGCTGTACGGCTCTGTGATCAGTAGTAAATGCTTCTCCATCTGAAAGCCAGAGGGCGCTCTTGCGCAGAAACTCCAAATATGCCCTGCCGCAGAAGAAGATAACACACTAAATATTTCTGTAGTTGAATAAACAGAAGATGGAAACGCTTTGATTAATTAAACATGACTAATAAACACACGACTGCCTTATTCTGTGCTCAACTGTCGTTATGAAGTGAATCTGGAGTAAAAACATGTTATTAAATGTTGTCTTTAGTTGGACAAGATGTTAATAAATGCTTCTTATGTCTGAAAAGATGTTTGACGCGTGTTGCTTTTTCAAATGTACATTATAAGCGATTCAAACACGCAGTGCTTTCAGATGGATTAGCGTTTGGAGCCATACTTTATTGACAAGCTGCGCCTAAAAAAAAAAATAAATAAACACATCCTTCGCACTAAGAATCACGTTTAAGCGATAATCGCGTTATTTTTCGTATTGTGTGATAAATCGTGCAGCCCTATTTTCTAGACTTTTCCTGTTTTTTTTTTTTATAGGTTTATGTAGGGATGCACCAATATTAATATTCTGGCAGATACTGATAAACCGATAATTGTTATGGCTGATAACTGATAAATGACCGATATTTAAATGATATAATAAGCATATATAATAATATATATTAAATTAAATAACAAAAATATTATTAATTTATAATAAATTTAACACTTTAAACACTAAAAACTAAAATAAATCACAACATTATAAAGTAGCTACAAGGTAACAAAAATTGGATATTCATTTTTAAAATTACTAAAAAGATTACACCATTTGCTCACTCTCGAGTCGTGTCATTCTAATCCTGTATGACTTTGTGCAGCTTTCTTCTGTGAAGCACAAAAAAAAAAAAAAAAAAAATTATATATATATATATATATATATATATATATATATATATATATATATATATATATATATATATATATATATATATATATATATATATATATATATATATATATATATATATATATATATATTGATGAATGCTGATGGCTAACCGGTTTCGGTTCCCATTGGCACCCATTGTATGGACAAAAAACAAAACAAAACAAAAACAATGGAAGTCAATGGGGACTGAAACAGTTAATAATTACTGTAAATATACAGGATGAGCTGATGTATATTCAGTGTACACTCTAAAAAATGCTGGGTTTAAAACAACCCAGGTTGGGTTGAAAATGGACAAAAATGCTGGCCTTTTTGCATGAAGGTACCTCACAAAACTAAGGCAGCGTAACGGTTGTTGATCTACAACAAAATAGAGCTTTGGTGATAACTAGGTGAATATTTAATTACTGAAATAGTAATTTCTTGCTAGAAATGAAATGTTGGTCATAATTGACTACCAAACACAACAAATCTTTATTTTTACCTTAACTGTCACAGAATAGAACGCAGGACTGTGGGATATCAAAGGCAGCGAAGTATACATCTTCAAAAATAGATCAGATGACAAGAATAGAACATAGAACAAGAATAGATCATATATTATGCTCTATTATATGATTTGTTGTATTTTATGATTTGCATTAAGCAATGCTGTCCATGACCGGAACACCAGAACAGACCAGCGACCCATTTATATGACGGACATATTAGTTCGGTAATTGTACTTTCTCTCAAAGCCATTATGTGTCATTAAATCTCAATGATGATCTGTTAATTATGGCCTGTTAATATACTGGCACATCATGAGGCTAAGTTCATCATTACACCATCTACTCTCTGATTTCGATGTTTCGGTTGTTCGGACTGAAACATCTCAGCAATAGAGACACACGTGTCTGTGGCAGTGCACGAGCAAATCGCATCATTGACGGACGCACAAAATCGTAGGCTTTGTGTGAAATCCCCTCGTTGGAGGGGGGAGGGGGCAGACAGAGATTAGCGATCACATGGCCCCCCCACCAGCTTAAAACCTGTGGGAGAGAGGAAGTCATGAGTGAACACAGGAAGTGTGCCTGTGTAAAAAAAAAAAAAAAAAAAAAAAAACAATCCAGTCGTCTTAGTTCCAGACCTGAGAGACAGACAGGCACATTCTCATTAGGGATGACTCAGTGATTTGAAGGAGATGTGACTGAAAGGCCTAAGGGTTCTGCTGTATATTACAGATTATCCCTATTACTGCCACGCTGTTTCTCTTCTTTACCACTCTGCCATCTGATTCACAGGAGCCCTACGTAGTGCTCACTGCTCCCCACACACTGAGAAGGTAGATCTGTAGAAGATCACTTCACTAAGCAAAATCTGTTCGATTGGGATGACCCGCAAGTTGCAACATCATCAAATTTCAACATCAAGACAGTACTTGCATTGCGCAGGGGCTCAAAAGGTTTTGATTTCGATAACATTAGCTCTCACTCTTCTCTCCTACTTCCTTATACGACCTCTGAAGGGTCATAAGGCTGGAGCCTCTCCCAGTATCCTAGGCCGAAGGCAGGGGAAAGCAGTCCAACGCGCTGACTGTGAATGCCCTGTCACACACACGACGCACAGAAAGACGCGCATCATGCGCATGAACTGCGTGCCAGAATTGAGTTCTCTGTCACGCTTGAACGAACAATAACACACACAATAATGCCAAAAATGTCTGTTTTGTTGAGTAAGAGCAGCCTTGAATGAGTTAAATAAAGTCTTAAACGAAAGTAAAGAGTTGTGATGAAGTGTGAGATCCACGTCATGTGCAGCAGCAGCAGCTCTTAAAATGACAGGAACCAAAGTCATAATAATAATAATGAAAGAACAAAGGTAACAGAGAAAATTAGGAAGGGCACAGGTAGCCTAAATATGACATTTATTATGGGTTTATGTCAGGATTGTTCTAAGTTCACTTAAATTAAAAGTTGTTATATTTCTGAAGCCTAATAAATGTTAAAAAATGATAGCTTTCAATTACACTGTAATGTTGAATGGCTATAATTCATGTTTAAAATTGGGGGAAAAAAATACATTTCATCGAGACATCAGTAGCAGTATTAGTATCAGTGATACTGGCCGTCATTCATAAAAATATGCCATTAAACAAGTATTTAAAATATACTGTCTTTATGTAGTTTCTTTATGTTGTTTTAATTTGGAGATTAACTGCAAAATTATTACATTATAAAATATATTAAAAATGTATAAAACGTGTTTTTAATTGTGATTAATTGCGATTAATGACAGAAAAAAATTGATTGAGTTCATTTTTTTTAATCGATTGACAGCACTAGTTATTATATATTTCAATTAATATAATTTGTCATATCCCTGCATTTAGTATTAAATGTCTGAGTTTTAATCTGAAATTGTGACTGGAGGGCAATATTATCAATAAATAATGGCTTAAATTTTGCTCACGTAAAGATATCGTATGACTTGGAATATAGCGCACAATTTAAATGGTCTATTTTTACTCTACTTTTCAAAAGTTATGCTGATTTGCTGCTGAAGAAACCATTATTTTCAGGATTCTTTTATGAATGGAAAGTGCAAAAGAACATTTATTTGAAATAGAAATCTTAAAGTAAAAATATAATTGTTGTTATTGTCACTTTTGATTAATTTCATACATCCCTGCTACATAAATAAACTTACTCATTTCTTAAACTTTCTGACCACAAACTAGTAGTGTTCATCAATATGTGTAAAATATAAATCATTATTCATCATACCCCTGCATTTAGTAATAAATGACTGCTGTTTAATCTGAAAATGTATGACTGGAGAGAAATATTTTGCAGTAAATAATGGCTTATATTTTGCTCATTCAAAGCTGTTGTGATGAACCTTGGAAAAAAGCTGTGTTGAGATTCTTCAACAAACCTCTTTGTGATCAATAGAATAGATTACAGGTTTAAAACGGCACAAGGGTCAGTAAGTAATTTTTTGCTTTTTATTTTTTGAGTGAACGTCTCGGTTACGTATGTAACCCTCTTTCCCTGAAGGAGGGAACGGAGACGTGCGTCGTACCTCATCATCATAAATATTTATATGTCTGATTATGTTTGCTGCATTTCTAGTGTCATTCTGTTGTAGATAATTATGTAGTACATCATCATGGGGTTTCAGAGGCTGAAGCAGAATGTTTATCATCTATGAATGACCTCGCATTTGCATTTTGACATGAGGGAACAGTCCAGAGGGTCACTGGGGAACACAGAGGTCCTAGTGTCAGCAAACTAATTAGTCTTGACTGGCCTGAGTTAATTAGGAGTGGCTTTTATTCCAACATCAGAAAAAACTAAAATAAATAAATAATCTGAAAGTGAAGGAATGTAGTTTCACTTTGAGATTAGAACAACAACAGGATGCTGATTATTGATTTATACAGTGCATACTGCAGTTATGTGCTGTATATTTGGACGTTATATCGTGTATGGATTTTCAGTATTACTCACTTGAATTCTATTACTTTTAGTTGTATACTAATGCAATATTCCCATTACAGATTCGACTGATCATTCTAGAAGGTAATAAAACAAGCAAACATTGTGATACCTGCAATTAGGATTAGGCAATTTTCAGTTCAACTTTTTACTCTTATTTTTGTTCTGATGATATACTTTGTATTTAAAAAACTGCAACTGTGTGGTTGTGTATGGTTAAGTGAAACAGATGAGTGGACGTTAAGTACAACCCTGTTCCCCATTTCAGTTGTTGAGAAATGACCATTTCCTGTGATTCAGTAGAGATAGTGCTCTGGTGCTCGGCCCTCAGTCAGCTCAGCTGATCTCCGTGTGATCTCCGGTTCATAGGCCTCAGAAGGCTGCCGTTTGTTTGACAGGTCAGATGGGTAAACTGCTGCTCTCAGCTGAAAAGAGACCGTAATTGTTGTCTTTGCCCAGAGTATGAATCCCCCTCTGCCTGTGTGCTGCTTCTTTGATATTGAAATTTGAGCTACCATTGTGTAAAAATCATGAGCTCAAATAGGAAAACGGTTCCATGCGCACTTCCTCCAAGATAGGGTTACATTCCCAGTGTCTCTCAGCATGAAAATTATTCTTGGCTATTTCGATCTTTCCTACAACCACATTATCCACTATAACAAATTTTTATGTGATTTAGGTTGTAAATGAATCCTATTTATGCTGACATGTGTTTCATTTTAGAAAGCATACATTATACTGTGTAATAATGTGTGTGTGATTCAAAGCTTTTGATTAGTTTAAATTATATGTTTGAATGGGGAGTGATATGCTGAATTGCAAATCTAATCACTTGTTGATGTCAAGTTAAATACTGCATGAAATTCAAAGCAGAAGTGGATGGTCCCAGCATGCTTTGCTTGCACATGACATGACAGGATTTGAAAGTTTCTTGTTAAGACTCTCACTACTGCTATTTGTGAAATCGCTCTGGTCTGCTAGATAAACAAACAAGCTGTGCTTCAATTTGAATGTGCACTGCGTAATCTGAATTAAAACTAGATAAAACAAACTTTAATGTTGGCTTGAGAAAGCCTGACCAGAAAGTTTAAAGAAGTCTTGAAAAAGTTTGAAGTTTGAAAGTTTTCAGTTTGAAGTAGGCTACTTTGAAGTTTAATGTAGTTTAGTTTTAAAGCTTAAAGTTTGAAAGTTTTGAAGGCAAAACAGATCGTTGCTAGCATGTTTCTACAATGAATTAGCATGTTGTTAGCATGATTTAAAACATTGCTAGTATGTTTCTAGCATTAATTAACAAATTGCTAACATGTTTTAGCATGTTGCTAGCATGTTTCTACCATGAATTAGCACATTGCTAATGTTGCTATGATTTAACATGTTGCTAGCATGTTTTAACAGAGGGGGAGGGGGGGCAATTTGGACACATCTGATATAAAGCTTCTATGGTGGTTACGGCCCTGCTGTGATATAAACCGAAGGCTATTTAAGCCTATATGTCCTGCTTCAGCGTCCTGTTTCAGTGGAATTTGCGTCAACACAGGAGAGAAAATTGTATTAAACCATTTCATGGTCTTTAATGCTGTTTTGCTCTGTGTCCCTCTGGACTCATTGTTGCCTTCATAATCAGAACATCTGTTTTTCCTGCATCTGTTTACTGTGCATGGCTTAATTTTGTTGTGGTGGAGGATGTTCCTGCCTTGTAGGAAGCAATGAAATGAAATATGACGTGTGAGTCTCTTGATTATTGTCTTCTGAAAGAAAATATCTGTAACTAAATGTGAAAGCTGAAATTTCATCAGCCCGTTATTCAGACTGCATTTCACCCTTCGTTCAGATCGTGATGTTTGTTCTGTTGATTTAATTTT